>OZ005734.1:353099994-355499994 GCA_963930755.1 Eudasyphora cyanicolor
CCACCCATCCAAAAAAAAATATTTCATCCAAAAGAAACTAAAGTTTAGTGAGAAATATAAATAAACATAATTCATTACAAATACAAATTAAATTGTAAAGTGCTAACAGTGGAGAGAATACCGTTGTGGATTATTCTTAATTACTTAAGTTAACCTTCAAATTGGCTCCCTCCTATAGCTCCAATATGTCTTCACATGAAGAAGATGATCGCGATGATATCGACGAGCAGGAGATTCATGTGGACGTTGACTCCGATTCCCGTTTATCCTGCGGCACCGGCTCCGATGTTGATATGGATGGAGCGAGTTGTTATGATGAATCAGAAGCACCGCTGAGGTAGGTTTGAAATGATAGTGTAATAGGGGTACTATGGAGAGACATATCCAAACCTTCATTCCAAAACATGTTAAGGCGAAACAGATAGTTTTTCAGGAGAGGCGATCAAAGTTGTACGGAATTTTTATGGATTCCTTTATAATGTAAAATCGAATAACCTCTACTGTTCATTGGGTTGGCGGATAAACACCAAAGTTTGACCGAATACCTATAATTTGGAATATTTATATATTAAAAATGAATGTCACTAAAAAATGCAATCTTTAGAATAAAGGTATCGATATATAAATAAATAAGAGAAACTTCGTACAACGGGACATTTCGTTCTACGTTCCACATGTTTTCATTTACGAAAGGAAATTAATTTGGATTTTTATTTATGGGAAATTTTAACCTAGTTAAACATTTGGCTCATCTTGTTTTATTCACCATATAAATAGTATTTTCGCTTAATTGCTTGTATGAAGTTATACTCTTAGTATAGTCGCTTCCTCTATCCGACTAATTTCCGTTTTTGTAACATTGCCAACCATTTGACTGACACTGCTTTGAAATCCAATTTTTGATACTATGTTGAACAAAATTGGTATGTAAATTGGCCTAATGAAACAAAATCCTTGGATTAATAGTATCGTTCATAAGAACTTATTAAGGAATTAACATTTAATGTAAAACACTTTAAATGAAAAGAAATATTTTTTTCATGCAGTCGATGTCAAGTAGTGCTCACATTCGGCTCTGACTGGTTTTGACTTTTAATCAAACCCTTTGTATATAGCAGAACCATTTTAAAGTTTTAGAAAAGATATAGTATTGTTACATATTAATACCTTATCGGGGACAGTAGTATCTAGTCTGTCCAGAAAGACTGCACACGCGGTCCTATTCTCGGGGAAGAACAAGGTGAGGGGATTCTTAATTTGCAAACTATTTTTCTTAAATAAAATATGTGTTTATATACAAATAAAATCATTGTTTAGGAATTTATCCAATATATATTTTTCTAAAAAAAGATTTTCAAAACGTTGCAGATTTTTCGAATATCGTTTTTAATTTTCACTGATTTCAAGTTATACCTTATAATTGAAAATGACATAAGAAGCAATAAGTCCATATTCACACTTGCAATTCTGAGGGCGAAATTGCAAGTGTGAATATGAACTTAAATTGGTTTTAAAGCACTCATTTTTGAATTATAATTATTGAAAGTCGTCACTTGCAATGTATCATTATGCAAGATTATACCATTTCAATTGTAAAAAAAATTTACGAACATATACAATTTTCTGAAAATATTATCGTTACCGGGAAACATAAAAATTAATTGTCTTAAAATTAAAGTATTAATATATTTTCTGAATTTTTTTTTAGATTTTCTCCTATATCTACTATACGAAAAGCCGGGATCCACTTTTCCTTGGCAGATCAACGTGCAACACCGTACTACATATACAAATAGTACAGGTTTAAATATTTTAGCCTTCCGAATGGAGGAAATAGGAATTACTTTTGAAATTTGTGTAAAAATGGTGTAAATTGGAGAAGCTTGGCAACAATACCAGATAATATTTTTCAAAAATTCTCCAGGAAGTTTCCTTTAAGTAGATTATAAATACGCTATGCTTTTGTCTTATTGGGTATATAAGAAAAAAATGTTCATCACATATAAATTTTTTTTGGATATTCAGAAAAGTTGATGTGGAAAAATCGGTGCATATTCTCCTTCGATATTCACAAAATACAAGGACAACGTCGGGGAAAAAATTAAAACAAATTTAGCGCCCCGGTAGGTGAATTGGTAGCGTATGAGTTTGGGGGTTGTGGGTTCGATTCCCACCAGAGGCTCTGGTCTGTCGTTGCAATATCTGGCTCCATGGTCTTCGTAGCCGGGCTTCCCTACGCCGTAAAATTTGAATAAATTAACTTTCTATTGTAATTCATATAAATACGAGTAACTGAAAAATAAAGGCAAACAAATTCTAAATATAATATCAATAATACCTCTTCTATATAAGCATCCCAAGTTTTATTGCAATCGGTTGACTGGTTACGAAACGGCCGAATTATTTCCCTTTTTGAATTCCTCCCACTGTAAACACCAGAAAAGACTGAACATAAAAAACATGCCACTGGAAACATACCACTTTTCGGATAATGTACGAAACAAATCCTGGAACTTATTTAAGTTTTTTGAAACAGTCTGCAACGTAACTCAAAAACATATGTATGTTTAAAAGCTATTGAATTTGTTGACGTAGGTTCAACACTACGTTTCCACCAGAGACAATATACTTCAAAATCTAGTAGATTACTTTTATTAGTTGGCGAAAAGTGCAAGATGCCAGAGACAGTTACATCAAAATCTATTACATTAGTTTTATCAGTTGACGATACGTTTGCAGATGCACTGAATTCTCCTGAATTGTTAATTTTTTAGTTCAGTTTTCTGGAAAAATTTTATTTGGTCAGGAAATATTTAAGTGTTAACTAATCCAAAAAATTCTACGACAAACTAAAGGGTTTTCCAACAAGAGGTGTTATTTTGGTATTCAAAGAAAGATGTAATTTTTTGAGATAAATGATCGGATGTTTATTTCATAATAAAGAGGAATTTATGCCGTTAATAATGAAAAACAACATCAGCAGAGGACATGGCTGCCCTATGTCCTCTGCTGGCGTAGACCTTGTCTTTCACATGGCCGCAAAGGAAGAAGTCGCAAGGTGTTAAATCAAAAGATCTCGTTGGCCAATTGTGATCACCTCGTCGAGAGATAACACTGTCCGGAAACTTTTCCCGTAACAGAGCAATGGTTTCGTTGCTTGTGTGGCACGTAGCGCCGTTTTGTTGAAAGTAAACGTTGTCCAGATCAATACCATCCAACTCCGACCATAAAAAATAATCTCTCGATATCGCAATCCATTCATCGTAACTGTTGATCCAACCTCATTTTCGAAAAAGTAAGGTCCAATGACCCCGCCGGACCATAAACCGCCCCAAACAGTCACACGTTGAGGATGGAGAGGCTTTTCAACAATAACTCTTGGGTTTTCCGAGCCCCAGATGCGACAATTTTGCTTGTTGACGTAGCCACCGAAGTGGAAATGGGTCTCATCAGTCAAGATGATTTTTCGATGACTTTAGATTTTTCGAATTTTAATAATTTCAGTGCGTTCTTGAATCGTGTATCGTTCCATTTTTAGTAATGGCGTAGTTTCTACTTGTCAAATGTCAAAGAATAAAAGCTTCAAAAGTGACAGCTACCGAAATACCAGGTGATTCAAAATAACACCTCTTGTTGGAAAACCCATATAAATGAAACAAATTATTTCATAATAAATATTCAGTGCACATACCTTAAATTAGACAGATGTGCCGTCCGGACGAAACGTCAAAATCCATCAGTTACGAACGAATAGGAATGAAATGTCACACGCGAAAAAACACTTTTCCGCGAACATAGTTAGAACTTTCTTTGCACTAATCAATTAATATTAATTTTTTAATTGTGACAATAACAAAAAATTCGGGAAAATCGGTCCGAAATCCGCTGAAAACCTCACTCTTTGAAGTCCTACTCGTTGAAATTTCTATTTGTTCGTAACTGACAACTTGCTCGCTCCGGGATGACATATCTTATTATTCATTATTTTTGATTCAGTGTACATTTGTACTAACGTCAAACTCTACTTTGAATATTGTAAATATTTTGGGAAATGTTTGCTAACAAATAAAGAAGTGGGAAAATCCATATCAAAAACCACAAAATATGTGTCCAAAAACTAACCGTCCTCACAAAGGATACAAATTTTCCAGCGATTTTCAATAGCTTCGATATATTTTTTATTTAATTTTTTTTATTATAAAAAAAGTTTTTAAATAAAAAATAACCATCAACCGCAAGCTCCACCTCATCATTGCTGCCAAATCTTTTTACGCCGAGTCATTTCTTTTCCAAGTTTGGAAACAAAAAATAATCCGAGGAAGCTAAATCTGACGAATAAGGTGCGTGCTGAAACAATTCGAACTTTAATTCATTGATTTTGGGCATCGCAATAGTGGATGTGTGAACTGGTGCATTGTCTTGATTGTGAGCAAACGCGGCACCCATCTTGCGCACAGCTTTATCATCATCAAATTCTCCGCCAATATGCGATGTATAACTCGGTGTGAAATGCATATGACTTGAGCTAGCTCACGAACCTTCAACCGGCGGTCATCCAGTAGCATTTTGTGGATTTTTTCAAACCATTTCTGGCGTGGGCACCTCAATTGGTGCCCACGGTGTTCGTCTTGGCAACTCGTACGGGCCGTTTAAACTCTGCCACCCAATATTTTATAGTTGTAAACGAAGGAGCAGAGTTCCCCAAAGTAGAATCTAGCTCGGTTTTAATATTGGTTGAACTTAGACCTTTCAAATGAAAGTATTGTATTACATATCGGTGAGCAATTTTTTGCATGTTTACATATTCACTGAGATCGTTTACTTTTGAGTGCTCAAGAAAAAACTAAACAACGCGGCGCCTTGTAACTTAAAACATATATTTTAGAAGGCTGCCACTTTTCACGAAAGTATTTTTTTCAAACTTCTACCGCCATATACACGTCAGATCGACTAATTTTGGGACCGCCCTCGTACTTCATAACAAACTATTTTGTGAAAATTGTCAGCAAGCATTTTATAGAAAACTTACGACTTACACGGGGAAATTGAATAACAAACCAAATTGCCGTGGGCTCTTCTAATAAAAAGTCATACGAGGAGAACCTTTAGAACAAGCTATTTTGTTAATTATTATATCGTAAATTTCGTGTTATCATAAAACAGATTTGCTCTTTTTTGAGGCCATGCATGTTCTAGATTTGAGTGCTTAGGACTCGGATTGAAAAGCGGGTACACAAAAACTATATTTTCATTTTAATAATCATTCCACGTAGGATATTTATATATATTAATTGTACGTAAGATGGTTGTCAAAGATCGATGAACAAAGTCTTATCTTGTAGTAAATAAATATTTTTTTATATGAAAATAAAATTCGACTTTTTCAATTGCAATATAAGAGTATCCATCCCTACGCCTTTTCATAGTGAAAGCAATCATAAGAACGAAAATCACATTGGAAAAAATCGATTTTAAATTGAGTGGATCAGATATTATTGGACCTGTAACCTGTCAATTGCATCTTAAACCAATTTGCTTTATTATTTACTATTGACAACATTTATGGAGAACATTTATCCACAACTCCCCCCGAATGATCTTGAATTCAACTTCATTCTATTAGTTGGTGATTTGTGTAACAGGCTCAAGAAAAAAAACATCTTAGCTACCATTTTCCAGACATTTCTCGAACATACGTTAAAAGCCAACAGCCCCCGTTATTGACCGTTTTATTATTCATAAAGCAATAAATCAAAAAAAGCTTTTAAAGTTAAACGTGACCAAAATCAAATCAAAACAAACCAAAAAAACTAAGAAATAATAAAATTGTTCCAACATTGATTTCAGCCGTCGCGTCGTATTCCTTCGAATTGCGTGTCTCGTTTCTACTACCACTGAATCAGCTGCGAACGCCGCGCCGACGCGCGATAGCAGAACACAAATCGAATCGAAATGAACGGAATAAATTCACTCGAATGAAATGAATACGAGCGTTTTTATGTTTTCATTTAAAAAATTAATGAGTTCTACAAGAACTTGTCACAGATAACACCGGACCAAAGACAACAACGACAAATCCATACAATTTCATTACGTCTGCCAGTCCGTCCATCCGCCCGATTGTCCTTCTGTACATGCCATTTAGTCAGTCTCGTCAGAGTGTTCTGCTCTTCATGCGAGCGAGCGTGTGTCTGACATGAACATGTTAAGAAAAACAAATTATTAATTAAGTTTAATACATTTATGTGGAGTAACAACAAACTACATGCACAAACTACTTACATTTACAAGTATTCGAGTATAGTATTGCGTTATGAATGGAGCGACACAAAAGTTGCCATTACATTTGATTTTGTTTCGTTTCGTTTTGAATAAAATGCATCAACAATAGGAGTTAAACATTGGTTTGATGGAATTTTTCCGACAAATTGGAGAGAGCGAAAACAACATAAATTTATTTAGTTCACCATTTGCTCTTGAGCGAATATTACTAAATTGCTAGATAGTCTTTTAAGGTCAAACATTTTGCTCAATATATATTTCAATCGCTTCCTTTCTATAGCGAGGGCAGTCTCAAAGTCTCTCATGAGGCGACGTGACATTTAGATGGCGGTAGTAGTTTGAAAAAAAATACCTTCGTGAAAAGTGGCTACACGGAGGAAAATAGTCATTTTTGATATGTTTGAAACGAAAGAAAATATATTTGGAAAGGAATTTTTTAAATATTATATATTTGTTAACAAATAAATTTTATTTGAAAATCAAGAAATTTTGTTTGGAACGCATATATTAATATATTAGAACATAATTTATTTGCAAACTGAATTTCACAAATAAAATATGTGTTTACACACAAACATAGTTATTGTTTAAGAAGATTTCCAAATATGTTTTATTTAAAAAGATTTTTAAAGCATTACTGACTTATTCGAATTTTAGTTCGTTTTTCCTAGTTTTCGTGTTAAACTTTATAGCTAAAAATGTCCTTATTTATAAATATACCTATTCATCACTTTTTATCAATCCATCAATGTCGTTTATATTTACGGAAGATTGTTCGCTTTAAGTTTTGATTAAATTTTACAAACATATAAAATTTATAAAAAAATTGCTCTTTGAAAATCTAAAAAACAGAAAACTTGTCTTTAAGTTAAGGCATTTAATACATTACCAAAATAAATAATTACAAATGAATCCTTGTTTCGGAAATACTAGTTCCAAATAAAAAATATTTGAATGGGAGCATATTTTTGTTTAGAACAATATCGTCACAAACATATTATATTTGTGTGTGTAAAATATTATATATTTGGAGTGTACCCTAAACATATGTTTATTTCAAGCCGAATATGTTTGGGACAATATACTACAGAAGCGATTTTTTTTCAGCTATTAAGTTTAACACGATTATAAATTTTTTAGCTATTAAGTTTAACACGACAACTACGAAAAACTAACTAATATTCGAATAAGTTAGCATAGTTTTAAAAATCTTTTTAAATAAAGTATATTTGAAAACCTTCTTAAACAATAACTTTGTTTGTGTGTAAACACATGTTTAATTTGTGAAATTCAGTTTGCAAATAAAGTATGTTCTAATATATTAATATATGCGTTTCAAACAAAATGTCTTGATTTCCAAATAAAATTTATTTGTTAACAAATATATAATATTTAAAAAAATCGTCACCAAGTATATTTTCTTTCAATTCAAATATATCAAAAATGACGATTTTCCTCCGTGTAACTAGATCCTCTTTAGGGGGAATCTGCTCCTTCGTTTACATCTATAAAATATTGCCTAGACGTCTGGCGTGACACCTCGACATTCGAGGTTTCACGCCAGAAATGGTTAAAAATTAACCAAAATTCAACCGTCGGTTGAAGGTTCGTGAGCTAGCTGAGGTCATATACATTTAAAAAAGTGATATACATCACATATTGGCGGAAAATTTGATGATGAAATAGCCGTGCGCAAGATGGGTGCCACGTTTGCTCACAATTAAGACAATGCACCAGTTCACATATCCAATGTTGTGATGGCCAAAATCAATAAATTAAAGTTGGGATTTTTGAAAATCGCTGGAAAAGTGTATCGAGCTAAAAGAGATTATGTTGAGATATAAAGACAAATTTTGCCAAATTGGTTGGTCGGCTAATTTTGGGATTGCCCTCGTATGATGGTTTGGGGGACAAATTTAGTTATTTTAACACCCTACACATTTCGGATTTGATTTAAAAAACACATAAAATTTAGAGAAATGTATGAAATCTTTATTTTAGTCGATAGAACGGTCTATATAATTCAATGTTTAATTATGATTTCATGAAAATGTTGACCGCAGCTGTGTCTCAAACGGTTCATACACAGGGTCCAATTTTGGTATACTTTCTCCAACATATCGGCTTCCGTGCGTCAACTGTTGCGGGCTTGTTCCTATAAATATTAGAGTGACTTCATTTGTGAGGACGAAAAAAAGTTCGCTCTATTCAAAGCTGATATGAAAATTTGGTTTGTTTTAAGTATATTCGCAGATGTTTAAATAACCTCTAAAAATCAGAGTTTCCCTTAATAAAATTGTAAATTTTTATTAAGTTTAGGAATTGAGCATTCGGCATTAAAATCTGGACCATTATTTTTGGGGCGACGTGACTTTCTTTATAAAAATTGCAATATAAAGTCACCATTTCCTCAATTTTAGTGCAATTTTTAGTGCACATTTCACAATATCGGAAATAACTTCTGCAATTTTGGTCCAATTTTCTCATTCTATGGCTCGTTATATAAATGCTGATCTTTACACGCTGAAAAAATCGCTTTTGTAGTATATTGTCCCAAACATATTCGGCTTGAAACATATATATGTTTAAGGTACACTCTAAATATATAATATTTGGTAAACGCAAAAATTATATATTTAGGAATATGTTGTTCTAAACTAATCCATGTTTCCGTCCTAATACTTTTTATTTGGGACTATTAATTCCAAAACAAAGATTTATTTGATTTTTAATTGTTAAGTTTTGTAGCAATTTAATGTACAATTTTTCGAAATTTATTTATTATATTTGGATAAGAATAAATTACTTGATGGATTGACAACAAATGCTGATATTAAATACTCAAAAATTTTAAAATGAGTCCCTTCAAACAGAAATTAATACTTATGGTATTTTTATGGTATTTAACCCTATCAAGGCCAAACACTTTTTATTTGGCTGTTGGTCCCATATAGGTTAAAGCGAATTAATTGCCATAAAAAGAATTCCTATACGCATTATTTAAACCTCGAAAGCTTTATCTGCATCATTAGACAAACAACATTGCTACAAGCTGAAAAAAATCGCTTCTGTTGCATATTGTACATATAAACATATACATAATATTTGGTACACACAAAAATTAAATATTTGGGAAGATGTTGTTCTAAACAAATCTTTGTATACATCCCAATATGTATTTATTTGGGACTATTATTTCCGGAACAAATATTTATTTGCATTCAGAAAATACCTAAACTGTCTTTGTAAGCAATTCAAAATATGGAAAATCTTTTTTTAATAAAATGTATTTGGAGAAATTACTAAACAATAATTTGTATTTAAACACATATTTTATTTGAGAACTTTAGTTTGCAAATATATTTTTTTCTAATATATTAATATATGCGTTCCAAATATATTTTCTTGATTTTCAAATAAAATTTATTTGCTTAGAAATATATAATATTTAAAAAATTGTGTTCCAAATATTTTTGATATCAAATAGGGTGATTTTGTCCCGTGTATAAACTTGACAATATTTCTTTTTATTCTGCTCTAATAGGGTGGTGTAGGGATCATATGTATAGTCGGCTCCGCCTGACTTTTACCCTTCCTTACTATTTTATTCTTTTCTCTGAACTACCTTCTCTTTTTTCCCTTACAATTCCACAAAAACTTATAGTGGTGGGGAAAACTCTAATAAATATATTCTGTTTTTAAATAAAGTTCTTTTATAAATGAAAAATTTCGTAAAATAACGACCTCAAATCGTGAATAACTTCTGTTATATAGAGAGAATCACAGTATTGGTACTGTTGTAAGCAGAATAACGAGTTCTGGCTGTACATACGAAAAATGTCGCGCTTTAGTCCAAGGTGTGCGATATTTGCAAGAAAAAAAATATTTTAGAGGTTATGTAATATTTCTCTAGCTCTCTGGCGGTTCAAGATATAACCGAAATAGTTTGGGGATATTCACTAAACAAAACAAGCATTCAATTGAGATGTGGACAACCGCAATATTGATCTGATCCGCCCTAATATGTATTACCTAGTTACAAATCAATAACGATTTAAAAACCAAAACAAACGAAAATACAATAACGAATTAAGCTAAGTACACACGATTGTCAGATCGCACAATATTGTCAGAAAAATGGCGGAAAATGCAACCCTATACGTACAACAGTGTGAACATACAATTTTTGTCTCGCAACTGTCTCATTGTTTAATTGCCAGATCAATAATTTTACAACTTCCGGTCTAAAAAAGCATACATTTTTTGTATGTTCTACCTTAGGAAATACACCTCTGTATTCTCTACACTAGCGGTGGCCCCAAAATCAACCCTGGCTGGGTCAGCTGAGCTGAACCAAGACTCTCATTTATTTCGTTCTATCTCACGTCTCTCTCATTGTGCTCTGACGATTTTTTTATCACAGTCCGGATTTACACTGGCTGAATATTCAGCAGATTATCGGGGCAGTCGGCAAGAACGTTTTTAGTTCTTCGTGCAAGTTCAAAAGATAATTTTATGATAAGCCGCTGAAAACACTTGCTTAGTGTAAATCTGGACTTAGCGAGCTGCCAGTGTTGATTTATTTATGCTTAAATATGTATACAGTTATAATTATTTAATAGGTTTCACCATAATTATCTTAATTAATTTTTGCTTTCAATAAGGTTTTTTGTCATTTTCGTATCAGTCGGCAAACAAAACCAAGTGAATCGATCTGACATTTGTGTTCGCCCAGATGACAGCGGGGATATATAGAGAAACAAATATTTACACTGAAATGATCACGTTTTTATATGAGTTCAGTATCGTGCGACTTGTCGTTCTGATGATAGTTAGTGAAACGCAAATCAGCTGTTTGTCGTCTCGTAGGCGAACGAAAGAAAATTTTCAAGTTACAGAAAAGGCTGTAAATGTATTCCACTCGACTTGATGGAAGGAGAGTATGCTCTCCTCTGTTAAGGCTGCATTATTCATGCGTAAACGTAACAATTACCCAATGAAATCTTTGAGTAAATAGGACACAATACCAGCTTAAGATTGGGTTAGGCAAACGAAAGCGTAACTTAACTTTAGAGTAACCGAGAGACAACGACTATATAACGACAATTGAAATCGAACCCACAACCCCCAAAAATGCTGAGATAAAAACTTCTTCCCACCAAGAATTAAACACATACCACCCCATAAACTTCCATCACTCACCTCAAAGTGTCCCTATTAGTTACTTCAAATGTTCTATTGCTAGATTTGTTTGTCCCGTCAGCAACACCACAAACAAAGTACGTTTATAGATGACATAAACCCACGCAACTCACGACAATATTGATAAAATTGTAAATGCAAAAAAAATCTGAAAAATACAAATAATTGAATAACAAACAAGTCAGCGACGACGTTTGTCGTTAGTTGTCGCATGGCCACTCAGTCAGTATGCGTAATGCTGGCAGCACTTTGCTGCTGCTGAAGCCAAAACTTGTCGAATCTTTGCAAAAAAATTAAAAAGAAACATTAACTGCCTCAGTGAAACGCTAAAAGGCAACCCCAACAACGATCACGATTGCTTAACACTGGTAGCAACACTGGAAAAGCGCCATAAAAAGATTTATGTTTCACATCCAATTGAGACATTTGCGTGACCATTGATGGATTAAATCTCTTGAGTTGTTGTGTATGTTTTCTGCAGTTATTTTTTTCTTTTTGCTTATATTTACCTATGAAAGATTTGAATTAAATGTTTAGCTGAAGGTTAGACATATGTACATACATTTTTTGGAATTGGGTGAGTAATAACTAAAATAAATAAATTAAAATACAAACGACAAATACAACACTGTTCTCTTGGACACTCATACTCTCAGAGTTGTAATCATATTCCATTGATGGAAGTAACATTTTGAAATAGGTTTTATACATTTGTTAATGTTAATCTGGTGATTATATTAAAAAAGCATCGTTTGAAATCACATCGAATACATTTAAATTGGCTTAAACGGTAATAAAATCATTGACAAATTTGCTGTTGTTTTCCGACATAGAAAGGGTGATTTGGTGGTAGACAGGTAAGCCTTTAACAAAGCGTACATTTCCGGAAATTGATTTTGTCGGTTCATTCGAGCCAAAAAAGAAACATTTCATGTAGGCTATAGTAGAATAGTTTTCATTAAATATTAGGAAAAAAACAGCAACAAAAATAAAAAAATACAAAAAATTAAACCAAACGGCCTATCATTTGAAACATAAGACATACAAATAACATTAGTGGAACTAGTTTTTGTTTCTGCATAGTAATATGGATAGTGTATATGGGCAAATCCTGGGTTGCGGACGTTACATTCGGACGCATTTTGTATTACTAATGTTCATCCCGTTGGCGTTCTGAATGCAGTATTTTCATATAACCTCCAGCAACAATAATTAAATCAGAGCTCTTTGAAATGACATTTCAATATTTCCATAAATACTTTTGATGAAAGCGATATTTGCGGCGAAAGTTCCGTTGCGGACGTTACAAAAAATGAACGTATGTTTTCCGGTTAAAATGAATTTGAACGTTTTTTAGCTTAGTTTGCATTATATTTTATAGAACCGGCTGAATGTGTCATTTCAATGGAGAGATTTTTAAAATGTACCGCAAAATAATGATTTCATTACACACCTTGCATTTTTTACATTTTTGGTATACAGTTTTTCGGATTTTCCCATATGTTACAATTCATTCAGTTTTGTATTTAGCGTTATCAAAGGTTTACCTGTACTCCCCACCACACCCATTTCACATTTAAAATGTTAATTATTTTGTTCACATCTCGCACATCAAACCCTCTCGAGAGAAGGAGAACATCAACATCACAGTAAACAACTTAACAAGATGTCCGCATGATAATCTTCACATAAAGTCAACGACAACGACGACGATTGACACCTTCGATTCAATATAAAAGATTTTTATCATTCTTATCTCACCAATGGTCCAAATGGGACAACAATGCCCTGTGTCTCAAATACTAAGTTAATTTTTAAACATTTGTTGTCTAACCATTTTCGTTTTGGTGGTCCAACCAATAGAAATAATTTTGTGATTTTATGACCATTCGCTTACAGCGAAGATTCATTCTTCTTCACAAAATATCAACTTATTCAACATGGAATTATTGTTGTTGTGTTCCAATTGAAAATTTTGATTTTTGGTGAGGTGAAAATACACATAAATGTTAGGTTAATCTCTCGTTTAGGTTTGTGTGATTTAATAAATAATTTTCGATTTCATTTGGAACATCAATTTGCCATTAAAGCTATTGCGTTTGACATTTTTGGTTCATAATCATTTCTCCTGGATTTTATTACCGCTCATCTCCATCATCAGATGATTGTTTATTGTAAATAACTGATGTTATTTTAAACATTTATAACCCTTGATGATAATGATGATGATGACGATAATGGCTTTGAAATCATTTGATTTGATATGATCCGATACGCATGCGCAGATAAGTCTCTCACAACTCTCGTTTGTGTAGATAATCTTTCAAAAGGTGTCAATGGAGTGTTTTTAATTAAATCGAATTTAATTACATTTGGAAATGTTGTTTAACGACTTGTCCGCATTTGTGTGTACAACGGCGACAACAATTTTATTTAAAATTCTCCCATAAAAATTAATAAAATAAAGTTATGGCCCAAAGTGTCGAACCGATGCAACAATGTTTTCGGCCCACAAGAATGTTGTTCAAAATCGATAAATTATTCACCGCAGCCGGCAATTCAAGTACAAACAAAAAATCATACAAAATTGCAAGTGATTAGGCAAATTAGTTGATTAAATTAACACTGCATTCATAATTTATTGTTGATTGGAATTGGAGCGAAAAAAATAAGAACGAAAAGTTGTCAGATTGAGGTATTTTGGAGCAGTACGCTTTTGGTTTTAAAACAATTTAACAAAACAGTTTTGATTGACTTATTTAGATAACTATGCAGTATGCATTGAATACTATAGGTATATGTTTATCCATTTGTATTCAATTAATAAACTATCACATAAATATCTATACAAATCTTAAAGATTTGAATATTAGTTTAAAATGTAGTGTATTACACAGTACAACATTTTTCAGCTCATTGCTTTGGATCTCAATTCTGAGAATTGGACGTGAAAGTAGCCCCAAATAAGAACTACTGCATCATTCGTTTAGTCAAGTTGGCTTAATTAATACTTTAATGGCCATACGACTTTTTTGCTCAAGGTGGATTTTTAGCACTTTTGCTATACTTTTTTCTCGATATACCATAGGGAATATCTCTTTTTGTACATTATAAAACATAACAGAGCATTTTTTCGATTTTAAAGGCACTGGATGCACTTTTTTCGGGTAGGTTTGTTCCGCTTTTTTTCTCCTATTCATTATCTACAACTTTGCTTCAGACACGAAAGTGATATTCCTTACGGTATACTGAGAAAATATATAGAAAAAGTGCAAAAAATTCACCTTGAGCAAAAAATTGAGTCAATTTGACTAAACGAATGATAACAAAGATAAACAATTATAAAATCGCGTTTATTGTGTAGGTAAGGGAAGTTAAGTTCCTTACTTTTTTTTCGAATTTTATTCCTAAATATAAATATGTCTTTAGTACGAGATCATTAAAACTTTTTATAATAAAATACGTAAGAGTTAAAAATGTAATCTTTGATTTTTGAAAGAAATATATCAATTATTTCACTCTCAGCAGAAATGTGTGGCTGTTTGGTCAGTCCAGTGAATCATCAAAACAGTGACGACAAGAGAGGGCCAGAGTAAAATAAATTTTACTGAGCAACAGAGCGTAGGCCAGTGCTACCACGTAAGTGCTTTTGGCATTAACTTTGCTGTTGTTTTTCAGACTCCTAAAACGCCAAATTGTCTGTTATCACTTTTACTGTTACCATTTTTTAAGCTTTTATATCGTTTTTTTTTTGAACTGCCTTCCAAATATTTTTCGTGTTTTATTTTTTTTTGAGTGAAATTGTAAAACATTTGGGGTGGGCCCCTTTTTTGAAAAAAAATCGTTTTGTGCTGTCATGAAAAAATCCATCAAAAATAAAAGAAAAATCGTCAACAAAATGTTTGTTCCAATTTTTTAAAGCTAGAATCCTAATGGAGTAAGCAGTGCTTATTTGAAGAAAATCTATGGATAAATTGAAATTATAGCACTTTTGATAGAAATAGACCCCAAGAATATTTGGCGAAAATCCATTTGGGCCATTTTATCATATTAGCAATGTTCGTCAGCTTGCCCGTCTGTCTGTCTGGTTTGAGCGTCTGTCGTCTGACGATAGAATTCGACAGGATTAACCGATTGACATAAAATTTGGTCTGTGTCAATATTTTTTTCTATCTCAAACTAAGGTCAAAGACTTGCCATGTCGGTCTACTCCTTTAAGTACCTCCCCCACGAAGGGTCAAAATTTAGTGAAATATTGATAATCTTAAAACTTCTATACTGCTACTGACAATCTTTCACAATTCCACACATAGTATACGTTTCTTGGTAGCTATCATCTTGAGAAAAATGGGCGAAGTTGCCACGCCCCTTTTGGTACATCCCATACAAATGGACAAATTTCCTCAAAAAGTTAACGGCTTATAACTTTGATTCTATTCCATACAAATACTTGACATTTTGTGAAGTGTAATGCTTTTATAGTACCAACAGTCCTGTAGGAAATGGGCGTTATTGCCACGCCCCTGTTGGTGCCTCCCATACAAATGGACCATTTTGTTCAACATTTTAAAGGCTTATAACTTCGATTCCTGCACAAACAAACACTTGAAATTTTGTACAGTGTAATGTTTTTATGGCACCGATAGTATATTAAAAAAAGGGCGTAATTGCCACGCCCCTTTTGGTAACTCCCAAACGATATTGCCAAAATAAAAAATATGAAAAATTATTTTTTTGAATTTCCCTCTTTTTACAATATGGGTCAAAACTTATACATTTATCCATAGATATTTTGCAAATAGGCATTGTCTTCTTCTATAGGATGCTAGCTTTCAAAAAGTGGTACAGACTATTTTTTGCGATTTTTTTCTTTTTTTATGATTTTTTTCACGTCAGCAAAAATAGCCTCTTTTGGATATAAGCCATCCATATACCCGTATGATAATCCATGGTGTGCCTAAAATTGTGTGACTTTTCCCAATAATTTTCTTAACATCTCAACCATAAAATATATGTCAATGGATAACATATCTCCTAAATATATTCCACACAAGCCCATACCGATGCATGATTATGTTTGAATTAAATTTTTGAATTTTTCTAATTCCCGAATTTCCCTCTTTCTTCCAGTGAAACACAATCCGAACAGACCCGTTCCTCATCCAGTGAAAATCTGCCCTTCAGCATATCGCGCCTGCTCTCCAAGCCCTTTGAGCATAACAACAACAATAATAATAACAGCCACCACAATAACCACAACAACAACAATGGCAGCAATAAATCCAGCAGTAGTGAACAGGATCTGCAGAATGAACACGACTTGGCGGCCTATAAATTAGCCACAAGTTTAGCTTCATCCACATACGGAGGAGCTACCGCACTTTACACATATCCCCATCTCTACCACTCGTCAGCAGCAGCGGCAGCTGCTGGTCATGTCCTGAGAGTGCCACCTCAGCGGACACCATTAACGTGGGCCCTACCGCCACTGCATCATGCGGCGCTGGCACATCAAGCGGTCAAGGACAGACTGGCAGGTGAGTTCATTTGAAAGAAAACCATATACATAGATACTCTGCATAAATAAAATGCAAAACTAAGTAGCCTTCCAACCGGGCAGACGATGCTCAAGGAGTCCGAGTCAGTCAGTCTGTCAGTCAGTCATCGTTTATGTTAGTTATGGTCTCGATGATCATAATTTAACGAGGTACTAATGTGTCTTAATGTTTGGCCAACAGACCGACAGACAGACAGGTCGGCGTTAACATTCTACGCCATGGGTGGGGAGATTTCTGACTTTATAGCCGGTTAATTTGAGTTATTGGTTGGCTGGACTTAAAGCCGAAACCGAAGCCAATGAAAGCCATAACTCTTTGGCGGTTTATAACATTGGCTATAAAACAAAATTAAGTAGCCAAAAAATGTATATATACAAAATACTCGTACATGCCGCCGCCCGACAACACGACAGAAAAACGTCTTATTAAATTTAATTATTTTCTGGTAGTTTGGCATAAAATTAAAACATCATTGATTGCTTTCATGATTGCCTTTTTTGTTTGGACAAGATAAGAAGGCAGAAAAAAAACGATAAAAAATCCCCATTCCAATCCCAATGAATTTTGGTTTATCGTCAAAGTTTAAGCTTTACCTGTTTCATGATTTTGGACATTTATGCATGTTCTTTCTGTTGTAGTTGTTGTATTTAACATTCAATTAAGTTAGTTGAAAAGAAAGGATGTCTAAAAGTCTTCAATGTAGAGTTAATTATTTTAATATAAATCTTAATTGAAACAAATGTATGTTTCATACAATTTTAAAATCGGGTTGAGACCAGAAAAGTTCAATGGAGTTATTTTAAAGTGGACTTCAAGAAGATTTAAATTTAAATATTGGCGATCAATAAACAATTGTTTTATAATTACTATAATAGTTCCGCTAACCTCTATATTTTATATATTTATATAAATATATATATATTTTTTAAATTTTATTAATTTAAGCGGGATGGGGATACATTTTTTTTGGATTTTTTTTAATTTTTTTCTGAATAGGGTGTTTCTAAAGTAACGGTCGTTACCAATTTTCCGATATTTTTAAATAAAATTCCAACCTAAGCAAATATGCCACGAGGATTACTTAATTTTTGACTTACGAAAGTTCAAGCATCGGTAGCAACCGAAAGAATTCATAAAAAAATTAATTTCTTTAAAGCGTTTTTCCCACAACCCATGTTTTCAAAGACGGTGTCCCACAAAACTCAAAAAGTACTCAACCGATCCTTTTGAAATTTTTTTCTCGAGTTTATTTTTAAAGTTGTTAAGTTTTTTTTTTATTTAACAATAACCAATTAGTCGATTTTTTCTCGCAAAAATCCCATTTTTCACTTCAAAGTGTTCCCAAAAATTGAAAAATTAAAATTTCGAAAAAAACTCGACTGCGTCTGGCTATAACGATTACCTAACTAAATAAATGTATCTTTTTAATATCAGATGATCCGGTATCGAGTTATGAGGGGCACCGCAATTCAACTTTTTTTCGAGACGCTTTCGCATAAATGCTGTCGTTGCCATATTTTTTATGAAAATTTTACACAATAAAATTTGAAGGTTATACTTTAATGTACCATTGGTTTCAATCAAAAATTTTTAACCGTTTCGTCACAAAAAAAGCATACAAATTTGCCTTTTTTGTACGACTTTACGTTACTACTAACGATACGATCCTACATTTAAAGCTTCTCGATATTGAAAAGAGGCGGAAAATGTGTTTAGTGATTTTAATTGAATGTTAGAAAACATTCGGTCCTCGGCCTAATGTTAGGATTTTGTCCGATGTTCGGCTTTGAGGACCAAACCCGCCTTTGGTCGAACTCTAGCTTAGGTTTAGTTTATTCTGGCATACGGTTTTAGCAGCTCTCATATACCAATTAGGTTCTTAGTGTTATCACGGGCTCAGCTGCCCCTCGAAACCAATCTGTTTGCTATACAAAGTTATTAATAGTACGAATATCGGTAACGGAAATAAACTTCCTAGATGTTTATATATCCAGACAGTGTGTACTCAGCGGGCCAGTGGCAAAGCAGGTGCTCACTTATTCGTCATCTCCACAGCTTTTGCAGAAGTCATTGAAGTCAATATTCAACCTTCTATGGCCCTGGCCGATCAAGCAGTGTCCCTTCAGAATAGACACTAAAATAGGCAGTCTTTCTTCTATTGTGAGATATTTTAACCCTCTCTGGTCCTATCTTGGCCTGATTTGTATACCTACCCTACAGGTGCCGATTTCTGTCTATCTTTCGTTGGATTGCCTGATTGCCCCTGGCCTAAGCCAAAGCTTGCATGTGGACAGTGGCGCAAAAATATATGAAAATTCTTTAAGGATCTGTAATGTCGTCCCTCTCCTAGCAAGTTAATCGGCTTTGCAGTTCCCTGGAATATACCTATATGTAAAACTGCTCAGCCATCACGATAAGAGAACAAGAGATGACGAGGCCGGATTGCGAATTTAGGGATGTGGCCTCCAGAAAATGTATGATGATTTTGGTCACTATATTGCGACTCAGCCACTTAACGACTTCCCATATTGTTATTATTCCGCATTATATACACTTCAGGCATATGGTAGTCTGTGAGCTATATCAAGACTAAGTTATTTACAGCGGACTCCAAAGTCAAGCTTATCATCAAACTTCGAACCATCCGTATAGAAGTGGAGATAGTTTATATACTTTATTGGTATTCTTTCTATTATTGCTATTCTGTCATCCCACTTCTCTCTGGCATGTATCTTAGTGGTGAAGTTCCTCTCGATGGTGTACACCATTGGTATATAGCCCACTCGGTCGGTTACCATAGCGCTCCACTGTGATACTCTCATGTGACCATAGTTCTTTTACCGTCATATTGGTAGGCAGTATAACCTTAATGACGCTCTGGTTACAAGTTCCCTCGCTACAATATTAATCAACAGTAGATGGAGTTGGACTTGTAGAGACTCAGTCGCTGTATCCTTTAAAGCTCCGCTTATACATATGCAGTTCTCTGAACCTTTGATAATTGGTTGGTGAAAAATCGTTTATCAGTGTCCGTCCACCGCACCACAATGTATGCAGCGAACAACTGCTATATATGTATATCCAATGGAAGATTTAAGAAATAGGTCCTAATGCGACCCTACCGCATTCCCATAGAAATATAAGGCGACGTTGGCATTCGTTACACGATCCAGTACATTAAGTATGAATGTACTAATTCTATCTAGAATTATTCCTAGACATTTCGCACCTTCAGCAAAAGTCAGCTCTGTTCCATTTATTCGATGGGGGCGACATGTGGGACCTTATACTTGTTAATAAATAGAACCAATTTTATATTGTTTGGGTTAACTGGGGATGGGTCGCTGCTTCTGGCCAATTTGTTTAGAGCCACCTGTAGGATGTCTCTAAAGAGGCTGGGGAATTTTCCAGTTACTGCAAATGTGTATTTAAAAATATTTTTATACTAAAAACTTAAGAACGATTTGTTCGATATTGTTTATACGACATCCTTCGTCTTTAACTCCAGTTAACATTAATAGTTTACATTAATACTTAAAATTCAGTGTAGTGAAATTCTTTCATAGTACCTACAGTTCTGTGCAAAATTGGCGTTAAGTCCTTCTGGCATTTCTAGCAAAACTTGAAGAATGCAGAACTAAATAGAGCATCTTCCTTCAACTAATGCACCAATTACCTCAATGACTTATAAAACTGTTAAGTTAGTATTCAAATGATTATATTGTGACAAAGATTGAGCCAAATATTCGTACCCGTTCTGATATTTTCCACACAAAATACTACATATGTATATCATATTTCTCTGAATAAGTGTTCCAGTAGCTCAGTTGGTAGCTCGTCTATGAGTTTGGTGGTCGTGGGTTCTATTCCCACCAGAGGCTCTGGTGTGTCCCTTAAATATAACAAGCAGTATGGTCTTTGTCACCCGACTTTTCCCCGGACAGTCAAATTAGAATATAAATTTACTTTAGTCAGTCTGTTTACGAGACTTACATTTTCTATTTGTTTACATGAGACCGCATACTTTGATCATCTTAAAAAAGTATTTATTCAAATTTTTCTCTCGAAAAATTGCACATTAAGAGAACCGATTTTCCCCACTGTGTACTTTCCAGCAATTTAGGTTACTAGCATATCTTCTGCTCTCTTAAGGAACAGTTGCTAGAGAAAATTCCTCTAAACTGCAGGTGTCTATGAAAATATTAACATCAGCTGTGCGGACCTGCATTGCGCAAACTCCATGCATTTTTGTGATCTAATTAAAAAATAACCTATAAATAACCACCACGAGCGTATGAGTGATAAAACAATTTTCGTCAAAATACCAATCTCAAGGTAGCGTCGACAACGAAGTTTAAAACTTCCTCTCTGTCTCGCTCTCGCATTTAATTACGTTAATATGACAGAGACATTAAAAAGGCGAGTGCGCTGCTGTCTGTCTGTCTAAAGCATCTGCGCTACATTGGCAGGAAAATAAGATAAATTAGACGGATGCTACCGCTGTTTGCAGCGCGTCTGTAGCTACATATATTAAATAGCATCTGTACTTTCAAAGAAATCACGTGCAACGTGTGCCACAAACAACATTAACGTTAACATCATCAACTGTGCCCCCAGTGTTCAATGTGTGTGCAAGGAATGAGATGGATGGCAAGGAGGATGGTGGATGCAGGCTGACTCGATATAGGCAACGGCTGTATTGTTGTTCTTTCATATTGACTGTTGGCTACCGTATTGGCAACATGAAAGTGTTCAGCCAACAATATTGCCAACCAATTGCCATGGGCGTATAGTTGGTTAGGCCGTAAATTCCAAACGAACACCGTTTACTTGGGATTGGTACTTGCCATCGTTTGTCCCTCCTTGTGGTGCAGTGTGGCATGAGGGTGGGAGGAGTAGGCACAAGGCTCAGGTGGAGGCTGGGTACAAAGTGATCTGCTGTAGTAGACTGGCCCAAACACAGGAGCAACATTAACTAAACAAACCCAGAAGCAACAACAGCCACATGATTACCACATAGCACGCACTCAATAAAATCACCTAACTCCATCCTCGGACATCACTACTGACCATAACAGCCGCAACGGCAACAACAATAGCTTGGAAGGCTTTGTTCTTGAAAGGAAGTACAATGTGCGATATGCCAACACTTTGTGTGGCAGAAGAAGAAACATCAGCGAAATTATAGAGGGGTATATGATAAGTTAGACCACGAGAATGTATCGCCAAATTGTACGTTCTTGGGCATATTAGGAGTCACAGATATATTCCATCGTTGGAACTTTATGTCCGGCAAAATAATACTGATTCTATTTGTAACTGACTCTACCAGAAATACTTCCAGTTTAGATTGCCAAAATTCACTTAAACATTGACATCTGCGTTCTATTAAAGTATTTGTATAAAGACATGAATTCTTCATTGTATTTTTTCATTCCGGAATATAATAATTTTCTAATGGAGAATTTAATTCAAAAAATCCGCAAAAAATCCACAAAATAGAAGTGTAAAATTGTCAGCTTAATTCCAAACATTCCAAAAGCGAAGCTAGACTGTCGAAAAATATCGGCCCCTTAAATACTTCGTAGAATTTACCGTTGGCGAGTGCAAGGCCGTGGTTGGTGGAGCAGATCTCTAAAATGTGTCTCGAGCAATCGGGGTTCAAATCCTCGTCGGATCGAAATAAAAAATAAATGAGTCTATAAAAATAGAAAATATAGAGAAATAAAGACGAAAGGAAAAATACGTTTTTGTAATTTTTCTAACGTGGTGAAAATGTCAGAACTAGTTCTGAAAGTCTCATCCCTTTATAAAAATAATCGCTTAGGGAAGCGAGTGGGGGAAATAGTAGCCACAAATCTGCTCAATTCCTTACTTGATTGCTTTTCGGAACATTTTGTACTGGGTGGTGGAATAAATATGTAACACTCCCTTATTCTTGGGAGTAAAACAGTACCATGACTATTTTCTTCTTAGTTTTGATTCCTGTGAAGATATCAACTACCTCTACACTCTGGATCCTGGACCTTTAGATATTACTTTAGTATAGACAGGTTTAAGTATCTACACAGGCACAGAAGAATCGTTATTCCCATCAGAATTTAAGGGACTTCTTAACTTTTCAGAGAACTGTCCCTCCAACTTCGGCTAGGAGAAGCTCTGAAGATACAAAATTTAAACATCTTATGAACGAATATTGCCAATTAAGAGCTACTGATTATTCAATTCATCGCCATGCATCTAAAATGCCTTGAGTTGTGATTTATTCTTCCTCCACCCTGCTCTAATTCTTGGTTAACTTTATTTTCTCGAAGCTATAAAGATATTCCTCTATACTAGGATCCAAAACTGGGCTCTTGCTCTCTACTAGAGTCCAACACTGAGATCTTCCTCTATACTAGAGTCGTCCAATGATTTCTACCTCTATAATAGAGTGGACTTCTGAGGTCTTCCTCTATACTAGAGTCGACATCTTAGGTATTCTTCTATACTTGGGCCGACCTTGGAGGTCTTCCTCTATACTAGAGTCGACCGCTGAGGTATTCATATCTACTAGAGTCGACCTCTGAGGTCTTCCTCCGTAATTGAGTCGACCTCTGAGGTCTTCCTCCATACTTGAGTCGGCCTCTGATGTCTTCCTCTACACTAGTGCCGCCCTCAAATGTCTTCCTCTACATTAGAGTCTACCTGTGATGTCTTCCTCTATACTAGAGTCGACCTCTGGGGTATTCCGCTATACTAGAGTCGACCTCTGAGGTATTCCTCTATACTAGAGTGGACCTCGGAGGTCTTCGACTATACTAGAGTCGACCTCTGAGGTCTTCCTCCATACTTGAGTCGGCCTCTGATGTCTTCCTCTACACTAGTGTCGACCTCAAATGTCTTCCTCTGCATTAGAGTCGACCTGTGATGTCTTCCTCTATACTAGAGTCGACCTCTGGGGTATTCCTCTATACTAGAGTCGACCTCTGAGGTATTCCTCTATACTAGAGTGGACCTCGGAGGTCTTCGACTGTACTAGAGTCGACCTCCGAGGTCTTCCTCCATACTTGAGTCGGCCTCTGATGTCTTCCTCTACACTAGTGTCGACCTCAAATGTCTTCCTCTACATTAGAGTCGACCTATGATGTCTTCCTCTATACTAGAGTCGACCTCTGAGGTATTCCTCTATACTAGAGTGGACCTCGGAGGTCTTCGACTATACTAGAGTCGACCTCTGAGGTCTTCCTCCATACTTGAGTCGGCCTCTGATGTCTTCCTCTACACTAGTGTCGACCTCAAATGTCTTCCTCTACACTAGAGTCGACCTGTGATGTCTTCCTCTACATTAGAGTCGACCTCAATTGTCTTCCTCTATACTAGAGTCGACCTCTGAGGTATTCCTCTATACTAGAGTCGACCTCTGGGGTATTCCTCTATACTAGAGTCGACCTCTGAGGTATTCCTCTATACTAGAGTCGACCTCTGAGGTATTCCTCTATACTAGAGTGGACCTCGGAGGTCTTCGACTATACTAGAGTCGACCTCTGAGGTCTTCCTCCATACTTGAGTCGACCTCTGTGGTCTTCCTCCATACTTGAGTCGGCCTCTGATGTCTTCCTCTACACTAGTGCCGCCCTCAAATGTCTTCCTCTACATTAGAGTCGACCTGTGATGTCTTCCTCTATACTAGAGTCGACCTCTGGGGTATTCCGCTATACTAGAGTCGACCTCTGAGGTATTCCTCTATACTAGAGTGGACCTCGGATGTATTCCTCTATACTAGAGTCGACCTCTGAGGTATTCCTCTATACTAGAGTGGACCTCGGAGGTCTTCGACTATACTAGAGTGGACCTCGGAGGTCTTCGACTATACTAGAGTCGACCTCTGAGGTCTTCCTCTATACTAGAGTCAACCTCTGAGGTTTTCCTCTATAGAAGATTCGACCTCTGAGGTCTTCCACTATACTAGAGTCGACATCTAAGGTCCTCCTCTATACTAGAGTCGACATATGAGGTCTTTCTCTATACTAGAGTCGACCTCTGAGGTCTTCCTCTATACCAGAGTAGACCTCTGAGATCTTCCTTTACACCTAAGTGGACCAGTGAGATATACATACGCCTTTAATAGAGACAATCACTGAGGTCTTACTGTATACGAGAGACGACTGTAAGACTTTATCTCTATACTAGAGTCTCTGCTACTCTTCTCCGTCGCTTGTCATTACAACTTTTACTCTCCTTGCCTTATCACTCCAACCTCGCTGCCACAAAATCATTACAAACCAATTTTTGCAATAAAAAAACAATTCCGCAAAGAATTTAAACTTATTAAAATTGTGGTACAAAGTATTCGGTATTTATTTATTTATTTTGCATCCTTCACGATTGGTCTACATACTCAAACCCCAGGAAACATATAAACACTCACATGAGTAGCTCCACTTCGTAAACTGAGACCAGACGACTTGTTGGCTAATAAGTCTGATCACAGAAGTCTTTTAAGCCAACAAGCATATCGGCATGTCATGCGCATGCGCAACACAAACAACAACAATGACAACAGAAATTTAAATCCCCAAATGTTGGTGGCTGAGCCACTCAAAGGATCTCATGAAAAGGGGGAAATCCTTTGCTCCACTGCTGGTTGTCGTTGTGATGACGATGACGACCGCAACCACGGCGACGACGACTTGGACAACAACGATGCTCGGCTAAAGTAGGAAAACATGTTTGCTTTCAGTGCACAATCTCAGCTTTATTTTAAAGTCCACTTCAGTCTGGTGATACTTAAAACCGCCCAGAAGTGTTACATGTTCATGTACGGCACGATTCGGAGGGGTTTATTCATTTCGTTTGCTATTCAGAGCAGTCCAAAGGTACTCGTATCCTTGCTTCTCTTCTCTCTGTTTCAGTTATTGCTCATCTTTGTAAAGGAAAACTAAAATTTACATAATATTTGTTTGTTGATTTGAGCACTTGTTCATTTTCATGCTGACTTCCTTCCATGAAAGAGACTTCACACAAAGTAAAGGCTTCAAGAAGATGGATGAGTGTGTCTGCCTCCGAATGAAAGAGTTTGTGATAATTTGTTGTGAGTGAGTGACCCACCGAATTTTGTGGGCGGGAGGAAGCTGATATTAAGGAATCCACAACATAAAAAGGTATAAATAAAATATTTGCAAAACAAATTACAAAAAAAGAAGAATTGCTTTGTTTCTGACTGAATATGCGCAATTGGTAAGATCATGACGATGATTTAACTGTATACTAGCTGAACAAAGTAAAATTTTGCAAATGATTAATTCTGGACTATTTTCTGGACCTCTTACAGGTCCATCGGTAAATTTAAATTTCTTTAAACTTCTAAGATACCCTTCCGAACTTTTCTCTATTAAAATCTGGATGTGGATCAGTTCCTTCTATACTTTTGGTCCCTTGCATATCAATGGATACAAAATAAGGTCTAACAATTATAATACCAATGCACATCTTCTGGATCCTTCCATACAAATGAAAAATTCAGAGGCCTCTTTCTGTACCAATACTCTCAAGGTCTTCCGAAATGTAGAACTCAAATATTATATCCTTACTAGGAATTGACAATTTTATCTACTTGGATCATTTGATAATGGAATAAACCCAGCGTTGCTGGAACTCTGTATATTAGTACCAAAAAAAGAGTCTCACAACTACAATACTTTAATACATCTTGTGGATCTTCCCATACAAATTAACAAATTCTGAGGACCACTTCTGTATCAATACTCTCAAGGTTATTCGAAGTGTACAATCCAAATACTAAAGCCTGGCAAAGAGTAGATAATTTTATCTAATTGGATCATCTGCGAATGCAATAAAACCAGCGTTGCTTGAATTCTGTATGTCTTGATTGTAATAGGGTAAGAGAGAGGGATATAGAACATATATGTAGAATGGTGGATCACATAATTATAGTGCACATGTTTGAATCCCATTTTTTTATTTAAAAAGTCCCTAATTTATTGTTCCTTAAAAAGCATTAATGATTTCGTCTCCAAAAATCAGAGCTTATTCATCAGGTTAGGACTCGTATACATGTATACCCTATTCTGCATCTCCTCGTTACCAACCTGTTGAAACGGCACAGTTTTGCATTTAAATCCGTCTTTCTCATTAAATTTCAATTTCGGTTTAATTTCCATCTCTACAAGATTCGGCCTACCAAAGTCCTTAGGAAAATCGGCGGTACACTTATAATTTGCTAATTCATAAACTTCATCAATAGTAGGCTCGAAAAGATTTATTTCAAGCACAATGGCCCATATGCCGATGACTTACGAAAAAAACCAAACGCATGTCAGTTTATGACCCCCATGATGGTCAAAATAATTGCCGAGTTTTATCAGTCCTATCAGCAGCCCCACCGCAGGTAATCCCTTTTGGTCTTTAAAAGCTCAAAATTGATTTTGAATTAAATCACACAGTAAATGAGTGAAACAAAATCCATCATCAGGAGCTACTTTTCTCCTTAGACAACCCCTCTCCCCACAAAGGGAGGATTAAATGCCAATGTATCAAACATATTTGCCGCAATGCCGCAAGCCGAGCTCAGTCGCAAGCCCTGCGGCATTTCAAAATGCCCCCATCCTCCAGTGACAGACAGTAAGTGTTGGCAATAAGCGACACACACCGACTCACACTTACCGAAGCCCAACTTTGAAATCTTTTCCAGTCGATTGAAATTTTTGCAAAATTTGCATAAGTGGTAGGGTATACGGGTTGGATCGTTCGCTGTTTTTTTTTAGCTTTTTTTGCAACTCTACTATTTTAATGATGTGATTAACATGACTTTTTAATTTTCAACCTGTATACCGAATTAATTACCATCCGGGCGGTCTTCCCCATCCCCACACGATGACATTTTGGTTGCCTTTTGAAGCTGACGCTTTGATGCCGTGACTTTGGCGAATTTATCATTTGAATGTCGTTGATTTTATTTTTTTTCTTCTTTGGTTTGGGTCAGTTGGCTTTGGTACTTCTATAAAGGCTATGAGGAAGAATGGTCCAGTGGACGGACGGACAGACGACAAATATGTCAATGAGTTAATGCTTATGTTTAGGAGCTTTTAATTTCGTTTTTATTAAATGTGTGTTTGAAATCAACACCAATGGTCATTGTATGTTGAAGTAGTTTTCATCTTTTTTGGATGTCCCACTTACTTCTTCGTAGAATACACCATTTCTTAGCTGAATTTGAAAAACTGGATTTAGTGGAAGATGGAAATGATGCAAAAAATATTGTTTTTATGCGTTTAGGATTGTAAAGTGTGACTCAGTTGGGGCTGCCACATCAACTTATTAATTTTCGATGGTATTCTCGACTAAACGTCCTGGATATTATAAACTGACCCTGTTTGCTTCAATTTCTGAACTACAAGCGCAAAACTTCATTAACTTGATGTACTTTTTACATTCAATTAACATCAATATTGCATTGAGTTGAAGCAGAATATACGATAAATTTATCAAAGTATTCATTCAATTAATGTAACTTTTACATCTAATTATTTTTTATTATATGGGGAAAAACACGTCAAAGGGTCCACTTTTTCAATTTTATACCGATCGCGTCAAAACTTGGTGAGGTTGCAGAAGGACTATGGGTAACAGGTGTGCAAAAATACACCTTCCTAACGTGATTTGTTATTCTTGTATATCTGGCTATAGAATGCCATCATTACATTTTATTAATCGCGTTTCTGGTCCACATCCTAAAGTAAACTCACTTTATAGCACGAAAGAAATTATAAAAATATTTAGTAGCTTTGACATTTAAAATTACCACATCTTTTTAAACGCGTATTTTTTCTATATTACCACATCAAATTATTTTTTATGATTTGTTAGAAAATCTTAAAAAAGGGTTTCTTCGATTGCCTTTTTGGAAATGGTGTAGCACTACACATCTGTAAAGAGGAAACAAAAATCTTAATGGCATTTCACAAATACTCAATGTTGATCATTGGGCGGAAAAACCGAAAATCAGAGATGCAACAAAAACTCCAAAGCTACGCCTGGCTTGAACGGTATACGAGTATGCAGCATCGCGGCTGTCGCCACTGAGTTGTCATTTAAAGGGCTTGAATTCAGTCTTCTTCGTCAGTCTTATCATTCAATAATTTTGGGATTTCTTTTTCGGGCTCCTTTAGTGAATGGAATTGTGATGGTGGTGAACTGTTCGAACTGTTGGCGACATTCGGTGTATTTTTCTTTCTTTTTTTTTGGATTTTGTTATACTCGTATATCTGTTTCTTCGGGTTCTCTCATTCAGCCGTTTGATAAGGTGGCGCCTTGGCGCTTTTTGTCGCTGCTTCTGGCAGTTCTGCTACTTTTGCTGCCATAAAACATCTTTTGTCGAAAATGATTTATTAGCTATTTCGCTTTTGTCTGAGCGTCTGTCCTCTGCTTGGCTATCGTTGAACGAACGTAGGTCTAGCGTTTTTCGGTTGGGTGGTATTAGTTTCAATAAAATGCGTCTAAATACCTTTGGAGGAGGGACTTTGAACGGAAGTTGGTTTTAGCGTTGGATTGGATGGCAACTTTTAATAGATTTTCAAATAATGGTGCCAGTAGAAAATTTAGCGACCTTTCAAGGGAGCACATTTAATAAATATATTAAAATTTTAATTTTATATTTAAAATATATTAATTGGTAATATTTATGGGGATTTTGTCTTTTGAAAATATCTAAAATTAAGAAATAATAATGATCGATTATAATGGAATCTATGCAGTTTTAGACAATACGACAGTTTTAAAACATTTTTCATTTTTTTTTTATTTTCCAAGCAAAAATTTTCCATGGATTTGCCCTGCAGATATGCTATTTAATTTGATTATTTTGTCTCACATTTTGCTGCTCTAGAAATATTAGACAAAGTGTGACTTTATTGAAAATTTCTTTGTAATTGCAATTTTATAGAACATTTCTTACAAATTGCAATTTTTATTGAAAATTAAAATTTCCTACAATATTTACAAAATTTTATTGTTCTAGAAAATCTTGCCAAAACCAATATTTTCTTGCAAATTTCTTCAAAATTTAATTTTTATAAAAAAAAATAATAGTTTTGAATTTCTATAGAAAATTGTCATTTTAAAAAATCATCAAACATTTTTCCAAGTAAAAATTTTGGTAAATTTTATTTGTAAATTTAATTTTAATTTTGTAAATTTTATATTTATTGTTTTTAAAACTTCAAAATTGCATTTTTCTTAATTTTTTTAAAAATTGAATTTTTGAAAAAAATTTCGAAAATTATTCTTAATGACAATTTAGTTTTTTTTTCGTGGAAATTGCATTTTTATAGAAAATTTCAGCAAAATTATTTTTTATCAATAATTTTTATACAAATTTTTGTTAAAAATTATATTCTTAAGAAATGTTTTCAAAATATAATTTTTCTTATTCAAAATATAATTTTTCTAAAAACATCGTTAAAAAATTCTTCAAAATTGTATTTTTCTAATTTTTTTGAAAATCTTCTCGAAAATACATTTTTCTTGAAAATTTAGTCTTTCTAGAAAATTATTATATATTTTTGGGACATTTTTAATTTTATTGAACATTTCTTAGAAATTGAAATTTTGTTGATCATTTGATAATTAATATTTTATTCAAAATTTGCATAATTAGTGCAATTTTATGGAAAAGTTAATTTCCTTAAAAATTTACGAAATTTTATTTTTCTAGAAAATCTTGGCAAAACTTATATTTTCTTGATAATTTAATTTTTATAAAAAAATTTAACAGTATCTAATTTATACAGAATTTTTTTTCAAAATTGGCATTTAAAAAATCGTCAAAACCTTATTTTTTCTAAAAAAAAAGTTCGTTAATTTTATGTTCCTGTAAAATATTTTTAAAACTTGTAAATTGCATTTTTCTTTATGTTTTAAATTGCATTTTTAAATTTTTTCGAAAATTATTCTCATTGAAAATTTAGATTTTTTTGTGGAATTTGCATTTGCATAGAAAAATTTAAGCAACATTATTTTTTATCAATAATGTTTATATTCTTAAGAAATGTTTTCAAAATATAATTTTTCTAAAAACATCGTTGAAAAATTTTCTAATTTTTTTGAAAATTTTCTCAAAAATACTTTTTTTATTGAAACTTTAGTTTTGCTAGAACATTATTATATATTTTTAGAAGATTTTGTAATTTTATTGAACATTTCTTACAAATTCCAATTTGTTGAACATTTTTAAGAAATTAAAATTTTATTCAAAATTATCATAGAAAGTGCAAATTTATTGAAAATTTCATTTCCTACAAAATTTACGAAATTTTATTTTTCTAGAAAATCTTGCCAAATCTGATATTTTCTAGCAAAATTCTTCAAAATTTAATTTTTATGATATAAAACAGAATCGAATTTCTAAAGAAAATTTGTCAAAATAGGCATTTTACGAAAAATTTTAACGAATCTTTAAAATGCCTATTTTGACCAAATTTTCTATAAAAATTCGATTCTGTTAATTATTTTAAAAAATTTTGAATAAAATTTAAATTTCTTAAAAGTGTTAAAAGTGATTGAAATTTCTAAGAAATGTTCAATAAAATTACAAAATGTTAAAAAAATATATAATAATTTTCTAGAAAAACTAGATTGTCAATAAAAAAGTATTTTCGAGAAGATTAAAAAAAGAATAGAAAAATGCATTTTTGAAGAATTTTTCAACGATGTTTTTAGAAAAATTATATTTTGAAAACATTTCTTAAGAATATAATTTTTGAATGCAATTTTGAAGTTTTAAAAACAATAAATATAAAATTTACAAAATGAAATTTACAAATAAAAATAAAACTTAAAAATTTTTTTTTACAAAAATTATGTTTTGACGTTTTTTTTAAATGCCAATTTTGACAAAATTTTCTATAGAAATTCGATATTGTCAATCTTTTTATAAAAAATAAATTTGTATAAATATGTAGGAAATTAAATTTTCAAAATTGCATTTTTTTTTATTTTTTTTCAATTGCATTTCTTAAAAAATTTTCCGAAAATTATTTTTAGTGAAAACTTAATTTCATTCGTGGAAATTGTATTCTGTAAAATGTTCACATATTTCTAGAAAATTTCTTCGAAATTATTTTTTTCTAGCAAATTGTCACATTTTTCTTTAAAAATTAAAAAAGCAAATCATTCTACCTTACTCACTTACTATCTCTATATACCGGATGTTTGAAACGCATTTTCTAATTTTCCTTAAGTTAAAAATTAAATTCTCCATTTTTTATTCCCCTTTATTTGGTAAAAATAACTTGTCTATTTCACGTGCGTAATTGGTATTTGAATATTTAATGCATTCCTGTTGTTCAGCCTAACTCAGGCAATAAAAAAGTGTTAAACTGGCAAATCATGTTGTTTATTAAGGGGGGAGGGTTTCTTCTCCGAAATTGAGCTAATGCCAAAGCCAAAGGTTCGTTAATAATTCATGGCCGTGCCAAGTGAAGGCCCAAAAATCAATATATTTGACATACAAATTTCGCAATGAAAATGGAAAAAACGGTTACATGTTTGTGAAATATCAATTTCAATAAAAAAAATCCATGTAAAGCCATTGAATCGAACCACTTTCATGAAATAAATAAAAAAGCAGATCCAATCATGAATGTGTATTCACACATTTTTGAGGGAAAAGGGTTTATGCGGGTCTTCCATTACATCCCCCTTCAAGTTTTGTTGGATCCACAATAAACTTTAAGCTTAAATGCGTATGAGTATCGTTTGGGTTTTAGCCGAAAAACCACATATGATGATAATGTTCCTAAAGGTTTTAGGGATTTCACAAACAAAACGTTTTAAATTTCCATCCGCAAAGAAGATTGCAGCTCTTGGAAACTCAGTCAAAAGGGAGAAGGGGGTGGTTTGCTCAGGCGGGCGGCGAATGGGCGTAATTTCTTGTAAAATATTCCAAAGGGATGTTTTACGACTTTCGAAGAAAAACTTTGTGTTGAATTGGTAGGAAAGAGGGGGGGAGTCTGGTTCAGAAACGTGCCTTAGTTCCTCCCCCAAAAATGGTGTCGTAACTGACTGAGGTTATAAACCATAAGCCAAGTAATGGAAAAAGCTTTTAACATGAATAATAAATATGAAATGTTTATGCCAAAAATATTCGTGTTCACTTCAGTTACATACATACATAGGTAAACGGGAATAACGTTGGCGGTTTGCCGAAAGGATATCTAAGGATATGCATCTTTGTTTTGGCTCTTTTTTCCTTAAAGGAAGTTTTGTTTTTTGGTATTACTATTAGTTTTGGCCCTTTTTGGTAAGGAATGAAGAATGCCTTTGGCCTATACTAAGAAATCAAAAATATTAACTTTTAAAAAGTTATTTCCAAGCACATGATGTTAGGATAAATTAGGGCAGAATAAAATATGTTGGGGCTTTTTAGGAAAAATAAAATTATGGAATAGGAAAAACTACTATACGAAAAATGTGTAATACATCAATGAAGTAACTTAGAACCAATTTATGAAATTTTTGATTGAACTCCGTTTCAGAACTTTTGAAGTCATTTGAGGCATGTCACCTTCTGTCTGACTGGAACGCATATTATCTCAGACTAAATTCGAAGATGGTCAATATTAGTCCCCTCATTCTTGTACGTACTACACACAAAATGTTAACCTATTGTGAAATATTGAACCACATGTAACCCATACATAGTAATAGTTCCCTCATCGCTTTCAACTCCGGAATAGTAAGCAAAATTGTCACGTTATTTTTGGCACCTCCCATACAATTGCGGATTCTATGGCCCTTATATACAATATCGGAATACATATATGTAAATATGGGGGCTATTTCTAAATGTGAACCGATTTTTCTCATAACTATCGTCTATAAAATTTCTTGAAGATTTTATGCAAATTGTGGCTTCTATGCCGTGTAAATGTCAAATCGGGATGCAGATATGTATTTATGGTGACTTATTCTTTTCATGTTTCAATCAGCTTCCTTGAATAGCGGCTGATTTGAACTGGTGATTGGCTGAACGAAATGATCTGTTGAGATAAAACGCTATTGAACTAAAATGAGCTGGTGAGCTAAAGATCTATTGAAGCAAAGTGAGGTGGTCAGCTAGGTGGTCAGAGCTGGTGAACTAATAAGCTGGTGAGATGAAGAGCTGGTGAACTAAATGAAGGATTACTAAAAAGAATTATAGTGCCCAACTCTACTAAAATCATGCTAACTCATCTTAGCACAATTTTTTATATTTCTTTTGTAAAATTTAACATAATTTTTTAAGCCAAAACTTTTTCTTTGTTCTTGTCTCTTCTGGATATTTTTTTTTACAAAACAACAACAAAAAATGTCAATGCATTTTTAAAAGGTTTTGTTTTTTTTTCGAAAAAGAACGAGACAACTGAAATGTTTCATTATCACTATCGCGGCGGCGACTGCATTCATTTTGTGTTTTTACAACGCTTTCATAATTAATTGTTCGATGTCAACGTATCGTTTAAGCAGCCACTCTCCGGACATACAAAACCTCCAGACCCAAAACTGACTGAATTGACTCGCCATCGCGCGCCACCACTAAAAGCCTCAATGAGCCACTAACAAAAAATAAACACGACAACAACAAGAAGACTAGCCAAATATCCAAAAGAAAATATATGTATCTATATGGGCACCTATGGTTTGGACACCAAAAGTCCCTAAGCCTATGTGCTGGACAACTAACCAACAACAATGATCATAATGAACATTTCCGCGGAGGCGCCAATTATTGTACTTCGACGAAGCTATTAAGATAAGCTGGCGACAAAACACTGCCCCACACCGTAGGAATCATCGCAGCGACAGACAGACGGACTGATATGAGCCTCAAAAAGAGAGGAGGACAAATAGCCCAAAGTGCTGCGAGCAAATGAAGGAGGATTGAGGCAGATGATGTATACAAAGATGTCTGTGGGTTGTCGTTTACTGTAGTTGTTGTTGTTTTTGTTAAAATAAAATTTACAAATAGTTTTTAATATTTTATTAATTATGAAACATTTTGTAAATGGAAAGGAAGATACGTGTAAAACGCCCAAAGCATAGTGGTCCTTGGCGGGCTCTGGATCAAAATGTTTACTTAATATCGCAGTTGAAGATGAGTTGCAGGGTCGGTGTAATCGGTTTTCGAAATTATTATTAAAAACACACATCGCATTATGTGTTATCGATGGAATTTAGAGTTAAAAGTAAAGTCGGTTTCAATCATGAAATTAATTGAATCAATGAATAGTTTAATTAAAAAATATTGCTGTCACAAAAATGAAAGTAAGAATCATTAATTTTTGTGAATTTGAAAAATAATATTACATTTGCTTCAAATTGTGATTGTTTTTTGTCTTTATTTTCGATTAATTTTTTAATTGATTCAATCATGTTTGAATGGTACAATCAATGTACTTTTTTAAATAAATTTTTTGTTATCTTTGAAACTGAATTGAACTGGAAAATAAATAGCATATGGGCAAATGTTAAGCTTTTTTTTGGTCTTTCAAAAGAGATAACTTTAACTTATACATAGCGTTTAGTGGGATTTAATGGTGTTTTCTTTTAAAACATGTATTGTCCTGTCAGAGAGCAACATTTTAAATATGTCGCCTACACCCTCTTTTACTGCTGCATTCTTTATTGTCCGTAAACAAAAATACAAAAAGCTATCCTATTAACTCACTAAAACAAAAAAACACAAAGAATACTTCACGGCGCCACCTAAATAAAGCATCTGCCCAAACTTCATTAAAAAGAAATACTTTGACACTGCACGTACACATGCGGGTATTTAGGCTATTCGCCTGACGCTGTAAAAACATCTGTTTTGTAGGGCACTGTGGTATGTTGCTTTTTTGCATTTTTTTACAAACGAAACCCAAAATGCATTTTTGGGGCGAAAGGCAGAAGAAATGTATCATTTTTGGAACAAAAGACACCATAAGTAATCTTTCGAAGATAATTCTAAAATAACTTATTTGCAAACAACATTTTTGTCGTTTTCTATAAAAAAAAAACAGCGATCCCTTTGTGACGCACGTTACATTGTTTTAATAATACTTTAGTATACTAAATTAGCTACAACTTTTTAAATTATGTATCTATTTTCTTCGGATGAGTCTCATTTTATTCATGACCGATCATACTTTACGAAAAAATAATAAAAATATTGAATTTTCGATGTTAATAATTAAAAAATTATTTTTAAATATAATTAAAAAATATAATTCCACATAGGTTTTTTCAAAAAAAAATTACGTAAACATTTTTTTAAATAATTTCCAAAAAAAAAATTAAAAATTGCGCGTTGTGTCCTCTTTAAAACAACCCAGGAAAATTTTGGTAAGTACCTATCATTATTCCATGTATTACCAAATAATGACATCTCATTATTCGCTGCATTACTTTCGGCTTATTAATAATGACTTTCTAATAATAACAGAAATAAGTGATTTTTTTTGTCAAAATCATTTTGGCAAATTTTATTGTAATGCAATTTTGGCTATATGTGGGTTATTGTACAATATTTATTGATTTTTCAACATGTTTTCAAGAACCTAAAATCGTGAAAATATAAGCACATATTTATGTGGTATGCCAATGCTACAAATAAGTACATATAATGCTACTTTATTGTATGTTTTTGGGAAGTACTTTCCTCCAATGACATACCCATGTTAAAATAATGAGAATAGCGAAATAATAAGTACTTATTATTATCGAACTTTGCTTACTCGTCGGATTATTTGGTAATGAGAAATTTTGCTGGGAAAGTAAACTTCAGCTTTCCGAGAGCAATTAAAAATTTCGTAAAAGACAAAAACTATTTTTTTTTTATTTTTTCAAAAATTAAAATGCCAATTAAATTTAAAAAAAAAAAATACCGATATCTTGTTTTACCTATTTGTAACTGCTTATAAACATTTTAGCCAAAAATAAACATAAACATACATAGGTCGATACTAAATATTCTGACCCATTTTATATGCAAAAGTTATGCAAGGAATATGCAAAACATATGCAATATATAATTTGCATATGATGAATGAAAAATGCATATGCAAAGAAAAAATCGCATATGCAATTAAAAAAATTGCATATGCAAAAAATATGCATCGGCAAATTGGAGAAAACTAACTAATTTTTGAAACATAATTTTATATAACGACATGAATTACCGGTAATTACTGGTATGCCCTTTCAGAATTAAGGTAATCATGTATAGATTTTAGGCGACAAACACTGACACCTCCAAAAAAATTAAAATCGTTTTTAGAAAAATAAAAGACGGTACAAAATGGAACAACAGCTAATGATCGAATTTGCGGGAAATTTTAATCATATATGTGTTTGCATATTTTTTTGCATATGTACGATATATGCAAATATGCAGTTTGTATAAAATATGCAAAAATAAATAGGTGTATTTTATTATTTTTTGACAAAAAAAATGTGTGTATCGCCGAACAACTATCCAATAAAAATATGCAATTACATATATTCCACTGTCTAGTAATTATTTATATGGATGGGAAAAAAGGGCCGTTTGGCCAAAGTTTCAAAATTCAACACCCTCCAACTCGGACAGTCCTTACCCGAACTGGTTGAAATTTTGTTTCATAACTACTATCCAATAGGACTAAACAAGTTTCATACCGATCGGAAGACATCGGTTTTAAAAAATTCAATCATTTGCCATGAATTTCCCCATATATATTTAGAAAATTATAAAAATTAAGATAAAGCTGGATCAATTTCAAAAACGTTTGGTTAGTGGACTGTTTGTGGGACTTGTCCATATTTGAATATAAATTGTTTCATTTGATTTAACTAATTTCAGTTAATTAAAAATGTAATCATGCATTTTATTGATTTCAATCGATATTTAACTGATTTCATTATAAAACATATTTTAATGTTAACAAGATCTGAAGAAACCCATTGTTTTCTATTTTTTTTTGACTAGCTATGCATATCTATAATTTGTCAAAATATTCAAAAAGAAAGGAATTATTCAATGTAACAAGCCTTCTTAAATCTGAATTAAGTATATAAAAAATTAAAATGCCTTAATTATTACACCGCCTCCCTCATAAGGAGTTGTTTAACGTTTGTTGATACATACGCCCAAATAAATAAAAAAAAAAACATTATTACTACGCGTCTCTTATCGCACCTAATAAAAGCCAACCAAAGAAAAATATTTATAACGACAAAGCAGAAAGTGCAACAACAACAAGATCGAATGACGTCGTCAGCGACAACGTCCTAAAAGAATTTTAAAAGGTTCGTCGTCTCGTCTGTCCCTAAAGACCGGCAGAAACGCCGAAATACACAAGACGCTGGGGTAGCGAGTCAGTCAGTCAATCAATAAAGCCACCAGTCGGAGTTTTGACCGCAGCAGTTCCCAGTTAGCCAACATCAGACATCAGTGGTTAAATGACTGACTGTGATGATGTTGTTGTTGCTTGTGCTGCTGCTGCAACATTAGCATGTCCAACAACAGTCTGGGTCATTCAGTCAGTCAGTGAGTCGGCCAGCCATCCAAACTGCTATCCGACAACCGGCCAGACTGTCATTAATTTCACTTAACGCGATATAACTTCTTTTTGTCACCAATAATATGACTCAACGTCATGGATACCCAAAGTAAATAATGCGGACACGGTCGGGACGGACGGATCGGCGGACATGCACACTACAGCCAAGGAAGCATAATAAAACGTAAATTGTCGCGTGTTTTGGACATTACAACGTCTCTCAAGTCCTAATAGGACAAACGACAGAAACATTGTATAACTCTATTTAGAGCCCGTCTTGTTTCAATTAGAATTGTAGACCTAGCCACCGAACAGCCAAACAGTCTAATTGATTTCACAGCGGCAGGTAGAGCAGCAGCAGCTAATGCCGCCACCAACAATGCCGTCAACTCCTAAAGTGGTTGGTAATTAAGCCGATAGTTATTTTGGTCCTGGTTTCTTTAATGCGTTTACCATTTGTGTAACTTCTTCCGTTTCTTACCCATTTTCATTCATTCATGAATACATTCGGGAATCCTTCAACCACTTGTCCTCATGTACCCACACAACGACACGACACGGCACAGGTACGAGTACACAATTCGTATATGTGTGTAGTTAATTGTGGGTGCGTGAGTGCATTTTTCCGGAAGTAAAGATCGGAAATGGCTTGTTATCAGTGAAAAAGGGAAAATTTATAGTTTCAGTTAATTGTTGCGACCGCCTCTAAAACATTTGACAAACAATTAAAGGATAACGCACACCAGTGGGTATACGAGTAATAGGATAGGTAGGATAACCATTTTGTAGCCTTTGATGAGTTATTAAACTGGGCCTTGTGTGAGTTGAACAAATTTCTTATAGTTTTTTCTTTGTTGTTGTTGCCTTCTTATTTCAGCTGCTTTTCCTATTGCCCGCCGCATTGGTCATCCCTATCAGAATCGCACTCCACCTAAGCGAAAAAAGCCCCGCACATCATTCACACGCATCCAGGTGGCCGAATTGGAGAAACGGTTTCACAAGCAAAAGTATTTGGCATCTGCGGAGAGAGCGGCTTTGGCGCGAGGTTTAAAAATGACTGATGCCCAAGTGAAGACGTGGTTCCAAAATCGACGAACGAAATGGAGGTGAGTTCAATATTAATGTTAAGCAATTAAAACTAATATTATAATAAATATAGTGTAGGTATTTATAATTTGGTAAACAGTCGTTATCAGTTACGTCGTGCATAAATTTGGTAATGTTTTAATGAAGTCATTGTAGTCAATATCCAACATACTGGCGTGTTCGCCGATCAGGATGTGTCCCTTCAGAACTGACACTAACGTAGACGATCTTTTCCTCTCTAGTGCGAGGAGATATTTTGACCTTCTCAGGTCATACTTTGGTCAGATTTGTCTAGCTACCCTGCATGAGCCAATTTCAGTCCATCTTTCGTTGGACTGCCTGACTGCCTGATTGCCTAAGCCAAAGCTTGCACCAATATATGCAAATTCTTCGAGAATTTGTAACGTCGTCCCTTTCCTAGCAAGTTAATCAGCTTTGCGGGGTATCCATATGCCCAGGCACCCATATGAGGTGTATATTAAACTGCGCAGCCATCTCGTTAAGAGATCGGCGGCAGTTGAGGGCTGTTTTGTGAATTTAGGGATGTGGCCTCCAGAGAATTTATGGCAGCCTGACCGTCAGAGTAAATGACAACGCCAGTGTTCGTCACTAAGTTGCGACTCAGCTACTTGGCGACTTCCTATATTTCAATTATTTCGGCTTGATAGACACTGCATGTAGCTGGTAGTCTGTTAGCTGTATCAAGACTTTTTATAGCTCTTTACAGTGTACTCCGAAGACATTCTTATCATTATGTAAGCTTCGAAACATCCATATAGAAGTGGAAATTGTTTCTATTACCTGGTATTCTGCCAACCAATTCCTCTCAGGCAGGTATCTTAGTGGTGAAGTTCCTCGCGAAGATGTATGCCGATGGTATATAGTCCACTTGGTCGGTTACCACAGCATTCCACTCTGATATCCTCATGTGGCCATAGTTGATGGGCACCTTAATGCCGCTCTGGTGGCAACTACTCTCGCCACATTATTAATCGGCAGTAGATGGAGTATGGTTCCTCAACGCTCCGCTTAGGCATAGGCAGACAGTTCTCCGAACCTTTAATAGTCAACCACACCACAATGCCGTATTTTAGTAGATAGGACTCACCGCTATCCTACAGCCTTCCTGCTGGAATATAAAGCGACGTTGACCTTCCTTACACGTTCCATTACGTTATGTATGAATAACAGTTTCTTATCCACTCCATTTCAAAAAGTAGTTCAGAAAAAATCTATTTAAAATCATAATTCGACAATTGAAATTCAGAAATTCCATTTGACATTCAGAACTCATCACTTGAAATTTAGAAATTCAATTCGAAATTCAGAAGGCGTCATTTGAAATTCAGAACTCAACAATTGAAATTCAGAATATTCATTTGTAATTCAGAATTCACAAGTTTAAATTCAGAACTCGTCATTTGAAATACAGAAATTTTGATTTGAAATTCAGAAACTATTAATTGAAATCCAGAATTTTTATTTGAAAACAAGAAAATATTAATTTCACATTATTTAGGTATATTTTGAAATGGTGAATAACGATGTTTATTTGACTGAAGTGAATAACGATGTTTAAGTTGAATCTGAATCGAGAAAGAGCTCATCCAATTCGCTTTCATAGGAGCCATTGTCAAAGACTGTCCCCAGTTCGGACAATTCACTCCATTAGCTGTCCTGCATACTTAATTTCAAATGAATATGTTCTCATAATCAAATTTCTGAATTTCAAATGACGAGTTCTGAAATTCGAATGAAAAATTTTGAATTTCAAATGGAAAATCTGAATTTTATTTGACGAATTCTGAATTTTAAATGGAAAATCTGAATTTCAATTGACGAGCTCTGAATTTCAAGTGAAAAATTGACGAGCTCTGAATTTCTAATGGAAATTCTGATTTTCAATTGGCAAATTCTGAAAGATAAATGGAAAATCTGAATTTCAAGTGACGAGTTCTGAATTTCAAACGGAATTCCTGAATTTCAATTGATATTTTCTGAATTACATTTGGAAATGGTGTAGAACTATTCCCAAAAATTTTGCACTTTCAGAAAATGCTAAATCGGTTTCATTTAACCGAAGAAAGTCCACATGTGGGATCTTATTGATCCATGCAAAGAGAACCAGCTCTGTCTTGTTTGGGTTAACACCCTGCTGATCTAGAACGCTGTGACTGCGTTCACCGCAAGGTTCCAAATTAGTGGAGACAGTACTCCCCCATTGTGAGGTCCCTCTATTTACATACTTTGTTTGAGTTGTGGACCCAAGTCTGGCTGTTATGCCACTTCTTTAGAACACGTTTTGAATAAGTCTAATCAATCAAGAGATCACCTTTAGATTTACAGCGCCGCAATTACCGTACTGCTTGAAATGTAGGCATGATTCGATAGTTCCCACAAGTTCGTGCAGGAAAGATTCTGTAGAATTTACCCTTGTTACAAGCATATTGGTTCCCCGACAGGAGTTTTTATCCAGGTTTTCCCTAATGAAAGAAGCTAAAAGTATTTCCAGACCTTTCTATTGGAAAAGCTCCGTCTATGTCAGGAAAGTGAATTCCTTGAAATGTAGGGATGATTCAATATGGCCCACAATTTCGTGCAGGAAAGATTCTGTAGACTTTCCCTTGTTGCGAGCAGGTTGTTATCCAGGTTTTCCCTAATGAATGAATATAAAAGTATTTCCAGACCTTTCAAGGAAGGAGGATAGGCTAATTGATCTGAAGTCTTTTGGCCTAGTGAGCCATATTTTTCCCGCTTTGGGTATGAATACCACTTTTGTATCCCTCCAAATTACTTTTTGGCAACACTGTTTTTGGCAGCGCAGCTGTCTTCGTGTTTTCATAGACCGGTTTCGGAGGAAAATCTATAACATTTGGAAGACATTTTTCATTGAACACTCCATTAATTGTTACGAAAATGATTTAAAAAAACTTTCACTTACAAAAAGTACAGCCAAGTTTTCATCAACCAAATATTTATTTAATCGTATACTTAAATTACCCCCTGTTTGTCGTTACATATCAATCTATGTAAATAATAAAACCGGTGATTAAGTTATTTATTTTGTAACCTCATTAATTAATTCTTAATGAGAGTTGAACTATTGATACACGGTTACCATGAGAAATGGGCATTTGTATATCTTAAATCGGTAATGCGTCATTAATTGTGTTCTGTATTGAAACTCGATATTAATGACACGTGAAATAGAAACGAAACGAAAACAACATTTGAATTTAGTTTTGAATCATCAACGTCGCCGCTGCCGCCATTGGCCCCCATATAATATGTTATGGCCGATGATAATAGGCAATTAAAATCGTATCAAACTATGGAAGGTATTTAGCAATGAATGGCTTTTTCCGATAATCATGTCAACAAAACAATAATAATTATATAGGAAAAAAATAACTAATATATCTAATATGTTTTTGGTTATTTAATAGTTGGTGCTAAATGAGGTATGAGAAAATGGAAACGATGAACTTTGAATGGATGAAGTCATATTTTTAATACTTTTGAATTGGAAATTATGGTAATAAACTAATTTTAAGAAAAATAACGTATTATTCTGGAGCTGTTTTACTTCAGCTGATTCAGTCTACTAAAATTTTCTCAATTTGCTTCTATAGAAGATTGTTATTTTGTTTACATTTATTCCATAAACAGATGCGTTTTTATGAAATTGACTAAAAATCGTTGTCAAATTTCCCCCTTGGTTTTTCGATATATTCAGAAGAGTGCAATGTTCTCTTTCTAAAGACATCCTTGACATAATTGAGTCATAAATCAATGAATCTTCTATTTAAGAACATTTTCTGAACATTAAATATATTTTCTTTATTCTAACGGCCAATTCCACAATCTCCGGTTATCCTACAGTTAGAGCAAACCTACAGTTATAGCTGTCAAATTGTATGAAAATTTTTATTTTTTAACTGTGAGTTAGCTCTAACCGTAGGTTGTGAAATTAGGGGTTAGTGTGAATTGTCCTTATTTTAATTATTAGGACATCTTTGGACAATACTTTATTATTAAATACTTTTTTGTCAACTTGACCAAGTTTCTGTTATATAATTTATATGATTCAAATATTGACGCAACATTGTTAAAGAAGAAAATTAAATTAAACTCAAGTGTTTAAAGAATTTATCTTAGTAAATCCTTTGTTTTGCTTAATTTGAGCTATAGTAGTTGTGCATTAAAATCCACCCATCCATTATTCATATGTACTTATCACCAGATTGGCGGGACTTACAGAAATAAATAAAAATGCTAAAATTTATATGTTATTCACACGAATAGTAAGTAACACGCGGTACGTTTGCATAAAAGGTCATGTAAGCTCTCCATATTGAATTGTCCCCACAGTCATTTACATTTAAATTGTCGTGATTTGACTACATTTCCATACTAGCGACTGACATGCAAAAGAAAGTATTTAAATGGAAATTGCCAAAGCAAAGTCTCTAATTTAATCACAACAACTAATTATCATTTAGATTTAATTGCAGTTTCCACACGAAACAATGTGAGCAATTTTAGCCAGTGTTGGATTAGTTTTTGTTAATGAATTTTCCTATCTTGTTGACAAAATCATCAACAACAACAACATTTCCAAATGGGTAGTTATTAGTGGAGAAAATTCAAATTCAAATTGAAATCAGACATCAGACAGACAGACCCAAACAACACAAAATTGAAAAACATCCACTAAAATATACAAATTAATGATAGCCAATTAAAATGAAATTCATAACAAATGCCGTACGTGACTCGTGACTGACTGAATGACTGGCCATAAACGAAAAAAAAGACGAACGAACGAATGCATTATGGCCATTTGCCATTTGTCGATTGGGCCATAATGGCCCGGGACAATGTGTGATTAAATGTTTCCCTTGTAAATGGGCAAATTGAATGACCAGCAGCCATTAAAAATGTAAATTGTTGACGTGCAATAATGTCGCCTACCCATCCGCGGCCGCCGCCGCCCGCCAATGGGGATGTCAACCTAATGAGGGCAATATTATTAACGACATCTCGTTTATATATAATCATGCCGAAGGGGGAGCTAGAAAGCGGCCATCTTTTTTTCAAAGCTTTCTTTTTTTAAGCCTGAAAAAATAATGGATGGAAATATTTTGTTTGACTAATTCAACCCCAATTTGGTTTTTTAGTTTCAACAATTTTTTGGGGGTGGTTTAGTAATGGAAAACTGTGGTCATTAGTATGAAAATGAGGGAATTTTATTTTAGGGAAAATAAAATTTTAAAAGGAGAAAATAGTATGGAAAAGGTTTTGATCATACTGTGAACACCATGTCATCCATCATTCATATTCCTCGAGCTCTAATAAGCGATTTGTTGAGCCAGACGTTTAAATTAAAAAAATCGTTATGATTTTATTTTTGAAGTACATACACGGTGCAAAATCGCCTTTTTTGATATGTTTGAATAGAAAGAAAATATATTTGGAACACTATTTTTTAAATATTATATGTTTCTGAGAAAATAAATTTTATTTGAAAATCAATGAAAATGTTACAACATATTATATTTGCAAACTAAATTTCTCAAATAAAATATGTATTTGAATACAAATAAAATGATTGTTTAGGAATGTATCCAAATATATTTCATTTAAAAAAGATTTTCGAAACTTTTGTTGAATTTTTCGAAATTCAATTTTATTTTTGTTTGTTGTTTTGGTTTGAACCTCCCAGTTATTATACCAAATGCAGCAAAAACTTATGTTTAAATCAATAATTTAAAATTTCTGAGTATTCCAAGCCATCACTGGTTGTCAATCCTCCAAGTACATATTTCGATCCAAGATTATATGATTTAAATTATTATTATTTATTATATTTAAGACGTTAAATTTTTTTAAAAAATTAACTTGGAATTACTGAAAAATTTAATACAATTTAGGTATTTTCTGAATACTTAAATGCAAATAAATATTTGTTTCGGAAAAAATAGTCCAAAATAAGCACATACTCGTATTGGAATGTAAACAAAGCTTTGTTTAGAACAACATCTTTCCAAATAAATAATTTTTGTGTGTACCAAATATTATATGTTTAGAGTGTTTCCTAAAGATATATGTATGTTTCAAGCCGAATATGTTTGGGACAATATACTACAGAAGCGATTTTTTTTCAGCGTGTATATGGCTATAAATTGTTATGTATATAAGTCAAAGGGAATAATGACAAAAAATATAAATTCAATGAAAGTAGCCTAGACTGAAATGCGGATAAAAAAATATTGTTATTGTTATAAGCAATGAACGGCCCAATATTTTACTCAATTTTCGATGAAAATGATCAAACAAAACATTGAAACTATAAACAATATATCGAATATTTAACCAACTAAGAAAGTTCCGCCGACTTACTTACCCTCACCTTCAATCTCAGAAAATATTCGTAAATGTATTTATTTTTTTGTTTTAATTAATTATTATCATTATAAATTGCATAAACTTGTATTAAAGTTATGTACAAAATTTCAAGTATGTGTATGCACTGGTATGAAAGTTATAAGCTGGTAACTTTTGGTAAAAAATGGTCCATTTGTGTGGGAGGTACCAAAAGGAGCGTGCAAATAATGCCCATTTTTCACTGTATTAAAGGTAATATTAAACCATTACACTGTACAAAATTTCAAGTTTTTGTATAAACTGGTAATAAAGTTTTAAGCTATTAACTTTTAGTTCAAAATTGTCCATTTCTGTGGGAGGTACCAAAAGGGGCATGGCAACTTCGCCCGAGGTAATAGTGACTAATAAACTTATACTATGTGTAGAATTTCAGAGGATTCAAATAAGCAGTATAGAAATTATTAAATAATAAATATTTCACTAAATATTAACCCTTTGTGGGGGAGGTACTAGAAGGAGTGGACTAATATGGCTCATCTTCGAGGTTAGATGGAAGAAAATATTACCACATACCAAATTTGAAGTCAATCGGTTACTCCTTTCGAGAGTTATCGTGCGCACCAGCCAGCAGACAGACAGACGGACGGACGGACATTGCTCATTCGACTTAAAATGACCCAAAACGCATATCCGCCGAACATACTTAGGGTCTTAGGTCACTCCTTCGATGTGTTACACTTTTGGTTCGTAGCAAATGATATATACCCTCCTCTCTAAGATGAGGGAATAAAAACGTGGAAATACTTAAATAATTTACATGATTTTTTTCCGACTTATTGAAAAATGCTAATTTTCCCGAAAATAGTATGTTTCCAGCAAATATACTACAGAAGTGATTTTTTCCTTACGGTATGATTGTCGGGAATAATTGAATACTTGACTTATAGACGATGTAGAAGCATAAACTGGCATCGGTAATGATGAAATGTATCTATTTGCGTTTAGATACGTTTTCGCCATTAATCATTATCATTCGCCATACAAAGAATCCAACCGACATGACTTCACCACTCATTAGCTTCCTCGGAGGTTCCATTCCGGTTGGTCTTCTTAAGACGTGACCAATCCAACACAATTTTATTTTAACTATTTCGACTTTAATAGGCGCTTCTCTCTCTGATTGAAACGACCTTCGGGGCAGAATATTTTATATGATCTTTCTCAGCGATCTGTTTATGATACCCTGAATCGCCTTCAAATCTCTAGCTTATGTATTCCAGTCATTCGAAGAAAAGCGACGTAACTTTGTTCTCAGGGGTATTTGAGGTTAGCTCTTTTAAGTGGGTTTGCGATGTCCTCACTTGAGCCGCCTGTGGAAAATATGATGCTGCACAAATATGTATGTTAATGACAAGACTTCTTCAACTTCCTCGTTGTTTATTTTGAACTTCAATTTGTTTGATGAGTTCAGACGAAATACCATTTGCTTGTCGATACAAAGGGGGGGACAACTCCACGTACAGTCGTACATATTGTATGAAATTGATTTGACATATCAGTGTAGTTGTTAGAAAGGAGGCAAATATCATCGGCGTAGTCCAGATCCAGATTCTAGCCGTCCATGCAATTCCAATAAGACGCAGACTTGTCCAACATCAACAGTTACGCGGAACTGCCTATCAAGTGTACTTTCGTATAATACTTTCCACCTCAAGTTCTGGTAGAGGGTGGTTATTAGTTCATTTATTTTCAAAGGGATTCCTTTCCAATGTATTGTTTCCAAATAGCTCGGTCAACATCTATAAATATATCCCCACATCATGGTCGCTCTTAAATAGCCAGAGGCGCCATAAATACCTTTGGATTGGGATGCAGTAATTCCTAGTAATTTGCCTTTAATTACACTTATTACCTACCACATATGTAGGCATTACCAAAGTTGAGTGAAACAAAATTAATTTTAAGTCAGTCGATAGAGACATGGGTTGTACTTTTTTAGAATTTCTTTATAAAAGGAAACACCATATGTTTTTGATTTAATGTAATCATTATACTTTAACAAGTTGTCCCCAAAAGTTAATATTAAATGGTTCATGTCTGTGATATGTTATGTTGGATTGATTGCCATGCCCACTAATTGGCGAGACTGGCGCCATTTTGTGAAATAACGTGATGTTTCAGGGTTCCATGTAATTCATTGTACTCCAGAGTATTGGGGCGATATGAAACTGACTGACTGACTGCCTTTGAAAAAACAACAACTGACAGACGGATATGCAAACAAAATGTTCATATAAATTAAATAGAAGTTGTTCGTTTGCATTATTTATGTATGTCTTATCAAATACAAAAAGAACACTTACACACGTATTCGTCCATAAATATTAATGTGGTTTTCATTAATTGCGTGTTACAATAAAACGAACGAACAGAATTGTTGTGGGAAACAACATCTACAACTCCATTTTCAAATCAGCAATTATTGTATAAAACGAACAGAGAAACGAAACGAAACAACGAATGAAGAAAAAATGAATAAAACACATGTTGCAGATTTATTTGTAGCCATTACAATAATTAAATTAAATATGTAGTCGTTTTCATAACAACAATAAAGATAAAATTAATAACCGCCGAGCGAAACACAGCGATCGGAGTAGATAAGCTTTAATTAATCAAAAACAAGCAAAAAAACTCAACTCAACTCAACAAACATTAATTGTTAATGTTCGAGTGTAACCATTAAATTGCCATAAAAAGTGGTTACGATCAACGCCGCCATTAAATTGTAATTTTTTTGCAATCAATATACCAATAAAAATTGCTAGGCTAAAAATTTGTTATGACTAAACGTTGTTCGATACAGCAAATGCATTCGAAGCAGGAGTTTTTAAAATAAATTTTCCTGTATTGGAATTAAGTGTTATCGAATTGCAAACAAAATTTATATGAATGGAAATATCTATAAATATTTCCAAAGATGGTCAGAATTGGGCTTTTTATTTACGAATAGTGTACTAAATTATAATACTCAAAGACGTAATACAGCCTCTGAACTACAGACACCGCAGGCATAGCATTGCAATATACCAAATTTCAAACGGTGATGGGCACTAATGTGTGCAGTTGATCTTTGTGGTGGCACCTAAATGATTAGGACGAGATACCAGGCTTGAACTAATATGGTCCATAATCGAACTTAATCGAAGTTCGTATGGAATATCACCACATGCAATGTTTGAAGTCATTGGAGCACGCAGAATGTTTTTTTATGTACAGGTTAGTGTGAGACAGATGGACGGACATAACTCAAATGACTTCAAAAGTCCTGAAACGGATTTTTCCCAATGGTACTCGTATGTAAAGTCCTAGGTTACAACTTCACTGTTTTACACTTATTCTGTAGTATATGATACATAATCTAGTTCAAATTATATACGAGTACATATACAATTTTCATTGTGGGGCGAGAGTACTAAAAAATATTTTCGGCTCTAATTTTTTCATATCTTAATTTTTTTCATATCTTAATTTTTTCATATCTCAATTAAATAACTTTAGTCCCATATGCAAAGTAACTCAACACTTCAAGATTTAAGATTTCTCAGGCTCTCAGCCTGATCTTTATTCCCAATTTCTATTGAGTTACAAAAATCAATCTCCTTAAAATTATTTCTTAACATATTTAATCTATATAAGAATATATACTTAAAATTAGTTATTCCGCAGCGATACTGGCAGACCAGCCCACTTGTCGAATCACGCAGTTACCTATGGGTCTCCATCCCTAAAAACATATATATCTTCCTCGGAAAAAGGGGTCTAAAACACAGAGGGTAGTAACTCAACACTTAATACACTTAAAATACTTATTTTGTCCAATTTTCTGTATATTTCTGCTTCCACTTCTTTTCATTTAAACCTTTTGCATTCCCCACATCCCGCATAAAACCATCCAAGGCATAGATAAATCTTTTCGCCAAATTCCCCCTTTTGTGTTAAGGCATATGTGGTGGTAATTAAATAAGAAATACGAAATATGTTGAACAATTTAATTAGTTAAAACATATATTTTCACTGTATTCAAGTATCCAACCAACACTCCCAGAGTAGAGTCATATTAATTGCCGTATGCGAAATGTAATTTATCTTCTCAAAGAGCCTTTGTCAGGACAACATAAGGAAGTGCTGAAAATGTCATGACAGTATAGAGCTGTACGGAGAGAGAGGTGAAAGAATAATGGGGCAAAATCTTATATAATTAAAATTTTATAAAACTTTATGGTTTATGTGGATGGAAACAAAGCTATTTGGGCAACTATTTGTACCTTTTTCAAGGCGAAGACATATTCCTTTTTAAAAGGAAGTGCAAACAAATAGTACAGAATTTGCTGAAAAACTATTTTTGGCAAATTTCCTTTGTAAACTTTTTAACCACAAGTGGTTACACACATGTCAAATGTGAAATGTTACAAGGTAAATTAACTTAAAGTGAAATTGCATCTATTTTAAATAGAAGGAAATATGTCAAGCATGTTTATATGTATACATTTATTAATTAATTTTAAAAAGGAGAAATAAAATTTAAGTATTATTAGTAAATTAATAGAAGCAATTAATTGGATTGTCCTTTAAAGAAGCAAATTCAAATAAAATATTTTAATTACGAAGTTTGTTCAGTCAATTAAAAAATTGTTTGATTCTTAATCTGTAAAAAAATTTCTGCGTTATTTGTTAATGTGCACGCTGAAAACAAATCCCCTCTGTAGTATATACATTGAATTTTATCTATCTCGCGACTATGTATTTATCGAGTTATCGGATGTTAAAGTTTTAAAAAATAGAGCACCTCAAAATAAGAAGAAAAGATAAGTTAAATTTTATCGATATTTCGCTCAGTTATCGAGCTAACAGATATTAAAATTTTAAAAAATAAGATTTTTTAAAACTTTTTTCTCCGACAGCTAGACAACTAGGCAAGAAATTGATAAAATGTCCGTTAATTTGTCTTCTTATTTTGAGGTGCTCGATACAAATATGGCATCAAATCGAGAAGTGGACGCCCTTTATAGTTCGCTTGTCAATCGTCATTCCCCTGGCGTATTTTTGAAGGGGAATGCAAGTGAAGTTATCGAAAAAAATTATTGATTTTTTCGGACTAACTAGGATAGTTCTCGAAAAAATGTCTTGATGTTTTACATATTATTGATGTCATTTTACCAGAAAAATTAATCAAATCGATAGTCGATTTTGTAAACTTAATTGTCCGATAACTAAGCATGTTATCGATAAAATGTCCGTTAATTTGTTTCTTATTTTGATGTGTTCTATCAAAATATATAATCAGATCGTACATCCTGGTGGTCGCCTTTAAAGTTCCCTTGTTAATCGCCATTCCTCAAGTATATGCTGTAGATTTAATACTCTTCATATTTTGAATTATTGGAAATCCAGAATGGTTTGGAAACTTCCATTTTTAGGAATATAAGATTTAACAGGGGAATGACGCACGTCTTCAGGGACAAAAAAAAATTATCATCCATAAATATAGTAATTGATAAAACATTATAAACATTAATAGAAAACATAAATCATTGAGCCAATTTTATTTAATAAATAATTACTATTTATGTCAAAATGTTTAAAGAAAACTAAGTGAAAGTAGTGTTAACGACAGCCAGGGGAAAAATATTATTTTTCAAAAAAATATTTTGTACCCGCAAAGGAACTTTGTAATGAAGTAAATACCAAAGTGGAATATATTTTAGCTTTCCTAATTTAAATACACTAACGGCCGTTTTCAGGTATCTCCGTTAGTTACTTTTATCGAAAAGGTTAGTTAACAGACAGTTATTCTAACGAACATTTTAAACGGTCCTTTTTAGGAAGGTTCCATTAGTTGACTTGATTGTTATTGTGAATAACTTCTAAAATAATTTGTCATTTTTATATGCTTTGTTAGGAAGTTAAAGAAAACGTATTAACTGGTAGAACGGACATTTCATTAAATCTCGAGTTATTCAATTGTTGTATGAATTGTGAGTGGTACCAGGAGGGACATGGCAATTTCGAACATTTTTCTGGAGATGCATTTCGAAACCCCCATTTGAATGGAGATTCGGTATAATATATAATTTCCTACGGGTCGTAAGTGCAACAGATCGGAGGAATTTGTTAAGACCATAAGTATGTTCGTCGGAAATACGTTTAAGAACATACAAAGTCATTTGATCAACGTCCGTCCATCCGCATGTCTGTCTAGCTGATGCACACGACAACTCTCGAAAGGAGTAACCGAAGGACTTCAAAATTGGTATGTGTGTTTTCTATATCAGACTAAGTTTGAAGCTGGGTCATATTGGTTCAATCCTTCTAGTACCTCCCCCATAAAGGTTACAATTTAGTGAAATATTGATTCTCTTATATCTTTTATACTATCCGCAATTCCACATATAGTTATAGTACATCTGCAGCTGTCTCCTTGCTAAATTTCCCCGCTGCTATTGGTACCTGCCACACAAAGGTACCCTTATAACTTAATACCATTAAGTTATTGAAATGATGTGCAATGTGATGCTTTTACAGTCCAGTGGATAATGTGCGTTATTTGGTACCTCCCACACAAGATGGTGAAATCATACTAAAATTTAATAGCTCATAACTTAATACAAGCACACATAAACACTTATAATTTATCTATGTATATAATGATCTACTGTTCAGCGCAAAATTTTCTCATTTTCAAGCCCCTTCTGGTACTCCGAATCATTCGAACACAATTTATTAGATTAATTATCTATTGATTATGTTTAATACAGAATGAGAAAAATGTGTCCAGTTTTCCGTTATCTCCAACTCAACGTGATGGCAACCTTCAGACTAGAGGTGGGAAACTATCGATGGTACTATCGATAGTTTAATTTTTTATGACAAACGATTGTTTTCTGCAAAGATATTTTAAAACTATCGATATTTTTGGTCACTTGAAAATATTCCAGTTAAAACTGTCAGTTATATTTTAACGCAGCTCCTTGAAGCCTACTTTTTTCTTGACGCACCGTTAAAGTATCGGTTAACATTTAACGGAGCTACGTAAAAACGTCCGAAAGACAACAAATTATCAGTTAATGTCGAAGTCAAAAGGTTACTTCTATCGAAAGCTTTAGTGCACACCAGCCAGACAGATGGACGGACGTTGCTCAAATTACTCAAAATTTCGCAAAATGGATTTCCACCAAATATTCTTAGAGTCTCTTAGGACACTCCCTCGATAAACTTGGCCCGCAGGTACTGATATACACGCTCCTCCTTCACAATATTGGGGGTATGAAAACATGATTTTGTTGAAATTCTCTTACTTCCTGCTATAATTTCTACGTCTATCCATAGAGATTTTTCAAATAAGTATTGCTTTCTGTTTCAGTGTGCTTGTTTTCAAACGATGGAACAAACAATCTTGCAATTTTTTCTATTGTTTATAGTATTTTTCGTGCCAGCAACAAATACTTTTTTTTAGAAAAATCTTTTTTTATATTTTAACGACAGTTACTAAACGTCTGTTTTCAAGAAATAAATTGCTATAAAAAATTATTTTTAACATTTTTTGCTTTTTAGAACAGAAAAGAACAGACCATCGACAAAAATTTTGTAAACTAGTGTTATCAGTTTTTATACCCTACACCACACTGTGGTAGAGGGTATTATAACTTTGTGCATTTGTTTGTAACATCCAAAAGGAGAAGAAATAGACCCATCGTTTATTATACCGATCGACTTAGAATCACTTTCTGAGTTGATTTAGCTATGTCTGTCTGTCCGTCTGTGCATGTATTCTTGTAATCAAAGTACAGGTCGCAATTATGGTCCGATCTCGACGAAACTTTACACATATCTTTTTTTTGGCCCAAGGACGATCCCTATTGAATTTGGTTAAAATCGGTTCAGATTTAGATATAGCCCCCATATATATGTTAGCCCCGATTTGACATGTAAGCGCTGTAAAAACTTTATTTTATGTCCGATCAGTATGAAATTCGGCAGAAAGACGTTTCTTTCTATATGCATGAACACTGTTAAATTTGGAAGAAATCGGTTCAGATTTAGATATAGCCCCCATATATATGTTACCTCCGATTTGACATGTAAGCGCTGTAAAAACTGTATTTTATATCCGATCAGTGCGAAATTCGGCAGAAAGAGGTTTCTTATTACATGAAGGAATACTGCCAAATTCGGAGAAAATCGGTTCGGATTTAGATATAGCCCCCATATATATGTTACCCCCGATTTCACATGTAAGCGCTGTAAAAACTGTATTTTATATCCGATCAGTATGAAATTCGTCAGAAAGAGGTTTCCTAACTTTATTTTTTGTCCGATCAGTATGAAATTCGTCAGAAAGAGGTTTCCTATTATATGAATGAACACTTTTAAATTTGGAAGAAATCTGTTCAGATTTAGATATAGCCCCCATATATACGTTACCCCCGATTTGACATGTGAGCGCTGTAAAAATGTTATTTTATATCCGATCAATGCGAAAGTCCACAAAAAGAGGTTTCTTTCTACATGAAGGAATACTGCCAAATTCGGAGAAAATTGGTTTAGATTTAGATATAACACCCATATATATGTTACCCCCGATTTGACCTGTAAGCGCTGTAAAAACTGTATTTTATATCCGATCAGTGCGAAATTCGGCAGAAAGAGGTTTCTTATTACATGAAGGAATACTGCCAAATTCGAAGAAAATCGGTTTAGATTTAGATATAGCTCCCATATATATGTTTCCCCCGATTTGACATGTAAGCGCTGTAGAGACTGTAATTTATACCCGATCAGTACGAAATTCGACAGAAGGAGGTTTTTTTACATGAATAAGTATTCAGGGAAGATCGGTTCAGATTTATATTAAAGCTCCATATATATGTTCCTCCTGATTTGGTATCATTTTTTATTGATCCTCCTCATATTTTCGGTTCGCCGCAAATGATAACGTCCCTTTAAAGCACACATGGGTTTTTCATAAATCTTGCTGGCAAATTTTTAAAAAAAATGTATGTAAGAAATAAATGTAAGTAGTCCCAAAAAACGCAATTAAAAATATCATATAACAAAAGACATATAATTTGGGGGAATTATCTGACCTTGTCTGTGACAAAAAAATTCTCTTCAAATATTGCTTTAGGCAATTTAGCAATTTTATTAATATCACAGATTTATTCTTAAGCTTCGCCGATTTTTCTAGAAGCTAACATCACAATCATAACCAAAAGGATAAATCAAAAACCAATGAGAACAAAAATAAGCGTAATTTGTATATTAACAAAAATGTTTAGGTATTTCCTTTGGAAAAATGTAATTTTTAAGATATAATTGCCTTTAAATTTGAAATCAAACTAAAGGTAATCACTAACGTGAAAAAAATTGTTTGTAGTTAACATTTGTTTCCGGCAATATACTACAGAATCGATTTTTTCACCGTGTACAACTTCGATAAATGATATTTTTTAATAACTAAGTTTCAGGGATAGCAGTTGGAGTCAGCACATGGAGTTCTGCAAATTCCTTTCTCAGACACGAAAAGTGTAGTTCAGAGATTTTCGCTTAAAATTGTATGGAGAAGATAAATCAAAAACTTTATATTATTACAAAACGGTTAATGCTACCCGACTCATCAAAATTATACGGTGTTAGTTGTTTTCATAAAAATTGCATTTCCAAAGCGTAATATGCAAACCACATTTGACGTACTTATTATACATACGAGTATCCAACCCAGATTAGAAACGATTTTACGCACACCTCAAAAATAGATATCATCAAATATTTTACGAAAATCATTAAGTATAGATATAAACCAACCCTTATTTGACATCAAATCCCCTCAATTCCTATTCACATTTATTTTTATGGTACATTTCAATCTTTATAAATATCCTAGCCTTCCCCTCAACTTATAAAGCCCCACGAATATAGAAAATATATTTGTAAGTAATAATGATTTTATGTTAATCATAATGTCTTAAGTACTCATGAAAAGTGTATTAAATATTTACGAACAACCCCCAATCTCGTCCTCTTTTTGCCCAAACACATCTCCCACACTTCGCACAGAGAAAAGGAGGAGTTTGCGCAGAAATCATATTGCAAACATCCGCAGTGACTATCATTCATATTTCCAGCTATCCTTTCCACAAAGTAGTAAAACAGGAGAGTGATAAAATGTGTGGAAAGCGAAGGGGGTGTGGGGGTGGTAATAAAAAGAATCCCGGGGGTGGAGAAAGAAAGCCATATTGAATATCTCACTTAAACGTACTATACGATTTAACTCCTTATTACTGATTGCCCATATTGCGTACTCGTATTTGGTAGTTTTGTGAGCCGTACATAACAGACTGCGTTTTCTTGCCACAAAAGTTTTTCATTTATGCTTAAAATTACTTTTAGAGCTATTACACTGACGGAGTGTGACAGAGGGAGCGAGGGGGAAGAAAAAGTTTCTGCTGTTATAGTTGTTGCAAAGTATTTAGTGAAATTAGTTTTCATAATGTTGTCATTGAGATTTCATACATGTCATTTGTACATAAACACATGTACTTAATAAATGTTCATATGTGTGTATATGTATACATACGTATGTGTGTTGATATCAACTAGACACATAGAATATGCACGATTACATATTAATTATGAATTCATTCATTTGTGTGATGATAAATGCGATGAGAGTTTTATATGCTTTCCAAATGAGAAGGCTATGAAAATGAATATTAAATTTCTTGAAATTGATTTAATTTTGGTTTTCATTAAGTTTATCTTACACAAACACGCAAATGGTTGTGTGATGATACACTGACAGTGATATATTTACATTAGTGGTGGGAGTTATTGGAGATAATAATGTGGATTCCTCTATGGATATTTGTTTTATATACATAAACAAAGTTTTATAAAATAAAGGGCTAATTATTGAGTTCAGTTTTTTGGTGAAACTGGGGTTTTTAATTTCCTGTTTTATAATAAGAGTAAAAGATTTAAGGAACCAAAGCAGCTAGGAGATTGTAATATAAGTAGGGCGAACATTTGCCGATGTATTATTCTCTCAGGATTACAATTTGCAGCTACAAAAATAAAATCCAGTAACCACTAAATTTTTTATTGTAAAATGAACAACATTTTCTCAAGAATGTGGGATATGCGGCCCCCATTTATTTAATACATTTTAATTTCTTCTGCAGAACATTATTTCCAAAAAAACAAGAACATATCGCCCACTCACTTCAAGAGTGACATAACTTAAAATTTAAAATTTTTGAGGTTGCCTTACAAAAATCCGAATTTTGCGAATGTCCATAAATTAATCTCAGCGAAATTTGGTCTCTAAGTAAACAACCATATTTTGGATTATTCAAGCGTAGTTAAACATCTTATTTCATGTTACTTATCTTTTTATATGGACTTAAAGTTACACATCTTGGAAATTTTCAATTTCGAGTTATGTCACTCTTGAAGTGAGTGAGCGATATATTGAATATTCAAAATAATGATAATGTGTAAACTCCTTTCGAATGAATAAAGCCGAAAATATCTGTCGAAATACAAAAATCAATCACATATTCCAATGTACAGGAGAGATCTAAAAATTTGCCAACCTAACAAAGAAAGCACAACGAAATTGGGAAAACTTTTCTTTATTTCTCAACATCATCTCCTTTTAGAAACACTTTTTCCAATAGCTTCGACACCCTATTTATAGTAAGAATTGTTTAGCTCCTGATAATAGCCATCAACCGCAACTCCACCTCTTTATTGAAACAAAAAAAGAATCCGAGGGAGCTAAATATGGCAAATAAGGTGCATGCTGAAGCAATTCGAACTTTAATTCACTGATTTTGGCCATCGCAATAGCGGATGTGTGAACCGGTACATTGTCTTGATTGTGAGCAAACGCGGCACCCATCTTGCGCACAGGAATCGCACGTCGCACGAATCTTCAGCCGACGGTCATCCAATAACAGTTTGTGGATTTTTTTAACCATTTCGACCTCCAGCTCGGCCCGTTTAAACTCGACCACCCAATATTTTGTAGTTGTAAAAGAAGGAGCAGACCACCCCCATATAGAATCTTAGCTTTTTTAATATTGGTTGGACTGATACCTTTTAAATGAAAGTATTCTATTAGATATCAGTGACCAATTTTTAGCATTGTTTACAAATTCACTCTGATCGTTTACAACGTGGCGCCTTGAAACATAATACATATCGATACCTCCATTCTAAAACATGCTACGTCGACTAAGCATGATTTTAGGGAGATTGCATTTTTAATTTCTTAATATTCCAAATTATATTAAGTCAACACTTGGTGTTTATCCGTCAAACCAATCAAAAAATATTCACAAAACAGTATAGGTCATTCGATTTGCATTATAGAGGAATTCCACACAAATTTAAAAAAAAGCATGTAACTTTGATCGCCTCTCCTGAAAAACTACCTTTTTGCACTTAGTTTAGAATGGAGGTATCAATAAGTTTTAGAAGGTTGCCACTTTTCATGAAAGTCATTTTTTCAACCTACTACCGCCATCGATATGTCGGCTAATTTTGGGACCGCCCTCGTACTATATTCACATTTACTTATTTTTTAAGGATTTTTTCCTGAATAAAAGTTTGTGTATATAGCTCAACAGGAGCACAAAGTAAACTCAATGTAAACGTCTTCGGAATGGCAATATAAGATTAATTCGAGGAAATTCCGTAATTTAACATAAATGCATAACATTATTTAATAATTTTCTAAATTTTTGGTTACTCAATTTCCATTTAAAAAATGGATAATTCGAAAAAATCTCTTGATTGCTTGAGCCTCTGTCTCTAGCAGAGTACGAAGTCACTGAGCCTAGCCGCCGATTTTAGCCACCACCGACCTTTTTTCACCAGCCGGGAACGCCACCGTTCATTGCGGCTAAAATCGGCTGAAGCTGACGTTCTATATCAAAATTCTAAAATATTGAGTGATAAAATTTACTTTTCGTTTTAATTAATTTTATTATCACACGAGGGCGGTTAAAATGTAATAAAAATTGGAATTTATTTTTAAAGGAATTAATTTGAGTTTTTCTTTATTATTAGATTATTTACTTAGAGCGTAAAAATATTTTTGAAAAAAAACCCTAAAAGAATTAAGAAAAATAAAACATTTATATTACAGAATTGCATGTGAATCAATACCTCTATTTTGAAGTATGCTAAGTCGACTTGAAGTTATACATGAAAATATATTTGAAATTATCTTCAGTCAATTCCGTACACCCAAGAGTCAAGCTCAAAGCGGTAAGGGTTATTCGATTTAAATTACAAGGGATTTTTTAGTTGTTGGTCTGTTCCTTTGTTATTCAGTCAGAATTTATTTTGGTTTGATACCATATATTTCGGTTACTTTCTGTTTATTGCTAAAAATTAATAGAAACAAATACAAAAATTGCTAGAGTTTTAATTGCTTGGTAGAATTGACTGCAGTTTCGATAGACACCACTCCGCCGCCGACCTATAATTTTCAATGGCAACCGCCGCCGCCAAATTTTGCTTCGGCTTCATTCTCTGGTCTCTACTTCCTAAAGATGTGCTTGTATGTAATTAGTTGTGAGCGTAAATTTGCAGGACTCATTTTCCTGAATACAAAATTGCAAAAAATGCTGGTTCGATTGTTGGTTCAAAACATCACATTTTTAAATTTTGCCGACATTTGTGAAAGAAAATTTTCCATTAGGGTGAAATAAAATTTCGTTTATTAAACTATGCAATAAAAACAATTTTTTTGTCTGAGACATAAAATTTTTTTTTTTTTGTGTTGATTGAGGCATACTTTTCCATGAAACTAAAAAAAAACAAATTTTAATAGTAATTTTTTTAAAAATATTTCTTCTAAAATTCCAATTTTCATGAAAGGTAACTCTAATATTTGGAACATATTTTTTGAAGTATAAGCTCCATAAATCCGGAAAATAGAAAAAAAATCGCAAAGCATGGTTTGTTTAATTTTTTGAAAGCTAAAATCCTAACGAAGGAAACAAACCATTGTGGAAAAAAATCTATGGATAATGTAAATTATAACCCATATTGTAAAAGAAAAAAAAGTTTTCATATTTTTTATTTTGACAATAAAGCTTATTTTCTGTACAAAATTTCAAGTGTATTGCATGCGCAGGAATTGAAGTTATTAGTTGTTAACTTTTTGTGCAAAATGTTCCATTTGTATGGGAGGTACCAAAAGGGGCGTGGCAATAACCCCATATTTCATGGGTCTATAGGTAATGTTAAAGCATTACACTCCAGAAAATTTTCCAGAAATATTTCACAAAATGTTAACCCTTTGAGGGGTTTCAAGGAATTCGAAGGAGTGGATCACCATTATCCTGATATAGAAAAAATATTGACACTTACCAAATATGAAGAAAATCTATTGCTCCTACACGGGGCAAAATCAAATCATGTTTGAATAGAAAGAAAATATATTTGGAACACAACTTTTTAAATATTATATATTTTAGAGCAAACAAATTTTATTTGAAAATAAATAAAATGTATTTGGAACGCATAAATTAATATTACAACAAAATGTATTTCCAAAATAATGTTCTCAAATAAAATATGTGTTTAAATACAAATAAAATTATTGTTTTGGAATTTCTCCAAAAATATTTTATTTTATTTAAATTAAGATTTTCAAAACAATTTTCGAACTTCATTTTTAATTTATCCTTGATTTCGAATTATACCTCACAATTAAAAGTGCAATATGCAGCATTAACTTATGGTTTAAAGAACTTATTTTAAACTCCTAAATATCCCAAGTCATAATTTCTTGTAAATCCTTTAAATAATCTATTCTTTTCCAAGATTAGACGATTTCAATTATAAAATATTTTTAGAAACATTAAAAATTTCTAAAAAAAAATCGGTATATATTCTGAACAATTAAATGCAAATAAATCTTTGGAAACAAAGATTTGTTTAGACGAATATCTTCTTATATAATATTCATATGTACCAAATATTACATACTTAGAGAGTACCATAAACATATAGACATATATTTCAAGCCGAATATGTATATTTACTACAGAAGCGACATTTTCAGGGTGTATCGGTTGCTCCTATCGAAGACAGACGGACGGACGCTCGAATGACTTAAAATGGCCAAAACCGGATTTCCGCCAAATATTTTTGCGGTCTCTTAAGTCACTCCTTCGATTTGTTAAACTTTTGCCCGCGGCAACTGATGTATATCCTCGTTTTTTCGTGTTTAAGACACCATGTTACACCAGAAAATTTCTTACACAGCCATTCAACAAAAATGTTGTAAACTAGTATTGTCCTAATTCCATTTTAGTACGATTAACGTTTACGACTGATTCAATTAGAATATGATTTAGCCTTTATTTGTTTCCTAACTTTGGAACTGAGTTAAATTATCTTGCAGTTTTTTTTAATATATATGTCTCCAATTTAACAGAAGAGTATCTGTTTGTTTATGACTATCTAATCTAGGAAAATTTTAAAAAATCTCCAAATCTCAGTTGCTTCCTTCCTGCCTTCCCCCCGTTGCAATTACACACAATTTGTGCTGTAAACTTTTTTCACAAATTACTTTATTTTCCCTTCCTGAATGTGATTTATATGCATCGTAAAACTTTGTAATTTCAAACAATGTATTTGCGTATATCTGTCAGAGAGAGAGAGAGAGGGCAAAAGAGCATTTCAATTTACCATTTACCATATAGTATACGAGGAGTTTATCACTCCTCGGTCACTTGGCCGGGACAGGCTTTGCACGTTCCAACAAACCTCTCTCTACAGTTGTTGGGAATGTGCAGATTTTTGTTTTCAATTTATTTGAATTTTTACGTTTTGTTTATTATTTAATCACTTTTGGTTCGACATGAATTATTGCGTGTGGATAACAACTTTCAAAGCATTCATATGAATGAAATATAAAATATATGTCCATATACTCGTGCATACACATGTACATAGTGCGCACACACATGTCCATGAACAGAGAGACAGATATACATAAATATCTGTGAAATTTTTTACTTGCGGATATGAACCCAGTCCGTCTGTCGTCGTACATAGTAACTTTACAAGCATTTAGACAAAAATGATAAACCACTAAAACTAGAGTGAGTACAATTTTTTGCCGAATCTGTAAATGAAAAATAAAAAATCCATAAATTTCCAACAGAATAACTGTAAAGTTTATTTTAGCCAAAGACATAAACTATTTATGGCCAACAATTTTGATATTGAATAAAATTAATTAAAATGTATGTTTGCGTTCAGGATTATTCATGACTATACATATATATTTCCTAGTTGAGAGGGAAGGGGCGGTAATATAGAAAATATTTTCCCAATTCCTTAAGTGACTAACAAATTTCCTTAAGTTGTGGCCTTTTTAAAATTTATATGGTCATAAATTTCAATAAACAGTGTTAATAGCTTAACTTAAAAAGGTTATTATGTAGAGCATTTGCTTTCCGACTAAGAAAACCATTTTAATAATAAATTTCATAAAGTGTTTCCAAACCAGATGCTACTCTCCTCTCTCCCCGCCCGCCTAACGAGTGTCCTAGAAACGTTACCACAGGAGCTAAAGATGCTATTGTGTTTGCCTTGTGAGACTTACTGAGATGGTAATTAAAATCATTGTTGTTACTTTAAAGCCACAAATGGGGGACAAACATTCCATTTCGTTATTTTCGGGGGGGCCACAAGTGCCATTAAATTTCCCTTGATGGCTATGGAAAACATTTTAAATATAATCATCTCTACTCTAACAAGGCTCTTAACTCATTTTGGATTCCAAGAAATTATCATTTTAGTTAAGCAAAAAGCATTATATAATTTGTTGTGCACAGTGATAAAGTGATTTTCTGTTGGAGAATCGTTTCATTGGGATATTAGTGCTTATATCTAAGGCAAAAGGGTAGTCCTACTCACCAAAAGAAGAAGAACTTCCAAAAAAGTAGTGGAGATATTATTATTGTGGTCCAGAAGAACTTCTATATTGAGTTTAACAAAGGTTTTTTTTGGCCAAGCCGCGTTGAACCTGGGCTCCTAGCGCTGCAGCAGCATAACATTGCATGTTAATAAAAAGTATATCAACAGTTGAGCGTATGAGTACTTTTAGGTGGCTTCACTACTTTGGATGCTCCTTTCATCTAGAAGTAATTAAATTGAGGTTTGTCTATCTATTATTAATAACAAAATTATAATATTTTACATTTTTCATAAATTAGAAATATATTCACTAATTGTGCGAATGAATGATTCCATAGAAATTAATTCTATAATTTTTTTGCTGAGTAATAATCTACAGATGTCACATATTTTTTTGATTAGTTATAGTTATAGGCAGAAAACACTTTACATAGCTTATCAGCTGATTTCTGACAATTATTATTGGATTGATCTATGAGCTGACCGCAGATGTAAAACTGTACCACAAAAATTTAATATAGCATAATTACAATATAAGTTCACCTTAAAACAAACTAATAAATCATTTCCCCCATTTTTTATATTTTTAGACGCCAAACCGCCGAAGAACGTGAAGCCGAAAGACAAGCTGCCAATCGTCTAATGTTATCGCTGCAGGCGGAGGCCATTAGTAAAGGTTTCGCTCCACCACCAAACGCTCCGTTATCATCACAATCCGTCAATGGAGCACCATTGGCTGCCCTGCATGGCCTACAACCGTGGGCGGAAGCGCCGCATGCTGCAGGATGTTAAAAGCGTTGCCAACTTCAGCAAACAAAAAAAATAAGTTGTGATAAATAAATAAACACCTTGTAAATATAAAAAGTAAAGAAAACAGCATACAACGGAAAATCAAGAACAAAAAAAGGAATAAATGAATCCTTAACGGCAATACTTGAAGGAACAACAAATTGGCTACTAACAATTTATGTTTGGCAGTACGATTTCTTTCATCCTATTGTCAATGACAAAATTGTTCAAAACTGTCGTTGCAAGTCGGATGGAAAGTGTCGTACCACCAATCTTACAATACGACATGCAAGCCCAACACACTGAAATCTTGTAGATTTTTATTCTAGTATAGAACTGTAAAAACACCCAAAAAATTATTAACTCTAACATAATGATAATAATTATTATTTATCTATAGGAAAACAGAAAATGTCTCTTGGGACAACTAATCGATACACTACTTTCCCGGAATAACAATAATAAATAAGTGTAAATAGTTAATTTAATAAATAAAAATTTAAGTTAGACAACCGCTTTTCTTATACACCAATGTAATTTAGTAAACGAAAAAATTGAAAGAGAATACTTTAAAAAGCTAAACTAGAAAGCCTCAGCAATAGTAAAAATGGATAAACCCAAAAACCCCCCCTTTTGGGATAAGCTCAATAGCAATGCACTCTAAATCTTATTTTATGTACAATTTAATTAAACCAAAATACCCAGAAAAACGAAAGAAAACTCTTATTGAATACAACTGCGTAGAAATAATTAATTAACAAAATAAAAGTTAATTACAATATTAAGTAATTATTACACCGATATGGACTCTGTATAGTTATTATCTCTCAATTAAATAGCATCACAAACACACACACAAAAATGAAAGTATTCCAATGAGAAACAAACTAAATATGTCTTTATAATTTGCTTGTAATTTAAACAAAAAAAAACGAAAACACTTGCTTAAAATTTCAAAAAATATACATAGAAAATGACATGAAAATATTTAAAAAATGGTCTTTTTATTACAATTTTTGTCTGGGAAACGAGAAGATTTTCTCACGGGTTTGGAAACAATTAACGTATTAAATATAAACTGACACTTATTTGGTATCACGCAACCGCCACAACGCACGGGATTCGCTCCTACTACGATTTGAGTACATTACACCGGCTTAAATAGACTCTCGCATTTTGACAAGACATATATGAAATTTGGTACTTTGTAGAGTCTCGCTTTTTGAGAAAACTATATGAAATTTGGTACTTTGTGTGGGAAAACGATGTCAACATTTTTGCCACACTTAAATTATTGTAAACGTTATCTACAGTATGGAATTAGAGGGTAGAAGGATGATTCCTCCAGATGTTATGGGATATTTGTTTCCCTACGATTTGTCTAGGCACAAGAAGCTGATTGGTAAATACGAACATACATAGTACAATGTACAGTTGATTTTCCAAAAACATTACACTGTACCCAAATTTCAAATATAATCCTGTCTATTTTTCTTGAGTTAATTATTATGGAGATCAATTACCACGTGTAAATTTGCAGATGTGTCTTTTTGGGTGAAGTACAAGAGTTAACCACTATGGCCCATCTTCTAACCTGACATGGGAGAAAGAATTACCTAATTCAAAAAATAAAGTCAATTGTAGTTGTCTAATACTTCGTTTCGCAGAAACGATTTTTTTCTTTGCGTCTAGAAGGAGTGAACCAATATGGCTCATCTTCGATCTTAGCCTGTGGTAGAAAAAAAATACTATCACGTAGCAAATTTGAAGTCAATCCGTTACTTCTTTCGAGAGTTATCGTGCGCTCCAGACAGACTGACGGACGGACATAGCTCAAACGACTTCAAATGCCCTAAAACGGATTTCCGTAGGCCACTCCTTTGATGTGTTACACATTTGGCTCGTAGCACATGATATACGGTATGTTCAAAAAATATCGCGTCTTCCTTTCATGGGCCTTTTCAGTTTTGGGAACAAAAGTCACAAGGGGCTAGGTCCCGTATTCCCGGTGGCTGCGGCACCATTACTGTGTTGTTTTTGGCCAAATATTCGCGCACAAGCAACGACGTGTGTGTAGGGGACTGGCAAAAGCCAGTTTTTGTTCTTCCACAAATCCGGGCGTTTTTGGCGGATTGCTTCGCGCAATTTGCGCATAACTTGCAGGTAATATTCTTTATTGGCCGTACTACCATGTGACAAGAACTCATAATGCACCACGAAAGGGCTTAAATTTTTTGATTGAAACCAATGGTACATTAAAGTATAGCTTTCAAAGTTTATTCTGTAAAATTTTCATAAAAAAATATTAAAAAGTATGGCAGCGACAGCATTTAAGCGGAAGCGTCTCGAAAAAAAATTTAATTACGGTACTCCTCATACCTCGATACCGGATCATCTGATATTGAAAAAATTGATTTATTTAGTTAATTAATCGTTTTTAAAAAAAATAATGCAAAAATAGTTTATAAATATATCTAAATGTATTTATACAGCTATATTGAAAAACCCAACTTTTCAGGAGAGCAAAAAACAGTTTTGTTTCATGGTTAAATTACACTGTGCAGCAGTGAAAAAAATACATGGACTTGACAGTATATGTTCGATTCTACTATCAAAGGGTAGTATAACCCTATACTCGGTTTGGCGAAATTGGTGACCAATTGTTTTTTATAGGCCTCCTAAGTTTCTGAAAATCTGTGGGCGGCTCGAAAAAGGTGTCATCAGCTTTTGTCCAACAACTAATTCAGACTTCGTGATACCGCTTAACTATTTTTGGCAATAATGCAGCTAAGAATATGCTAAATAAAGTTTCTTAAAATTTTTTGCGATAAAGCTAATTTTTCCGGTAAGTTTTTTTTGAAAAAGTGAAGGAAAAAAATATTTTTTTTCACTTTTTTCATCATAACTGTCAAGGACTTGTAATTTTTCACTAATAATGATTGGAAAAATTGTAGCCAACGTAAATCTGAACAACATTTGTGAACATATCAATACAATCTGAACGTGCCTAGGTAACCTAAATAGCTCAAAAAACCACACTGTACCCCAAAAATGATAGTATTTCACTATTATGTAACAAAAATATTTTGTTTTGGTATAGGGTATGTTCAGCAACTGTATAGAAAATATTAAGTCCAATATTTTTGTAGAACATATTAACCGTCTAGCTCCCCCACATAACTGTAATGGCCCCATTTAAACAAATCGTAAAAAACACCCGTGAAAATGGGGAGGGCGGGGATGAAATGTTCTTCAAAAATGTTGGCCATAATATTTTACTATATGTGTCAGAACAAACCAAAGCTCAAAACTTAACTATGTTCCACAAAAATATTGGCCTTAATGTTTTCTATAAAGCTGCTGAACATACCCTATACCAAAAAAAATATTTTTGTTACATAATAGTGAAGTACTAAAATTTTTGGGGTACAATGTGGTCTTTTGAGCTATTTAGGGTACCTAGACACGTTCAGATTGTATTGATATGTTCACAAAAGTTGTTCAGATTTACGTTGGCTACAATTTTGCCAATCATTGTTAGTGAAAAATTACAAGTCCCTGATAGTTATGCTGAAAAAAGTGAAAAAAAAAATAATTTTTTCCTTCACTTTTTTAAGAAAACGTACCGAAAATATGTTTTTTCGAAAAACTCTTAAGAAACTTTGTTCAGCATATTCTTAGCTAAATTATTGCCAAATATAATTCTGCGGTATCACCAAGTCTGAGTTAGTTGTTGGACAAAAGCTGAAGACACCTTTTTCGAGCGGCCCACTGATTTTCAGAAACTTTGGAGGCCCATAAAAAGTAATTGGTCACCACTTTCGCCAAACCGAGTATAGGGTTATACTACACGGAGGAAAAAAAACGGCTTCTGTAACATATTGCCCCAAACATATTTTGCAGGCAACATATATATGTTTGGAGCAGCTCCCAAACATATTATGTTTGGAGTAGCGGTAATGTTCCCAAACATTTATATGATTGTATGTAATCAAATATATGCTTATGTCCAAACATATATGTATATGACTGTATGTAATCATGTATATGATTATATGTAATGATATATATGATTGTAGTTAATCATATATATGATTGTATGCAAACATTTATATGATTGTATGTAATCATATATATGATTGTAGTTAATCATGTATATTATTGTATATTGTTGTTTTTTATCAAAAGTCTGAACCCTTTGTGACGCACCAATAATTAAACACAATTGTATTTCTTAATACATTTTTTATATATTTATAAAATTCTAGTCTAATGTTCCACTAAACAAAAATATTAAGTTGCATTAATTTTAAAATTGTTTAGTGGACTTGTGTATGTATATTTAAAATATGCATACCACTTTTCGTCGAATGCAAATAAAAACTGCCTATGTACTTCATTGCATATATATTTTATATGCATTCGATGAATATATATGTATATAAATATATATAACTTCACCCGAAGAAATATTTATATTGCTTCCTGACTTTTTCTACCTCCGTATAAAACTTCAGATTAAACAAAAATCCATAAAACCAAATTTACTAAAAATCCTGACAACCCTGTTTGGCTAAAGAGACACAAGATCTCTTCTACTCTTTTCGCTCCATCATGAAACTATAACGGTTCACGTCAAATACAGAAATACAATAACAACAAACAGTAATACACACTTTGCTTCTGAAAAGTAGTTCATGAGCTACAGAATAGTATTTGAGTTTTCTGAAAATTACTAAATTTTGAGTTGTGTCTCTTTAAAAGAATTTGTGCAATGTGCAGAGCAAGGCAAAACTTCAATAGTACTGTGTACTCTTCACAACTGTACCCGGGGTCATTTCAGATGAAAACAATTTGTTAGTGCGGGACTGTGTTTGTTCAAAGAACATGATAAGCCCACATACATACATACGTACATACATATGTATGTTGGCAAAATAATTTATGTTGGGCAATAAAACGGCGTCAGTATTATAGAACGTTTTGTAAATAAAATGTTCTGAAGTAAAATACATTCCTTTTTAAAAAAATTAATTTTGCACCAATATAATTGTGTTTTTTAATGAATAACCTCTATACATCTTTGATATCATATTCTTTCTTTTATTTTGAATTTGTTGTACGTGTTTAAACTACAACTAATTTCTTTGAATTCGACATTCACCATACATATTCAATAAAAAACCGACTTTAATCTCGAAATAATAATAATAACCTTTGGTGTCGGTGCCATTCCTCCTCATACACACGGTTACCATATACATTTTACCCTTCTTTGCACAAAATTATGAGTCATACAATTGGGCTCTCAGAGAGTAATACTCTCTAAAACTCTAAAAAATATCTTCTAATATATTATTTTGCCAAAAATATGTTAGGACACAATCATATCGTTTTTTAATATGCTAGAATTTTGCCCCGAACATATTATGATTGTGTGCAAACATAATATGTTTACCCACAAACATATATATGATTGTGCCCGTCCCAGACATATTTATGATTGCATCCAAACATATTTTTAACATATTTTTTTCTCCGTGTACGCTTTGATAGTAGAATCGAACCTATACTGTTAAGTCCTCGTATTTTTCAATAAGTGTTCATTTGCTGCATAGTGTTATAGACCAAACTGAACATGTCTGACAGTGTTACACGAAAACAGCTGAGCTGCCAAAAAGAAATTTGGAAAAAATCACCCTTTACTATTTACAAATCTACAAAAATCGTTGATACCGTCATTAACAGTTTTTTTCTTCACATTGTATCTAGGAACACTCGCGTTCTTTTCAACGTATATAAGGTTTTTACAAAGAATCGTGACAAAATCTTTTTTTCATTTGACTACCAACACTTGCAAAATCGCAAAATGTTCTACCAATGGTCATTTATTTACTATTTAACCATGGACAGATTGGCGTTTAGTTTCATAAATTTCTTTAAATTTGAATTGACTTCAACATTTTTTATTTTCAATATAAATTTAAATTCAAACAAAAACTTACAAATTCCAAAAAAACATAGAACATTTATGAAGGAAAAAAGTGCTATATTTCAGAACTTCGCGTATAATAGATTATATTAAAATTTTTGTGTTTGTAGAACATAGTAGAAATATGTAAAACATATCGTAGAAGAAAAATTCGCTGAAGCTCGAATAATGTTTGGGACCGCCAATTAACCGGTTTGATAAATTGTTCATAAACTTTATGAAGCCCACTCTTCAAATTTATAACGGAAGTTTTATAATAAAAACCATGTTTTTTATACACGGGGTAAAAATCTTGATTTTTGTTATGTTTGTATCGAAATAAACTATGTGTTTTGCTGCATAATTCGAAAAGAAAACATTTGTCGTTGCAAACAAAATATTATTTGCAAAAGATATTTGAAATTTGGAGCAAATACCTAAACATAAAAAATATCTTAAAATGTATAGGTTATAAATTCAAATTGTGTAGACTAGTTTAAATCATTTCCGTTTCAATACGTCTGTCAAAATAACTTGACAATGTTTATAAAAATAAACTCCAGTTGAAAATATTGATAAAGTGGAATAATGTTCCAATATTCTTTCCCCTTATTTGCGCTGCCCAACAAACGGACTGCCAAACTGACAGGAAGTTCCCTAAAAACCCTTTTATAATTATAGGTTTAAACACTCATCACATTCAGATATCATTGTAATCATCCGTTCGTCGCCTGATCCTTTTATACTCATCTCACCATATGTCGTTTCTTCAGAAAAGTGTTAGCGCCACTATTTACTTTAATGTGGAAAACAATTTCAGAGTGTTTGTTTTGGCCGCTGTTTATAGTCTCCCGGCCTTCTTGGCCTTTAATCATTTTGATACCGCCTTTTTTGCTGTTTGGATTTCTTCTCTTCTGCCCAGCGTGGACGTGCATATGTCTGAGTTGAGGGATGGTTAACAATTTGAGAAGCAATTTGATGGCATTCAGAAGCCGCACCCGAACCTTCCTCTAATGAACGCATTCGTGTGGGTCCTCTTCGTCGGATGGAGCTGTGAAAAATGCTTTTATATTTTTATTAATTTCATATCGAGTTTGTATGAAGTCCTTTTAGGTTGTGTACATCAAAAGATGTCGGAAGTGATACGCAGAGTAGTTATGACGATAAATTGAATGAGGGCACAGTTACACTCTAAATGCCGTATATTGAATAAAACTGTTGAATTTACTATTATCTCGTGTAATTTAAATTCTGAAAATTCAAATCTTAATTTAATTTTCGTAGCCACTTTACAATTTATTATGCATTTTTTTCATACTAAGATAACGATATTAGTTTTCTTGCAGGTCATGTCGAATAAAACAAGATTTGTTTTGTAAAATTTCGCGGACACCCCCAAAATCTTGGCGTACGGGTAAAAATCCGGGTTTTTTGTATATGATTTTATCCAAAAACAATATAATTTGAGAAGACATTCCTTCCTGTAGCGAGTAAGTGTCATTTACGAACGAATAGGAATTTGATTACAACGAGTGAGGTTTTTCGCGGATTTTCAGATCGATTTTCCCGAATTTTTTGTAATTGTCACAATTCAACAATTATTAATAATAGAAAAGTGCAAAAAAAGTTCAAACTATGTTCGCGGAAAACTGTTTTTTCGCGTGTGACAATTCATTCCTATTCGTTCGTAACTGACGGATTTTGACATTTCGGCCTAAAGAAATGTCTTCTTATTCTATTTGTCTTTAAATTGATCACCTTTACCTCTGTAACTTAGTTTATTATCAACCGATTTTCAATCTGGATTTGAGGATTTGAGGAGAAAAACACAGACCTTTCCAACGATATATATGTATGTCGTTTATTTAAAGTATTAGGAATATGTGTGTATTAGACAAACAAACATATTATTCACAGTTTTCTAACTAATCCAATGTTTTTATAATTTTTTTTTTTTGTTTGTAACTATATATGTATATAGAAACGTATTCAAATTTTTGTAACGTCATCACTCAAGAACTACTGGACCGATTTTAAACATGTTTTTTGGGTTTGGAAGGTTATGGGTCGTAGATGGATGGAGGTCAAAAGTGGGCGTGGCATTATTTAGAAGTCGAATATCTCAGAAAGTGTTGATCGTAGAAGAACGAAATTTGAAACACATGTTAGTGGAGTTATTATCTACGGGCGGGATCGGATTAGTGGGCGTGGCAAAAGTGGGCGTAGCATTAGTTAAAAATGCGTTATCTCAGAAACAGTTGACCGTAGAAGCACGAAATTTGGACTGTATGATATGGGATTCAATATTAGTAATTTCACAAAAAGTGGGCGGGATATTATAGTGGGCGTGGCAATATTTAAATTTTAAATATCTCGGAAACTATTTATCGCAGAAGAACGAAATTTGTCGGAGTCAAAATTAGCTAATTTTCCAAAATTGGCCGCGATATAAATAACTTCAACATATGTGGTAAGGGTAAATAAATATTATAATATACCCATATGTCTATTAAACCTACAACCTTTAAATTTGGTGTACGTTCTTATATTAGCAAAGAGTGTGAGCCGTCAAACAATGGGAGGGATTGGATTAACATAGTTGCTCCCTTTCTAAATATGTACGAGGTATGTTAAAAAAATATGGCGAATTTTGTATTTTTTCAAAAAGTATTTATTAATTCATGAATATCTATGTTGTCCCCTTCAAAGTAATTCCCCTCGGATATAATACACTTCCGCCAACGTTTTTTCCAATCCTCGAAGCACTTCAAATAATAATTTTTTGTGATCTTGTTAAGCTCCTTCTTCGATGCCTTTATCTCCTCAATCGTGGCGTAGCGTCGTCCTTTCATGGGCTTTTTCAGTTTTGGGAACAAAAAATAGTCACAGGGGGCTAAGTCAGGGGAATACGGTGGCTGCGGCACCATTATTGTGTTGTTTTGGCCAAATATTCGCGCACAAGCAAAGATATGTGTGCAGGGGCGTTATCATGGTGCAAAATCCAGTTTTTGTTCTTCCCCAAATCCGTTTTTGGCGGATTGCTTCGCGCAATTTGCGCATAACTTGCAGGTTATATTCTTTATTGCCGTACTACCCTGTGGCAAGAACTCATAATGCACCACGCCCCTGCAATCAATGTTTTCGTCTGTTGTTGACGTGCTCGGGCGGCCGGCACGCTGTTCGTCCTTCGCATCTTCTCGGCCCTCTAAGAACATTTTGTACAACCGATAAAGGTTGCTTTGGTCCAAGGTAGCTTCACCATATGCCACAGTCAACATTCGGAATGCGTCAGCGCACTTTATTTTGTTTTTCACACAAAATTTGATGCAGATTCTTTGATCCATTTTCTGAAATAGATAAAAATCGAAGACAAGTTAAAACACATCCAAGCACAACAGCTGTCAAAAATGAACTAAACATTCAAAATGGCCGACCTTGTCAGCATAAGTAAAGCACATGAGTAACAATATAACGCTACAAAAATATCAAAAATAAAATACACATAGCCCGCGGAAATTAAAAATTCACCAAATCATTTGTGGGTGAATGACAAAACTTATTTTTTTGTATTGTCGGTACAAGTTTCCCCTATTGAGCCTTTTCCTGCAGCAAATCGGTATATGAAACAATGTATTGTCTACAACTGAGTCGTAGGTAACAAATCGTATAAAACACTCTTAAAAATTCAAATTTCAGTAAAACCCCTCTTTACTGGTATAGTTACTGCTTCTACTAGATCATTTCCTCACTCATCATTACTGCAAAAACAGGCCAAATAAGGTTTTGACTGTTTTGGGCTATGTTGTTAATATAGTTATAGAGTGAAATTTTATGGCCATGTTGGCCATTCGTAGAACATTTTAAAGCTGCTTTTATACGATTTGTTAAAACAGTTCCAAAATTGTGGAAAGAGGTTAATATGATCAACAAAAATATTGGCCTTAAAATTTGCTACAATGTTGCTAAACATACCCTACACCTTAGATGTAAAAAAGAAGAAGAAGAAAAATGGTAATCAACTCCGATTTAGACATTACTTTTAACTCCAATGATATTAATAGATGTTCGCATGCGAAGCAGTGGGTATTTTCTAGTAAATATCTGGTAAGAAGGGTTTGATCTAAATTTGAAACGAATTCCTTGAAACTCGTATTGTCAGCCAATGGATCAAGAAATCACTCTTTTTAAAATTGCATACAAATCGTTTGGAAAATTAAGTTTTGCCAATCCTAAAATGCATAACCAAAATCTAACTCTGAACAAATTTTCTTTAAAATTTAGCTGCGTTTATTCGTAGAGCAAGGTACTCACTTCTTAAAATTTTCGTAATAGGGGTCTGCAAACCACAGCTCATACAGCCCTTAGAAGCTAAAGCAGAAGGAACATATACATGCTATATCTACTTATATACCTAAATCTGAACCGATTTACACTAACTTTAGTGGGTGAAGTGATTATTCGATTTGTCTGCAAAACCAGGTATTATTAGGGGTTCTTTGGACATAGTAATGGCATATGAACTCCAATTGGCATACAATTTAGGTTGATGATATAGGTATACAGTTAATGAGAAAAAATGAGTAATTCGCGTTTTGGAACTAAAAAATCCAAGATTTTGTATTAAGTATATCCTACCATTCTAGGGTGAAATTTCGTCCAGGCAAAAGTTACACGGAATAAACGGGGAACCCTTCAACCTTATTGTAAATATGTACTATATTCATCAAAGGCTTTAAAGGAAAAAAGTTTTGTTGGTCCAAAATCATACATTTTTTCAAAAAATGCATTTTTTAAAAATATTTATTACAAACAAACAATATTTGGCACAAACACATTTTTGCCTCCATAATAAAGTTAACAAATCACAATTTTAAATAAAAAAAAATTGGTTATAAAAGCTTTTGAAATGTATGAGAAACAGTTCAACAAAGGCCAAAAAAGAGCGTTTTTAAAAAAAACTGAAAAAGGTGAAAATTTGTAATGAGAACAAAATTAAGAATTTCTGCGCATTATGAGCAAATACGTAAAACCTGTAAAAAAACAAAAAAAATTTACATTTTATTTTTCGTTTAAATCCAAAAAAAGAAAACTAGTCAAATTTGGCCCAATTTCTAAAATATACCCGTTTGCCCAATTTTAAATGTTAATACATATCTCAATAATCATTGGGTCCTTGTCTAGTTTTTTTACAGAACTCAAAAATGTCTACTAAAACAAAAGTTATTGAATTTTGGCCGATGAATTATGATTCTGAACCACTGTGCGTTGTTCGTGTGAAAGATTAAACAAACCCCAGTTACCAATTTTCAGCCCGATTAGTTGACATTTGAGGTTTCTATGGCGTTAAGAAGTCAAGTCGGGGAGACGAATATGGGGGCTATATCAAAAAATGGACCGATACTGACCGTTACCAGCATCTATAGCAAGAATCTATGCCAATAATATCTGTTTTCGGTTAATACTTGTGAAAATAAGTACGTAATGAAACTGAAAACAAGTAAAACAATTTTAGTAGAGCAAATGGGGATCTTTGAACGTAAACTAATTTTGTATTGTCTATAGTCATTGGAAAATTTGTGTAAAGTACAGAATACGAACACCTTAAGGTGATTCCTAAAAAGTTATTGGGAAATTGTGTTCGAATAAATTTTTCAATGTCTCAGAAAGGGCTTGACAAAATGCCGAAAAAAATTGTTGCTGGACAAATGCACACATATTACTAAAATTTAAAATAGACAACGTATTAATAGATCGAAAGGTCTATGCGATTGAAAATCGGTTAATTACACTGTCCAACAGCATTTTGGAATAGAATAGTGGCCGTTTAATTCTGAAAGGACAAGTTGAGTAGATAATTTTTGTAGAATAAACTTATGGCTCATCAGGTCTGAATATTTTTTACATTTAAATGTTGGAGGGCTCTAACGATAGCCACTTGTGTTTTTCCACCCAAATATAAAACAATCACACTATCACGCTTGAATTCCATCACGAATAACTTTTTTTCTGAATGCAATAGATCAAAATGCTTTTGTAAGCTTGTAAACAATAAAATGAGCTGTCACTGAAATAAATCTGTCAGCTATCAGACTAGCGGTTTAGAAATGATAGCAACCTGAAGTTGGTTGCAATACATATCAACCACCCTGTATATGGTCGCTATTCTGTTTCAATTCGTAATTTTTTGGATAGTGTAATTAACTATACTTATATGACAGTCTTGTAAGTAAGTAAGTCCGGTGTCTGGGGTATTTCACAAACAGATTCTTGTTTTACTCGATAAAACCTACAAAAAAATAATATTACGCCCCACGGTTTTCAATTTAATTGTTTTTTGTCGAACTGTGTAATTGGTATTTGGAGGTTATTTATTTATTTATTTAATTGCAAACTTATAGCGCAAAAATTGACATCTAATGTTATCAACTATCAAAAATCGTACAAATCATCCATATTTTCTGTAATCTGTATAGTAATTCGTACATTCTACTCTCTTCTATTTATGTACCAACCAAGAAAACGGCTAGCACCATTGTATACAGCAAGGTCGAAATAGGTATATCCATACACTGATAGAAAAGCCGTTCGTCACAATGACGAATCAGTTTCGTCAATATATCTTCGTACTGGTGACGAAAAGTTTCGTACATGCGATGTTTTTGTACGTCAGTAGAACGAACACGATCACCAACCCATGTTTTTGGTGATTTCAAAATTCGTCGAGGGAACGATAAGGTTTCATTCCCACGACGAAAATATTTATTTGACCATTTTGCTAAAAATATGATACTACGAAGCAATCAATTTATATTTTGTGCTTAATTCTGAATTCTGATTATCTTAGTTAAATAAATTGTTATAAAAGTTTAATTTAAACAAATAATGGTGATGAATGAAGTTCGTCGTGGCGATGAATGGGATTCATCGTGATGATGAATGGGATTCGTCGTGATGGTGAATGGGATTCGTCGTGATGATGAATGGGATTCGTCTGTTGGCCAATACATTACTTGATGAGATTATTTTTGATTTTAAATATCAGACGCAATGAATACTTTTCGTTGGTTTGGTTTAAGCCTTTCTTGATAAAAACTGCGTTTCGAACCGAATATTCACAACTGAACATGACAAAGCAGTCAAGTAATTTTATTTTCCACACCGTTTTTAATGGTCTAAAACCAGAAGAATATTTATTTAAATTTATATAGTCGGGGAGTTCGTCGTGCTGATGAATGGGATTCGTCGTGATGATGAATGGAATTCGCCGTGGTGATGAATGGAATTCGTCGTGGTGATGAATGGAATTCGTCGTGGTGATGAACTCCCATCATAGGAATGAAATGTGATCATCCTAAGGACTATCAGTGTAGCGTTATAAAGCCACATCTAAAGAAACATTTATATCTGTGGGCAATATCGATCTGAGCAGATTTTCGCCAATTCCAGTAGGTTACCTCCCTAGTGTGAAATAGTTCTTATTGCCAAATTTAGTGAAATTTCGTAGTGAAATTTCGACCTGTGCTTAACGAACAACTTAAGATGGACAGACGGACGGTTAGTGATTCTGAGTAGAACGGTATATTTGAAGGTGTGTCTAGCTGTAGTATTTTTACAAACCTGCCAAAAAAAACTGTTTTATATAAATAAAGAGAGTAGCTAGATGGTTAATATCTTCCACAATTATCCTCATAAAATTCCACTATATAACTCTGACAATAAGAAATTTCTCAGACATTAATTAAAAACATTTTTTTTCATTTAGTATAATGCTCCCTTCGACAAAAAAAATGAAAACTTTGACCCACTGTAAATAAAAAACTCAGGCCAGCTCGATAATAAGTTTATTCTACTAAAATCATCTACTCAACATCCACTTCCTGAATTATATGGTCGCTATTCTGTTCCAATCAAAAAGTCGTAATTTGTTGGACAGTGCAATTAACTATATAACAATCTTTTAAGTAAGTAAGTCCGGATTTTTGGGGTGTCTGGTGTATTTGACAAACTGATAATTTTCAATTTCATTCTTTTTTGCCGCATTATGTAATTGGTACTTGGAAGTTAAATTGGGCACAATGTATTCAAAGCTAGAGCTAGACTCGTGAAAACTGCTGTGAATGAAGCTCTTGGGACAGCTAGGGATACGAAGCCATTTTTTTTGTTTAAATTAGAGCTTAATATCGATTAAATAAGATAATGAGTGACATAACGCAAATATCGTATTCTATTTTAGAGATTAAAATATATTAGATTTCGTACTTTTGTGTTAAAATGGACCAAATACAGTACCATCTTCAAAATAATTAATTTACTAATAGAATGGTCGAACTTGCTAACCGCTTCTACAAATAAGATTAGAATGTATTTCCAAAATTTTTACTCTTTGTAGTAACAAGAGAACAGACTAAGACCACATATTGCATCCTCTTTTAGAGATTACACATCCATTTCTGGCTGAAATCGTAATTTCATTGATGCCCAAGGACTATATATCGATACCTCCATTCTAAACTATGCTAAGGTAAAAGACAAAAAGGTAGTTTGTCGGTAGAGGCGATCAAAATTTTATGATTTTTTTAAATTTGTGTGGAATTCCTTTATAATGCAAATCGAGTGACCTCTTCTGTTTTGTGGATAACTTTTGACTGGTTGACGGATAGACACCAAATTTTGACTGAATATAGTTTGGAACATTTAGAATTTAAAAATGAGATCTCCCAAGAAACAGCCTAAGTCAACTTAGCATGTTTTAGAATGGAAGTATCGATATGTATTCGCAGCTTTATCGCTCAAAAATTTGCATCTAATAATATCAACTATCAAAAATCGTACAAATCGCCCATATCATCTGTAATCTGTAAAGCAATTTGTACATTCAGCTCTCTGATATTTATGTACCAACCTACAAGAAAGGCTAGCTACAATTCGGTACGGCTATATCCATAGGTTCTCTTTTCTGTTACATTTTTAAAGACATTTCGAGCACAGTATTATTAAATAAAAAAAAAATCAATTACTTATATCCAAGAAATAACTAATAGGACGTCAAAATTATCAGCTTTCCGGGTTGCATTACTTGACCAATTTCATCTTTAATGGTCGATTTTAACAAAGAAAGAACCACAAAAATTTTACTTATTCTTTAAGTTATGAGAGGTTTATAGAACTGATTTTCAGAAGGAAAACGTTCCTCAAACCTACAACAAATCATCATGCATGCATAAGGTCCTTAATCCTTCAAATTGTATCTAAATATTTAAATTGAAACCTGAATCATTTATCCCTTTTTTTTTTGGATAATAATTACCATAAAACCTTTTGACCATCTCTTATCTCGGTCAACTGACCAATCATCGTCTTCAATAAAAAAAAACTTTACCCCACCAGAAAATTTGGAAAAGGGAAAGAATGTAAAACATTCAGACATTTGATTGATTATTGACCAAAGTTGTGGACAGTTTCATGTTAAACTAATCTGTTTATGTTCGAACAATGTCCTTTTAATGTAATGTGAAAAGAAAGCACAAGGAACCCAAAGGAAAGACCAACAACAAAAAACGACATTTCAATCAAGGATAAATTAACTTTTATGTAAGACATCCACCCGAACATATATATGTTCACGAATCATCCAAAAGACCCAACAAACAGTCAACCAACCAACTTTGTTCACTTGAATTGCATCTTTTAGTCTTTTCGTACTTCTCATATGTCGAGAAAATAAATTAAAAGTGAATATTTTGACCAAAAAAGAAATATAAATAAAATAACCAAAGGAGGAAAGAAGGCAGGAGCCAAAAAACCAAACGACAAACTCCATCCGACATATAGCGTTGACCAAAGGAGAGAAAATGGTCTGAAAGAAAGAATATGGAATATGGTAAGGTAACATCAAAGATGAATGAGATTATATGGTAGCCATCACAGACGGACACACACACTTACTGGACACACGCTCCAGGGCACACCGAAGCACAGATGAGCGATGGAGTGAACACACGTGTGTCCAACATGAAATGTGATGGACATGTACTCAGTCTACTCATACCCCGAATAGGTTAGCAACAATGACTATGGTCACTATGTCAGGCCAGGATAAAGATCCTGATAAGGATGATGATGATGGGGATGATTTTGGTGAAATGAACATGGACTACGCTCGCATTCCGAACAAAGAGATCAAGACTCACTCACATGCAAAGGATTTAAGGTGAAAGATTACCATTTTTGCATTTCTCATACAGACATCGTACTTATGACCATCTTCATGTTCATGTTCATGTCCACTTCCATGTCAAAGGTATTTAAATTCATTTGTGTTCACACGTTGTAATTATATTTTGTAAAAATAGGAATTAACCTCAATTAAATTAAAATGTAATCTAATAATATTCGTAATATAATAATAATAACTTAGAAGAAATATTTTTGAAGACAAAATATAAACAATTATATGTTAATATTCTTTTGCTTCTGAGCTTCTCCATCTCTATTACAATGTCTTAATTAACTCATGTCAAAATGTACACCAACTGATTTGCTTTTTTCTCCACTTAGGACGTTTTTACAAGTTTTGAAATCAATTATCATCAACAATCGGTGCGAAGAGTAACGATTTGTTCATATTTTTATACCCTCACTTTAGTGATACGAGGATATATATCATTTGCTACGGACCAAAAGTATAACACATCGAAGGAGTGGCCTAAGACCCTAAGTATGTTCGGCGGATATTCGTTTTGGGTCATTTTAAGTCGAATGTCAATCTGTCTGTCTGCTGGCTGGTGCGCTCGATAACTCTCGAAAGGAGTAACCGATTGACTTAAAATTTGGTATGTGGTAATATTTTCTTCCATCTCTGGCCAAGTTCGAAAATGGGCCATATTGGTCCCCTCCTTCTAGTACCTCACCCACAAAGTTTTAGTATTTAGTGAAATATAGATTACTAGGTTAACCCGGTGCGTTAACCATCATTTTTTTATTTTCCTTTTAGGGTACTGTAGAATAGTCATAAACAAATGACTATTCCATATGGGGAAAAATTATCTTGTTTATGTTCCTGGCATCAAGGTACAATATTTATCTCTTTTCCTTTCTGTGCCTCTAAACGTCAAAAACTATTTTTTTGGACCATATTTTACCTTTTTCCCCTAGTTTATGTTCCAATAGCTACATTCACACCCTGATACAATATAAAACAATTTTTGCCCCACCGTGTCTTTGAAAGTTTTAATTAAAAAACGGTAAAATGAATGCCTTTCTTAACTTAATTCAATATTTTATTATTCCACTGTTCTTCTAAAGTATGAAATTGTATACATATCTGAGACTATATATAACACTTTTTCCCCACTTACAATTTTCCCACACTTTACCGTATTTAAAAATTTTTTAACCCACTGCACCATATTTAACCCTTCTTGCTTCACTGTATCGCATTTAACCCTTTTTGCTATACTCAACCATATTTAACACATTTTAGCCACTCTGCACCATAATATTAAACTTTAACTAAGATCGTAACATTTGAAAAAAGGACTTCTTATTTCATATGTATATATGTTCCAGATGTTGCCATCTTTCCCTAGAACCTTATTTTGCCCATATTTAGCACCTTTTTGTATTACAGTACCATATTTAACCACTTTTGTCCTACTGTAGCATCTTTAACCATTTTTCCCCACTGTACCATTTAGCCCTTTTTGATCCACTGTACAATAGTTAACCATTTTTGTCACATTGTAGCATATTTAATCATTTTTGTCCCTCTGTACGCTTTTTGGCCTACTGTACCATATTTAACCCATTTTGTCTCACTTTACCATATTTAGCTATATTTCCCCGCTGTACTATGGTTAACCCTTTTTTGTCCCATTGTGCAATATTAAACCCTTTTTCTCCCTGTAACATATTTAAAACTTTTTGCCCCACTGTATCATATTTAATCCTTTTTCATAGTTAATAAATTTTTCCCCACTGTACCATATTTAATGCACTTTGTCCTTCCTACTTTACCATATTTTACTATTTTTGCCCCACTGTACCATACATAACCCTTTTTGCCCCACTGGGCCATATTTAACCCTTTTTGTCTCACTGTACCATATTTAAGACTTTTTTCTCACTGTACCGTATTTAAAAATTGTCACCACTATACCATACTTAACCCCTCTTTGGCCACTTTTCGACCCACTGTTACACAGCTAACCATTTTTTGTCACACTGTGCCATATTTAATCCTGTTTGCTCCACTGTATCATAGTTAATACATTTTTCCCCCACTCTACCGTATCTAACACTTTTTGTCTCACTGTACCATATTTAAAATTTGTCCCCACTCTACCACTCTACTTTAATTTGTCCCCACTCTACCACTCTACTTAACCCTTAACTGTACCATATTTAATCACATTTTATACACTATATGTTGCCCACTATACATTATTTAATGTTTTTGACCCACTGTTATCTTCACGTCTCAAGTGATTCATTTTTTTTATTATTTTTTATCACTTTTTGTCCCACGATGCCCCTAAAATTTTCAAAAAAAACACTCCTTGTCCTACATTACGCCCCAAGAGCTACTCTCAAAGAAAATGTCACGATTCTAGCTCTTACCATTTGGACTTGGCCGTTGTACCACATTTATCCCTTTTCACACCACTGTGCGCGTAAGTGTTCGGAATTTAAAAAAATCCAGTCAATTTCTGGGTCTACCTCATAAGGGCTACCCTCACACCAAATTTCACGATTCTAACTCATTCCGTTTAGATTTGGCGGTAGTACCATATTTATCCCTTTTTGGTAATAGTACAAATTTCGAAAAATCCAGCCAGTCATGCAACAATTTTATATATATAGATTTAATAACTTCTATACTACTTACTTGAATCCTCTGATATTCTTCACATAGAATTAGTTTATTAGTCCCTATTACCTCGAGAAAAATGGGCGAAGCTACCATTTTGGTACTTCCCACACAAATGGACAATTTTGAACCAAAAGTTAATAGCTTATAACTTTATTACCAGTGCATAGAGGCCAGAGAAAAATTGTTGTTATTGGCACGCCCCTTTTGGTACCTCCCACACAAAAGGACCATTTTGTACCAAAAGTTACCAGCTTATAACTTTAGTACCAGTGCATACAATACTTGAAATTTTGCACAGTGTAATGCTTGTATAGTACCCAGAGTCCAGAAAAATGGGCCTTATTGGCACGCCCCTTTTGGTACATCCCATACAAATGGACCATTTTACATCAAAAGTTAACATCTAACTTTGCTAATATTTTTTCGGGACTCAAGGTGAGGGGATTCATAAGTCGGTTTACCCGACTGAACTTTCTTACTAGTTTTTTCTATCTCCGGCTAAGTTCGAAGATGGGCCATACTGGCCCACCCCTTCTAATACCTCCCCCATTTACTGAAATATTGATTCTTTAATAACTTATATTCTACTTATTCGAATCGTCTGAAATTCCACACATAGTATTAGATTAGTAGCAACTATCACCTCAAATTGGCGAAGTTGCCATACCCCTTTTAGTAACTCCAAAACAAATGGACCATTTTGCAACAAAAGTTAAGAACTTATAACATTTATACCAGTGCATAAAAATACTTGAAATACCAATATATTCAGATATTGTAATATATGAAAATCTTTACCAAATTACATAAAAAAATCACGAAAATGTGCCTTTTTTGCACGAATTAACGTTAGCCCCCTCAATTGTTAGTCAAATATTTGCATAAGTACAACGCCTTTCCATTTGAGAGGAAATATTACTTTTTTATGAGAATTGATTTTGCACATTTGACAGAATTTGTTGCGTCAAACGATCTCCAATTTTAAGGAAATATTGTTTTTTTTATAAAAATTTTACAAATATTTCCTTAAAAAAATTTTGTAATTTAAAAACACATTCTTCCTTTAACATACTGCGGAATGGGGATATCCAAATCTTTTCCTATTTGACCCATTAAAACCCCTAAAAGTATCAATTTTAAATAAAATCATTTGCTGTCTCAAAGTTACCATACGAGTATTATTTGGAATTGATGGTTGTGCCATATTTACCCATTTTATCCCACTTACATGCCATTGGTTGCCTTCACCCAAACCATTTTGCTTTTTTCAGTTGTACTATTTTTATACCCTCCACCATAGGATGGGGGTATATTCATTTTGTCACTCCGTTTGTAACACCTCTAAATATTGATCTGAGACCCCATAAAGTATATATATTCTTAAGCGTCGTAAAATTGTAAGACGATTTAGCCATGTCCGTCTGTCCTTCCGTTCGTCCGTCCGTCTGTGGTAATCACGCTACAGTACGCAATAATAGAGCTAGGTTGATCAAATTTGGTACAAATACTTCTTATAGTTGCAGGTTGTTTGGGATTGCAAATGGGCCATATCGGTCCATATTTAGATATAGCTCCCATATATAGCATATAACTTGTTGTGATTCCTACTGTTCTCATCTACTATATTTTTTGTGTTTTCGGTGTTATTTTCTTTAGGTTTGAGTTATTTTGTGAGGTCACATGCTATCCATGGTGGAGGTTATATAAGATTCGGCATGGCCGAACTTAACCCTTTTACTTGTTATAACTTGTTGACCACTAAAGCCGAAATTGAGCACTAGAAGTATGAAATTTGAAATTTCCGTCTTATCCCGTAAAATTTACAAATAATTTATTCTGCGGAATAAAGTTATTTGGCATTTACAAAATTTGGTATTCCAAACTTTGTCTTTTAGTGTAATTGAATGGCATTTTAGCTGAGTTTTGGTGTATCTTTGATAAGTGATATGGAATGCTTTGAGTAATTATAGAAAACATGTTGTTGTCTTAAGAAACTATTCCATTTTTCAACGGAGAAAAACACAGGAAACCAATATATTTCAAAGCAAAACTTAAATTAAAAATGTAATTTAGGGCAAATATTTTATAATTACATACAGAAAAAATGTCTGAATTTCTCTCTTATCAATATTTAAGTGTTCATAGTATTTGTGCAGATTATCTTAAAAAGAAGGAAAAAAAATCATAAATAAGTTACATGATTTTTTCGGGCTTATATAAAAAAACGTTAATTTCCCAAAAATAATATGTTTCCAGAAAATATACTACAGAAGCAATTTTTTCTTACGGTATCTATTACTGTTTTCCATACGGTCAAATACAATGTATTTACTAAATATTGACCAAAATGTAGAATTAAACAATGTCATTGGGACAGTTGTGTTTGGATGTTGGAAGCATTGATTTTTTTAATGATATTTTCTTTTCGAAATTTGTGCAAATCGGTAGTTAAACTATTGTACTAAGTTATTGTACTTTGTATGCATATAAAAAATGCTATTCTTTGTAAAAAAGTTAACGGCGTATCACAGATATATTGTGGCTATGACATATAATGAGTGCCTCATATACTTTAGTGGAATTAAAATTAATTTTCTCTTTACATTTGCCGTCATACGTCAAGTTTAGATTGCTCAGTCTTAATGACAGACAGTTCAAATTTGAATTAGAAAACAACAATGGCCATCGTTTTGTTGTCGAGAAAAAGCAACAGAACATTAAACAAATTGTCAGCCATTTTTCACTAATAAAGGAACATTTTGAGTCATTACGACGGTTTTTCCTGACGTGGCCGACGAACGAGGAAAAAAGTTATCATAGTTACACTACTCAACCTAAGTTATATTAGGGCAATAATGGAATAAACCTTTTTGTTTTCAAAATATGTGAATGTAGACTATTACACCGAGGCCTTTATGAACTACCAAAGTTAAGGGTATAGCCAGAAAACACTCACAGAGGGCCTGAAGACAATAAACTGTAATAATCTATCGAAACCAGCAATAATCAATTGCAAATAGGTTTGCCATTGCTCGGTAGTCGTTGGATTTTTTCGACTTTTAGCTATTAACAAGTCAGACTTCTTAGTCCAATTACGAAAAGAAAGGAAAGGCTAAAGTAGGGCGGGGCAAACTATACAATAATTTTCAACTTTATCTGCTCTACTATAAAGAAATACCTCAATATCCGACTGTAGTATAGAAAAAGACCTCTGAAGCCGACTCTAGTATGTATGAAGATCGACTTTAAGTGAGACCTAAGTGAGCGATTCTTTTATAAAGAAAGATCTTAGTTGTCGCCTCGAGTATAGAAGACTTGAATGGTCGAGTCTAACCCAGCATTTACACAAGACATTTGGCAGAAGACAATTAGGAATATGTATTGGTTGTCAAAAAAGTGAAAAATTGTTTGTTTGACGTAGGCGTCCAGACAAAATGAAGACAATAAAATTTTTTATGCAATAACGAACAATATAACAATAATTTCAAAAAAAATTAGTTTACCAAAATCTCAGATAAAAATAAATTTTTCCAACTTTGCGGTCTTTTGCGATTATCGTCAAGAATTTAATGTCTTCGAAAAATAAGACAGTGAGAACACAATGAGAGATGTGTTTTGTCTTCGCAAAACTGCCTCTCTCTCAAGAAGACCGACTCTAATAATAGAGGACGACATCAGTAGTCGATTTAATAAATAGGGAGGCCGACTCTAATATAGAGTAATGGTCGACCTAAATATATAGAAAGGCCAATTATACGATAAAGGAAGACTTCAGTGAAGGAATGTTATACAGAAGACGACTTAATTAAATTTCTTGTGTCCTCATCGTCAAATATGACTCATTTCAATCATAAAAGATCTTTGCAATGTAAAATAGACAATATTTGCAAAATAGTGAATATTTATATAAACGATGAGCGCCCCAGTAGGCGAGTTGGTAGCGTACTCGCCTATGTGTTTGGGGCTCGTGGGTTCGATTCCCACCAGAGGCTCTGGTCTGTCGCTGCAAAATTCAGCCATATGGTCTTTGTAACCCGGCCTTTCCCTGGACCTTAAAATTAGAATATAAATTTACTTTGTATTGTAATTCATATAAATAAATAAATAAATAAATATATAAACGATATTCATATGCAAAGAAGTTATAGCCGTTTGGATCTGGAACATAAGAACATGTCTTATTTTCATGTTGGCCATACATATATTGCTCTATTTTGCTAGAGTAAATACGATTAAGAACAATCAAACTTACAGCCGTTTTCCCAGACACTGGTGTAAAATATGAAATACAATTTATCACAACCTACAGATAGTTGCCACGGAGGTTTTTGTTGCACTAACAATTTCTTAGTGAGCTCTAATGACATATCAACTGTCATATGCTCTAAAAACAAATTGCCAGACAAAATGGAAAACTCAGCCCATTACGATTGTCAAACGTCAACCAACCGAAAGGAGGAACGAACGCTAGATCGTCTGAACCGATGCATAGCCAACCGAATCATAATGTCTGTCACTTAAATTTAATTCCTCTCCCGCTCTGGCATTTTGTTTATGTTTCTGTTCTGCTTAATGCGGCTCCATGACAACTTGTTAAGTAAATATGTTTTTGTCCAATTTTGTTTCTCATACGCTATAGTTTAGTTGTTCGTTAAATAGATACGGATATGTACGTACTGAAGACCCATTGTCCATTACCCCATTGCCCATTGTCCATTCATTCAGTAAGTCATTGCTAACTAATAACAACGACAGCCATGATGACAGTCGGAAGGGGAGGGGGAGGATTCGAGTAAAATGTGAGTGTTCGAAAACACTACGGCGAGTGACATTAATAAATGTCATACACAAAACTCATTATGCTGTCAACATGAGGAAATTTTAAATTTTTTATGGCCAATTATATGTAATGGGTTCAGTTGTACCACACATAGCTCTGTCGGAGAAGGTACTTTTCAGTTAAATCGTAACTATGGTATAATAAATAACTACGTTTTTCATCTCTCTATACATAGGTATGTATACATTTATGTGTATTTCGGTAAAATTAATTACTACTGTAGCCATCTCGAAATGAAGACTGGTCAATTGCTTATTGATTTCTACAATACTATACTCGTAGTGTGGTTTGAACTAAACTACTCATGCTTTTTCAAATCGAAGCATTCCATTCCACAAAACTCTTTCGACCTTGGTAAAAATAAAATGGCGCAATAAGAATATGTTTTTGTTTCCTATAATTAAAATCGCGCACATCAAAAATAAAAAAATGATCCAACTATGAAAATTGCGCAATCTAAAGGGTGGTTAAATTTTAAGGGCCGATGAAGGGAATTGTCATTTCTTTTTATTATGATAGTATTGGCATGGTTCAATTATGTATGGAACAAAATATCGGATGGAATGCTCCATCCGATGATCCAAATTTTCGATGACGCTAAGGCATAATTGAGGCTTTATGCCGTTAGTGTGCCGAATTATCTCATCCTTTAGCTCTTGAATTGTTGCTGGCTTATCGACGTATACCTTTTCTTTCAAATAACCCCAAAGGAAAGACTGCAACTTTGCCAAATCACATGATCTTGGCGGCCAATTGACATCGCCACGACGTGAGGTAACACGGCCATTGAATTTGTTGCGCAAAAGAGCCATTGTTTCTTTAGCTGTGTGGCAAGTGCCACCGTTCTGTTGAAACCACATATTGTCCACATCCATATCTTTCAATTCGGGCCATAAAATGTTCGTTATCATCTCACGATAGCGAACACCATTCACAGTAACTGCCTGACCGGCCTCATTTCGAAGAAGTATGACCCGATGACGTCGCCAGCCCATAAGCCGCACCAAACGAACTGGGCGAGCATGCACAGATGTTTTTACATCTCCTACAGACCCGGTTTGCTGAAATTTGAGCACAATTCTCCCGATTGTGGACACATTTTGTCGATTATGCTGATCAAAAACATCACGAAGTGCACGAAATGCATTTTGATTTGAACGCCCATTTTCGTAAAAGGCGTATAAAACTTTAACACGTTGCTCGATTGTGTATCTTTCCATGGTTCAAATTGAGTTAGTCTGAAATTGAGAAATGTCAAATGAAATGCAGAAAAAACTTGACGTTTAGGTGTGGTTCACATTCAACACCGGCCCTTACAATTTAATCACGCTTAGTTTAATAGATTAATTTTTTCAACAGCAATTATAAAATAAAATATAAAAAAAACACATTTACTCATCATTTTTTTTAATTTTTTGAGATATCAAAACATAGAAAACAACCCTAACCTTTGACTACCCTGGAAAAGTACCAATTCTGGTCCTTAATTTGTCTATTCTAAAGTGCCAAACTATTACGAACTGACGAAAAAAAATGTATATGAAGCATTGATGGACCTAAAAGATGTGAACATTTTATCAACTCTTAATTAGAATTTTTCTTGCATATTTATACCCTCACTTTGGTGAACAAATGTATATATCGTGTGCCAATATCCAAAAGTGAAATCCGATTTATGTCATTTTAAGTCGAATAAACAATGTCCGTCCGTCCGTCCATCAGTCTGGCTGAATCGCACGATAGCTCTCGAAAGGAGAAACCTATTGACTTCAAATTTGATATGTGGTAATATTTTTGTTTCATCTTAGATGGCCACTCTTTATAGTATCTCCCACACAAAGCGTTTAAATGTATTGAAATATTGATAGTTTAATAACTCCTGTACTACTTATTCGCATCTTCTGGAATTCCACGCATAGTATTACTTTTTTTGTCGCTATCACCTTGAGAAAAATTGAAACTTGGAATTTTTTACAACATAGTACCTACAGTCCAGTGAGATATGGGCGTCATTGTCCATTTTTATGATACCTCCCACAAATAGAGCATTTTGTACATAAAGTTAATAACTTATAACGAGAGTACCAATGCGCAGTGGTCCCAAATATATTTTTGGTGTCATAAATGTGAAAGAATGTATATACAACCCTAAAAATTGGCACAACTGTTTGTCATAACACACATAACAAATGAACAAAAATTTGGACCAATCTGACAACATCCACTGCCACCTTCCACACATTCTTGATGTCTGTTATCTAAGTGCTGGTTGCAAATATGGTCCAATTTACATGACAAATCATATTTAATTTGAAGAAAATCGATTCAGATTTGGATATAGCCCTCATACAAATTTCCGACCGATTATAGACCGCTATACGCTGACTGCGACATCAGGTTTGCATAAATATCGACACACTCAATATTTTAGGAGTAGTTATGGTGTACAAAAAAGTGAACCCAATAATACAATACCTCCCGATGTTATTAACAAATTCAATTTTTATCCTAACTGCATATTTATGATTGTCTCTTAGAAATGCAAAGACTGGATAATAATTGATCCGAATAATCCATAGATCTTTGGTTTAGTAACAGTCGTCAAAAATATGAGAAAAAAATCATTTTTATTTAAAAAAACACTTTTTCCTGGTACAAAAAGAAAACATAAAAAAAGAAAACAAAATGGAAAAAATTATTTTATCACATTTTTAAAAAGCCAGCATGCTAACGAAGAAAACACTGTCCATTTGAAAATAATCTATGGATAGATGTAAAAGTTATGAGCTTTTTGTAAATGTTAGGGAAATTCAAAAAAAATCTTGTTTCATATTTTTTCGTTTTTAAATAATGTTTTTGGTTATATTGAATTCGCCATATGTGAGAGAGACATATATGAGACATTGCACTTGCATTTTATTTTATGAGGATTGATCTCAGAAATTTTAAAATTATAGAGAGGACGAGGTTTTATGGCCGCAATGTGAGAGCTATATTGGATGAGCTCCGCTCAGATAGAGGGTCATTCAACAATATTTGTGTTTTTTTATTTATGAGGTTTCCATTCAGTTACGCCTATTAGGGGCATGGACATCCTAGTCGTATATACACGTAGTAAAATTATATGTACGCAATACAAAGTAGTACGCGGCAGTCTTGAAAATATTGGGTTTCTACGTTCGAAGCAAACTATATGTCAGCTACAGGTACTGCAACTTATGTACCTTAAACACGGAATATATGTATCAAATTTCTTATTAATAAATTAGAGTAATTCGACGCCTTAAAGAGATAAGTCGATTTTCTGAAAAATATTATAAAGTTATATTTCGAAGTATGAGTAAAAGGCAAAGAACTTTTCAATGTGTAAATGATCCCGACAATTTCTGCTACATCTGTGGAAAATATGTAATTAAAAAAATCAACGTGCGTTTAGTAAAATAATATAAGAAATATATGTATAATATTTTGGTATACGAGTTAAAAATATGAACGAACCGTGGACACCTAGTATTTTGTGTAATTCGTGCCATGTAAATCTTACTCGACGGACTAGTGGAAGAATGCGGTAAGTACTTTACAATTAATGTATTACAATGTTTTGTGGAATAAAACGTTTTAATTTTAGACTTCACGTGCAATTTGGAATGCCAATGATTTGGAGGCAACCATTCATTCACGGTACGGACTGCTATTTTTGTCTAAGTTAATAGAGTAGGAAGTGTCCAAGTATAGCTAACAGCCTAATAACGGAAACATCATCAAGTTCAACTGAGTACTCAACTCTGAGCGATTCAAGTTTGAGTCAGAAGTCATCGCTTTTAACTCAGTTTCAACTCATTGATCTAGTGAGAGATTTGGAACTGACCAAAGATAAGGCAGAACTACTTGCATCTGGGATGAAACAGTACAATATTTTGGCCGCAGATGTGAACATATCATATTATAGAGTCCGTGATATACCTTACAAACAATTTTATACAACTGTGGATAACAGATACTATTGCAAGGACATTCCCGGATTGTTCGAGGAACTTAATCAAACATACAATTCAAAGGAATGGCGGTTACTTGTTGACAGCAGTAAAGAAAGTTTGAAAGCAGTACTTTTACACAACGGCAATCAGGAACCATCGATTCCCACTGCTCATGCTGTTAACACTAAAGAATCATACGAAACAATGGCTAAATTGATAAAATACATAAAATATGAACATGACTGCAAAATTTGTTGCGATTTAAAAGTAGTTGGTATGTTATGCCTCTGGGATAGCCGATATTTTGCCGAAACTGCATATTAAGCTGGGGTTCTTTAAAAATTTTGTAAAAGCCTTAAGGAAAGATGGCAATTCACTCTCATATTTAAAAAGTTTATTTAAAAGTCTTTCTTTTAAAAAAATCGAAGAAGGAGTTTTTGATGGGCCTAAAATAAGGAAACTGATGAAAGATGTGAATTTCGAATCATATTTGACGTCGGATGAAATTGAATGGAGGCCGTTTAAGCTTGTAGTTTCAAATTTCCTTGGATTCAATAAAAGCCCGCAATATGAAACAATGATTTGTTAAAAAATTATGAAACAATTGGTTAGAAATAATTTTTTTTATATTTATGTATATAGCACATATGTCTGTATTCTTCCAACTTATTTTTCGCTTTATGTATTCCAACATGTGCAAATATGTCCCTCAAAATTTATTTCTTGCATTCTCATTTAAACCATTCCCCCGAGAATCATGGCGACGTAAGTGACGAACATGGCGAAAGGTTTCACCAATAATTGAAGTCCATCGAGCGGCGTTACCAAGAGCACTAGGATGAAAGAATTTATTTGGTTCCTCATTAGAGAAACCGATTCCGAAATCTACAAACGTCAACAAAGAACTCACAATTACATCTAATGAAACTTGTTCATGTAAATAAACACAAATATACATAATATAAATAAAAGTAATAAATAAAATCGCTATTTAAATAGAATTAAAAAAAAAGATTTTTTGAAATTCTCTTACCTCTACCAAAAGGGCTATAATTTCTACACTTATCCATAGATTTTTTCAAATGGGCATTATTTTCTTCGCTAGGATGCAAACTTTTAAAAAATAAAATATTTTTTCGATTATTTCTCCATTTTTTATGTTTTTTTTTGTCTCAGTATTTTTTTTTTTTTTTTTGAAGAAAACCTACTTTTTCCAATTTGTTTAATGACTGTTACTAAACCACTGTTTCTAAGTGAAAGAGATATTTCCAACATTGGTAGCCCACATTAATAGCTTCAATTTAACGTATTAGTCGACCTGATCGGGCATATACTGATTATAGTGCAAATACTAAGGCTACCTTCGACGATAATAGAATTTTTAATAAACAATTGTTTAAAAAAATTATCCACAAACAAATTTTTGGTTTTGATTTTATATAACATTATGCCACAATCTATAAAAAAAAATAATTTTTAGGTCTAGGACACAAAAAAATTTTTTTTTATAATTAATATAAATGAGGCTATATTGTCCATCATGTGTCCGTCTGTTTTGCTTATAAAAATTTTTCACTGCCTTCGAAGCATTTTCCATAAACAGGCAATAATAAGTGCAGAAGCGACAACAATCTGAGAACAATGCGCTAATATTTTAAGGAAAGTTGGTATATTTTTCCATGTATAACAAGGTCCATGTGTTAATACACATGTGTAGTAAAAAAGGCAATGTGTAACAACGTCCATGTGTAACAAGGTCCTCGTCAGACTCGTTTTGGCATTTCGTCCATAACATTTACAAATATTGAGTCTCACAAAACTGTTCTGGATTTGTGAGAGTGCGACGAAGAAAATTGAAACCTACAAAGGTTTTTTAAAAAAAAACTTTCGTAAACAATTTTTTTAAAAATTTTCAAAAAAAAATTTATAAAAAATGGCGCCTTGTGTCCTCTTTAAAACAAAGTAAACTTTGCAAAAATCGGTTCGGCCGATCGAGAGTAATTACAAATTTCGGAAAACACAAAAATTCATTTTTTTAATTTTTTCAAAATTTAAAACGCCCACAAAATTTTTTCAACAATTTTTTTAAAAAAAAAATTATAGCGAGATCGTATTTTACCTATCGATATTAAATGTTCTGACCCATAAACAACGTGCGTTTAAACTTAAACTGTAATGAACACGCTATAACTTTTACTCCACGAAACACAAATAATGTGAGGTTATGTATCTCTAAAATACCACACCCCATAAACACGAAATAACAACGACTACGACTAAACAACTATGAATTATTTTATAGTGGTTATAATCTACATATTTGAGCTTGATTTTAAATATTTCACAGATTAATTAAAATTTTAGTTTTACTGATTTCCTGTATCAAAGAAGAAGTGCTTAAAAACACCTGATTGAACTACTAACATTGATCGCATGGATAAAAACAGGGTTGCCGCACAGTTCAAAAAATTGCATTTTCTAGGTCCGCGATAAGGTTGCCTTTTCGAATATACTTCTGGTCATTTCTTAAGTTTATTTTTTGAATTTATACCAAAAAAAATGGATTTAGGACCTGTGTGCAATGAACGAAAATACTTGGCACAGTGTAATGTTTTTAGAATGCCTACAACCCTGTGAGGTACCCTTTTGGAACCTCCCACACAAAAATGCGCAAGACATACAGTCATGATGACTGTACGGAATTACCACTGTTCAGCTACAGATATGTGCATTTCTCACACAAATATACAGATTAATTCATGTAATGTTCCATTTTGCATTACTCACAAAATGAGGGTATGGTATACCTTTGTCGGTTTGCCTGACTCAACTTTTCTTACTTGTTTTATATATAATTTTAGATTTGTCAGTTGGACTAGTGTAACTTCTACTTGATGTCACTTTTACACATTATTTTTATATTACACTAGTTTACACAATTTTGGTCGAAGGGCTGTGCATAAAATTTTCTGGTGTGGTATGGTGTCCTAAACACAAAAAAAATATGAAATGCAATTAAACATTTTGTTCACCCGCAGTCGCTAACTTTGATGCCCTGTAAATCCGCCCCCGTATATCACGGGGGTCCCAAATTCCAAACTTTACTTCTCTAATACGTTTTCTACAAATCTTCCAAGTTTTGTAGCAATCGGTTGCTAAGAAACGGCAGAACTATTTCCTTATTTTTACTATGAGTTGGAGTTATTTTATTAACAAAAAAACAAGTAAGAAGGTTTCAGTCGGGTAAACCGTCTAAGGTATACCCTCACTTTGTGAGTAATGTAATATTGAATATTACTCGAATTATTCTGTCAATTTGTGTGGGAGGTACCAGAAGGGGTTTATCAAATACAGGGGGCGTGGCAATAACGCCCATTTTTCACAGGGCTATAGACACTATAAAAACATTACACTGTACAAAATTTCAAGTATTTTTATACACTGGTTTTAATGTTATAAGCTGTTAACTTTTGGTGCAAAAAGGTACCTTTGTGTGGGAGGTACCAAAAAGGGCGTGGCAACAACACCCATTTTTCCCTGGACTGTAGGCAATGTAAAAGCATAATACTGTACAAAATTTCAAGTATTTTTATACACTGTTATTAATGTTATAAGCTGTTAACTTTTGGTGCAAAATGGTGCATTTGTGTGGGAGGTACCAAAAGGGACGTGGCGACTTCGCCCATTTTTCTCGAGTTGATAGCGACTAATAAGCTAATACTACACGGGGCAAAACCGCCTTTTTTAATATGTTTGAATCGAAAGAAAATATATTTGGAACACAACTTTTTAAATATTATGTGTTTCTGAGCAAATAAATTTAACTTGAAAAACAATAAAATATATTTGCAACTCGTATATTTATATGTTACAACATATAATATTTGCAAACTAATTTTCTCAAATAAAATATGTCTTTGAATACAAATAAAATTATTGTTTAGGAATTTCTCCAATTATATTTTATTTAAAAAAGATTTTCTAAACTTTTGTTGCATTTTTCGAATTTCAGTTTTAATTTATTTTGTTTCGAATTGATTATCCCTGTTATGGTACCAAATGCAGCATTATCTTCTGTTTTAAATCAATCATCTAACATTTCTGAGTATTCCAAGCCATCATTAATTGTCAATCCTCCAAGAAATATATTTCGATCCAAGATTATACGATTTCAATTATTATTATTTATTATTTTTAGACATGAAAAAAACTTAACATAATTTAGGTAGTTTCTGAATAACTAAATGCAAATGAATATTTGTTTCGGAAAAAATAGTTCAAAGTAAACACATATTGGGATGTAAACAAAGATTTGTTTAGAACAACGTCTTCCCAAATATATAATTTTTGTGTGTACCAAATATTATATGTTTAGAGTGTACCCTAAACATATATATGTTTCAAGCCGAATATGTTTGGGACAATATACTACAGAAGCGATTTTTTTTTCAGCGTGTATGTGTGGAATTTCAAAAGATTCGAATAAGTAGTATAGCACTTATTAAAGAATCAATATTTCACAACATTTTAACCCTTTGTGGGGGAGGTACTAGAAGCAGTGGACCAATATGGCCCATCTTCGTACTTAGCCGGAGATAGAAAAAAATCTTACCACATACCAGATTTGAGGTCAATCGGTTACTCCTATCGAGAGTTATCGTGCGCACCAGCCAGCAGACAGACAGACAGACGGACGGACATTGCTCATTCGACTTAAAATGACCCAAAACGGATTTCCTCGGAACATACTTGGGGTCTTAGGTCACTCCTTCGACGTGTTCGACACTTTTTTCCGTAGCAAATGATATATACCCTCGTCACACTAAAGTGAGGGTATAATAAGAACCCGAAAACTGGAGCTCTTTGTAAATGTGGTCTGTTTTGTATTACAATTGAAAAATCATATTAGGGTAAAAATAAAACAAGTGTGTCAAATTTTTTTAAAGGTCAATATTTTTTGGAAATTTGTTATTAATCTGGTTGAGAATTTGAAAAAAAAAATAAAACAATTTGAACCGTTTTGCAAAATTTTGATTTTTTCGCTAGATATGACCTATTACATTTTTCCGAGTGTGTTTAGAAAACTGCAATTTTCTTCGGAAATATTGAACGGATTCGACTGAAATTTGTGCAGGTCGGTCCGAAACATTTCCTAAAATCTAAACATATCATAAACTTGAATTACCAACTGACCATATGCAAAATATTGCAAAATATTTTTTGCATATGCGAATAATATCACTTTCTGGAGCAGTAATTTGAAATATTTTATATTTAGAATGCGTCCTATATTGACGTCCACTAGAATCAGAAAAAACATTTTGGTAGATCGCGCTTTGTAAAAATGTACAGGAAATGTACGGACACTACCTTTTTGAAAATATTTTTGGTTCATTATTACAGGACATCAAGGACCTTGCCAATTTTGTCCAAATTTACACAATAGCTGAATCCATTAGTTCTGAGTCCAAAAACGCATTAATTTTTTTTCGGCGGATCAAGTTCTCAGCATCTGGAGCTTCCAAACTGTGGATATATAATTTGCAATATCTCCGCCAATTCCTAATCAATCTGTAGAAAATAAACGACAAAAGAGAAGTGAGAAAAGTGACTTTCATATCTTGTTTCCTAATATACGTTTTCTTAACCCATTAAGAGCCATTTTTTTTTACTTTTTGTGTTAAATGCAATGATTTTAGAAAATGCGTTATGGACTGGACTGTTCGTGCGGTGGATGTAAAAATTCGCGATTCTTTAATACATACAACACCGTAAGCTCTGTTTAAAGGTATAAACCTTTAAAAACCACTATAAAATTTAGCATATTGCCTCTAAAACTTTTGTCATAGATTTAAACTAAAATTATGTTAAAAATTCTAAAGTCACTTCTGTATTATTTCATTACCAAATAATAACATTTTGTTTGGGTTACAATAAAATAGTAATATTATATGTTCTTATGGGAAACATTGGTCATATAATACATTGAAATAAAGCTTAAGGTGTTGTTTGAATTAATAGAATCGCCAATTTATACTTCCACCGCCCGAACAGTCCCGTCCATAACTCATTTTCCAAAATCATTGCATTTAAACCAAAAAGTAAAAAAATTAGCTCTTAATGGGTTAAGAAAACATATATTAGGAAACAAGATATGAAATTCACTTTTCGCACGTCTCTTTTGTCGTTGATTTTGTACAGATTGATTAGGAATTGACGGAGATATTGCAAATTATATATCCAGATTTTGGAAGCTCCAGATGCAGAGAACATGATCCGTCGAAAAAAATTAATGCGTTTTTGGACTCAGAACTAATGAATTCAGCTATTGTGTAAATTTGGACAAAATTGGTAAGGTCCTTGAGGTCCTGTAATAATGAACCAAAAATATTTTCAAAAAGGTAGTGTCCGTAAATTTGCTGTACATTTTTACAAAGCGCGTTCTACCAAAATGTGTTTTCTGATTCTGGTGGACGTCAATACTCGTATAGGACGCATTCTAAATATAAAATATTTCAAATTACTGCTCAGAAAGTGAAATTATTCGCATATGCAAAAAATATTTTGCAATATTTTTCATATGGTCAGTTGGTAATTAAAGTTTATGATATATTTAGATTTTAGGAAATGTTTCGGACCGACCTGCACAAATTTCAGTCGAATCCGTTCAATATTTCCAGAGAAAATTTCAGTTTTCTAAACACACTCGGAAAAATTTAATAGGTCATATTTTTTTCAAATTCTCAACCAGATTAATAACAAATTTCAAAAAAATCTTGACCTTCCAAAAAATGTTGACACACTTGTTTTATTTTTACCCATTAGTATTATAAAATCGTTTGTATGTTTGTTCCAGCATCACGCCTAAACGGCTGAACTAATTTTCTTGAAACCTGATGGACAGATGGACCAATACCTGGGAAGTGGCATGGGCTACTTTGATTTTTCGATTTTCGGCCAAATGACTTTCGACCACTTGACCACTGAGGCTCCTGTTAGAGCTAGAGAGCTGAAATTTTGCATACACATAGACAGGAGTGTTGTATAAACCACGGGTTACTCACTTAATCATTTTTCGGCCTGTGGTCAGTTCTATCGTTACCAAAAACTTGAGTCTTGTTTTTGTCCTTTCAGAACCATCTTATAAATTATAAAAAAAAATCATTCCAAGTCGAACCAAACGAATTTTCGGCAAGAAAAAATCCAAAAAATTATTGGATAATATTCGACCGAATAGACCACGTCAAGCACGCAGTGAAGAATATTTACCGGCCGTAGCTGAGAGTGTACACGAAGACCGTGGAGAGTCGATTCGGCGCCGTTCGCATCAATTCGGTCTGACGTATGGAACGACTTGGCGCATTTTACGTCGAGATCTTAAATTGAAAGCATACAAAATACAGCTTGTGCAAGAACTGAAGCCGCCCGAACTTCCCAAGCGACATCGCTTCGCTCTATGGGCTCTTGAACAGTTCCAAGAAGATCCGACGTTTTCGAGCCAAATTTTGTTCAGCGATGAGGCCCATTTCTGGCTCAATGGGTATGTATGTAAACCAGCAAAATTGTCGCATTTGGGACGAAGAGTAACCTGAAGAGATCCACTTCATCCAGAAAATACAACGGTTTGGGATGGTTTGTGGGCCAGTGGTCGGTTCATATTTCTTCAAAAATTAAGCCGGTGAGAACGTAACCGTCAATGGCGACCGTTATCGTGCCATGATAACCGACTATTTGATGTCTGAAATTGAAGCTCGTGATCTCGGCGACATTTGGTTTCAACAAGACGGCGCCACTTCCCATACATCGCATCAATCAATGGATTTATTGAGAGAACACTTCGGTGAGCCGATAATTTCGATTGGCCTCCAAGATCGTGTGATATCACACCGTTAGACTTTTTTCTGTGGGGATATGAAAAGTCTAAAGTTTATGCGGACAAACCAGCTTCGATTCAGGCCCTGTAGCAAAACATCACGTGTGTCATTCGCCAGTTACCAGTCGAAATGCTCGAACGAGTCATCGAAAATTGGACTCAACGGATGCACCGAAGTGGATCACGCTATATTAATGCTGGGTAATTTAATGTTTTTAAATGCATCAGTTGCATATGCAACTTTATTTTGCATCCTTGACACCATCATCAATGACACCAACTTAAAATTCCGAGAACAATTTAGTCATTTGTCCTGAACTGAACTTACACATTTCAAGATGGTTTCGGCCTCGTTCCTTTTTAAAGCAATATTTGTTAAAAACTGCCAATGATTTTCCTTTATAAACTATGAAAAATACAGAAATCACAAAATAGACAGAATCATTCCAATAAAGAACATTTTCTGACATTTTTAAGTAAAAGTAGAAACTGAATAAATCACCACTTTACAATTTACTGGATCAGCCCAGATTAGATAGGAATATATGCCTATATATATTTCATATATCTATATTGGTGTTTTCGTGGTCCAGTATACAAATTACAATTTAAGAGGAAAAATATATAATGATATGTGCAAATATTGGTGAATTTTCGCATATATCTGGGATGTCCTATTCAAGACCTTTTAAAAGATTTCCAAAAGATCCAATTTCTATAAATCCACAAACGCGTTTCTAAAATATAACAAATGCAATATTCACATTTCAATAAATATTTTTTTAAAAAAGAACATGGCTGAACGCAATCTTAACATTTTCAGCGTTCGTTTAGAATATATTAGGCAACATAATTATATTTTTCATAGAATTTTAAGTTGGTGTCATTGATGTGTAAAATGAAAATTAATTTTGCAGATGCATCGAATGCATTTAAAAATTTTAAGGACGCGGAAATTTATCCCTGTTGTAAAAAGAACAACGTACGACATTTAAAAAGAGCTTTCATTTCTAAAAATCTGTCCACGCGTTCCGAAAAAACATAACTCGAAACGAACGCCTTTTGAGAATATTTTTCTATTTTCCAAGATTTCCGATCCTAAAAACATTTTGTATTATTTTGTGCAGAGAATCTATATGCAAATTTATTTTGAAATCGAGGATGGTGACCCAAAAAAGGTGTTCGGTTTGACATGGAATGAACGATATGGGTAAATCTAAAAACATGTATACCAAAAATGTCCACAAAAAAATGCCAGGTGTGTAATGAAATCACTATTTTGCGGTCCATTCTAATGATCTCACCATTGAAATGGCACTTTCAACAGGTTCTGTAAAATATAAACATTATACAAAAGTTACCGCAGAATGTTGTCGTTTTAACGTATTGAAATTGTTGTGTAACGTCCACAACGTAACAAAAAAAATATATACACAATATGTAAAAAAATACAAAGTCTGCATTTAGAAGTATAATTTCATGATATTTGCAAAAACAAGGCCCACTTCACAGCCCTGTTTTAGACAATTCGAAGTGAATTTTTAAATATATCTTTCTTTCAAACAAATAAATATCATATAAAATTGTCTAACTGAAATCTGTGACTGAATATTCTTCTTCTAACAACTCAAATCAAATCATGGGACTCTACAAATTGGCCTGAAATCAAAACCATTATCAATACACAACAACAAGAAAAATAAATGGCTCCCATAAAATGAGCAAAGAAACACATCGTAGAACAGAGATTTTACACTCCATAACAATTTAATGGTTTGCCATCCCTCAATCACTTCACTCTCAGATAGACAACGACGACTCCATCTATCCATTCGGGTAAGTGGTCATGCGAATGCCGGAATGGACATCCGCATATAAAAGTACTTCAATTTGTCCGTGCGTCCGTCCTTTCTTGCAAAAGGTTTATCGAACCAAACGCATATGTATATGGCTGTGTGGACGTTTCAATGTGATTGGGGCTGTAAGTTTGGACTTTCAATTTATTGCCAATATAAATTTAACACATGACAATGAATGTTGAAAATTGATTTTAAAAAATTCATTCATTCTTCTTTCACTTACTTACTCACACGCTCGACTAGGCCGACCATTCAGAATTCACACTTTGCACTTCATTCACATCAGTCCAACACTGCCACTACTTCTCACTCCACCGGTAACCAATGAATGGCCCCATTCACCACCCCATTCATGGTTTTCATTTACGATGACCTTTTATTGTTTTTCAATTTTATGTGACCATTCTCATTCATTCATACACTGTCGTTTTGCCGTTGTGTTCGCCGTCCGTCGTTCGTTGGATTGTTTCATTTCTATAAATTATTGAATACCTGTAACAATTTATAGGATATTCCATTAGAGTTATGGCATCTGATGAAGGTGGTGCTGGTGGTGGTTTTTGGCCAATCTTCGTTCACTCGTTTGGTTGGTTGGTTGGTTGGCAGACTATGGCATGTGTTGTGTCTTGATGATTGAATTAAATTGCGCTGTCTGTCTGCATATGGAGGGACGGACGAGTTCTCGTATGAGCCGGGAATTGAGCCATTTAGAGTCGTAATAATCTTGTTAAGAGCCATCAAAACAGAACGGTCGGAAAAAGGAAATTTATAATGATTTTATTGCAGTGTTAAAATTTTGAACATGACAGGTGAAATGTTTTATAACCTTCATTCAACTTTTTACTTTGTTTTGTTGTTTTACTAAGAATTAGGAAATTGAGACGAAGTTGGCGTGTGATAAATTTATAACTTATTTCCCAATTTTAAAAGCTCCAAAAGTCAATTTACAACTTTTTATGGTATTCAGCAAAAGAAGGAATATAATGTAAACTTAATAGTTTACTATTACCAGAAAACACTTCCTGTGGTCGACTGTAGTCAAATCGACTTTTATTGCAGCAGATAATCTGCTGACGCAGAGGAATGTCTGCAATTATTTAGTAGTACAAATAAAAGGAGACAAATTGTTCTGTTATATGTTTTGATTAGAAAACAATTAAGAAAGATCTGTCGGGTAAACCGTCTTATGAATCCCCTCACCTTCATTTGGTCTTTAAATCGTTATTGATTATTCGCTAGGATATTCTCCTGGCCTTATACCATCTTTGCCTCTATTATTGATTATAGAATGCAAAGATTTTTCAAAAACGGTATAGCAAATACCATTACTTGACAGCTTAGCTCCTTGTATCTCGATTTCATGCATGTTCCCATCAAAATGTCTCATTACCAAATAATCCGACAAGTAAGCAATGTTCGATAATGGTAAGTACTTATTATTTAGCCACTTTTCTCATTATTTTAACATGGGGTTGTCATTGGAGGAAAGTACTTCCCAAAAGCATACAATTAAGTAGCATAATAAGAACTTATTTGTAGCATAGGCATACCACATAAATATGTGTTTATATTTTCACGATTTTAAGTACTTGAATAATGCATATGGTAGATATGTAGAAATTGCCATTTAAAGTGATTTGGAGCATATTTCTCGAAACAAACAATTTCCTCATGCCAGATTCGAATTTCTGAACCCAAACCCCTATGTAAAAAAAGGATTTACATCATGTGATATATGTACGTAAATATTTATGGTATTTTCATTCAAATCTGCACGTATTATTTGAAAACATGTTGCTTTATATTTTAATTTGGCAACATAGTTTTGATAATATTCGTAAAAAATCACTTATTTCTGTTATTATTGGTAAGTCATTATTAATAAGCCGAAAGTAAAGCAGCGAATAATGAGATGTCATTATTTGGTAATGCAGGGAATAATGACAAGTACTTACCAAGATTTTTGCACGGTTACTGCAATCTTCAGCCGAGTTATTCGGTTCAAACAGCAACTCTTATCAGTAAGGGCTTAGAGCAAACGAACAAGAAGTATTCCTTATTTCTACTATTTCAAATCGAAAATAATCACATCAAGTAATGTATTTGCCAACGCCGCACAGTGGGAGGAATTCCAAAAAAAGGAAATAATTCTGCCGTTTCTTAACCAGACATCCGATAGCGACCAAACTTGGCATGTTTGTGGAAGAGTTATTATAAAAGTTAAGTTTTGAGTTTGGGCCCCCTGTAACATACAGGGGCGGAGCTGCAGGGCCCCAAAGTTGGCCACTTCGGTTGCACAAAATGTTTAAGCGCGTGTAACTTTCGTATTTTCCGGCCGATTCATTCATAACAGTTATCTTGTATACTTACCGAGATATCTGCATTTGAAAATTGATTTTTTTATTTTTTCCCCGACCTTGTGCTAGTATTTTGTAAATATCGAAGCAGAATATGCACCAATTTTATCCACTTTAGCATGTCTGGATTGGCAATAAAATTTCCTATACGATGACAGGACAAAAGTTATGGCCCCTTGAAGTCATATTTAAAAAAAATCTATTTTTTGTCATTTTTTTAGGAAAAAAGTTTATTTCGTATTTTTGAGTTTTAGAAGAAGTTAGTAAAAAATGTATAACATATTTACTATCATCTTGAAGGAAACTTTCCAAAGTATGCTCTCAAAGAAAGAACGGGTCAAAAATATTTACTGGTATTGTTACCAAGCTTCTCCAATTTACACAATATTTTAGACAAATTTCAAAAGTAAGCCACATTTTCTCCAATCGCAAAGCTAAAATGTTAAAAATTTTAGCATATTTATGTGTGGTAAGATGTTGTAAGTTGAACTGCAAAGGGAATCTGAAAACTCGCTTTTAATATAGTAGATATAGGGGAAAATCCAAAAAATCCCATTTTTGGGGATTTTCAAAATTATTTTGAGAATTGTGGAATCGACTTTTGGAAATATAATGATTCGTGAATTACATTCGATTTGTTATGTCAGAACCTACAAACTACAAAATATTTCATTGAATAATTTTCATTTTTAAAAATTTTATGTCGTTTTTACATTTCTGTCTGCATTTGAAAAGTGATTTTTTTACTTTTTTCCTGACCTTGTCGTAGCATTTGCTTAATATCAGTGCAGAATATGAACCGATTTCTCTCACATCAACTTCTCTAAATTGACAACAAAATTTTCTGTGTGATGCAAAAAATGTTGGTAAAATGTGCTACCTACCTATACAAAAGTTATGGCCACATCAATTTACACTTTCAAAATATAGACAATTTTTGTATTTTATTGCGAAAAGGTATATGTAGTATTTTGGAGATACAGAGGAGTTTATAAAAATAAAGTATAACATATTTATATTTGTCTTAAAGCAAACTTCCTGGAGAATATTTTCGAGAAAAGAACGAGACAAAAATTTGTATTAATAGTGTTGCCACGCTTCTCCAAATTACACAATTTTTTACGAAAATTTCAAAACGATGCCACTTTTTCGGCAATCGCAAAGCTTGGATATGAAAACCTTTACCATTTTTATATGTAGTAATCTGATATACGATAAACTGCAAAAGGATTTTTGAGCCCGGCTTTTAGTATAACCGATTTTGGCAAAATACAAAAAATCCATTTTGTGGGGATTTTCGAATTTATTTTGGGAATTGTGGGATTTACGTCCACAAATATATTAATGTTAGAATAAACCTCGATTTCTGGTGTCAAGGCGTACAAATTACAAAAAAAAAATTGAGATATCTTAATTTTTAAAGATTCAATGGAAATATAAAATTTCCTTTGTTGTTTATTTTTCCTCTGTTGCTTATTTTTTCCCCGATCCTTTCCTACGATTCGCTATATATTAGAGCCCTTTATACACCGATTCCTTTCTCATTATCTTTTCTGGGTAGACAACAAAATTTGCTATTTGATGCCAATATATTGCAATTTGATGTACCCACTGAGACAAAAGTTATGGCCATTTGAAGTTATACTAGAAAAAAATCGAAAAAATTATTTTATCACATTTTTAAAAAGCCAGCATGCTAACATAGAAAACACTGTCTATTTGACAAATCTATGGATAGATGTAAAAGTTATGAGCCATTTTGTAAATGTTAGGGAAATTCAAAAAAATCTTGTTTCATATTTTTTCGCTTTTAAATTATGTTTTTGCTTATATTGAATTCGCCATATGTAAGAGAGACATACTCGTATATGAGACATCGCACTTGCATTTTATTTTATGAGGATTGATGTCAGACATTATAAAATTATAGAGAGGATGAGGTTTTATGGCCGTTCGTAACCCTCCATAAAACATGATATGCAATGTGTTATATATTGTTATATTGGATGAGATCCGCTCAGATAGAGGGTCATTCAACAATATTTGTTTTTTTATGAGGTTTCCATTTAGTTACGCCTTTTAGGGGCATGGACAACCCAGTCGTATATACAGGTAGTAAAATTATATGTACGCAATACAAAGTAGTACGCGGCAGTCTTGAAAATATTGGGTGGCTACTTTCGAAGCAAAATATATGTCAGCTACAGGTACTGCAACTTATGAACCTTAAACCCGGAATTTATGAATGAAATTTCTTATTAATAAATTAGTGTAATTCAGCGCCAAAAAGAGATAAGTCGATTTTCTTAAAAATATTACAAAGTTATATTTCGAAGAATGAGTAAAAGCAAAGAACTTTTCAATGTGTAAATGATCCCGACAATTTCTGCTACATCTGCGGAAAATATGTAATTAAAAAATCGACGTGCGTTTAGTACAATAATAGAAGAAATATATGTGTATTATTTTGGTATACGAGTTAAAAATATGAACGAACCGTGGACACCTAGTATTTTGTGTAATTCGTGCCATGTAAATCTTACTCGATGCACTAGTGGAAGAATGCGGTAAGTACTTTCAAATTAATGTTTTGTGGAATAAAACGTTTTAATTTTAGACTTCACGTGCAATTTGGAATGCCAATGATTTGGAGACAACCATCCATTCACGTTACGGACTGCTATTTTTGTCTAAGTTAATAGATTGGAGTAGGAAGTGTCCAAGTATAGCTAACAGCCTAATTACGGAAACATCATCAAGTTCAACTGAGTACTCAACTCTGAGCGATTCAAGTTTGAGTCAGAAGTCATCGCTTTTAACTCAGTTTCAACTCATTGATCTAGTGAGAGATTTGGAACTGACCAAAGATAAGGCAGAACTACTTGCATCTGGGATGAAACAGTACAATATTTTGGCCCCAGATGTTAACATATCATATTATAGAGTCCGTGATATATCTTACAAACAATCTTATACAACTGTGGATAACAGATGCTTTTGCAAGGACATTCCCGGATTGTTCGAGGAACTTAATCAAACATACAATTCAAAGGAATGGCGCTTACTTGTTGACAGCAGTAAAGAAAGTTTGAAAGCAGTACTTTTACAGAACGGAGGACAGGAACCGTCGATTCCCAATGCTCATGCTGTCAACACTAAGGAATCATACAAAATAATGGCTAAATTGATAAAATACATAAAATATGAACATGAATGGAAAATTTGTTGCGATTTAAAAGTAGTTGGTATGTTATGCCTCTGGGATAGCCGATATTTTGCCAGCAATGCATATTAAGCTGGACTCTTTAACAATTTTGCAAAAGCCTTAAGGAAAGATGGCAATTCACTCTCATATTTAAAAAGTTTATTTAAAAGTCTTTCTTTTCAAAAAATCGAAGAAGGAGTTTTTGATGGGCCTAAAATAAGGAAACTGATGAAGGATGTGAATTTCGAATCATATTTGACGTCGGATGAAATTGCAGCATGGAGGTCGTTTAAGCTTGTACATAGTTTTAAATTTCCTTGGATCCAATAAAAGCCCGCAATATGAAACAATGATTAATGATTTGTTAAAAAATTATGAAGAAATTGGTTAGAAATATATTTTTTTATATTTATGTATATAACACATATGTATGTATTCTTCCAACTTATTTTTCGCATTATGTATTCTAACAGGTGTAAATATGTCCCTCAAAATGCATTTCATGCATTCTCATTTAAACTTTTTCCCCGAGAATCTTGGCGACGTAAGTGATGAACATGGCGAAAGGTTTCACCAAGAATTGAAGTCCATCGAGCGGCGTTACCAAGGGCAGTGGGATGATAGAATGTTGGGAGATTATATTTGGTTCCTCATTAGAGAAACCGATTCCGAAATCTACAAACGTCAACAAAGAACTCACAATTACTTCTAATGAAACTTGTTCATGTAAATAAACTCAAATGTACATAATATAAATAAAAGTAATAAATAAAATCGCTATTTAAACAGAAATTAAAAAAAAAAGATTTTTTTGAAATTCTCTAACCTCTACCAAAAGGGCTACAATTATTTTCTTCGCTAGGATGCAAACTTTTAAAAAAGAAAATATTTTTTTTGCGTTTTTTTTTTGTCTCAGGATTTTTTTTTTTGAAAAAATCTACTTTTTCCAAAATGAATATACCCCCCATCCTATGGTGGATGGTATAAAAAAATCGTTGAGAGTACATACTACATGTAATTTGGAGATATAGAAGAAATTACAAAAATAAATTAAAACATATTTATATTCGTCTTAAAGGAAACTTCCTGGAGAATACTTTCGATAAAAGAACGAGACAACAACATTTGTTAATAGTGTTGCCACGCTTCTCCAAATTACACCATTTGTTTTGCGAACATTTCAAAATTCACATTTTCGACAATTGCAAAGCTGGAATATGAAAATCTTTACGATTTTTATATGTAGTAATATGTTTCACGATAAACTGCAAAAGAATTTTCAGTCAGGCTTTTAGTTTAATAAATTTTAGTGAAAAACTAAACAAAATCTGGTTTTGGGTATTTTTCGAATTTATTTTGGGAATGTACAAATTACAACAAAAAAAGAAATATGTATAGTAATTTTTAAATATTTTTTTTATCGATCTATAAAGATTTCTTCTACGTTTGTTTTAATATTTTTCAAATCCTTTCCTACGAATCGGTATATTTTATCGGATGTATACCGATTCCTTTCTCATTATCTTTTCTGGATAGACAACAAAATTAGCTATAGCAAAGTTTTAAAAATCGTTTTTAAATAAAATATATTTGGAAAACTTCTCACAAAATAATTTTGTTTGCGTGTAAACACATATTGCAAATATATTATGTTCTAATATATTAATATATGCGTTCCAAAAACAATTAGTTGATTTTTGTTAACAAATATATAATATTTAAAAAATTAATTTCCAGATATTTTTTCTTTCAATTCAAACATATCACAAATGTTGATTTTGCCCCGTGTATGAATCAGACGAAGAGAACGAAAGTTACACGCGCTTCAACATTTGGTTCGGCCCTGTAGCTCCGCCCCTTTACACCGTGGGGGCCCAAATTTAAAACTTAGTTTCTCTGAAAGTTTTGTAACAATCAGATGTCTGGCTAAGAAACGGCCGAAATATTTCCCTTTTTTATTCCTTCCTTAAGTACTTTTTTTATAATAAATATAATTCATAGTTGAAGAAAATCTATATATAAATAAAATATATTAAAAAGTAATATAAATTTTAGCAAGTAATCCGTATCTATGCAAAATTATTAAAGTTATGTTTAATTATAATTCATAGTTGAAGAAAATCTATATATAAATAAAAAATAATAAAAACTAATATCAATTTTAGCAAGTAATCCGTATATATGCAAAATTATTATGTTATGTTTATGAAATTTAACAATAATTTTTTAACGAGTCTGGGTTTTATTTTCGATGTACTTGTATACGCTCCAAGGAAGGCTAAGTCGACTTAGCTTTCTTTTTACAAGATTGAGTTTTTAAATTCTAAATATTCTAATTTCTATTCAACCCAAATTTGGTGTTAATCCGTCAACACCGTAAAAATATCGACGAAACGATTTACTTTATAACAAAATTCTGTACAGAATTCGATTTTTCGAAAAAAGTACCTTCCATTAGTAGTGAAAAGCATTCATTGAACATTTTATTGGATATATATGTATATGTTTGTACGTAGATTGAGTCTAATAACGATTTCAACATTTACTAGGAATTTTAAGAGAAACTGACATATTATTAAAAAAAATTTAGTGCTGAAAGTAATATATCAGACGAAAATCTCAGTTACTCATATTAATGTAAAACACGTTTACTCGTTCACAAAATCCACCAAATGAACTCTCATATATCTATCAGACCTATTAAAAGTTTCAACTGTCAGGGAAATCCCCCTCGAAGACCACTTGATTGATAAAATTCATTAGGTTTATTAAAAGTCGTACATTTATCTGTGTATTTTTGCATATTTCTTCTCACAAAAGGACGGAAATAAAATCCCACCATATCCCCCCACCACTCCCCGCGTGCAGAAAACAGGCCACAATAATGAACCTGTTCCACCAATGAAGTTAAGCACAAGTGTCCCACACCACACCACTGCTGCTGCCACCTCATCCTCCTTCAGAAGTGGTGATAAATACTTAGTTGTTGTTGGTGGTGGCTGCTGGCAAATGACGCTGCCCGTGTTGCACAAATAAAGAAATTAAATTGCCTGTTTTTATAGACATCACAGGGCATCGAGCCAACAAACGTTCCAGCAACAATAAAAGTTATGAACGCAAAAACATGCTTCAAATTGAATTTCTAACAAGCTAATCGATCCTCGGGGATGTCAAAAAGGCAGCAGCACCAGCAGCTCTAAACATCGTTTTCCAGCCACACTCCCAACTCCCACACACAACACCACTTACACGGCCAGCCGTCGGCAATGGGCCATAAAAGTCTCTGGACGCACAGCGAGCTCAGGGAATTGGGGACTATGATCTCATATCTTTTACATGCTCGTCAATGGGAACCAACAAGCAGGATGAGAAGAGCCGGAAAAAATTAAAATCCTTATAAAAACATATTTCACACACTTGCAATCAGATACAGTATAAACAACAACGACATAGGTACGAGGGGTAGTGAAATAATTGGCGATAAAGGTAAACAATTAGGTATCCTGAAACAGAGTGAAATGTCCTCTATTTTAATAGGAAACTTATAAAATGTTCTAAGTAGAGAAAATATAAATCGTTTAGTTTGTGCATGAATGTTACATTTTGGGTTATAAATGCTCCGGTCTGTGGTTCTTAAACATTGAGTACCATTTCCGGTTCTAATTCCAGTTTCGAAACATCTGCGTAGCAACAACAAACAGCTTTAAACATTTTTATGAAGATCATCCTGGAACACGCAAAGAAAAAATTCGTTTTTGCGAAACGAAATATTATAAAGGGTCCGCCATGTAACGTTTTTTTTTTCAACTAGTGCTTATTTCGTGAATGGTAACACTTAGCTCATGTCTGACTTGACAGATAATTAGTTTTATCCTTCCGCTGAACGAATATGGTTGAACAACGCTGAATAACGCTTGAACAACGCTGGGAGCGATCGACTTACAGAAGATGCCGATTTTGCCAAAATAAAATCATCTTTTCAGATGAAACTCATTTTGATCTTGGCGGGTATGTAAACAAGCAAAATTGTCGCATTTGGGGCACAGAAAACCCGCACGCATACTTTGAAAAGCCGATACACCCAAAACGAGTCACTGTTTGGTGCGGATTTTGGTCCAGAGGCATAATTGGGCCATGAGCAAGGAGTGGCCGTTACAGTCAATGGCGATCGTTATCGGGCCATGTTGAACGAATTTTTGTTCACAAAAATTGAAGAGGAGGATATTGGCAACATTTGGTTTCAAAAGGACGGCGCTACGTGCCACACAGCCGAACCTACACTCGATGTTTTCAAAAAAAAAAGTTATTTGCGGACCCTTTATAACTACAATTCTCGTTTTCCGGAACTGAAATTTCGTTTGTTGTGACAGAAACTTATTTCGCGTAAGCAATCCTTTGTTCTGACCAAAAGAATTTCAGTCGTCGTAAACGAGATATGTAGTTGTCTAATACTTCGTGCAGAAACGAATTTTTGCTTTGCGTGAAGGACTACTCAAACACGTTGATAAGAAGCTGCGCCCAGAATAAGCTAACTTCAGAAGTGGAGGATCATGTGTCGATCAAATTAACTCCCTCAAAATAATATTTGAGAAAGTTGTAGAAATGAAATATCAACTATATATGCTACTCGTATTCATAGATTATGAAAAAGCACTTGACTCTTTCCGTGAAGAATGTGTAGTTCTTCGCGAAGGTAAAATTTCTGAACGGTTTAAAACAATATAAGGCGCAAAACAAGACTGTTTGCTATCACCCTTGGTCTTTCTTATTGTAATGGATGCTGTCTCCCGACGCGCAAATGCGGGAGTTGTATGGAATCCTCTATGGCCAGAAACACGACTAGAATAGCTTGATTTTGCAGATGATAAGTGGCCTATCTTTAAAATCCAACAAAGTAGGTCTCAGAATAAACTCAGCCAAAACCAAGGAGATCCGAATGAACTCCCCATCAACAGATACATTTAACATTCGTCAAAATCAGGTCCACTGTGTAGAAGAGTTCCAATAATTGCGTAACATTATCGCGGAGAGGGAGGAACTGCTCAAGTTGTACTCGATAGGTATTTTGCTGCAATTTTTAGGCCACAAAATCTTTAGCCAAACTCCTCACCTGAAAACTGTGGTACGTATGGCCTAAAATAGCTTTTTTGAGAGCTACATATACACGGGGACTACAACAGTAAAATACAATTTTACTTGTATAAATTTTATTTAGATGTATTCTTGCCGAAATATAATATAAACTGCAAAGTTTCAACTAATTTCTTAGAAAATGTGGTGTTTATTTTTAGAAAAATGGCCTTTTTGGGAGCGACATCTATAGGTGGACTATAAAAAAATATATACAGATTCAAAAAATTTACTGCGATGAATTCTTGTCTTAAATAAATACAAACTGCAAAGATTCAGTTAAAATGCTTAGAATATATGGTATTTATGGCTTAAATACGTATATTTTGGAGCGACCTCTATAGGATGGCTATAACAAAATGTGCACCGATTTGTAAAATTTTGGCTGTGATGAATTCTTGTCAAAATAGAATACAAAATTTCTGTTAAATTACTTTAAAAATGTAGTATCTATGGCCCAAAAACCGTATTTTCGTGCGACATCTATAGGGGAGCTATATTAAACATTGACCGACATGGCCCAGTTGCAATCCCAAACAACCTGCAACTGTAAGAAATATTTCTACCAAATTTTATCAACCCATCTCCATTATTGCGGACTGTAGCCTGATAACAACAGACAGACGGACGGACATGGCTAAATCGTCTTAGAATTTTACGACGATTAAGAATATATACTTAATGGGGTCTCAGATCAGTATTTAGAAGCGTTACAAACGGAGTGACAAAATGAATGAATCCTCCACCCTATGGTGGAGGATATAACAAGCTAGAAACAACAAAGCAAAGAAATAAGTCGCTAAAATCCTAAGTATTTTTCTATTATTTTATCAAAAAATAATAATAATATAATTTATATTAAAATAAAAATTATATAAAATATAAATAAAAAAAATATAATATTTTACTAATATGCCGACCAAAAGCATAACACAAAAAAGAAAATCTCTCACAATAAGGCATCGAGAAAACAAACTGGAGGAGGTCCGTGGTGAGGAGCAGATTATGGAAGCAGCTGGGCTAACTGCGGCAGTATCTGGGTTGACCAATGTAAGATGTTTTGGTAGCTAACATAACCAAACAAATGCCATAGATTCGGATGTTACCAATACTTTTGCCAACGACATTGAAAAGGGAGCTACATCCGAATTTGAAGCTTCCTATATACACATCGCAGGCAAAAAATACACAAAGGTGGAATTGATGAAAGAAAACATGGACAATTTAAAAGGCTGCCAAAGCGAAATTATAAATAAGCTGAACAAAGTGATTGAACTTAAAGAGCAGTCACTTAAAGTTAAAGAACGGGCACTTAAAGTTAACGTTAAATAAAATAATATCAAATTCGAAAAATGTATCCCCTTAAAGGAAAAAGACATAAGACTGAAGCAGGTAGAACATGACGCAAAGATGACATCCAAAGATATTGATCTTCAAATAAAAACATTAGAGCTTCAAGATATTCATCAAAACTCGCTCGGACGTGAATGATTTTATTTTCTTTCAGATTTTTTACCTGCACTATTGAATTACCTCAGTGATTTTTTAAAATACATGACAAGTTTTTTTGTTTTTATTAAATAAGACTGAGTCATATAATTATGTATTGAATCACCTCAGTGATTCTTTTTATAAACATTCATGAAGTGTATTTTTGTTTTTATTAAATAAAATCCATATTTTAAATGTTGGCATATAAGAATTTTTTTATTTGGTCCCTTATTTTCTCCCCAATTTTTAACAAACGTGGTTCCCCTCCAATACTTTGTATTTGAAGAACATATATTCGTTTTCTGTTGGCGCTTGGAAACCGAAGTGTGTGCAGTCTACGCATTCAACCACACCGGGGATTTTGAACTTTTCCTTGAAATATTCCAAAAATTCTTCAGATTTATCTGGTAAAAATTTGATCATTTTTGGGCACAATTTGTTGTGTATTTCATTTGCGACGTTTGTTACAATCAAAATCCAATCAAAAAATCATTGCCGCCATTATGTTGAAAACTGATATTGGCAAAGGGGCCCAATGTGGCGGCAACCTGCAATATGGATGGTACGGACGTCGACATATGACCAGAAATACTTATTTCGGAAAAGACATATTTAAAACCCTCTTTTGACAATCGAAAACGCCTTTTAAATCTATGAATATTAAATTATTTTGCTAAAAAAAAAACATTTAGTTAAACAGCACAACTTACTCATCTTCTAGCAATGAAAAAGGATCGCATTTATCACGAATACTTCTTCTAATACTTGCAGTATTTGACTCATCTTCAGAGTCCGAAGAAGATAAAAATTTTATAATTAAACTACTTTGTAACTTTGTCATTAATGTTGATAATTTTATTTCTTTGGTTCTCCTTATTACCATGGTTTCAGCATTGTAAAAAAAGTAGTAGGCAATCTAAATTTCGATCGACTACCGTGATCCAAAAAATTGTAGCCTTCCAAATTTTTCTCTATACGAATGTAACATCGACGTCGAGAGCGGTGATTTGGCCCCAGATCAGATATGGGTGATGTTAACATCGAAATTCGTAGAAGAAGATTGGGCTGGATAGGGCACACACTTCGAAAACCACTGAAACCACGTTCTTCTTTATATATCTCTTCATCAGAAACGAAATAGGGCGTTACAACGAGCAAAATGAAAATACTGTTTTTGGTGGATTTCGGTACACTGTATCAAAATACACATCCTGACTAATATCACAAAAAGGCGAATTTATTAACGAAATTCAAAAGGGCCGAACAACAAATTATTTATTTATCCACAGTTAAAACATTCTTATTCCACACAATTTTCACAAACAAGTTATAAATCATGTTTGTGTGAATTTGTATATGTATCATGTGCCGTTTCTGACGACGATGTGTACGTCGACAACTTATAGACAGCCTATGCCCAGTATACTCCTAAAGCAGCTTGTAAACATATGACTACGAGCAATGCAATATATATGTATATTAGGGCGGGTCGATTTAAAAATCTCCCATTGCTCAGTGAAAATCGAAATCAAAATAAGAAACTTTTCCGAAAGGAACCATACCTCTAAAACGAATTCTGATGTCCCGGGAAAAAATCCCACTTTGACCCATTTAGAGTGCTCCAATCGAGTCCAAATGTATGACCGACCCCCACTCAGTGAAGTGCTCAGTGAAAATCGTATTGTAGGGATCAAAATAAGAAACTTTGCCGAAGGAACCATACCTCTAAAACGAATTCTGATGTCCCGGAAAAAATCCCATGTTGACCCATTTAGAGTGCTCCAATCGAGTCCAAATGTATGGAACCCCCAGGGGGTTCCAGGGGGTGTGCCACTGGCATGGGTGGGTCGGGCCTCCAAAGTTAGTGGGGGTCGGTCATACATTTGGACTCGATTGGAGCACTAAAAATGGGTCAAAGTGGGATTTTTCAAAATTTGCCCCTACCGAAAAGTTCGACCCATATTCCGGGACATCAGAATTCGTTTTAGAGGTATGGTTCCTTCGGCAAAGTTTCTTAATTTGATCCCTAGAATACGATTTTCACTGAGCAATGGCGACTTTTTTTGCCTCCCCACAAATCGACCCGGCCTAATGTATATCCATTCAACGCTCTTTGGTGGTATGCATTGCGATCTATACTGATCCATTCGTCCATCACCTGCAGTTCTTCTGCTGTCAGATACGCCATATACTTTATATGGATTTCTATAGATGTATAATTTTACTGGGACAATGCATTCATTGGATCTAATATTGGATGCTTGGATTGTAGCCTCATTTTCATACTGTTACTTCTCTGTATAGTGACAAACAATATGATACAATATTTTCGGGATAGAATGCATACCTGCACTGCTCCTCATTCCAGTTTTCTGTAAATTATTTCAAATTGACTAAAAATTCCGCAACAGTATTCCGCACTACTCGCTACGTGAATTAAATTAATCTCAACCAACATTGTATTTCCCTTAAATTTACCAGACTGACTATAACACCCTCCTCCAAGTAAGTGACTACATGTAAAATACAAAGAGAATGCGATGTACAATGAATCATACAGTCATTCATTCATTCCCTCCCCTATAATAGACGAGGAATCCAGGATGCATATAAAGCTGACTGAGTCCTGGCCTCACACTTTGCTTCAGTTGTAACTTCTGTTTATTGTCAAGTGTTTTTATCCTCTGTTAAATATCATTAAAGTGCCGGGGAAGGGTGGGGGTCGTGACTTCTAAGGGGTGGTGTAACAACAAACATACCGAGGCGGACAACAAAAGGATAATTGCATTAAAATGCAATTACATGAGAGCTCAACTCAACTGCCTCAACTCTCGACGACGACTCTCCGAAGCACTAGTGAAATGCTGCAAGTGAGTGAATGGGAAGTGAATGAGGCTGCAGAAAAGAACAAAAAAGGCAGGACAACAACAACACCACCACCACTACTCGACACAAACTCACAACGGCATGCAATGACATGCTTTCCCAGGATATTAAATGAACTCATACAGCATAGTGCAGACACATACTCACACACAATCAGACATCCTTACACATAAACCAAATTTCATTCTCTATGAAAATCCAATCTCCCCCTCAGAGAGACTCCCTGAACAGAGTGAGAGTACAAGTGCGAATGCGAATATTTCTACGTGTGTGGAGTGTGCTCTGTTTGATATCAACAAAGTTCATCATGATTGTTTTGGGTTGTTTGTTGTCTTCGTTTTTGTTGGTTGTATTCTCTTCTCGCACAATGACAATCCCTTTTGTCAGTGTTAATGTTATTTTGTGATAGCCTTTTGAGATGTCCATGTGGCGTGTGTTTGTCGTTTTTGTTGTTGTTGAGGCTGCTCCTGTTTCAGGCTGATTGTTGGTGTTGTTGCTTGTCATGCAATTGCATTTGTGTGTAATTGAAAATGCTTTTATGACTTCGACTGCAGTCGGTCGCCTTCTCCCTCTGTACGTATGTACATGCATACATACATACGTACTCGTATACAGAGATACACATTTGCTTTTAATAAAATGAAATTCGAAATTTTTGCTCCGCATCACCGGCTCCTCTCAAGGTAAGGTGAGATCTATAGGGACCTATCTGCATGTGTGTCTGCGCGTATGTCTACACCGTTGTGCGTTCGATTTCCGTTTCCGAGTGAAATGCATTCAGTGTTGACAACGAGTTTTCATGCCAATGACAAATTGCAGTCATCAATATGTCAAATTGCTGGAGAATGTGAGCAAATGAAACCAAAACGATTATTACACAAATTTACCTAGATACTGAAACCACTTGATTTTGATTGAATTTGTTGAGATTTTTAAGAGTTTTTTTCCAGAAAAATCTATATAAAACTTGAATGCGTAAACATGTATGTGGGAATAGTACTGTAGTATAGTATATCTTATTTTTTTTTATTTGTTGATACTTAAAAAAATAGTCTTGAAAAACATTTCTGAAATAAAGACACATGATTTTTTAATTCCTTAACAATTATCTTCACATTTTTGGGGCTCAACCCAAAATGTTGAGATATTGAGTATACATACATCCTATAGACGAAAAAGTACCTGAAGCCGAGCTGATATGTAAAAGGGAGTAAAAGACGACATTTTGACGACAATTTAGAAGAAGATGAAGTGTTTTAAGTGTAAGATGTTCGGACATATAGCAAAGAATTGTAAAAGTAATATGGAAGATTCAATTGCCTCACAGGAGAACACCAATGTGAGTACAATAGCAGAAGCACGAACTGATTCCATAGTTTTAGCCAATAGCGATAAGAAATCCTTTCAAGCACTGGTAGATACTGACGGCTGTGTTAATATGATGAAGGAACGTGTACACAATAATATTGGTATTCCGTATCCGGACTTACTGCCACGAATTTTCAGGGTTTAGGGCAAGAGGAATTTTGCCCAATTGATTTTTCCCAAATGGATATCTCTGTTGATGGAGACGAATACTCAGAAAGATTTAATATTACACCTGATGCAAGTATGGGATATGATATAATATTGGGTAGAGAATTTCTTAGAAATTGTGAGCTTTATATATCAAGATGTGTATTGACATTAAAGAACATTAGTGTAATCAAGTCATTGGAAGTCGGAAGGAATTTAAAAGGATCTGTTGCGGATTGCCCCACGTTTCTGCCCAACTTAAGTTTACTTCACAATATTTTGGCATTAGACGGGGAAAACCTTTTAAGCCTAAAATGACCGATATTTGCCGTCAATATATGTACACCGCAGAAGATACATAGTTGTCCAATACAACACATCTTTTTTTTAACTAATGAGACATCGATTTACCAACAACTTCGACCGCCTATCCTGAAAAACTAACAGTTTTGAGTCCGCATGATTTGGAATGGAGGTATCGATATCTAAAACAAATAAGAAAGTTCAGCCGGGTAAACCGACTTATGAATCCCCTCACATTGAGTCCCAAAAATATATTCGTAAATTTATTTTTTTTTTGTTTTAATTAAAATAATTTCAATTTAAATTGCATTTAATAACTTTAACGTATGTACTGGTATTAAAGTAAAAAGATGTTTACTTTTGGTAGAAAATGGTCCATTTGTGTGGGAGGTACCAAAAGGGGCATGCCAATAATGATTACCTTTCTCTGAACTCTAGATACTATAAAAGCATTACACTGTACAAAATTTCAATTATTTATATGCACTGGTATTGAAGTTATAAGCTGTTAACTTTTGGTGTGATATGGTCCATTTGTGTGGGAGGCACCAAAAGGGGCATACCAATAACGGCCACTTTTCTCTAGACTCTTGGTACTATAAAAGCAATACACTGTACGAATTTGCAAGTATTTGTATGCACTGGTATTAAAGTTAAAAGCTGTTAACTTTTGGTACAAAAAAGTCCATGTGTGTGGGAGGTACCAAAAGGGGCATGCCAATAACACCCACTTTTCTCTGGACTCTAGGTAATATAAAAGCATTGCACTGTACAAAATTTCAAGTATATGTATGAACTGATATTAAAGCCATAAACAGTTAACTTTTGGTGCAAAATGGTCCATTTGTGTGGGAGGTACAAAAAAGGGGGGTGCCCACTCCGCCCATTTTTCTTGACATATTAGCGACTAACAACTACTACTATGTGTGCAATTTCAGAAGATTCTAGTAAGTAGTATAGAAGGTATTAAAGAAGCAATATTTCAGCAAGTGTTAACCCTTTGTGGGGGAGGTACTAGAAGGAGTGGACCAATAGAGAAAAAATTACCGCGTATCAACTTTGAAGTTAATCGGTTAATCTTTTCGAGAGTTACTGTGCGCACCAGCCAGCAGACAGACGGACATTGCTCAAATTATTTAAAATGACCTACAACGGATTTCCGCCAAACATACTTAGGTCACTCCTTCGATGTGTTGCACTTTTGGCTCGTAGCAAATGATATATACCCTCCTCTCTAAGGGAATAATGAAAAATGCATAGCAAATAAAAAATAGCCTCTAAATACCAAGAACGACCCTCGCTCCAAATATCAAGATTAAGTTCCGGCCGGTTGTCAGTTACCTCCTATCAGAATTACGGTAAAGTTGTACAGATTTTAGGCGACGCACATTGACATATTTAATTTAAAAAAATCTGCCGAAATTCTTTCTCTGGTACCCATTAACCTCGAAGTGGGTACATTTTGACCACCATGAACGTTTATGATCAACATTTATGGTGCAAATCTAGCAACACATGAAAGATATTTGGCACATTTTCTGAACAAAAAAAAAACCATTAAAGGCTCTAAATGACCTGGTCGAGCACCTCACTACATCATTCAGCAGATCCCTTGAAAACCCCTGAACAAGGTGCATGTGCAGAAGTAAACTACAAAGGATGAGTTCTGAGCTAAATGTTGGGAAAATACCTGTTTCATAAAGCCAAATCTACTGGGATGACTTAGGACATTGACAAGATCTAGAAGAAGGAGCTAAGGAAAGCGTAAAGACGTTCTTGGTACACCTTTTGTCGGGAAGTGGAAATGGTCTCAGACACCGCAAGGCTAAGGAAGATACTATCCCCTGTACAGTTTGTTATCTGCAGGATGATGTCAACAACTGGACCAAAAACAGCGAGCAGTCGCTTTAAGCACTGCCCGACACACATTTCCGGGGAACTCACCAACACCAACTCGAGGAAAAGCAGGAAAAAGAAGAGAGATTCTTCTTTTAATCCGATTAACAGGATTAAGCTATTTAAATCACCTGGATCAGACAGTATTGAGACAAAAGAAATGCAGAGAAAGTTGAAGCACATTATCCCCTGGCTGAAGAAAATTTATGAAGGCTGTATCAGACCCTCATATATCCCCAAACAATGGAGGGATACCAAAGTGGTATTCATACCCAAAGTGGGAAAGATATCGCACCCTGAGCTAAAGGACTTCAGACCAAGTAGCCTATACTTCTTTCTATTGAAATGTTTAGAAAGACCTTTAGATTCTTTCATTAGAGAAAATCTGGATGCAAAACTCCTGTCGGGGAACTAACATGCCTACAACCAGCGAAAGTACACAGAATGTGCTCTACACTGATAGAAAAAGCTTCGTCATGACGACGAATTTGTACATCATCAGGATTATTTTTTCATCAAAAGTCAGCTAACGTACGGAATAATCCTCATGATGAATTTTATTGTCACCATGACGAATCACTGTTTCCAAAAACTTTCGTCCTCAGGATGATAAAATTGCATCCCTACGATGAATCGAGTTCATCACCACGACGAATCCCATTCATCACCATTATTAGATTTTTTAAATTAAACTTTTACAACATATTATTTAACTAAGATAATCAGAACAGTACAATTAAGCATAAACTGCAAATTGATTGCTTTCTTTTATCATATTTTCATTAAAATGGTCAAATAAATCTTTTCGTCGTGGGAATGAAACCTTATCGTTCCCTCGACGAATTTAGAAATCACCAAAAACATGGGTTGACGATCGTGTTCGTTCTATTGACGTACAAAAATATCGCATGTACGAAACTTTTCGTCACCAGTACGAAGATATATTGACGAAACTGATTCGTCATGGTGACGAACGGTTTTTCAATCAGTGTACACGAACTTGTGGGCACTATTGATGCGTCCCTACATTTCAAGAAATATACTATGGTGGCCTTTCTTGAGCTAACAGCAAGTCTAGGGTTCACAATCTATATTTTGATCTAGAACGACGTGGCAATAGCAGTAACTGGAAAATTCCTCGACGTCCTCAGAGACATCCTACAGGTGGGTCTGAACGAATTGGCTAGATGGGCCATAAGCAGCGGTTTAGGCTTTAACCCAAACAAGACAGAATTGGTTATCTTTAATAGGTAGTATAAGGTCCCACTTGTGGACCCTTCTCGGATAAATGAAACAGATCTGATCTTTTGTGAAGGTGAAAAATATCTAGGAATAGTTCTAGATAGGAAATTGTTATTTAGACTTAATGTACTGGAACGTGTAAGGAAAGACAACGTCGCCTTATATTCCTGCAGGAAAGCGACAGGGTCGCATGGGGGCCTCCCTCCTAAAATCGTCTATTGGATATATATAGCAGTAGTTCGCCTAATACTGTTGTACGGCATTGTGGTGTGGTGGACGGTAACTAATAATCTATCCATTACAAACCAATTATCAAATGTTCAGAGAACCGCCTGTCTATGCATAATGGGACTGAGTCTCTACAAGCCTATTCCATCTACTGCCGATTGATATTATGGCGAGAGAAGTTGCCACCAGAGCGGCATTACGATTAAACTGTCTTTCAATGTGGAGGAACTACGGTAACCGAACCAGTGGACCATTTACCAAAGGTTTACACCTTCGACTAAGATACCTGCCGGAGAGGAATGGGTTGGCAGAACACCTGGAAACATATAACATCTCTACTTTTACACAGATGGTTCGAAGATTGTTGATGAGGTTGGCTTCGAAATGTACTGTAAAGAACTCAGTCTTGATATAGTTCATAAACTATCAAATACCTGTTGTGTCTACCAAGCCAAGATACGACAGTAAGGGAAGTGGCTGAGTCTCAATGTAGTGACCAACACTGGCGTTGCCAATTCTCTGGAGGCCACATTTCTAAATGCATAGGCTTATCCCGGGGAACTGTAAAGCTAATAAACTTGCTAGGAAAGGGATGACATTACAAATTCTCGAAGATTTTGCATATATTGGTGCGCCACTGTCAACATGCCAGATTTGGTTTAGGAAATCAGGCAGTCCAATAAAAGATGGCCAAAAATCGGCACCTGTCGGGTAGCTAGACAAATCTGGCCAATTTACGAACTGAGATATTATGATATTATGCACATTATTGTCAGTTCTGGAGGGACAGACGTCAGAAGATTAGGTATCGAGTCCAATGACTTCTGTAGGAGCTGTGGTGATGAGGAAGAAATGAAGAGCATTGAGTACCTGCTTTGCTACTGCCACTCATTAAGTAATCGACGTCTGGATATATGTACTGGGGTCGGCCTTTCGAGGCAGTCTTACAGATCTTCCGGTACCGATACGAGTATACATACTATTGATAATTTTGTTTATCAAATAGTTTGGTTTCGACGAGGGGCATCTGTACCCTTTATTATGTATATGAACTGGCAAAGCTGGCTGCCACCATAACCAAAACATAAACCTTCGACTAAAGGCCAAAGTCGGGGGTAACCGACTGTATGGTACCCAACACCATCCTTTCAGTGCAGAATAAACTCTGGCACCTTACAGTGATCCCGAATGGATCAAGAAACTATTTTCTTTCAACTTTTATAAAAATGGGGTTTAAAACGCGGCTTTTGTAGTGTTCGCATATACATATAATTTGAATCAGCATATAGAGGTCCTATATTTAAATATAAACCGATTTTCCTCAAATTTTACATTGGCCTTGGATGAAGAAACTACACTCTACTAAATTTTGTAATGATCGATTGTATAATTCAGATTATATAGCACGTATTCATCAAATCAGACGGAACATATATATGGGAGCAATATCTATATTCGGCAGTGTTCGTTACTGGATGAAGAAACTCATCTTTGCCAAATATCATAAAGATTGGAAGTAGAATACTGCTCTTATACGGCGTATATGTCACATCGGAATAAACATTGATATGGAGGATACATACATCTGAATCTGAAATTCGGTGGTATATAAGCTTTCGTTAAGAAATTTCTTTGTGTTGAATTTTATACAGTTTGGTTAAACAGCGCATAGATGAAAAATCGGGATTACTTATATATGTGGGCTATGTCTAACTGTGGAGCGTCCTTGAAACGAAAAAGAAGTGCTTGACAAATTTAGTTATAGTTATCGGACCATAATTACGACCAGTAACACAACTTGTTGAGATGTGTTATTTATGAGATAAATTTTTTTGAATAAACATTACAATTCATACATGTTTGCCCCTAATGTTTGCTAAAGCATTTCCGTGTCTTTTATTTAAAAAGTAATCATAGAAATATGTTTCACTTTATCAAATATCAATTAATCTCTTGTAACTTGAAACTCGAATCAAATATGCCGTAATCCTTTAATCATCCATAATAATCGCTGCCTATGAAAACAACAAGAATAACAGCAACAACATTCGAGGCCAAGTCAAAGTCAATTCAAAACAAATGAAGTACCAGTGAACACTTGACATCAACCACCCATTCCCACTCTCATCCCTTTCCACCACACTCCAGTAGCCCTCTTTGCAGTAACACAAACAATAATTACTCAAATCCGAAAACACACAAAGGACAAAGGACTCTTTTCTCTGGCCAACAGTGAAAATTCACAAAAGTCGAGGAGTCGTAAACGCTGAACGCAGTAATTGTCACAACGATTTGCAATTCGATATCCGTGTAACCTCAACCAACAACGACGGCAGTCAAAAGCCCGACATAGACAACAACAAAAAGGATGTCGACGAAGGACGAGAGGCGTTAGATTGCAGATTACAAAACGCAGACTCATACATAACAAATGATAAAACGCCTCATTTCCACCCTTTCAATTAAGTGACACTGGACGGAGGTGGTGAGGCGAAGTAGTACTGGCGATATAGGTGGAAAGGGAGTTTAAACAACATAAAGCAATTATACAATTTCCATCCGATACCCATTACAAGGGGATGATGGAACTTGTATCTACGATGTCCACTTGTTATGAAGTGGTAAAAAAAAGGGAAACAGATACGCATTTGTTTTATTCTAACATGCTTTGAGTGTAATAAAGCAGCGTGTGAGCGATAACGTTGCGATTTGGCAACAGGGTGTTGCAATTGTGATGATGTGAAATACTTTGAAAGAGAAAACTTATTTATGATTGAAACAAAGCCACGAAATATTTTTTTGTGTAGATTAAGGCATACTAAGAGGTCGGTCTAAAATTAGCCGACCCGACATATATAAGTAGATGGCGACAATAGTTTCCTTCTATAACATATGTTTTAAGTTTCAAGGCGCCATGATGTTTAGTTTTTTTTGAGCACTCAAAAGTAAACGATCTTTTACTTTGGGGGATTCTCTTCCTTTGTTTACAAGTATAAAACATTGGGTGGGAGAGTTTAAATGGGGCTCTAAGAGCGTAGTGGTCGACCAAATGAGGGGTCCACGACAGAAATGGTTATAAAAATCCACAAAATGGTAGCTAGCTGAAGTCAGAGACATTTCAAAAACAAGTTTGATGATGAGAAAGCTGTACGCAAGATGGGTGCAGCGTTGTGCCGTTGCTAGTATTTATTCTGCGCCCCCACGTAGCGAAACATGTACAAATTATATAGTAACAAATCCAAACCTAAAGAAAAATAAATTCAGTTTTAAACAATTACATATTTTGGGAGAGGATAATTTCTTTACCAAAAGCAATCCTCCAATGAGTACATCGTAAAAAATGGCACAATGACCATGTACGTTTTTGACCGTATTTGTTGAACATGTCGAAAACAAAACGAGTCACAGAAACCAGCCGTCCTATCTTTCACACATTCAACAAAGATATCACCCAGCCTATTTCACAAGGGTTCGCCAATTCTACTGTAGGAAAAAACGAGTTTCAGAGGTCAGTTTCGTCTCATTTGAAAAAGTTCAACAAACCAACGCCCACCTTTATAGAATATCCAATACCTACCATCAACGTTCTTATGCGTTGGTCATGAAGTCTGCAGTAAGATCCGCAAAATATATTTTGTTTCGAAATTTTCCACCGTAGATTAGATAGCATAAAATGTACCCTTTTATTTGACACCCATATTGTCTATCAGAAAAAATACAAAACTAATTTAATAATTATATCCTTAAAAAATGTTATGTCCTTTTAAATGCGAACTCGACCCAAAAAAAAAATAAAAAAAAACTGACTTTTGTTTCTTGTCAGCTTTTAGAATTATGGAGAGTTTTTCATGACCAAAAATTTGCGTCGCACGGTGTTATAAGAGTATTTTTATCTTTTCTAAATTCTCTAAACTGCAATACAGACTTAAAACCAGAATTTTTGGTTTTGCTAAATATTTATTAGGTTAGGTTGAGAAGAGGAGGCAGATTGGTCCGCCTCATGTGCTTGGACATACACATAAGCCAGCATTCGGCCTGTTGTGCGCTCTAATTGTTTGTTTTTCAAGGACTAGTCCTGAGAAAGTTATTTTACGAACTCTGTGCTATCGACATATCCCTTAATTGTTTTCAAGTCTACGCCCCTAATTTGGGTCGAGTCTGGTAAAGAGTCATTTCCAAAGAAACGAGATCTATTGTTTGCGAACGCTGGGCACTGCCACAGGAAGTGCTCCAATGTTTCCTCATCCTCCCCGCATGTCCTACAGACGCTGCTGCACACAACTCCAATTTTATGCAGATGCGCCAATAAGACTGTGTGCCCTGTTAGGATACCCATGATACTGGTCTCAATTTTGCTCAATTTGAGCCATGTTTTGTCCTCGTTTGTGTCACCTCACAAGTTTCTTGTTGTTTCCCCAATGGTTACACTTTTCCATAGCGTGCAAAACCTTTTGTAGCTCCGGAAGGTTTTGCAAATATTTATTTAATTAATTTTTAATATTAAGTTTCATAATGGTCGATTATTAAAAAATACTAAATAATATTTAAATTATATTTAAGGTATTCTCTGAAATTTTGCGACCCGGGGCTTCAGCCCAGTTAGCTCATATGGTAGATCAGGTACTGAGCATTGCACTGTACAAAAAGTCAAGTGTTGGTATCCGGAAAATGGCCCATACTAACGCTCACTTTTCCGGCGACTATACGATTATGTACAGTAAATGCTGGACTGGAATTAAAGTTATAAGACGTTAAGTTTTTGTGCAAAATGGTCCATTTGTATGGGAGGTACCAAAAGGGGCGTAGCCCTAAGGTCCCATTTTTCACGAAACTGTATGTATGGTAAAACAAAATTTCAAGTATTCGTTTGAACTTAAATTAAAGCTATAAGCAGTTAACTTTTGGTGCAATATGGTCCATTTGTGCGGGAGGTACCAAAAGGGGCGCGACAACTTCGCCAATTTTTCTTGAAATGTTACGACTAATAAACTAATGGTGTTTTCTTTTGTGCCAAAAATGCTACATTTTTTATGCCTTTCGCCCCAAAAATGCCTTTTTGTCTTCGATTGTAAAATAAATGCTGCACTGTGAAAGGGTTTCGTTTTCTTTTGTGAAAAATGTCGCACTTTCACGGGGCAAAAATGCAACATATCAGCCCTGTATTTAATCGAAGGGGTGGACGCTGCTCTATAAAACAGATGTTTTTTCGGCGTCGAGCGAATAGCCTAAATAACCGCGTGTGTCCGTGCGTGCTTTTTTATAATGAAGTTTGGTCAGATGCTTTATTTAGGAGGCGCCGTGGAGTATTCTTTGTTTTTAGTTTACTTTTAGTGAGTTAAAAGTCTAGTTTTTTGCATTTTTGTTATAGATTCTGACCATAAAAAATGCAGCAGTACAAGAGGGTGTAGGCGACATTATTAAAATGCTGCTCTCTGACAGGGCAACATCTTTTTTTAAAAAATAAAACACCATAATACATACCAAACTTGAGACAATCGGTTAATCCTTTCGAGAATTATCGTGCGTAACAGGCAAGAGACAGAAAGAAGGCTGGATATTGCTCAAATGACTTAAAATGTCGCAAGTCGAATTTCCGCCAATTGTAATTTAAATTTTGTACAGTGTAATGGTTTAATAGTACCTAAAATGCTATTAAAACGCTCCTTTTGGTACCTCCCACACAAATGGACCTTTTACATCAAAAGTTAACAGCTTATAACTTTAATACCAGTGCATATAAATACTTGAAATTTTGTACATCGCAATACTTTTATAGTACCAAGAGTCCAGAGAAAAATGGGCGTTATTGGCTTGCCCCTTTTGGTACCTCCCACACAAATGGACATTATTGTACCAAAAGTTAACAGCTTTTACTTAAATACCAGTGCATACAAATACTTGAAATTTTGTACACTGTAATGCTTTTATAGTACCTAGAGTCCAGAGAAAGGTGACCGTTATTGGGTCGCCCATTTTGGTACCTCCCACACAAATGGACCATTTCGCAGCAAAAGTTACTGCTTATAACATTAATACCAGTACACAAAAATACTTGAAATTTTGTACAGTATAATACTTTTTTAGTACCTAGAGCCCAGAGAAAATTGGGCGTTATTGACACGCCCATTTTGGTAAATCCATTTTGCACCAAAGTTATCTGCGTATAACTTGAATACCTGTCACACAAATACTTGACATTTTTTAAGTGTAATGCTTTTATAGGACCTACTGTCCAGTGAAAAAAGGGCGTTATTGGTACGCCCCTTTTGGTTCAAAAAAATAAATAAATTTACTAATTTTATTTTGGGACCCAAGGTGAGGGGATTCATAAATCGGTTTACCCGACTGAACTTTCTTACTTATTTTTCGTTTTTTTCGTATTCGTTAAAACAGTGAGTAAAACCTTGACATTTGATCGAACTTGGCGTGATTTTTTTGGTCCTGTCTATCCACGATCTTTTTGGTGTTGGACGATTGCACTTTGGTTTCGGTGTCATAACCATACATATACCCATGATTCGTCACCAGTTAAAATAGCAAATCTGAATCTTCAAAATAACTTTGTGGCCGAATATGGCGAAAACAAGAGTTAATTTGTAAAACGGCTAGCACCACTGTATTCAGCAAGGTCAAAATCGGTATATCCATGGGGTTTCCTTTCTGTTATATTTTTAACGTGTCCATTTCGAGGACAGTGTAATTAGGGCAAAAAAAACTTTCAATTGTCTAAATTATTGAAATTGCTATAGTGCTGCTGGCTTCCACAAGTTATGGGAGCTTGTATGCGCCAGAAAACTGACGAACCGGAAGTATATATCATAGTATATTTAACTCCGTAAGTTATTAAAAGGAGCACATGCTGCGCCACACGGTATTAGGTTCACTTTGTTATCGCAAATTCATCGGAGATGAAAAATACAAAAGGAACAGCAAATACAAATACTTGAAAGTTCGTACAGTTCAATGCTTTTATAGTACATAGAGTACAGAGAAAAGTGGTCGTTATTGGCATGCACCTTTCGGTACCTCCCACACAATTGGACCATTTTGCACCAGCGTATAACATTAATACCAGTGCACAAAAATACTTTAAATATTGTACAATGCTTTTATAGTACCTATAGTCCAGTGAAAAGTGGGTGTTATTGGCACGTCCATTTTGGTAACTCCCACACAAGTGGACCGTTTTGCACTAAAATTTAACAGCATATATCTTTAATACCAGTACATACTTTAAAGTTATTAAATGAAATTTAAATTGATTATAATTTAATTAAAACAAAAGAATAAATAAATTTACTAACATTTTTTGGGACTCAAGGTGAGGGGATTCATAAGTCGGTTTATACCACTGAACTTTGTTACTTGTTTTTTCTCCTATTCAATATCTACAACTTTGCTTCAGACACAAAAGCGATATTCCGTACGGTATTCCGAGAAAAAATAAAGAGAAAGTGCACCAAATCCACCTTGAGCAAAAAAAAATCGTATGGCAATTAAATTATTAATTGAGCCAACTTGACTAAACGACTGATGCAGAAGTTCTTATTTTTGAGGCTACTTTCACGTCCAATTCTCCGAATTGAGTACCAAAATCATTTATTGTACTGTGTAAGGAACTATTTATTAAAAACATTGAAATAATGAAAATTGTTCTGGTCACTGCTACACTGACCACAGTCTGAAAATTCCAAATAGTTTTCGTGTGTATATTTATCGGGTATTGTACTACATATTTACTAAGTTTTAGCTTTGTAACTTACAAGAGGATTCTCTAAAACACTCTAAAGAATAAATTTATTATTAAATTTCGATTTTGGAGGCTGACAATATTTATTGTATGTTGCATAGTGTTTTCTATTATTTTAATTCAATTGCTGAGACAAATTTAAGAATATTCTTAATTTGTTCTCTTGTTTGCTGGAATATGGAAAAGATGTTAAACGATTGGTAGGAACAAAATTAAAAATTCAACACCCCACTTATGACACACCCTTTGTGACTTTTGTTTGGGCATTTTGTAACAAGTTCATCAATTTCAAATGATTTCCGTGTTCATTTCTAGTGGGTACACGTCACTTTTTTGATGTTTTCCTTATTTAATTCCTAAGGGACTTTTAGCAATAGCAACAATCCCGAACCAAAAATACCGGGGAACACGATGAAGCCGTCAATACAAACTAGCTTCGCTGTGGAAGCTTGTGACTGACTGGTGATATACCCCCTTTGTGCACGAAATGTTTTTTTCACATTTGCGCTCTTACAATGTCGTATTGTCGTATTGTCGTAATGTTGTAAAGTCGTAACATGGCCGATTTTATTTGCCAAACATTTCAATGGTCGTTTATTTTTACGACTTCACATTTGTCAACCCACAAAAAAGGCAAAGCAATCACTGGAAAACAACTTAAAATGTTAATCGCATTCGCAAGACTGCCAATTTGTTTTTAAACAAACGAAACATAGGTATGTGAAGAAGGGATGTGCCGCATAGGGTACGGGGTTGGGGGGAGATACATAGGTGATATAAAATGCGGATTTTATGGAAAAGAAATACAAAATGAATTTCATTTCAATCTAATAGTGGCCACCTGACTTACAAATGCAATAAATTATTTTAAAGAACTTTCTTCGGAGACACCCTGTGCAATGAAAACTGATTGTTAAACTTTGACTTAATCACGGCCCATTTCAAGGGAGACTTAGCATTGAGCAGTATTTTTTTGGGTTGTTTGTAAATGATAAAACGTTATTTTAATATTCATTTGGGAAAGATTTAGCGTTTCTCACCTTTTCTTTGGTGTGACGACTGCTGAGGAATGGTTGGCAACTAAATTTCAAATAAAACAGAATAAACAACGAAGCCAAAGGGGAATGAAAATTAGGACTCGAAACAGATAAATAAAAGCCCAGAGAAATAAAACAAATTGTAATTTTTACATACAAATGTATGTAAACACACCTTGTTCAGGTGTGTGTGTGAGGAGTCTGTGCGTGTTTTGCTGTGAATCTTTGCATGGCAAACTGTCGGCCAATGTTTTACAGAACCATCAACCGACAAAACGTACATATACATAACGACGAAGCAAAGCGACGACTTACCGTCGACCATGAAACGAACAATGGACCACGGGAAGATAGACAGGGAAGGGAGGGATGCTTAAAAAGTGATTTCTCATTTTCTTTTGACATGCAACACGAGGCAATTGAATAAATTTCAATTATTCATAACTTGTTTCTTCTGTCGTGTCGACTGAGAGAAGAGAGATAGATACCCGTAGAATGAATGCGGAGAGCATTTTCAAATGCCAAGGAATTAAAAAAATCAGCAACAATACAACAAAACGAAAAAGGGATTCAAGTTTCTTTTTTACTTTAATTACAAAAAGATTAATTACACAAGAGGAGTGTGTAAACAATGTAAAGAACTCTACTTGTCCATCACCACATTTGTTAGAGAAGTCAAATGAGAGAAGAGTACAAAGTTTTTGTAAATCCCTCAGTGTCATGACGTGGGATGTATTTATGATGACAAGGAGAAAACATGGTCCACAAACCTATACTTATACACAGGTCAATTCCTATTTACCTAATATAGAAATTCAATATTTTGGATACAATTTGTGTTCTTTTTTGATCTAAACGTAGATTTTTTCTTGGAAATTTAACACAATTTATATAAAAAATATTGCATTTTAGTACTCGTACAATATAAAAAATATTTGTACTAAAAGCAGAAAGGAAAAACTAATGTCGGGCGGTGCCAACTATTTATTTAATACCCTACACCACTCTAGTATGATTGGATAACAATGAAATATCCAATGTATACTTCAACTAAAATTTGTTTACACAATATAACGGGTGATCCAAGTAGAGATACTTTTTTCAATAGCCTTTTTTGATAGATCACGTGTGAGTCGTGTCATGCTGTCATGTTATTTTTGTTAAGTATTGTTTGGCATTTCATCATGGAAAGACTTACGCCTGAACAACGTTTACAAATCGTTCAACGTTATTATTACGAAAATTCACGTTCTGTGAGAAATGTGTTTCGTGCACTTCGCTCAACTTATAGTCAACATAATCGGCCTACTGAGCGTACTGTTCGCAACACCATCACCCATCTTGAGACCCAGCATTCATTATTGGATAATATTCGACCGAATAGACCACGTCCAGCACGCAGTGAAGAAAATGTCGTAGCTGAGAGTGTACACGAAGACCGTGGAGAGTGGATTCGGCGCCGTTCGCAGCAACTTGGACTGACGTATGGAACGACTTGGCGCATTTTACGTCGAGATCTTAAATTGAAAGCACACAAAATATAGCTTGTGCAAAAACTGAAGCCGCCCGACCTTCCCAAGCGACATCGCATCGCTCTATGGGCTCTTGGAAAGTTCCAAGAAGATCCGACGTTTTCGAGCCAAATTTTGTTCAACGATGAGGCCCATTTCTGGCTCAATGGGTATGTAAACAAGCAAAATTGCCGCATTTGGGACGAAGAGCAACCTGAAGAGATTCAAGAGCTGCCACTTCATCCTGAAAAAACAACGGTTTGGTGTGGTTTGTGGGCCGGTGGAATCATCGGTCCATATTTCTTCAAAAATGATGCCGGTGAGAACGTAACCGTCAATGGCGACCATGATAACCAACTATTTGATGCCTGTAATTGAAGCTCGTGATCTCGGCGACATTTGGTTTCAACAAGACGGCGCCACTTCCCACACATAGCATCAATCAATGGATTTATTGAGAGAACACTTCGGTGAGCAGATAATTTACGTTTTGGGCCGGTTGATTGGCCACCAAGATCGTGTGATATCACACCGTTAGACTTTTTCCTGTGGGGATATGTAAAGTCTAAAGTTTATGCGGACAAACCCGCTTCGATTCAGGCCTTGGAGCAAAACATCACGCGAGTCATTCGCCAGTTACCAGTCGAAATGCTACAAAATATCTCCTTCGGGTTCATAGTACTAGATCTATCTTCCTTTTCTCACTGTAGTCCAGTATAAAGTGTTAATCCTGTAATCCGTTAAAAATATAATTGTAATGTTGCACAGTGGCGCAAGGATATGGAAGCACTGAACCCTCCCCATTTCCGCGAGCTATAAGGTCGGCTAAAGCGAGCCACCGCTTCATATGATCCTTCTACTTAACACCTGTCACTTAATTCTTCGTTATATGCTACATTATAAATTTGGAAATAATCTACAAAAAATAAATGCCAAATAATGTTCTTTCAAATGTTAATAAACATTCCCCATTCAATTTGAATTTTCTATGCTATTTCTTTAAAAAAGTAGGGAACCTTGAAATGGATCACGCTATATATGTACAGTCGATTTAGACTTATTCTTGCAATTTTGTGAAGAGTATCTTATTCGGCCAGAGAAGATCTGTGTCGAATATGAATAATACAAGTTCAGATTCCTATTCGGCATCTAAGCGCTATAGGACAGTTTCAGACAATTATGACTGCTAAACATGTTGGGGTTATCTCTTTCACGTAGAATCAGTGATGTAGTAACAGTCGTTAACACAAGTTAGAAAGTTCAGTCGGGTAAATCGGCTTACGAATTCCCTCACCTTCAGTCCCAAAAATGTATGTAGCTTGAACTTTTTTTGCACTTATGAATTGGAATTAGTTTTCTAATTGTGACAATTGAACAAATTCGAGAAAATTAGTATCAAATTACTCGGAAAACCTCACTCTTTGAAATCGGGAAAGAATGTCTTCTTAAATTCTATAATGTTTGGTCTGCGTGTCTTGCTGGTGCGCACGATGCTTCTCGTAAAGAGTAACGGATTGACTTCAAATTTCATATGTGACAATAATTTGTACAAAAAGTTAACTGCTTATAACTTTAATACATATAAAAACTCGAAATTGTGTGCCGTATGATGCTTTTATAGTACCTACAGTCTGGTAAAGAAAATATTAGCATTATTGCCACACCGCTTTTGGAACCTCCAACATAAAATGGCGAAATCATACCAACGGTGAATAGCACCTAACGTTAATACCAGGGCACATAAACAATTAGGTACAGTACAATGTCTTTGATGTATCTGCTGTTCAGCGAAAAGTAGACGTATTTGTGAAAACCCCTCTGGTACCTCCACACATTCGAAAAATTCCCCATAACTTCGTTGCAGTCATGAAAATGCTTCAGTATTTTAGACAGCATTTACAATGCCTGCAGAATGACAAAGAATTATCAAAATGGCTTCACCGTTGTAATATCTACACCCGAAATACCATATAACATTACTCACAAAGTGAGGGTATACCTCAGTTAGGTTTACCCGACTGACAATTTCTTACTTGTTAATTGTTTATTTCAGTCAATATTTTTTTCAGTAATTATATTGTATAAGTCAGTTCAAGAACTTCAAAACAAGAAAAAAACGCTATACAAATTTCCTATTTTAATCCAGCTTTTCCCTTTTTTGTGGGCACATTATTTTATAATCAAAAAACAAAATTTATTTTGCTGGTACAGCTAGTTAGTTTTGCATAAATACATTTCAGCTTCAACAATCAATTTTTTTGTTACCGGAAATACCCTCTGTGGTTGTTTAGAATTTTCTTCCTTTGGAAATTTTTTCAACATTTATTTCCTCACTTTCCATTCCACCTTCGAAATCGTTTGTGTGCAAATAATGAAATCTAATCAAAAATTAAAAATCTGTTTGATACCTTTTTATTGTTCACCCCTCATCAACTTAAGTTTTTTTATTTGGATTGCTTTTTTTCTGTTCATTTTTGTTATGTTTCGTTTAATTTTACCGTCCAAATCTCAAAATGAAAACGTCAAATTCTATTAAAGAATAAAACTCCAAAATGACCCTTAAGTATTGCTAACCTGTCCATGGCCCTGCTGACCCTCCCTTATCACTCCCACACACTACGAGATAAGATTCGAGGGGTGAAAAGTTAATTTAATACAAAAAGATACTCTCCTTTTTTTAGAGAATTTTCTTGGATTTCATGTTAAATATTAACGTTGTTTAACTGAAAGGTCAAGTGGGAGTGGTACTCGTACATATGTATAAGAAGCTGTCATGAACACAACTCTGTGAGAAAAAGATAGAAAAACAAATGGAAATCTCTATATTTCCATTTCAAGGTTCTCATTTTGTATGCGTCCTTATTTACGCATTTAAAATGGACTGCGATTGGGATTGGAGTGGCAATGTGGAGCATCATAAATGGCCAATGGAGAATTGAAATTAAATTCAATATTTTTAATCATACTTCATTCATTCCTCTACTCAGTTGAGCTGAGCATAGCACTTTCAACTGAAATAGGTGTGGGTCAAGAATTCTTTTAAAGATCTTTCAACAATATTTAAGATAAATAACTGAAATTTGTTTTCATGAAAAATAAGTCAAATACGTTGTTTTGTTTGTAGACATATATAGAGAAGGACAAGATAGAACAATTAAGAAATTCGGGATGGGTATTTTTTTCGCTGAAAGTTTATATATTTTCAGAAAATTAATAATTTAATATCATATATTATTTGATTTGAGATAATTTTCTCTAAGAATTAAGTATTCACTTCGAACAAATTCAAAGCAGTTATTTGGCAGCCCCATTTTTCCACCCCCTTTTCACTGCAGTACCACCATTTCACCACAAACGCACAACTCGCTGCCACTTAAAATCAGAAGTAATATTTATTATCCAGACCAGACGCGAGTATAATTTTAATTTTATCCAAAATCTTACATGCAAAGAAAATATCGAATTGAACATGGTCATGGGAAGTATAAATTAATATGTACATATCTTTTTTCTCAGTGGATACATCTGATCTGAATTTTTTACATTGTATAGCAAATTTTGTTGTCAATTCAGAAAAGTGGTGTTAGTGTTAGAGAAAAAAGTGTTAGAGAAATAGGTTTAAGTTCTGCACTAATATTAATAAAATGCTAGGACAAGGTCAGGAAGCTAATGAAAAAATCAATGTCATTGTTTAGTAACAGCTTAAAATATTTAAAAATGAATTTATTTCAATGAAATATTATATAGTTTCAGAAATCTAAAGTAATTCGCATATCATTACATTTGCAAAAGTCAATACCCAAATTTCGAAAATAATTTCGAAAATCCCCAAAAATGGATTTTGTTTCGATTTTCCCCAGTTTCAGTCAGAATTTATTTTGGTTCGAGACCATGTGTTTCATAAAGTGTAAAGTTAAGTAAAGGTATTAATATGTTAGCATTGTGAGAAAATGTGGCTTACTTTTGAAATTTTGTTTAATTTGGAGAAGCTTGGCAACAATACAGGTAAATATTTTTGATCCCTTCTTTCATCGAGAACGTTCTCTAGGAAGTTTCACTTAATATGAATATAAATAGGTTACTTTTTTAAATAACTTTTTCCCGAAAAAAAAACAAAAAAAAAAAAAAATAATTTGTTTAACAAGGGTTTTCCAACAAGAGGTGTTGTTTTGGTATTCGAAGAAAAATGCCATTTTTTGAGATAAATGATCGGATGTTTATTTCATAATAAAGTGGAAGTTATGCCGTTAATAATGAAAAACAACATCAGCAAATGGCCACCACGACCACACTTACAGGACAATATCCTTTTCATGAAATTTTCCATAACCAAATCGCAAAGTGGCTGCCCTATGTCCTCGATAGCCTCACGAATTCTATCTTTGAGGTCTTGAATCGACGCTGGGCTGTTGGCGTAGACCTTATCTTTCACGTGGCCCCAAAGGAAGAAATCGCAAGGTGTTAAATCACAAGATCTAGGTGGCCAATTGTGATCACCTCATCCAGAGATAACACGGTCCGGAAACTTTTCCCGTAGCGCCACACAAGCTTTATTTGAAAGTAAACGTTGTCCAGATCAATACCATCCAACTCCGACCACAAAAAATCATTAATCATCTCTCGATAGCGCAATCCATTCAACGTAACTGTTGGTCCAACTTTATTTTCGAAAAAGTAATGTCCAATTACCCCGCCGGACTATAAACCGCACCAAACAGTCACACGTTAAGGAAGGAGAGGCTTCTCAACAATAACTCTTGGGTTTTCCGAGCCCCAGATGCGACAATTTTGCTTGTTGACGTAGCCACCGAGGTGGAAATGGGCCTCTTCAGTCAAGATGATTTTGTATCGCTCGTATCGTTTTTTGATCGTTTTGTATCGTTCGATGATCGTGTTTCGTTCCATTTTTAGTATTGGCGTAGTTCCTACTTGTCAAATGTCAAAGAATAAAAGCTTCAAAAATGACAGCTACCAAAATAACGGGTGATTCAATATAACACCTCTTGTGTGAAAACCCTGCCTTTAGCACTGTAGAAGCAGTATTTCACATATATTTCATAGCCCCCATATATATGTTTCTGCCGATCTGGGCTTTTATCACTTCAGAAGCCTTATTTAACATCCAATCGTTTTGAAATTAGGCATTGCAGGGTTAATAATTTATACTCCAAAATTACATTTTGGTTAGTTATTTAGAAGAACTTCATTAAATTCCGAAAAAAATTTCATTCTTATGATTTGGAAGTACTTATAATGTTATTCTTTTGGAAGTAGTTCTTTTATTTTTTGCTGGGTAATCCCTCTTCTACAAGCATGCCAAATCGCAATCGCTTGTTTGGTTTTGAATGGGCCGAATTACTTCCCTTTACCATAGGGTGAGGGCAAATTTATTTTGTCACTCCACACTAAATTTTTGGGGTCCCAATAAAGTATATATATATTATTAATCGTCGTAAAATTCTAAAACAATTTACCCATTTCCGTCTGTCCATCTGTTGTAATCACGCTACAATCTATAATACTTCAGTTAGGTGGCAGGAATTTGATATAAAGGGTGGTTAAATTGTAAGGCCCGATGTTGAATGTGAACCACACCTAAACGTCAAGTTTTTTTCTGCATTTCATTTGACATTTCTCAATTTCAGACTAACTCAATTTGAACCATGGAACCATTACGAAAATGGGCGTTCAAATCAAAATGCATTTCGTGCACTTCGTGATGTTTTTTGATCAGCATAATCGACCAAATGTGTCAACAATCGGGAGAATTGTGCGCAAATTTCAGCAAACCGGATCTGTAGGAGATTTGAAAACACCTTTGCATGCTCGCCCAGTTCGTTTGGTGCGGCTTATGGGCTGGCGACGTCATCGGGCCATACTTCTTCGAAAGGAGGCCGGTCAGGCAGTTACTGTGTGCGGTGTTTACTATCGTGGGAAATATAACAACTATTTATTTAATATAGCTCTGTCTTACTCGATAGGGTAAGAGAGTTACTCTATATTCCTCTTTATCTGAAAACAGGAAGAAGGACATCTAATGACAAAACATTTTATGAAGCCCCCCCCAAAACAGTTCATCAACCGCAAATTTTGAATTTGTTAAACAAACAGACATATTCGCTATTATCTCTAATACCCGCTTCTCATACAGCCATACATACAAACATTTGTAGACATTAAAAGGATATAAAACTAATGACAATCATTTAGACAGGTGGAAGGACGGATGGATGGATGGAAGACTGAATAAAGAATATTCATGTGGAGCGCCTGTCGGTATAAACGAATGAATGAATATTAGATGACGGCGACGGATGAAATGAAATTAGCCTTAATCACAAATAGCTCAAATAAAACAATTTCCAAGCCAAAGGAAATAAAGGCGGCTGCATAATCATTTGATATGAACAACACGACTACTCGTATCATTCACATGTCAACTTTGTATTCTGCAAAGCATCAACGTAACGTAATGATTGCGTTTACCAGACAGTCACTTTGTTGGAGCGGCTTTATTACTTCAGTCCGTTGTGACAAGCATGTCAATGACATCTTCAACATAAAAATAAATTACCCTGCTCGTTCCTTATTTTTTGGTATCCTAACGAAATATTAAATAAGTATAAGTTGTAAGACATAAACTGTAACAACTATGTAAATATGTTATTTTCATGCGTTGCCAGCATGAAAATATAACATTAGTTGCCAACCAGTTTATGAATCGATGATGAAATGGAATAAAACAACCCGTGAGTGAGGCATTGACAAAATTATTTTGTAATTGAAAGACCCATTTTTGATGCCCATTCTCATTGGGATTATAATCACACACACTCCGGTTGTATTCCCCCATAATGACAGTTAAGTCATAAAGATATTTCGTTTATAATCCCATTTTCGATATTGGGTTATGCCAGTGAAGGCTATGCACTTTCGTAAAAAAAAACAATATTCTTTTGACCTTTTTCTCGAGTCAATAGTAAGAAGTTAAAACATTTCAAGAAACGTATAAAATTTCTAATAAGGAATCATAATATTAGCATCATTTGATGATTTGGCATCAGTGACACAATCATAAACAATAGATTTGACAGACGCCGGGGCCCTGCCCAATTGAAGCCCCATTTAGCTTCTAACTTAACATTTTTACAATATCTACATACGAAATATCTTTCTGCGCCACCTTAGTAAATATCCGTAAATGAATATTCCAACCAAATGCCACAGTCATTCTCGTTCTTTATCATATATCAATCACATTTAATTAATTTTCAATTGATGTCTAACACAAACAATAATAAAAACAAATTTAAATATTTACACAAACAGAGATACTCGTATATATTTAAAATAACAGTATTGTTTGTATTTTAAGCCAGCCTCAAGTGAAGTTAATTTTTTTGTGAGTGTTAATTTTTGTAGCAATTTTATGCTAGATTTCATTAATATTCAATTTCATTCAACAGTAGTAATAATTGAGTTTTCTTTACAAGATTATCTTATAATGGTAGCCTCTTGTCTGTTAGTCGTTATCGTGGTTGCATTCGCCTTTTGCCTTTTGCCTCGCCGTTGCTTCGAATGTGAGTGGAGTGAAGTGGAGCAGTTGTAGTGAGTGAGTTGAGTGGATTTCGTTTAATGTTTTCCATAATCATCATTTGCTTCGATAATGGAGCTATTGAGTTCCTCGAACAATTCATTTGATTGATGACTCCTTGCGAAGAGGTTATTGTTGTTGCCATTATTATTCATGTTGTTGTTGTTGGGGTTTCTGTTCGCGTTCTGATTGCCAGTCGAACGAGGATTCAGGGCCAAAGCCGCTGCAGCGGAATGTAGCAGCAAAGGATTCCTTACCACATGCTGGAGCTGTATTAGGCATCTGTGAAAATAAAATAGCAGATTATAATTTATGAACTTGCAATTTGGGCAACAAAATCATTATGTTTTATTTAACCCTACCTTTCCAATCTCCTCTCGCTACTGGACTCTTGTACTTCAAATATTTCTGGCATTCCCTCGTCATCCTTATGGAAAATATTTGCTGCGGCACTTCCACTGCCTCCGTTCCGCTTGCCATTGGTCCAACCGCGAGAATATTGAAAAGTTTGAGCCATACACGCCATGGAAAATAGGAATAACATCAGAACGATACGCAGCATGGATGATTGGAAAGATTGTCCCATATACGCCATAGAAATTGAGAATAACAGCAGAAAGAAATACGAAGTGAGTTCTGAAATGTAATATTGACTGTGATTAAGATTTGGAAGCTTTGCAAATATGAAAAGACTTGAACCATAGACTGGAATAAATAGAGTAAAATCCTAGATGGATTTCCTTTTATCGCTCAAACGAATTTAAATGGGCTTTAAAGTTTAGTCTATAATAGTATTCAAGTATTCTTGATTCAAGGATACATTTTACACAGAAGGCAAATATGGCTTTCATGACCTACACGGGGGAAAATCGTCTTTTTTGATATGGTTGAATCGAATGAAATAATATTTGTAACACGAATTTTTAAATATAATACGAGTATATTTCTGAGCAAATAAATTTTAATTGAAAATCAAAAAAATTTGTTTGGACGCATGTATATATATATAACAACAAAATATATTTGCAAACTAATTTTCTCAGCTAAAATATGTGTTTACATACAAAAAAATAAATTTTAGGAATTTCTCCAAATATATTTTGTTTAAAAAAAACTTTCCAAAACATTGCAGCTTTTTCGATGTTAATGTTTAATTTTTCATTGATTTCGAGTATAAAGCGCTATTTTGTTAATTCCATTTGTTTTTCGAAGTCATCATTTGTTGTCATCCTTTCAAGTATGGAGGAATTGTACGAACATTTAAAATTTCATAAAAAGAATTATCGTTAAATTACTGCAAAACATTAAACTTGCCTTATAATTAATGTATTGTATTTCTAAATACATAAACGCAAATAATTTCCTTAATAAAAGTCTCAAATAAAAATAATTAGGGCGGAAACAAAAATTAGTTTAGAAAAACATATTCCCAAATATATAATATTTGTATGCGCCAAATATAATATATTTCGATTGTACTCTAAACATTTATATATTTCAAGCAGAAAATGTTTGGGGCAATATACTACAGAAGCAATTTTTTTTTCAGCGTGTAGAACCAAATTCCTTTAACATACATTTTGGTAAGGTAATTCGACCCGACCATATCGAAATCGTATATTAGATATGGGCATTTCCCTGCACGGGGGAAAATCGTCATTTTTAATATGTTTGAATTGAAAGAAAATATACTTGGAAACGATTTTTTTAAATATTATATATTTGTTAACAAATACATTTTATTTGAAAATCAACAAATTTGGTCATACGTGCAACGTTTGGAAATCATTAAACATTAAATTAAGAGCGGTGGGCTCCGGCAAAGTTAATATTATGTCCTTAATAGAAAACCCTATATAGGCAAACAAAATATTAGGTATTATTTATATAAGAAGTTTCACTGCAAATTTTTAAATCACTCAATATACCTCAAGAACCATTTTTTTGCCGTCCATCACGCTGCCCATCTGTCAATTTTTATCCAAACTAAAAAAGTTTTCAAAATTCTGTAAATGCTAATTTACATATTAGCTAATAGCAATAATAATCCTAAGATCTATAAAATTTGAAATTCGCATTTATGTTGTCGAAATATTCTACAAAATATTAGTCATATGATTTTACTGAAGACATATACCTCCATTCTAAAACATGCTAAGTCCGCTTAGCATATTTCTAGGGAGATTGCATTTTTAATTTCTAAATATACCAAATTATATTCAGTCAAAATTTGGTGTTTATGCGTCAATCCTAACAAAATTTATTCACAAAACAGTACTGGTCATTCGATTTGCATTTTAAACAAATCATTAAACTTTGATCGCTTCTCCCGAAAAACTACTTTTTTGAACTTAGCATAGTTTAGAATGGAGCTATCGATATGTACACTGCTTTTCTTAAAATTAACATAGATTATTCTGCCATTTTTAAAAATTAATTTGGTAATAGTGGCCAAGTTTGATCTAATTTTGCACTTGGAAATATTACTATTCACATAGAGCTTTATTTTGGTGGTTACACCGTCCTCCCCAAGACGTATCCACTTTATGTTTTTTAAAATATTTGTTTTTGCCTTTTGATAAAAACGGATCCAACTGACTTTTAAAAATTAAATTTTCTATATTTGCCTTTTCAAGCTGTTAAGGACGCCAAGTATTAACCCTGCTTTGATAACCTACGTCTGAGAGACATATTAGAGTTGTGTAGTTCGTGAACGAACTAGTTCAATTGAACGGGTCACTATACTGAACTGAAAAAGAGCGATCACTTAAAAGAACAATAGTGCCCAACTCTAAGACATATGCATTTTTTATTTTTTTGCTCTCTCACTCTCTTGTTGTTGAATTTGTTTTGTACATGTATTTTGGGTATCTTTAATAAATAAAAGTTTCTAAGAATGAAAGAAACGTATTTAAATAAGAAGGAAAAGTATAAAAAATCCATCGGAGTACAAAAAAAGTTATAAAATAATTATAAAAATGCCGTCATCGTAACGAAAAACTATGATAAGTCCCGCAGACGTTTGGTTATTTTTTCTGTAACATCCAATAGGGATATCAAAGCAGGGTTAAAGATATACGAGACATGGAATTTTAATCTATAGTCAATACATTTTTAAAATTGTTTCCTTTCGAGAAAAATGTCCTCAAAAAAACAATGTTTTTTATTAAACCTTCTCAAGTTTCAAACAATTTTGGATGAATTTTTAAAGATATAATTTTAATTTCTCTCAAAATCTTCATTGTGCTTTAAATTATTCTTCACAACAGAGAGCGAGTTCCAAAGACTTTTAAAGACCAAGACGTGAAAGCTAGGAAGTATGTTTAACCGTGTGGATGACATTAAGCTCCCTTTAGTACATGAACATTAAATGACAAAAAATTCAACTAAATGCAAAAATAAATAAAAGAAAATTATTTATATATGAAGTGCTTACTACAATTTTATGGTATATAACATTTTCTTTTATTTATTTATTCATTTAGTTGCCCTTTTTGTTATTTAATTTTCCTCTGTTAAAGGAAGCTTTATGTTCACAACAGCAGAAGAGAGAACTTTCTCGTCTTGGTCTTCAAAAGCCTTTGAAAAAAGTGTCTATCGACATCTACATTCAATTTTTAACAACGAGGTACGACATCTTCGGGAAATTCTTATATCTTATAAATGTGTGTCTTTGCTAGTTAATGCCAATGTCCCGGTTTGAGTCTGTGAAATTTCCCTTGTGGATTCTTAGCAAAGTCTTAAACCACATTAAAATAACAACGGAAGCGGAAACACAAAACTTACGTTATAATTGAAATGAGTGAATTTGGAAACTAACAATTTTTGGAAATATAGAAAACAATTAAAATTAATTTCATTTAAACCCACTTTTTTATCCCCTCACCTTAGAGAGGAGGGTATAGCATATGCTACGAGCCAAAAGTGTATCACATCCGTCCGTCTGTCTGTATTTTGCTCTTTCTCCGGCTAAGTTCGAAAATGGGCCATATTTGTCCACTCCTTCTAGTACCTCCCCACCAAAGGGTTAATATTTAGTTAAATATTGATTCATTAATAACTTCTATACTGCTTATTCAAATCTGCTGAAATTTCACACATAGTATTAGTTTATTCGTCGCTATCACCTCCAGAAAAATGAGGGAAGTTTCCACACCCTTTTGGTACCTCCCACACAAATGGACCATTTTGTACCAATATATAAAAATACTTCAAATTTTGTACAGTGTAATATTTTAATGGTACCTACAGTACTGTAAAAAATGGGCCCCCTTTTAGTACCTCACACAAAGGTTAACAGCTTACAACCATAAAACAGGGTTTTCCAACAAAAGGTGTTATTTTGAATCACCCGGTATTTCGGTAGCTGTCATTTTTGAAGCTTTTATTCTTTGATATTTGACAAGTAGAAACTACGCCATTACTAAAAATGAAACGATAACGATCATCGAACGATCATCGAAAACAAAAAAAAAAAGATCGAAAACAAAAAACCATATGAACAATACAAAAACATCTTGACTGATGAGGCCCATTTCCACCTCGGTGGCTACGTCAAGAAGCAAAATTGTCGCAAAATTGTTGAGTTATTGCCTCTCCATCCTCAACGTGTGACTGTTTGGTGCGGTTTATGGTCTGGCGGGGTCATTGGACCTTACTTTTTTGAAAATAAGGTTGGATCAACAGGTACGGTGAATGGATTGCGCTATCGAGAGATGATTAATGATTTTTTATGGTCGGAGTTTGATGGTATTGATCTGGACAACGTTTACTTTCAACAAGACGGCGCTACGTGCCACACAAGCAACGAAACCAATGCTCTGTTACGGGAAAAGTTTCCGGACCGTGTTATCTCTCGAAGACGTGATCACAATTGGCCACCGAAATCTTGTGATTTAACGCCTTACGACTTCTTCCTTTGGGCCACGTGAAAGATAAGGTCTATGCCAAACAGGCCAGCGTCGATTCAAGACCTCAAATATAGAATTCGTGAGGCTATCGAAGACATAGGGCAGCCACTTTGCGATTTGGTTGTGGAAAATTTCATGAAAAGGATATGGTCCTGTAAGCGTGGTCGTGGTGACCATTTGGCTGATGTTGTTTTTCATTATTAACGGCATACCTTCCTCTTTATTCTGAAATAAACATCCGATCATGTATCTCAAAAAATGGAATTTTTCTTTGAATACCAAACTAACACCTCTTGTTGGAAAACCCTTTACCAGTGGTTTTATATAGTACCTACAGTTCACTGAAAAATGGCCGTGTGAACGCCTCTGGCGTGTCAACGCCTCTTTTGGTACCTCCCATAAAATGGACTATTTTGTACCTAAAGTTAACAGCTTATAACTTTAATACAAGTACATTAAAGTTATTAAATGCAATTTAAATTGATAATAATTTTATAAACACAAAAAAATAAATAAATTTAGGAATATTTTTGTGGGACTGAAGGTGAGGGGATTCTTAAGTCGGTTTACCCGAATGAACTTTCTGACTTGTTTTATATATTTGAATACATATTTTTTAAATATTATATATTTGCGAACAAATAAATTGTATTTGAAAATCAAGAAATGTTGCTTGGAACGCATATATCAATATATTACAACAAAATATATTTGCGAACTAACTATCACAAACAAAATATGTGTTTTGAAGTGTGACAAATTAACCACAGTTTCATCGTGGGGTTTGATGGACACATTTATGCTTTACTTTTTACTTTTAGTTATTGTACGTATTTCAGATTTGAGGGAATTTTTTTGAAAATTGTGATTTGTGAAAAATTGTGATTCCATACAAATCACTATTTTATACATCCATTCATTACAAATTTAAATGCAAATATTCCAAAAATTTTCTTTTTTAAAAAACTTCCACTTTGTCTATTAAATTTTATTTCACATAATCCTTATTTACTCTTATTTTCGAATACAACTTAATCACTTACAATTGGTTTTGTATATATTTTAATATTCACAACCGACTCAATTTATTTCTTAAACAAAAATATACGTCCGCTAAATTCGTAGTTAAAATCCAGACTGAATATCCAATTCGGATATGTCTGTGGCTTTTATAGATGCAAATCCTGTTAGAGCAAACAATCAGGATAATTTACTCCAGGCACTGCATAAGCCTACCTAACAATTATCTTATCTGGGAGAGGAGAAAACACTAACTAAATACACTGAAAAAAAATTATTACTGATTTTGATAATGTTTTATTTAAATGTTTCTTAGCTCAGATAATACACTGAGGGAAAACATTTTATTTTGCTAATACATAACAATATAAAATTGGATTCATTTATTTTTCAAAAAACATACATTATGTGTTATCATCATTAAAAGTATGGCATTGAAAATGCTTCATATTTTCTATCAAAATTAATAGTAATCAAGTTGGCTTCGGTTAGGCTTACACTTGACTACATTTTATTATCTTTTCCGTGTACTAAACCCTTCTTTTCTATTTTTATATATTTAGTGTTCTTTGACTCTTACACGGATTAAGTGTTATTAGCAGCCAATTGTTTTTCTTAACTTCACCAAAAAGTAGAAAATCTACTCAACACACATACAAATATGGGTGTGAAAACAAGTAAAACAACAACAGCAGCAGAACCAACATTATCGTTATCATCGACAGAATCCTGGATGCTGAATCCTCCCACAAACGATGTTAGACTTGCTGCCGCTCCGTTGAGCAAATTGAATGCATTTACTGATTAAAAAATCATCACCTACACTTTAGGCAAACGATGAAACCCTTTCACATCTTCCAAAGCTCAACTACCCCACTTCGGAATGAATATGGCCATTGGCATCACTAAAAATACACACGCGCTCTTTGCAATTACCCTCAAGGAATCATTCTTTGTAAGAATTGTTGCAGTTGTTGTTGTGGTTAGCAATGGTGTGGTAAGAGACTATCTAAATTCGATCTATTGTCTTATGTTTGGGTTATTAACATAATTGCTTTTGTCGGGACTGCCATATTGTTCAAATTATGTTCACAAGAAAATATTAGAGTGGTATTAAAAAATAATAAATTTTGAAATCATTAATTTCCTAAATAAGCACACCCTTGTTTATTCCCATATAACTTTCAATATGAGCCATTTTGCAATCTACATAGAACTGTAATCCACCCTATTATACATGCGTATGTAGGTGAGTGAGCGAAGAGTTAATGATAATTATAGGATTGCTATGATAAATTTAATGAAATTTCTTTCTTTTCAAGTCATTTTAATTATAGACAAACGTGTCGGTAATTAATTTATACAGATTCGTCTATAATTCTTACGAATTATTACCAAAAAATGTTTCTCACAAAATATGTGAACTTACAGAATATTTTCAAAAATTCATATAAATCCGCAAGTTAAAAAAATGTCCTGAATGTACTTAATGAATACTTTTTTTTTGAAAAATACTATCTCAACAATCTCTAACTTTTAAAAAAGTACAACATTTTTTAGGTGTCTCAATCGGCAGTAGTTTTTATACAGGGTGGTCCATATTAAACGCCTAATGTTAATTGTAAATAAATTATGGTTGAAAACTAACTGGACATGCACTGTGCTGTCAAATGCATTCACAAAAAAGTTCAGAACACTTGGGGTAATGGTTTTTAGAAATATCGTTTTCAAGAAATGGGGTCGTATAATCCCGTTCATTATGGAGCTTTCGCGTAGACTGCCACCAAAGACATATACAAAATTTCAGCACTATCGCAAACAAATTGTTCAAGATATCTTAATTTCAAAACTTGGTTCAAATAGGCGGGCCACGCCCATTGGACTCATCCCGCCTATTTTTAAACCAATCACGTAGACTGTCTCCACATGCATATACACAAAATTACAGCACTCTCACTAACAAATTGTGCAATATATATCAACATCCACGCCCACTTGATAGATCGAAAATCCTGTCCACATGTACATTCTTGAAAAATGCAAAGACGAACACCGTTGTGGTCGACCAATTGAGATGTCCACGCCAGAAATGTTTAAAAAAATCAACAAAATCATATTTGGGTGACCGTCGGGTGAAGGTTCTGAAGTCATAGGCTACCTGAAGTCATAGGCATTTGGGAAAGTGCTATACAGCTCATATTGACGGAAAATTTGATGATAAGAAATGTAAGCTCAAGATGGGTGCACATTTTGCGATAGTCAAAATCAATGCAATAATGTTCGAATTGCCGCAGCACGCACCTTATTTTTTGTTTCCAAGCTTGGCGAAAAAATATTTGTCAGCAATGAAGTGGTGGAGGTTGCCGCTATTTTCAGACAGTTCTTACTATAAACAGGGTATCGAAGCTATTATCGCTATACGAGTAAAAAATTTACCGAGGTATTATTAAAATGTTCCCAAATTTTTTGTATTTTCTTTTTTAGGTCGGCTAATTTTGGGACCACCCTCGTAGGAACACAAAAAAAAGTAATCTATTCCAGATATTCTCAAGATACATTTCCCAAGTGCAAAATGGCAAACGAGTCGAGTATATGAGTATTACTACCAATAAAATAAGCAGTGCACAAACGCCGTCTGTCTCTAATACTATGCTACGGAGCAATGGTTAGAGAATACGTTCGAATCCTAGCGAAGAATTTTGTATCTTTAATTTGAAATATTCATTCATTTGTTGCTTTTTAATATTCACGATCGCGTACTACACAGATGAAAATAAAAATATTTATTATTAAGGACAAAATAACGGTTATTAACGGCCTAAGTACATAAGTAAGAAAGTACGATTCGCATACTTTCTTCCACCATGGGATCGGATATATAACTAGTATATTCTAAAAAAATTCTAAGACGATTTAGCCATGTCCTTCCGCCCGTCTGTTGTATTATAAATGAGCTAGATGACAGAAACTTGGTACAGATACTTCTGTTAGCTGCAGCTAAGCTGGGATTGATATGTATCGCTCTTATATATCATATACCCGATTTTACTTCTTAATGTCATAGAAACCACAAACTTAAACGAATAGGACCGAAATTTAGTAATATGAGTTTATTGGTACCCGGAACCATTCTCACGAACAAAGGTGAGGGGATTCGTAAGTTGATTTACCCGTCTGAACTTTCCTACTTGTTAAGTATGACAAACTACTCGACTCCGACTACCGGAGTCGGATTTTAATACACCCAGGTAAATAATTGGTTGGAATTCGTTTGTAACAATAAAAAATTGTACTAGCAACAAAAAGTATATTGCCTACACCGTCCGACGGTTGTATTTATAAATAAATGGTTGAAACAACAATAATAACATGGATACGACCAAATGAAAATGCTTGCAACTAAATCGATGGATGTATCAATCGAATTAAGATTGTTTTTTCATTGACACTCTGTTAGTTGTGGTAACCAATTTTAAATTTTCATTATAGTACCATATGATCGATTTTTGGTTGTGACAACCAATGTTTTATTCTTGAAAACAGAAATTGTATCAATAGACCAAAGATTATTATTGCAACGAATAATTGGTTACTACAACAGAAAATTTAGAATAATTAAACGAATTTTGGGAAATACAACCGAGAGATTGGTTGCTGTTATTTTTCTGATACATGACAAACAAAAAATAAAATTACTCGACATAAATAAATCTTCAACATTTTGTTCAAGATCGGTATAGGTAATCAAAAATAATCTCGTGTGGAGAATAATGTGTGGAATGCAGAATATGTGTGCAAAATGTTTTACATAAATAAAAAAGCAACAATCATGAAATTGAAAGCACATGTTAAGCGATATTTGCATACAAGTTTTGTGTTTTTTTTCGTGTACTAAAATGTGTGTCAAATATTTCCACATCTCATAATAGTGATGAATTTGTAATATGGGATTTTTAATTTTGTTATGAATTGTTTTGTTTTTTGTTCAATAAATAAAATAAAAATTTATGAAAACTGGTTTTAATTATCCGTAGTATATGACTGACAAATTGTCAAAACAACCAATTATTTAAAACAGTTGGTTGTGGCAACTACAACAGATAATTTTAGCCACCATTTTCGTAGTTGGCGCAACCTAATATGATTGTTATCAACATGGAAGCAGAAGTATACCACAACCAAAATATTGGTTGTCCTGATGGAATCGCATGATAGTAGACAGAACTACCAAAATTCGGTTGGCAAATAATTCGGTTGAGGCAACCAAACTGTATTCTGTGTGTATGACTCGAATCCGACTCCAGCTCCGACTACGGCGCTATAAAATATACTGTTCGATTTAGAATAACTTGCTACACGTCTCTCTGTCGATATTAAGATGTTCGTTAAGTACAAGTCAAAAACTCACTCCGATACTGCTGAAATTTGGCAATAAGAACTCATTCACACGAGGGAGGAAGTCTAATGGAATTGGTTAAAATCGGTTCAGATCGATATTGCCCCCAGATACAAATGTTCCTTTAGATTTAGCCTTGTAGTGCTATGGAACCTGTATTTCACATTCAATCCTTTTAAAACTTAGTAGGGTAAATTTTATTTATCCAAGAATGAAATATTGTTTAGCAAATTCTGTTTAGATTTAGATTTATAAGGTAATTAACTCACATCTATATTTAATACTAGGTGGAAACGGACCAAATCGTTGCCCCAGATTAAGACTTTCGATCTAGTCCATATTTGGACTAATAACGAATGCTGCCACCAAAAACACATACATATACACAAAAGTACAACACTCTCGCTAAGAAATTGTGCAAGATATGTCAATTTCAAGATTTGGGTTATATGGGCGTAGTAACGCCCATTGGTCCGATCCCGGACCAATCATATACACTGCCACTAAATACATATACACACAATTTCACCACTCTAGCTAACATTTTTTTCAATGAAGTTTGAAGATGGTTTGGCTTGGGGTCATGTATTATTTAAAAAAACGATGGATTTGTTGTTTTACATAGTTTCAATATTATTTGTTTCCAATATTTCGACTGTCTTCGAAAGTCATCCTCAGGGAAATTCACTTTAAAATACAAATAAATAAAAAATTATACAAACATGTTTAAAAGATAAAAATAATATCACAATAATTACATTTAGAACAGAAACTATCGACTACTTCTGAACAAAGTTAACGATTAACTAAGAAATTATTTCCTTCGTCCGTATTTTTATACCCTCACTTTAGTGTGACGAGGGTATATATCATTTGCTACGGAAAAAAGTGTAACACGTCGAAGGAGTGACCTAAGACCCCAAGTATGTTCGGAGGAAATCCGTTTTGGGTCATTTTAAGTCGAATGAGCAATGTCCGTCCGTCTGTCTGTCTGTCTGTCTGTCTGTCTGCTGGCTGGTGCGCACGATAACTCTCGAAAGGAGTAACCGATTGACCTCAATTTTGGTATGTGGTAATATTTTTTTCTATCTCCGGCTAAGTTCGAAGATGGGCCATATTGGTCCACTCCTTCTAGTACCTCCCCCACAAAGGGTTAAAATGTTGTGAAATATTGATTCTTTAATAACTGCTATACTACTTATTAGAATCTTTTGAAATTCCACACATAGTATTAGCTTATTAGTCGTTATCAACTCGAGAAAAATGGGCGAAGTCGCCACGTCCCTTTTGGTACCTCCCACACAAATGCACTATTTTGCACCAACAGTTAACAGCTTATAACACTAATAACAGTGTATAAAAATACTTGAAATTTTGTACGGTATTATGCTTTTATATTGCCTACAGTCCAGGGAAAAATGGGTGTTGTTGTCACGCCCCTTTTGGTACCTCCCACACAAAGGTACCTTTTTGCACCAAAAGTTAACAGCTTATAACATTAAAACCAGTGTATAAAAATACTTGAAATTTTGTACAGTGTAATGTTTTTATAGTGTCTATAGCCCTGTGAAAAATGGGCGTTATTGCCACGCCCCTCTTTGTACCTCCCACACAAAATGCCCAAATCATACCACAATTTAATGTATCATAACGTTTATACCAGTCCATATAAACGGTTACAATTCGGCACACTGCAATGTATTTAAAGTATCTACTGTTCAGCGAAATATAGGTGTATTTCTTAAACCCCTTCTGGTGCCTCCCACAAAAATTGACAGAATAATTTGTGTAATATTCAATATTACATTACTCACAAAGTGAGGGTATACCTTAGTCGGTTTACCCGACTGAAACTTTCTTACTTGTTCTACTAAATTTCTGTAAATCTGTGCACGATGGTCCGTGTCAGTTTTATAGTACATTCTCTCATCGTTTGGTATATTTTTAATGTGTAACATTTCTAATGTGTTTCTCCTTTTGTAGTTTTTCTCCTCTTTCAAACTTGGCTTATGTCAGAGTGCAATGTGCTGCAAACGCCGTCTTTTGTTCTATAGGTTTGTCAGTAGCTTTCTGATCAGACCTGTGTTCGGATATCCTAGTCTTTAATTTGATTTTGTCGTGCCAATATATACCTGGCATTTTTTTCAATATCAAAACTTGGTTCATATGGGAGAGTCCGCGCTCACTTATTATTGAGGATTTTTAGGAAATTTTGTCGGGTATTCTTCTTGTTTGGCCGGAGACCAGTCCGAATTGTCTATAACAATGTCGATGTACATCTACCGGCACTGATCAGTTCTGATCAGTTTTTTACAATGCTATGAAAAGTTTAAACTAAAAACTTCAAGGCAATTGGTGCAATGGTTTTGATATTTCGTTTTTAGTATTGGATTTATGCTCTTGCTAATTCGATATACCTCAAAATATTAAATTTTTTGTATGGAAAGCAACACACTTGAAAATCGAAAGAACTGTTCTCGAGTTATGAGGTTATGTTGGCCACACCACGCACCTTTGCCCAATACCAAATGTGTCCTTTGGGCCAGTACGAATTCGTCAAACCAAAAATCGTGAAAAACTAAATATCCATTCTCGAGTTATGAGATTGTGTTCGCTGTGACACGCCCATTTGACAAATCCTAAAGTTTCCTCAATAGTTTCAATCATAGAACCAATACGAACCCATCAAGCCTAAAATCATAAGATCAAAAACTTCCTTGTCGAGTTTTGAGTTTGTGATGACCGTGTCGCGTTGCTTTGAACAATCCTAAATTTTCCTCCTTTATGCCCAAAATCGCGAAAATCTAACGATCAATTCTTGAGCTATGAGGTTTTGATGGTCGTGTGGCGTCGATTTGAACAATCCTTAACTTTTGCTCCATGGTGTCCCCCACTATTGGCAATACGAATCCATCAAGACCAAAATTCTTGAGCTAGAAATTTGTGTTGGCCGCGCAACGCCCGTTTGACCAATTCTAAATTTTCCTACATATGATCCTTCCTTGGTTCAATACGAATACACCAAGCCCGAAAATCGTGAAAATTCGAACTATCCATAGTCGAGCTATGAGGTTATAACGGACGCGCAACGCCCATTTGACCAATTCTACATAGAGTCCAATACAAATACATCAAGATCAATATTGTAAGATACGCAAGATCCGTTCTCGAGGTTTGAGGTTGTGCTGGCCCTGTCGCGCCCCTTTGACCAATCCGAAAATTTCCCCTATAGTGTCACTTCTGGGACCAATACGAATCCATCAATCCCAAAATCGTGAAAGGCGAATGATCCGTTCTCGATTTATGAGCTTATGTTGGCCGCGACACACCCGCTTGACTAATCATAAATTTTCCTCCATAGTATCGAGAGGGTACATTTTCGATGTATAGTACTACATATCTTCAATGATTTAGTTTTTTTGCTAATAAAAGGCTTCTGAAAGAATAAAAATAACACTCACGTTTTTAATAGCGCGAGAACTGACCACCGGCCCAAATTCGATTCTGTGAAAAGTCCGGCTTTTATACAGCACTCGAGTCTATCTATCCCTATTCAAAATAGGGATAGATAGACTCGTCAAAAAGCACTTGGCGTAAAACCACACCCGGTGATCATCCGAGATCGCTATACTTATATGCACATAAGTCTGTAGGCTCATAGTACTTAAAAGACTTTTTAAGTACTGAAGAAGTGACAATTGCTTTTGTCACTGCAGTTTAACCTCAGGCTGGACACTGAATACTGCTACACTGACCACAGTCAGAGAATTCGAAATTATTTTTCGCGTTTATATTTGACTGCTTTAGTACTTCATATTTACAAAATTTTAGCTTTTGCTTCTGAAAGGACCAACAAAACTCAAGTTTTTGATAGCGCTAGAACTGACCCTAGAGCAAAAAATGACTAAGTGAAAAGTGCGTTGTTTATACAATACTCGTACTTCGGTCTATGGTTGTGCAAAATTTCAGTTTCCTAGATCTTAGAGAACCCTCAGCGGTCAAGTGGTCAGCGTTTTCGGGCATTTTTTGGGAATTTTCTTGGGTATTCTTCTTGTTTGGCCGGACCAGTTCGAATTCGTGCGAATCAACGAAATCGGTCTAGGCATTCTTGAGTTATAAGCGTAGTAACTAACATCACTATCTTTATACCCTCACTTTAGTGTGACGAGGGTATATATCATTTGCTACGGAAAAAAGTGTAACACATCGAAGGAGTGATCTAAGACCCTAAGTATGTTCGGAGGAAATCCGTTTTGGGTCATTTTAAGTCGAATGAGCAATGTCCGTCCGTCTGTCTGTCTGTCTGTCTGTCTGTCTGTCTGTCTGTCTGTCTGTCTGTCTGTCTGTCTGTCTGTCTGTCTGTCTGTGTGTCTGCTGGCTGGTGCGCACGATAACTCTCGAAAGGAGTAACCGATTGACTTCAAATTTGGTATGTGGTAATATTTTGATCTATCTCCGGATGAGTTCGAAGATGGGCCATATTGGTCTACTCCTTCTGGTACCTCCCACACAAAGGGTTAAAATTTAGTGAAATATTGATTCTTTAATAACTTCTATACTACTTATTCGAATCTTTTGAAATTCTGCACATAATATTAGTATATAAGTCGCTATTAACTCGAGAAAAATGGGTGAAGTTGGCATGCCCCTTTTGGTACCTCCCACATAAATGGACCATTTTGCATCAAAATTTAACTGCTTATAACTTTAATACAAGTGCATAAAAATGCTTGAAATTTTCTACAGTATAACGTTTTTGTAGCGCCTATAGTCCGGTAAAAAATGGGCATTATCGTACAGCCCCTTTTGGTACCTTCCACACAAATGGACCGTTTCGTACCAAAAGTAAACGGCTTGTAACTTAAATACCAGTGCATACAAATACTTGAAATTTTGTACAGTGTAATGCTGTTATAGTGCCTATAGTCCTGTAAAAAGTGGGCGTTATCACCCCGCCCCTTTTTGTACCTCCCACACAAAATGACCAAATCATACCAAAATTACATAGCTCGTAACTTTAATATAGCAGTGCACATAAACGCTTATAGTTCAGCACAATGCAATGTATTTAAGAATGTACTGTTTACCGAAAAATATGTGTATTTGGAAAACCCCTTCTGGTACCTCCCACACAAATTGACAGATTTATTGGTGTAATGTTATATATTACATTACTCACAAAGTGAGGGTATACCTTAGTCGGTTTACCCGACTGAAACTTTCTTACTTGTTTATATACATATTTATATGTACGGTATAGTTCTATATACATATAGTTCTATCACTTAAATGGTATATTTTGTACAATCCATCTCGGAGTGGACCATAATTTTTCGACTCCGGACTCCGACCCCAAAAATCCGTCTCCACAACCCTGAAAATTACAACAAAGCCAGTAAGGAAAGACTAAAATCTGGGGGGGCCGACTGTATAATAACCGCGCCATCCTTTGCCAATCAATTCACAGAGAAATAAGTAGTGGATATATCAGACCACTTTAAATTGATTAAATTTCTAAACTTCTAGTACATCGGTTAAAAACATATGATCTACACGGCCAAGAAGTCGAAGACGACAAATGCGTTTACTAGGGATGATTATGCTCGATATAAATAATTTTTTTTGTAATTTTTCTGCTTTAAAGGTGATTATTTTTATGCACGCTTCGCAGGATTTTAATGAAAACTGACTACGACATTTAATAAAACAGAAAGAGGAATTCAATAATACCCCATTTAATCATTTGGATTATTATTTGAATTATTTAAACACCCACAGCAAAGTACGTCATAGTATTGATGACTCAATTATGTGACCCGGTTGCCATCAATCCTATGACAAGAGACATGAATATAATCAAATCTTATTTATTATTAGACTTAATTAAGGAACTATTTACAGCCATTTTAAGTTTTGGGGGTTAAATTCAACATTTTTATCAAAAAAAAAATAAGTGATACTAAAATTTCGTTCTCTTCGCTGTAGGAGTCTTCTTTAAGGAATTACAGCCATTTTAAGTTTTGCTAAGGAAATTCAAAATTTTTACAAAAAAATTAATGCTATCAAAATATCGTAATATTCGCTGTTGGAGACTTAATTAAGGAATTACAGTCATTATAAGTTTTGCTAAGGAAATTCTAAATTTTGATAAAAAAATTTATGCTATCAAAATATCGTAATTTTCGCTATCAATGCTATCAAAATATCGTAATTTTTGTTATTTTCGCTGTAGGAGGTTTAATTAAGGAATTACAGCCATTTGAAGTTTTGCTAAAGAAAATCAAAATTTTGATCAAAAAAATAATAATTTTGTTATTTCGCTGTAGGAGTCTTAATTAAGGAATTACAGCCATTTTAAGTTTTGTTAAGGAAATTCAAAATTTTGATCAAAAAATTAAGGAATTACAGCCATTTTAAGTTTTGTTAAGGAAATTCAAAATTTTGACCAAAAAGCTCAAGAAATTCAAAATGTTGACCAAAAAATAAGTGCTATCAAATTATCGTCATTTTTGCTGTAGGTGGCTTAATTAAGGAATTATAGCCATTTTAAGTTTTGTTAAGGAAATTCAAAATTTTGAACAAAAAGTTAAGAATTACAGCCATTTTAAGTTTTGCTAAGGAAATTCAAAATTTTGACCAAAAAGCTCAAGAAATTCAAAATGTTGACCAAAAAATAAGTGCTATCAAATTATCGTCATTTTTGCTGTAGGTGGCTTAATTAAGGAATTATAGCCATTTTAAGTTTTGTTAAGGAAATTCAAAATTTTGAACAAAAAGTTAAGGAAATTCAAAATTTTGAGCAAAAAATAAGGAGGCTTAATTAAGGATATAAGCCATTTTAAGTTTTGCTAAGGAAATTCAAAATTTTGACCAAAAAATAAGTGCCATCAAAATATCCTCATTTTCGCTGTAGGAGTCTTAATTAAGGAATTACAGCCATTTTAAGTTTTGTTAAGGAAATTCAAAATTTTGATCAAAAAATTAAGGAATTACAGCCATTTTAAGTTTTGTTAAGGAAATTCAAAATTTTGACCAAAAAGCTCAAGAAATTCAAAATGTTGACCAAAAAATAAGTGCTATCAAATTATCGTCATTTTTGCTGTAGGTGGCTTAATTAAGGAATTATAGCCATTTTAAGTTTTGTTAAGGAAATTCAAAATTTTGAACAAAAAGTTAAGAATTACAGCCATTTTAAGTTTTGCTAAGGAAATTCAAAATTTTGACCAAAAAGCTCAAGAAATTCAAAATGTTGACCAAAAAATAAGTGCTATCAAATTATCGTCATTTTTGCTGTAGGTGGCTTAATTAAGGAATTATAGCCATTTTAAGTTTTGTTAAGGAAATTCAAAATTTTGAACAAAAAGTTAAGGAAATTCAAAATTTTGAGCAAAAAATAAGGAGGCTTAATTAAGGATATAAGCCATTTTAAGTTTTGCTAAGGAAATTCAAAATTTTGACCAAAAAATAAGTGCCATCAAAATATCCTCATTTTCGCTGTAGGAGTCTTAATTAAGGAATTACAGCCATTTTAAGTTTTGTTAAGGAAATTCAAAATTTTGATCAAAAAATTAAGGAATTACAGCCATTTTAAGTTTTGTTAAGGAAATTCAAAATTTTGACCAAAAAGCTCAAGAAATTCAAAATGTTGACCAAAAAATAAGTGCTATCAAATTATCGTCATTTTTGCTGTAGGTGGCTTAATTAAGGAATTATAGCCATTTTAAGTTTTGTTAAGGAAATTCAAAATTTTGAACAAAAAGTTAAGAATTACAGCCATTTTAAGTTTTGCTAAGGAAATTCAAAATTTTGACCAAAAAGCTCAAGAAATTCAAAATGTTGACCAAAAAATAAGTGCTATCAAATTATCGTCATTTTTGCTGTAGGTGGCTTAATTAAGGAATTATAGCCATTTTAAGTTTTGTTAAGGAAATTCAAAATTTTGAACAAAAAGTTAAGGAAATTCAAAATTTTGAGCAAAAAATAAGGAGGCTTAATTAAGGATATAAGCCATTTTAAGTTTTGCTAAGGAAATTCAAAATTTTGACCAAAAAATAAGTGCCATCAAAATATCCTCATTTTCGCTGTAGGAGGCTAATTAAGGAATTACAGCCATTTTATGTTAATTAAGGAATTACAGCCATTTTAAGTTTTGCTAAGGAAATTCAAAATTTTGACCAAAAAGTAAGTGCTATCAAAATTATGTCTTTTTTGCTGTAAGAGGTTTAATTAAGGAATTACTGCCATTTTAAGTTTTGCTAAGGAAATTCAAAATTTTGACCACAAAATAAGTGCTATCAAAATTATGTCATTTTTGCTGTAGAAGGGTTAATTAAGGAATTACAAAAAAATAAGTGCCATCAAAATATCCTCATTTTCGCTGTAGGAGGCTTAATTAAGGAATTGCAGCCATTTTAAGTTAATTAAGGAATTACAGCCATTTTAAGTTTTGCTAAGGAAATTCAAAATTTTGACCAAAAAATAAGTGCCATCAAAATATCCTCATTTTCGCTGTAGGAGGCTTAATTAAGGAATTACAGCCATTTTAAGTTTTGCTAAGGAAATTCAAAATTTTGACCAAAAAATAAGTGCCATCAAAATATCCTCATTTTCGCTGTAGGAGGCTTAATTAAGGAATTACAGCCATTTTAAGTTTTGCTAAGGAAATTCAAAATTTTGACCAAAAAATAAGTGCCATCAAAATATCCTCATTTTCGCTGTAGGAGGCTTAATTAAGGAATTACAGCCATTTTAAGTTTTTCTAAGGAAATTTAAAATTTTGACCAAAAAGTAAGTGCCATCAAAATATCCTAATTTTCGCTGTAGGAGGCTTAATTAAGGAATTACAGCCATTTTAAGTTAATTAAGGAATTACAGCCATTTTAAGTTTTGCTAAGGAAATTCAAAATTTTGACCAAAAAGTAAGTGCCATCAAAATAACCTCATTTTCGCTGTAGGAGGCTTAATTAAGGAATTACAGCCATTTTAAGTTAATTAAGGAATTACAGCCATTTTAAGTTTTGCTAAGGAAATTCAAAATTTTGACCAAAAAATAAGTGCCATCAAAATATCCTCATTTTCGCTGTAGGAGGCTTAATTAAGGAATTACAGCCATTATAAGTTTTGCTAAAGAAATTCAAAATTTTGACCAAAAAATAAGTGCCATCAAAATATCCTCATTTTCGCTGTAGGAGGCTTAATTAAGGAATTACAGCCATTTTAAGTTTTGCTAAGGAAATTCAAAATTTTTACCAAAAAATAAGTGCACTCAAAATAATGTGATTTTTGCTGTAGGAGGCTTAATTAAGGAATTACAGCCATTTTAAGTTTTGCTAAGGAAATTCAAAATTTTGACCAAAAAATAAGTGCTCTCAAAATAATGTGATTTTTGCTGCAGGAGGCTTAATTAAGGAATTACAGCTATTTTAAGTTTTGTTAAGGAAATTCAAAATTTTGACCACAAAATAAGTGCTATCAAATTATAGTAATTTTTGCTGTAGGAGGCTTAATTAAGGAATTACAGCCATTTTAAGTTTTGCTAAGGAAATTCAAAATTTTGACCAAAAAGTAAGTGCCATCAAAATAACCTCATTTTCGCTGTAGGAGGCTTAATTAAGGAATTACAGCCATTTTAAGTTAATTAAGGAATTACAGCCATTTTAAGTTTTGCTAAGGAAATTCAAAATTTTGACCAAAAAATAAGTGCCATCAAAATATCCTCATTTTCGCTGTAGGAGGCTTAATTAAGGAATTACAGCCATTATAAGTTTTGCTAAAGAAATTCAAAATTTTGACCAAAAAATAAGTGCCATCAAAATATCCTCATTTTCGCTGTAGGAGGCTTAATTAAGGAATTACAGCCATTTTAAGTTTTGCTAAGGAAATTCAAAATTTTTACCAAAAAATAAGTGCACTCAAAATAATGTGATGTTTGCTGTAGGAGGCTTAATTAAGGAATTACAGCCATTTTAAGTTTTGCTAAGGAAATTCAAAATTTTGACCAAAAAATAAGTGCTCTCAAAATAATGTGATTTTTGCTGCAGGAGGCTTAATTAAGGAATTACAGCTATTTTAAGTTTTGTTAAGGAAATTCAAAATTTTGACCACAAAATAAGTGCTATCAAATTATAGTAATTTTTGCTGTAGGAGGCTTAATTAAGGAATTACAGCCATTTTAAGTTTTGCTAAGGAAATTCAAAATTCTTACCAAAAAGTAAGTGCCATCAAAATAACCTAATTTTCGCTGTAGGAGGCTTAATTAAGGAATTACAGCCATTATAAGTTTTGCTAAAGAAATTCAAAATTTTGACCAAAAAATAAGTGCCATCAAAATATCCTCATTTTCGCTGTAGGAGGCTTAATTAAGGAATTACAGCCATTTTAAGTTTTGCTAAGGAAATTCAAAATTTTTACCAAAAAATAAGTGCACTCAAAATAATGTGGTTTTTGCTGTAGGAGGCTTAATTAAGGAATTACAGCCATTTTAAGTTTTGCTAAGGAAATTCAAAATTTTGACCAAAAAATAAGTGCTCTCAAAATAATGTGATTTTTGCTGCAGGAGGCTTAATTAAGGAATTACAGCTATTTTAAGTTTTGTTAAGGAAATTCAAAATTTTGACCACAAAATAAGTGCTATCAAATTATAGTAATTTTTGCTGTAGGAGGCTTAATTAAGGAATTACAGCCATTTTAAGTTTTGCTAAGGAAATTCAAAATTTTGACCAACAAATAAGTGCTCTCAAAATATCATAATTTTCGCTGTAGGAGGCTTAATTAAGGAATTACAGCCTTTTGCAGTTTTGCCAAGGAAATTCAAAATTTTGACCAAAAAATAAGTGCTATCAAAATATTGTCATTTTCGCTGTAGGAGGCTTAATTAAGGAATTACAGCCATTTGAAGTTTTGCTAAGGAAATTCAAAATTTTGACCACAAAATAAGTGCTATTAAATTATAGTAATTTTTGCTGTAGGAGGCCCATTTGGAGATATAGGACTTTGAAGTAAGTTCTCAATAATTTCATATTGAGCTGCTCTCATATTGTTTCAATTATTGACAGGGTATTTTGTCCAAGGTGCCGATGAGGTTGCTTGGTAACTTCCAAACGATATCGTCCATCAACCAGTGACCACCCTTAATACATTTCACACATTTCTTATTCTTCTTTTTTAAGGAGGTTTGTTTTTCTGTTTAACAGAAAACAAAAACAACGATCTCGAATTCAATAGTCAAAAACAAAACTATGAAAAGTCACAACAGATCGAATAACAAAAACAAAAAACAATGACTAATTTCGTTATTTTCGCTGTAGGAGGCTTAATTAAGTAATTACAGCCTTTTTAAGATTTGCTAAGGTAATTCAAAATTTTGACCAAAAAATAAGTGCTATCAAACAAGTAAGAAAGTTCAGTCGGGTAAACCGACTTATGAATCCCCTCACCTTGAATCCCAAAAAATATTCGTAAATTTATTTATTTTTTTGTTTAAATTTAATTTTTATCATTTAAAATTGCATTTAATTACTTTAAAGTATGTACTGGTATTAAAGTTAAAATCTGTTAACTTTTGCTACAAAAAGGTCAATTTGTGTGCGAGATACCAAAAGGGGCGTAGTAATAACGCCAATTTTTCTGAGGACTCTAGGTACTATAAAAGCATTATACTGTTCAAAATTTCAAGTATTTGTATGTACTGGTATTCAAGTTATAAGCAGTTAACTTTTGGTATAAAATGGACCATTTGTGTGGGAGGTACCAAAAGGAGAACAGATTTGTATAATAACTATTATACATTTTTGTGTTAAGCTACTATAAAATCCGACTGTAAAAAATTCACTCACTTGACATGAAATCCCCCATATATAAATTACAAACAGACGGACAAAATGAGTATACCCCACCCTATGGTAGAGGGCATAGCAAGTATCAGCTGTGAGTTTTTACACAGCTTTTGAGCTTTCATTCTGAGTTGTTTTTTATTTGTTGTGACCCGATTTCGTTAAAACAAATATCAACAAGTTAACTGTTTAGAATGAGACGACCAAAACAAAAACATTTGCAATTGCAAAGCGGTTGTAACGGACAGACGTATAGCCGCATAGAACATGCGTAGTGAATTGTTTGGATTTTCCTTTTTGGGGGAAAAGCGCTTTTTGGCGAATGTAAACATCAAACAATGACTGTTGACGACAAAAACGATGACGACGAATGTGGCGAACGAAGTTATTCAAAGATAAACCCCACAGCTGATAACAAAGGAAAAACATTTTTCGTGCTTAGCAAATTGTGTGTATAACATAAAGAAAATTCAGCATTTGTTTAATAAATTCCTAAAAAAAATTATATTTTCAAGCAACGCAAAGTGCAATTGAAATTATTGAAATAGTTTATCTAAAACGTGTTAAAAATTTCTCATACAACGGATTTGTGAGAGAACAAGTTTTCTTCGATTTCAGTCAGTGTCGTTTGCATTGGAGCCATAGCCACAAATTGAATGGAATTTATTTGTCCATATGTTAAAGTTGCCACAAACTTATTTTATTTTTAAATAATTGATTTGTATTGAAACTTGTTTTGTGTTGTTGTTGTGGATACACTAAAATTTCTTTCTTTTCGCCACAAATGCAACAATTATCGTTGGAACGCGCAGTCCTATGATAAATATGGAAAATATGGGTCGTTTACGTAAGGTAAGTAGTAAATGCTCTCCAATGGCCACTAAATTCTTCCGACCGACCAAAAGTGTTCGTTTCGAGTGATGTCTTTGGAGTTTTGCATTCTTGCCGCACAACCTGACCTTCACATTGGTAACCAACTTAGCTGAATGTGGTCAAAACAAAAGTCCGAAAAATTCATTAAATTGAGCACAACTGGAAGAAATTGGTGTATATTCATACCTACAGACAAACATTCATATGTAAGAGTACACAGAAAAAAGAAACCGCCAAGCAATTGCTTTGTTCGAGTTTAAAAAGAAATATCAATTAACTTTTAATTGCATCAATTAAATGTTTGTTTGAATCTGCAACCAAATGTAGGAAATGTAAGCAAAATTTCAGATTCAAGCAAACATTTAATTGATTCAATTAAAAGTTAATTGATATTTCTTTTAAAACTCGAACAAAGCAGTTGCTTGGCGGTTTCTTTTTTTCTGTGTATGTACACTTACGCACGATTCTGTGTTTTTAGGCTATAAAATTCAATATTTCAATGCAAGTTTTGTTCTTGTTGTGTCAAGCTATAAACATGTCATAATATCCCAGCAAACAATAGTACCGGCGATTTCAACTAAAACAATTTTAGAGAAGTATGCAGGGTTTTTTTTACCGAAAACTCCGCTTTGTTTTGTTCACGTTCATGTCGGTAACGTGAAGAACAAAAATAAGTAACAATGGTTTTAAGTTCGGCCATGCCGAACCTTATATACACGGAGGAAAAAAACGGCCTCTGTAACATATTGCCCCAAACATATTTTGCAGGCAACATATATATGTTTGGAGCAGCTCCCAAACATATTATGTTTGGGGTAGCGGTAATGTTCCCAAACATTTATATAATTGTATGTAATCATATATATGCTTATGTCCAAACATTTATATGATTGTATGTAATCATATATATGATTGCATTTAATCATGTATATGATTGTATATTGTTGTTTTTTTATCAAAAGTCTGAACCCTTTGTGACGCACCTATAACATATTTATAAAATTCTAGTCTAATGTTCCATTAATTATCCATTATTCGGACTGCGGACTATGCCACTTTTCTTTCAACTTGGTTGGTAGCTCCGTTGATCCACCCCATTGACTGAAAAACGTCAACACCTTATACCACTGGCTATATAGAGTCAACGAGAATTATATGCACAGCGTGTATTTTAATTTACTTTCATGTTACACCCGAAACAAGAAAGTATAAGCATAGCCATATATTCATTCTGACTGGCTGTGGCGGTCAATGGTTGTATGTGGGTGCGTGCGTGTGTTCGCTGTGATGGTCACATAATTGGGCTCTCAGAGAGTAATACTCTCTAAAAATCTAAAAAATATGCTCTAATATATTATTTTGCCAAAAATATGTTAGGACACAATCATATCGTTTTATAATATGCTAGAATTTTGCCCCGAACATATTATGATTGTGTGCAAACATAAATTGCAAATTATATATCCACAGTTTGGAAGCCCGCGATGCTGAGAACTTGATCCGCCGAAAAAAATTAATGCGTTTTTTTACTCAGAACTAATGGTCAGCTATTGTGTAAATTTGGACAAAATTGGTAAGGTCCTTGAGGTCCTGTAATAATGAACCCAAGTATGTTCGGAGGAAAATCGTTTTGGGTCATTTTAAGTCGAATGTCTGTCTGTCTGTCTGTCTATCTGTCTGTATGTCTGTCTGTCTGTCTGTCTGTCTGTCTGTCTGTCTGCTGGCTGGTGCGCACGATAACTCTCGAAAGGAGTAACCGATTGACTTGAAATTTGGTATGTGGTGATATTTTTTTCTATCTCCGGCTAAGTTCGAAGATGGGTCATATTGGTCCACTCCTTCTAGTACCTCCCCCACAAAGGGTTAAAATGTTGTGGAAAATTGATTCTTTAATAACTGCTATACTACTTATTCGAATCTTCAGAAATTCCACACATAGTATTAGCTTATTAGTCGCTATCAACTCGAGAAAAATGGGCGAAGTTGCCACGTCCCTTTTGGTACATCCCACATAAATGAACCGTTTTGCACCAAAAGTTAACAGCTTATAACATTAATAAAAGTGTATAAAAAAACTTGAAATTTTGTACAGTATTATGCTTTTATATTGCCTACAGTCAAGGGAAAAATTGGCGTTGTTGCCACGCCCTTTTTGGTACCTCCCACACAAAGGTACCTTTTTGCACCAAAAGTTAACAGCTTATAACATTAAAACCAGTGTATAAAAATACTTGAAATTTTGTACAGTGTAATGTTTTTATAGTGTCTATAGCCCTGTGAAAAATGCGCGTTATCGCCACGCCCCTTTTTGTACCTCCCACACAAAATGCCCAAATCATACCACAATTTAATATCTCATAACGTTTTTACCAGTGCACATAAATACTTATAATAATAATTCGGCACAGTGCAATGAATTTAAAGTATCTAATGTTCAGCGAAAAATAGGTGTGTTTGATAAACCCCTTCTGGTACCTCCCACACAAATTGACAGAATAATTCGAGTAATATTCAATATTACATTACTCACAAAGTGAGGGTATACTTAGTCGGTTTACCCGACTGAAACTTTCTTACTTGTTTTTCTGTTTTAATTAAAATATGTGCTGGTATTAAAGTTATAAGCTGTTAAGTTTTGGTGAGGAGTAGTCAATTTGTGTGTGAGGTACCAAAAGAGGCTGGACAATAACGCCATTTTTCACTGAACTGTAGGCACTATAAGAGCATTAAACTCTATAAAATTTCAAGTATTTTATACACTGGTATTAAAGATATTAGCTGTTAATTTTTGGTGGAAAACGGTCAATTTTTGTGGGAGGTAACAAATGGGGCGTTCCAATAACGCCCACTTTTCTCTGGGCCATATGTGCCACAAAGCGACTAATAAACTAATACTATGTGTGGAATTTTGGAATATTCAAGTAAGTAGTACCCTTTGTGGGGGAGGTCCTACAAGGAGTGGACCAATACGGCCCATCCTCGAACTTAGCCGGAGATAGAGACAAATATAACCGCATACCACATTTGGTATGCCCCAGCCGGGGGATCTACGAATCCTATTGTTCCCATCTATTCCCAGGATGGGGACTGGACAGTGATCCCAGATTTTCTGGAGTCTAACTGGCTTCTTCGGCTACGCAGTCTGACCAGAGCACTTAATCTGGTACCACGGGAGTCAGGAAAGCCCTCGGAACGCAGGTTCCGTCCTGACTATTGGTGAGGACCCTATTGGGTGCGACGTGGTGGTTGTGGTTGAATCCAAAATTACTGGCAGAGAACATTCTCGGATGTGGAGTTGCAAACCAACCGCGTGCCGTGACCCTTAGAATGGCAAGGAGTTTAAGATGGGCTGCGCTCCTAACCAAGGAGGAGGGCAAAAGTGTCCAGAAACAAGGAATTGTTTGGTTTTTTACCTTTAGGTAAAAGCAAACAACAGAATCCTTTTTCATACCCCCACTATTGTGAACGAGGGTATCTATCAGTTGCTGCGACCCAAAAGAAGGAGTTTGGGTCATCGAAAGAGTTTTGGGTGCAACTCTCGCCGTTTTCCAAACAATCGGAAATTTATTAGTCATAAGTATTGTACTGAAAACTCGCAGAATATACTGTTGCATATAGAGAAACACCAATTTAATAAATCGTAAATGTATTCAATCAGTTCCCAAAGCATTGGACTTTATGCTAAATATTGCTCTCTGTAATTGGACTAGATCAATGTTCCTAAAATACATTGAATTATTATTGTCAGAAAAAGCATTATTACTAATAATAGGTACAGAAAAGGACGAAACGGATGTAAAATAATTATTCAATAAATTAGGATCAATATCACAGTTTATATCACAGAGATTATCAGAATCAAGACCAAGAATCAAGATCTAATTTTCGACCACAATTCTTTGGAGTCTGTAGTGCAATTTGCAATCCGCAAGAGCGTTAAATCCGTCTTATAGTACTTCATGCTAAAGACCTATACATTTTGTATATATTATTGTTTCTATCACGGTTATTCTCAATACTAGCACGGTTAAGTCCCTTTTAATGGTTGCTTCTTTGATTTCCCGGTTATTATAGGTTTCCCATGGGTTATTAGTTTTGTTCTATCAGGAACGTGATTCTTAAAAAGGACTTATATATAATAAATTATTCAAGTATAATATTTGTAATTCTGTATCATTAGTAGTAAACATTTTAGAAAAATTCGAGTAAAATATACTTAGTTATTATTATTTTCATCAATATATAAATTATCAAAATTGATTGAGTTACAATCACGATATGTTATATAACGGGTTTTCCAATAGGGATGATATGATTTTGAAGTGACGTTTCGGCCATTTGTAATTTGTCATGATCTGTCATTTGTTTTTCATTGTATTATACGCAAGAACGACGTTTACAAATTATTAAGTTTAATTATCAAAATAATCGTTCTCCAATTGCAACTTTTCGTGCGCCAAGTCAATTTTTTTTAAATCCCAAAAAACACTTTAAAGTCGACATACGACCTTGACCATTAGCCATGAGCAATATTTTAGCTCTTGTTAAGAGCTATCATTGACCGATTCCCGACGTACCGTTAAGGAGCTAGAGCAAATATAAATTTTCCGTTCACATTTGAAAATTATGCTGTCTATTTTTTAAAATCCAAAAAAAAACACTTTCCAGTCGACGTGCCATTCGAAGTGCTCGAAAATTGGGTTCATCGAAGTCGTTCCTGCAATAGAAGTCGTGGAGGCCATTTGAATGACGTTTTATTTAGAACTGAATTGTATCGATTGTACTTCACATTAAAAACGTTTGAATTTCCTTAACAATAAGTGTGTTTTTTTCAAAGAAATCATATCACTCTTATTGGAAAATACTGTATAATAGTTCATTGTTGGTAGGGAACTAGCATAAAAGCGTGATTTGAGATTAGTGAAGGGAAATTAAATTGACTGCTTCGTTAGACTACAGTCAACGAAGCAGACTGTAGTGTAACGAAGCAGATCGCGAGTCTTGTTTCATATATGTATGTAAGTAGCTAAATTATTTCGATCACCCGGATCTTTCAAAATAGGTATTTTTCAAAATATGCTACGATATATGCTACGATGTCGCAAAAAAATTGACCCGCCATAATGTGGTTATACGAGTTTATAAATCTGAACCGATTATCACTAATTTCAATAGGGTATCGTAAGCAGACAATAATTGCGGCATGTACCTTGATTACAATGATACATGGACAGAAAGACGGTCATAGCTAAATCGACTCAGAAAGTGATTCTAAGTCGATCGGTATAATAAACGATGGGTGTATCTCATCTCCATTTGGGTGTTGCAAAAAAATGCACAAACTTATAATGCCCTGTACCACAGTGTGGTGTAGGGTATAATTATGTATGTCCACTTTCATGTTAAGATTAACATACTACTTTATAGGTTATTTGCATTAACTTTAACGAAGCTAATATTTTCAACTCACTCCAGCCTTGTTTGCTGGGTTTGTTCTCTCACCCACTACCCAGCAGCTAGACAGACCGACAAAAGTAGATAGCCAACTAAATTTCAATTTGTATTCACGACACGAATGGCCCATTGTCAAACAGCTAAACGGACAACTTGAAAATAAACTAAACTCAGCGACTGTAATGACCAGTGAGCGAGTGAGCAACCACCCGCTTATGCTTATGCCGCCGAGAAGTATCTAAAGCTGTTAGTTGTTTGCTAAATTTCATTGTTAACGGGTCTCAATATTCGCTGCACAACTTTACGCGATACAAACTATTAACCGTTAATGTTTGTTCTTCTCCAATTTTCGAATAGCCGGCCACTGCTGGTAGTAATGATACCCAACTATTGCTGAAGTCTTCACCGAATATTTTAGAGAATTTTCCCTACGAGGACTTTAAACTGAAACTGGATCGACTGCAACCAAAACGAATGACGTCACCGCCAATACGCCACCCAAACCATCATCAGCCGACCACCACACGTTCAAAGTCACCTCTGTTTAGTGACACATTGGAGCGTCATGCGTTCATGCAAAATGTCATCAACACCAAACCGAGTGCCACGAGCAATTACGATGTGCGTTACTCATCGCCCAGCCAAAAGGAAGCCACGGTAAGACGAAGTCTCGAAGAGATCTCCAAAGACATTAAGGAAATCGAAGATTTTATCACCGTGACCGAACATGTTCTGAAGAAGGAACGGGAAATGGATGTTGAAGTTGAATTGAAGCGAAAGCGGGCTAAAGTCGAGAGCAATCTCAATAAAGAGAATAAGACGCCGTCGCCCATCAATAGATCCCGCAGAAACTCCAGCAAATCGGTCACATACAAAATTAATTCCTTTCGTAATCGCAAAAAGAAATGTGGATCCCCCAGGTTCCTCAATTCCCGTTTATATTTCCGCAATGGACGAATAGGCTGCCTGGAAGCCGAAAATGCCACCTCCAATGTGGAGAGCACTCATGCTTTGGTAAAACACATTCTCAAGTACGAAAATGAGAAACCTTTAGTGAGTCCCGAAAGCGTGAGGAGAGTTTTGAGTGCAGCTCCTAATTACTCCCCACCAATGTCGACACGTCTTCCACTAAGAAGGCCATCAACAGCTAGTAGCCCTCCATGCCCCTTGCCCGGACAAGTTAGCGAAAGATCGCACTCCCAAGAGGAAGCATTTGAAATGCAACCTCTACAAGATGCCATAACAAAGGCGGCTGGTAAGGTTCTCCTGGATCCTGGAGATTCAGGGGTTCATAACTCTCCTCAAACGGACAGCTTTGGTTCCAATAGTCAGCCATTGGTCGATGAAGACGAACAAGATGTGCAGATATGTTACGATGAATTGCCCGAGTTACCCAACGAGGAACAAAATCTGGGAGCTCTTATGGACAGTGAAATGGATCGCACGGAGGCCGATATACCGGCGCATGTGATCATCAACCGTCTATCCAGCGCCGACAGTTTGGACTCTGAAGGACAACAGTTTCTCAGGGATCAGGTGCGTCATTTAGTACGTCGCTTCACCGCTAGAGCGAACAAAATGAAGACTCGCTTGGAAATGCCTCCCACGCCCAGCAGCAGTGCTTCTTCTCCCTCACCGCCGCCGCCACCCCCACCACTGAAGACCAATACAGCTTTGATTTCGAAAACCAATAAATCGCCAGCCAAAGCCCGTACCACACCTCAACAGACGCCCAATAAGAAACCACTATTTGTAGCCGATACCCCACGTTCCAATGTATGGCTCTGTTCCAGTCTTTGCAGTACCGATGATCAGAAAACATTGGATCCGCAGGGAACTCTATATATCTCGTGGCTTTGTGTGGTGTCCATTTCGTTCCTCTACAATGCCTGGGTCATACCGCTGCGTTCCACCTTTCCTTTTCAGACTCCGGAAAATACCAACACTTGGCTGATCATGGATTTCTGTGCTGACATCGTTTATCTGGTGGATGTGGTCTTCTTCAAACATCGCATCATGTATTTGTTTGAGGGTTTCTGGGTGAAGGATAAAAATCTAACAAGGAAAAATTACATGAGGAAGCTGCAGTTTAAGGTGAGTTGTGGATGTACTGCAGAAACTCTTTATTATAGCTATTGAAAATTGACGAATTGAACAGCATTCACTTATAGCTATTGAAAATTGACGAATTGAACAGCATTCACTCAAAGAGAAAAATCTTAAACAACAAAGAATTTTTTTCCTGACGCGTGAAATTGACGTTGTGAGTTGACTTACAATATTTCTTTCTTTCAGTTGGATCTATTGGCCTTATTACCTTTGGAGTTGCTGTACTTTAAATATGGCACTAAGGCGGTTTATTTGCGGTTTCCTCGTTTCTTGAAGGTCCAAAGTTTTTGGGAGTTCTTTAAGCTATTGGACCGAGTTATATCATCACCTCACATTGTAAGTAATATCAAAATTAAACAAGTAAGAAAGTTCAGTCGTGTAAACCGACTTATTATTATTAAATTTAATTTTTTTGTTTTAATTAAATTTAATTTAAATTGCATTTAATAACTTTAAAGTATGTACTGGTACTAATGTTATAAGCTGTTAACTTTTGTTGTAAAATGGTCCATTTGTGTGGGGGGTAACAAAAGGAGCGTGCCAATAACGCCCATTTTCCTCTGGACTCTTGGTACTATAAAAGCATTACACTGTAGAAAATTTCAAATATTTATATGCACTTGTAATAAAGTTATAAGTTATTAGCTTTTGGTTCAAAATTGTCAATTCGTAGGAGGTACCAAAAGAGATAATAGTGACTAACAAACTAATACTATGTGTAGAATTTCAGAGGATTCAAATAAAAAATGTTAACCCTTTGTGGGGGAGGTACTAGAAGGAGTGGACCAATATGGCCCATCTTCGAACTTAGCCGGAGATGGAAGAAAATATTACCACATACCAAATTTGAAGTCAATCGGTTACTCCTTTCGAGAGTTATCGTGCGCACCAGCCAGCACTTTGGGTCTTAGGTCACTCCTTTGATGTGTTACACTTTTGGCTCGTAGCAAATGATACATACCCTCCTCTCTAAGGTGAGGGGATAAAAACAATTAGCACTTATTTCCATAGTATATTAGGAATTTATAAGACATTTTGTTATCATTACCGCCAAACCCGCAGCTGGGTCTGGTACATATGCTTAAGTCCCTCTGTAAGTTCCACTTGGGGATTGCATCAGTATTGTGAATTGAAAATTATAGTTCATTTCGATGTAAATTCCATCCTCCCACTCACTGATCGAAAATGTAGGAGAGTGGGTCAATAAGTTCCTGAATTTTTAAATGAAACACAGGTTTTTTGATACTCATTTATTTTCATTAATTTATTTTTCAACGATGTCTCCTTTGAATACACTTTGCCCAAAGTTTCTCCAGTTTTTTGTATCCCTTCCAAAGATTTGTGGAGGTCATCAAAATATGTCATCAAATAGGTATCAAATCTCTTTCCGCAGAGCAATTTCTTCAGGTTCAGAAACAAGAAATAGTCACTCCGGGCTAAATCCGAATAAGGCGAATGAGTTAGCAAATCATAGCATAATTCATTGAATTTTTGCCATGGTAACTACACATGTGTACACCTTGCATTGTGGTGGAAAATAACTTTTTTTCTTGGCAAAATTCGATCGTTTTTTCAAGTCTACTTTAAATTGACCCAATGAAATGTGTGGCAATGCAAACTGCCGAATTTTTCTCAAAGGTAAGCTGAGCAGAATAATTAACATTGGTACAGAAGTTCGACAAGGATAGGTAATCGCACCTTTGTTATTCAACGTTATGCTGGACTTTTTTATGGAACAATTGGGTACTTCAAGATAGGCTAATGGCGAATTCTTTTCTGCAAAAAAGTGCAACATTTTCATTGCCCTTTTTCCGAAAACGGCACTTTTGTGATACTTTTTTGAAATTTGGTAATTAAGTTATTCGAATTTAGCACAACTAAAATTTCAAAAAAGCGATATAATAGTGCAGTTTTCGGAAAAAGGGCAATGCAAGTGTTGCACTTTTTTGCCGAAAAGAATTCGCCATAAGTGACCTTGAGTATGCAGATTGTATTTGCCTCCTTTCACACCGATACTCTGATATGAGCCTTAAGCTGGAACGGCTTTCGGAAGAAGCGAGGAAAGCCGGTCTTGAAATAAACATAGGAAAAACAAAATTAATGCGCATAAACTCGTAAAATAATAACATACAATTAGCAACTGCACTCTAGAGAAAGTTTACAAATTGTATTACCTCGGAGCTATAATAACAAAAAAAAGGTTCGAGTGAAGATCGACAAGCGCATTAAGAAAGCAACACCAGCCTATGTCCAACTAAGCAAGGAATATAAATCAAAACTTTCTCACGGAGACTTAAAATCAAATTTTTAAATTCAAATGTTCAATCAACACTTTTATATGGATGCGAAACGTTGAATGCATCCACACGTGATATGCAGGCTCTCCAAACCTTTACAAACAATTGTCTTCGACAAATCCTCCGAATATTCTGGCCACAAACTATATCAAACAACAATTTGTGGAATGAGACACAACAACCTACTATCGCTGTTCAAAATCACTTCGTAAACCACATCACGATATTGTCAGTGAAATCCTCAGGTAGACCAGCGCATACATGGAGAAGTAAACCCGATCGAAAGGTGGAATGATATTAAAAACACAGTGTTGGGTAGATGACGCTGGAGAGATTTTTTTGAGGCCCTATGCTCCTTACAGGGACAATGGTACTATATATATAATAAATTGACATGATAGTTTGTCTTTTTTAAAGCAGTTTATTAAGATCTATCTTCATATATTATCCCCAAATATCCCTCCCGATTGGACTTCTTAAGGCCATAGACAACACAAACTTCCACTAATTGAGCTGAAAATCGGTAATTTGAGATTATTTGTACCCGGAATCATTCACACGACTCGCCATAGGACGATGTAACCCTCATACATTGGGTTGGGGGTTATATAAAAAACCATAATTATTATTTTTTTATATAAAGATCTTCCCCAATTTGAGTATTGTATAAAATTACCAATTTTCTTTATTATACTTTGGAATGCGATCCATGGTGGCCACAGATTTATACATCTATACTAGAGTTGATCACTGGGATCTTCATAAATACTACAGTCGACCATCGACAAATTCATATATACTAGGTCTTCATCAATGCTACTGTTGATCTCGGAGGTCTTCCTTAATGATAGAGTCTATCACTAAATTCACCACCTACTCTACATAGATTTGGGTACTGAGGTCTTCCTTCCTCTATTCTAGATTCAACCACTGATGTATTTAAAATTGCATAGTCAACCACTGAGATAATCCTATACATACTAGAGACGATCAGTAAAGTCTTCACCGAGTTCTTTAGCTGTACAAGTGTCGAGGATTGAAGATTTCATATATACTTAATTTTGTCGGTCACAACAGCTTCATACTAGGACACCATTTTCTGACATTTTGAAGAAGATTTAATTTTTGGGCTGTGATACTTGAGAAAGATCTACTCATAACTTTATAAACATAAACAGCTAACCCATTTTAATCAAAATTTTTAATTTCCATCTCTTTGACAGGTCCGTATAGCCAAAACTTTACTTTATATGCTTTACATGATCCACTTGACGGCAACATTTTACTATGCTTATAGTGTCTACGAAGGTAAGAATTAAAAATTATATTTAAGATTTAAAGATTTCATTGGCAAGTGACGTCTTCTAAAAATTTTCTCAGGTCTTGGAACAAATCGTTGGGTATTCAATGGCAAAGGGCATCCCTATGTAAGATGTTTTGCATTTGCCACTAAAACGGCGACATCTATAGGTAACTAACAAGTCTAGATAATTGAAATCATTGAATTCCCCTCTTTATTCGTAACTTTTTTCTAAGGCAAAAATCCCAAACCGGAACTGGAGGGCGAATACCTATTCATGACAGCCGCTTGGCTAATGGGTGTCTTCGTATTCGCCTTACTCATTGGTCAGATACGTGACATAATATCGACGGCCACGAGGACTAAAAATGAATATCGGCAATTGGAAGATGAAACCTTGGAGTATATGAGACGTTTAAATCTTCCCAAGGAAGTTCAGAAGAGAGTGAAAATGTGGTTTAAGTTCACCTGGGATCAACAGAGAACTTTGGATGAATCGAACATTCTGGACTCGCTACCGATTAATCTGAAGACAGACATAGCTATATCTGTCCACATACAGACTCTGTCCAAAGTGCAACTTTTTGCGGATTGTGAAGAAGCGCTGTTGCGTGATTTGGTCTTGAAACTGAGAGCTGTTACTTTTCTTCCTGGGGATTATGTGTGTCGCAAGGGAGAAGTGGGACGAGAAATGTACATCATAAAATTGGGTCAGGTTCAAGTTATGGGCGGACCCAATAGTGACACTGTTTTGGCCACTCTATTTGAGGGTTCTGTATTCGGTGAAATCAGTTTGTTGGGCATCAATGGAGCAGATCGCCGTACGGCTGATGTGCGCTCTAAAGGTTATGCCAATCTCTTCGTATTATCCAAATCAGATCTGAATGAGGTCATTGCTTATTATCCCAATGCCCAGTCTATTCTAAAGAAGAGAGCACGAGCTTTGATGCGTAAAAATGCCGCACGTGAGAAAGAAGAAAGGGCTCGTAGTGCCGAACAGGCAGATGTGGTTATTGGTAATCCCAAGACCCCTGAGAATCCACCCAAACTGCTGCAGACAGTCATACAAGCTTTGCCATACGAATCGCCGGCGGTTATGCTGATTACACGCGGCTCTAAACGCATGCGCAAGAAGCGTCATTCTATGAAAATGGAAACTATCGAAGATCGGGAAGTGGAGGACATCACTGAGGGTCAACATCACATTAAAGCCCGCGACAGTTTCATGCTACATCGTGAATCAAGAGCCTATTCCCCGGATCTATTGTCCTCTATTCAGAGAGAACTGGAGAATAAACATCAATTCATCAATTTAACTGATTCCGAAAAGGCTTTGATTATTTCCACATCGAGTAATGATTCGGTTCAAGTCGAAGACATCGAAACGTATGAAAAATGAAGGATGGTTACGGAAAAGTTTCTATACGAACACAGGGATTATGTTAAGTAAGGGATCTTTAGGTCTAGTGGATTGGACATCGAAGAGAAAGATGTTTTTTTCTTTTGAGTGAATTTATATGTAATTATGAATGCCAAATTCTTGGAACAAAGTTTTATTCATATGTTTATCAATTATACGAAATAAATGTGCTTTGGATGTTTTAAACAAAAAAGATCTTGATTTTTACTTATTTAACATTTCATGCAATATTCGCGGCGAAAGTTTCCATTGCGGACGCCAGAAAAATTAAAGTAGATTTACAGGGTTAACTTGAATTTGCATCTTTTTTGCATAGTAATCAAAAAAATCTAAATACATAAAATAAAGAGGAATATTTAAGGATATAAAAATCGCTCTCATTTGAATTAAACATTTCTTGGTTAATTTAAAAATTTTAAATTCGTCTGTTGCGGACGTTACTTTGCACAACAATTTCAATTCGTTAAAATAACAATATTCTATGGAAAATTCTACATAATGTTGTATCTTATATTTTACTAGCTTAACCCCGTGCGCTTCGCAGCCCCACCATTTATTTATTTTCCTTTTAGGGTACTGTAGAATAGTTATACCTCAATCTTTCAAAAACAAATGACTATTTCATATCTTGTTTATGTTCCTAGCATCAAGGTACAATATTTATTCCTTTTCCTTCATGTGCCTCTACACGCCAAAAACTATTTTTGGACCATATTTTACCTTTTTCCCCTATTTATGTTGCAATAGCTAGATTCACACCCAGATACAACATAAAACAATGTTTGCCCCACCGTGTCTTTAAAAGTTTTAATTTAAAAAAAAGGTAAAATGAATGCCTACACGCTGAAAAAAAAATCGCTTCTGTAGTATATTGTCCCAAACATATTCGGCTTGAAACATATATATGTTTAGGGTACACTCTAAACATATAATATTTGGTACACACAAAAATTATATATGGGAAGACGTTGTTCTAAACAAATCTTTGTCCCGTGTAGTTTAAGTTGCAAGGCTTACAATTACCACTGGGATCATATTTAATCATTTTCGCTCAATTCATTCAACCCAATATGTCATAATTTACCATTTTTGCACCAATGTACAAAATTTAATCGCTTTTGCCCCAACAGTGCCACAAAAAGTGTGCATTTAGAGAAATCAAAAGTTATATTCCAAAAGCCATATTCGCAATCTTAGGCCGTATTTTACCCTTAATAGGGGATAGGGATAGGGGATCTGTGACACGTTTAACTTTTTACCATACCGTGCCTTATATAACTTTTTTCCCACGGTTTACACACGCTGAAAAAAAATCGCTTCTGTAGTATATTGTCCCAAACATATTCGGCTTGAAATATACATATGTTTATGGTACACTCCAAATATATAATATTTGGAGTAATACAAATATTATATGTTTGGGAGGGTATTGTTCTAAACAAAAATATGTTCGCATTCTAATATTTTTGTATTGAGAACTAGTATTTCCGAAACAAAGTTTAATTTGTATTTATGTATTTTGGTAATGTATTAATGCCCAATTTAAAGACAAGTTTTCTGGTTTTCAGATTTTTTTATACATTTTATACGTTTTTAAAATTTAATTAAATCTTAAATGGTATAATCTTTGTAAATATGAATTGCATTAATGTGTTGACAGAAAATGATGAATTGGAAAAAAACTAACTAAAATGGGAATAAGTCAGCAAAGTTTTAAAAAATATATATTTGGAAAACTTCTTAAACAATTACTTTGTTTGTGTGTAAACACATATTTTATTTGTGAAAGTCAGTTTGCAAATAAATTATATTATAATATATTAATATATGCGTTCCAAACAAAATTTCTTGATTTTCAAATAAAATTTATTTGTTAACAAATATAAAATATTTAAAAAAATCGTTTCCAAGTATATTTTCTTTCAATTCAAACATATCAAAAATGACGATTTTCCCCCGTGCATAGAAGCATCGCACTCTGGTTATGAATCACTCCATTACTTAACTTAATTCAATATTTTATTATTCCACTGCTCTTCTAAAGTATGCAATTGTATACATATCTGGGACTATATAAACACTTTTTCCCCACTTAACTCATTTACCATTTTGCCACAATTTATCGTATTTAACAATTTTTACCCCATTGTACCATATTTAACCCTTCTTGTTTCACTGTATTTAACACCTTTTAGCCACTCGGCACCATAATATTAAACTTTAACTAAAATCATAACATTTGAAAAAAGGACTTCTTATCTCATATTTATGTTCCAGATGTTGCCCTCTCTCCCTAGATCCATCATTTTGCCCATATTTAGCACCTTTTTGTATTCCAGTACCATATTAAACCATTTTTGTCCTACACATTGTACCATAGTTAACCGTTTTTGTCACACTGTACCATATTTAATCCTTTTTGCCCTACTGTATCATATTTTATCCTTTTTGCCCCACTGTATCATAGTTAATAAATTGTTGCCCCACTGTACCATATTCAATCCATTTTGTCCTACTTTACCATATTTAACTATTTTTGCTCCACTGTATCATACATAACCCTTTCTGCCCCACTGCGCCATTTTAACACTTTTTGTCTCACTGTACCATATTTAAAAATTGTCACCACTCTACCATACTTAGCCCCCTTTTGGCCCCTTTTCGACCCACTGTACCATAGCTAACCATTTTTTGTCACACTGTACCATATTTAATCCTTTTTGCCCCACTGTATCATAGTTAATACATGTGTGCACCTCTCTACCGTATCTAACCCTTTTTTTCTCACTGTACCATATTTAAAATTTTGCCCCACTCTACCATACTTAACGCTTAACTGTACCATATTTAATCACATTTTATCCTCTGTACCATTTTTGTTCACTATACAATATTTAATGTTTTTGACCCACTGTGCTTTTCACATCTCAAGTTTAAGTTCCAATTTTGCCAGATTGACTCATTTTTGCCCCAATGCATCATTATTAACCCGTTTTGCCCCACCGTGAATTTCCAAAAATCTTCCGATCTCTAGTTTTGTTACTAAAGCTACCCTAGAACCATGGGACCATATCTAACATTTTTAAAACACTGTACCCTTTTTTTAACTTTTTGCCCCACTGTGCCCAAAATTTCTGGGTCTACCTCATAAGGGCTACCCTTACACCAAATTTCACGATTCTAGCTCATTCCGTTTAGATTTGGCGGTAGTACCATATTTATCCCTTTTTGCCCCATTATGCAGGTAATAGTACGAATTTCGAAAAATCCCGTCTTATTGCTCGTCTACATCCCAAGGGCTACCCTCCCACCAAATTCCATGATTCTAGCTTCAGCCGTTTGATCTGGGCGATGATCAGTCAGTCAGCCAGTCACGCAACAATTTTATATATATAGAAAGACCCTGTCTTCCGTGCCATTTCAATGGTAGATTCATTCGCGGAACTTTGCCGCGAATATCGCATTCATCAAAAGTATTTAGGTACATATTGAAATGTCATTTCAAAGAACACTGAAATAATTGTTGTTGCAGAAGGTTATATAAAAATATTGCTTTCAGAACGTCAACGGGATGAACATTAGTAAAACAAAATGCGTACGAATGTTACGTCCACAACACAGAATTTGCCCATATGTCATCAGCATAATCGAGGTCTTCGGGATGTTGATTCAAATCACATACGGTGGTTGCTTGCAACATTATAACGCCGAGTACTTTGTTGAAAAGCAGTGGGGAAAGAACACAGCCTTGACGTACTCTTGCGATTAATGTCCAGTTACAAATACTAGTTATAGTCAACGGAAGTAAGGATGTATTGGAACGGGTAAGGTAGGCTAACTACGAATTATATTCCTGTAGGAAAGTTCTTCCATTGGGTATACATGTGTATATAACAGTAATTCGCGCAATATTGTTGTACGACATTGTGGTGTGGTGGACGGCAACTGATAAACGATCCTTTACCAACTAATTATCAGAGGTTGAGAGAACTTCCTACCTATGCATACACGAAGCTTTAATGACTACAGCGACTGAGTCTCTACAAGTTATACTCCTTATACTGCCAATTTACACTGTGCTACAATATTGAGGTACAAGAACTACGGCCACATGAGAATATCACAATGCTAGTGCTAGCATCACTTAAATACCCGCCAGAGATGAATGTGTTGACAGAATACCAAGAAATAGAAACCATCTGGTTCGAAGCTTGATAAAAAGGTTGTCTTCGATGTCAGGAATGGTTCGCAACCTCGTAAACGTCACATGCGTCATAAACCCGTCTCAAATGTTTAAAAATGTCACAAAAGGCACAAAGTATGTATTATATTTTATTAAATATAGGCTACAAAGCTTTTGCAATATTTCATGTCCATAGCTATACGATCTTGACCATTTGTCCGATTATATAAAGTGTTAAAAATTTGAAAATTAAATTTCCTTCAACTTCTCGCTAAATTTACCACCCCTTTAACAGTTTGAGAGATATCTGACAAGCCATTTATAGATTTTTGTATAAAAATGTGCTTTTTAAAGCGCTGTAAAAGCGTCAAAATGATAACAGCGATCTATTGATGATCCAATGAACAATTGATGATCCAATCGCACATTTCTCCAAATTGTCTCATGTGCATTTTGATTTGAACGCTCATTTTCGTAAAAGGCTTAAAAAACGTTAACGCGTTGCTCGCTTGTGTATCTTTTCATGGATCAAATTGAGTTAGTCTGAAATTGAGAAATGCCAAATGAAATGCAGAAAAAACTTGATGTTTAGGTGTGGTTCACATTCAACATCGGCCCTTATAATTTAAACGCCCTTTACATTCGGTGGGTAGACGTTTTCTTAAAATAAGCGAAAAGAAAAACCTCTTCTTGAATATGTTGATTCGATTAAAGAGAAAATAAAACTAAAATGTTCCATAATTTTCGACGTTGTATACGTATGTCGTATAGAGATACCTGATGTGTCTATCAAGCTCAAGTAATTGTAATAAGGGTAGCCGCCAAGTGGCTGAGTCACAACAGTCATCAATTATCTGCCCTCGACTACCGAAAATCTCTTAACGAGATGGTTGAGCAGTTTAAAATATATCTAATTTAGGGATACCTACGCTTAGGGATATCCCGGGGAACTGCAAAGCCGATGAACTTGCAACAAAAGAAATTCCAGAAGAATTTGCATATATTGGTACGCCACTGTCCACATGCATGCTGTGACTTAGGCAAGAGCAAGCTTACCATACGCCCTCCTTTCGGGGGACCGGTCCTCCATTTTTAACCAAAGTAGTCCCATCCTATTTGTCTTCCTTTTGTTACTGCTTCAAATGTATTTTTATAGTTCCACCAATCGTGGTTTTGGATTGACTGTTTCACCAATAATCATCCTCAAGCTGAAATATACTTTCAACTACTGAATATTTGTTAATTTTTCGCTATACCAGCACAAATAGCAGTGATTAACGCTCAATGGACAGATGAAGGGAACCGTTTACAAATTGATTCTTCAAAAACAGTAATTTGCACTACATTTGATTTCAAGAACTACTCTGCCCTCCTAAGAAAGAAAGGCACATCTCCATTTTAGTTGTTTAGCTTTTACGTTTTTTAACTTTTTGGTTCCAAACCTAAACCTGAAATTAAAAGGCGCGAAATTTAAAAAACGTAAAAGCAAAATATCTCAACACTACTAAAATGGAGATATGCCTTTCTTTCTTAGGAGGGTACTACTTCTCTGTAGAATTTTATAAGAATTTGTCATCAAAGCAGATATCTTCCTCAGCTAAAAAAACGTATACTGAATTATTAAATTGATCTTACTGGTGATTATCACATACTTTTGAAGTAATACGAGTGTGTTTTAGTACGAATGTAGTCTTTTGTTTTTTCATACAAAGAGATCCTTTTGTTACATTTGCAAAATTTATTGTTAAAATTCGCAATATATACTACATGTAGATCTTTAGGACTATGGCCCTTTTTAAAAAATTAAATTGTTGGTCATAACAAAATGTTTTTTTTTCAATTACAGCTATTTTTATACCCTCACTTTAGTGTGACGTGGGTATATATCATTTATTTTAAAAAAATATCCTCCGATGTTTCCAAGAGCTCTTTGTAAATATCACAAATGTCCTCCTTTCCGAAAAATGTTTATGGTTACCCTGGGCAAGAGGCAGTCTAATGAGGAATCTAAAAAATCGACACCTGTAGGGTTGCTAGAGAAACATGACCAAAATACGACTTCGATGGTTGTATCAATCGAATTAAGATTGTTTATTTCATTGACACTCGGTTAGTTGTGGTAACTACTTTTAAATTTTCATTATAGTACCATATGATCGATTTTTGGTTGTGACAACCAATGTTTTATTCTTGACAACAGACATTGTATCAGTAGACCAAAGATTATTATTGCAACGAATAATTGGTTACTACAACAGAAAAAATATAAATAAATAATCTAATAATTTCCCAAATTTAGAATAATTAAATGTATTTTGGGAAATACAACCGAAAGATTGGTTGCTGTTATTTTGCTGATACATGACAAACAAAAAATAAAATTACTCGACATAAATAAATCTTCAACATTGTGTTCAAGAACGGTATATAAAGTCAAAAATAATCTCGTGTGGATAATAATGTTGGAATTCAGAATATGTTGTGCAAAATGTTTTACATAAATAAAAAATAAAAGCAACAATCATGAAATTGAAAGCACAGGGTTAACCGATATTTGCAAAAAAGTTTTGTACTCTCGTGTACTAAAATTTGTGTCAAATATTTCCACATCTCATAATAGTGATGAATTTGTAATATGGGATTTTTAATTTGGTTTTTTGCCCAATAAATAAAATACAAATTAATGAAGACTGTTTTTAATTAATTGTCGGTTGTATATGACTGACAAATTGTCAGAACAATCAATTTTTTAAAACAGTTGGTTGTGGCAAAATACAACAGATAATTTTAGCCACCATTTTCGTAGTTGGCGCAACCAAATATGATTGTTGTCAACATGGAAGCAGAAGTATCCCACAACCAAAATGTTGGTTGTCCTGATAGAATCGCATAATAGTCGACAGAACTAGACTAGTCTAGACTAATGTTATGACAAACAATTATGGCGATTGTTAGGAGTAATGACCACTCCATGTTTCCACTTTTCGATTAAAATTAACAAACAAAACATTGAAGCTATTAAAAATATATGTATCGTATATTAAAATATACCTCAATTTGTTCATATTTAGTTTCCAAAAAATAGCAACTATTTCCATTTAATTAGTGAGGCTTTGCTAAGTTTACTCCTAATATACACATTTCTTGCTACTTTAAAAAAACCCATTCTGAATTTGTTCAGTTTTTAAGAAAAAAGTATTGCGATACCGCTTCGAGAAATATAAATATTACAGTTGTTACGCGATACAAGTAGTGTTTACTTATATATCGAATTTTGCTAAACCAGAACCTTCAACAATTTAGAGAGTACTTGCGCATGCAATATGCATAATTGATACAAAAATGGTAAAGTCATCTTATTATTCAAAAATAATTTTCAAGAGTTAGAGAGGCTCACCGGGTCATCGATTGAGAAATAACGAACAACTTGTTTTGGGTCTACTTAGGAATGTATACAAATAATCTTACCTGTGATTTTTTTTAAATCCTTCCAATGTTTTGGGGTGTATTGGAAGATTTAAATACATGTGTAATAAAACTCCACAAAATTTTTGGTTTTTGAACTAAACTAAAAATTTTATTATAGCTTTGCATGAGAAACAAGAGTATATGTCAAATAAACAATATTTAAATAATATTAAATTAATTTAGAAAATACTGGTATTTTTAATTAATTTTTCTTTGTGTTTTTTTCTTCAAAAATAAATCTCCTATTTGTTTTAAATCTTAACACATTACAATATTTTCCATAATTCAGGTGCTCATCTAAACTCCGTATTTTTCTCTAACTAACAATGAAAAAATACAGACGATAACATTACAATTTTGTTGCTTCGGTTATTTATACACGACTGAGTGAGGATCTGACAGGGATCTGTTTTGGTCTAAAATTTAGCAATTTTAAATTAATTTTGTTTTACAATTTGTTTTTTACAATATACATTATACATGTAAAGCTCATAACATTAAGTCTGACATTTAAAAAATTCCTGGAATTTCTTTGTTCATTTCTTTTATTTTTATTAATTTACATTTATTAACAACACAAGGATTTCGTTAGACTTGCGCGGAGGGGAGGGGGGACTTCTTTTCTTCGGGAGAGTAATATCACGGATTTCAATAAATTCTTTAACTATTTGTTTAAGACGGAATACTGAAGACTCAAAATTAACTAATAAACAGAAGAAATGGGTATAAATTAGTTTAACATAGACATAAATACTTAAATGTGAAGGAGTGTTTGGGAAACACTTCATTTAAAGTTATAATGATTTATGTTTTCTTATCTTTTTTTATACAAATATTAATATATTATTTTATAATATATGAATATATATAAATTTTAAGTGTTTTCTTTTACATTATTTAATTTTTTCATTTTGTTCAATTTATAATGGGCTGTTCACATTTTAGTTTTATTTTTTTTTCGGTGTGGTAAAGACAATTTTGTTCAGCTTTTAGCCAAATATGAAACATGGAAATACCCAACGAACATAAGGTAACGATTTCTCAAGGGTAATACTTTTCCAACTGAAATCATTCCCAACAATTTTTCATCTTGATTAATCTAAGACTTTTGTGGCAAATGCTATACTTCTCATTAGTTTCTCAAGTAGCTTAACATATGACAATTTTAAAATTGTTTTTTGTTTTTGTTATTCGATCTGTTATGATTTTTCATAGCTTTGTTTTTGACTTTTGAATTTTAAAATTATCTCCAGTGGGAAATTTTGAAGTTGAACTTGAGAAACTATTGAGAATTAAATCAAATAAAATGATATGGAAAACCAGTTGAATAATTATTTAGTGCTGAAAGGTCAGCATAGCATTCATATTATCAATGTTGTCTATTCAGACATTTTTTGCCTTGTGTTTACTGGATTATGTCAGTTTTTTTGGAGAAACCTATTATTATCAATCATTTTTCACGTCGAATTCAACACTTGACATGGAGAAATGTTTGAGAATATTAACTTCATCTCACGTTGTTAGGTCTGGAATTAGAGTGTCCAATTAATCTTAAACTGTGAACAGCCCACAATATTTGGTAGGCTACAATAAATTTTCACATTTTCTCTGTAGGCAAATACGGAGCTACACTTTGGAGTGTTGTTTGCATTAAGCATGTTCACAATAACGACGTTTTTCGTTGACGGCAGCGAGAGTTTTTCAGAGCAAATAGATTTTTAAACATTTTGAAAATAAATGTTGTTGAGTCAGGATCATATCACCATATTATATTAACAAAATTGATCACATTTCTATGATTGCAAGAAGAAAAAACAGTCTTCTACATACAAACAAATTTTTCCGAGAGAAATAAAACTTAAGTGCATTTGTAACAGACCTTGCTTCGACATATAACTAATCAGTTATACAGAACCCTATGTTATATTTCCATCATTCTCATATTAACCGGATGTTAATATTTTCTGTTAAAATTAGTTACGAGTAATAGGTGTAAGTCAGATTATAATCACAATTCTAACAGAAGACCCCTAGGGCTAGACCTATTTCGGCAATGCGTAATCCACAGGTGGTAGCCGTTTTTCTAGGTGGTGATTTTGAAGTGTAAGGCTTCGGAATACACACTTAATCCAAGAAACGAAATAAAGGGAACCATTGGATAATTGTTTGTCTCTAATCAGTCGTCCACGTTTCTCACCCCTTTAACCCAAAAAAAATTGCAATAAAATCTTATCAAATGTCAATGGTCATTCAAATCATTGATGCCTCTAGTTGGGGTCTTTTGGAAAAATATTCCTCACGCAAAACTACCGTGAGAAATGTGAACGACTAATTTTAGAGAAATAATTCTCCTAGAACAACGGCTCCTACCACTCGATTTATGATGGTCAAAATAGGTAAATCTTTTCTGTTAGATTTTTAAAGTGTTCATTTGGGAATCGAACCCAACACCATCGGTTTCCAAGACTAACTCACTAACCACTGAGCTATAAACCTATTGTAATTGCTGCTACTAACAGTTCGTTTGTTCCAACAGAAATTCTAAAACAATAGTTTTTGCAAGCCCAAATTAAATTTCTGGGTAACGATTTATATTCGAGTGAAGAGGGACAACGGAGCCCTAGAAATCACTTGGGAACTTTATTGGTCTATGTAAACTGATAAGTCCGGCTGCCACTTTACCCTAACCTAGCTCCCTCTATATATACCCTACGGGAATTTGTACCGGAACGATGGCATAATAAATGGCATCCTCTAATAAAAAGTAGATAACCCAACAGGTAGTATATTAAGGAGTAAATAACTCAACGGTTCGTCAACTAAGAAATAGAACCCAGCTGTTCGTCAACTAGGGTGTAGATAACTCAACTAAGTAGTCGATAACCGGACCGGTTATTAGGTAAGGAGTAGATAACCTCAATGATTGTCAAGTAAGTAATAGATAACCCACCGGTTGTCAAGCAAGTTATTTGACGACCACCATTTAAGTGGTCTTCAAATAAGGCGTAGATAACTCAACAATGGTGTAAATAAAACAAAATGGTCGTCAAATGAGGAGTAGATAACTCAACTAAGCAGTGTATAACCAAACTGGTACTTAGATAAGGAGTAGATAACCCAACTGGTCTTCAGTAAATAACTCAACGGTTCGTCAACTAAGGAATAGATAACCGAACTGGTGCTTAGCTAAGGAGTAGGTAACCCAACTTGTCGTCAACGAGGGAGTAGATATCTTAACTAAGCAGTATATAACCGAAACGGAACTTAGCTAAGGAGTAGATAAACCAACTGGTCGTTAATTAGTAAGTAGATAACCTAACTAGTTCTTAGGTTAGCAGTAGATAACCTTAATGATCGTCAAGTGAGGAATAGATAACCCACAGATCGTCAAGTAAGGAATGAATAACCTACCTATCGTCAAGTAAGGATAGATAACGGTAACCCTTTAAGTGGTCGTCAAATTAGGCGTAGATAACTCAAAAATGGAGTAAATAAAACAAACCGGTCGTCAAATGAGGAGTAGATAACTCAACTAAGCAGCTGATAACCGAACTGGCTCTTATCTAAGATCGTCAACTAAGGAGTATATAACACAAATGGTCGTCAAGTAAGGAATAGATAACCCAACTGGTCATGAAGTAAGCAATAGATAATCTAACTGGTCATCAAGTAAGGAATATATAACCCAACGGGTCATCAAGTAAGGAGATAACTCACCTAAGGAGTATATAACCCAGCTAATACTCTACTAAAGTGTATATTTCTCTGATGCAGTCGTATGATGACATACCAGATACAGCAGTATTGTCGCATCCAGCAATTGAACTAGTACTGAAATCAGTAGACTCAGGTAAAATTACAGGAGGATAATTACTCATTGAAATACACCCAAAGAAAAATTTTAGTTGACGCAATCATATTCACAGATCACAATTTAATGGCTATAAAATATTTTAACCGCTATTACGGTATTCATAATCACGATTGTCCTAATCATAACATAGTCGCGATTGCTATGACTACAATTTTTCTCTGCGTGTAATGGAAAGTAAGGATTAATTAAACATCACTACAATTATCAAAATACTCGTAGTTTAAACAATGTTAATAAAAAAATATAATTTACAATCTTCACCTAGGCAATTCAAATAATTTATGATAATTTTCTCCATCTCCGGTTATCCTACAGTTACAGCTGCCAAATGCTATGGAATTATTTTTTTTTTAATTTTTTTGTTACCTCTAAACGAGCTGGTTAAAATGGGTGTTAGGGTTAACTTATTTCAGTTTAAAAATTCATATACTCGTAAAATGTGTAAAAATTTGTAAACTCTCTCTCGTCTGCATCAACTCGTGCTACTTAAATTGTGAAACTTCTTTTGATAAAATATCAACTTTTAGATTGCTGCGATTAAATAAATAAATTGATTGATTATAGCATTTAATTAAAGTTCGATTTATGTTACGTTCATTATTTGCTAAGCCGTTTCGGGTGAAAAGCTATCGATTGTGAATGAATCTGCGCGAAAAATTCAATGCATTTGATTTTGATTTTAATTTTGTCATTTCATTCATTCATCCATACAGTTTTAAATACAGTTTTGAATGGACGATCTCAATTTTACGATTGCGTTTCTAGTAAATTTATTTAGATTTTGAGATTTTTTTCGGAGTTTCAATAAAAAAAATTGTGAATCACTTTATATATGTATTTGTAATAAATCTCGTAATTTTTGCTATTATATATAAGTATGTGAATCGGTGTGAGTGAGTCTGTGTGTGTGAGGTTTTGTATATATATATTATACGTATATGCTTTAAACACTTTTTTGATTATATTATCTATTTTATAGTGTTCATTTGGAATGCTGCTCTTCTATTGTTTAAATATTCGCTGCGATTTAAACATTTGTTGGATTGGGTCTCATATAGTTTGTATGGGCATATGAACGTAACAATCGATTGTAGGGATACTGAGCTGCTGGCCAAAGTTCGGGCTTTTCGGTTAAGGTATCGGATAGGGCTTGCAATAAAACATCTGTTGTAAAAAGGTTGAAGAGATTTCAGTTAATTATTTCAAATGGTTTGTTAGAGAGTTCAACTTACGTATAACTTTTTGCTCCAAATCCAAGGGTATGACTCCCAGTTCATGTTCTCGTTCAAAGAAATCCATTAATTTTTTAATTTCTCTTTGAGCTTCATCACCGTGTGTTAGCGATTCGGTGAACATGATCTGTAAAAATTAGAAGAAAACAATGACCAAATAAAGCGCTGCATAATTTATAAAATTAACACGAATACCTCCACAGAAAATGATAAAATTGATATCAATTTCTAAATTAATTAATTAATTATGTACACCCGAAAAATAAAGTTTGCCATTAAACAGAAACATTGGCTTCTGAGTCGGCGGCATTCAAATTGTCTGTTATTACAGAAAATTATATTATATGTAAAAGTCTGGAATTTTTGAATATCAAAGTGTTGAAAAATTGTGGACTTTGCTAAAAGTATCTGTTGATTGATCCATTTCAGTCATTGTTTTCTCAGAAGTGGAATACTCTATGTTGAGCATCTCAGTTCGTATAGTGGCCGGATTTATCATTGGACAGCCTATCTGCCTCATGCATATGCATGTTGACTGTAGTGCACCATTATATACAAATTCGTCGATAATTTGTAAGGTCGTGCTCGAAAAGGTATGAACCGTCACACGCGAAAAATAAAATCCGCGAACATTGCTTGGACTTTTGCATTTATCGTTTAATATTAATTTTTTAATTGGGACAGTAACAAAAAATTCAAGAAAATCGATTTGAAAATCCGCGAAACAACTCACTCGTTGGAATCAAATTCCTATTCGTTCATACCTGACACTTACTCGCTCCGGGATGAAATATCTTTATACCCTACACCACACTGTGGTACAGGGTATTATAAGTTTGTTTCACGGCAGATGTTTGTAACACCTGAAAATAACACGGCTAGACCCACCTTAAAGTATACCGATCGACTCAGACGGACAGACATGGTTAAATCGACTAGCTGAGTCGATTTAACCATGTCTGTCCGTCCATCTGTCCATGTAAAGTTGTTCGTCGACTACAGGTCGCAATTTCACTCCGATCGTTCTGAAATTTTGCAGTTTAGAGTATTTCGCAGCTGTTAAGATCGCTATTGAATTTGGTTGAAATCGGTTCAGATTTAGATATAGCTCCCATATATATCTTTCGTCCGATTTGGCCCTTTAGGCCTATAGAAGCTGTATTTTACATCCAATCGTTTTGAAATTTAGAATGGTAGAGTTTCTTGATCCATGAACCAACACTACCGAATTTGAAGAAAATCGGCTAAGATTTAGCTATAGCTCCCATATATATGTTTCGTCCGATTTGGCTCTTTAGTCCAGCAGAAGCTTTATTTTACATCCAATCATTTTGAAATTTAGAATGGTAGAGTTTCTTGATCCATGAACCAACACTACCGAATTTGAAGAAAATCGGTTAAGATTTAGCTATAGCTCCCATATATATGTTTCGTCCGATTTGGCCCTTTAGGCCTATAGAAGCTGTATTTTACATCCAATCGTTTTGAAATTTAGAATGGTAGAGTTTCTTGATCCATGAACCAACACTACCGAATTTGAAGAAAATCGGTTAAGATTTAGCTATAGCTCCCATATATATTTTTCGTCCGATTTGGCTCTTTAGTCCAGCAGAACCTTTATTTTACATCCAATCATTTTGAAATTTAGAATGGTAGAGTTTCTTGATCCATGAACCAATACTACCGAATTTGAAGAAAATCGGTTAAGATTTAGCTATAGCTCCCATATACAGGGTTGCCCATATTCGACGGACCCATCTGGCAACGCCATAACTTTTGACAGAGATGTCAGATCGCTTAATGACATACCGCGTTTGAAGCGTCAGTCCAAGCAGATTTTTACCATGGAACAATAAACGCCACGCGAGCGCTCTGAAATAGTTGAAATTTACATTCAACAGAAGAAGTCAATTGTGAAAACTCAAAAAAAACTCAAAAAACTGTCCGATGAAGCCCATTTCACATTGAATGGGACCGTAAATAAGATTCAAGAATTGCCTCTTCATGACGAAAAAGTCACAGTTTGGTGCGGCGTTAGTGCGAAAACGGTCATTGGGCCGTTTTTCTTCCAAAACGAAAATGGCCATGCTGTTACCATCAACCAGGAGCGTTATCGCGACATGATGACCAATTTTGTGATGCCAATTATTCGTCGAAAGCGTATGAGGCAGTTCTGGTTTCAACAAGACGGCGCTCCACCGCACACAAGTCGCATAACAATCGATTTTCTGAAGAATTTGTTTCCGGGCCGTTTGATGTCGAAAAGTGGTGATTTGGACTGGCCACCGCGTTCGCCCGATTTGACGCCGCCTGACTTCTTCTTGTGGGGATATTTGAAGTCAAAGGTTTACGTTAACAAGCCAAGGACCGTAGAAGAGCTCAAGGACAACATTCGTGAAGAAATAGCCGCTATTCCGGCCGAAATGTTGGCGAAAACGATGGAAAATGCTGCAAAAAGGGCACAATACGCCATCAACGCCAGAGGCGGCCATTTGAGAGATATCATATTCAAAAATTGATGTAAACAAATCTACTTGGAACAAATTAAATGATTAAGATTGCCAACCGCCAAATTTTTATTTTTTTCTTTGATTTTTTTTAAAAACACATGGGTCCGTCGAATATGGGCAACCCTGTATATGTTTCGTCCGATTTGGCCTTTTAGTTCTATAGAAGCTGTATTTTACATCCAATCGTTTTGAAATTTAGAATGGTAGAGTTTCTTGATCCATGAACCAACACTACCGAATTTGAAGAAAATCGGTTAAGATTTAGCTATAGCTCCCATATATATGTTTCGTCCGATTTTGCTCTTTAGTCCTGTAGAAGCTGTATTTTACATCCAATCATTTTGAAATTTAGAATGGTAGAGTTTCTTGATCCATGAACCAACACTACCGAATTTGAAGAAAATCGGTTAAGATGTAGCTGTCGCTCCCATATATATGTTTCGTCCGATTTGGCCTTTAGTTCTATAGAAGCTGTATTTTACATCCAATCGTTTTGAAATTTAGAATAGTAGAGCTTCTTGATCCATGAACCAACATTGCCGAATTTGAACAAAATCGGTTAAGATTTAGCTATAGCTCCCATATATACATATGTTTCTTTCGATTTGGCTCTTTAGATCCAATCGTTTTTATACCCTACACCACACTGTGGTACAGGGTATTATTTAAGTATAAAATGTCCCAAACGTAAATTTATGTAAACAATTTATACATGAATTACAAAATTTATACATCAGAGTTATTCAATATTACGAGAGTGGTGTAGGGTATTATATAGTCGGCCCCGCCCGACTTTAGCCTTTCCTTACTGGTTTTACTTTATTATTTTTAGTCATGCTACATGTCTATCACGGGAGTTTCTATTTCTAGCTTCGAAACATTTGTATAGATGTAGAAATAGTTACTGTTTCCTTTATTAGAGGGAGGTTTGAGAGTACTCTTAGAGACATCCTACAGAAGGCCCTTCAAACATCCGCAAGATGGGATTCCGAAAACGGTCTTGGTTTTCACCCAACCAGGACGGAACTAGTTATTTTCAGTAGGAGATATAAGTTACCAACAGTTGCACCTTTCCTCTTAGGAGTATTGAAATTCCCTTCTCTAAAATCGCAAAATACTTAGATATTTTACTGGACATAAAGTTTAACTTCAAACCTAACATTCTAGAAATAGCAAAGAAGGCTTTAGTAGCGCTAAATACGTTTAAAAGGGCAATGGGAAAACGCTGGGTTCTGAAGCCAAATATAGTTTATTGGTTGTATACGGCAGTAGTCAGACCGATAATGCTGTACGGCATTGTCGTCTTGTGGGCAGCTCTGCAGGAATCCACCACCACAAAGTTCAGCGAAAAGCACCATCTGGGGCACTAAATGTTATACTACAGTTAATGCCGCTAGACATTCCAGCAGTGCAAAATGCCGCATGTACTGCGATTAGACTTAGGGAACATGGCTACGGACATAGTGTCATCTGCCTTCCGGGCATTGTGCAATGACTGAACCACTTTTTGACAAGAAGTATATAACTCGTATAAGTACCTTATAGATCAGCGGGAATGGTCGTATACTAGGACATAGGCAGATATCTTAGCTACTGAAGAGGTGGCGGAATAGCTGAAAATTAATGTTCTGACCAAAGTCGATATCAATATTTTCTCTGACAGTCGTGCTCCTTTCAAGTCCCTGGAATTTAAAAACTGCCCTCGACTGTCGTAGATCTCTTAACGAGATGGCTGAACAGTATAATATACACCTGATATAGGTATCAGGCCACAGGGAGATACCAGGGAACTGAAAGCAAATGCATTTGAAGGAAGGACTATAGTCGAAAAAAATCCTTACTTGAATCAAGTATTTTCTACTTTGACTTCGCTAAGGCTTGATTCCAGTACGGATTACTTTCTTCTTTCTGCGCAGGAACTGCCATAAACGTTTAGGGGGAACAGGAATATTCCTCTGGCAACCTGCAAGCTCTTCTTGAGAGATAGTGGCCTTACGGCAGGTGATCACTACTCAGGATCTGCATGCATTCCAGACTGATATGGCCCTGCATAAACTCCAAACGCACTGCTGTCGTTATCGAGACTTATCGGGTTAGTCATGAAGGGTCACTGACTTGTTGGACTGAACGCATAGATCTTGAAGTTCATGCAAAATCATTTTTTACAAGCTATTGGTACAAAGAGGAGGCGTAATCAATAGAACACCTTCAGCGTCTGTGCCCGCGCTCTATAGACAGCGGCATGCAGCCTTAGACTCTAATTCATTGGAGAGTTAGCTAACTTGGCTGATGTTAAAACCCGCCAAATGTTGATCTTTTTAAAGCAATCAAATTGGTTCAAAGGAAGAGGTAAGGAGTTACATATGTTTTCACTTACGTCCCTGTGGTACGCCCAATGGCCTATTTAGTCTTAGTGAGTCTGTATACAGGCTGCTACTCTTAACCTAAACTAACCTACTACTTTGTGATCTCTGTCAACCCAAACTTCCCTGACTGGTATCTTAGTTGTAAAGTTCTTTTCGACTTCGATGTATATATCTATATAGTCAATTTCACTTCTATGTGATATGCACATGTGGTCGAAGTCATTGTACCTCCACATTGATAGACAATTTGATCTTAAAGCCGCACTGGTTGCAACTTTTCTAGCCACAATATCTGCGACTCTGTCGCTGTAGAACTTAAAGCTCCGCTGATGCTTAAGCAGGCAGTTCTCTGAAAGTTCATCAGTTGACTGGTGATAGATTGCTTACCAGTCGCCGTCCACGACACGACAATGGGATACAATAGTATTGACCGAACCAGTGGACGACTTTGGGCGAGACCTCCCAACGTGCCCCTCCAGCTTTCCTACAAGAATTTAAGGGGGCGTTGGCCCTTCTTACCCGTTCCAATGCATTAAGTCTGAAGAACAATTTTCTATTGGATTATTTCTAGAAATTTTGCACTTTCAGAAACACTTCCATTTAGCCGAGGAGGATCCATCCACATGTAGAATGTTATATTTCTTAGTAAAGTGAACCAATTCTGTCTAGCCAATTTGTTCAGAGCCACCTTTATAATGTCTCTGCGGATTTTAAGGAATGTGTTCAGTTACTGCGTTTGCAACGTTGGCCGCATATGCCATGGCCTGCAACCAGTACATGCCAGATCTAACATAATTACATTCACCGCTAGATTCCAAATTAGTGGATACAGTTATTCTCCTTGAGAGGTCTCTTTACAAGTCTCGTTGGAGTTGTGTTCCCGAGACTCACTTGTATGCCTCTTCTGTTTTTGAGCAAATGCTGACTAAGTATAATCATCCACAGTTCTCTCTTATATGCTGCAGCGCGACCATTCCCTTAGAATCAAATCCCCATTCAGTCATCTAATCACATCTTTAAGACTTAAAACTATCAAATCTCACTTACCCTTGCCAATTTGTAGATAATCTCCTCCAAATTATATTCCTTATGATCACAGTCTGCAATTTTAGGACGTCTTGTCTCAGTTTCATCTTCGGAAGTATCTGCGAAATTTAAAAAATAAAATTTATATTGTGCAAATATTGCAGAGCACAAATATCTATAGCTACGCACCTTGTCTTTCCTGATTGTTATTATTTTTATTATTTATAGCCTGTAACTTGTGCCACACTGCAATGCTGTCCAAAGTTTTAGCCAAATTTAGATTTTCAGGATCCTCGAGACTTTGTTCAAAATTCAAATATGACAAAGTTGGTTTAGCAGTAGTTGTTGTGGTACTCGTGGTCGTAGTTGTAGAAGTCGTAGTGGACGGTTTAGGTGTAAAGCTCTTCTAAAATGTTCAAGAAACATTCAGATTGAGTGATCAGCTCAATTTAATAGATATAACCTAACCTTACCTTAACAGTATTGTGACGGATTTCTTCGGGGAAAATACGATTGGCGTAGGATTTCTGCAAATATTCAATACCGACACGAATCTCATGCAAAAATTTCAAAGCATCCTCACGACTCATCTAGCGTATAAAGAAGCCAAGTTTAAAACTAGAGTAAAGACTCTTTGATTTTGGGCAAATATTTACCATATCCTGCTGTATTAACTCCTCAACAGCTCTGGCCACTCCAGCCTCATCGCCAGTCCAGAAAACATATTGGGCCATATCGAAGGAGGAATACTGACCATTGCCGTGCCTCAACAAACTTTCGGCCGTCTAAATAAATGAAAAAAGCTGCATTAATTTGGCTTTCACAATAAACGGTTTTCATTTAACGAAACATCGAAACAGAACAAAGCTTTCGTATTGAGTGTGCAAACAATTTTGTTGCTAATTCAGCCGATTGGGTATCATTTTTTGGATGCATTGCTAACTAAAGCCAACTAAAAAAGGTCCTCTATTCATTGAATTGATTTGGTTTGGTTATATAAGAGTAAATATATGTATTTGTAAGTATTGTAGAAGGAACTCTAACGCTATTGGGAATTGGAATCATAAAAACCTTGGGAGCCATGTGGGTCACGGAACGTCGAGAGGTCGATTTGCGTAAAGCCGCTTCGTCCTCGATAATCACATCGCCGATCAATTGCCTTTCCGGTTCCTCTTCATACTTGGGTTTCTTAGTAGTGCGATACGGTCTGTATGTATAGACTTGAGGTGGTGGTGGTTGTGTTGTTGCGATTGTAACAGGCACCTCCGGAACCTCAGGAGGAGCCTCGGTGACCACGACATCGGGCTGAGGCTGATCTACCGATTCTGCAACATCAGATGTTTCTGCAGGTGATTGTTCGACCTTATCAACAGTCTCCGCAGCATCTACGACGGCCTCCTTGGGTGCGGCGGGTTCTGCTGGTTCAGCCGAGGCATCTGAATCATTGTCACTCTCATCACTGTCGTCTTCTTTGGGTGCTACCTCGGGTGCTGGTTGAGGTGGTGGCGGTGGAACAGTTGTGGTTGTGGTGGTAGACTTAGTTGTAGTCGCAGCCGAGGTGGAAGCTGTTGTTGTGTTTGGAAGAACAGGATTCTGACCATATACAAGACGCGCAGCACCGTGTAGACCCAAACGGCACTAGGCAGCAGGGATGTTTGATTGATTAAACATAAGTTTAGCGAAATTGGCTTTAAACCGTTCTTCACTTATATGCAACAATTTTAACTAATTTTACCTATACCTAAATTTAACTATACCTATAAACATAAATTCCTGCAGACAATTATCCAGAATATAGTTTCTTATTGACCTGCCTACAGTATAATCTGCGTGATCCTGGAATAATTACAAATAGTCAAGTCGACTATATAAATAGACTGCGTAATTAACTACAATCGATCCTGCGGTTTAGAAGGCACAGGAGAACTACCGAACTATTCATATTCTATGTACGAATAGATATACAGAAATTCTAATATTAAGGCAATATGAAGGTTGTCTGTTATGTTTTGCGATATGACAAAATTATGAACATTTTATATTCTCAGGAAGTTTTCTGATAGAACTGCTAAGAACCATGAATATTTTGGAGCAATGATATTCTGTTACATCCACAGCGGATTACCTCAACAACAAAATGCTGCTCAACAGCCACCGTATACCGTTAGTATGCGCGATCCAATTGCTCCAATACGAAATCCGCGTAGCCTGTCCACAACATTTGTTTTTGCCAGAGAACATTGCTGATGTCCGTGATCTAATAAAGAATATCAGGATACCGCTGAGAAAATGTATTCACGTTAGATGACACATGATGTCCTGATTTAAGAATTGTTTAAGAAGTGCTCAATGTGCGATTGCCTAAATTGACATTAAGATATGCGGAGGATCGATTCTGCGACTTACTGCCCCATATAGGATCACCCACTTAAAGCGTGGAATCAATTTAGAACCAAATTGGCTTTAAACCGGTCTTCACTTATATGCAACAATTTTAACTAATTTTACCTATACCTAAATTTACCTATACCTAAAAACATAAATTCCTGCAGACAATTATGCAGAATATATTGACCTGCCTACACTTTGCGAGTATATTGTTATTCACTTTATATTGTTATGAGCTCGATACGAAAGAGCAGTCAATATTATGGGTGTTTCCAGGTGAGTAAAATCCGAAAAAACATTAGCGGCCCTAGTAATTCAAAATCAAATGGTTTGATCCTTAGAAACAACGGAGCAGAATCTACTGTACCGCTACATAATGAACGGAATGCCACTTTTTGTAAATTTTCTTCGAAGAATTATGAAATCACTGGCAGCACAACAAGTAACGCTACCTCTCAGACATCGGATATGGAACCATTGTGGTAGCTTTAACCGATCTTTATGGAAATTGTAGCAGAAGTGTGACTTAAATTGGGGAAGAATGTTGTTGATTACAAAAAACGGTTCAGATTTAGATATACTTTGAGCCCAATTAGTATCTAAGCACTGTAGATGTCACCGTGTTTACCACTTCTCATGCTAAACCATTACAATTCATTATAGGCAATTAGTGAGGTGATCACACATAATCTATGATTGGACTAATTACGAAGAAAGACAACTATTTATAGCATACGTCACCTTATACTATTCAATATTTATTATTATAGAGAATATTTAAATCACCCTTAAGTAATGTGTCCTATCATTTCGAGAAAGTGAGTCACATTGTACGAAATGAGCGAAATGTTTATAAAATTTGGCAGATATAATTTTTCACAACAACGAAAGTCGGCCATTGAAAACACAAAGGAAATCCTTTTATCCACAAGATCGGAGATTGAGACAACTAAACGAAGTATTTCCGTATATTCCAATTTTCTAAAATTTTATTATGAAATTTGACTCTAACAAAATGCTAAGAGTTTGTTCCCGACCGAGTTTAACTTTCATAGGTTGTTTCTATATGAATTTTAATCTCAAAAAATTTTGGAAAAATCTGTACCAGTATTTTTCCTATTTAAGGTCATTTTCAAAACTTAGAATATAGTGTTGGTATTATCAATCTGCGACACATTTAAATTTTTTTATCATAACTCAAAATCCACCCATTCCAATTTTTTCGTGATGGAGAATGTCTTCAATCCATTGTATAACTACACCTTTACATATTCTAATCTTACCTTAGCTTTAGGTTTTTCACCATTCATTTCTGCTTTGCCACCGTCATTGTTCTGCAAAGTTGGTGGCCTGTGAGCTCCAGTTCCCTTAGGCTGTTCTCCTCCGACGGAAGTCTCTGGTGGGGTTTCGGCGGCACTTTCAGCCGCTCCCTCGGGAGGACCCTGAGTGCTTTGCAGCTGAGGCGTGGCAGACTCCAGTTGCTCTTCCAATTCAGGAAGAGATACACCGGCCATTGCCAGTGGTTGAGGTTCTTCGGCATCGAGAACTTCTGATTTTTGTTGATGACTATAGGGATGAATTTCACGCAATTGCTCCAATTCCAGAACATCATCATCGGTCTGAAATGAAGGAAAGATACAACTATGTTGTTGCACAATTATTTTCTATATTGGAATGTGTGCGTACCTGTGGAAAACCCATATTTTTGTTCAGCCCGTTTAGCTCGTTGTCCATGGATCCTGGGAAGGGGAAAAAGGAACGAAATATTTTGAAATTAAATTATAGACGTAAATGAAATTTTAAATCAAATTATTCTTAAATTGAATATCGAATCACTGAAAATAAAATTGTCTCGGCGTGCATCTGTGTCACCTTATAATACACTCGAAAAATTTGTTAGTAAAAACTACCTAGCAGAAATTCAGAATTTTTTCAGTACAGGAAATGAATTCTGCTTTAACGAGTTTATCAGCAGCTTCATCACCGCATATTTCTTTGTGACTTGGTATCCATCACAGGGTTATATTATGCTGTTTTTCGAGAACCTTAAACTCTCTGCGACATCGGCTAACTACTTTCGACCTTATATTCGCACTCAGTAGAACCTTTAATACTGTCTGACTGCCGATGAAAACACCGTGATTGCATAGACTTATGTTTAGAAAATTTTATTATTATTTCGGAGTTTGATGTAAAAGTCGACCTCTGATTCTTATATGTAGCACTATTTATATCCTACATTACACTCTGGTCCAGGGTATTACGAGTTGGAATATATGCTTGTAACACTCAAAAGGAGAAGAAATAGTAGACCCTTTGTTCTTTATACCAATTGACTTGGAATCACTTCCTGAGAAGATTTAACCATACAATCAAAGTGCAGATCGTAGTAATGGTCAGATCGTGATGAAATTTAACACAGTACTCTTTTTTCTCCCAAGGTTCAGATTTAGATATAGTACTCATATATACCGTCCCCTCATATAAAATACAGCCTATAGACTTTTCAAAACTTGACTATTCCACTTTTTACGAAAATGATTTTTTTCTTTTTTTTTTTTGCTTGATAGCATTGATTTTAATACTCAGCGAAAATAAAATTTTGCGAAATATCTATAATTACACCGGAAAAAAAGAAATAAAAGGCATGATTTCATCAAAAGTAGATCATTCCACTTCAAACCGGCATTACCCATTTCAAATATGCATTTTTAGAACAAAATAAGATTAATCCAGAAGTTAATTACCAGATTAAATTAATTAAATCCAGAAGTTAATTAATTACAATGTGTCCGCAAGAACTAAACTGTACTAAACTGGTAGTCGTCTCGGCTATGTTGTGATTTTACAAGTAGTACTAAGCCGGTTGTGGTCTCGGCTAAGTAATGTAACACCACTACGCCAAAGATAAAAAATAACATCTTATTTTATTTCAGAATAATATTTCTGATACATACTAGTTTCAGCAAAACAAGATTAATCCACAGTGGTTTGAATCGATACATGATTATTCCTTTAGAGCACATAACAAAACTTGATTATTCCAATCAGCCGCGTCAAAACTTGATTATTCCATTTAAAATTTTGGATTTATTCAAATTATATTAGGGGTAAATTTTGTAATCCTATATAGGGAAATGACTAATCTTGACGTCTTCAATAATACACTACAATTTCGGGTTAAATGCATATCTCTAATCAGAGTTTCGCTATTAGTGACCTTTATTTTAATTATCTCATAACCTCTGTAAATGACTCTAGTATTGCAGAAGACCTTTGTGGTTAACTCTAGTTTTTAGCAAGAACTCTGCGATCGACTCTAGTTTTGAGGAATTCCTCGATTCTGGTATAGATGATTACATCTGTGATCAACTCTAATGCTATACTCTGCTATTACCTGCTATTAGAGGAAGTTGAAATGAATCGAGACATTTCTTCGATTTTGGAAAATTTTTATATAATTTCAGATAAAATTACCAAGGTCGAGATACGTGTCAGGGTTACGCTAACGTAACACTACGGTAATGTATGGTTAATACCGTCTTTAATGTAACAGCTGTAAAATTCAGAAAGCTACACCGGCTTCAGTTGATTTCTTATATTTATAATATTTCCATAATTGGGAATTCAGTCTGGAAATGGGTTTTATCATGATACAATTGTTGGATGACAAATTGAATGGAAGTGTCAACCACATTCATTTATACCAACTTTAAACAGCTGATTTCTGTAGACTACCTTATAAATGTATAACGGGTTTTAACGACTTTGCAAAGTTATGAGACAACATTACACTAATGAAAAGTTTTTTTGAAATTTATATAAATTGGTTTGAAATTTCATATAATACTTTATCTGGATTTCTAGTGGTTGAACTTGCGAAATGGTTTCGGGACTATAGTTCTGAAGGTATACAAACATGATGTAGCCCCCACTACAGAAGATGAGATAATAATCGTGGTTACCATACAGGAAGTGCGGAACGATGCCCGTCAAAAATTTGTGGAACCTGAAGCTCTAACACGAAGGATGTACCACCTATTTCCGACGACGAATGCATTTCTTCGGACACTGAGGGTCTGAGAGCAATCTCCCAAATCTTCGACACATCTGATGGGGACATGCTCTTAGATGCTTCGGACGAGGAGTCCAATAACACCTTTGTTGGGATGGGGGTTAATCTCTCAACTACCAATGCTAATAAAAAGAATTCTACAAATTAACCTCCATCACGCTGAAGCAGCCTCAGCGTCTCTATTGCTGCGCCTGTCTACAGCTGTAGTAGACATCGTCCTGCTAGAGGAACCCTTCGTAGTAGGAGGGAAGGTATGTGGTATCAGGACACCTAACATTATATTGCTTCTGGCCAACACCACTGAAAGTAATCTATAAAGAGATCTACCAGCCTAAGCATAAACGGGGATTTAAGGACTACAGCGACAGATTCTCTACAAGTTTTACTGCCGATTGACATTGTGGCTAGAGAAGTTGCAACCAGAGCGGCATTAATCTGTCAATGGTAACCTTCCGAGTGGACTATATACCAACGATGTATACCTTCGAGACGAACTTTGCCCCTAGGATACATGTAAGTGAGAAATGGCAGGGTAGAATACCAGGAAATAGAAATAATCTCCCCTTCTATACAGATGGTTCGAAGCTTGATGAGAAGGTTGACTTCGGATTACACAGTAAAGAACCTACCCTTGCAGTAGCTCACAGACTACCAGATTCTTGTAGTGTCTATCAAGTCACAATAGTGCAACATAGTAACCACTACTGGATTGTCATTTATTCGGACAGCCAGGCTGCCATCAATTCTCTGAAGGCCTCATTCCTAAATTCACAAACAGCCCTGAACTGCCGTGGATGTTTTAACGAGATGCCTGAAGGTTAAAATATCTCCTCGCACTAGAGAGGAAAGACTATCTAAAAAACTAAACTCTCTACGTTAGTGTCAGTTCTGACGGGAGCGAACACGTCATGAGGTTGGGAATTAAGTCCAATGACTTCTTCAGAAGCTGTGGGTATGAAGAGGAAGTTGAGAGCATTGAGGACCTTCTTTTTTTAGTGGGCTAAATCAGCAGCGAGTTTACAAAGTAATGAAACAACGACTTGAAAATAATTTGTATGTTTTATTCAGCTCGGTAGATGGCGCTATAATACACCTGTGTCCAGCATATTGTGACTTTTCTTGAAACTCGAATTAAATATTAATGGATACCAAACCAAAACAGCCCAGACAGCGAGGACAGGACAAAGTCTGCCAGCATCACCTGGTTCTTATATATATTTTTCAATATTTATTATCAAAGACAGATGGGTTTCTTTGAGTGTCTGAAACTATGTATATTTGACGTGCGTATGCAAAGGTCTACCGCGACGCAATTTCTGTCACTGTTCGTTGTCGTTCGCCATCAACACTGTTGGAGAGGACATGTGTCAATAATCCATTTAATCCACTTTGGTTGAACGCCTATCTGTGTATATGTAAGAGTTTACATAATATATAAAAACGAATGTGTCTATGTATGTACATCTGAACATCAATCTATCCTTCCAGCCATCGAACCATCCATCCATACATACATACGTACGTACACTATAATTCTTATAATGGCTTTTCAAAGAATTGCGCTTTAAATAAATCAACGAAAGGGAAGACATCACATCCACATCGATGAATAATCTTAAGCATGTTTGTCTGTCTGGCTGTCGACCTGTCTGTGTGTGTAACGGTTGTTAGTGTCTTTCTTAACGTTACATTGTTATTATTATGTATAACTATGTATATAAGTGAGTGAGTGTGAGTATATGTACTGTATCATTATGTGGCAGCCTTTAATGTATTACGACGTTGTACTCGGTTGTACTTAAGCTGGTTATATGAACGGACCGGAAGTTAAGGCAAATGGGAAATACGACAAACTACAAGAAATCGTTTGTTGCAACGGAACGTTGTCAGGGACGTATATTAAGCTGGTTCATAGTCAATGCGAATTTTAAATACAAAATTAAAAATACTGTAAATTTACTGCTTTGGTTTCCATGTATACACGTCTTTAAAGGGGGATCTTGATCTTAGGATGAACACTGGCGAATTTCAGGAACATCGGTTAGCATTCAGATATAGCCCCTTATATATAAATATCTCCCGATTTTGCATCTTAGCGTTACAAATGCCATATTTTACAAACAATCTATAAGCGTATACAATTTTAATACTGGTCTTTTCTCAAAATTCAAAATATCTAGGAATAATTGTAGATAGGAAATTGTTTTTCAGACTTAATGTACTGGAACGTGTAAGGAAATCCAATTCGCGTTATAAATATTCCTGCAGGAACGCTTTAGGGTCGCGTTGGGGCCTCTCCCAAAAATCGTCCATTGGATATCCGAGTATATAGAATTAATTTGCACAATACTGTTGTTTGGCATTGTAGTGTGGTGGACGGCAACTAATAACCCTGCAGGGAAATGAATTGGTTTAAAATTAACTTAAAACTAGTTTTTTAATAAACACAACTAGTCATTTAACGATTTTTTTCCATAAGTCCAACTGACTATTTTAACATGGGCATGCGCTAGGCAGTGGACAATTATCCATCCCTGCATGACTTTTCAACTAGTTAAAAACTAATTATTTTTGACTGATTTATATTGAGATTAAAAAATACAATTATTTATCTGACGGAATGAAGTTAGTTTGCATTTAGAATTATTCAAATGATTATAAATGGGTATATTTTAAAGTAACTATTTACGAGTACTAACTTCATTTGACTAAACGTGTAGTTAGACCAGAAAAATATAATTTTCTATTAGATGAAATGAAGTTAGATTACATCTAATTTCATTAAAATAATTTTACAAATTTTATTGAGATCATTTAATTTTTTTTTAATTTCAATACTATTAAAAAAGTAAAACCATAAACATTAAAATTTTTAATACTGATTTTTTTATACATTATGAAAGCGTATTTTTTTAATAAAATGCAAAGCTTTTCGAAATTCCTTATCTGGATCTATTGACAGCGATCGCAAAGCTTCCATTATACATTTGAAAACGTTTCCGAAGTCCTTAATCCGCTTCTTTCCATGAGTGCCATCGATGCTAAAGTCAATTATAAGGCCAATTTCCCTGATAACCGCACGTCTTTATCCGTTGCACTTGCATAGCGAATGACTCTTTTCGTACTTTACGTCGCTCAACCAATTTTTTGTTATTTATGGAATACAATTCTAACTGTTTCTTGTTTTAGTGGAAAGAAGGATGACGAAATTACATGTGTTTTGTTTTTGCGCTTTGATGGAACGAAAATGTTTTTGTGTTCAATTTGGTTGAACTGTAGATAATTTTTCAAAAAATGTTTAGTTAGTTGTAGAATAATTTCTTTATAACTGACATTTTTGTAAACCAGTTGATAAAATTCCCACAGGGAAGCTATCCATTACACATCAGTTATCAAGGGTTCAGAGAACTGTCTGCATATGCATAAACAGACCTTTGAGGACTACAGCGACTGAGTCTTCACAAACCCTACTTCATATACTACCCATTGATATTGCGGCTAAAGAAGATGCTACCTTGGCGGCATTAAAATTAAACTGTCCATCATTGTGGATGTACAAGAACTGCAGCCACATGAGGATATCACAATAAAGTGCTTTGGCAACCGACCGAGTGTACGACCGGTACACCTTCGAAAGGAACTTTACCTACCAGAGCGGAATGGGTTGGCAGAATACCAGGAAATAGAAACCATCTCCACTTCTACACAGATGGTTCAAAGCTTTATGATAAGGTTGGCTTCGGAGTACACTGTAAGGAACTTACACTTCAATAATTTCTCTTACAGGACTTTAGACTTTATTTACCATTTTCTTAATTTAGATACTTTTGTGGATTATTCGATGTTCTTCTCACCGAGTCTACATTTGTACTTAAAGGATAAGTCCGGGAATTCATCTATACACAATCTGGTTCTAGGGTGACAATATATTCTCGATTCAACGGGATTTTGCCGACTTTTGTAGTCCCGAGAATTGAATCTAAAATCCAACTCAACATAGAGAAACCAATGTGTTTAACTCTTATATAGAGTAAGAATTCTGTGGTCGATTATAGAAAGATTAAGCCCATGTGCTGGAAACATTTCGTAGTGCCCTGTTTTTGTTTTGTAGGCAAGGTTGTTCCAGGAAATAGGCGCATTAAATGGAATTGAAGATATGAGCAGGTGAATTAAAGTTGGGATATGGTTTCGTCGAGTGGTGATCGATACGATTTTTACTGGTTGCATCATTCCGATTTTAGTTGCACCAATACGACCCTTTATGTCCTTGGTAGCGACGCTCTTCGAGGGGTACGGCCTCCTAGGATGATCTTAGGGGTGATATGAGGAGTCAGTTAAGAGATTCATAAACTGTCCATGGATTTGCTCCCTATAATTCCGAATGCTCCTCCTAACGAAGAAAAAGCTTGGTGAGGAAGTCCTAGTGGTCTTTCATTTGTAGTTCCGCATGCAGGTGATGTTTACAAACCTGTGATGGTTCTCTGGATTGCATTTTGGAAGTCGTGTTACTCACATTTGTCTACCGCAAGAGCATATCGCTTTGTGCATAATAAGCAAAGTCTAAAATCACTCCAAGAATTTTGGAATGTATTAAGGTCGAAATTCTTTCTCCTCTCGTCTCAATTGGTGAAGGTTGAGATTAAACTGTGACCTACGGCTTCGCAGGAAATATTTGAAGGTTCGTGGATCTAAAGAACGCTAATATCTCTGAGACATTGTTCTCGACCTTTGTATAAAGGAAAACCTTGTTATCGACACAACAATTTTGTTTTCGACTATAAAATAGAGGAACTCATCTGTAATCGATTACTTATATAATAGTATAGAGAAAGACCCCTTTGGTCGAATCTGGAATATACTTTCTTTGATCGGCTGTAGTAAATATTAAGGAATAAATCGCTGTGACCGATTCTGTGGTATAGATGAAGACCACTGTGCTATAGAGGAATACTTCTGTGTTCGATTCTAGTAAATAGGAAGACATTATGGCCAATTTTAGTTTAGAGGAAGAGCGCTGTTGCCGATTCTGTGGTATATAGGACGAGTTTCGTGTAAAGAGGATTACCTCGGTGGTCGGCTATATTATACATATAGTGATACCTCTACTGTAAATGTAGACTTTTGCAGTAGACCCTACTGTACAGAAAAACCATTCCGGTTCATTATTAAACAGGTAATCTCTGAGATGTATTCTCCAATTTTGTAAATTCAGGTTATTTCTCGTTTTGCATCTCTAGGTTGAATCATATTCAGTTTTCGAAATAAAGCATAGGTCAATAATTGAACTTATTAATGTAATAATACGAAATCACGGCAGATATTCTATACTAATGCCCGTACAGTCACTTAAAACAATATTTTTGGCTCTTTCTCACTAGAAACTGCTCGAGCTTAGAGGAATAAATTCTACCAAAATTCGTTTCTTTATAAAGGCATCTAAAATGAAATATTAAAAATAATCAAATACTAAGAGAAATTCATAACATTGTAAGAATTACTATAATTTAGTGTGACCCTGCTTATTATGTTTCATCACAAACAAATCGTATGTCGTTACCAAAAATTATTAGCTACGAAGATAAGTCATCCGGACGAAAAATCACGAGTAGAAATGAACTGTCACACGCGAAAAAACACTTTTTCGCGAACATTGATTGATCTTTTTTGCACTTATCGATTCATATTAACTTTTTAATTGTGACAATTACCAAAAAATCGGGAAAATCGGTCTGAAAATCGCGAAAGGCCTCACTCGTTGGCACACGGAGGAAAATCGTAATTTTTGATATGTTTGAATTGAAAGGAAATATACTTGGAAACGATTTTTTTAAATATTTTATATTTGTTAAGAAATAAATTTTATTTGAAAATCAATAAATTTTGTTTGGAACGCATATATTAATATATTAGAACATAATTTATTTGCAAACTGAATTTCACAAATAAAATATATGTTTACACACAAACAAAGTTATTGTTTTCCAAATATATTTTATTTAAAAAGATTTTTAAAACTTTGCTGACTTATTCGAAGTTTAGTGAGTTTTTCCTAGATTTCGTGTTAAATTTTATAGCTAAAATTTTCTTAATTTATAAATATTCCAATTCATCACTTTTTGTCAATCCATCAATGCAATTTATGTATTGACAAAGATTATTCGATAATTAAATCGAAAAATTATTCGATTTAAGTTTTAATTAAATTTTACAAACGTATACAATTTATAAAAAAATGCTCTTTGAACATCTGAAAACAGAAAACATAACTACAAATTAAACATTATTTTGGAAATACTAGTTCCAAATAAAAAAATATTTGAATGGGAGCATATTTTTGTTAGAATAATATCCTCCCAAACATATAATATTTGTGTGTGTCAAATATTATATATTTGAATTGTACCCTAAACATATGTATATTTCAAGCCGAATATGTTTGGGACAATATACTACAGAAGCGATTTTTTTTCAGCGTGCATCAAATTCCTATTCGTTCTTACCCGCTCGGGGATGACTTATCATCTTACTTTATAATTTTTGGTCATTACTTTCACAATTAATATCGAAAATCATTCCAACGAGTTAGTCAAATGAAACCGTAACTTATATTTAGCGTAACTATAACGTTGCCTCGAGTGAGCTATTACCCTTGGAAAACTTGGCAAACGTATTCACTTCTTTTTCATTCTTTATTATTTTTCATTACATTTTCAATTTCATTGTTTTTCTGATTTCCACCATAACCTCACCTTTTAATCAGAGTTCGGAAAAAACACTAAGGAACGATTCGTTAGCGTTAAGTACGGTTCTTCCGTCGCGAACAGTACACTAACACAAAAAAATTTTGTAGCGTTTGTGTTCGCGAACGCTACCACTATGATAAGGTACTGTTCTTCGAACACTATCACTACGTCGTAGTGCTATTGTTCTTTCGAACAGAACTCTGTTAGAGTTCTGTTCTTTTTATATTCGACAAGTCGCAAATATGAAGAAATACTAATGAAAATGGGTACAGAGGCATTTCTTAACCTAGGGACGATACCTATGTAAAATGGGGCATATCTGTCCATAATTTAATATAGCCCCCACAAAGAACCATACGCTATCGTGGTGGTAGCGTTCGTCGTGTTTGAAGAACCGTACGTTATCGTAGCGTAACGTGCGCGAACTCAAACGCTAAAAAAATAAATAACGTTTGTGTTTTAAATATATTGCGTATTCCGTACCATAAAAAAATTTTGATTTTATGTAACAGTAAGCCTCGGCCTACAGAAAAAAATTTTTTAGGTCTAGGAAACAATCAAAATAATGGCTTTCGCATAGTGTCATGGGAAACTAGTATGCATTTTTTTCTAATTCAATTAGTTTTAAATTCGTCTTTTTGCGACCCACTCTTATGTAGTTAAAAAATAGTCACCTCAAACTTAATGCGCAGTTCATCAGATACAATGGAATGTCAATAAACCAGTACTTGTACTCGTAGTCGATAGATGTAAGATGTACAATCAAGGTTCCACCAGAGAAATAAAACTAATTGGTTGTGACAACGTTCGACCTAAAATTTACATTAGCCCAGATTAAAAGCACTAATATTAAGTATTTAAAATAGGTTATACAAGCGAATCATGCAATCGTTAATCCTGCTGTGGTCGCTTAATGCTCGGAAAATTGTATCGGGCTCACACCCGGCCATAAATGAATGTGAATATTATTTGTTCCCATTGATTTATTTCAGGAAGAACATGACAATTGAATACGTTACGGGATTTAAACAAAATTCTCCAAGTGCCATTGAATTAACGAAAGCTAAGCAAATCTTCTCTTGTTCTCTACAATTTTCATCACTTGTGAACACAGCGTTCACAGCTATTCACAAAGTTCGAAAACTTCCACAACAGGATTGGGGTTTACTTTCAGCCAAACAATCACATCAAAATTCAATTAAAGCTCCAAAGGAAAGAAAAACGAAACCCCTAAAGAAACTTTGCTTCAGCATTTAATGTCTGATTTTTCCCTACTCCATCCAAACAATCTCGTCATAAAGTTTTGCTTTGTTTTTCAAATTAAAAAGTGACTTCATTATTTTTGTTGTCGCCATATGTTTTGTTTCGATTCGACCTTTTGTCTGACAAACAATTCGCTTGTTAAATAAATAAAGTTCTATGATGTATTAGACTTAGTACACGGGGCAAAATTGCCTTTTTGATAGGTTCGAATAGAAAGAAAATATATTTGGAAGACAAATTTTTAAAAATTATACATAAATGAGCAAATGCATTTTATTTGAAAATCAATAAAATGTATTTTAAAAAAATTTTAAAAACGGTGCAGATTTTCGAATTTAATTTTTCATTGATTTCGAATTATACGACATAAGTAGCAAAAACAAAGCACTATACTTAACAAAAATAACATGACAGCATGACACGACTCACACGTGATCTGTCAAAAAAAAGCTATTGAAAAAAGTAGATCTACTTGGATCACCCTATATTTGTATGTGCCAAATATACATAATATATTTAGAATATTTTTGGTTATACTACAGAATTGATTTTTCAGCGTGTAGATTACAGTCAGTTAAAATGTATGTGTATTAGGGCGGGTCGATTTAAAAATCGCCCATTGCTCAGTAAAAATCGTATTCTAGAGATCAAAATAAGGAACTTTGCCGAAGGAACCATACCTCTAAAACGAATTCTGATGTCCCGGAAAAAATCCCACTTTGACCCATTTAGAGTGCTCCAATCGAGTCCAAATGTATGGAACCCCAGGGGGTTCCAGGGGGTGTGCCACTGACATGGGTGGGTCGGGCCTCCAAAGTTAGTGGGGGTCGGTCATACATTTGGGCTCGATTGGAGCACTCTAAATGGGTCAAAGTGGGATTTTTCAAAATTTGGCCCTACCCAAAAGTTCGACCCAAATTCCGGGACATCAGAATTCGTTTTAGAGGTGTGGTTCCTACGGCAAAGTTTCTTATTTTGATCCCTAGAATACGATTTTCACTGATCAATGGCGACATTTTTTGCCTCCCCACAAATCGACCCGGCCTAATGTGTATGTATGTATGTACATCTACTGAGATACATATATTGTATGTTTTTCTTAGAATTTTTTTTCTAAAGTCTACATAACACAAATAACTACCGAGGCTTTAATGTAATTACTATATAGGAAAAATATCATAAAAACGCACTGAGATAAATGCTTGAAATTAAATAACTTGAAAGAAATATTTATTTTAGAGATATTCGTGGGGGATTTCTGGTCAAGTGAGGGAAGATTTGTAACCGATGTCTTCTGTTCGGGAAGAAATGTGCACCAAGTTTAGTTCTATTGGATAGTAGTTATGTCACAAAATTACAAAGAGATCGTTTAAGGACTCTTCTAGTTGAAGGGTGTTGAATTTTGACATTTTGGCCAATTGACAATTTTTCCCATCCATATAACTAATTACACTATGCAACAATTTTGTTGTTGCTCATAACTAAGAACTTTTGTGTAGTTTAAGGCATACTATTTTATGGAACCAAAACATTTTTTTTCACAGAATTTTATGTTGGTGTCATTGATGTGTAATATGAAAATAAAATTTGCAGATGCAATTTGGATTCAATGCAAATTTATTTTGAAATCGGGAATAGTGATCCAGAAAAGGTGTTCGGTTTGATACGGAATGAACGATATTCGATTACATTGAGCTTTTCATTCGTATTAATAGTATCTTCAAAATAGGTCAAGACGTTAAGAAGATATTGCTAATTTAACAAATAGTAATTTTGAGAAATATCCTTGAGATAGGTGACTTTGGAACTCTGTACCACAAAAACATTGTATTTTGAAAAACTAAAAGCGACAAAAAAATTCCCGTACACTAGTATAATTATTGGGCTAAATTTTGTGAAAATTTAAAGGAGTCATTTTTTGAGTTGGTCGATCTGCTTTGGAATTACCCTCCTTATAGTCATTCACAAATCTTAATGTGGCGAAGCACAGTGGGAGGAATTAAAAAAAATTCCCCAAAGTTGGCCACCTCGGTTGAACAAAATGTTTAAGCGCGTGTAACTTTCGTATTTTCCGGCCGATTCATAAAATATTTTTGTGTGTATTCTAATAACCAAGGTCTACAAAAGGCTTTTCGCACCTAACAGTTATCTTGTATACTTACCGAGATATCTGCATTTGAAAATTGATTTTTTTATTTTTTCCCCGACCTTGTGCTAGTATTTTGAAAATATCGAAGCAGAATATGCACCAAAATCGGTTCATATTCTGCATTGATATTAAGCAAATGACACGACAGGGTCAGGAAAAAAGTGAAAAAATCACTTTTCAAATGCAGACAGAAATGTTAAAACGACATAACATTTTTAAAAATGAAAATTATTCAATGAAATATTTCGTAGTTTGTAGGTTCTGACATAACAAATCGAATGTAATTCGCGAATCATTATATTTCCAAAAGTCGGTCCCACAATTCCCAAAATAATTTTGAAAATCCCCAAAAATGGGATTCTTTTGATTTTCCCCTATATCTACTATACTAAAAGCGAGGTTTCAGATTCCCTTTGCAGTTCAACTTACAACACCTTACCACACATAAATATGCTAACATTTTTAACATTTTAGCTTTGCGATTGGAGAAAATGTGGCTTACTTTTGAAATTTGTCTAAAAAATTGTGTAAATTGGAGAAGCTTGCTAACAATACCAGTAATTATATTTGACCCGTTCTTTCTTTGAGAGCATACTTTGGAAAGTTTCCTTTAAGATGATAGTAAATATGTTATACATTTTTTAACTACCTTCTTCTAAAACTCGAAAATACGAAATAAACTTTTTTCCTAAAAAAATGACAAAAAATCGATTTTTTTTAAAATATGAATTCAAGGGGCATAACTGTTGGTTATATCGAACCAATTTTTTTTCATCATATAGGAAATTTTATTGCCAATCCAGACATGCTTAAGTGGATAAAATTGGTGCATATTCTGCTTCGATATTTACAAAATACTAGCACAAGGTCGGGGAAAAAATTAAAAATTCAATTTTCAAATGCAGATATATCGGTAAGTGTACAAGATAACTGTTAGGTGCAAAAAGCCTTTTTTAGACCTCGGTTAGTATGAATCGGCCGGAAAATACGAAAGATACACGCGCTTAAACATTTTGTTCACCGAGGTGACCAACTTTGAGGCCTTGCAGCTCCGCCCCTGTATACCAAGGGGGGCCCAAACTCAAAACTTAACTTCTCTAATACCTCTTCTACAAACATGCAATCGGATGTCTGGTTAAGAAACGGCAGAATTATTTCCCTTTTTTTTGGAATTCCTTCCCCTGTGCGATGTTGGATTTAAGTGCTAGGAAAGCCGCTTGACTATCGACAAATATGCCTGTACGATTTGTTGGATGATTCTGCTGTACGAGGGAGTCATTTTTTGAGTTGGTCGAACTGCTTTGGTATTACCCTCCTTATAGTCATTCACAAATATTAATGTGGCGATGTCGGATTTAAGTGCTAGAAAAACCGCTTGACTATCGACAAATATTCCTGTACGATTTGTTGGATGATTCTGCTGTACGAGGGTTGCTATATATATTTCTGGCCCAGGCGACACTAAGTGTTGCCTGGTGCCATCTGACATTTACATTGGAAAGTTTGACATTTTTTAGCATAAACGTACTCGAAACGTTTTGACGTACGACCATCATTTGTGTTGTTTACAGTGACTTGAAAAAATCAATCGATCATTTTTCACAACTTTCGACGTGGATTATCACGACAAAAGTGCATCGATGAACTTATATCTTTGTATGGCGATGAAGCACCATCCTATAGCACTGTGAAAAACTGGTTTAATGAATTCAATCGTGGCCGACACTCGCTCAAAGACGAAGGTCGTCTAAAAACGGCCGTTGTGCCAGAGAACATTGATGCCGTGAGATAGAGGCATCCTTGGGCATTTCTTCCACCAGCATACATTCGATATTGCATGAACACCTGGCCGTAAAAAAGGTTTGTTCTCGTTGGATCCCGCACAATTTGACAATCGCTCAAAAAAAGGCTCGTGTCGATTGGTGCAAAGACATTTTGAAATAATACGATCGCGGTGCTTCAGAAGACGTTTATAAGATCGTCACAGGTGACGAATCTTGGATCTATGCGTATGATCCTATGATCCCGAAACAAAACAGCAATCGACCGTGTGGGTCTTCGAAGACGAGCCAAATCCAACGAAAGTTGTTCGTGGAAGAAGCATTTCAAAGCAAATGGTCGCCTGTTTCTTCGGCAAAAGTGGTCATGTGGCGACTGTTCTGCTTGAGCAACGTAGGACGGTCAATTCTGAGTGGTACACCACAATTTGTTTGCCTGAAGACTACGGAGTAATTCGAAAAACGAACAAGAGAAGACGAATCATTGTGCACCATGATAATGGGAGCTCTCACACATCGGCTCAAACCAGCTCCTTTTTGACCGGCCAAAATGTCGAATTGATAGGTCATCCGCCGTACAGCCCTGATTTGACACCCAATGACTTCTTCTTATTCACTCACATCAAGAAAAAACTGCTTGGTCAACGTTTTTCGACGCCTGAAGCAGCTGTTGAAGCGTTTAAAAACCATGTTTTGGAGGTGAAAAAATTGCTTCTGTAGTATATTGTTCCTAACATATTCGGCTTAAAACATATATATGTGTAGGGTACACTCTAAACATATAATATTTGGTACACACAAAAATTATATATTTGGTAAGATGTTGTTCTAAACAAATCATTGTTTACATTCCAATATCTGTTTTTATTTGGACTATTTTTTCCGAAAAATATTTATTGCATTTAAGTATTCAGAAAATCTAAAATTGTGTTAAATTTTTCAGTAGTTTAAAGTTAATTTTTTAGAAATTTTTTTATGTCGTAAAAATAATAAATAATTTTATTTTCGGATAGTTCGGCTTGAGGTCCTTTGTTGGAAATTAAAACTCGTTAATTTTCGATTTTTAATTTATTTGCTTTTAACCCATATTTCGACTAAAATCTTTAGTCATCTTCAGGGATCTATTAGATAACAGATATTAGATAATAAATAATAATAATTGAAATCGTATAATCTTGGATCGAAATGGAATACTCAGAAATTTTAAATGATTGATTTACAACAGAAGTTAATGCTGCATTTGGTATCGTAACTGGGAGGTTTAATTCGAAACCAAAAAAAAAATAAAACTGAACTTCGAAAAATTCAGCAAAAGTTTCGAAAATCTTTTTTAAATAAAATATATTTGGAGAAATTCCGAAAACATCAATTTTATTTGTATTCAAACATATATTTTATTTTAGTTTACAAATACATATGTATTATATGTTGTAACATAATAATATACTAGTTCCAAATATATTTTATGGATTTTCAAATAAAACTTATTTGCTCAGAGATATATAATATTTAAATATTTGTGTACCAAATATTTTTTCTTTCCATTCAAACATAACAAAAATTGCGATTTTGCCCCGTGTACCCCGCTATCCCATTCTGTTGTACTAGGGAATTTGACTTTAAATGGCTGTTCGAAGATCGTTGCGAGTGTGCTTTAGTCTACTGTGGTTATTATTTCTCGGGTAGTTTATGAAGGATATGAGAATGTCCGTATACCCAGGAAAATAATTGGTTGGAATTCGTTTGTAACAATAACAAAATAGTACTAGGAACAAAAAGTATATTGCCTACATCGTCTGTCGGTTGTATTTATATATAATTAGTTGAAACAAGAAAAATAACATGGATACGATCAAATGAAAATGCTTGCAACTAAATCGATGGTTGTATCAATCGAATTAAGATTGTTTTTTCATTGACACTCGGTTAGTTGTGTTAACAAATTTTAAATTTTCATTAAGTACCATATGATAGATTTTTGGTTGTGACAACCAATGTTTTATTCTTGACGACAGAAATCAATATACCAAAGATTATTATTGCAACGAATAATTGGTTACTACAACAGAAAACATATTAATAAATAATCGTTTATTGGTTATCCCAATCATTTCCCAAATTTAGAATAATTAAATGTATTTTGGGAAATACAACCGAAAGATTGCTTGCTGTTCTTTTGCTGATACATGACAAACAAAAAATAAAATTACTCGACATAAGCAAATCTTCAAAATTTTGTTCAAGAATGGTATAGGTAATCAAAAATAATCTCGTGTGGATAATAATGTGTGGAATGCAGAATATGTTGTGCAAAATGTTTTACATAAATAAAAAATAAAAGCAACAATCATGAAATTGAAAGCACAGGATTAAGCATTATTTGCATAAAAGTTTTGTGTTTTTTTTTTCGTTTACTAAAATGTGTGCCAAATATTTCCACATCGCATAATAGTGATGAATTTGTAATATGGGATTTTTAATTTTGTTATGAATTGTTATGTTTTTTGTTCAATAAATAAAATAAAAATTAATGAAACCTGTTTTTAATTAATTGTCGGTAGTATATGACTGACAAATTGTCAGAACAACCAATTTTTTAAAACAGTTGGTTGTGGCAACTACAACAGATAATTTTAGCCACAATTTTCGTAGTTGGCGCAACCAAATATTATTGTTGTCAACATGGAGACAGAAGTATACCACAATCTAAATATTGGTTGTCCTGATGGAATCGCATGATAGTAGACAGAACTACCAAAATTCGGTTGGCAAATAATTCGGTTGAGGCAACCAAACTGTATTCTGTGTGTATGTATGTTCTATCTTCTCAAATTCCGAGGGCGTGTAATCTTTAGGCCGCGCATGCCACACTAGCTTTTATGTGTGACAATATGTGCATCATCGTGTTGAGGTCTTGGGCTGAACACTTCCCGGCGGTGTAGTCAAAAACTGGCGTACACAATTTACTGTTTTGTTTAAACACCGATGCAACCTAAATGTCACTTAGGCGTAACGTATACAGCCAATTTTTCTAGTGAGGAAGAGAATATTCCAAATTTGGTTTTAGCTAATGCGAAAGCGAATATTCCAAAGTCGGGTTTTTTCTAATGCGAAGACGAATGTTCAAAATGAAGCCAATAGCATATGAATATTCGTTACATCCCTAATTATGACGAAGCATTTTCTCTGTGTGTTTGCATACAGATAATGTTAAGAGAAATTCAAACTCAAATGTACATTTTCTTTAATTAAGAATACAATTCAATTTACAGTTTTAAAATCAAACTCATTTTTGGAACGTTTTATGAGCAATAACACACATTCACATCAAACATGTTCATTGTCCCCCACTCACTAAGACAGACAGGCCACAGGGAGACAAGCGCCAAAGATTGGCGGCCAAATAATATTTAATATTTTAAAACTCCGTCCGTCGCTTATAATGTTGAAGATACAAGTTTCGTTTGTCTTCGTTGCCACTCTGTCTGATGGTGGAACATTCGTTTGTTGGAACATTCTTTGTTATAACAAATGACACAAAACAGATAGTAACAAATGTTGTACTTGTATTAGCCCAGTTCACCCAACTACCTATGGAGAATGGAGGACCATTATCGATGGTACGAGTGAGTATACGAGTAGTGTAAAGGAATAAAAAAGGAAAATTTATTTGCATGACTGGCCTTGGTTTCTTTTTCGAAAAGAGGGTAAACCCAAGAAAACAAAACTACTGGTGGTAATACAATAAACTTAAATGTCTACAAAATGTGTGTTTGTGTATGTGGTAACTATGACGCCTTACTTCCACATTTACATACATATATGTATGTATTTGTGATTAACCCTCTGCGGTTGAGCAAAACAAAAAAAAACTAGCGATATGTCGCGACAATAGTTGAGGTCATTGAACACAGTTCTAGTATTTAAATTTTCCTGAAATCTTATTAATATGTGTTACTTATCTGTCATTTTTTGCTTATGCTACAAATAAAACGTTATAGTATTAGATAAATAACATGAACATACATTATCTTCCTAGGAAATGATTATTAGCTCTGCTTTAATATAAGACTTCAGTCGTTATTATTATACTAGCAAGCACCCGCTGCTTCGCATGGTAACAATTGTAAATATGGAGTTCAACGTAATAGATAAGCCGAAGCATTTTATAAGGAAAAGTATGTATTGCTCAAATACAGAAATTTCCCAATAAAAGCATTTACATTCCTTAGTCTTGTTCACCCTTACTGTGATATTTTACCATTATAATACGTCTACAGAAAACTTGTAGTCATCCAGGTAAATTTTAGGTAATAAAACAGTTCTGCAAAATTTTGAAGACATCGAAATTGTTCCAAATACTCCGATTTATAAATGTCGATTAATTTAATTACAAATTAAAAATATAAATTATTAAGACTATCTAGTTGTTTTCTGTCATTCGCGTACAAAAATCGCATTATATGTATGCATATGTAGAGATAGGAGCAGCCACAGTTCACCTGTCCGATCTCATTCATTATTTGACGGGACACTCTCCTTGTCAATAATAATAACGCACACCAAATTTAAAGGTTGTCGGTATCATAATAGTTATTAACGTCGTATGGTATGAGCCATGAATACTTATCTCATTTCGCCGGCTTTTAGTGAATTGATTTTTATAGAATCTACTGACTTGTTGATACGAACTCGAGTAACGTTCATACCAACTTTGGTAATTTTTTTAAAACCGTTTCCTTTCTTTTATCTCTTTAAACAATATCCACTAATCCTATAATGCGCACTTTTGGAAAAATTTCTAATATTGACTCCAATAACTTACAATAGTTTCTGAGATATTGTATGTTTAAATATTGCTACGCCCACTTTTTTAACACCAACCAATCCGATCCATCCCATTATAAAGGGTTTTCCAACAAGAGGTGTTATTTTGGTTTTCAAAGAAAAATGCCATTTTTTCAGATATATGATCGGGTGTTTATTTCATAATAAAATGAAGATATGCCGTTAATAATGAAAAACAACATCAGCCAAATGGCCACCACGACCACGCTTCCAGGACCATATCCTTTTCATGAAATTTTCCATAAGCAAATCGCAAAGTGGTTGTGCCCTATGTCCTCGATAGCCTCACGAATTCTATCTTTGAGGTCTTGAATCGATGCTGGGCTGTGTCCAATTGTGATCACCTCTTCGAGAGATAACACGGTCCGGAAACTTTTTCCGTAGCAGAGCAATGGTTTCGTTGCTTGTGTGGCACGTAGCGCCGTCTTGTTGAAAGTAAACGTTGTCCAGATCAATACCATCAAACTCCGACCATAAAAAATCATTAATCATCTCTCGATAGCACAATCCATTCACCGTAACTGTTGATCCAACATCATTTTCGAAAAAGTAAGGTCCAATGACCCCGCCGGACCATAAACCGCACAAAACAGTCAAACGTTGAGGATGGAGAGGCTTCTCAACAATAACTCTTGTGTTTTCCGAGCCCCATATGCGACAATTTTGCTTGTTGACGTTGCCACCGACGTGAAAATGGGCCTCATCAGTCAAGTTGATTTTTTGATGGAATTCCGGATCATTTCCATGCATTTCAAGGACCCAATCAGCAAAGACACGACGTTGTTGATGATCGGCCGGCTTGAGTTCTTGTGTTAACTGAACTTTATAAGCCTTAATACCCAAGTCTTTATACAAGATACGGTGTAATGACGTTTGTGGAATGCCCAAGTCCAAAGAACGACGAGGAATGGACAAACCTGGGTTTTCTTCAACACTTTGGGCTACAGCAGTAATATTCTCAGTTGTTCTTGAGCGAAGTGCACGGGTTTTACTCTTCACATCACTAACTTGCCCCAACAGCTCGAATTTTTCCACCAATTTCTGGCATTTTTCCCCCAAATCGGCATAAGAAACCTTGTGTTCCTTACATTTTATGTTCAGATATGTTCAGCAATATTGCTTAAAACAATACGAGGAACTTTTTGTTGAAGATTTTAACCCTCTAGCTCTCCCACATAACGGCAATTTTTTTAATCCATTTTAATAAATCTTAGAGAACACCTCTAAAAATGGAAGGACCGGGATGAAATATTCTACAGAAGTGTAGACCATAAAATTTTACTAAATGTATCAGAACACAGCAAAGCTCAAAATTTAACACAAACACCAAAAATCTATCAAATTCTAGTCATACTCTTCTTTACTGTTATCATTATTACTTCGAACACCATGTCGTATAAGTAATGTAATTTATTCAACCTAGAGGGTTTTTGTTGAAATTTGTCTGTTTTTGGCGTTTATGTTATGTTCTGGGCTTTTGTGTGTTTTGACACATACAGTAAATTTTTATGGCCAACATTTGTGTAGAACATTTCATCCCCGCCCTCCCAATTTGTAGGGGTCTTTTTATGATTTATTAAAATAGATCCAAACATGACCGTTATGCGAAGGAGCTAGAGGGTTAAAATGTTCCTCGTAGTGTTTTAAGTAATATTGCTGAACATATCCAATACATAAGTTACGCTTATCGTCTATCCCGGTGAACTGCAAAGCTATGAACTAGCTAGGAAAGGGGCGACAAATTTGCGTATATTGGTGCGCCACAGTCCACATGCAAGCTTTGACTTAGGCAAGAGGTAGTCAGGAAATACGGGTTTCGCTAACTACCGTGGAATAAGTCTCATATCCATCGTATACAAGGTACTGTCAATTATTCTTTGTGAACAATTTAAGCCTAAACTTGACGATCTGATCCAACCCTATAGTGTGGTTTCTGGCCGAATATGTCAACAGTTTACCAACATTTCACACTGCGACTACTCCCGAAAAAGACCCACGAGAAGCAAATCTATACATAACATCTTTTTATCGATAAGAGAAAAATTATTTGATACCATTTCCGCGTATGGAATACCAGCGAAACTTATACGACTTTGTAGGATCACACAGAGTGACACGAAAACTTCAGTTAAAATATAAAGTGAACTCTCCGAACCATTCGCAACTACAAGGTGTCTCAGACAGGGTGTCAGCTTATCGTGCAACATCTTCAACATCTTGATGGAGAAAATTTGGATAACGTGAAAGTTAATAAAACGGGCACTATTAACACCAAAAGGCACACTCTCTTCGCGTATGCGGACGACATAGACACGGCCGGCAGTTACAACGTCGAGGATGTTAACGAATTTGTATACCTCGGATCTGCCGTAAACCAAAGGAACGATGTCAGCACTGAAATAAAAAGAAGGATCGTGCTGGCAAATATATCGAGCCCTAACCGCCAAAAAGACGTAAGCGCCACTCACAAAAATTTAGAGCAGAAGGTTTCTTTTGTGATTATTTTTTTATTAAATGCATATGTAATGCATACATCTGTTTATATAACTGTGCAATTTAGTATAACGGTACATTTTACAGCTATAAATTTCGGACACATGATGCCATTTGTCAGAAGTAAACGATTTCCCTCAAAAAATTAAAAGTAAATCATGGTGGCGCTTACATGTTTTTGGCGGTTAGGGCTCGATATGCTACTTTGGGCTAGGAAAACAGCTGAAGAAGAGAGCCCTCTCTCGAAAGACGAAAATAACACTATACATACAGCACACTTATATTACCTGTGCTTCTGTATGGCACCGAAGCATGGGTACTTTCGAAAGTGGATGAAGCAGTGTTAGGTGTATCCGAGAGCAAAATCCTTCAACAAATTTATGGTCCTATCTGTGTGAACGGAGAGTATAAACGTGGAACGAACCGTGAGCTGTATGCGCTGTATCCCGACATTAATGTAGTTAAGCTTATCAAAATACAGCGATTGCGCTGGCTAGGACATTGCGGTCGAATGGAACCGAACGCTCCAGCCAGAAAGGCGTTAGATGGAAACTACCACGGAAAGCGCAGACAGGGAAGACCGAGACTCCGCTGGAAGGACCAAGTGGAGGACGATGCGAAAATCCTTGGTATTACAAACTGGAGACACCACGCACAAGATCGGAGTGCTTGGAGATCATTTATTGTCCAGGCCAAAACCAACAACAGGTTGTAGAGCCAGCTTAATAAGTGGTAATCAGGCAGCCCAATAAACGATGGTCAGAAATCGGCACCTGTAGGATAGATAGACACATCTAGCCAAGATACGAACTGAGAATGTATCCTCGCACTAGATGGAGAAAAATAGTCTACGTTAGTGTCAGTTCTGCCGGGACACTGCCTGACCGACGAACACGACATAAATTTAGGTATTGAGGCCAATGACTGCTGCAGAAGCTATGGACATGAGAAAAAATTGGAAATCATTGAGCACCTGCATTGCAATACTGAGGTCGGCCTTTCTAGGAAGTATTTCAGATCTTATTGGTACTGATATTCGTTCTATTGGTAACTTTGTTTATCAAACATATTGGTTTCGACGAGGTGAATCTGAGCCCGTGATATCACTAGAGGCCACCTTTGGTTTACGTGAGCTGGCAAAGCTAACATAACCTAAACTAAACATAAAAAAAATGCTAAAGTACGGAAATCTGTTAAAAGTAGAAAACACAGAAACATTTGTTTTCTTTAAGTTTCAGTTCTTTTTACAAGCAAAAATTTGTCGACTAAAAACTAGTAAAAAAACTTGTGGAAGAGAAAGACATTTTGAAATTTCTCTCTTAAATATGTGTATTATTTTTACTATTTTTTTAAAAAAGGACTTGTGACAAGTCCTCTTTCCCAAAAAAAATATGTTTCTGTCAAATACGATACAGAAGCGATTTTTATCATAGGTCAGGATTCTAATTCTTGAAGAAAAATGTTAGAAAACCGACATTTATCAAATTTGATAGTATTTTCCCTTTTCTGATCTAACGGGGTAGTGTAGCATGTGATAAGTCATTCAAACATTTTTCCGGAGTTTTCCTTTTTTATGGTCTCTGCACTTCCACTTTGTATACAAGGTCAAGAACAAAAGGTTAGCACTTTTTTTGAAAGAATTTCGTTTGAATACAATCAACCTTTTTTGTGGTCCGATTTTACAAATGATTGCCTTCATTTACTTTTCAAAAATTCCAGGAATTCAAATACAAAAGGATATTTGCGATTATCGCATCTATTCAAATAAACCCTCCATTCCATCCAATCGCTTAAAACCAAAGACACCTATGGGCCAACAGAGGTTAATTTTGGACAACCCCTATTGTTGTTAAAAGAAACATTCTTGTTAAGTATTTGGATTAAAGCCAAAGGTAGCAGCAGCAGCGATGGCAGAGCAGCCATTTCAACAAAATCGACAGCGGCAAAAGCTACAGCGACTATAACGTAGACAAGAATTCCCAGAGACAAACAAAATTTAGCAAATCCATAATCAAAGAGACTATAACTGTTGTATTGTTACACAAAAGTTAACAAATGCGACAAAACAATAGTTAAAAATCAACTAAAAATGTACCCTTACATTTGGGACATATGTACATCCTTCGTAGTGATTTTTTTTTTTTTTGCAAAATTCTGTCCTTTTTTTAGAAGGCAAATGGTAATGAAAAACAAACAAATCAATTCCTAAATACTTATCTACATACATACATATGTATGTATGTGTATACTTACTGTGCAAACGAGGCATCACCAGTGAGGGAAAGGCCACCGCAGATGTGTCCATCCAACAGAGCATCAGAAGTGACACTAGGCCCAACATCAAAGTGGGATTATGCAAATTCATTTTGCGTTGAGCGTTAGCGATGTCCAAATTTAATGAACTGAAAATGAAAAGGAAAGAAAACATTTAAATATTCATTTAATATTCTGTGGCAACACACAAACATTGAACGACGCACTCGTGAACAACAGCGAAAGGAAGAAAGAGAAATACGACGCAACGCAGCGATGGGAGCAAAGGGACACTTCTGCGAAATGTTAAAAATAGATTTGCTTTTCCGCCCACATTAAAGCACACACAGGAATGAGATTTTACTTAGGAATGCAAAACAAAAGCGAAATACCAAAACACAAAAAGGAAACATAAAAAAGTGTGAACTGGGAATGTTAATGGTTGACACAACACGTACGAGATAAGCTTTGTTAATATTTTCTTACAATTATTCCACTTTTTTTGTTTTGCTCTACAATCGAGGCAAAAATATTAGTGTCAATCCCACGAACAATTTTTTTGAGCTGCTTTAAATTTTATGATAATTTCAGAGAAATAAGTTATGCACTAGATCTTGTCGGAATGTAATTTAATACTAATACAAGTTTTGTGGTTCTGGGGCCAAATCACGGCACTCTATATCGAGTACTTTATGATCGAAATTAGTTTTTTATTATCGTTAAAAGGTTATTATAAAATTCTTCGAATTCAAGTAGATTGTTTAAATAAATTCTTATGAATAATTTGGAATAATTGCTTTCATTTTATTTAAAAAAGTTCTTAGCTCCACATCCACATCAAGGCTTTTTTCAAGGAGTAATTGAAGATGTTGATCATAATAAACTAGACATGAAGGAATAAATGCGCAGTTTTTTCATAGATCAATAATCGGAAGGAAGAAAACATAATCGAAAGCTGAGCGCCCCAGAAGGTGACTTGGTAGCGTGCTCGCCTATGAGTTTGGGGGTTGTGGGTTCGATTCCCACCAGCGACTCTGGTCTGTCGCTGCAAAATATAGCCACATGGTCTTTGTAACCCTTTTCCCTGGACCGTAAAATTAGAATATAAATTTACTTTGTATTGTAATTCATATAAATAAATAAAAGAAAGCCTAATGTCTGCAACATTATATAAAGGTCGGACGTAAAATATAGTTTTAATTGCGCTTAAATACTAAATAGGCAGCAACATACATATATACATATACGAGCGCCCCAGTAGGTGAGTTGGTAGCGAACTCGCATATGAGTTTGGGGGTTGTGGGTTCGATTCCCACCAGGGGCTCTGGTGTGTCGCTGCAAAATATAGCCACATGGTCTTTGTAACCAGGCTTTTCCCTGGACCGTAAAATTAGGATATAATTTTACTATGTATTGTAATTCATATAAATAAATATATACATATACCAGTATAAGTGGCTATATCTAAATCTGCACCAATTACACTATGTAACAAAATTTTTGTCCAAGGGAAGTGGATAACAGTTTCTGGTGCAACTAGGAGTCACAAACACGAAAAAAATATTTAAAAAAATTTTTTGTTTATTTTTTTTTATAAATATATTTTTTTTTAATTCCAGCTTTCATGGAAAGTACATTCAGTATTTGGTATAAGTATAAGCCTGATTGAGCCGTGTTATGCCTCAAATTAAAGGGAATCATGAGGGCTATATATGCTGCAAATATCGCTTTCACGTAGAATCTTTGGTTTAGTAACAGTCGTCAAAAATATGAGAAAAAAAAATATTTTTTTTAAAAAACACTTTTTCCTGGTACAAAAAAATAGAAAAAAATCGAAAAAATTATGCTAAAGAAGAAAACACTGTCTATTTGAAAAAAATCTATGGATAGATGTAAAAGTTATGAGCCATTTTGTAAATGTTAGGGAAATTCAAAAAAATCGTGTTCCATATTTTTTCGTTTTTAAATGATGTTTTTGCGTATATTGAATTCGCCATATGTGAGAGAGACATATAAGAGCATTTTATTTTATGAGGATTGATGTCAGACATTATAAAATTATTATAAAGAAGAAAACACTGTATATTTTAAAAAAATCTATGGATAGATGTAAAAGTTATGAGCCATTTTGTAAATGTTAGGGAAATTCAAAAAAATCTTGTTTCATATTTTTTCGTTTTTATATGACGTGTTTGCGTATATTGAATTCGACATATGTGAGAGAGACATATAAGAGACATTGCACTTGCATTTTATTTTATGAGGATTGATGTCAGACATTATAAAAGGACGAGGTTTTATGGCCGTTCGTTACCCTCAATAAAACATGATATGCAATGTGAGAGCTGTATTGGATGAGATCTGCTCAGATAGAGGGTCATTCAACAATATTTGTGGTTTTTATTTATGAGGTTTCCATTCAGTTACTCCTTTAAAGGGCTTGGACATCCCAGTTGTATATACAGATAGTAAAATTATTTGCACGCAATACAAAGTAGTACGCGGCAGTCTTGAAAATATTGGGTTTCTACGTTCGAAGCAAATTATATGTCAGCTACAGGTACTGCTTATTTACCTTAAACCCGGAATTTATGAATGAAATTTCTTATTAATAAATTAGTGTAATTCAGCGCCTTAAAGAGATAAGTCGATTTTCTGAAAAATATTATAAAGTTATATTTCGAACAACGAACTTTCCAATGTGTAAATGATCCCGACAATTTCTGCTACATCTGTCGAAAATATGTTATTAAAAAAAATGGACGTGCGTTTAGTAAAATAATAGAAGAAATATATGTGCAATATTTTGGTATACGAGTTAAAAATATGAACGAACCGTGGACACCTAGTATTTTGTGTAATTCGTGCCATGTAAATCTTACTCGATGGAGTAGTGGAAGCATGCGGTAAGTACTTTACAATTAATGTATTACAATGTTTTGTGGAATAAAACGATTTAATTTTAGACTTCACGTGGAATTTGGAATGCCAACGATTTGGAGACAACCCTTCATTCACGATACGGACTGCTATTTTTGTCTACGAGGGCGGTTCGGAAACTTCTTAGCCTAGCACAAAAAGCGCGGTATAAACAGAAAAAAGTTAAGTGTTTTGGAAACTTCCATTTATGCTATGAACACATGTTTCGATCTGGCAACTCCTTCATATAGAAAAAGGTGTTCACAAAATACGCATCCGAGATTTTTTTACAATGGAAAAATTAGAAATGCGTGGTGTCATTAAATATTTACATAAAAAAGGTTTATCGGGACAAGAAATTCATAATGATATGGTGAATGTGTTAGGTGAAAGTGCTCCTTCATATGCAACAGTAAAAAATTGGGTTGCTGAATTTAAACGTGGTCGTACAAGCATTGAAGATGAACCACGTAGTGGGCGTCCAAAAACAGCAACAACAACAAAAATTATAGCCAAAGTGCATGATATGGTATTAAATGATCGACGAGTAAAAGTGCGTGAAATAGCTAATATCATGGGCATCTCAAATGATCGAGTCCATTTCATTTTGCATGAAGAACTACAGATGAAAAAGCTTTCTGCAAGATGGGTGCCGCACTTGTTAACAGTCGACCAAAAACGCATAAGAATGAATATTTCTCAAGCTTGTTTGGATCGTTTTAAGCGAAATAAAATGGATTTTAAGCGTCGTTTCATAACTGTTAATGAGACATGGATCCACCACTATACTCCAGAGACAAAAGAACAATCCAAACAATGGACTGAAGCTGGAGGAAGTGCCCCAAAGAAGGCAAAAACAATTCAATCAGCTGGTAAGGTTATGGCAACGGTTTTTAGGGACTTCAAAGGTATTTTATTGATTGACTATCTGCAAAAAGGGTAAAACAATAAATTCAGAGTACTATTGCAACCTTTTGGATCAATTAAATGTACAAATTCGAGAAAAACGTCCGGGCTTACAACACAAAAAAATAAATTTTTCATCAAGACTACGCACCAGCGCACAAGAGTGTTTTAACAATGGCTAAAATCAACGAATTAAAGTACGAGTTGCTTGACCACCCACCTTATTCTCCTGATTTAGCTCCCAGTGACTTTTACCTGTTCCCAAATCTAAAAAATTTCTTGCTGGCAAGCTTTTTACCTCAAATGAAGATGCAATTACAGTTGTAAACCACTATTTTGAAGACCTTGAGGAAAACTATTTTAATCAAGGGATAGAATTGCTAGATAAGCGTTGGACTAAGTGTATTGAAGTTTCAGAAGATTATCGCCCATGTGATGACAATCGCGTAAGTTCGAATCGCAAAACGCAAAAATTTCCCCTTCAATTTTAATGGTCTTCGAAATTAAATTTTAATAAAATGCACACATGGATGTAGTTACTTATCACTGTAATTATTAATTTGATTTTAATAAATCCAAATTGTTGTGGTAAAAAAGAATTCAGAGCATGCATTTTGCGACTTGAAATCACAATCGCCAATTTTAGGCGAAATGCGATTGCCATCACATGGGCGTATATTGAAAAATAAAAATATTTCTGAAAAACTAACTATTCTCTTTCATTGATAGGCTAAGAAGTTTCCGAACCGCGCTCGTAAGTTAATATATTGGAGTAGGAAGTGTCCAAGTATAGCTAACAGCCTAATAACGGAAACATCATCAAGTTCAACTGAGTACTCAACTCTGAGCGATTCAAGTTTGGGTCAGAAGTCATCGCTTTTAACTCAGTTTCAACTCATTGATCTAGTGAGAGTTTTGGAACTGGCCAAAAATAAGGCAGAACTACTTACATCTGGGATGAAACAGTACAATATTTTGGCCCCAGATGTTAACATATCATATTATAGAGTCCGAGACATACCTTACAAATAATTTTATACAACTGGGGATAACAGATGCTTTTACAAGGACATTCCCGGATCGTTCGAGGAACTTAATCAAACAAACATTTCAAAGGAATGGCGGTTACTTGTTGGTAGCTGTAAAGAAAGTTTGAAAGCAGTACTTTTACACAACGGAAATCAGGAACCATCGATTCCCAATTCTCATGCTGTCAACACTAAGGAATCATATGAAACAATGGCTAAATTGATAAAATACATAAAATATGAACATGACTGGATAATTTGTTGCGATTTGAAAGTAGATGGTATGTAACGCCTCTGGGATAGCCGATATTTTGCCACCACTGCATATTAAGCTGGGGCTCTTTAAAAATTTTGTAAAAGCCTTAAGGAAATATGGCAATTCACTCTCATATTTAAAAAGTTTATTTAAAAGTCGTTCTTTTCAAAAAATCTTAGAAGGAGTTTTTGATGGGCCTAAAATAAGGAAACTGATAGATGTGAATTTCGAATCATATTTGACGTCAGATGAAATTGCAGCATGGAGGTCGTTTAAGCTTGTAGTTTCAATTTTCCTTGGATCCAATAAAAGCCCGCAATATGAAACAATGATTAATGATTTGTTAAAAAATTATGAAAAAATTGGTTAGAAATATATTTTTGTACATGTATGTATATGTATAACACATATGTATGTATTCATCCAACTTATTTTTCGCTTTATGTATTCCAACAGGTGTAAATATGTCCCTCAAAATTCATTTCTTGCATTCTCGTTTAATCTTTTTCCCTGAGAATCTTGGCGACGTAAGTGACGAACATGGCGAAAGGTTTCACCAAGAATTGAAGTCCATCGAACGGCGGACTTCATGAAAGATTGATGGCAGATTATATTTGGTTCCTCATTAGAGAAACCGATTTCGAAATCTACAAACGTCAACAAAGAATTCACAATTACTTCTAATGAAACTTGTTCATGTAAATAAACTCAAATGTACATAATATAAATAAAAGTAATAAATAAAATCGCTATTTAAACAGAAATTTAAAAAAAAAGATTTTTTGAAATTCTCGTACCTCTTCCAAAAGGCTATAATTTCTACATTTATCCATAGATTTTTTTCAAATAGGCATTATTTTCGCTAGGACGCAAACTTTTAAAAAATAAAATAGAATATTCTTTCCGATTTTATTTCTATTTTTTATGTTTTTTTTGTCCCAGGATTTTTTTTTTTGGAAAAAAATCGGCTTTTCCAATTAGTTTAATGAATGTTACTAAACCACTGTTTCTAAGTGAAAGAGATATTTCCAACATTGGTAGCCCACACTAATAGCTTCAATTTAACGTATAAGTCGACCTGATCGGGCATATACTTCAAAATTTTAGTGCAAATACTAAGGGTACCTTCAACGATAATAGTATTTTTAATAAACAATTTTTCAAAAAAAAAATTTATCCATAACAAAAATTTTTGGTTTTGATTTACAGTATGCCACAATCTATACAAAAAAATAATTTTTAGGTCTTGGACACAAAAAAAAATTTTGTTGCATAGTGTAACGGCATCGTATTAAACATCATCCGATCATATTAAACATCCGATCATTTATCTCAAAAAATGGAATTTTTCTTTGAATACCAAAATAACACCTCTTGTTGGAAAACCCTTTATATCAGTTTTATATATATTCGTGAAAAATCGTCACATTTCCATTTATAACATTTCACTTAAGTGTGACTTAAATGCTCTATTAAAAAAAACTATTTGACAGAATGAGATTACTTAACTTCTGAAGTGCACCAAAATATTTAAAGATGTGACACTCTGTTTCTAAATGAGCAACATGTATCTAAATTCCATGAAGTTTTAAATTTTTTACTGGCAAATGACATGTCATTGCAATGTTTTAAAATTGTCACCAAATTTCGCACTTTTCATTTTTTTATCAGCCAAGTTTTAAAAAGCCGAGAATCCCGACGGAAATTCCCGGGAATCGGGAATTTTGTCCCGGCTCTTTCCGAAGTCCAAACCCTAGTCACGCACGAATACAATACCTTTAAAATACCTCGTAATTTATAATGATAATTTTCATTTAAAAAAATAAAATGGTTTTGTTACTTCGACATGGTAATATCGTCTACAACCTTGATAAAAGCTTGCTGCTGAAGGGTGTAGAGAAATCAGCAATATACATAATGTATAGCAGTGAGTTTTCAAAATCGAAGGATGGTCACATGTTAAATTAATGCTCTCCATTTCGATTTTTTTTTTGTAATTTTTAAAGTGAAAACTAGAAGTAGTTCGTATTATATTACTCGTAAAAGTAATATTTTCTCATTTTCTTAATACGAGTATGTAGTTTAAAAACCGAAAATCGAACGATTTTGAAACTTTTTGAGCTAACGGGGTTTCCAATAAGAGTGATATGATTTCTTTGAAAAAAACACGCTAATTGTTAAGGAATTCAAAAGTTTTTTTATTTAATGTGAAGTACAATCGATACTTTTAAGTTCTAAATAAAGCGTCATTCAAATTGCCTCCACGACTTCTTCTGCAGAAACGAATTCGATGAACCTAATTTTCGCGAACTTTTTCCACTAAATCAAGTCGTATGTCATGTACGGCACGTTCAATATTGACTTGTAAAGCTTGGAGAGAGTCTGGTTTATTTCGAAAGACCAATGACTTCAAATAACCCCACAAGAAATAGTCTAATGGTGTTAAATCACAACATCTTGGAGGCCATTAAATAGCACAATTTCTTGAAATAATCGAATCGCCAAACTTTTCTCGCAACAATTCAATTGTTTCATTTTCTGTTTGGCACGTAGCCACCATCGGTCAATTGCAAAAAGATAGCTCTTAACGAGAGCTAAAGTATTGCTCATGGGTGTCAAGGTCGTAGGTCGACTGGAAAGTGTTTTTTGTAATTGGAGAACGATTATTTTGAGAATAACACTGAATAATTTGTAAACCATGATGAAATTTTAAACACAATACAATGAAAAACAAAGGACAGATCATGACATATTACAAATGGCCGAAACGTCACTTCAAAATCATACACGGAGAAAAAAACATGAATGTTTGAGAGCAAAATTTAAATAAAATATATTTTTGTGCAAATATTTAATATTTACATACTTATAAAAATGTTTGAATATCTATTTTATCAATATTATTTTTTTCGAAGTTTATGAGCAGATTATCTTAAATAGGTTGCAGAATTTTGTTCCGACTTATAGAAAAACAGTTAATTCATCCAAAGAAAATATATTTACAGAAAATATACTACAGAAGCGATTTTTTCCTTAGGGTATCATCCCTATTGGAAAACCCGTTATATTTCATTTATTTTTCACTTTGTTTCATTTACTATTATTTTTCATTGATCAATGAAAAATAATAGTAAATGAAACAAAGTGAAAAATAAATGAAATATAACGGGTTTTCCAATAGGGATGATACCCTAAGGAAAAAATCGCTTCTGTAGTATATTTTCTGTAAATATATTTTCTTTGGATGAATTAACTGTTTTTCTATAAGTCGGAACAAAATTCTGCAACCTATTTAAGATAATCATTGATTATTTAGGATTTTCACCCAAAAAATATGGAGTGCCAAATAGCTCAGAGTTTTATGTGACATTTAAATAAAGAAGCGACTAATTTATCATATCCATTTTGTATAACTTATTTTTATTGTCAAAATAATTTGGTGTTAATGATATGTTTGACCTTCTATATACAATGTATATGGATATCTGTTGGCACAAGACTATTGCTGCCAATTATTCAGATGTCCCACTGTACGCGATGATAATGTTGATCCCTCAAGACTAATGTCCGAAAAATTTACACATGCCAAATTCCAAACATACCACTATTACTCCTCCCCCACCCCCATTGCATGGAAACTCTAACAGACTGTGTGACTACTGTTAGAGGACAAGTGTAGCAGGGGGCTTGGGGACATGTGGATAAGCGGATGAATGGAACAGTTAGCACCATTGGCTAAATATAGAAAAACAAACAGCAATAACACTAAAAAATCGATAATAAAACGAACGACAAGAAAAACACAAACAAACAAACAACGAATAACATGAATTGGTTACCAGGAATAACACCATACACACACACAGAAAACACTCACACATATACAAAGTAGTTTTTGTTTTAAATTTCTTTTGCCAAAACAATGGAACGACTAAAATCGGAAAATATAATAAAACAAACTGCTAATGGCACCCAGGTCAGCGGCATGGGTGGCTTGCGAGGAGGCAAGTGGGGTGACGAGATAGGGGACTTATAAAACAGCCTACATTTGAAACGCCAAAGGGGAACACAGCAAACGGAAGTTGCCAACACACACAGCGATATTCACAAGAATTCAAAAGCCCATCACTCACACTCTTCCTCATGCACAAACCACGGCTGCAATAACAAGACCAACAACGACAATAACAACAACCACAGAGAGTTCTTTAAATTCTGGGTAATTCGAGAGAATATTTTTTAAAAAATTTTGTGTCACCAGAGAGTGGGCGGAAGGGGGGAGTCATAGGGCAGCCTAACAAGAGTCTTCCGTTTGTGTGACTGTCTCCAACGAATCATTGGACGGATGATAAAGGTCCTTTGGGGACAATAACATAGAAACCTAAAATCAATTAACACCGAGAATAGCTATACGATATCTCTGCATCAAGTCTTTGATTTCGAATGACGTTGAAATGCTTCCGGAGGAAAAATAACACTTATACGCCACCATTGCCACTTCTCATGATTTTCATTTACATATATCACGAATACGCTCTAATGTACGTTTTTTAGAAAACTTTTAAATTTCGTTTTTAACAAATTATTCACCTTTTCCAAGGCAGAACGAATATATATATATATATGTTGTACTGTTCGAGATTCACTTCCTTTGGTCTTTTCTATTTTTCTATAGTATATTTATGACCCGTTTTAAAACTCTGTATTGGTCTCTAATTACGTTTCTCGCATTGACGTGATTCCCGTGTAAACGCCACTGTTATGTCTTCTCTGGCCGACGGTTACAAACACTTTAAACGACTAAAGACAAAGACGTACATTGATATGCCCTGAACCTATGACAATAGTGTTGTGTGCCGTTGAGCTTTTGTGCCCTCTAAAAGCTCGTTGGTGGATTTTCATTTGGACAGTGGTTCCCAGACACAGATAGTAGGATTAGCATTTTTTTTACTTTTGTTGCTGATAAATAAATGTATTTCCAAAACATGGAAAGATTTGGATCACTTTTACTAATATTGTTTTAAAAAAATCAAATAAACAATTGGGAAAGCTTAAAACCTGATTCCCTACACAACTATTGTTATCCCTATACCCAGGAAAATAAGTGGTTGGGATTCGATTGTAAAAAAATAGTACTAGCAACAAAAAGTATATTGCCTACACCGTCTGTCGGTTGTATTTATAAATAAATGGTTGAAACAACAATAATAACATAGATACGATCAAATGAAAATGCTTGCAACTAAATCGATAGTTGTATCAATCGAATTAAGATTGTTTTTTTCATTGACACTCGGTTAGTTGTGGTAACCAATTTTAAATATGATTCCCAGAAGATCGTGCGATTAAAACGATCTTTCCCGCGAATCGCGGCCCAATCATTCACGATCAAAAATGTTTGCAGGGATACGAGTATGAAAAATAAAAAATTTATAAAACTGCACACCTACAAAATGGGAACAAGTGCTCTCAACTCTCTTTAAAATATTCAATCATGTCTACATACAATACGTTTCTGTAAACGTTTTTCGTTTACCATAAACGTAAATTATGAAAATTTTCGAATGAAAGAATGTTCGTTGACAGCAAGAGAAACTACGTTTTCATACACTACACGGGAAAAGTATAGCGTTTGAGACAAAGAACTATGTTTGCGATAAACGACCTCCAAACGAAGATCCAGATGGCGATATCTTATGGAGAGCCTATGACCACCTTGAGGTAGCTCGAAATTACTTCCAGCAAAGCTTATTATTATTATAATTGGAAACCAAGGACAAATTAAAAACTTAAGAAGAAATTCCTATGAAGAAATTTGGGAAAATTAGTTCGAAAATATATTTTGGAAAATTTTAATGATCGGAAGTAAAGTACAACTTCTATAGCGCTTTGATACTAAATCAGGAAGAATATATATATGAAGGTTACATATAAATCTGAACCGATTTTCCCATGTAAAAATACCTCTTTCTGTCGAATTTCGGACTGATCGGATATAAAAAATGTCTCTACAGCGCTTACATGTCAAATCGGGGGTAACATATATATGGGGGCTATATCTAAATCTGAACCGAATTTCGGACTGATCGGATATAAAATACAGTCTCTACAGCGCTTACATGTCAAATCGGGGGTAACATATATATGGGGGCTATATCTAAATCTGAACCGATTTTCTCAGAATTTGGCAGTATTCCTTCATGTAGAAAGAAATCTCTTTTTGCCGATTTTCGGACTGATCTGATATAAAATAACATTTTTACAGCGCTTACAGTCAAATCGGGGGTAACGTATATATGGGGGCTATATCTAAATCTGAACCGATTTCTTCCAAATTTGAAAGTGTTCATTCATATAATAAGAAACCTCTTTCTGCCGAATTTCATACTGATCGGATATAAAATAAAGTTTTTACAGCGCTTGCATGTCAAATCGGGGCTAACATATATATGGGGGCTATATCTAAATCTGAACCGATTTTAACCAAATTAGGGATCGTCCTTGGGCCTCCAAGTCTGCTGTTTTCGCATGCGTTAGCATGACATGCATATATGTCATGTCAATGTTAAAGTTCCACATCGTGGGTCTGGCGGTTATTGTGAGGCCATAGAATATTACGACTTTCGTATGTAGCCACAGTGTCTTCCATTAAAAAGCTCCAAGTGCCGTGAACTCAATCATTGTTTTGCAATGGTCTCGTTCGAGCGTTCGTTCGCTCGTACATATCGAAGGAGATGAATGAATTTGGTTCGGATACATTTCGGTTTACTTGGGGTTTCCTTTTGACTTTCTAACAGGTTGAGGAGGTATGGCTTTCACTTCGGTCTTCTTCTCTTGATTCTTGGTTGCTAACAATTTTATTACGTATTTTCACAGCGATGTTGTTGTTTTCATGGTATCGTTCGTTCGTTCGTTCGCTCATCGTTTGTCGTGTATCATCCGTTCTGGAGGATTATCCTGCGAGTGGCGAAGATAGCAATGGCAACCAAAACAGCACTGCCAGTTAATTGTGGTTATTTCTATTTTTAGAACATCGGTTTCGTCGATGTTTTGTGCAGTGCTGTGCGGTACATTGTTGAAAAACAATGAGAAGGGATTCACTCGTCCATCCTGGGGAGGATGAGTGCTGTTGGGCTTGATTGAAACATATGGCTCCACAAATGTAAATTAATGATTAAACAAATTTTACTTTGATGCCATAAAAACATATGGACAAGGGCCAAGAACATACATGTATAGATAGATGGAGACACACTCACGCCGCCGCCCGCTAACCCAGTTACCATTCCATACACTACTTCGGGTATAATCGGATTACAAATATTTGTTCAGATTTGAATATGACGCCAAGTGAAGAGAGTAACTGAGTAACATGCTGATACTAAGACAATTTTCCTCAGATTAATATTAATTATAGCTCTGCATTGTCAGGAATTAGTTTCCCGGTATATTAGCTAAAAGTGTTATAACTGTTTTATTCTTCAGACATAGACATCATTGGGGGAATAGATCAAAAAATATAGCTGTTAATAACGAACGAAAGTATATAAAACGGACCAAAGGTGTAAGACATCGAAGGAGTGACCTAAAAACTTACATACTTATGTTCGGCGAAAATCCGTCTTACGAGCAATGTCTGTCCGTCTGCCTGTCCGCCCGTCTGCATGTCCGTCTGGCTGAAGCGCATCGTAACTCTCGAAAGAAGTAACGGATTGACTTCAAATTTGGTAATACATATCGCCTTGAAAAAAATGGTCGAAGTGGCTCCGTCCCTTTTGGTACCTTCCACACAATGGGACCATTTTGTACAAAAATTAACTGCTTATAACTTTAATAAATGCTTCAAATTGTGTGCAGCTGACATTATTTCCAATCCCCTTTTAGTATCTCCCTCAAAAAATGGCCAAATCATACCATCATTAATTGACTCATAACGTCAATACCTGTGCACATAAACACAGGTATTTTATATCAGATCAGTATTTTATATCACAGGTATTTTATATCAGATCAGTACGAAATTTGGCAGAGAGAGTTCCCTTATTACATGAATGAACACTGCTAAATTCGGAGAAAATCGGTTCAGATTTAGATATAGTCCCCATATATACAGTTGCGGTCAAAATAATAGCACCACATCCAACTCCAGCCATGTGGATACGAAAATTTCAAATATAAAGCAATTTTACTCAATATTGTTATATTGAATCATTATTTTAAACCCTTTCTCCACAAAAATATCTACATTTTGTAAAAGAAAGTAATAGATTGTGTCTTTTGAGACGTTCTTTGAAGTAACCTCTGAATCAGGCCAGTCAAAAAATAGCACCAAAGACAAAAAGTTGATAAAGTTTGCAAATTTTGTAATTCTGAACATCCATAAATGCCTAATAAATGTAATATAGGGCTAAATATTTTATTCTTGAAAAAAATAAATGAATTTATTGAAATATTTTTTAATAATATTAGAGCTTTATACCGCTGGAAATTTAAATTTCATAAAATTGGTTCGCAAAATATGATTAGCATGAAAGATCTTTCAGTTGTTCACAAAAACTAATCAAAAATACTGTAAAGTTTTCTTCTGAAAGTTGATAATGTAGAATCCAGTCTCAAAAAGACTGTAAAGTTTTCTTCGGAAACTGGAAAATGTAGAATCCAGTTAATCTTGCCACATTTATTGGTTAAAGGTTTAGTTAGGACGAATAATGTGAAGCTTTGTATGATGAATAAAGGAGCCGCAAAGATTTTATGTCTGAAGTAAGGCTTGAAATAGTTCGCAAACATATGGGGGAACACAAATTAATTGCTTTTATCCCAGAAAAATGGTTTCGGTAGTTGGTAGTTGTGTATAATTTAATATAACCTATTGCAATTTGCCAAGACAAAAATGGCGCAACTTTTTTTGTTCAGATGAGTCGGAATATATATTATTTTGAGGTAGGTAATGTTGGTCCTATAAAAGTAAACCAACTAATGCAAAATGCAGGCAGAAATTTACAGCTAAAGGAAGAAAACTTCACTATGGTTTGAGCAATGTTTTTCCTATTATAGAAAAGGAACATTACATTATATAAAAAATATAACTGATTCATCCGTATATGAAATAATTTTTAATATGATATTTTAGTTTAATGCATATGAAGAAATATTGCTTGTCCGCAGTTTCCATGAAGATAACGATCCAAGATAACGATACATAATGCTTTCGCAATAACCAAATAAGCTCGTTAGAATGGCACGCAAAGCCCCGAACTGTCCATATTACAAAAAAAATATGGATTATTAATGATTAAGGAAGATCGAATAAGAATAAAAGAAAACTCGCAAAAGCTTTGGGAAAAACGGGAGAGTCATTTGAATACTCGATTTAGCAGATAGGGGTCAGAATCTGGAAAATTATTTTGGAAGACGTTGTAGGGCATTGTTGCTCTCAATGTAATATGACTGAATAAATATTGTGTTACTAATATAACGTTAAAACAACCGCAACTAATATTTAATAGCTAGAATTAAATTGCCCTCTTGTCGAGTTATATAATATTTAGTACATATGATAGAGGTGCTATTATTTTGACTGGAGATTTTTTGCACTTTTTAGAAAAAAATTATGTTTTTCAATTAATAATTCAAAATACCGAAATATTTGCATTACTTATTATTTCTGTATAGTATAGTGTTTATTTTAACCAAAGAAACTAATGTCAGTAATGCAATAGTTTTTGAAGTATATCCGTTTTAATATGTTTCTATATCGTGGTGCTATTATTTTGACCGCAGCTGTATGTTTCACCCGATTTGACATGTTAGCGCTATAGAAACCGTATTTTATATCCGATCTGTACGAAATTCGGCAGAAAGAGGTTTCTTATTACATGAAGGAATACTGCCAAATTCGGAGAAAATCGGTTCAGATTTAGATATTGCCCCCATATATATGTTACCCCCGATTTGAAATTCAAGCGCTGTAGAAACTGTATTTTATGTCCGATCACAGCGAAATTCGGCAGAAAGAGGTTTCTTATTACATGAAGGAATACTGCCAAATTCGGAGAAAATCGGTTCAGATTTAGATATAGCCCCCATATATATGTTAGCCCCGATTTGACATCCAAGCGCTGTAGAGATTGTATTTCATATCCGATCAGTACGAAATTCAACAGAAAGAGGTTTCTATTTTACATGAATGAGTATTTAGGGAAAATCGATTCAGATTTATATATGTATATGTTCCTCCTGATTTGTTTACAAAGCCCTATAGAAGATGTACTTTACTTCTGATAATTACAAAATTCTCCAGAAATATGTTTCTCAATTTAGGAACGAATAATTGCTTAATTTAGCGATTATCGGTTCAGAATTAGATATATCCACATCGATATGTTCTTACCCATTTACCAATTATTCCAAATTATTATCGCATTGACCCTTATCGCATTGTTAGGGAGGTGTAGGGTATTATATAGTCGGCCCCGCCCGACTTTCTGCCTTTCCTTACTGGTTGTACTTAGCATAGTTTAGAATGGAGGTATCGAATAATTCAAAGGCAAAACTATAGTTTTTGAGAATTATTCCGAAAATTAATGTTTAACTTAAATTGTATGTTATGATACTCCGAACAAAAATGTTGGACACATCTTTAACTAGTTTTAACGTTTCTGTAATTAAATATTATATTAATTGTATTAATTTAAACAATATATTAATTGTATTAAATTTTTAATAAATTGACAATGCGAGGCGAAATAAAAAAATTGCAATCCACACTTCAAAAGAACTGTCAGGCAAAATTTATGAATATCTACGAGTATATATCGTCACCTGAAATCCAAAATAACGTAACCCATATATTTATGATTTTTCAGGAGAAGCAAAAAACAAAGTATAGTAATTTTAAGATTTTGACCAAATTTATGGATTTCCATAAATTCTAGCGCAATTAGTTGTGGCGTACATTCTGAATAAAAAAAATACAATGTGGTACAGTATGACAAAAATTGTTACAGTGGGCACAAATAGTAAAATATGGTAACGTGGAACATAATGGGTTAAGTATGGTACAGTGGGGCAAAAAGCGTTAACTATGGAACAGTGGGGCAAAAATGTGTTAACTATGGTACAGTAGGGCAAAAATGGTTACATATAGTGGACAAAATATAGTAGGACAAAACGGTTAAATATGGTACAGTGGGTCAAAAAACGTACATTTAGTACAGTGGGTAAAAATATGGATGCAGGGAGAGAGGGTAAGTTAAATATGAAATAGGACTGTGGTGCACTGTGGTGCAAAAAGGTCAAAATTATGACGCAGTTGGGGCAAGCAAAAATTTGTCAATATGTTACAGAGTGGAAAAATGTGTTAAATATGGTTTCGTGGAGCAAAAAGGGTTAAATATGGTACGGTGTGGTCCCTGAGTGCAAAGGTAGCTCTTACAGCATAAACCAAAGCTAAGAAATTGTTATTTCCAAATATGTTTTTCTACTTAAACCGTGGGGAAAAACAAGTTAAATAAATGGCACCGATAGGGGACAAAAATGTTGAAATACGGTCTAAGCTTGCGAATTTGGATCTTGAAATTACAATTATCATTTTAAAATATTGTACAATCGTGCAAAATTGGTTAATTATGACACACAAGGGGTTAAATGCGGTACAATGGAGCGATTCACTTTAGATTTTTAAATTCGTACCTTTATAGACACAGTTTGACAAACATGGTTTTATATTGTACCTGGGTGTGAATGAAGCTATTGGAACATAAATTAGGGGAAAGTTGCTAATCTACATATGAACCAAAAAATAGTTTTTCAACATTCAGAGGTACAGTGGGAAAAGGGATAAATATTGTACCATGATGTCAGGGTACCTCTTGGAACACAAATGAAACGAGGGTTCGTATTTTATATATAAAAGGTTCGTATTTTATATATAAACAGAAAATAAATAATAGATGGGGGCTGCGAAGCGCTCCGGGTTAAAGTTGTATTTCAAATAATTGTTCAAAACTTTCTTTAATTAGTATTGTCATTTTTCCATCTAAAGACATTAGAAATTTGACAGAATTCCACCGTGTTTCAAAATGCGATCTTAGAGATGAGTGATGAATAAATCTAGATATGGAATATAGGTCGACATCTTATAATATTATTCAATATTTGCTGCATTAACATTGTAATGATGACTTTGTCGAGCCGAAATCCTAGGTTTCTTGTTTGTAATATTTTGTTCTTTACAAAATATTTTAAGGGACGAAAAACCCGTTAACGTTCCTTTTTCGTATATTCAGCTAGATAGACGACTTCAGCTAAATCTTGATTTTCACTTTGAATGGACTCGCATTCACATGGACTGAAACTTGGAAATCCAACGTTTTTATAGCCAGCAATAACTGAAATGCAGATGTTGTAGTTGTAGACCAGGTGGAATCTATTTATTCCATAACCTCGTAACGGCTACTTGTAGGTGAAAATATATTTCAATAGACTCATGTTGTTCTACCTACCGAGTTCGCAATACCTTCTCAATTTTTGCTTTTTATCATCACGGAAATTCCTGTTGATAGAAATTGCTTCTTGGAGAGCTATTTGCCTTTTAGGATATTGAAAAAATGATTTGGATAGTGCCGAGACTACTTTGCGTGCGTAACTTAAGCTATGTACAGACGATTGTCAGACCGGACAACGTTATTAACCCTGTTAAAGTGCTGTCAATGTACGGACAATGGCAGATTTAACTTTTTTTTAACTTGTGTGGAATTCCTTTGTAATGGAAATCGAATGACCTGTACTGTTTTCTGAATAACTTTTGATTGGGTTGACGGATAAACACCAAATTTTTACTGAACATAATTTGGAATATTTAGAAGTTAAAAATTTAATCTCCCTAAAAACATGCTAAGTCGACTTAGCACGTTTTAGAATGGAGGTATCGATATATTTACAATTTGTTTTGTACAGTTTTATATGCCTATAAAAGTATTTCATACACAGTGTTGTCAATAAAATGTTTCTCTGTCAATTGCTCTATTGTCATAAACTTCGTAATCTAACAATCTGCAAATTATATCGCAATGACTTTTCTGCCAACGTTGCAAGATGAAAAATGTGGTGTTGTACGTTTGCAGGGTTGCATTTTTGCGCCATTTTTCTGATAATATTGTCCGACCTTGCAATCGTCTAATCATAGCTTTCGGGTTTATGGAAATCTTTATAGAAGTAAATATGATCGGTGCAGTAAACAAATCTTGGGCTGTTCATTCAACGTTACCGTTGTGCGACTAAAGTGGCAAGTCATTCTTTCATGATGAAATGCCAAACAATACTTAACAAAAATAACATTAGGCATGTTTTCGTTACAAGCTAGCACTTTTAGTTTAGCACTTTGCAACGAAAACAACTGACTTCCACTAACTGGCACATAAGCAATAAGTGGCGGATTTTCACTATCTGGTAGCAATGGTGTCATGAGTTGCGAAGAAAGAACAGTGCGAAACAGACAAAAAAATTCGTGAAAAGTATTTATAAAACATATATTTACTATTCTATGTTCAATTGTTTACACACTTTTGCAAATATTAAAATAATTTCCCATTTTTGTTCTTCTTCTTCCCGTTAATTCACAATAATTGATAAAATCTCTCCAAAAATGGGATGCCATATTGCTAAATATAGGGTGCCCAATCTGGCAACATCATACTCGATTAAGACATGAACACAAGCACCAAACTTCATCGGGAACTAATAGTGCTTAAAAGTGCTTAGCTCCCCATACAAATTAAGCACTTATGGTGTAACGAAAACACGCCTATTACAGCATGACACGACTCACACGTGATCTGTCAAAAAAAGGCTGTTGAAAAAAGTATCTCTACTTGGATCACCCTATATATGATCGATAATGCCGGTATACACGTTAAATTAAAGGAAATTATGAGGACTACAAATATAATGACACATTCATGTGGAAACAGAAGTTAAGTAACTGTCGTTAAAACAATTAGAAAAAAATAGAAATTTTTTTTAAAAAAATCGTTTTTGCTGGCACGAAAAAACTATAAAAAATAGTTTGTTCCATATTTTAGCTTCCTAGCGACGAAAACAATGCCTATTTGATATATAATCTAAATGATAAATGTAGAAATTATAGCACTTTTGGTAAAAGTACGAGAATTTCAACAAAATTGTGTTTTTAAACCACCCCCCTCTATTTTAGTTGCTGCCAATCAAAAGTGTAACACATCGATGGAGTGACCTAAGAGGCCCCAAGAATATTTGGCGGAAATCGGTTTTGGGGTACTTTAGCAATGTCCGTCTGGTTGGTGCCCACTATAACGTTCGTCAGGATTAACCGATTGACTTCAAATTTTGTATGTGTCAATATTTGTTCTATCTCAGGCTAAGGTCAAAGATGGACTATGTTGGTCCACTCCCCTCTCCCACGAAGGGACAAAATTTATTGAAATATTGATTATCCCATAACTTATATACTATTACCCAGAATCTTTCACAATTCCAAACATAGAATTAGTTTATCATCTTTAGAAAAATGGTCGAAGTTGCCGCGCCCCGTTGATAACTCCCATAAGTTGCAACGCCCCTTTTGATACCTCTCCAAACAAATGGACCATTTTGCACAAAAAGTTAACGGCTTATAACTTTAATTCCAGTCCATACAATTATTTAAAATTTTGAACGGGGTACTGTTTTTATAGTACCCACTGTTTATTAAAAAAAGGCGTTATTGCCACACCCCTTTTGCTAACTCCCAAACAAAAATGCCAAAACAAAAAATGTGAAAAATTATTTTTTTGAATTTCCCTTTTTTTCAATATGGATCATAATGTCTACATTTATCCATAGATTTTTTCAAATATTCACTGTTTTATTCGTTAGGATGCTAGCTTTGAAAAAATTAAACAATCAATTTTTTTGCGATTTTTTTTTTACGGTTTTTTCATGCCAGCAAAAATATTCTTGTGAAAAAATGTCGATCTTTTTTCTAATTGTTTTAACGACAGTTACAAAAGTTCAGTTTCTACACGAAAGGAAAGGTTTCAGCATTTTTAACCCTCATAAATTCCTTTAATTTAAATGGTATATCGGCTTTAACGAGCTTATACTTCAAATATTTCAAATACTATACGAGTAGGCGAAAATTGCAAATCTAGAAAAATATGCGATATCTAAGAGAGGTAGCAAATAAAACGAGGTGGGACACAGGATTCGAAACGAACGTATTAGAAGTAGCCTGGATTTTACCCCTTTGAACGTGCGCATCGAAGAACAGAAGATGAGATATTTCGGCCATGTCGTAAGAATGCCACCTGAACAATTTCCGAACTGGAAGTAAGATGTGAAGTTATAGCTAGAGCTATAACTTTCAGAAAACGCAACATAAATCCAACAAACGCGAGAACTATAGCTAAATGGAAAACACTTTGCAAAAATCCACACTCTGTAAGGTAGACGGGGATTGGATTAAGTAAGTTTTTAAGTATTTTCTTATAAGTAGAAGTAATCCCTTTGTTAGGCATTCTTTGATATACCATTCAGTATTTATGCTCCCATGGCTAGGAATGTTTTTTCTTTCTCCACATGTGTAAATAGCTAGCTTTACTAAAAACCTTTTTGGGAAACTTTAAATTATGTTGTACCCGGAAATCTTCTGCAATATTCCCCCTGCTATCAGCAATATAAAACTCCTGCCATTGTAATTGCGAAAAGTCACTTAACACGTAAATCTCATCATCCATGATTCATCAATCATATTTTGACAGAAAATTCCATCCAAATGATATATACCTTCCTCCACTAAAGCCATATTTGGAATACCGAATATATAACCATTATAACTGAAATAAAACGCCAAACATGAAAAAATAACAATATTATAACTTTATATTATTATTATTATATTAAGCACCTAATATTTAATCCATCTAATTCAACAATAATATTCAACTGCAGCCGGGAAAAGGATCCTCACGGTTTTTGCGCAAAACCAATTGAATTTTTCGGTTCATGTCTTCATTGTAAATGGCTTTACATTTCTCAAAATTAACACGGCGCCTCACCTACCAAGCAATAAATGCAATAATAATTATAAAACCATTCCACTATTTGTACTAATACAAGCTTGAAATTACCTGGTAGGGTTTCTCATAATAACGTGTGCGGCGGAATTGATCGAATATTTCCTCTTTACCCAAAACTCGATTTAGCAGTCGACAAGCTTCCTCCACATTGTTGTTTTGAACCAGCACCGTACGAGCCAAAAACTGAGCGTGTCTCATGATAAACACTTCTGAAATGCAAACATTAAATTTAATTTATTTTATTTCACAAATGAATTCATTCTCACAAATTATTGTTAAATAACCTCGTCCACAAAAACACAGAGTTTTTTTAACTATCCCCAAATCATATGTTTCCAGCACAGTGTTGCCATAAAAAATTCGTCTTGTCCCATAATATGCAAAAGAAAATCCCCAGCAGAACCCCAATAATTCAAAAACTACAAATATCAAAATACAACGTATTGCTGTGTCGATTGAAAAAGAAAATACAGCATATAGGGTAATTCCAAAGCAAAAGAATCGAAAACACACAGTTAAAAATTATTTTTTTATATAATTCAGTAACCGGGGTCATTCGTTCTTTTTCGTTTCTGTTGACGATATATATCGCTCACTCACTTTAAGAGTGACATAACTCAAAATTGAAAATTGCGAAGATGTGTAACTTTAAGTCCGTATAAAAAGATAAGTACCATGAAATAAGATGTTAGAAAACGCTTGAATAATCCGAAATAAAGTTGTTTACTTATAGAACAAATTTGTCTGAGATTAATATGGACATTTGCAAAATTCTCATTTTTGTAAGGCAACCTCAAATATTTTAAATTTTGAGTTATGTCACTCTTTAAGTGAGTGAGCTATATGATGCCTTTTCAAATTATGCATCAATTTTCTTAAGAATGGTCTAATTATGTTCATGACCAATCACACTTTTCTCAAATAATGTGATTTTTGGCAATATCTTATAAGATATCTTTGGAGGAATGAAGAAATTACATTAGAAGAAGATGAAGGCCACTTAATTTAAGATTATCTAAAACTCTCCTGAACCAATTACGACAAATGTTTTTCCGGTTATGCTAAAATATATAGTTGAAAGTCAATTTTTAGGTGTTGATCTTTATTTTGATAGATAAACAGGTACCATCCCACTAAAAGACCACAAAGCACTTAAAGGAAATGACCAAAGCAAAACGATTTTTTATGTAGGCAAAATTAAAAATATGGATTTTTACAAAAATGTAAAAAAAGTTTTAATTTCGCAAAAAAATGCACAATAAATATTTTTGCGAATTTTTTATTTTCTTTGAAATATTGAAGAAAAAGCTATAGTAAGCATTTTGGGCAAAATTTGGTCATACATTTTGGTCAAACGGGAAAACAAGGACCGTTTGACCAAAATGTCAATATTCATCCTCCAACTCGGACAGTCCTTAACTCATCTCGTTGAAATTTTATAGCGATTATTCCTGCAACAAGATATATACATATGCTAAGTCCAGATTCACACGAGACAATTTTTTCCAAGAAGTGTCAAAGAGGCAGGCGGTGATGAGCGCGTGAAAGAGAGTGACCTGTGGTGTAGGTAGCGCATCATGATACAATAATTGTAAAGGTAGTCTCATAAGCCCAACAACAAAAAGTCCTGTACAACCATGATACAATAATTGTAAAGGTAGTCTCATAAGCCCAACAACAAAAAGTCCTGTACAACCCTGCGTATTTTTGCCATTTTGGTTGTCAAATTGAACTGACAGATAGACGTCAGTGACAGAGTGAGCACAACAACAACAATTCAACAACAAACTCGGAATTTTGTTTGTTAAATAACAAAAGTAAGTGAAGAAAAATAAAAATGTCATAAAATCTCGATTTTGATTTTCATCGAAGAGAAGACGTAAAAAGTGCAGTAGTTTGAGATGTGATGTGGCAGTTGCAGTAGCAGCAAAATTCTTCGCCAAGAATTTGGAATCTTGGGCTACATCAATGCAAAAACCACAAAGGCAACGAAAAGGAATTTTTTGCAAGAAAACCACGAGTACTAAAGACAACGGTTCTTCTCCCCCTTATCGAGTGTAAATAGAGAAACGACGGCCACAGGAGAAACCATGCAAACAAATCAACAGCCTAAGCAACGTGACCGTGTACCGCAATAAGGATAAACGTCACAAACATTCCTGGAACGCCATATGTAACAATGAAAAAAGTGAAAAACCCCCCGGAAACTGAAAAACAAATGGAACAACCTTCAACTAAAAAGAAAAACAGCGGCAGTAGATAGGCCGAAACGAAGAATTTGGAAGTCAATATGGATAAAGAAAACAAAGACGACTGTGGAAGGCGTCCGGCATCTTCAGTGAATAACTGGATATACGTAAATCATAAAGACTATTAGAAAAGTATATATTTTTTAAAATAAAAACAAACACACAATATAATTTTAGAACAACAATAATTTTTTATTGTTTTCTCCACTTTATATTATATTTTTTCACTCAGTCTTATTTTTTTCACTTCCTATTACTTTTTTCCAATTTCAATTTAAACTCATACGTTTCCTTTTTTCGCTCTCCACTGCTGCCAAAAAATGTAAACAAACATTTGGAATGTAAACAATGAGATTGACAACCAAAATGCTGTCAAACACGCGAAAATAAAAAAATTGTAATCAGCTGTTAGCTTGAGACTACATTTACAATTATTGTATCATGGTAGCGCATACTTTATCAGTATGTCCCGATTTACACTGGCTGAATGTTCAGCAGATTATCGGCGTTTTGTGGGAGAGAGAGGCAGTCGGCATGAGGGGGAAAAAACTCTCCCGTACTCGGGCTGAACGTTTTGTGTTTTTCACTCGCACTTTGAAACAACAACAATTAACACAATTCACCTGTTGAAAAAAATTTCGTAGTGTAAATCTAGACTATTACGCTGTAAGGGTATCTCTTAAATACCAGTGAATGCGTCCGGCGTCTGTCAAACTCAAATTTCATCCTATTGTTTTCTGTGCATACAACAACACTTTGACAGACGCAGGACGCAATTCACCGGTATTTAGGAGATGCCCTAATGTATACACATTAGGGTGATGACTTTTATACAACCTCGTTTCCCTGTATCATATTTAGATGACTTTTTATTTAAGATTAGATAAAATCTTACATATAAGGTGATTCGACAAAAAACATTACGCGCAAAATGCTTTTAAAATTTGTATTTATCAGCATTTTTGGCAATTTTTTAATTTTTTTTCAATTTTTTTAAAACTTCCAAAATAACTACCGCTCATACATGTGGTTTCTGTAAAAAAATCAACAGCAAAAAATGATAATTATAAAAAAGTCGTCAACGATTTTTTCCAAAAAAATACATTAAAATGAGATACCTTCACTTAATTGTAAATAAAAACGAAAGATGTCCATCGATTTCTATGATCAATGTCTCATTTTGTTAATAGGTTATGTGGCTTTTCGTGAAATTTATAAGACTTGACACATTTTTCCGTTTTTAATTTATATGATTAAAAAAATGTTAATTTTTTTTAAAAAAAAATAATTTCAAAGTGGTTTGTGCGTGACCTTTTTCAAAATTTAAATGGAATAAACGTTATGTTAGTCATCATTCGTGCAACAGGAAATAATTTTTGAGAAAAAAATAAAAAGTCATCACCCTAATACACATTTATGCAATAAGGGTTATTAGGCATAATCAATGCATGTACTAATTTTTCTTTTATGTGTACAGGTATTTAAAATTCGTATGATACGAAATGTGATAGTAAAAACTCATGAATGATTATTATTATGAATTTGAGAATAGCACCGTTAGTTTATCATCAATGACAACACCCAAGCATCTTATGCTTTGAACAAATTCTATGGGGATATTATTAAAGATCACCGACACATCGGACTGATGAGTCGAAAACAGCATAGCATATTGCACCAAAAACCAAATATAAAATCGCCTAATAAAACATCTAACCCAAATTATTTTTTTTGTCCTAATTTGCAATGATTAATCCCCAGTATTGGGGTCAAAACTCCTTTCCTGGCAACCCTGTTCTAGCAAATGATAGTACAACAAAAATAAAAAGCGTTCAATACATAACTCAACTATAAGGTAGTGTGTACCTATTAGTTGATTTTAAATTCTAGTAAAAAACTGCATTTTATAAAAAAAACTTGCTTCGCCGTTTTTAAAATAGTTGCATTTTATAATACATAATAGAGGCAAAATGGTCTAAATCCAGGAGATTAAGAAATCAATAAAAAAGCTGCAGTCCAGCAGTCGATATATTTTACCTTTTTGTTTGGTCTCACTCAGAATATAAATAAAAATATTATTATATTTTCCAAGGCCATTCGGTGTTTGTAGGAGATAGGGATAGGAGGCAGCAAAGTGCGAATGAAAACACAAAACGGATTGCCAGTGCGTTTATTCCACTTTCCCCTCTCTACAACAAACAGCGAATTTCCTTGGCTAAAATTGCCTCGTGTAAATCGGAACTTACTGCCTGAAAAATTGCAGGGGAATTGCATCAATTATTGTTCGAATGCATAGTCCTGATTCCCACATAGCAATTTTTTCCATGCAAGTGCCAACGTTTTGTAGGAGAGAGAGAGAGACAGAGAGCTCTTTCCGCCTGCCTCTCTCTCCTACGAACTTTGACACTTGCTTGGAAAAAATTGCCGAGTGTGATTCAGGACATAGCTTGCATATCGAGTACTCAGTTAGTACTCAAATATTTGATACTTTCCCAACACTAACGTATGAAGTCAGCCGAACGGCGCGTCGCCGACACTCATTATCGTCTCAAATCGCTCGATTAACACGAGACAATTTTTTTCGAACAGTGCCAAAGTTTGTTGGACAGAGAGGCAGGCGAAAATATATTAGCCGCAATCACGCCGCCGCCGAGCAAAATCAGAAATCGCCGGCGCTGACTGGAGCGAAAACAGCGAGCCGCCGTCGAACCCATAATAGCATCGACTTCGCTCTCTGCTACCGTACTCATAAAAATACTAAAATACACAAAATTGACACCTTGATTAAACTATGGGAAATTATCTGTATATTTTCTAATTATTGGTGTTCAGGTCCAAGAAAACAAGGTGCGTTTGCCATTATATGTTTGTGTGTCGATATATCTTGAAATTAAAAGTGAAAAACATCTGTCCTTCAAAATTAAAGTCTGTCAAATCAGTTTCTTCTACGCTTTTAGAGGTCTGATAGAAAAGTGAATTGTGTTAACGTGTACTTGACTTGATAGATTAGAAAATACCTTTACTGTTGGATTTCCGAAGTATCCATCTACGGAATTTGTTCAAATTCTAAACATTTTATTTTTCTGGTCATACATTTTCTTTGTATGCAAGTATAGGAATGTGGAATGTGAACCTGATATGACTCAACCCTTAGTTTTAATTTAGCAGATCAACAACACCTTTAAGTACGAGACGAGTTTTGTCAGACCAGAACCCCCACTCTTCTCTCTTTCACTCTATCTCTTTGTTGACACCTATATTGTTCACCGGGGTAGCGGAAGGAGACATTGTTTTGAGTTGAGGTCAACATCCTGCTAGTGGGATAATGGTTAATGTTCCACCAATTCCGCCACTATTATGCAGTACACCTCCTCCCATAGATTTTGGTGATGAGGATGACGACGTCGACGTCCTACCGCCCACGTTGGGTGGAGTCGATGTCGACGAAGAGTTTGGAGATAGCAAAAGTGATGGTAAGTAAATTGGACCTTTGACGACCTTTAACTGCTGGTATTGCCTATTCAATTTTCCATTTGTACGCACTTTTAGAGCCTTTGCCTTCTCCACGTCCCCCATCAGCAGATTTACCTCCTGTGAGCATATATGATGGACTACTACCTCCCGACGAGCAGTGCACAGAACACTCAGAAACACCTCCACCAATGGATACATGCATCGCAAAAAGTGAAACGGCCAATAAAACACAGCAAAGCGTAAAAGTTGTGGAGGCATTTAATTATAGTATTACACAACAAGCAAAAGAAGCTCTCAAAGAAACCCCAGATGAAGATGGACACGAATATGAGTCAACAATACCCACCAGACAGGAAGATACTGATACTACACTTAAAGATGGCTCAGATAATTTAGAAGAGTCGAGCCAAAGTGTAATGGGAGGAAACAATGATGGTGTTGAAGGAAAACAACAACAGGTTACAAATGAGGAAGAATCCAAGAGCCAACAAGGACCAGTTATAAATGTCGAAAGCAATGTGACCTCTGTGAAGCCTACTGTAAGCCTCGTATCTAATATTGTGTCAATTGAAGACTTGGAGGATGACTTAAGCGAAGACGAATTGTATTCACCCAAAACTCCTAAAAACCTAAAGGAAGAAGATGCTTTGGATTCCGACTATTTTAAAATTCATGATATTCTCCAACAAGCAAATACAAGGCAACAATTAAAAGAACCTATATCAGCAGCAGTGGGGCAGGAGGAAGTTACCGAGATGAAAAGTGTACCAGTAACGGAAAATATCGATATGTTCACGAATTTCCCTCCACAAGAATTTACTTTTAATGTGCCACCGCCGTTAGACGAAGAAGCGAATAACATGGACACTGAGAACGACTTTGGTGATTTTGCGGACTTTCAGGATTTTAACACTAATATTGCAGTGGCACCACCAACTTTAATAACCGCCGCCCCGTCTCTTGAAAATAATATAGCAGGATCCGCTAAAGGCGGTGAAAATAAAGAACTGAGCAATGATTCGGAAGATGATTTTGATGATTTCGTTCAACATTCTCAACCCAATGAAGCCAATAGAAAGTTGGAACAAATACAACCCATAGATTTGCAAGATTCGGCAGAAAATGACATTGATGAATTCATGAAACGTACGGCTTCGGCTTCAATGAACATAAATCAAGTCCAAAACGATAATTTGAGTTTCAACGATGATTGCAGACAAATGAAAGATTCCACAGAATTTAGACAAATTGACGATGATAAAGGGGAATTACTTCAGGAAAATTTAGATGATAGTTTTGGCGACTTTAATGAGTTCCCTGATCAAGATAAGGAACTCAAGGAGGCTGTCCAAATCGCTGAAAATGTTCACGAATTAACCAATAGCTGCAGTGAGGAGAATTCTAAAATCGAAATTCTAAATGAAAACGAAGACTTTAGCGATTTTGCAGATTTCCAAGAAAGTCAAGCTACGCCTGAATTAAAATGCAATGATAAAGCAGAAGTAGTACAAAACAATGTCGCTAAAAGCGAAGAAACGAAAGGGAGCGATGGTGATGGCGATTTCGACGATGATGATGACGATTTTGGCGACTTCAATACTGCTGAACCTGTAGAATCTAAACCTGTTCCCATAATACAACAAACTAGTCAATCCCTAAGCATTCCTAATAACACTGCTGCCGCCCTTGTATCTCTGCAAATGCCTAAGAATCTTAACGAACGCATATCGAAAATTTTACACGTAATGTTTACTTCCGCAAACGATACATCCTCCTCAACTTCCACTACATCACATTCAGATGCTGATGTGGATATAAAAACTCAAAAAATTCAGGACATACCTTTTACTTCAATAGATGCCGCCAAAGCTTTAGAATATCAATGGTTGCATTCCGAAACACGGCATTCTTTCATCAAATCATTGGGCATTGATTCGCGGAATATTGTGAGTTTTATTTTTGAAATTTTACATCGTAGCTTGATGTGACAGCATCTCTAAGTTTTATCGCTCTTTTTTTGATTTAGCTTTATGGTGAAAATTGGAATCCCTCACTACCACGATTCGCTGCAAATTTAAGTTTCAATCCCTTAAAACCTATGAAACCAGTAACATCCAATAGTGGAGCTGAAACCATTCCTTGTCCACCCCTACAATCTGTTCCTGTTGTAAATACTAGTGAATTTAATAAGTCTATAATCAATCCTTTAGCTAACATCAAGAGGGATAATGTTGAAGTAGATTGGAAAATAATGCCAGAGCAAAAAACTGAAGGTAAGTTATAATACAATATGTGCTGTGATTTTTTTTTTAGATAAATACCACGGCTTCTTTTCAGCTTTAAATGACAATACATCATTTCCAGAGGTTCCCAATACAACAGCATCAGTCAACTCTATGCCTTATGTAGCCACCGAACCGCCAGAATCATTAACAATATTCGAAAATCCCTTGGACATTGATGATAAATTCTCCAAAACACCTCCCATTAGTGAAATGGAATCTGTCAATACATTTTCTTCACCTCTACCTTCTCTCACAGCATTAGAAATAGATTTGCCGCCGGCGGCCACACAAATTGTAAATACTTTTAAAACCTTAGAACTAAACGAAGCAAATGACGCGAAAGATTCCCTTGAAGTCGTAGTCGCATCTACAACATTCTCGGGATCATTTAAGGAAACTCACATCTACACTCCTCCAAAAAGTAACGAAAACTCCTCATCCACATCGTCAACATCAACCACATCACCCACTAAGACGACGACAGGCAACAACATAGATTTTGATTACGAAAAGGCAGCTATGGGTGTAATAATCGACGAGACAGTGGTTAAAAAAGAGTATCGAGATATTGAATATAATTCTCCATTTACAACCATGGATTCTTCGACGCGAACATCTTCGCTTAAATCACAAGATTTGGAATCTTCAAATACTTTTGGAAATCCGCAATCGATGGGTGCATTTAATAACGATGGCGATGATGACTTTAATGATGAATTCTCTGATTTTCAATCAGTACCAACATCACATTTGGCTACCAATCCCCCCAACACGACTCTGCCAAATTTGAAGCCAGTACCTCAAAATAGAAACGGCAACCCCAGTCCAATAGTATCGGAGGTTCCAAAAACAACGAATGTTTCGGCTTGCGGTATGATTCTCAGTCCTGCCATTTTAATACCACAAGCCATATCAATGGAATCCAGTAAACCAAAAATTGAGTGGGGCGATTCCACGGCCGCAATAAATCCAGAAGAACTCGCCCGCATTGAGGAATTATTCCCTGAACATACGAAAGTGCTGAAATCTAGCACATCCACTTCATCTCAGAAATCCACACCTACCCACCAAGCTTTAGGTACATTAAGCGCAGCCGTGGCCAATAAAGAATTGGAGGGCAATAACGACGATGATGATTGGTCTGATTTCGTTTCCGTTCCAGTGGCAAACAATAATAAAACGACATCGCTGACAAACAACAATGCAGCCGCAAAAAATCAGAAGAATTCAAATTCACCTTTTAAACAAAGATCTCCCGTTAATACATATAAGACACAGAACTATAGCAATTCCAACAACGATGATGATGACTGGTCTGATTTTGTGTCGAGCGCCCCGCAAGAACCTCATGCAGCAGTTAATACTCAAGGATCCACACATAGAGCAGTTCCCCAATTTAATAGTGGTGCATGGCAAAATGCAAATTTATACCACAACCCGTTGAGTTTATATCACAAGGGTCTCAATCTTCACAATGCCTCCGCCGCCAATCAACAACAATCTCCCAAGAATTTTCTTAACAACAACAACAACTACAGCCAATACAACAATCACTTTCAAACAGCAACCAGCGCTGGTGGTCACCAGATGATTCATGTAATGCAAAATTTCTCCACAGCACCAGTACCTACACCAGAACGTCTTACAGGCTCTACAACAAAAAATAATCAGTTTCAAGTAGGCTCCGCCAAAGTGGCGCCCAGCATAGCGCTGATACCCGATTTGGGTTTTGTAGCGCCCGCTATTCCCACACACACTTCGTTCATCAATTCCTTGCCCAAACCAAGTATTAACAACAAAAAATGACGTTTGCTCAACTCAAGTCAGAATCACAACACCTACAATCAGCATCAGCAACAACCTCTGGTAAATTCACAACATTCCCAACGTTCGCAACGTTTCCAAAAAATAATGACGACGACAACTTTGTCGAAAAACTCTACTTACCGTTCCAACAATGCAAATGTATGTGTGGCTTCAAGTTACAGTGATGATATTTTAATATAGAACCAAATTTTAACACTTTTAGTCTTTAGAGATGCGCTCGCGATTGTGTATGTGTGTTGCGTATGTTTAGTTTAGTCTGTCCTCTTAGTATATAACGTATGGCAAATGGATACACGATTGATAGATTGATTGTTGCCACAATAGAGATCGTCTGTTTGTAGGCATAGTCAAGTAGGAAATGAATTTTTGTTGGAAATGGAGATTTAATCGGCACTTGGAGTATATAAGTGCTTAGTTGCAAATGACTTACTCACTGTAAGACAGAGATTTTTATCGATTACTGGTAAATGGTACCAATCAAAGCAACATTTTTCTGATCATCTAATTCGCGTTAATCTGCAAAAAAAATGGAATATGGCACAATAACTTTTTAGACATTCTTGATTAATTATTTTGCATCGTTTTCTTAGTTTTTGTTGCTTTCAAAAAGGAGTAAACCCATTGTTGATTGCACCAATTGTCTCAGAATCAGTTTAGTTTAATTTATAACATAAATAGTGCAGTCGCCGAGGACAATTGACCTTTGGAATCAAATCAAACTAATGTGCTGAATTTTTTATAGAAGACAATAAGTACATCCTTATATCTATTTAATTAGAAATATATCGTCGCAATTCAAAAAGAAGGACATTACATTAATTAAAATCAAGCTTTAGTTTATTAGACAAAAGTACACAATCTTACAAAATTGCATTGTCTATTATCAAACGTTAACTTTGTTACTAGTGCTATTTAAAATGACGTAAAAACATGTGGGTTTCGTCACCCTGAATTTGCATTCAATTTTTATTTATTGTAATATATAAAGCCTACAAGGCCAATATTCCTATATTACAAGAAAGTTTTCAAAAGTTCACGCTTAAAACTTTTTATCTAATCTGAAATATAATTATACAGTTAAACTTCACATTATTTTATAATAAAGTTTACAAATTACAAGATTTTACCTGACAATATATTTACATATTTATGTGGAAGAAATTTTTGCGTTTTACAACTTGCAAATCACGAAATTGTCTACATTTCACTTATGTAAACTTTGTATTAAAATAGAAAAATCGAAATATAAGTCGATTTTTTCATATCTATCCGTCCATCTATCCACATATATCCTTGTAATCAAAGCACGCAAATATAAACAGTTTTTATCGAAAATTAATACAGAGATATTCCTATATTTTGATCTAGCAGCCACTTAAAAAACTTCCTTGGACTTTACTTCATGGCGCTCTAGAATGTTGTAGCTTTTGTTTTATTTTGTCTATATCGGTCTACGTTTTGGAATAACCTCCATATAAAACATTTTTCAGATGGCCTGGATACGATGTTTGGTGTCGCCTGAAACCAATTGCAGTAAAAATCATAATCGGTATGAAACTATTGAAACTAATCTCAGTTAGTTAAAATGTGAATGAATTGAGTATTCAGTTGCTCATTTCGAAGACAAAGAAAGCGAAGTAATCGCAATGCATACCTCAAAAATGTTGTATATCTCATGCAAAAGCTTGAGCAAATATATCTTTGTATACTAAATCGCATTATAATGATAGTTTCAGAATTCAATCAGCTAGTTTTAATAGACATTAACTTTTTTAACAAAAACAACTGGGTATATGAAGTGGAACCAACAGTTACAACAAAATCTAAACAGACTCAAATTGCACTAATGTATTACTCCATCGAAGCGTCTTTCATTTCCATTTCCAAAAAGATCGTTTTAAATTTTTAGTTAAGCGTTGTACTGTAATTGTACTTAAATCTATATAGGCAATTTCGAAATGAGAAGAATTTGTGAGAAAATCGAGATTTTTATTAAATTATCTCAAATAAGTACTAGATTTTAGAACAAATATTTAACTTTGGACTTTATCGCATATGTAGTTTTTCTTTTAGGGATTTTTTTCCTAATCTCTTAATATCTCTTGCTCATAATTATGTATAAAAGGTTATTAAACGTTTTTACAATGAAAAAATGTTTAAAAAACCTCTCCAACTTTTATGAATAAAGCCCACAAATATCTTTAAACGTAGATGCTACGTATATCATCGAATACTACCAAATACTATATTCAGTAAAGATGTTCTAAAATTTAGTACTTACGTTACGATAGGCAGAGAATTTGCCATATAGAACCGATTTTTATGTTATTGCGGCGTGTATTAACCTGACACACCACGACACCGTGGTCTGTCTCGTCTTGTTATGATTTTGTTTAACAGTTTTAGATTTGTAAATAATATTGAAATTTTTATTATTATTGATTTAAGTAAAAAAGTTATGCTTTGAATGCATGAACGTGTTTTTATCGATATTTAGTTACATGTTTTCTCTAATTTAGGTCCAAATATAATTACAAGCAAAAACGAATGAATACATAGTTTGTTTAAATTCAATATATACAACAACACGAATAACCAAACCAATAACAACTAATCGATCTACTATTATAAAAAAATGAAGAGAAAAAATATATACATACATAAATATAATATTGTTATAATACATTTAAAATAATTTTAGTGGTTTTATTAAAATAGTGGGAAAAATATTAGCCAGTATAGCTTTCGTATCTTCAAATTTGGAAAAGGTTATGACTACTATATCAATCCGAGTTACATATCATTAGCCTAATCCAGAAATGGCGTAAATGGCAATTTTTCGAAATCAATCTTTTAAAGAGAGAAAGAACGTTTTTCCGAAAAATTGCTATTTACGCTCTTCCTGAATTAATATAACGTTTTGACTTTCGATTTTGTCAGTGTAGATAATTACAACAACTTGTTTGATATTTATCAAAAATGAGCTCGAGGTCTATGTTGGTTTTTTTATGTGTTTTTTTATTATTTTTTGTTATTTATTCTGATTTTTAAAATTTGTATCAACAAATTGTCCAGGTCGGAGGAGTATGGGTCCACAGACCGTAAATTAGACAGATATTCCGTCCGCCAGTAACGTCAAAATCTATCATTTACGAACGAATAGGAATGAACTGTCACTCGCGAAAAAACAGTTTTCCGCGAACATAGTTTGAACATTTTTGCACTAATCGATTAATATTAGTTTTTTAATTGACAATTACAAAAAAATCGTGAAAATCGGTCCGTAATCCGCGGAACACATCACTCTTTGAAATTTCTATTCGTTCGTACCTGAGAACTTACTCGTTCCGAGATGACATATCTTATTATTTTTGTATGGGTCCGACCAAAAAGTGTAAAAACTTTCCCGAGGAAATTTATTTTTATTGTTGTTGTTGACTTACTTCTGGAGAGAAAATAATAATATTTGCAAATCAATATTCAAAGAAAATTTCTTTAAATATTTGTTTTTCAAAAAATGTGTATCGAAAGCTATTTTTGCGACTCAATGTCTCGAATTTAAACATATTTTTGTGTGCACTCTCCAGAGCCCAATATATCATATTCGGACTTCTTGGGGAACGGATCTACTGCAGTAAAAGTCATATCATTGTGTATATGAGTATTGTCATATTCTATAGCATGGCTATTCGGATCAACGTAATTTTCTCTCATTTCAGTGGTCATACCAGCATTTGGTACAGGCTTTACCAGGCTGGCAAATTCACAACGCCTCTTAACACACTCTGTGGACGGTAATATATCGCACTGTTGTGGATCTTTATCAGGAAAAACTTTTTTTGTACCATATTCACTACCTTTCCAATTCCAAAATGTTATGTTATCCTTAGCGGCAATGCCACTCATAATGTCCTGAGCTGTACGATGGCAAAAATCTAGACGGGAAGTGGTTGCTGCAGCATCTAAATATTTAGAAAAGCCTGGTTTGGCTCGATCTATGGAGATCTTGCTGGCAACTACTGGTGTTGGCAGAGGTAATGCAGGGCAGCGGAAGTGTTCTCTGGAGACTTCTTCCGGGTGCCAAAGATAATCGGAATGAGAAAAACTTGATGCAGGTAACATTGGTCGTTTTAAAAACTTCATCTTGCAGTCATAGAATGGTTTCATGTTGTCCATTTTATTCAATGTTGGGTTATGTACTTCGTCGGTGTCTCCAAACTGAGGGGCGAACAAACAAACAATTTTGGCAACATTTCCAAAATTTTATATTTATTAGCATTACTCACCTTCCATACAAAGTTGGCCTTGTAATCGCTGCTGCCTCTATGTTTTGCCAAATTCACATCTTCAACATAGGGACGAGATTCTTTAAATTTCGCTTGTATCGTATTGCCTAACATTGTATCGGTCATATATTTAGTTCCCAAATACATTGAAGTTCTCATGTCTGTTTGTTTATCCAAAGGTTGTTGGCGGTCAATAAACCCAAATGCATTTAATTTATGTGTCTCCATCGGGGCAGGCTCCATTTATACACATACATACATACATATATGTGTATGTATGTTAATGGGTGGTATAACTGAAATGTTAATTTGAACTAATAAAAAACATATGACAAAAATCTACAAAACTTTAAAAAACGTCGTCATAGGTGGTTACCAGGACAAACTAACATCAAATACAATTTAAAAATCAACAACTTTTAATGCGCTCAACGGCGTGTCCATGGAAATGCATTAGGTACGTTAGAGTGTAATACTTAAGGTAAGTACACACGAATGTCAGTTCGGACAACGTTATCAACCCTGTTAAAGTGCTGCAAATGTACGGGCAATGACAGATTGTTAGGCAAAGGTGAATTGACAGTTCAGACGATTGCAAGAAAACCTTACAATTTCATATAAAAACAATATAATTTAAGAAGACATTCCTTCCTGTAGCGAGTAATTGTCAGTTACGAACGAATAGGAATTTGATTCCAGCAAGTGAGGTTTTAGCGGATTTTCAGACCGTTTTTCCCGAATGGTTTGTAATTGTCACAATTAAAAAATTAATATTAATCGATAAGTGCCAAAAATGTCAATCAATGTTCGCGTAATACTGTGTTTTCGCTTGTTACAATTCATTCATATTCGTTCGTAACTGATAGATTTTGACGTTTCGGCCTGAAGGAATGTCTTATATTCTATTTGTCTTTCATTTCATATATGTACATATTTACAATATATTTTGTCATGATTCAATTATACAAGGTTGTGTTACTAGCACAACAACAACAATTTAACAACAACCACAAGGAATTTTGTTGTTGGATTCGTAGTTGAAATGTCAATGTCGATAGAATTTTGAAATATAAATAAAATGTTAAAATGTCTAATATTTGTTTACAAATAAACAAAATCTCAATAATATTTTTTCAAGTTCGTGTTTATATTATGAACATTTTCAATTTCTCTCAACCAATTCGACGGACTGTTTCATTTGTATATCCTCTCTTTAGTGGATGAGGAATTATATAATTTGCTATTAGTTTTAGAACTTTTTAAGTCATTTTAGCTGTATCAGTACTACTGCCTGGCTGTTGCGCATGACAAGAGGAGTAGCTGCCGCACAAAGGGACTAAATATTGTCAACATTTATAGCTCATAAGTTGAACCCATTTGACCAGTAACCGTATAACTGCCTGGCTGGTGCGCATGACAAAAGGACAGCTGCCGCACAAAAGGACTCAATATTGCCAACATTTATAGCTCATAACTTGACCACCAGTCCATATATACCTCTAACATTTGGTGCAGATTGGGCGAACTTGTCATGTTCCATAACGTCCGCAGCAATCACCAAAATGATATTCTTACAAAGAATGCCCAATATTTCCTCGTTTTTATTCGTCTGATAATACATTCTCCAAACATAGTTATCGCCCCTGTGTTGGTTTTCGCATCCGGAGATAGCGAAAAACGTAATATTAAAAAATTGTGGATTTATGAAAGTGCAAACCAGCATAGGGGCGTATGTTTGAATAGGGACAACGTTCAATCTCCTATGAATTTAATTAATACAAACTGCATTTTTTATGAGGATATTTGGGGATATATTGACATTTTAACACGGAATTCTGCACATCATTTTTGCTATAACATGTATTTTTGCATGCCTGCACTGCCAAAAAATAATCCTCACATACACAGCATTAACCAAAAAAAAAAGATTGGTATTCTATATCTGCATTCATCGTTCATCTTTCGAGATGCTAAAAATAACCTTTTTCGCTTCCTTTTACCGCAAAGCATTCTTAATTGGCTGTTTGAAATTTAACCGATTTGAATTTCAATCTTTTATGACAAATAAATGTAAACAAAATTTGAAATTCAAACATTAACATGACATTTCAACTACTATCAACATGAAAAAAAAATAAAGACCACCTGCTAGTAACACAACCTTGTATAATTGAATCATGATATTTTGTAAATATTTATATGCAGGATTGCCAATAAAAATATTTTATAGACAGTGTTGCCAATATAATGTTTTTCTGGCAATGGCGCCGTTGTTACATGCATAAACTTTGCACATCTCACAATCTGCAAAATATTTCACAATGAATTTTCTGCCAACGTTCCGCAACAAAAAATTGTATGTTCACACGGTTGTACGAGCACAAGGTTTCATTTTTCTGGCAATATTGTCCGATCTGCAAATCGTGTGTACATGTTAATATTCATCATATTCGACACAGATTTTAAATAGTCTAATAAAATGCTCTTCACAAAATTTCATGAATATCATAATGAAGAAGAGTGTTTTCCAACAAGAGGTGTTATTTTGAATCACCCGGTATTTCGGTAGCTGTCACTTTTGAAGCTTTTATTCTTTGACATTTGACAAGTAGAAACTACGCCATTACTAAAAATGGAACGATACACGATTCAACAACGCATTGAAATTATTAAAAAACTAAAGCATTTTTGGGTCATCGTGAAGCACCTTGTCGGAACGCAATACAGAAATTGGTGGAAAAATTCGAGCTGTTGGGACAAGTTAGTGATGTGAAGAATAAAACCCGTGCACGTCGCTCAAGAACAACTCAGAATATTGCTGCTGTAGCCCATAGTGTTGAAGAAACCCAGGTTTGTCCATTCCTCGTCGTTCTTTGGAATTGGGCATTCCACAAACGTCATTACACCGTATCTTGCATAAAGACTTGGGTCTTAAGGCTTATAAAGTTCAGTTAACACAAGAACTCAAGTCGGCCGATCATCAACAACTTCGTGCCTTCGCTGATTGGGTCCTTGAAATGCATGAAAATGCTCCGGAATTCCATCGAAAAATCATCTTGACTGATGAGGCCCATTTCCACCTCGATGGCTACGTCAACAAGCAAAATTGTCGCATCTGGGGCTCAGAAAACCCAAGAGTTATTGTTGAGAAGCCTCTACATCCTCAACGTGTGACTGTTTGGTGCGGTTTATGGTCCGACGGGGTCATTGGACCTTAATTTTTCGAAAATGAGGTTGGATCAACAGTTACGGTGAATGGATAGCGCTATCGAGCGATGATTAATGATTTTTTATGGTCGGAGTTGGATGGTATTGATCTGGACAACGTTTACTTCACGTCAACAAGACGGCGCTACGTGCCACACAAGCAACGAAACCATTGCTCTGTTACGGGAAAAGTTTCCGGACAGTGTTATCTCTCGAAGAGGTGATCACAATTGTCCACCGAGATCTTGTGATTTAACACCTCGCGACTTCTTCCTTTGGGGCCACGTGAAAGATAAGGTCTACGCCAACAGCCCAGCGTCGGTTCAATACCTCAAAGATAGAATTCGTGAGGCTATCAAGCATAGGGCAGCCACTTTGCCTTCCTCTTTATTATGAAATGAGGTGGCCGATATGAAAACAGTTTATGTTAATGACTTTCTTACCAAAGATACTTTGGAGCTATTAAAATATGCTAAATCCCTGAAAACAGTGGGCTACAAATTTGTTTATGCTAAAGCTGGTAAAATTTTCGCCAGGAAAGATGTGAATTCTAAACAAGTGCATCTGAAAGACTTGGAAGATGTGGATCATGTTTTGAAATCCTCTATTTCGAGGCAACCAAGAGCTTCAACTAGTCGTGCTGCTACTGCTGATGGTGATGCTACTGATTTTAGTGACGAAGAAGTTGATGATGATGACGATGATGGATTTTTGTCGCCGAATTAATTGCTTTCTATTTGTTGTTTATTTAAATATTTAATAAATATATATTATAATATAATGATCTCTAACTATTTTAAAAACATAGAGTCTTACAACTCGTATATTACAAATGAAAGCGTTGAATTTTTTAATGTTATTTCTATTAATGCAAGAAGTGTTTCTTCAATAGGCAAATTTAACCGGTTTAGGAACGAAATTAGTAAATTCAGTAAATTGCCAGCAATAATAGCTATTCAAGAAACTTGGTTCAGCAGCCAAATGTTAAACTTATATTCGATTTTCGGATTTGATGCCGTTAACTGTAGTCGATCTGATGGTTTTGGTGGCACTACGATATATATTAACTCAAATTTGAGTCATAAAATTCAGCTTAATAAGAGTGAAGAAAACATGGATGTAATTGCTGTTGAGCTACAAGATGTAAAGGTGGACAATTCTAACTTGATTGTTATATCTGTTTACAGATCACAGCGCTGTAGCCTAAGTACGTTTCTGCGTAAAATGGATGATGTTTTACTTAATATTGGACCTGGTCCGAAATTGTTGGTTGGTGATGTGAACGTGGATTTTTTGAGCAACACAAGTAATAAACAATTGTTGAATAATATGTTTCAAGAATTCAATATGCAAACTTGTCATGAGCTCGTAACTAGACCACAGAGTAATACTTCAATTGATTGGGTGTTCAGTAATTTTCCAGAAGCAGTAATTGTTCGTAGTATAGAGAACAAATTGTCGGATCACAATTTTTTGAGTTGTTGCATATTTATGCTCCCATGTACAAAAGATAATATTGTTCAGCAAACGCATAGGACGGATTTTGGAAAACTTTCAAGGATTTTGGATGCAGAACTGCCCATTTTGGCAGATGAACATATTTCATCTGAATTGTGTGAGAGATTTGTAAGGACATTTACTTCTGCAATATCTCGATGTATTTCAACAACGTATAAATCAGTTGATGTACGTTCAAATGTATCTCCATGGATAACAGATAAGTTATTGGCTTTAATAGAGTTCAAAAATAAACTGCTTAAACAAAGACGTAAAAGTCATGAGAAGAGCTTACTGACAAAACAATTGCGAAGAATTAGCAGAATTATAAAAGCTTGTAGCAAGAATCTGATGGAGAATTTCTATATGTATAATTTAAAGTCTTGCAAAGGAGATGTTAAGAAAACGTGGCATTTTTTAAACAGACAGCTTGGACGTTGCAACAAATCAAAGCAGGAAATATTTACAGAGGACGGCACGAGTATTTTGAATGATGATACAAAAACTTTAATTTTTAACAGCTATTTTTCTGATTCTGTAAATAAACTGAAAAACAATATACCAGCTTATTCTAATGATGACATCAACATGTTTTCAACATTAATTCCTGAACCCTGTCATTTTAACTTACTGCAAGTTGATGCAATAAAAGTTGAAAATATTCTGGACTCGCTAAAGTGGAACAAAAGTTGTGGCTTTGATAATATATCACCGAAAATGTTGTTTCTAAAGAAGCCGATTGTAACTAAACTGCTTGTTAACATGTTTAATAATATGATCACTGACAAAAAATATCCTGATGTGCTTAAAATTCACAAAATTTTGCCAATACCGAAGACAATTAATTCGCAGAATGTGTCTGATTTTAGACCTATATCAGTTCTATCAATCATCGACAAGATTTTCGAAAAACTAATTTACGAGCAATTGTCTGAATATGTACAAGTTAATAATATTATGTATGAACAGCAATATGGCTTTAGGAAAGGATATGGAACGGAGGAAGCAGTAGTAAATGTCATCGAGTATATTTGCTGTAAAATTGACTCTGGTTCTAAAGGGGTAGCAGGCGTTTTCTTCGATTTTTCTAAAGCGTTTGACCTAGTTGATCATACGATTTTGGCTAAAAAACTCAAAAACATTGGCTTACTAGATGAGACTCTAACACTACTTGAAGATTATTTGCATAGAAGACAACAATATGTACAAATTGGCCAGGCGAAAAGTAATATGTTGCCAGTTAATTATGGTGTTCCACAGGGGAGTGTGCTTGGTCCGCTTCTGTTCAAAATTTACATTAATGATCTAAAGCATATTAAATTCTATGGCAAGTTATTTTTGTTTGCTGATGATGTGTGTCTTTTCTACAGTTACAAATATGAACAAAATTTGCAAACCCAGATCGAATATGATGCTGCCATTTTAGTAGAATTTGCTCGTCTCAACAAATTAATTCTGAATGCGAAAAAGACAAAATTTGTAAAATTCCAGCCACATGGTAACAGAAACCACGATATGTCTATTCACGTTGATGGTACAGCAGTCGCTGAATCCACTTGTGTTAAATATTTAGGTGTTACTTTTAACCATAATTTGATATGGGATACTCACATTGGTGTACTAAGAAACAAAATCTCAGCTGCAACCGGAATTCTGTATAAATTTAAGAAGAAGCTAAGTACTGAAACTAAAGAATTGATTTATCAGTCACTTGTACATAGTCATTTGACGTACCTCCCCATTATATATGGTTTCAGAACAAATAATAAACTGAAGTCATTGCAGTCCGCCCAAAATAAAGCACTTAAATTAGTCTACAACCTACCCTTAAGGTATCCAACACTTGATTTATATAAATATAAAGCAACGAATATATTACCGGTTAAAGGATTATACAAACAACAATTACTGATGTATATGTTCAAAGCATTAAGAGGCATTGGATCCACAACCATTACATTCAGACAAAACGGAACGGTAACTGGCAGAAATACTAGACAAGCAGATCATATTGAGGTTTCACGATGCCGTCTAGATCTGACGAAGCAGCGTATTGGCTTTGCTGGACCAAATGAATATAATAAATTACCTTCAAGTTTGAGAAATATATCCGCTGTTGCTACCTTCAAACGTTCTTTAAAAAATTATCTTTTGCAAAATTTAGAAACACTTCTGATTTAAAATCTCTTAACTTGCATATAAGTTTTATTTTGTTAATCTCTCTAATATTGATTATAATTTAAATTTCACAACATAAGATGTTAACTAGTTTATAATCTTGTTTTAGTTGCCATATAGCCTCTATAAAGCCTTAAAGGCGCTGAGGCACTAAACACAAATATTGTATAAAACATAATGTAAATAAAACGAATCAAAAAAAAAAAAAAAAAAAAAAAAAATAAACATCCGATCATTTATCTCAAAAATTGAATTTTTCTTTGAATACCAAAATAACACCTCTAGTTGGAAAACCCTTTACATAGTTATAATTACTATAGATACCTGCCATAAAAATTGGAATTTAAAACTGTTACCATAAAACAACTTATGGTTTTGATTTTATTGAATTATATCCCTCAATCTACACCAAAAAAAGTTGTTAGGCCTTGCACACACAATTTTTTTGTTGCATATCGTTATTAATTTATCTATCGATTTTTGAATGTGACATTTCTTTCATAAAATATCAGACTTAACAATAAAACTGGAAAGTATTAGTTGCTCATTATTTGTTGCCCTTTGGTGTTTTTAAAAAATTCAATATTTTAGACGAGTGTCAAAAAATTCTGCAAACTTTGGTGTTCGATTTTGTTCACGTACCATTTTTATTCAGTTCAGTACGTTTCGAAAACCCACCTTCTTAGAATAATTATGATTTTGCATATATCAAGGACTTTTTATGTCCTTTGGTTAAAGACGTCTTAATACAGATTTATAAATTCAAAATATTTTTTAATGTTGACAACAAAGGACTTGTTAGGTATTTTATTTCAATAGGCAAAAGGATTACTGTTGCCTACTAATAAAGGTGATCGACAACAGTTTTTGTTTGCTAAAATACCTAAGTATTTCACTTAACTAAAATGGTAAACGTAATGCTTTCCCTGTTTCAGCGGACTAAAACAGCTGTAACAACAAACTTGTTTGCAGTTGTTCCTAACATTTTTCTTTGAGTGCAACAAAACAACAATACAACTAAAGTGCACAAAAAATTAAAAAGCGAGAATAAAACAAATAAACTTAATTAATAAGTGCATTCACTTTATATGGTGTCTGTTGTTCAATGCTATGATGTAGGGTAGCAATGACAGAATAACTCATGCTTAATGATCCATACTTGTATGAATAATGAGTCATTCATTGACGAATGAACGCAACTCATTTTTATGATGACAATAAATTTCTAATATTTGAGTGTTCTCATTTAAAGTTGGTTGGTACGAGTATATTACCAAATGATGTGTAAGACCTGTGTCTACAAAACCAATGGCATATTTGTTCGCCCATGGCCCATATGACTCTGATACCCTGTTACTTGAGGGTTTTCCTCAACAAAAAAAACTATACTTTTCCTAAATATAACTTTTTGAAGAAAATTGGAACGCACTCCTAAAATGTTTTACATCTTCCTCGTATCATTGAACATTTCTGTACATTACGAAGAATACTTAAACATAGTCGAACTGAATGGAGAACTCTTGCGGAACGAGTCGAAATGATAATGCTCAATTAGATAAAGAAAAACCTACTCTCTCGAAACTGAGAAAAGTCTACAACTTATGTATTGTATTGACTCTTTGTTCGGCCAGGTGTGATGTTCGTAAACACCCAGCGGTGCAAAGAGTAGGTCTGCGGGCCCACTAGAGGGCCAGCGTGAAGTTTGACTTTTGTATAATCTCTATGCAGAAAGAGGGAAAACATATACTTACATACATATCGATACCTTAATTCCAAGTGTGCTAAGTCGACTTTGCAATTTTAAACTCTAAATACTCCAAAATATATTCAGTCATAATTTGATGTATGGACAACCCAATGAAAAGTTATTCATAAAACAGTGTAGGTCTTTCGATTTGCATTATAAAGGAATTCCACGGAAATTTAAAAATTTATTTCATAATACCTTAATCGTCTCCCCTGAAAAACTACCTATTGTGTAATATGGAGTCCTAAACACAAAAAAAATGTATGGTAACTTTAAAAAAAAAAATCAATTCCATTTTTTATAAGTACACCTCGGTTTGGCCGGGATATCCTTTAAATTAAATAACTGTCGTTAAAACAATTAGAAAAAAATATTTCCATTCCTCCATCTTTTGATAGCTAGATCCTAAGAAAAATTGATAATGTTGATATTATAGCATTTTTGGTAGAAATTAGAGAATTTCAACAAAATCACGTTTTTATACACCCACTATTGTGAGCGAGGGTATACGAGTATATATCAGTTACTTTGGTCCAATAGTGTAACACATCGAAGGAGTGACCTAATAAAAAGATGGTCCATGTTGGCCCACTTCTAAGAGTACCTCCCATACAAAAGGTTAACATTTAGTGAAACAAGATTTATTGGGGCGGAACCCAACTTGCTTCTTTCTAAGATCAGGCAATAATACATCGGAAAGTCGTTGGTTCACTGCATGGGAAACCACATTGTTCACCATGCTCAGTAGTGTTATACACCTCCAATATTATTTTTATATATATTATATAGTTATTTATTTATATATATATATTTATAAATGAATCGTGGTTTGTTCGACTCCTTAAAAATTGAAAACTGCTGGACCAAATTGGATACTTCCTGATGTTTATTTATTCGTAATTGCTACGCTAAGGTTTAGGAAAAAATTATTTTGAATTCTCTGTGTAGCAGTCAGTGTAGCAGTAACCACATTTCTTCATTATCATTATTTCAGTGATTTTTAAAGTTGTTAAAGATTTAAGAATATAAAAATGGAAATGTAGATACATATCTCAAAAGGGAAAACAACTATTCAAAGTCTTACCTGAGGTCAAACTGCAGTGACCTCAGTGTAAATCTTTTTAGAACTATGAGCTTACAAACTGAAATATACGAGTCTACAGATCTTCAACGGATGTGCTTTTACGCCAAGCGGGTTTTGACCACTTGGCCGTTGAGTTTCTTGTAAGAGCTACAACGCTGAAATTTTTCATATGGATAGACTCGAGTGTTGTATAAACGCTGGCCTTTCACAGAATCGGTTATTGACCAGTGGTCAGTTCTCGCACTATCAAAAACTTGAGTGTTATTTTTATCCTTTCAGAAGATATTTATGAGAAACAAACCTAAATCTTTGTAAATATCTTGAATTGGTTAAACCGGTGTCGCGGCCAACATAACCTCATCATTCTAGAAGGGATCGTTCGATTTATACGATTTTGGGATTGATGGATTCGGATTGGACAGTGACACTGTAGAGGAAATTGTCGGATAAAAGGGGCCCGACAGGGCCAACACAACCTCATACACAGAAAAAACAAGATTTTCAATTCAACAACAATTTTCAAAAACTCAAATACAAAAATTTTCAAAATTCCTGTGATAAAGAACACTGAAATTTCATAAACGAAAATTGTAACTCGTTCATTGAGTATTTTTTCCTTTTTTACTCAACAAACATATTTTCATTTCAACGACAATATTTGTAATTTGTTTATTAAAAATATTTTTGATTTTACTCAACAAATATATTTTCAAATCATTTTTTGAAAATATGTTGACATTAAATTCAACATATATGTTGTCATATTAACGAAAAATTTGTTATTTCTCCTCAAAAATTAGTGGACTTTATTCAATTAATAATAGCATTGATAAAACAGTATTTTAATCGCATTTAGCATCGACATTTATTTATATTTAAGGATTCGTTTAATAGTGAAAATAAACAAAAGAACAAATGATGGAATGAGAAAACGTTTATAATATTTACTTATTTAAAATCTTACTGCCGTCTTCCTCATTTACACGTATGCGAGGCGGGAACAGAGATTCCACATTAAATCGAACGACTCTGACTCTATAGAAAATTTTAGACGAAAGTACAAACAAAATACAAAACATTATGTTAGTGATCGATGTTATTTGTACCTTCGTCACAAGAATCTAATTTAGAAAACTGAACTCTTCTAACACATTTTGGAAACTTGAAAATTTAATTTAAGTTAAAGTACATGACCGCACCGCACCACTTCCATTTAAAACGGGTAAATATTTTCTAGTATTTCACGTCGACGGGCAACATTTTTTTCAGAAACGAAATCACCATTAGAGATGAGGAGGATGTTTCTGACTTTATTAAATATAAATATTGGTCCCATAAAGATGCCACATAGATAAAGTAGCACTTCCTCCAAAACAGGTCCACGGCATTTGCTGTAATATTTGATTGCCTCCACTGAATTTGTCTCTGGAAGTGAGTAAATGAATTTTAATTTGAAACCAATAAGGAAGAGCTAAAATCTACCGGAGCCGACTACAACATATCATAATACACTTAAAGAGCTTAATAAGAATTAGTGTCAAGTAATATCGAGGGCTATATCAAATTCTGGACCGAAATTACACAACGTCCGTTTTTGATTTAATAAATTGTTACTTGTTGAATCATTCAAAGATCTGCTAAGAAATACCGATTTTATAGGACTTAGATGCAAAATCGAGATATAAGTATGTATGAGGACTATATCTAAATCTGAACCGATTTTGTTCAAACCTGTCTCTGGATTAATACATTACAATCTCCCAAATTTCGGAATGAGTGGATGTAAGATACAGCTTCTATAGCGCTAAGAGGAAACTCGGGAGGAAAATGTGTATGAGGGATATATCAAAATCTAAATATTACCAAGTTTTCTTTGGTCGAATTTTATAAACATCGTTTGGAAAATGTAGATTCTACAGCGCTCAGGTGCCAATCGGAAGTACATATTTATATATGGGCGCTATTTTGAGTAAAATTCAACTTTTCTGACACGCCGCGCCGCATTCCGCTTGCATTGACTCTTCAACAGTAATATGGACAGACAGATGGACGGACATAGTTAAATCGAATTAGCTAGTGATTCCTAGTAAATGTCTATATTTGAATTTGCCTCTAGCTTCAATATTTTTAAGTGTTAAAAACTTCAGAAGCGAAACAAACTTATAACGCCCAATACCACATTGTGACATTTAATACCACTTACCTTTTTATCCAGAATTATGTTATCACTTTAGAACTTTTCTGTTAATGTACGCACTCTTTATATTTCTTTAAAATTATTAAAAACGCATTTGTCAGCGACGGAAATGCACGACAAAAAAATCTATTTTATTTGAATATTTGTATTGGCATTTTTTATGTACATACATACATAAATATTGTGTGTAAAGTAAAGTTTGAACAACAAACTTAATATACAAAAAATTTAGAAATAAGTAAGTTTTTAGAAGTTTTGGAGTATTTATGAAACTTATTTTCCAAATATCAACAACAATATCTGTTGAACTCCAAAAATTGTAACATACAAATAAATTTGTTGAAATTTTTAAATTGTTTTTTTTTCTGTGTAGCTCGAGAAAGGATCTAGCAAATTTTACGATATTAAACTTGATGTATTTGTATTAGTCCGAGGAATGACTCTATGTAGGAAAGGTGCGTGGCGCGGCCAGCACAACCTCTTAGCTCAAGAATGGATAGTTCTATTTTCTTGATTTTGGTCCCAGGAAGGGCCAATACGAATCCAGAAAATTTATGATTTGCAAATTTATGATTATTCAAACAGCGCGAGACGGCTATCAAAACCGCATAGCTCATGAATGGATCGTTCGATTTTCGCGATTTTGGGCAAGATGGATTCGTATTGGCCCCAGGGGGGACGCCATGGAGGAAAATTACGGATTGTTCAAAGCTACGCGACGCGACACGGCCATCACAACCTCATAACTTGAGAACGAATCTTTCGATTTCATGATTTTCCTTTCCAAGAAAGGAAACTTTAGGATTGGTCAAATGGCCGTGTCACAGCGAAAACAATCTCATAACTTGGTCTTGACGAATTCTTATTGGCCCAGGGAAGGACACTATTTAGGAAAATTTTGGATTGAGCAAATATGCATGGTGTGGCCAACACTACCCATAACTTGAGAACAGATCTTTCGACTTTCACGGGTGTAGTCGCTTTCACATAAAAAACATAATATTTCGAGGTATGTAAGTATATCGTATGTGCAAGCGCATAACCCATATGAATCCAATACTGAAAAAAATTGCACCAATCGTCCTGAAGTTTTTAGTTAATAAACTTCAGTTAATCCCATTGAGTTTAATACAAAGAAATGTAATTGACCGAATTACAGAAGGCGGCATTAGCATGTTCGTATTCTTATTTTCATGACATTAACGAATTTGGGCGGAATGATGTTCGCCGGGTCAGCTAGTATATATATATTCCATCAGGAACATAGGCTGTGTACGTAGAATCTCCAGTTGTCTCTGTCTGCTGCAGTGTGTCGAAGCCCTTTCAACGATTTTCCAGTCTGATTTAAAATTGTTCGCCTCCATGTTGTTTTTGGTCTGCCTCTTGTCCTCAAACCTTGTGGATTCCATTCGAGCGTGTCATGATAGATTTCATTATCCTGGTCCTGATGATTTATTACGCTTGAGTGACATTATTGTTTCACATATTTCTCAGCTATCTGAGCATTGCGTGTCACAATTGCACAACATCGGCTTGATGAAGTGGATGGTGTTAGCATGGATTCATAAAAACCATTCCACTGTTTGAGTTTTTGGTCCTTCGATGTTATGAGCACGCCATTGTAATTTTTGGGTGGTTTTCCGCTGGCTGCTGTGTTGTTGTCTATTAGTTTGTTAACTGATCGGTATAGGTCCCGACTGTGGCTGCCTGCGCTTCCTTGGTTTTGTTGTCAGCCCACCTTCTTTTAAATATTACGACGCTCGCATATCTTAATTTCTCATTTGCGGACTTGATTTGACTTTGGCATTGCGCTTTACTAGCACGAGTCTTGCTTGTGTTAAGGTTTGGCTTACTTCATATCAAGAATAAGCTTCTACGTCTCATCGTTGATTCAATATATTGTTCTGCAGCACTAGTAAATACATTTTTTTGTCTTGCCAGCTATGATGTACATATGTATGTTGTTAATGTTCTGTTGTGCCGCAATAGTTTTGCGTGTATTACTTTTGTTATTATTAAGAAAACATAATTTCCTAATTAGAATCACTTATGAAATCGATCAACAAACACATTGGAACCAAACCGCTGAAATTTTTGTTAATAGTTTTTTGACTAGCCTCAATATAGAAATAGGGGTTCCACATTACCCGAAGTTACTCTATGTAGGTATATACATACATGTAAAATATTAAAATTATTTTTTAATGTATTCAATGGTAGGAATAGGCCTTTTAACTCTCCAATGACCAGGCCTGCCTCGCCACGTTCAACAATGTTTGGTTAATCAACCGCGCTTTGATAGATACATTCTCGCTTCCAGATACATTTTCTTACTCTCTCGCTCTCTGGGAGTTTTCATTCACCACTACATGGGCTTAATATGAGAGAATGTGAGAGTAAATTATTGCCGTTGCTAACACTCATTCGCTCAGTCGCTTGGCTAGAGGTAGTTATGGCTGAAAGTTTGAAAAAGTAGAACGTGTTTTTACGACGAGTGCAACAACTTCACCTACTTTTTCTGGTTTGTTTTGATTTCGATATTTTATAAAAACAAAAGAAGATAGGAAAATAAATACAAATAAATAAAGTTAAAAGTAAAAGTCGAGCAAAACTAAACAAAATTCCTAGTTATTGGAACTTTAATCGAAAGCAGTATCACAAAATATATGTTTTTCGTGTTATATTACTAAAAACAAAACTCGAATCGAAACGAAACGCTCGAAGTGACTAAGAAATCAACTGTACTACGAAACAAGAAGACAAAACAACACAACGACGTAACATGTCTTATGGCGCTGAAAGATCGTTGGCTTACTTGTATCCTCTGGTGATTGCCTCCTCGGTTATTTGCTGTGTAACGGCGGGCGTGGGTACAATAGACAACTACTTTTTTATCGGTCTACGATTTAACCTCCCTTAATTATTGTTTAATTAATAATAGGCTGGTCCCACTGGCGCTATGTTCTAAATGCATGTCCGGAAACTAATTGCGGCTGTTATCTACATGCCCGATCTACTTATACGTCGTTTGAGGGCGGACATATTGCATATTGTCATTATGCGACATACGGCTTGATTTTGCCTCTACTGTTTTGCATTGTATTGGGCATTTATCATGTGTATCGCGTATGTCTGGGCACTGGAAAAAGGAAGTCTGGAACTACAACAATTAGGCAAAGGTCAGTATAGCGAAATTTTTTTTAAAGTTCGGTCAATATGTTTCCACCCAATAACTAAAAGTAAGGACAAATTTGACTTAATTTTTTATCTTAATTCACCGTGTTAACGCAAAACATCTTAGCACTCATCTTAAATCTGGCTTGCAATCGTATGAAAATAACTTAGTGTTTTACAAAAGTATTCGTTAATAGGTACCTAAATACACGTACAGTGGATACAGCGCTACCAGCTTAGGGGATTTATCTTTGTAAATGGGGATACATTATTTGTCGGGGATCCGTGGATTGCAATTTCTTATTATTACATGTCTTCATTTATGTTAATATTTGTATTTCCGTAAAAATTTTGTCAAAAGTTCGAACAAAACGTAGCTTTGACTAACGTGAATTAAGAGTACGACTTAAAAAGACAACATGTAGTAATTGCAATTACATACGTATTTCTATAGATATTTATAAATCTCAATGGTAACAAAATGCGGTTTATAAAATGGAAAGAATTCTTTGGAGACGACATTACGAACATTTTAAGCCCATTTTGTCTATTTATTTATTTTTTAGTCCTATTATTTAGTCCTAATTATTTAGGCGTAAATGATCAAACTTTCAAAACCAAAAAGATTTACAAAAAGTTGATGTAGACGAGATGTAAGATTTTGAATCTGATATATTTGATATGATGAATGTTGACAACGTACATTTTGTACAAAAATGAACAAAGTACATTGAATTTTAAAATACTTCATTCACATGAGTTAAAATATTTTCTGGGGAAGAGAAATCTTTTTTTTTGGGATTTAAGGGATAAAACATAAAAGTTGGGGATTCGGCATTAAAAAAACTGCAAGCCTTAGTGGAAAACAACTTATTTCGTGCAGTGAATTATTTATTCATTATTCTACACCATTTTCAACTGTAATTTGAAAAAAATCAATTCAATTTCGAATAAGATCAATTGAAATTCGAAATACATCAATTGAAATTCGAAAAACATAAATTGAAATTCGAAAAATGTAAACAAAACTGTACATTGGATTGGGTAGAATTTCTATAAATATTTTTTGGTGACTAATTCTTAACATATAATGTGACGAACAGAAAGCATATAGATGATCTTATCTTTTATGAATATTTATTCATAATTAGTTGAAAGTTCTAAGACAAAACATATTTTAATATTAAAGGTTTAAAACAGACAAATGTTGTCACTTAAATGCTACCCCATCTAATATACAGCATTGATTTCGTTTACATTTTTCGAATTTCAAATGATGAGTTTCGAATTTCAATTGATGTTATTCAAATTTCAATTGGTGTATTACGAGTTTTAAATGGAAAAATTCGAATTTCAATTGATATTTTTCGAATTGATGTGTTTAGAATTTCAATTGATGTTTTTATACCCTCCACCATAGGATGGGGGGTATATTCATTTTGTCACTCCGTTTGTAACACCTCTAAATATTGATATTGACGTAAAATTCTAAGACGATTTAGCCATGTCCGTCTGTGGTAATCACGCTACAGTCCGCAATAATAGAGCTAGGTTGATCAAATTTGGTACAAATACTTCTTATAGTTGTAGGTTGTTTGGGATTGCAAATGGGCCATATCGGTCCATATTTAGATATAGCTCCCAAATATAGCATCTAACTTGTTGTGATTCCTACTGTTCTCATCTACTATATTTTTTTTGTGTTTATCGGTATTATTTTCTTTAGGTTTGAGTTATTTTTATACCCTCCACCATAGGATGGGGGGTATATTCATTTTGTCACTCCGTTTGTAACATCTCTAAATATTGGTCTGCGACCCCATAAAGTATATATATTCTTAATCGTCGTAAAATTCTAAGACGATTTAGCCATGTCCGTCCGTCCCTCCGTCCGTCCGTCTGTGGTAATCACGCTACAGTCCGCAATAATAGAGCTAGGTTGATCAAATTTGGTACAAATACTTCTTATAGTTTTGCAGGTTGTTTGGGATTGCAAATGGGCCATATCGGTCAATGTTTTGATATAGCCCCCATATATAGCATCTAACTTGTTGCGATTCCTACTATTCCCACCTACTATATTTTTGTGTGTTTAGGTTTGAGTTATTTTGTGAGGTCACATGCTATCCATGGTGGAGGGTATATAAGATTCGGCATGGCCGAACTTAACGCTTTTACTTGTTCGAATTTCAATTGATGTGTTCCGAATTTTAATTGATGTGTATCGAATATCAAGTGATGTGTCTAGAATTTCAATTGATGTTTTTCGAATTTCAATTAACATTTTTCGAATTTCAATTGATCTTTTCCGAATTTCAAATGGAATATTCGAATTTTAATTGATGTTTTTCGAATTTCCAATGGTATCAATTGAGTTTTTTCGAATTACAATTGAAAATGGTGTAGTCGTTATAACACCGAAACTAATGGAAATATATTAAAAGTGCAAATACAGTTTTTGTAGACAATAACGCCTAGTAATCATGGTACCATGGATAGCATGTGACCTCACAAAATAACTCAAACATAAAGAAAAAAACACCGAAAAACACAAAAACAAGTAAGAAAGTTTCAGTCGGGTAAACCGACTAAGGTATACTCTCACTTTGTGAGTAATGTAATATTGAATATTACTCGAATTATTCTGTCAATTTGTGTGGGAGGTACCAGAGGGGGTTTATCAAATACACCTTTTTTTCGCTGAACATTAAATACTTTAAATTCATTGCACTGTGCCGACTTATAAGCATTTATGTGCACTGGTATAAACGTTATGAGACATTAAATTGTGGTATGATTTGGGCATTTTGTGTGGTAGGTACAAAAAGGGGCGTGTCAATAACGCCCATTTTTCACAGGGCTATAGACACTATAAAAACATCACACTGTACACAATTTCAAGTATTTTTATACACTGGTTTTAATGTTATAAGCTGTTAACTTTTGGTGCAAAAAGGTACCTTTGTGTGGGAGGTACCAAAAGGGGCGTGGCAACAACACCCATTTTCCCCTGGACTGTAGGCAATATAAAAGCATAATACTGTATAAAATTTCAAGTATTTTTATACACTGTTATTAATGTTATAAGCTGTTAACTTTTGGTGCAAAATGGTGCATTTGTGTGGGAGGTACCAAAAGGGACGTGGCGACTTCGCCCATTTTTCTCGAGTTGATAGCGACTAATAAGCTAATACTATGTGTGGTATTTCAAAAGATTCGAATAAGTAGTATAGCAGTTATTAAAGAGTCAATATTTCACAACATTTTAACCCTTTATGGGGAAGGTACCAGAAGGAGTGGACCAATATGGCCCATCTTCGAACTTAGCCGGAGATAGAAAAAAATATTGCCACATACCAAATTTGAGATCGGTTACTCCTTTCGAGAGTTATCGTGCGCACCAGCCAGCAGACAGACAGACGGACGGACATTGGTCATTCGACTTAAAATGACCCAAAACGGATTTCCTCCGAACATACTTAGGGTCTTAGGTCACTCCTTCGACGTGTTAAACTTTTTTCCGTAGCAAATTATATATACCCTCGTCACACTAAAGTGAGGGTATACAAATATAGTAGATGAGAACAGTAGGAAAAATATAGTAGATGAGAACAGTAGGAATAACAACAAGTTAGATGCTATATATGGGAGCTATATCTAAATATGGACCGATATCACCCATTTTCAATCCCAAGTTACCTGCAGCTATAAGAAGTATCTATACCAAATTTCAGCCACCTTGCTCAAATATTATAGATTGTAGCGTGATTACGGACGGACGGACATGGCTGAATCGTCTTAGAATTTTACGACGATTAGGAATATGTATACTTTATGGGGTCTTAGATCAATATTTAGGGGTGTTACAAACGGAGTGACAAAATGAATAAACCCCCCCTCCTATGGTGGAGGGTATAATAAGAAACAATAAAAACTTAAAATAATGCTAAATTCGTTGTGACAGTTTATCTCATGAATGGGAATATAGTCTTATTATTCTCTACAACTAATTTGCTAATGTGATCTATTAATATTTGGTCGAGAAAAGCCTTCAGTCGTTTTGGGACCGAATCTACCAGCTTTTGAGTGGTTTCTGGCCCAATTTTGGCCAATCCTCCAGCAGCGTCTTCTTATCCCTTCTTTATTAGATAAGCTGTGCTTATGAATATTTTGCTCCAGCAATGCCCACAAATTTTCAATGACGTTCACGTCTGGAGACTGTGCCGGTGGCGCATAAATGCCACGACTGGACAATACCAGACTTATGTTTTGGGTCGTTATCCTTGTAAAATCGAAAGGTATCATTTATACCTAGTCTTATGGCACTATGAACGAAATTTTCATTTAGGATATTCAGATACATTTCTTTATACATGTTTCCATCTATGAAAACCAGGTTGCCGACCCGGTGCTTGATGGTGCTGACTTTCACGGCCAAATACTGCCCCTTCTATGTTTGAGAGTTGGTCTTAAATTCTCATTATTTAGTTCAGTATTTGTCTTCCGCCATATGTATGTATGCCATGCCATCTGAACCGAAATTTTTAAATTTTGAATCGTCTGCGAAAATTGCGGTATTTCAAGAGTTTAAGAAATATGGTCCTTGGTCGGCACTTTTGATTCTTCTTATTAATAAGCAACTATATGCAAGCAACTCGGCCATTAAAATTGTGGTTGTGGATCAGACGGCGAATGGTTTGTGAACTACAAGCGTTGCCTAAATGTTGCTCAACCTCAACAGCCAGTTTAGGAGCTGAAATCCTTGGATTAACGTTTACTTTGCGGACTTTATAGCGCTCATCGGCTTCATTAAATATTTTATTTGGTGCATTCCTTCCTTTATCATACAACCGATATTTGTGTACAAAATGCTCAATTATACTTCGGACAGGGGAAGAACTCATATTCACCATAGAAGCTATTTGTCGCTGAGATTTTCCATTTTAAAAATGCAAGTTCACGCTGTTCGATAGTGGTGCACCGACCCATTTTTTAAAAAAAAACACTTGTTGACCTAAGCCTTTGCAAAATAGCACTAAGAACCAGACAATATCACTTATAGACACAAATAAAAGAGTTAAAGAGAGAACACCGTTACATAGATTGAATATTCTACGTGTGGAATCATAATCTATGAGAGAAAATGCGTGTGCATGTAATAATCTGTAACCCAAAAATATACTGTTTTCCAATTCTCCTCGATCTTGCAGGACGATCAATCTTTATTTCTATTTATTTTATGTGTGTTCTACTTAATATAGCGTTTAAATTTGTGCGCTTTACCTTTAGGATATACAGTTATTTGAATCTTGAATATTCACTGCGCGAAATAAGCTGTTACCCACTGTACATAAATCAACTTTTGAACGATTTGATATTCATAAACACAATTTTCACGTGGACAAGTGACATCAACAATGTGCGGAAGGTGTGTAAAAAAGAGCCACGTACATATATATATAATGGGTCAGAATATTTGATATCGACCTTTGTAGTTTATTTTTGGCTAAAATGTTTAGCAGTTACAGACAGATAAAATAAGATCTCGCTATCATTTTTTTTTAAAGTTATGGACGAAATACCCAAACTATTCTGACAATTTTTGTCTGTTCAAAAAGTAGTTAAAAAGTAAGCGTGGATAATTTTTTGAGTAATACTTTTTTGAGTGTGTTTCTTGCTATTGTGTGTTCACCACCATCAGTGGTGGAATGAGGTGAGAAAGTAGAAGAGAGTAAAATTGGAAAGAGCGTAATTAGCAATTGTAGTCGTCATATGCCGAAAAATTCCATTTTCCGGGAGGTGGGATTGAACTCTCGACCTCATGGTTTCTTAGTTTAGCATCATAACCACTGGTCTACCTCGCGATTCATAGGTAGTTCGCTTAATAATAATTACGCAATCAGATATGTTATTATGTGTTGACTGAATGTAATGCAGAGGGTAATTAGATGTCATTACTGGGTAATGCAAGTGGTAATGACATGTACTTACCAAGATTTTGCTGGGTATAATTTCCTATATGACGAAAAAAATTGGTTCGATATACCCAATAATACATAAGTTATGACCACTTCAAGTTTTTCGTCATATAGGAAATTTTATTCTTTAATTTTTTCAAAAACTAAAATGCCCATAAAGACTTCTTTTACCAAAAATAAACTACATAGGTCGATATTAAATATTCTGACCCTAATATATTCAAATGTTAAAAATGTGTCTTACAATTTGGTTGTTGTGGTCGTTTCTGGATACTCTGCCAAATTTCATAATAATCGGATATATATGGACTTATATGCCAAATCGAAAGGAAAATACATATATTGTGTCTATATATGAATCTGATCAATTTCCTTCCAACCTGTTGTTGCAGTTCATCTTCCTTCAACATATGTTCATACCTGGAATTATAAAAAGATTTGAAAAATGTGTCTAGGAGTTAGATTTGGAGAATGGGAAGTTCGGGAATCAAGCCACGTCCACTGGTCTCGTCCACAGGACGCAAGTCTGTGGGCTTGGTTGTGCAGTGCCCTGTCATGGGGTCCCTGCCGACAGCTGGAGCAAATGTTCTTGGCTATAAACTCGTATATAGACTATATAGCTATATACTCGTATTCATGGGTCACGTCTCTCTACCGAATTTCATAATTATGTAAAATGTGGCTTCTATGGCGGATAATTTCCAAAGCAATAAGTTACATACATATGTTAGGGTTATGTCTAAATTTGAATCGATTTGCTTTTCCAAATTTAGCCATGTATTTTCTTGGTCCAAATACCTTCTCTTTGCCAATTTTCAAAACGAGCTGATGCAGTTTCAATGGCGCCCAGATGTCGGGCAGTACATATCGTCCCCTCAATAAAACAATAGCGTACGCGCATATACACCATAATTTTTTTATTGCATTATAAGAATCTACGTAATCGATTCAATATATTTGTTGGAATTCTACTTCCACAAAGTGGGTCAAAAGTTAAATCGAAAAAATAGTGTATATATGTAGTATGGTACATTGATCCAATTTAAATAACGCACTTTTAGACTAATAGATTATCATTTGGCTGTAGCCTGATTATTTTACCACATATTAAAATGACACGAAATTGAAAACATCGATTCTCTTCTAAACTATACATATTTATCGTCCAAGAAGTCTAATTTCACAAAAACTTCAAATGTGATTTTCTCGAAACTACAAATACGCTATTATTTTATTGAGGGGACGATATGTACTATATGTACACTCGGTGTCATAAGTCTGCATTCCCAGGTGTAGTTTTTTACATAAAAAAGTTTTTTTTTTCTTAAATTAAATACTGTTTATGTCCGAGGCCTAAAAAGTTTTTTCTGTGTAGATTGAGGCACACTATTTTATGAAACGAAAACAAAAAAATTCTTATGGTATTTTTTTTAATTTTCTTATTGTTGAGTTTTTTTGGTATTTAAAATTCCAATTTTCATACCTACAACTTTTTGAATTATGCAGCGATTTTTTTCGGAATTGTCTCATTTTATTCATGTTCGATCTAGATTTACGATAAAATTATAAAGATAAAATAGTAGTAAATAGTATTTGTATTTTGCTATGTTTTTATTACAAATTTATTCAGAAATGATTAAAAAATATAAGCATATAGCGGTATATAACGAGAACTAGAGCAAATTCAATGAAATTAATTTATAGCCTGTGATATGTATTATCCTATATACCCAAATCGATATTGCCTACACCGTGTGCTGGTTGTATTTATATATAAATAGTTGCAACAACAGTAATAACATGGATACGATCAAATGAAAATGCTTGCAACAAAATCGATGCTTGTATCTATCGAATTAAGATTATTTTTTCATTGACACTCGGTTAGTTGTGGTAACTACTTTTAAGCTTTCATTATAGTATTATATGATCGATATTTGATTGTGACAACGAATGTTTTATTCTTGACAACAGAAACGAATAATTGGTTACTACAACAGAAAAAATATTAATAAATAATCGTTTTTTGGTTATCCCAATAATTTCCCAAATTTAGAATAATTAAATGTATTTTGGGAAATACAACCGAAAAATTGGTTGCTGTTCTTTTGCTGATACATGACAAACAAAAAATAAAATTACTCGACATAAATAAAACTTCAACATTTTGTTCAAGAACGGTGTACGAGTATGTAGTATAACATCGTGTGTTGTGAAAAATGTTTTACATAAATACAAAATAAAAGCAACAATCATGAAATTGAAAGCACAGGGTTAAGCGATATTTGCATAAAAGTTTTGTGTTTTTTTTTTGTCGTGTACTAAAATTTGTGTCGAATATTTCCACATCTCATAACAGTGATGAATTTGTAATATGGGATTTTTAAATTTGTTTTGAATAGTTTGGTTTTTTGTTCAATAAATAAAATAAAAATTAAGGAAAACTGTTTTTAAATAATTGTCGGAACAACTAATTTTTAAAAACAGTTGGTTGTGGCAATATACAACAGATAATTTTAGCCACCATTTTCGTAGTTGGCGCAACCAAATATGATTGTTGTCAACATGGAAGCAGAAGTATACCACAACCAAAATGTTGGTTGTCCTGATGGAATCGTATGATAGTAGACAGAACTACCAAAATTCGGTTTGCAAATAATTCGGTTTAGGCAACCAAACTGTATTCTGTATGTAGTGATGTCGAAAATCGCACCGTTTGGCATGGATGAAAAGAAAGCAGCTAATAATTAATTAAAAAAAATAATAATTACAATATTTAATTTGATAATAACATTTCAACAGTGGAAAAAAGTATACAGTGGGAGCGTAGACTTATGACATCTAGTGCATATGAGGTCTATCTCTAAATCTGAACGGTTTTTGGTAGTGTTACATAGTGGTACAGGATACTTCTCTGTACTTATTTGCATAATCGAATGTAAAATGCGGCTTCTACAGCTAAATCGGAAGGAACATATCGAGGGGTTATATCAAAAGGCGTCTATCATAAAATATTTTCTAATAAAGGGACGATGTCCTGACAGAAATTGCTATGTTTTCGCTAACTATTTTAAAATGCTTTCCAATTTATTTTGTGGAGTCCAAATAATCTTAACGTAAAGCATCATTAAAAAATGGTCATAATTACAATCTTCTCTCGCGTTTTTCACAAACTTGAGATATGACTCAAAAGTTTTAAACACATATCGATATGTATTTCCAAAGTATGCTAAGTCGAAGCAGGTAGTTTTGCAGGAGAGGCGATGAAAGTTTTACGATTTCTTTTAATTTTAGACTGCAATCGAATGACCTCCATTGTTTTGCCGATAACTTTTGATTTGGGATTGTCGGATAAACACCAACATTTTACTAAATATAATTTGGGATATTTGGAATATAAAAATTCAATGTCCCCCAAAAACATGCTAAGTCGACTTAGCATACTTTGGAATAAAGTTATTGATATTTACATTCAGAGGGTCAAGATTTAGTCATAAAACAAAAACGCTAAATTTACACCATGGGTGAATGGCGTCAAATAGAAGAGCTTATCATAAAAATCGCTTTTTCGAAAAATACGATAGCCACTTGTGAATATAAATAAGCCCTTGATATATCAATAACTCCATTCCAAATAATGCTAATTCAAAACGGGTAGTTTTTCAAAAGAGGGCAACGAAGTTTTATGGATATTTTTGTATGGAATTCCTTTATAACGCAAATTGAATGAACTCTATTATTTTGTACATAACTTTTGATGGGATGGACGGATAAACACCAAATTTTGACTGAATAGAATTGGGAATATTTATAATCTAAAAATGTAATGACCCTGGAAACATGCTACGTCGACTTACAATGTTTTGGAATGAAGTATCGATATAAGGCGGTTATATCTAAAACTGAACCGATTTTCTTCAAATATAGCTTTTTCTTGGTAAAAAAAAAACATATGTACCAATGTTCATAATGACTGAATGTAAAATACAATTTCAAAGTAAATATACAAAGCCGATTTTCTTCAATTTAGTAGTTTTTTAAGAGACTTATCTATGCTAACTTGCACACAGATCTGTTGAAAATTGTGGTTACTATAGTGTATATTTCAAATCGTAGGTACTAATACACGGGGCAAAATTTTATTGATATGTTTGAATCGAAAGAAAATATATTTGGAACACAAATTTTTAAATATTATATATTTCTTAGCAAATAAATTTTATTTGAAAATCAATAAAATATATTTGGAACGCATATATTAATATATTACAACAAATTATATTTGCAAACTAAATTTCTCAAATAAAATATGTGTTTTATTACAAATAAAATTATTATTTAGGAATTTTTCCAAATATATTTTATTTAAAAAATATTTCCAAAACTTTTGCTGAGTTTTTCAAATTTCAGTTTCAATTTTTCTTGGGTTTCGAATTGTTCCTCCCAGTTATGATACCATATGCAGCATTACCTTCTGTTTTAAATCAATCATTTCAAATTTCTGAGTATTCCAAGCCATCGTTAGTTGTCAATCCTCTAAGTACTTTATATTGATCCAAGATTATATGATTTTAATTATTATTTTTTTACGAACATTAAAAATTTCTAAAAATTTAACTTTGAATTACTGAAAAATTTTACACAATTTATGTATTTTATGAATACTTAAATGCAAATAAATATTTGTTTCACAATTAGCAGTCACATTGGGATGTAAACAAATATTTGTTTAGAACAACATCTTCCCAAATACACAATTTTTGTGTGTACCAAATATTACATGCTTAGAGTCTACCCTAAACATATATATGTTTCAAGCCGAATATGTTTGGGACAATATACTACAGAAGCGATTTTTTTTCAGCGTGTATATATGAATATGAGGGCTATATGTAAACCTGAACCGATTTTCACCATTTTCGGTGGAGATCGTCCTGGGGCCCAGAGGCTGTCTGTTATTAAAGAAACTTATGTTTGCTATCTTAGTTAACATTTGGCTCTGCAATTTTTGGAAACAAGACCATTTAATTCATCAGATATGTTTCATATTATTTTGCTATGCTTCTTTTTTTGAATTTGTTTAAATTTTGTTACGATCGATCGATAGCAAGGCTGTAGAGTCGAATTTTACTTTACCAGAGATAAACTAACTACTTGAAATGTAGTAGTTACAATGACAATCAAAGAAAAATGTTAGTAAGAACAGAAAGTTTATTGTAACAAAATTTATCTGATGAGAAAGTTTAGACACCTTTTCTATAGGTTATTCAAAATAATCTCCATTTTACATTTCCCAGTCCGCCTTATTGGAATAAATAAAATTTGTCATATATCAAGGACTTTTTAATGTCCTTTGTTTAAATGAATCTTAATACAGACTTAAAAATTCTCTAAATCATATAAATGTTATTATATTTTGTATTTTAGACATCTTTTCCAATGTCATATAAACTGACAAGAGTGAAAATTTTGTTTCAACATGTTGGCATCTCCCACTCGAAGTACCATGTTACATTAGTCACAGAGTGAGGGTATACCTTAGTCGGTTTCCCAGACTGAAATATTCTCACTTGTTCGTATAACATATTTTATATATCAAGGACATGTTTATATCCTTTGGTTAAATGCATTTCAATATAGGAAATTAAAACAAGTAAAAGCGTTAAGTTCGGCCATGCCGAATCTTATATACCCTCCACCATGGATAGCATGTGACCTCACAAAATAACTCAAACCTAAAGATAATTACATAAATATAGTAGATGAGAACAGTAGGAAACATATAGTAGATGAGAACAGTAGGAATCACAGCATATATCAAAACATTGACCGATATGGTCCATTTGCAATCCCAAACAACCTGCAACTATAAGAAATATTTATACCAAATTTGATCAACCTAGCTCTATTATTGCGGACTGTAGCGTGATTACCACAGACGGACATGCCTAAATCGTCTTCGAATTTTACGACGATTAAGAATATATATACTTTATGGGGTATCCGATCAATATTTACAGGTGTTACAAACGGAGTGACAAAATGAATATACCCCCTATCCTATGGTGGATGGTATAAAAATAGTAGATGAGAACAGTAGGAATCATAGCAAGTTAGATGCTATATATGGGGGCTATATCAAAACATTGACCGATATGGCCCATTTGCAATCCCAAACAACCTGCAAGTATAAGAAATATTTATACCAAATTTGATCAACCTAGCTCTATTATTGCGGACTGTAGCGTGATTACCACAGACGGACGGACGGAGGGACGGACAGACGGACATGGCTAAGTCGTCTTAGAATTTTACGACGATTAAGAATATATATACTTTATGGGGTCTCAGATCAATATTTAGAGGTGTTACAAACGGAGTGACGAAATGAACGAATGGAGGGTATAATTAAGAAAATTCAGTACTCGGACAACGATTATAAAAGTCAAAATACTACAAAACATTTACACAGACCGTTTTCCTAATTATAGCAAACATATTTATTTGGTTGTAGACTTTGCAGTATCAGAAACAAAGAAACATTCTTAATTTAAATTGTCCGCCCAAAATGCACACATAATAAAAAATACGTAGCCCCAAAGTCTGAGTGTGTGAATAGGCTATAGTTATTATGAAACTCTTAATACACACTTTCATGGTCTATTTACACATGTCACTGTCCAATGACTTGTACCCCTTCGTGTATTTTTATTTTTTCTTTGTTGTTAATGTGTATGTTGTATACGAGAGCTTAAACCCCATTGAAATAATTGAAAAATTCAAAACTGTGGGGTCACAGGTTAACCGAAGACGAGTAATAAAATTAAGATAAATGGGAATAGATGATTCAATTTGTTTGTTATATAATATTTAAAATTCAAATTTTTTATTTGTCCATATTCATTGTACACAAAAAGAAAAAATTGAGTAATCCGTACATGAATCAAGCCGTAGCGATGTTAAAAGTACGGTATGTTATGTTTTTCTTAAACCAAGTACCAAATACTTGAATCAAGTACGTATTTTTAAGCCCTGAATTCTTAATCTTAGCGCTCATTAAGACCGATTAGGCTTGATTTTGTATTTAAAACATATTGCGATTGATTTGAGAATTTTATGGGGGCTTCAATGAAGAAAATTTTGATTGAATTAAGCCTGCCCAATACTTGATTTAAGCCTGATCAATTCTTGACTTAAACCTAATCAATAATTGACGCTCCAGATGACCTGTCTTTTTATTGAGTCGAATGATTTTTTGAAGTCGACGGTACAAAAGGTATAATGGAGACCGTCGCCTTAAAAATTGGTCGATGATTATAAGCATGGTGTTTGTTTGGTCGAGACAGCTCCGGTGTTTGCGAAATCCCGCTTGTTCCTCTCTTAGGGAGTTCTCGATACTTTCTAGTCTATACTCAAAGAATTTTGTTAGTATCATTGGCAACCTTATAATAGACTTCGTCTATTATTTTAGCAACCTTATGTTTGCTATTTTAGTACACAAATTTGCCTTCTACTTTAGCAAACTAAAACAGTAGTTGTAGCAAACATGTTTGCTTTTATTTGACAGAAAAATTCTGCTGGAAGAACAAACTATTTTAGCCATTCTAGTATACGTATTCTGCTATTTCAGCTTAAATGTTTGTTTTTAAGAGTTATTTTTTATTTTAATAAAAGAATTCCAAATTTTAGAATTTCCTGTTATTTAAGAAGAGTATATCAATCAGGATTCCAACCAAGTTATTCAGCCCATGTATTTCTAACTGTTCCGAACTGTGAAATCTGTACGTATGCGTGATCTAAAAATATAAATGAAAAAATATATATATATAATATTATTAATTTTTCGATGACAATTAATGTTTTCTATTGTTAGAAATATCTGTAATCTTGGCAATGTTGTCTGTGATAATACGTTTTTACGTTCTTCATTAAGTGCGTTTTCTAGAAATAATTTAAATGTAGCTCATTTTAATTGTCGCAGTTTCAATCTTAGTGAGCGCTCTTCGAAACTGTCAGAAATTAGAAACGTGCTTGAAGAAAGCTTGTTAGATGTTATTGGTGTAAGTGAAACATGGCTAAAGCCAAGTGTACCTTCTAGTAAAATTTCAATTTCAGGCTATTCGTGCTGCAGGAATGATCGTCCAAACCAAAGGGGTGGAGGGGTCGCCTTATATGTCTCTAAGTCTATTACATATAACATAGTTTAAATGAGTAGTCTATATGGTGTTTCAGAAAGTTTGTTTGTAGAGTTGCTAGTAGGGCGGCGCAAAATTCTTGTTGGTGTGGTCTATCTGCCACATGGGAATCTTCGGTCTTTTGAAGATGACATAACTGATTTGCTGGTTCAATACTCGGAGGTCGTGATGTTAGGAGATTTTAATACATATCTTTTTAATATTGCTTCTTCTAATAGTATTAGAGAAGCATGTAGAAGGTTAAATGTCACCCTTGTTCATAACTCCCGTCCTACTCACTACAGTGTGACTCATAATTCAACTTCTCTTCTAGACTACTTTCTGGTTTCTTCGGTGGAGTCTATTCAACTGGTAGACCAGTTTATTTGCCCAGGCGTTTCTGAGCATTTGTACAGAGCAGCAATTTTATGAATTTACAGATTATGATGCAGTAAATCATGATTGTTTACAGGACCATGTTTCATCTATGGATTTCTCCGACCTATATTCCACAAATAACGTTGATTTCCAGTGGGAAATGCTGGAAAGACATTTTAGTTCACTACATTCTATTTTTCCTTTGAGAAGAAGAAGAGTTTATAATTGTAATGGAAATTGGTTTAATTCCCCTCAGATGTCGTACTACATTTCCTTACGAGACCTGGCCTTTAAGGCGTACATCGATAATAAATGTAGCACGAACTGGAAAGTCTTTTGTAAGGCCAGAAACAAGGCAAAGTCCGTTGTAAGGAAATTCAAGAGGGATGCACATGCTTCTCTTTTTAATAATGCCTCCAGTGGTCGGGATTTCTGGAACCTTATCAAAACCAATGGACTATCACAATCGAAATCCTATAATTGCAATTTGAATGTTGACAGCCTGAATCAAGTATTCGTTGAAAATCAGTTAAATTCACCTTGCATGGTTGACGATTTGCAGAGCTGGCCGTATAGAGATTATGGTTTTTCTTTTCAGTGTGTGGGCATTGAAGATTTGGATAAGGCGTTTTTCGCTATAAAATCTAATGCTGCTGGCTTAGTTGGGTTTACCTTAAAATTTTTAAAAATCATATACCCATTTATTTGTTTCCATTTTTTGCATTTTGTAAACACGATTTTACTGTCATCTGTATTCCCATCTGACTGGAAGGCGTCTAAAATTGTTCCCGTTGAGAAGAAGGGAGCCTCACACTCAATGAATGATTTCCGTCCTATTTCAATTTTACCAATTTGTTCCAAAGTTGTGGAACATGTAATGAAATCGCAAATTTTGACATATATGGAAAATAATAGATTCATCCATGATGCCCAGTGTGGGTTTAGAAACAGCAGGAGTACAACTGCTTTATTGTTAGGTCTAACTGATTCCATTCGCGGTAATTATGGCAATGAGAAATATTGTATACTTGTGTCATTGGACTTGGAAAAAGCTTTCGACAGAGTGGATTATTCCACTTTGTTGTATAAGTTATATGATACATATGGTTTTTCGAGTAGTGCATGTACCATGCTGTGCTCTTATCTTGCTAATAGGCGTCAATTGGTATATGTTGATAGTAGGTACAGTAATATTCTTCCTGTTAAAAGTGGTGTTCCGCAGGGATCAGTGTTGGGGCCGTTGCTATTTATAATATACAGGGTTGCCCATATTCGACGGACCCATCTGGCAACGCCATAACTTTTGACAGAGATGTCAGATCGCTTAATGACATACCGCGTTTGAAGACGGCGCTCCACCGCACACAAGTCGCATAACAATCGATTTTCTGAAGAATTTGTTTCCGGGCCGTTTGATGTCGAAAAGTGGTGATTTGGACTGGCCACCGCGTTCGCCCGATTTGACGCCGCCTGACTTCTTCTTGTGGGGATATTTGAAGTCAAAGGTTTACGTTAACAAGCCAAGGACCGTAGAAGAGCTCAAGGACAACATTCGTGAAGAAATAGCCGCTATTCCGGCCGAAATGTTGGCGAAAACGATGGAAAATGCTGCAAAAAGGGCACAATACGCCATCAACGCCAGAGGCGGCCATTTGAGAGATATCATATTCAAAAATTGATGTAAACAAATCTACTTGGAACAAATTAAATGATTAAGATTGCCAACCGCCAAATTTTTATTTTTTTCTTTGATTTTTTTTAAAAAAACATGGGTCCGTCGAATATGGGCAACCCTGTACATAAACGACCTTTTCCCCCGTTTACAAAATTGGTGTGTTCCTTATGCTTTTGCAGATGACATTCAGTTGCTGTTTAAAGACCACCATCATTTTGCGGGGACTCTTCAGTCTAAAATTGATCTTGTTTTCGAAACATTAATTGTTTGGATGTTGCATAATAAGCTTTGCATAAATCCGTTAAAAACCAAGGCACTATATTTTTCTTCCGTTTGCTACAATAATATTCAGTTAATATATAATAACACTCGAATTGAATTTGTCCGTCGCATGGAATGCCTCGGAGTTCAGTTAGATGATAAGCTTTGATTTGAACACCACATTAATATGGTAGTTTCGAGGGTGAATCTGACCTTAAAAAAACCTGTATGGTACAGATTTATCTCTGCCACTTTTTGTTAGGGAGCGGCTTGTGCATGCCCTGGTTATGCCAACTGTTTTGTATTGTTTGGAGATATATTCTGGGACTACACAGAGAAACATAAGTCTGATACATCTGGCTATAAACAGAGCTGTGCTTTATGTGTACCGATTAAATCGACGAGTTCATATAACCCCTTATGTTGAAAAATTTCTAGGGTGGAGTTTCTCCACTTTTTTGAATTCCCGGTTATTAATTTTCTTCTACAAGCTGATTAGGAATCAGTGTCCGAGTTTCCTGGTGAGATCATTTGAGTTTTGTCACTCAACTAGAAGAAATCAGATAGTAATACCTAGGGTATTTCACCTTTTGGATGACGCATTTCTTGTAAGAGTAGCACGATTATACAATGCTTTACCTGCTGAATTAAAAAACTTTAGTTTATCAATTACATCTTACTCTAATCGGCTTCTTCAAGATCTTCAATAAATTTCTTATAAATTCTGTCTCTATTTTGATTATTTCCATATATGAGTAGTTATTTAATTATCCTAAATACTTTTCCGTATACCCAATCTGTACTCATATTATGTATTCCTTATTATTTATTCCTTATTATTTTACTTAGGTTTAAACAAATCATATACCACTGAGTAGTTTTTTACCCTTGGTTAAAAAGCTTAGTTAAATGCATATTGTAATTAATGTTTAATTGGCCAGACGGCTTTGAATTACAAGTTTGTACGAAATAAATGAAATGAAAATCATTTAGTTAAATTAAATGGCAATATCAATAACCAATACATACCGTGCACTGGCATTAACAACTTCTTTTTGCCCGAATAATAAATAAAAAGAACATAAATCGTACGACCTTTGGTTATATTTGATGTTGTCCAAGTCCGTGTTTGCCAATTGAGTTCAACCTATAGACTAGGTAATTCTACATATCCAGAGCCATAGCATTTTTACCAATTAGACCAAATTATCCAGATATTTTGGAGACAAAATGTTGCTTTGTGGTTATTTTCATTAGGGTCACACCACCAAGAGGTGTATGAGATTTGGAAAAGTAGTCAAGGAAATAAATTTCTAGTCCATCCATGTCACCAATTATCTGTATGGGCAGCATATATGTATGTATTTGCTACGAAATTTAAGTCGAGGGTTTTAATAGGACAGTGCTTGGTGAAAATTTTGAAAACAGCCAGAAATAAGTCTTTTATAATCATACTGCATTTAATTTGTAATTTATGTATGCTTACCTGTTGCGTATTGCTTAATTGATGACGTAGTTCTTTTTGTGCCACATCCCTTATGCATGTCATTACGAAATCGTAAACACCCATCCACCATTCAAAATTGTCATTCCTGTGGCTTCTATCCTCCAAGGAAATCTATATATATAAAAATGAAACGGTCCATCTGTGTAATGGCATCACGTCAGAACGGCTGGAGCGATTTGGATGATTTTTTTTTTATTCGATTCTAAATTTTCCCGAGATGGTTTATATAGAAAAAAAAAATTAATTGGACAAAGGGGCGTGGTACCTCCCATACAAATCGCAGGTTAAAAATCCGATATTTCTGCTCCTATTATAGGTATAGTGCTGAAATTTTGTTTGTATGCATTTAATGGCAGATTATGTGAATTTTCCAAAAATGGGCGGAATCGGACCAATGGGCGTGGCCCCGCCCATATAAGCCAAATTTTGAAATTGAGATATTTTGCACAATTTGTTAGCGAGAGTGCTGGAATTTTGTGTATATGTAAACGGTGGCAGTCTACGTGATTGGTCCAAAAATTGCGGGATCGGAGCAATGGGCGTGGCCCCGCCCACATAGACAAAATTTTGATATCTTGCACAATTTGCTAGCGGGAGTGCTGCAATGTTGCGTATATGTATCTGGTGGCATTCTACGTAATTGGTGAAAAAAATGGGCGGGACCGGACCAATGGGCGTGGCCCCGCCCATATAAGCCAAATTTTGAAATTGAGATATTTTGCACAATTTGTTAGCGAGAGTGCTGGAATTTTGTGTATATGTAAACGGTGGCAGTCTACGTGATTGATCCAAAAACGGGCGGGGTCGAACCAATGGGCGTGGCACCGCCCATATAAGCCAAATTTAAAAAATGTTATATCTTGCACAATTTGTTAGCGAGAGACCTGGAATTTTGTGTATATATATCCGTTGGCGATCTACGTGATTGGTCCAAAAATGGGCGGGTTCGGACCAATAGGCGTGGCCCCGCCCACAATGACCAAATTTTGAAATTTGTATATCTTGCACAATTTGCTATCGGGAGTGCTGCAATGTTGTGTATATGTATCTGGTGGCATTCTACGTAATTGGTCAGAAAATGGGCGGGATCGGACCAATGGGAGTGGCCCCGCCCTTATAAGCCAAATTTTGAAATTGATATAACTTGCACAATTTTTTATCTAGAGTGCTGTCATGTTGTAGTTATGTATCTGGTGACAGTCCACGTGATTGGTCCAAAAATTGGCGGGATCTGACCAATGGGCGGGCCACCGCCCATATAAGCCAAATTTTGAAATTGAATTATATTGCTCATTTTGTTAGCGAGAGTGTTGAAATTTTGCGTATATGTATCTGGTAGCAGTCTACGTGATTGGCTTTCAAATGGGCGGAATAGGACCAGTGGGCGTGGCCCAGCCCATATTTTGATATATCTTGCAAGTATTATATAGGAAATACATGAACAAAAATGCTCGGTATGCGATAATTACAGCTGCTCACTCCAATACAATCGCAATATGATAATGTGATGCAATATCAATGAAACAAGAATTTGGAAATTTTATAAGTATACATTTCTATTTTCTGGACTTTCCACTGAATTCGGTATTTTTTCATTCAGTGAATTTATTACTAATACCAGTAAGGAAAGGCAGAAAGTCGGGCGGGGCCGACTTTATAATACCCTACACCTCCCTAACAATGCGATAAGGGTCATTGCGATAATAATTTGGAATAATTGGTAAATGTATTTTGAACCGATAATCGCAAAATTAAGCAATATTCGTTCCTAACTTGAGAAAAATCTTTCTGGAGAACTTTGTAATGATCGGAAGTAAAGTACAACTTCTATAGCGCTTTGTAACCAAATCTGGAGGAACATATATATGGAGGTTATATATAAATCTGAATCGATTTTCCTAGAATACTCATTCATGTAAAATAGAAACCTGTTTCTGTCGAATTTCGTACTGATCGGATATAAAACACAGTCTCTACAGCGCTTACATGTCAAATTGGGGGTAACATATATATATGGGGGCTATATCTAAATCTGAACTGATTTTCTCCGAATTTTGCGGCATTCCTTCATGTAATAAGAAACCTCTTTCTGCCGAATTTCTTACTGATCGGATATAAAATACAGTTTCTACAGCGCTTGAATTTCAAATCGGGGGTAAGATATATATGGGGACTATATCTAAATCTGAACCGATTTTCTCCGAATTTGGCAGTATTCCTTCATGTAATAACAAACCTCTTTCTGCCGAATTTCGTACTGATCGAATATAAAATACAGTTTCTACAGCGCGAATTTTGACATGGGCAGCGAAGCGCACCGGGCTCAGCTAGTCATAAATAATTTCGCCTTTTCGGGAAATATTAAACCGATTTTTCGTTAGCCATTTGTCGTGATCATAAATAAACGCATCACATGTCGATTGAAATTGAAAAAAAATAACCGAATAACCCATCCAATCTATTTTTTCACCGGCAACTAAATATCTTTGACTTTCCTCTTTGGCACTTCTATAACCTCCTCAGCCATTAGCACCACCTCAGGTATAGTAAATTACATTGGAATTGTCCATAAAGCATATCTTCTCAGCGCCGGCCTTGTCGGCGAACAGAGAATATACACGCGGAAAAAAATTGCTTCTGTAGTATATTGTCCCACATATATTCGTCTTGAAAGATACATATATGTTTAGGGTACACTCTAAACATATAATATTTGGTACACACAAAAACTATATATTTGGGAAGATGTTCTAAACAAATCTTTGTTTACATCCCTATATGTTTTTATTTGGGACTATTATTTCCGAAACAAATATATATTTGCTTTTAAGTATACAGCAAATACATACATAAATTGTGTTAAATTAAATGTTTAATGTTCGTAAAATAATAAATAATAATAATTGAAATCGTTTAATCTTGTATCAAAATAAATTATTTGGAGGATTGACAACTAAGGAAATTTGAATGATTGTATGGTTTGTCAATTTATCTGTTGACAAACCATACAAAAACGGATAGTACACATACCGAGAATATTTTGTTTCCAGGCTGTACTCATATGAGCGCCATATTTTAGATAAGATGGAAAATTAACCTCTGGCTTACTTATACATCGTAAACGGCGCCACCATCCTCATCTACCTTGCTACCGTGGTGATGTAATAAGTGAACTCTTTCAATTTATTTTCTATTTATTTGCAAGGGTTTTTCAATATCGGTATTATTCTTATATTCTTTGTTTTACTTATGTTTCGTGTAATCCATTTTTTTTTTGCCTCATGCACGAAATTATTCGTTTTACTAAGCATGTGAGAAAGATTATTGAGGAATCGTACGATTCTATTAATACATTATTACCCATTCTGACATCGGTTATATATAGCAGATTTGATAAGTTATTAGATATTTCATTTAGGAGGATGTTGAAGAAGGCACTTTCATAACGATCTTATTTAGTCCATCGTTGAACTCTATCTTATGATCAATGTCAGATTCTTCAGTGGAAGCATAACATTGGACGAAGGTCAGATTTTGTTTATTTCCTTTTAGGCGTACCACCACCACAATTCGCCCAGCAACGAAATTGTTATCAAGGAACTAGAAACATTTTTATTTATTAAGATGACATAAATGTGGGATCATTATTGTTGTTCTAACAGCATAGGTGTGTTATTGTTTTTTGATTCATCTTGTTTTGTAAGTTCTGATGTATTGGTTTGTCGGGATTCACACAAGGCAATTTTTTCCAAGCAAGTGTCAAAGTTTGTAGAAGAGAGAGGCAGGCGGAAAGAGCTCTCTACCTATCTCCCCAACAAACTTTGACAGTTTCTGGTAAAAAATTGCCTCGTGTGTAGCACGACTTTCCACTCGCTGAACAAATGGCTTCTGTAGTATACTCGTATTCTGCTTGAATTATACAGTTGTTTAAAGTGCACTATAAATAAAGGGTTTTCCATTACGGCGTTTCAAATGATCAAATGGCTTTAGTTCTTGAGTCAGTTTGATTTTATAAGGATGAAGGCCAATTTCTTTTCGCAAAATACGCCACGGTGTGGTTTGGGAGAGGCCCAATTCCTGAGAAGGACGTGGAATCGACTGATTGGCTAATTTGAACGGATACGATATTTTCGTCGCTTTGAACATCCAAAAGTGATAATTGGGATTCAAATGTATCCCCTATAGCACGTACAGCTGTCGGGTGGGACTATTATTACGGCCGAAAATTTAAGCAAGCGCTCTTAAAGTAGCGACCACCGTAATTTTTAATGCTTTCCAAACGTTGCACGTAAGTGAACTTTACCCTGATGAAAATGTTGGTTTCGACTAACGAAAGATCGTTAAAAATGTTTGAGCGTGCGTTGACATAAAAATACGAAATTGTTATGTCCCTTTTAGAAAACCCGATATATCATATTTGGCACACACAAAAATTATATATTTGGGAAGGATGTTGATTTAAACAAATCTTTGTTTCCTTCCTAATATTTTTAATTTGGGACTATTAGGAAACAACTATTTATTTGCATTATATATTCAGAAAATATATACTAATACCTTAATTTTAAGACAATTTTTATGTTTTTTAGTAATTCAACTGTTTTTTTAGAGAAATTTGTAGGGGATGAGACTCCAGTAGTAATATTTAAGAATATAATTTAGGGTCAAAACCAGACGAGATGTCCAAGTCGTCCACAAAATAATATTCGTAGGGGAGCAGTCTCCAATATTAATAATTAGGAATAATATTTAGGGTCAAAGCCAGACGAAACGTCCAAGCTGTCCACTAAATATTATATTATTTATTGATTTTATACACGAGGCTTGAACAGACTGCAGAGCGCCAAATTCGCCAACGTGTATGGATTATTATGTTTTAGTTTTAATATTATTTATTCTTTATTATTTTCCATATTTTAAATGAAAATACAGCGGGTAAAGTTGTAGATAGAGCTGTTTATTGTCCAATTTCTAGACATAGAATGGCAAAATATGATGTGTGTTCTCTCCTTATATTATAATTTGGAAGATGAAACATAAGAGCAATTGAGTGATACATGTAATGAGTGGACATACAATTTTCCAAGACATTCCAATAATGACAATTGAGTGAACAAAAATAAATTAACTCAAATACAGTCGTGGTAATAAAATTAGGTCAAATAATTAACAAACAATTGGTATAAATGAGTATTTAGATTGTTATAATTAAATAAAATTGGGTATTCAAATTTAAACATAATTAATAAAAATAAATAGGATTGATTCTCGATATAATTTAGAGCCATGTTTTAAAAGTAATATTTTTAGTTTATTGAATTAAGTGTATTGGACTTTGGTAATAATAGAAAGTTTATAATGCCGCCTGTTACAGCCTCCCCCTCTGCCTCATTGATCGTCTCGATGATGTGGCAGGACTTCAAGTATATTTGTGAGATTTCCTTGGTCGAAGAATTCTGTTGTTCTCGGCTTTGTAGTTTGTTGTTGGTGTATCAGGTTGTTGTGTACTCGTATATGTAGTTGTTGTATGGGGTTTGATAGAGGTATCATTTTTAATATAATTTGTTGTTGCAATTGTATTATCATTAGTAATCTTTGGACGACCTCGTCGTCTGAGGGGATATATTGGTTCATCTGAAGATCCACGGTATGGAGTTAAATCAGAGACATGATGAGTTCCCAGAGGTGTATCAGGATTATCTTCCGCAGCTATTGTAAAACAAGTACCCTTTTTCCCAATAATTTTGTAAGGACCATCACGACGAGGTATAAATTTGGATGTAATATTTTTGTCGGCGTTGCTTAATATATGAGTTGCCACCAGCACTTTATCGCCAATATTGAAATCTGGATGGGGTCTTCGCTTAGAATCTGCAATTATTTTGTTCCGATCTTGCATCTTTTCTTCATTGTCTTTTGCGTTTCTCAGCGTATCTGCTAGTCTGATCAAATGTGGGGTAATTTGAGGGATAAAGTTCTCCGATGTTATTATTGCTCGTAAGTCATGTTGTACTTCTAGTGGACTCCGTAGTTCGCGACCAAAAGTTAGGTAAGCAGCTGTGTAACCTGTACTCTCACATTTCGAAGTGTTCATAGCAAAACGAATCGTAGGAAGTTTTAAACTCCATGTATTATGTTCTTTTCCAACGTAGATGGCCAATTGAGTTTTTAAATCTCGGTTTTTCCGTTCCACTGGATTTGATTCCGGGTGATAAACTGGCGTGAACGTTTGGATAATTCCCAGGCTGTATGTGAGCTTCTGCATAATTGCTGAAATAAATTGACACCCATTATCTGTGTGTATTCTTCTCGGAACGCCATATCGCAAAACAACTTCGTTTAAAATAATCAAGGAACAGTTTTCCGCTGTTGCCTCCTTAAGGGCGAATAATTCGACCCAACGACTACAAATGTCCTCAATAACCAAAATGCATTGATGTCCTTGCGATGTGCGAGGTAGAGGTCCAACCAAATCTATTGCAATAACTTCGAAACGTTGATTACTCGATATTGTACGAAGCAAACCGGCAGGTTTTAAATTGGTTGATTTATAGCGTTGACATTCGTCGCATTTCTTAACATAGTTCGCAATTTCTGACCGCATACCTTGCCAGTAATAGTGTGGAGTGATACGGTTGGTAGTTCTTTCAACGCCATAATGTCCTGTCGTAGGATCATCGTGAAAGCGCCAAAAAATTTTTGAACGCATAGATTTTGGCACCACTAATTGGCCATTTTCAGAGTCCTGCTCTGAACAGTAACGGTATAATATTCCGTCCAACATAATGTAACCACGGTTAGTATATTTAGTGACATTTTCATCGTCACTTTCGAAAACCCTAATTATATTTTTAATGTCCTCATCTTTGAGTTGTTCTTTTCTTATTTCCGCCGCACCTTCTCGGGGCAAGTCAATAGATATTAAGAAACATTCACATTTTATATCAGCATGGGATTCTTCTGCACATGGTGGTCTGGACAATGTGTCTGCGACAACGTTTTGTCTTCCTGGCATATATCCGAATTTAATATTGAAGGACTGCAGTTCTAAAGCCCATCTGGCTAAACGTCCTGTAGGAGTTTTGAGGCTAAAAAGCCATTTTAGGGGTTGATGATCTGTTAAAACTGACACTTCAGATCCTTCGATGTAGCCACGAAGCTTTTTCACAGCCCACACAACCGCTAGTGCCTCTCGCTCTGTCGTAGAGTAGTTTCTTTCAGCTGGTAGTAAGAGACGACTGGCATACTCTATTGGATGTTCCTCATCTTTCTCCCCCTGGAGTAGAACAGCTCCGAGCGCATAATTACTTGCATCGGTTTTAAGGAAAAATGGTTTCGTCTCATCAACCTGCTGTAGAATCGGCGGTGATGCTAAACGTGTTTTCAGTGTATTAAACGAATTATTTTCTTCCTCGGTCCATTTCCATTTAATGCCTTTCTTTGTTAAATTTGACAATGGTTTTGAAATTTCTGCAAAATTTTGTATGAACCTTCGATACCACGAGCACGTTTGCAGAAATGATATTAACTGCTTTAGGTTTCGAGGATGTGGTCTCTGCAATAAAGCAGTTGTTTTTTCAGGATCGGGCTCTAAACCATTAACAGTTAAGACATGACCAAGATATTTTACTTGTGGTCTACAGAAATTGCATTTTTCACGGTTCAGTTGCAGATTAAATACCTTTATTCTTTCAAATGTTTTTCGCAAGTCATTAATGTGAGATTCAAAATCGGTTGAGCATATGATTATATCATCTAGATACGCTAGAATAGTAATTTCTGGAAGACCATTACGAAATTTGTCCACCAACCTTTGAAACGTAGCTGGGGCGTTTTTCAAGCCGAATGGCATTCTGTTAAAAATGTAAATGCCGAAAGGAGTTGTAAATGCAGTTTTGGCTTTATCTTTTTCAGACATTTTAATTTGCCAGTATCCTGATTTCAGATCGATTGTTGACATAAAAGATGATGTTTTTGCTGCATGTAACAAATCGTCCATTCTTGGAAGCGGATATTTGTCTGTTCTTGTTATTGCATTAAGTCGGCGATAATTGACGCAAAATCTTACTTCTCCGGTCTTTTTAGGGATTAGCACCACCGGAAATGCCCATGGTGATTCTCCTTCCTTGATAATCTTTTTGTCCAACATCACGGTTATCTCTTCTTTAAGTTTTTGCTTCATTTTTGGTGAAATTCGATATGGGGGACACGAGATTGGAGCATGGTCGCCAGTGTTAATATAATGTTCCACCTGTGGAATTGGTGACATATTTTCCTCGAAAACATCGTGTACCTCTGCCAGCAAATTTTCTAATGTTTGTTTTTCAAATTGATTTAGATTTGATCCTTCATAATCTCTTAGGGTGAAGTCGACCGCATTTAGCTCAATACAAGACTTTATATCATCTGCGGCTTTATCGAACTTGACTCTTTTTAATGGTGGGAACAAATTCGAAATATTCGAGGTATAAGTATGCGAACCAACAGGAACACAGTCCTCAAAAATCTTGTTTATACCACCGGGTGAATAATCATAGATCGACGCATTATTCGTATTTTCCGGAGTAGATCCACTTTCTTGACGTATGATATTTGAATTTTCAAATGACTTTAAAAAGTTGTCTACGGAATTATGTTCTATGATGTTCGTTTGAGTTAATGGTATGGCTTTAATTATCTTGGGTTCATTCATTTTAAATTCAAACGTTGTATTTGGGTCATCTTTGAAGTACCAAATCCTTTGGGCCAAATCCAGTACAATACCAGCCTGTTCAAGAAAATCTATGCCAATTAACGTGCGGTTATCTCTGGCATTTGGTAAACAAATGAACCGAATTCTTTTCAAACGTTTGCCAATCAGAATGTGAACGATTGTAGAGTAGACTGTTTGTTCTCGTGGAATACCATCTGCTAAAATGATTTCTGCCGAAACCTTTTGGAACTCGACCTCTTTTTCTTTCAACTTCTTAAATAGGGTATATCCAGCAACACTAGTGCGAGCGGCTGTGTCGAAGTAGGCTTCGCCGTTTAGTCCGCTAATATTTATGTTTACGGTGGGGACATTTCTGCCCACTATACTTGTGTGCACCGCATTGAAGTCAAGCTTTTCTGGACTATTTATTGGATTTCTTTTGTTGCAATGTGGGCAATTTGACCTGTAGTAACCGGTTGCTCCACATCCATAACAATTTAGAACCGTTTCTTGTGTTTTTGGAGGTACATTTCTTCCTGCCTCTGTTTTCCTGTAGCAGTTTTCCGACGTGTGGTTCTTCTTTCTGCAGTAAGAACAACGGAGTGGTACCTTATCGTATAATTCAACAGTTTTTGATTTAGGTTCTTTATTCTCGCCAATTAGAATCTCGATTTCTCTTGCCTTTTGCAGCAAGTCTTGAAAGGAATTAAGACTCTCTCTAGGAATCTTTTCTCTTATGGAATAGTTAAGTTGTGAAAAAATCAAATTAAGCATTGTACTTTCTGATAATTTATCTGACAACTGGGCAAATAATCGACGTTTCTTGCATATAAAGTTATCTGTAGATTCGTACGACTTTTGCTTTTCCTGATTGATTTCCGCAAATATTCTCCAGTCAGGCTTAGGAGGCGAAAATGCTTTTCTTAACAAATCTATGGCCATATCAAAAGTGTTTGCTTCATTTTTAACACCTTGCCACCATGTCGAAGCGTATCCTTCAAGGAGAAGAGGCAAGCTAGTAAGAGCAAGACGGTCTGAAACATTTTGGGCGTCTTTGTATACTAAAATCGTGGCAATAAAATCATCAACCTTTGTAGTACTTCTACCACCATTAAAACGGGCACTACAGTTAGCGAAAGTAGTTTTGGGCTCTTGCCGCATGGTAAGTCCTCCCAGTAGATCCATAAATTGTCCTTGTGTCAACGTTATGTTCACAGAACTATTTGGAAGAACATTTGAAGCATTGCCATGCGAAACATTAGGCGTAGCACTTTGTGCGAAATTGGAAGAATTTTGAAATGTAGATGAATTTTGTATTGGATTTGATAAGATATCATTAAAGTCTGGTAATGCAGATAAAGACATTTGATTATTAATGCAGTTTTGATTCGTTGCAATTTGCTCGTCTCCAATGTTTCGGTTTGTATTTGCGTTCGGTACGACATTTGCGTTTTGTGAACTTTTAGGTGTATTACGTGGACTTCTGCGCATTTTTGGTCCAAATGGAATTTTTTTTAATCGTTAAAATTATATTCCGACGAAAAAGATCGAATATGATTTTGTATGAATCGTTCGTGTACCCACTGTATTCGGTTTCCACAGTGATATGCTAGTACATACATTCACGATCGATGAGAGTGATGAAAAAGATGTGAGAGTACTGCTTCAAATACCTTCCAGTCTTGTGCTCTATCACTCAATACTAAGCAGAGAAAGAGAGTAACTCGTTTATTGATACGAGCAGAAATATTCTTCGCAGAAACGGAGCAGATTTATCACTCAACCAAATTTCTTCGACTCCCACGAAAGTACTGTTAACAACAACCAATATGCAGAACAAGAAACATCAAAGCAATGATTTTTTCCCCACAACAAAACTACACAATTCGGCAGCTCCAAGTACTCGTATGTTGATCTGTTGACTACACGTTAGAAACGAATATTCCAATTAGGCTCCAGAAAATGTGTACTGTGTCGGTGTTTTTATTGTAGAAACAGGTATAGCTTCCAAAATTCCTTTAGCATGTAGGTTTTTTGTAGTTGGGCGCCAATGTAGGGGATGAGACTCCAGTAGTAATATTTAAGAATATAATTTAGGGTCAAAACCAGACGAGATGTCCAAGTCGTCCACAAAATAATATTCGTAGGGGAGCAGTCTCCAATATTAATAATTAGGAATAATATTTAGGGTCAAAGCCAGACGAAACGTCCAAGCTGTCCACTAAATATTATATTATTTATTGATTTTATACACGAGGCTTGAACAGACTGCAGAGCGCCAAATTCGCCAACGTGTATGGATTATTATGTTTTAGTTTTAATATTATTTATTCTTTATTATTTTCCATATTTTAAATGAAAATACAGCGGGTAAAGTTGTAGATAGAGCTGTTTATTGTCCAATTTCTAGACATAGAATGGCAAAATATGATGTGTGTTCTCTCCTTATATTATAATTTGGAAGATGAAACATAAGAGCAATTGAGTGATACATGTAATGAGTGGACATACAATTTTCCAAGACATTCCAATAATGACAATTGAGTGAACAAAAATAAATTAACTCAAATACAGTCGTGGTAATAAAATTAGGTCAAATAATTAACAAACAATTGGTATAAATGAGTATTTAGATTGTTATAATTAAATAAAATTGGGTATTCAAATTTAAACATAATTAATAAAAATAAATAGGATTGATTCTCGATATAATTTAGAGCCATGTTTTAAAAGTAATATTTTTAGTTTATTGAATTAAGTGTATTGGACTTTGGTAATAATAGAAAGTTTATAATGCCGCCTGTTACAAATTTGAAATGTTCGTAAAATCCCTTCATAATTGAAATCATATAATTATGCATAATACAAATCATGACTTGGAATAGATATAAATTTAAATGATTTAAAAAAAGGTTATTGTTACTTACCTCGTTTTAAAAAATCAAAAAATCTGCAAACAGATGTTAACAAATATTTGGAAACATTTCTAAGAAATAATTGTATTTGCTTATAAACACATATTTTGTTTGAGAAAATTAGTTTGCAAATATATTTTGTTGTAATATATTAATATATGAGTTCCAAATAAATGTTATTGATTTTCAAATAAAATTTATTTGCTCAGAAATATAGTTATATTTAAACATGTTTGTTCCAAATATATATTCAAACATATCGAAAAAGGCGATTTTGCCCCGTTCAGGCCAAGGAAGGTGGTTGCTTCCACTGGTTGGGTCCAAAGAGATGTGGGAACAGGTTGAGTAGGTTCGCCAGGACAGTGGAACAGGTGTAGTATGTCGTGTGGTCCCTGATTACAAGCGGGACAGTTGTCATCAATCCTTGCCCAATACGAATTGAGGCGGCTACACCAGCCCAAACATGTAATTATCGACTCAACATTTCAAATTGTTCGGAAAGGACGTGTTGGCGATGTCCTCAAAAAGCTTTCAAAATGTTCGAAAGGGACGTTTTGGCGATGTCCTCAAAAAGCTTTGCGTGGCTGACAGTATCGAAGGCGGAGGCTGGAGTCTCGCCGCCGAAATAAAATTTATTTGAATTTCTTGGCGTCGCTCTTCTGTAGCGTGAAATTAGACTCCCGGTATGCGCAACTGCATGATCATCAGCATTGATATTTCGTCGGGACCGAGCGCTTTGAATAACTGAATCTATGTACATACGGTGGTCAGATGTTATCAACTTTGACAAAGTGCTGCCAGTGTACTGACAGATTGTTACCAATTATTGAATTGTCAGTTCAGACGATTGCAAGAAAACCTTACAATTTCATATATCTATTTACAACATATTTTGTAAATATTTATAGGCAGGATTGCCAATAAAAATATTTTATAGACTGTGTTGCCATTAACAGACTGTGTTGCCATTAACAGACTGTGTTGCCATTAACATGATTCTCTGACAATGGCACCATTGCCAGATGCATAAACTTCGCACATCTTACTATGTACTAAGATCACACGGTTGAATTTTTTTTACATTTTACTGACAAAATTGTAAGATCTGACCACCGTGAATACATAGCTTTAGCGCTACGCATGACCTCTGCAACTTTTTCAACTGTAAAGCTATGTACAGACGATTGCAAGATCGGACAATATTGGCAAAAAAAATGAAACACTGTGAACATACAATTTTTATCTTGCAACGTTGGCAGCAAAATCATTGTGAGATAATTTGCAGATTGTTAGATGTGCGAAGTTTATGCATGTGACGATGGCGCGGTTCTTCTACTGCTCGGAGAGCATGAATACGATGCATGACTCTCTTTTTCGTCCTGTCACTCTCGAGGTGCTCCATAAATTGTCGGTTAAAATAATACGCGCACCTCTTCGATTTAGCCACAGTGATAGCCCCAAATGTGACTGCCGTCCGGTCGTCTCTCCTGTACTCGAGAGTGACTTGACCGTTGTCCGCAATTTACCGATACCGTAACTTATGTATGCTGCACTGCTTCAAATGATCCAGCCATTTATTCTGCCTACATTCGTCGACTTTCCTACTGATTTCTAGATTCAGTTCCCCGATTCTACCATTCTGCTGGGAAATTAGGTCATATCTCTGTATTCGACTTGCATGGATAATGATGGTGCTTCGGAATTTCTTCTCAGCTACCCGAATATCTGAGGGGATGGGCAGTTCAATGAAGCTGCGGTTGGTGAATCCTTCAAACCCGTTCCAGTCGGCTTTCCTTTGATTCATGAAAGTACGGCGTTCAGAAGCGACATACATAGGTTTCTATTATACAGAATGGTGTAATAGGTAAGCAAGTCCCCCACTTCTGTTGAGATCTTTACGTAGCACATATTAACACTGACAACTGTACACGTGTCGTTCTGCTTTGTTTTCTAGATCGCAGCGACCTTGATGTTTTTCCGATTCATGAAGGCTCCATTCTCGTTGATTTTGTTGTTTTTCTTTCTAGTCTTTTGTTGTTTGGTCCTTTCTAGTCTAGATTTGAAGAGCTTGATTCCATCTAAATTCGCTGATACCCAGGAATGATGGATTATACATTTCCATCATCTTGCAGGCTCTCGCCAATTTTTCAATTTGGTAGAGTCGTGACGTTCCTTGTTGCTATTTGTAGTCCTTTAGAATAGCACAGTTTCGTGAACATTTGTCCCGTTTGATTTTTTACTGAGTTTCTGGGGATAGGTAAGGATTCGGAGATAGTGGGTTATCAACACAACAATTAATTTACTTAATATTTATTGTTCTTTGATATACGAGCTCCCATACAAAAATCTTCCTAGATTTGAATTTTTATTTACTTCCCAATTTTCTTTATTACTATACATTTGTCATGGCCAATCGTACCGACGTTTTTTCTTCTTGTTGACTTTAATGTGTTCACTAAAATCTCCAGCAGAAAATGCAACTTGTATAAAAATAAATTATCGCAATTTAACTGATAACTATACATATATTTTAATTGCAGATCCGGCGATATGATTGTTGTGACAACCGAATCCGAATTAACAGATAACGATATATCACCCTACTATTGGATGCCGTCCAGTATCATAGCCTGCATAATGGCACTTTACACTTTGGTGTACGCCTCAATTTAATAATACGCATACGCATTTTACAATAATAAAATTAATTTTATTTATTAATAGGTACGCCTCAATATATACTGATGGTTTCGAAGTGACGTGCAAGCAGTATCGTGAAGCCCTATTGAAGGAAATACAAGGTGTGGGTAATATAGTCCCAGTTATTAAGAGTCGACTATCATGTTCGGCTGTATTCGATTTTATGGATTATTTGGTCGAAAGCATATCGTATGAACGACGCCGTTATGGACGCATTAACAGCTCGATATGTTTTCACCTGACACTAATATTTGCTTGGGTGGCGGTTTTCGGCTGGCTGGTAATAGCAATTATCAATATCGTACAAACGCGACGAACAAAGGCTGCCAGAGTTTAGTAAGCTTGTTTTATTTGGCAAGGAAGCATTTTCACTTATTTCCTGAATTGTATTTTGCTCAATGCTGCCCTGTGTTGCCTACATTCATGACATTGGTTTTTTATATTTTAATAATCTAGTAAATTGTTAGCTTGCCAATTAAAGCACAACAAATGTTGAACGGGAAAATCCTGACGATGCCATCCATTTTTACATCATAACAAATTTTGCAATTGCATATTTACATATTATATTCACATCACATGTTAATTTATTTTTCAATTAAACAAATTAAATTTTAACCCGGAAAAGTTATACATATATTAATAAATAAAAGGGAGATTCTTGGTCGAAAAACGAACACAGCCAGAGTCGAAGCGAATCAGCAAATTTAGATATACATATGTACGTGTAGTCCCCATATACATATAAGTTTCTTCCAATTTGGCAGAGAAAAAATCGAATGTGTAGCAGAATATGAGTTTTGTTGCCTATTAGGTGTTGTTTGATTCGCCTTGTATTGTGGGTTCTGCTATATTGGTTTCCAGGTCAAGGAAGGTGGCTGGTTTCACAGAATGGGTCCAGAAACCAGGGAACAATTTGGCAGGGCAGTTGAAGAGGTGTCGTGTGGTCCCTGGTTGCATGTGGGACAGGTGTTCGACGTGCCATCAATCCTTGCCCAACACGAATTGGGGCTGAACCAAAAACAAATTTGACACTCAAAAAAGTTAAACACAATGTAATTCAAAAATTAAATATAGAATAAGACCAACTTTTCTTTTTGCTTCAAAAATTATTTATTATTATTATCTCTATAACCTATCAAATTAAATGTTAGGAAATTGCACATATCAGGGAGGGTTAGCACTTTTCACAAATACAGACATACGACATGGAATTTTGTAGAAGTATGTATGTGTGCCCATTGCTGTTCTAGATCATGATCAGACAGGAGGCACCCTGTTGCAGTTCTTAGGGCGCCATTTTTGCATTGCGTACCGCTCACATTCGGTGACCACAATGGTGTTGCATAGTTTAGCACAGTGACCTATCGCTTTGTAATTTGTAAACATTGTTATCGGTAGTCGGCTGGCTAAACAAATTCCCGTGACGTTGAAACACAAAGAGGTTGTCGGTGGGAAATGCAAATTTTATGTACACACAGTCGTTTGTTTACATATAGTTTCATACAGATTTTCAATACCTATTTTTGCTAAAATTGGCAATTTTAAGATACGCGCATACATATTTCAACGATATTAATGTTTAAATTCAATATTCCATTATTTTCCATATTTTAGAAGCACAAAAACATTTTTTTTGCTTTTTTCTATTTTGTTCGAAATTGTTTTTTTCACAATGACAACAAATGTTAAGGGTTAAAATAAATTTTGGCCTGATTTTTATGACGTGGTGGCAACACCGTTAAGAATGTTGACAAGGAATTAGAAAAAATTCTATTCGGGCAACACGCCGCCAGCCTTGATGGAATTTCGTTACGAATTTCAAACCTCCCATAAGAATACATGTAAAAAAGTGCGCCTACCGACCACCGACATTAATGTGTTTCGACACTTAGTGTCCACACAATGGTGCTGCATAGTTTGCCACAGACCGACCTATCGCTTTGTAAGATTTCAACAAGGTTTCTTTGTCGGTTCCCCAAGTGCTGCCGGATAGCGACTTGAGGACCTTGTTCTTACTTCTCATTTTATTGCAGTTAGACCTAAAGAGGCAAATGTGACACAAATTACCTTAAGGGGAAATAGGTTCTATTCCAACGCCGCACGATGGGAAAATATGATGAAATATGCGCGCATAGACTTTGAAAACATCTTTCAAAAATAATTTTTTTGGGAGTGTTTTTTTATTGTGGATAACATTTAATGAAAATACCTACAAATTTTATGAAAATATCTCCAGGCGATTTTGAGTTATGACCATTCAAAGTTTGTCTTTTTTACTAATAAATGCAAATAACATTGCGATGATAAAATGCATATACTAAAATGCTTGTAGAATTCGCGTTTATTGGTGAAATGCGATAGGACTTGCAACATATAATAAGGTACTATTCATCTTAATTTTTGTGTATAAAACGTATTTTTAACGCCTTCCAATGAAGAGATATTTCAAAGTAAAAACAACAGTTTTTTTTGTTTTTCAAAAAAATGATCCACAGTAAATGGAATACAACTTTTTTGGATCACGTGGGATCACTACCATATGACATAGAAAAGAGAGGTGACTTAGGAATGAATCCAACGGTACCTAGTTTATCTGCGACTTTTTGCGACTATGGCTGATTTTTGTACTTTAAATATGTGCTTTTTTTTCTTTAAATATAGAAAATATGTGTGGGAGCTGTATCAATCTATGAACCGATTTTCCCGAAACATATGGACCGATCTTCTTGGTTAAAAAAATAACGCTTGTGAAATTTCGGCAAAATCGGATAATAATTACGAAGGGTACTGAACGGACGAGAAAAAATGGATTAACACGCGGCTGCAAGTTTTATCAAGTACGATTAAAAATAGAGATCTTGTTAATATTATAAGGATTATAGTAATTTGTATACTTCTTTTTCTTTTTTCTACAAAACCTATAAAAATATAGTTGCAATAAAATAAATACGCTTCCGCAGTTTGTGTGTATTAGGGTGGACCGATTATTTTTTGTTTTAACCTAACTTTCAATTATTATCAGTCTACGAACCATTGTGTAAAGTATATTATAGTAAAATTTCAGCTTTCAAAAATATTGCAGCCCACAATTGTATCCTATTTAAGTTGTCTTAGTTTCAATTTTAAAAGCATGGCAGGTTTTGTAGACTTTTTTCGCAATGTTGACAAACATATTTTTGGTCTGCATATTTAAAACGCAGCAACACACAATCAAGCACCTAAAGCATTTTTTAAACTAAATTTTGTCAGCTTTAATTTAAAATCAAGATCACTGAATTTGGCACGATATTCGGAGTTTCTCACTAATTTCCACAAAGTCGATTTTGAAGCCCCACTGTGCGATAAGTGGTAACAGTAAGAAAAATCTGGCTACACCAAATTATTCTACAAAGAATTCTCTTGAAGATGGTCCAAACCGTTGGACTCTATCTCTAACGGTATAGTCGTGAGATTAAAAATACTGCTATGCGCGCGTATTTACCCATTTTTTCCCATTGTGCGCCGTCAGGTGTAATTGGAATTGCTGAATGGTAAAGGTTAAACAGTGTCGAATATGACTGCGCAACGGATAACATTTGCAACTTCCCCAACTGACAGACGTGAATAGAAAACTTTCTCAGTTTAGCACCTAAAAATAAGAACGGTCATACCCCCTCCAACTGACCTAATGTTGCGCCGCAAAAAGTGTGTCAAGTTGGGGTTTGCGGAGGCGACATCGCATGTCGATAGGGATACCATTTGTTTGTTGCTGAAGAAAATGCGCCAACAGTCACGGGAGCATTTATGTCGCATACATAAATGTGATACATCCCTTCGATTGGACACTACACTGGCGGATTTCAATGATATGCCATGGGAGAAGAAAATATTAAATTTGTACAAGCGTAACGAAAATAATTAAAAGAATGTAATGCAGTCGATTTTGACAAGAAAAACGATTCCGGCCAACATTCCGGCTTACATTGTCATATCCAAGTCCCGTATGATTTATGACAATGTTATGGAAGTGCTAAAGGGGAAGTCAAAGATATTGAGTTGACCGAGAAGAAAAGTAGAAAGTTTAAGCAATTGGATTAATTTTTATTCAATCGGTTATTTTTTACAATTTCAATCGAGTGGCTAAAGAAAGAAGGTACTCTAATATTTCCGTTGGAATGCACAGGAATGAAAATATTGAACGGTGGATGGGTGTTTACGATTTCACATTGAAATACATGTATGTGGCACACAAAGAACCACGTTATCAATTAACCAAGACGCAACAGGTAAGCTTACATAAATTGCAAATTGAATGCACTATGATTATAAAAAAAACTTATTTCTGCTAAAACCCTCGACTTAAACACGGCTACAAAAGTTGATCTGAAATTTCGTAGCAAATACACATATGCTGTATCGCTTTTCGAAATCTCATACACCTCATGGAAGTGTGATCCTAATAAAAACATCTGCAACAACACGTAAGTCATTTTTTCTTTTTGTGATTTGTTAAATTATTTTATTAATTTCACCTGTCTACCAACCGAAATGGCAAAATTTATTTTTTACACCATAAGCTCCAACGATGGTCGCTAATATCAGCATCACCTCTTCGAGTAAATCAGCCCCTATTGCTATTTAAATATACTTAATTGATTTTTCATTTATATTTTTAGAACAAGCGTACATACAAATTTCACAGTTCGGAACGCTTAGCAATAAGGTTGGAATCCTGATTGATGACTCTTATTAAATAACAGCAAAATCTAAAATTGTATTTCTTTTATTAAAATAGAAATAGCTCTTAAAAACTAATATTTCTGCTGGAACAGCTGATTTTATTAGCTAAAAAAGGATGAAAAAGTCGAATGCTATTATATATAATGACAAAAATAGTTTGTTCTTCCAGCAGCATTTTCTCTGTTAAATAATAGCAAAATAGTTTGCTAAAGTAGCATGCAAATTTGTGTACTAAAATAGCAACCACAAGATTGATAAAATAACAGACGAAGTCTGCTTTCCTTTTTTTCAGCAGACACAGACTGTTGAAACAACAAACATTTTTGCCAATGATACTCACAAAATTCTTTGAGTGTAAACATAAAAATGAAAAATGCATATTATAGGTAAAGCGTTTTTTAGTAATCCTGGTGAAGTTCAGTTAGGGTTTTTAATACATCAGTCCCATTGGCTTTAGTTGTACAAAGGGTTTTTGATAGCACTTAAGATTGTATTTTCTATTTATATACATATATTATTTTAATTTATTAAAGTGAACCATGTTTAGTTTTAATTTGTATTACTCACATATTATTATGCAGAAATACAACTTTATTTACCTTCGTAGGCTTTAGAAAAGTTCGCCTATCATTAACTATTTGTCCGTGGCAGAAAAAATTCTTTCACACGGTACAGAAGTTGCTGGCATGAATAACCTCTTCAGAGCATGCCTGTATACCCGGGGATATAATTTCTTTCTCTCCAACCTTCACAACAAAGGATCCATTTTCCGATCAATATACTCTTCATTGATGTATTTGTCAAGTTCTCTTATAGCTGCTGCCGTAGTCCTATTGAAATCCTCATCAAAATGGCTCCAAAAATCAGGCTCACATGCAGTATTTTGAGTTGGCTCATTAAGTTCCACTACGACAGTGGGGTTTCAGTGTCTTAGATGTCTTAATACCGTTTCGTACGCACTGTTATATCGAGGATCTAAGATGGTACTTTTCGTATACAGATAATTTTTTTCATACGCTACCAACATTGCCGATATTTTGGGATTTGGTGAGCTAAAATTATGAAAATTATTCCAAAACGTTGCAAAGAACAAGAACCTTCGAGAGTGTTACAGTCTTCTCTGCTGAAATTTCTCTTGTCCTTTGGTAGAATGGTTTTAATATTGGAATAAGTTATTTAAGAATATGGCAGTCTTCCAATGGCAACGATAAATCTGGCCAAGTTAATGACAAAGTCTTTGACACCGTATATTTCTGAATATATATATATATGTACGTTCGAGCATTACATATGTGATATTCCATCTAGTTTCCAAATCTTGCTTCAACTTTAAAAAGGGGAAGTTCTAATTGTTTTTGGGGAAAAAAGTAAAAATTTTTCTAACGTTTTTTAAAATGTCATCAATATGCATTTTGGACCACCAAATTAAGGGTGTGTGCAAAACACCCAATCCATCTCTAATTTCCGTCACGGACGGCTGCAACAACATTTGAAGCATTATCAGTGACAACGGCTGTTATTTTGTGAAGAACCCTAAATTCGTCAGCTACCTCTTTAATCCGATTAGCCAAATTTTCGGCTGTATGCCTTTCGGAAAATTCCACACAAGATAACAAATTTGACTTCATTTCACTTTGGTCATTTATATAGTGTGCTGTTACCGCCACGTAACTATAGTTCGCTCTCGAAGTCCATTCGTCAGTAGAGAGGCATACCGCAGAAGCAGATTGAATTAGCATTTTCACATCCTCTAAAACTTCACAATAAATGCCATCCAGAATATTATTAGACAGAGTTTTTCGGGATGGCGAGGCATAATTAGGGCATTGAGAAACAATCCCCATAAGAATTTCAAATTCTGGTTCTTCCAAAATTCGAAATGCATGATGTCCTTTCACAATCATTTTTAACACCTGGCGATCAATTTTTTCTGCCTTACGAATTGGTGGTGGTCTGCGGAGAAACTAGACTATGTTTGGCTGAGCATTCCGTACTTGTGTGATTGTGCCAGCTTGAACTGGTAATACTTCAGTTTCGCCAGCTTCCAAGACGATCATTTCCACTAGAGCCTGTCTCTCAACTGCAATAGGTGTTAGTGGGTGCCTTCTTTTAATGTGACGGCTGAGATTCCCTGTATATCCGCAAGGGATGCTAATTAGAGCTTTGCAGTACTTACACTTTGCTTTTTTCTCTCCATCTTCCTAAAAGTGCAACCAAATTGGGCAAGATTTTCTTGTCGACTTGCACTTTTGTTGCACTTTCCAACTTTTGTTGGAATGAATCACAATTTGGAAATTCATTCTTAACTTCACTACTAGGCGTGTTTTCGTTACACCATAAGTGCTTAATTTGTATGGGGAGCTAAGCACTTTTAAGCACTATTAGTTCCCGATGAAGTTTGGTGCTTGTGTTCATGTCTTAATCGAGTATGATGTCGCCAGATTGAGCACCCTATATTTAGCAATATGGCATCCCATTTTTGGAGAGATTTTATCAATTATTGTGAATTAACGGGAAGAAGAAGAACAAAAATGGGAAATTATTTTAATATTTGCAAAAAAATGTGTAAACAATTGAACATAGAATAGTTAGTAAATATATGTTTTATAAATACTTTTCACGAATTTTTTGCCTGTTTCGCACTGTTCTTTCTTCGCAACTCATGACACCATTGCTACCAGATAGTGAAAATCCGCCACTTATTGCTTATGTGCCAGTTAGTGGAAGTCAGTTGTTTTCGTTGCAAAGTGCTAAACTAAAAGTGCTAGCTTGTAACGAAAACATGCCTACTATGTACGAGTAGATTTTATAACTTACCATAAAAAGATACTCTTTTAAGTTTCCAAAAACTTTGGATATTTGTTGATGTGCACCACAAATATAATTTTTTCTTCTCTTAATTTGTTTTCCACAAAATTATATTGACTGCGGTTTCTCTTCACATTGAAAAAATTTGATTTCATCAACGGTAAATTGAACGAACAAAAGAAACGAAAAAAAATTAAATGAATCCAAATCTGGCAACAATTAAACAGCTGCTGAAAAGTGAAAAATTAAGGAAGGAATCACTGAAGCAAAGGAATAAAGGAACTGAAAGAACGAAATATCGGGAACCAGTTCCACCAAGGGAATCGTTCAATTGAACGGGTTCGTTCCGGAATGACCCAACTCTACTTTTGTTTAGAAAATAAAACACCATTAGTCTAAAACATGCCAAATATGTATATATAACACACAAAATTAAATCAATTTCAATAACTTTCAAAATGATTTGATTTTATTGAATTCATAAAGCCTTAATACAATGGTTAAATACGGCCAAATTTGCTCGACAACCAAATATGTATATATAACACACAAAATTAAATCAATTTCAATAACTTTCAAAATGATTTGATGTTATTGAATTCATAAAGCCTTAATACAATGGTTAAATACGGCCAAATTTGCTCGACAACCAACGTAAAGCTAAGTACACACGATTGCCAGATCGAACAACGTTATCAACCCTGTTAAAGTGCTGCAAATGTACGGCAATGACAGATTGTAATGCAAAGGTAATTTGACAGTTCAGACGATTGCACTTACAATTTCATATACTTACTGTGGCAACGTGATCCGTGTTGACACATTCTAGATGGACGGCAACCTGGTCTCAGCTGCTCGCAAAGAAAGGCTCGGATTGTATACAGTGAAAGTCACATTAAATTGTGTGTGTGCTTCTGTTTTTTTTTTAGGCGGTTGCATTAAATTGCGGAGGATCATTAAATTGAATTAATCAGTAAGGTGGATAAACACATTAAATTGTGTGATTGAACGGATCAGCACATTAAATTGTGACGCTGGTAAAGAACATTAAATTGTTCAATAGGCACCACATTAAATTGTGAATTTGACGGCACATTCAATTGTGCATGAGTATGTTGATAAATAAAGCACATTAAATTGTGTAGTACCTAGCATAAAGGTTAGGTGATTTTCGATTTTCTATTCTCAGGCACAAGTCGTGATACAAGAAAGGTTTATTCTCTAAGGAATAAGAATGTCCGACATAAAACCATTTCTATGCGATGTTATAGACAAAGCACTGGTGCGTTTGGAGTGGGAAAAGTGCAACTGCAAGAGGTCAAATACAATATCCCAGGCGCTCTAGTTGAATACGATTCTAAGGCTGATAATGATGTGTTTACAATATTATGAGTTTACAAAAGTAGAATTCGCCTAAGCGGAATTCTACTTTTGAAAGGCACCTTTACAGAAACCTGACGCCGTCAGATGGAGAGTCTGTTAACAAATTTATATTGCGCTTAAAGCAGCAGGTTGCGAAATGTTCCTTCGGATCAACGAACACGGAAATATAAGAAATATGTATAAAGGACAAATTAATTGATTCGTGGGCTCCGGTTGAGTTGAAAAAGAGGCTATTAGAAAAGAAGCAAAGTCTAGATGACGTCATTGAAGCGTGTCAGGTCTATGAAGAGATTACTAAACAGTCCCAAAGTATGTTTACAAGGGTCAATGAAGAGGCAGTTCATTCGATTTCGTCGAAAAAACGTTTTTCTCAAAATCCACACGCTGAGTGCTTCAGGTGTGGTCGAACTGGCCACATCGGAAGCTCCGTGAACTGTCCAGTACGAAATGCAAAATGCAACAAATGCTCTCTTATTGGTCATTTTGCTCTCAAATGTAAGACAAAAAGCTTTAAGAGGAAATTTGACGAGTCTGTGCAAAATGGTGGAAAGCGGCGCTACACTAGACCGACGAAAGTGCGTTGTATACAGAATGAAGATGGAAAGGTCCCAGATGATGGAGACGCATTGCGCGAATTTGACTGTTTCAAAATCGATGACAACTGCGATAGCGATGAGATCATAGAGCGTCGCGTAGGGGGACAAACGCTTTTGATGGTAATAGATTCCGGGTCACGGTTTAATCTCGTGAGATAGAAAGATTGGACAATATTGAGAAATGAAAGGGCGATCATGTGGAATACTCGATCAAATTCATCAAACAAATTTAAAGCATATGCATCAGATCAGACTCTCAATGTCTTGTGTGTATTTGACGCCCCGATTGCCGTGAATGGTGATTCTGAAATGGTTGCTACATTTTATGTGATTGAAAATGGAAGTCAGTCTTTATTAGGTCGTGAAACATCAATTAAACTTAGAGTACTCCGGCTTGGTTTGAATGTGAATCATATTGAGAACTTAAAGCCATTTCCAAAAATGAAAAATATGCAAGTTAAATTGTCTATCGATCCATCTGTTAAACCTGTACAACAACCATTACGACGTATACCAATTGCTCTAGAGGAAAAAGTGGCAGCTAAGCTAGAGGAGGCCATTAGTCTGGACATAATCGAACCTGTTTTTGGCCCAAGTCCGTGGATTTCACCGGTGGTGATTGTATTCAAGCGGAATGGCGAAATACGGCTTTGATATGCGTCGAGCGAACAAGGCTATTTCTAGGGAAAATCACCCTTTACCCACATTTGACTTCTTCATGACGAAATTAAGAGGGGCAAACTACTTTTCAAGATTAGACCTTAAAAGCGCATATCACCAGCTTGAATTACATGAAAGCAGCCGCGAGATAACCACGTTTTTTACACATAAAGGGTTATTTAGGTATAAGAGGTTAATGTTTGGTGTAAATTCGGCGCCTGAAATGTTTCAACGTATACTAGAAGGACTACTAGCAAACTGTGGCAATTGCCTTAATTACATAGATGATGATATTATATTTGGAAGCACGGAAGAGGAACACGACAAAGCAGTTAGAAAAGTACTCCTCGTTTTTAAGGAAAATGATCTTGTACTTAATGAGGACAGATGTGTTTTGAAGACAACATTTGAATTTTTTAGGACACGTTCTATCGAATAAGGGCTTCACGGCAGATCCGGAGAAAATTAAGGTAATTACAGAATTTCGCGCTCCGAACAGTAAAGAAGAGATTCGGAGTTTCTTGGGTTTGATTACGTATGTTGGGAAATTCATCCCTGAGATTAAATATGAAATTTGTTTGGGGCCCGAGTCAGGAGAACGCTTTTAAGAATCTTAAAACCCAACTATGTCAAATTCCCAATTTGTCATTCTTTGATCCGAATAAAAGAACTCGAGTGGTGGCAGACGCTATTCCAGTGGCCTTGGGCGCTGTCTTGATCCAATTTGATTCCCATGATGATCCAAAAATAATATCATTCGCTAGCAAGAGCTTGTCCGACGTTGAGAAGAGATACTCCCAGACTGAGAAAGAGAGTTTGGCGCTGGTCTGGTCAGTGGAGAAATTCTATTACTATCTAGCGGGTCTTGAATTTGAATTGGTGACAGATCACAAGCCATTGGAGACCATTTTTAAACCAACATCTAAGCCTCCGGCCAGAATAGAACGATGGTTATTACGTTTGCAATCTTTTAAGTTTAGAGTAATCTATCGTAGCGGGAAGGAGAATATTGCAGATTCTGTGTCTATTCTTTGCAAAATCTCTGAAACAGGCTCATTTGACGGGGATTGTGAAGAAAACATATTTCATGTGGTAAAAAACTCGATCCCATTGCCTCTTACGATCACAGTCATAGCGAAAAGAAGCAAGGAAGATGAAGATGACGCATTTCAGAAACGAGTCGTGGGATTCGGACAAATCGAGTATGTACTATCCATTCCGTTTTGAGCTCTCGACGATTGGCAATATTCTTTTGAGAGGCACTCGCATTGTAATACCTAAGTCGCTGCGAAATAACGTACTTGACTTGTCTCATGAAGGACACCCTGGAGAGTCGGCTATGAAACGCAGACTAAGGGCCAAAGTCTGGTGGCCGCTAATAGATAAAGAAGCGGAAACCTTTGTTAAGAACTGTCGCGACTGTTTGCTTTTTTTACAAACTTCAAGCCCGGCGCCGATGCAGAGACACCCTTTTCCTAATGGCCCCTGGCAATGTGTGGCATCGGATTTATTAGGGCCACTGCCCAACAATTCCAGGTATCAGGAGGTGGTTTTCCTGAGAAATATATCCTCCGAGAGGATTATAAGAGCCATGGAGGAGATATTTTCTATACGTGGCTTGCCAAGGTCTTTGAGGATAGACAATGGCAGACAGTACGTAAGTTCAGAGTTTAAGAACTTTTGCAAGATGAACAACATCACACAGATCACGACACCACCTTACTGGCCTCAAGCCAACGGAGAAGTTGAAAACATGAATAAATCCTTAGTCAAATGATTGAAAATTGCCAGCACTAACAAAAGTGACTATAAGAAGGAAATACAAAAGTTTATTTTAATGTATAGCGTAACACCCCACGGAACTACAGGCTCACCTCCATCTGAACTTATGTTCAATCGAATTATACGGGATAAGATACAGGGTATTCACGACATCACCGAGGATATGATTGACTCATCGGCAAGAGATTTGGACTGCATAAATAAACAAAAAGGAAAGGAAAGAGGGGACAAAAGACGGAAGACAAAGGAATCAGAGATAGCTATAGGAGATAAAGTGCTGCTAAAGAACGTGGTATTTCCGCATAAGTTAACGACCAACTTCAATGTGACTGAATATGAGGTTGTCAACAGACGTGGAAATGAGGTAGAAATAGTCGGTAACGGTAGGACATTTAAGAGAAACATCAGCCATGTCAAGAAGATACCGTCATCTACCATTCCCGAAAAAACAACATCACCAGTTTTGAATTCTTCACAGGTATCACCTTCAACCTCGGTAAATACTTCGTCACCAAGCCATATGGATGATTCAACAGTTGCTGTGCCGCAACCAGGAGAACCTGCGATGAAATTGAAGCTGAAAAAATAGGAGGAATGTTCAATCGAATTATACGGGATAAGATACAGGGTATTCACGACATCACCGAGGATATGATTGACTCATCGGCAAGATATTTGGACTGCATAAATAAACAAAAAGGAAAGGAAAGAGGGGACACAAGACGGAAGACAAAGGAATCAGAGATAGCTATAGGAGATAAAGTGCTGCTAAAGAACGTGGTATTTCCGAATAAGTTAACGACCAACTTCGATGTGACTGAATATGAGGTTGTCAACTGACGTGGAAATGAGGTAGAAATAGTCGGTAACGGTAGGACATTTAAGAGAAACATCAGCCATGTCATGAAGATACCGTCATCTACCATTCCCGAAAAAACAACATCACAAGTTTTGAATTCTTCACAGGTATCACCTTCAACCTCGGTCAATACTTCGTCACCAAGCCATATGGATGATTCAACAGTTGCTGTGCCGCAACCAGGAGAACCTGCGATGAAACTGAAGCTGAAAAAATACGAGGGATGTGGCAACGTGATCCGTGTTGACACATTCTAGATGGACGGCAACCTGGTCTCAGCTGACATTGATTATTAGGCATGTTTTCGTTACAAGCTAGCACTTTTAGTTTAGCACTTTGCAACGAAAACAACTGACTTCCACTAACTGGCACATAAGCAATAAGTGGCGGATTTTCACTATCTGGTAGCAATGGTGTCATGAGTTGCGAAGAAAGAACAGTGCGAAACAGACAAAAAAAACGTGAAAAGTATTTATAAAACATATATTTACTATTCTATGTTCAATTGTTTACACTCTTTTGCAAATATTAAAATAATTTCCCATTTTTGTTCTTCTTCCCGTTAATTCACAATAATTGCCAACAATCTCTCCAAAAATGAGATGCCATACTGCGAAATATAGGATGCCCAATCTGGCAACACCATACTCGATTAAGACAGGAACTCAAGCTCCAAACTTCATCGGCAACTAATAATGCTTAAAAGTGCTTAGCTCTCCAAACAAATTAAGCACATATGGTGTAACGAAAACACGCCTTTTATTATTTTTTGCAAAAGAGTGTAAATTGTTTTCGTTACACCATAAGTGCTTAATTTGTATGGGGAGCTAAGCACTTTTAAGCACTATTAGTTCCCGATGAAGTTTGGTGCTTGTGTTCATGTCTTAATCGAGTATGATGTTGCCAGATTGGGCACCCTATATTTAGCAATATGGCATCCCATTTTTGGAGAGATTTTATCAATTATTGTGAATTAACGGGAAGAAGAAGAACAAAAATGGGAAATTATTTTTATATTTGCAAAAAAATGTTTAAACAATTCAACATAGAATAGTAATATATGTTTTATAAATACTTTTCACGAATTGTTTGCCTGTTTCGCACTGTTCTTTCTTCGCAACTCATGACACCATTGCTACCAGATAGTGGAAATCCGCCACTTATTGCTTATGAGCCAGTTAGTGGAAGTCAGTTGTTTTCGTTGCAAAGTGCTAAACTAAATGTGCTAGCTTGTAACGAAAACATGCCTAATAATTGACAACAATCTCTCCAAAAATGGGATGCCATACTGCGAAATGTCGAATCTGGCAACACCATACTCGATTAAGACAGGAACACAAGCATCAAACTTCATCGGGAACTAATAATGCTTACAAGGGCTTAGCTCCCCATACAAATTAAGCACCTATGGTGTAACAAAAACCGCCTAAAATTACCGTTAGAAGCCATGTCTACGATACGAATGAAGCACATTACGATACGAACTTACGTCGCAACTATTTTTTTCAACAGAAACAGCTGTTGTTTATTTTTTAAATGATCTTTGGTTTATTGTCTTGAAATTACTGTTTATTTCTTTGCCGTCCCACATTTTGTTTGTCCAATCCCATAATGACACATCCATTGGAAAAACTAAGCCGGCCACGAAAGTATCCCTTCATTAATATGAAGATAAACGATTTTTCTGTTTTGGACACAATAGAAGGCCGGTTCAACTGCTCCCAATGTGCACGTTCACGGAAGTTTTTCTGTTACTCTTGCTATCTTCCAGTTGGGAATTTGGGCGAAATTCTTCCCAAAGTGAAGATACCCATCAAAATTGACATAATAAAACACAAAAAAGAGATTGATGGAAAATCGACTGCTGTTCACGCCGCCGTTCTTGCTTCTGACCAAAGGGTTCATATATACGAATACCCCGACATACCTGACTATTCTCAGGAAGAAGACGTTGTTCTTATATTTCCAAGCGTGGAAAGTGTAACGGTGGCTCAATTATTCGAACGTAATGTAAGGCTGTGTAAAGAAAACAATTTCGGCTACCCCAAAGGATACAATGTGGGCACTTTGTTAAGGAGACGAGTGGAGGAGATAGTTGAAAAGGTTGACGAACATACGGAATCTCAGCTCACAAAACCATATACGTGCGATACTTTACCAATTAAAAAGGCTGTTTTCATAGATAGTACGTGGAATCAGAGTCGAGGTATTTACAAAGATGAACGTGTTAAATCGTTGAAGCCTGTTGTTTTACAAAACAGGTGCTCCCAGTTCTGGCGTCATCAAAAAGGTATATATTATTGAGTATTTTTTACTGTATTTGTGTAAAATATTTATCAAAAAGGTAGTCAAATTTTTATATCATTTTATCGGTAAAAGTTATCAACATGGGACTTTTTGCAAAATGTTAGAAAATATTTGTACTCTTAAGGAAAAATATAAAACATAGGTATTTAACGAGAAATTTTTTTTCAATTTTTTTAAATACATATCGTGACCTTAGAAGGACAAGGTTGTAACTGACAATTTTTGATAAATTGATAAAAATATCACAAATTTTGATAAAAATATCACATCGTCTACGGGTATGGGTATGCACTTTCGATTACCCGCCGTTTACGAGATAGAGATATGCTTTTATATTGCCTATATGATAGAGATGCTTTTATATTGCCTACTCCAGGGAAAATGGGTGTTGTTGCCACGCCCCTTTTGGTACCTCCCACACAAAATGCCCAAATCATACCACAATTTAATGTCTCATAAAAATAAGTCGGCACAGTGCAATGAATTTAAAGTCTCTAATGTCCAGCGAAAAAAAGGTGTATTTGATAAACCCCTTTTTCAATGGTATATTTTGTTCTATCTCCGACTAAGTTCGAAGATGGCCTTAATCATAATGGTACCTCCCCCACGCTTTTGAAGTGTCTATGCCCTGTAAAAATGGGCGTTATCCCACGCCCCTTTTTGTACCTCCCACACAAAATGCCCAAATCATACCACAATTTAATATCTCATAACCTTTTTACCATTGCACATAAATGCTTATAAGTCGGCACAGTGCAATGAAAGTATCTAATGTTCAGCGAAAAAAAGGTGTATTTGATAAACCCCTTCTTGTACCTCCCACACAAATTGACAGAATAATTCGAGTAATATTCAATATTACATTACTCACAAAGTGAGGGTATACCTTAGTCGGTTTACCCACTCCCACTCGACTGACTGAAACTTTCTTACTTGTTTTATATATATTTTTATGGGAAAGGCAAGAACTCGATGGAAAACTAAAACTTACCTATAAACCTTTTACGCTCAGCATTGGGAACGTTGATGATAAAAATACCATCTTTTAAAAGTATTTTTTTAAAAAGATCGGCAGCTAGCTCCGCTGCTTTTGCTGCTGCTTCATTTTCATTCGCCGCCATGTTATTAGTAATTTATGTTAATAATATATATAGTAATTTGTTTAACTGTTAAGCTTAATAAGGCGTTCACACCAACCCGTTTTGGCTCATTGAGATGTTTTCGAGCCAAAACGAGTTGCTTTCCCCTTATAGACATGTCAATTGAAACCATCTCAATCGGCATGTTTTTCTCAATAACACGTCCCAAAACTGTATGTTGAAGTATGTGAACCCCCTTAAGTTGTCAATCTGTCGCACACTGAACATATACATTTCAAATTTTGTCAACAATAAATAGAATAGAATAGTTGAATTCTCGTTGTGCATTGATTTGTGAGCACCAAATAATTTAACAATGCTTTTTTGGTACTTTCCATGTTTCTTTTTTATATTTCCAGTAAAAGTTGTTTGTACACAATAAGTTGACATATGCCATTTGAAAACATAATAAATGTCATAATTAAGCAGGCAACATGTGTGAACGGTGAGATGTTTTCCCAAAACAAATGAGCCAAAACGGGTTGGTGTGAACGCCTTATAAGAACGATGAATGAAAAAAGAATATGGCGTGAGAGGTAACGCTCGAAGAAAGACAAGAGAGGATCACGCGGGAGGATCCATCGCGCGTACGAAAAAAGATGACGCGCGTGCGCGTGCGAAAAGATAGACAACGTTATGTAACGGCACGTTATCGTTAGTAACTATAAATAAAGAAATGTATGTGATAAAATATATTTATTATACATCATAAGAAGTTTTGTATAACATTGTATTTTTTGTTCAGTTTTAGTGTAAATGAATGAATTTACTTATTTAATGTTACCTACTTATTTTTATGTTAAGCTTTGTTTTTATTGTTGTTTTCTTTAAATAAAAACCTTAAAATTGATCCCCCATTTTTAAATGATCGGTTGCCCCTTTTTTTCGAAAAAATCGCCTTTTTGTGCCCCTTTTTGAAATTTTCCAAGTCCGACTACGGGAGAGTTTTTTTCCCTCCTTTGTGTCAGTCATAATTAAATAAAAAAGATTTTCGGACTACTTAAGAGTTTGTGTTTTGCCAACAAAAAAGAGATTACGAGGGACATTTTTACGAGTCCTCGATTACGAAACGAGGACTATTTTCTCAATTACGATTATACTTAGCACACAATGTATGTACTTGCATACCTCTCATAAAAGGATTAGTAACTAACTACTGCTGTCTAAGTTTCCCAAAACAAAAGGTTTGCTTGGATTAACATAAATTGTTTATGGTCCGACATAAAGGGACACTAAACAAAAGGCCCTCTCCCTCTCGCGTGACCGACCATAAACATCTCACCTTAATTAAGATGTCCAGGTACGTACGAAAGTAGTTGGCTGTGTGTTTATATTCATCTTCCACGAAACGTTATGTATTTTGGAGTGTGAATTAAGACAAATAAAAATACATTATAGACTTGCAAATAAAATGTTTTTTTGGCAATGGCGCCGTTGTCAGAAAAACATTCAACCTTTGTTGGACGCAAGTCAATCCATTACTTATTTCTATTAAATTTATGAATTTTAACTTTTCATTAATTTTCACTATTTTCATTTTGTACGAGGCACGACGCTTCATAATTGAATCGCGCCCATACGCGCGCGCTTTTTGAGTTACTACTATTTAGTTACTACGAAATGTAATTGGCAACACTTCGTTGGCAACAAACAGTTGGTGTTGTTTGAATGAAGAACAAACAAAAACAAAATGAAAAAATATATTTAAAAATATTTAGATTGTTAAATGTATTTGTATTATAAAATTAAAAATATTAAGGATATTTGATACGAGCCAAAAGCGTAACATTTGAGTCATTTTAAGTCATTTTCGCCGTCTTTTGTCTGCCGTCTTTTGTCCCCTTCCCCTTTGTTGTCTGTCTATCGATGAAGATCCACTCCTTCCTTAATTCTAATTTCCATTTCCATATAATCGCCCTTATTCCAGTTGGCGTCGTCGACGTCGTCACACCATTACCATTTTCGTCATATCTATGAAGTTCTAGTTCTAGCTTTGTCATCTTTACGCCAAAACGAATGTTTTTGGTATCCATGAACTAACAAAAACCGTTTTTATAACTTAAAAATATTTAAAAAAATTTCAAATTTTATGAAGTCGTCAATCTAAACAGTAACAGTGTCGACTAAGAATCGACGTCGACGACGCCAACTGGAACTGGAATAAGGGCGAATATTTCCATATAAATATAAATTAATTAAAACATTCGTAATTTCCAAAAAAATTCTAACAAAAATGCAGTTTCGATTTCTGTCTGCAAAATATTTGTATTATTATTTATTATTCCAGTAAATTTTGCACTTCCAACGGATAGTGTCTTAAAATATACTGTAGTTCACTTTCCACTGTTTCATGATGGAAATTAAATGAATTGGAATTCGGTCTACCCGTTCTTATGCATTCAGATTGCATCCTTGCAACGAAAACGCCAACATAGTCAATTCGAATGCGATACTGCGCATTCGTCCTCATATTCTGGAATAAGCGTTCCAACCATGTCGTTGAACAAACGTTTGTGACATTATTCACATTAGGAATTCTTTGTATTATGGTTTTGAAACCCGCAATGGTTGCCATAAGCCGTTGAACAACAGGTTCCTTTTTGTATTTTGTTAAAAATTGGATATGGGATGTAAGTTTGTCCAGATTGTTTGCATTTAAAACTAAAACATCCTCAATGCATGCACACATTCCTCTTACGAAGGATAATGTGTCATCCGAGCTGCTGTTGCTGACGCCTTCTTTTTCCAAAAAATCCACTACCAGTGGGCTAAAAACTCGAGAAATAGAACTCATTTGACCCACTTCCCGATCACAAAAATAATATAAAGGAACTATGTCTTGGGTTTTCAAATGAGGTAGATGCAGCATTATGTCAGTGGAAGTGAGAAAGCTGCCACTAACATTTTGAAATTTGTCGTTGATAAAACATTGTCTCACAGTGTTCAGTAAATGCGGCAAATCCATTAAAAATAGTATATCCCTCAAACGTGTGGCATTAGGATGTTGCGGCAAACGCCTTACTGCAGCACCATCCTCATCCTGAGAACAACGTCCAAAAATATTTTTTGCGGCTAGGTTTTGGTCGGTGCAACAAGCAATTACGTGAAATCCGCCACTTTCCACCAGCTCTATGTACTTCCAGAGCATATTTTCAAATTCACTGGTCGAGAATTTGAACGCAACATCTACTCCCAGAATGTAGTGCCACCCAATTGTTACTTCCGTTATGGCAAATATTATGCAGGTTTTCCGTTCTGTATGGTTTGCTGGATTGCACACGTTCAATTCGTCTGAGGATATGCAGACATATTTCCCATATACAGATTTGTCAAAAGAATTCAAAGTCTGTAATACAATCTCTGTAATGCCAGGTTTCGCACACTTTATCGTCCTGTTGCGTAAACGTTCCTCAATTGAAACTTCTTCAACGGCAATTGAAACTTCTTCAACGGCTTCCTCGGTTTGTTGCTCCACAAGAACCGACGTCTCCTCGTCTTCCTCTTCCAGCTCGGTTTGTTGCTCCGGCTCAACCGACGTCTCCTCGTCTTCCTCTTCCATTCGCTCCGGCACTGTTTCTTGCTCCTCCTCGTCATTCGACAAAGAACGGGGTAACTCCCACCCTCTGGGCAACTCCTCTTCCTCTATAATATAATGCCCTCCTACTTCCCTCATCCAGTTTAAAGTCATCTCCTTCAGTTCATCAACAATGGCTCTTGAGTTACGGACTTCATCCATTAATTTCTGCGAGTACCCATGGGATTCAAACCAATGTCTTGCTTCACTTAGAGCCTTCAAGCGGTGCTTCGCGGTGTCCGGGATGATTGCCATTTGGATTGGCGGGTTATAATCTAAATTAAAAGTTAGAATGAGCATACATAGGCTTCCACCTTCCACTTCCCACTTACCTTCCACAAAGAGCACAGGATATTTCATTTCTACATCCGCTACAAAGTGCCGTCCACATATTTTTTTATGCATGCCCAATTTCTCGATGTCTACACCTAAGACATCGCACCATTCTCTCCGGTAACCCAGAAAACTATATAGAGAAACATTATCCGTCCTCTTCTTACCACACACCAAGCATTTTGCCATTTTTTGAAAATAAATCTTAAATTTTATTTCGCACAAATGAAAATGAAATAAATTGCTCCTGCAAAAATTGCACTGCAATTCGACACAAAAAATGTTTAACATCAAATTCTCTTTTGAACTTGCACGAAGAACTCAAAACGTTCAGAACTCAAAACTTCATCGGGAACTAATAGTGCTTAGCTCCCCATACAAATTAAGCACTTATGGTGTAACGAAAACACGCCTAATATATTTTGTAAATATGTATATGCAGAACTGCCAATAAAAATACATTAGGCATGTTTTCGTTACAAGCTAGCACTTTTAGTTTAGCACTTTGCAACGAAAACAACTGACTTCCACTAACTGGCACATAAGCAATAAGTGGCGGATTTTCACTATCTGGTAGCAATGGTGTCATGAGTTGCGAAGAAAGAACAGTGCGAAACAGACAAAAAAAACGTGAAAAGTATTTATAAAACATATATTTACTATTCTATGTTCAATTGTTTACACTCTTTTGCAAATATTAAAATAATTTCCCATTTTTGTTCTTCTTCCCGTTAATTCACAATAATTGCCAACAATCTCTCCAAAAATGAGATGCCATACTGCGAAATATAGGATGCCCAATCTGGCAACACCATACTCGATTAAGACAGGAACTCAAGCTCCAAACTTCATCGGCAACTAATAATGCTTAAAAGTGCTTAGCTCTCCAAACAAATTAAGCACATATGGTGTAACGAAAACACGCCTTTTATTATTTTTTGCAAAAGAGTGTAAATTGTTTTCGTTACACCATAAGTGCTTAATTTGTATGGGGAGCTAAGCACTTTTAAGCACTATTAGTTCCCGATGAAGTTTGGTGCTTGTGTTCATGTCTTAATCGAGTATGATGTTGCCAGATTGGGCACCCTATATTTAGCAATATGGCATCCCATTTTTGGAGAGATTTTATCAATTATTGTGAATTAACGGGAAGAAGAAGAACAAAAATGGGAAATTATTTTTATATTTGCAAAAAAATGTTTAAACAATTGAACATAGAATAGTAATATATGTTTTATAAATACTTTTCACGAATTGTTTGCCTGTTTCGCACTGTTCTTTCTTCGCAACTCATGACACCATTGCTACCAGATAGTGGAAATCCGCCACTTATTGCTTATGAGCCAGTTAGTGGAAGTCAGTTGTTTTCGTTGCAAAGTGCTAAACTAAATGTGCTAGCTTGTAACGAAAACATGCCTAATAATTGACAACAATCTCTCCAAAAATGGGATGCCATACTGCGAAATGTCGAATCTGGCAACACCATACTCGATTAAGACAGGAACACAAGCATCAAACTTCATCGGGAACTAATAATGCTTACAAGGGCTTAGCTCCCCATACAAATTAAGCACCTATGGTGTAACAAAAACCGCCTAAAATTACCGTTAGAAGCCATGTCTACGATACGAATGAAGCACATTACGATACGAACTTACGTCGCAACTATTTTTTTCAACAGAAACAGCTGTTGTTTATTTTCTAAATGATCTTTGGTTTATTGTCTTGAAATTACTGTTTATTTCTTTGCCGTCCCACATTTTGTTTGTCCAATCCCATAATGACACATCCATTGGAAAAACTAAGCCGGCCACGAAAGTATCCCTTCATTAATATGAAGATAAACGATTTTTCTGTTTTGGACACAATAGAAGGCCGGTTCAACTGCTCCCAATGTGCACGTTCACGGAAGTTTTTCTGTTACTCTTGCTATCTTCCAGTTGGGAATTTGGGCGAAATTCTTCCCAAAGTGAAGATACCCATCAAAATTGACATAATTAAACACAAAAAAGAGATTGATGGAAAATCGACTGCTGTTCACGCCGCCGTTCTTGCTTCTGACCAAAGGGTTCATATATACGAATATCCCGACATACCTGACTATTCTCAGGAAGAAGACGTTGTTCTTATATTTCCAAGCGTGGAAAGTGTAACGGTGGCTCAATTATTCGAACGTAATGTAAGGCTGTGTAAAGAAAACAATTTCGGCTACCCCAAAGGATACAATGTGGGCACTTTGTTAAGGAGACGAGTGGAGGAGATAGTTGAAAAGGTTGACGAACATACGGAATCTCAGCTCACAAAACCATATACGTGCGATACTTTACCAATTAAAAAGGCTGTTTTCATAGATAGGACGTGGAATCAGAGTCGAGGTATTTACAAAGATGAACGTGTTAAATCGTTGAAGCCTGTTGTTTTACAAAACAGGTGCTCCCAGTTCTGGCGTCATCAAAAAGGTATATATTATTGAGTATTTTTTACTGTATTTGTGTAAAATATTTATCAAAAAGGTAGTCCCCGTTGGTATTTGGCCACATTGGAGGCTATACATCAGTTCTTGCTGGAGGTTCAAATTTTTATATCATTTTATCGGTAAAAGTTATCAACATGGGACTTTTTGCAAAATGTTAGAAAATATTTGTACTCTTAAGGAAAAATATAAAACATAGGTATTTAACGAGAAATTTTTTTTCAATTTTTTTAAATACATATCGTGACCTTAGAAGGACAAGGTTGTAACTGACAATTTTTGATAAATTGATAAAAATATCACAAATTTTGATAAAAATATCACATCGTCTACGGGTATGGGTATGCACTTTCGATTACCCGCCGTTTACGAGATAGAGATATGCTTTTATATTGCCTATATGATAGAGATGCTTTTATATTGCCTACTCCAGGGAAAATGGGTGTTGTTGCCACGCCCCTTTTGGTACCTCCCACACAAAATGCCCAAATCATACCACAATTTAATGTCTCATAAAAATAAGTCGGCACAGTGCAATGAATTTAAAGTCTCTAATGTCCAGCGAAAAAAAGGTGTATTTGATAAACCCCTTTTTCAATGGTATATTTTGTTCTATCTCCGACTAAGTTCGAAGATGGCCTTAATCATAATGGTACCTCCCCCACGCTTTTGAAGTGTCTATGCCCTGTAAAAATGGGCGTTATCCCACGCCCCTTTTTGTACCTCCCACACAAAATGCCCAAATCATACCACAATTTAATATCTCATAACCTTTTTACCATTGCACATAAATGCTTATAAGTCGGCACAGTGCAATGAAAGTATCTAATGTTCAGCGAAAAAAAGGTGTATTTGATAAACCCCTTCTTGTACCTACCACACAAATTGACAGAATAATTCGAGTAATATTCAATATTACATTACTCACAAAGTGAGGGTATACCTTAGTCGGTTTACCCACTCCCACTCGACTGACTGAAACTTTCTTACTTGTTGTATATATATTTTTATGGGAAAGGCAAGAACTCGATGGAAAACTAAAACTTACCTATAAACCTTTTACGCTCAGCATTGGGAACGTTGATGATAAAAATACCATATTTTAAAAGTATTTTTTTAAAAAGATCGGCAGCTAGCTCCGCTGCTTTTGCTGCTGCTTCATTTTCATTCGCCGCCATGTTATTAGTAATTTATGTTAATAATATATATAGTAATTTGTTTAACTGAAAAGCTTAAGAACGATGAATGAAAAAAGAATATGGCGTGAGAGGTAACGCTCGAAGAAAGACAAGAGAGGATCACGCGGGAGGATCCATCGCGCGTGCGAAAAAAGATGACGCGCGTGCGCGTGCGAAAAGATAGACAACGTTATGTAACGGCACGTTATCGTTAGTAACTATAAATAAAGAAATGTATGTGATAAAATATATTTATTATACATCATAAGAAGTTTTGTATAACATTGTATTTTTTGTTCAGTTTTAGTGTAAATGAATGAATTTTCTTATTTAATGTTACCTACTTATTTTTATGTTAAGCTTTGTTTTTATTGTTGTTTTCTTTAAATAAAAACCTTAAAATTGATCCCCCATTTTTAAATGATCGGTTGCCCCTTTTTTTCGAAAAAATCGCCTTTTTGTGCCCCTTTTTGAAATTTTCCAAGTCCGACTACGGGAGTTTTTTTCCCTCCTTTGTGTCAGTCATAATTAAATAAAAAAGATTTTCGGACTACTTAAGAGTTTGTGTTTTGCCAACAAAAAAGAGATTACGAGGGACATTTTTACGAGTCCTCGATTACGAAACGAGGACTATTTTCTCAATTACGATTATACTTAGCACACAATGTATGTACTTGCATACCTCTCATAAAAGGATTAGTAACTAACTACTGCTGTCTAAGTTTCCCAAAACAAAAGGTTTGCTTGGATTAACATAAATTGTTTATGGTCCGACATAAAGGGACACTAAACAAAAGGCCCTCTCCCTCTCGCGTGACCGACCATAAACATCTCACCTTAATTAAGATGTCCAGGTACGTACGAAAGTAGTTGGCTGTGTGTTTATATTCATCTTCCACGAAACGTTATGTATTTTGGAGTGTGAATTAAGACAAATAAAAATACATTATAGACTTGCAAATAAAATGTTTTTTTTGGCAATGGCGCCGTTGTCAGAAAAACATTCAACCTTTGTTGGACGCAAGTCAATCCATTACTTATTTCTATTAAATTTATGAATTTTAACTTTTCATTAATTTTCACTATTTTCATTTTGTACGAGGCACGACGCTTCATAATTGAATCGCGCCCATACGCGCGCGCTTTTTGAGTTACTACTATTTAGTTACTACGAAATGTAATTGGCAACACTTCGTTGGCAACAAACAGTTGGTGTTGTTTGAATGAAGAACAAACAAAAACAAAATGAAAAAATATATTTAAAAATATTTAGATTGTTAAATGTATTTGTATTATAAAATTAAAAATATTAAGGATATTTGATACGAGCCAAAAGCGTAACATTTGAGTCATTTTAAGTCATTTTCGCCGTCTTTTGTCTGCCGTCTTTTGTCCCCTTCCCCTTTGTTGTCTGTCTATCGATGAAGATCCACTCCTTCCTTAATTCTAATTTCCATTTCCATATAATCGCCCTTATTCCAGTTGGCGTCGTCGACGTCGTCACACCATTACCATTTTCGTCATATCTATGAAGTTCTAGTTCTAGCTTTGTCATCTTTACGCCAAAACGAATGTTTTTGGTATCCATGAACTAACAAAAACCGTTTTTATAACTTAAAAATATTTAAAAAAATTTCAAATTTTATGAAGTCGTCAATCTAAACAGTAACAGTGTCGACTAAGAATCGACGTCGACGACGCCAACTGGAACTGGAATAAGGGCGAATATTTCCATATAAATATAAATTAATTAAAACATTCGTAATTTCCAAAAAAATTCTAACAAAAATGCAGTTTCGATTTCTGTCTGCAAAATATTTGTATTATTATTTATTATTCCAGTAAATTTTGCACTTCCAACGGATAGTGTCTTAAAATATACTGTAGTTCACTTTCCACTGTTTCATGATGGAAATTAAATGAATTGGAATTCGGTCTACCCGTTCTTATGCATTCAGATTGCATCCTTGCAACGAAAACGCCAACATAGTCAATTCGAATGCGATACTGCGCATTCGTCCTCATATTCTGGAATAAGCGTTCCAACCATGTCGTTGAACAAACGTTTGTGACATTATTCACATTAGGAATTCTTTGTATTATGGTTTTGAAACCCGCAATGGTTGCCATAAGCCGTTGAACAACAGGTTCCTTTTTGTATTTTGTTAAAAATTGGATATGGGATGTAAGTTTGTCCAGATTGTTTGCATTTAAAACTAAAACATCCTCAATGCATGCACACATTCCTCTTACGAAGGATAATGTGTCATCCGAGCTGCTGTTGCTGACGCCTTCTTTTTCCAAAAAATCCACTACCAGTGGGCTAAAAACTCGAGAAATAGAACTCATTTGACCCACTTCCCGATCACAAAAATAATATAAAGGAACTATGTCTTGGGTTTTCAAATGAGGTAGATGCAGCATTATGTCAGTGGAAGTGAGAAAGCTGCCACTAACATTTTGAAATTTGTCGTTGATAAAACATTGTCTCACAGTGTTCAGTAAATGCGGCAAATCCATTAAAAATAGTATATCCCTCAAACGTGTGGCATTAGGATGTTGCGGCAAACGCCTTACTGCAGCACCATCCTCATCCTGAGAACAACGTCCAAAAATATTTTTTGCGGCTAGGTTTTGGTCGGTGCAACAAGCAATTACGTGAAATCCGCCACTTTCCACCAGCTCTATGTACTTCCAGAGCATATTTTCAAATTCACTGGTCGAGAATTTGAACGCAACATCTACTCCCAGAATGTAGTGCCACCCAATTGTTACTTCCGTTATGGCAAATATTATGCAGGTTTTCCGTTCTGTATGGTTTGCTGGATTGCACACGTTCAATTCGTCTGAGGATATGCAGACATATTTCCCATATACAGATTTGTCAAAAGAATTCAAAGTCTGTAATACAATCTCTGTAATGCCAGGTTTCGCACACTTTATCGTCCTGTTGCGTAAACGTTCCTCAATTGAAACTTCTTCAACGGCAATTGAAACTTCTTCAACGGCTTCCTCGGTTTGTTGCTCCACAAGAACCGACGTCTCCTCGTCTTCCTCTTCCAGCTCGGTTTGTTGCTCCGGCTCAACCGACGTCTCCTCGTCTTCCTCTTCCATTCGCTCCGGCACTGTTTCTTGCTCCTCCTCGTCATTCGACAAAGAACGGGGTAACTCCCACCCTCTGGGCAACTCCTCTTCCTCTATAATATAATGCCCTCCTACTTCCCTCATCCAGTTTAAAGTCATCTCCTTCAGTTCATCAACAATGGCTCTTGAGTTACGGACTTCATCCATTAATTTCTGCGAGTACCCATGGGATTCAAACCAATGTCTTGCTTCACTTAGAGCCTTCAAGCGGTGCTTCGCGGTGTCCGGGATGATTGCCATTTGGATTGGCGGGTTATAATCTAAATTAAAAGTTAGAATGAGCATACATAGGCTTCCACCTTCCACTTCCCACTTACCTTCCACAAAGAGCACAGGATATTTCATTTCTACATCCGCTACAAAGTGCCGTCCACATATTTTTTTATGCATGCCCAATTTCTCGATGTCTACACCTAAGACATCGCACCATTCTCTCCGGTAACCCAGAAAACTATATAGAGAAACATTATCCGTCCTCTTCTTACCACACACCAAGCATTTTGCCATTTTTTGAAAATAAATCTTAAATTTTATTTCGCACAAATGAAAATGAAATAAATTGCTCCTGCAAAAATTGCACTGCAATTCGACACAAAAAATGTTTATCATCAAATTCTCTTTTGAACTTGCACGAAGAACTCAAAACGTTCAGAACTCAAAACTTCATCGGGAACTAATAGTGCTTAGCTCCCCATACAAATTAAGCACTTATGGTGTAACGAAAACACGCCTAATATATTTTGTAAATATGTATATGCAGAACTGCCAATAAAAATACATTAGGCATGTTTTCGTTACAAGCTAGCACTTTTAGTTTAGCACTTTGCAACGAAAACAACTTACTTCCACTAACTGGCACATAAGCAATAAGTGGCGGATTTTCACTATCTGGTAGCAATGGTGTCATGAGTTGCGAAGAAAGAACAGTGCGAAACAGACAAAAAAAACGTGAAAAGTATTTATAAAACATATATTTACTATTCTATGTTCAATTGTTTACACTCTTTTGCAAATATTAAAATAATTTCCCATTTTTGTTCTTCTTCCCGTTAATTCACAATAATTGCCAACAATCTCTCCAAAAATGAGATGCCATACTGCGAAATATAGGATGCCCAATCTGGCAACACCATACTCGATTAAGACAGGAACTCAAGCTCCAAACTTCATCGGCAACTAATAATGCTTAAAAGTGCTTAGCTCTCCAAACAAATTAAGCACATATGGTGTAACGAAAACACGCCTTTTATTATTTTTTGCAAAAGAGTGTAAATTGTTTTCGTTACACCATAAGTGCTTAATTTGTATGGGGAGCTAAGCACTTTTAAGCACTATTAGTTCCCGATGAAGTTTGGTGCTTGTGTTCATGTCTTAATCGAGTATGATGTTGCCAGATTGGGCACCCTATATTTAGCAATATGGCATCCCATTTTTGGAGAGATTTTATCAATTATTGTGAATTAACGGGAAGAAGAAGAACAAAAATGGGAAATTATTTTTATATTTGCAAAAAAATGTTTAAACAATTGAACATAGAATAGTAATATATGTTTTATAAATACTTTTCACGAATTGTTTGCCTGTTTCGCACTGTTCTTTCTTCGCAACTCATGACACCATTGCTACCAGATAGTGGAAATCCGCCACTTATTGCTTATGAGCCAGTTAGTGGAAGTCAGTTGTTTTCGTTGCAAAGTGCTAAACTAAATGTGCTAGCTTGTAACGAAAACATGCCTAATAATTGACAACAATCTCTCCAAAAATGGGATGCCATACTGCGAAATGTCGAATCTGGCAACACCATACTCGATTAAGACAGGAACACAAGCATCAAACTTCATCGGGAACTAATAATGCTTACAAGGGCTTAGCTCCCCATACAAATTAAGCACCTATGGTGTAACAAAAACCGCCTAAAATTACCGTTAGAAGCCATGTCTACGATACGAATGAAGCACATTACGATACGAACTTACGTCGCAACTATTTTTTTCAACAGAAACAGCTGTTGTTTATTTTTTAAATGATCTTTGGTTTATTATCTTGAAATTACTGTTTATTTCTTTGCCGTCCCACATTTTGTTTGTCCAATCCCATAATGACACATCCATTGGAAAAACTAAGCCGGCCACGAAAGTATCCCTTCATTAATATGAAGATAAACGATTTTTCTGTTTTGGACACAATAGAAGGCCGGTTCAACTGCTCCCAATGTGCACGTTCACGGAAGTTTTTCTGTTACTCTTGCTATCTTCCAGTTGGGAATTTGGGCGAAATTCTTCCCAAAGTGAAGATACCCATCAAAATTGACATAATAAAACACAAAAAAGAGATTGATGGAAAATCGACTGCTGTTCACGCCGCCGTTCTTGCTTCTGACCAAAGGGTTCATATATACGAATATCCCGACATACCTGACTATTCTCAGGAAGAAGACGTTGTTCTTATATTTCCAAGCGTGGAAAGTGTAACGGTGGCTCAATTATTCGAACGTAATGTAAGGCTGTGTAAAGAAAACAATTTCGGCTACCCCAAAGGATACAATGTGGGCACTTTGTTAAGGAGACGAGTGGAGGAGATAGTTGAAAAGGTTGACGAACATACGGAATCTCAGCTCACAAAACCATATACGTGCGATACTTTACCAATTAAAAAGGCTGTTTTCATAGATAGTACGTGGAATCAGAGTCGAGGTATTTACAAAGATGAACGTGTTAAATCGTTGAAGCCTGTTGTTTTACAAAACAGGTGCTCCCAGTTCTGGCGTCATCAAAAAGGTATATATTATTGAGTATTTTTTACTGTATTTGTGTAAAATATTTATCAAAAAGGTAGTCCCCGTTGGTATTTGGCCACATTGGAGGCTATACATCAGTTCTTGCTGGAGGTTCACGTCAATGCCTGGGGTCTAAACAAATGCTATAGAGGTTTGGATAATTTAGAAATATGTGAGGGGTTTTACAAGACTGTGCGCCTAATGGAGGACGACAAGGATAATATGGATCCTGAGGCCCCATATAACGGTCAATATGACAACTTAATGTACTTCTTCGCTAATATGTACGATTTGATACATAAATACTATGACCATAATGAATTGAAATCATACCGAAGACCCATCTAAGAAATTTTGAAGGAAACAATAAAAAATGTGAAATTTTGTGTAAATGAGACAACATATCTTGTACATTTTATTTTAAATTAGTTTTTCTTCATACATGTATAGAGGGGAATGTTTCTTAATATGTACAATTATTTCTTCTTCTTTTGTTTGCCTTCTTCAGACCCATTATTACCACCGGAAGAAGTTGGTTCTGGTTTGGGCTTTTGCCAATGCAAGGGATTACGTCTAAACATAGGCCAGGGAGGAATTGTCAACTGCCAAAGAAGTACCAACAATTTAAGATTTATAGTACGATTATTAATAATTTGACTTACCAAAGATGCCAAGAGGAATCCAGCTCCCAAAATATAAACGGTTTGCGAAAATTGTTGTATGATGGCTCCCCAAATAATGCCAACAACACCGAATAGAGTGATGATAAAGCGAGAGTACTTCTCAGCTTTGTGTTGGCCTACAAAGTCCTGAAATATATCGTATGATCAACTATAGCCTGGGAATATTCATTTCTAGAAAAATATTTACCATGTGTGTTTGTATGTTGAAATTAAACATTTTTTAATATTCTTATTCTATATCTCGCAATAATAACTACACCAAAAATAAAACACGTCTGCAAAAGCGGCTGTCAAACAACGCTTCTTCTTAAATGGTGTGCAATGCTCTGTAAGATGATAACTCTATTATGGTCATAAAGGCTGAGTTACACATTGCGCTCTATAAACGGTACATACTTTTGAAGCACCAGTCCAAATAGGAGAGTGTATTTTCATTAAACATAAAGATGTTGTAATTAACTTAAAACGGCATTAATACACTGTATTTATAAGCAACAATTAAGGTAAGTACACACGATTTGCAGATCGGACAACATTGCCAGAAAAATGGCGGAAAAATGCAACCCTGTGAATTTACAACCGTGTGAACACACAATTTTTGTTTTGCAACGTTAGCAGAAAAGTCATTGTGAGATAATTTGCAGATTGTTATACGTGCGAAGTTTATGCATGTGACAACGGCGCCATTGCCAGAAAAACATTTTATTTGCAACACTGTCTATAATGTATTTTTATTGGCAATCCTGCATATAAATATTTACAAAATATATTGTAAATATATGAAATTTTATGTTTTCTTGCAATCGTCTGAACTGTCAATTCACATTTGCCTAACAATCTGTCATTGTCCGTATATTTGCAGCACTATAACAGGGTTGATAACGTTTGCCGATCTGGCAATCGTCTATACTCAGCTTTACGAGTAATGATTGGTAAGTAGTTCCGATATACACGAGGGACTGGCAAAAATTGTCTCGTGTAAGGCCGGACTTACAATGTGTTCCACAAATATGTAACCAATTTTGTTTGTTGTTTTTGTAATTGTTTTGACGGACCAAGCCCCGTTTTTACAAGCTCCGTTAGAGCTAACAGACAGTTATTGTGCCAGTTTGCGTGGAGTTTGGTATATCTAACGGTCCGTTAGCGTCTGAATCTTTTCCAAGCAAGTGTCAAAGTTTGTAGGAAGTGAATGGGGAATTTTCGCTTTTCCACTCCCTCCTGTGAACATCCGTTTAACCGCAATTAAACATGCCTCGTGTGTGTCGGGACCAACTTTCTCAGACTGTTACTTCAATACGAGGGAAAGCGTACGTCGTCTGTTAATCTCGATTTCGAATGTATGTAATTTAGACTTCCCGTATTACGAGTAATTTTTTTAGAGCTTTCGGATTTGATTTAAAAAAAAAACATACAATTTATAGAAATGTATGAAATCTTTAATTGAGTCGATAGAACGGTCTATATAATTCAATGTTTAAATATGATTTCTCTCTCTCTCTCCAACATATAGGCCGGTATCTCACGAATCAATTTTTCAATATTAGCTTCCAGTGCGTCAACCGGGCTTGTCCCTTTGAATCTTAACATAGCCCCACAAAAAATAATCTAAAGGCGTTAAATCGCACGATCTAGGCGGCCAATAGACCGGCCCCAAACGTGAAATGAACTGTTCTCCGAACTCAGATTTCAATAAAAATAAAATAAAATCAATAATCTGTAAGGTATAAATTATAGACCACACTGAACATGTTGCACGAAAACAGCTGAGTTGTCAAAAAACAGTGTTGCCAAAAAATCACTCATTACAATCAATGTGGAAGAAAATATGTAGGTGGTCTCCGTCTCTGAACTACTAAAATTTTCGGAATTATAAAAATAATATTGGAAACACATTTAAATTAAAATTATGCCCTTATGTTCTGTAAAAAGACATGTAAAAGGTTTTCTAATAGGGACATAACAATTTCGTATCTTTATGTCAACGCACACTCAAACATTTTTAATGATCTATAGTTGCCGATGTATGTATGTAATAATAAGACGTTCGTATTTACATTTTAACAACTATCTAAATCCATTTATCTATATATATATAAATGAAATGGTGTTCGTTGGTACGCGATGGACTCGAAAACGGCTGAACAGATTTTGCTGAACTTTTGCATGAGAATATCTTTTGGTGTTTGGAAGGTTCGTAGCTATATTCGGTTTAGATTGGACAAAGGAGCGTGGCACCGCCCATACAATGTAAAATTTAAAAGTGGAATATCTTGGGTACTATTGATTCAAAACGTTACGCGTCATGTAGCTGAAAACTGGGGTGATTGTGACAGTGGGCGTGGCACTGTCCATACAACCTAAAATTCAAATATGAAATATTTCGAATACTATTGCAGTAAAATTCTCCAAAACTAGTATATGTGTGACCTTGGTACCAGTACGCGTCACAGGACTAAAAACGGGGAAACAGTGAAAGAGGGCGTGGCACCGCCCACACAACCTAAAATTCAAATATGACATATTTCGAATACTATAGTAGCAAAATTCTCGAAATTGGGTGTGTGACCTTGGTGCCATTACGCGTCATGTAGCTGAAAACTGGGATGATTGTGACAGTGGGCGTGGCACCGCCCACACAACCTAAAATTCAAATATGAAATATTTCGAGTACTATTGCAGTAAAATTCTCGAAATTTAGTATGTGTGACCTTGGTACCAGTACGCGTCACAGGACTAAAAAGGGGGAAACAGTGAAAGTGGGCGTGGCACCGCCCACACAACCTAAAATTCAAATATGAAATATTTTGAATACTATTGTAGCCAAATTCTCAAATTGGGTATGTGTGACCTTGGTACCAGTACGCGTTGTAGCTGAAAACTAGGGTGATAGTGTTAGTTGGCGTGACATCGCCCACCCAACCTGAAATTTAAAAATGCTATATTAAGAGTATTATTGCGGTAAGAGTCTCCAAATTTGGTATATGTGACATTGGTACCAGTATATGCGTGATGGAAAGATAAACTGGTGTGACAGTTATAGTGGGTGTGGCACCGCCCACACAACCTGAAATTTCCAAATACTATATTTTGAATACTATTGCAGTAAGATAGGCGATAACTAGCATTTGTGCCTTGGCAGCAGTACAGTACAGGTGTGATTGTGACAGTAGGCGTGGTACCACCCACACTACCAGAAATTCAGAAGTGCAATATTTTGATTGCTATGGAACAAAATTCTCGAAATTTTCTGAAACCAGATCGAGTGCTGGAGAAAGAAACTGGCGTGATAGTAACAGTGGGCGTGGCACCGACCACACAACCTGAAATGTGAATTTGAAACAGATTGTCTGTCATTCGAACACGTTCACTTACGTGCAACGTTTGGAAATCATTAAAAATTACTACCAAAATTCTGAGTCGGTGGTCGCAATTTTAATAATCGTCCCACCCGACAGGCTGTGGCCACAGTGGGTAAATTAGAATTCAAATTTTCACACTTGGATGTTCCGGCGCCAAAGAGACGCAGTATCGCTGGAAGCGACGAAAATATCGCAGCCGTAAGTGTATGTCCAGATTCACACTCGGCAAATTCCTTCAAGCAAGTGTCAAAGTTTGTAGGAGAGAGGCAGAGAGTTTGTTTTTGTGGTAGACGTTCTCAATTGATTTAGCAGCCTTAGACTTGGAAATCAAAGGCCAGGCTGCCTCCGCGTTTTAAAGTCGGGGGTTTGCAGCATTATAATATACGCCCCTGTTCTGTATTCCGAATGTAGCTTGATAGGAATTTTCCGCTCGGAATCGAGTTTCTAAATTTCTTATTTTGAATTTGTTTCCAAAGTACTCAATATGTTCGATGGGAAAAATAAACGCATTCTGCGTTTACCGAGAATCTGCAAAAGTCCTCAAACATAAATTATGGACAATTTTATGAATTAGAAATTGGGATTCAATCCGTTCTCGGAATACAGAACATGGGCGATAATCCTTTTTAATGGTGTCCATCACAGACATTCGATTATACAGATGTTCCGTCGTGGCTTTGTTTACATTTGCGTGAGTTACGAACGAATAGAAACGTGAAATAATAGTTTTCTGGAGTCTTTTTTAACTTTTTCGGTACTTAACGATCGATATTAATTTTCTAAATGTGATAATTACAAAAAAATCACTCGCTGAAATCAAATTTCTATTCGTTCGTCACTGATAGACTACTCGCTACTGGACGGAACTTCTTTATAAATTTATTTTCTTTGGTGTCCATGGGTAAGGTTAACGATGCGTTTCAATTTAAAATGACTTGAGTTTGGACATCATCATCGGTCACAATATTATTCTAAGGATGCCTATAATTAAGAAAGCCGATAAATTAAAATTAAATGAAAACAAAAAAAATTAAATATGTATATACATACATACATACATTAACAATTCTACCAAACGTCGACAGGCGCCAGCATCTATAACAGCTTGAATTTTATCATTGGGTCCATCTGATAGATAACTGATGGCCCAGCATGTGGCACTCATATCTATGTCTGTGTGATTGAGCGCAGTCGTGCCTATGTGTACAATTTTTGTAAATCAGTCGGAGGATTTTTGCCGCGACACAGATTTGATCGAGTCCGGCAGTATGCGTATCATTTTCAAATGTTCGGTGTTACATAAAATTGGGATAAATTATTTTCTGAGACAATGATAACGACAGGCTAGTGAATCACCGGATATATTAGCTCCTCCCTCCTCCTACTCCTCCTCCCATCCTCTCGGCAATTTCCGCATTTGCTCAGCATCATCTGCAAAATTCGACTTGCTTCCACTGATCCACTCCATCGCCTTCTGCCCCTTTTCATCCCTCGCAGTTTTTAGGCTTGCGCGTAACGCTTGCGGTTGTGCGTTCTTCTTCAACCATATTGCAGCTGTGCGTAGCGCCCGTAAACGGTGCCTATCCCTCACTTCAGAACTCTCTGGGAAAATTGCTATTGCCCTTAGAGGGTTGTAGTCTAAATTAAATTGTTAAAATTACATACATACATACATAATTAAATAGCCATAAGACCTACTTTCCTTTCTACAAAGAGAACAGGATACCTCCTCATTGTCACGCCCGGTACGTAATGACGACCACATATCATGGCCCAACGCGACATTTGGTGGACATCTACACCTAGAATATGGCACCATTGTAAAATGTATATGCACTCCTCCATGATATTGAAATTTGGGTTATGGCCATGATTATAATAAATAAGGTAAATGACGTCTGAATCTAAAAAAATTGGTAGAGCGGCCGCAGTAAAGCGCGATAAATATGGGAATTATAACTGTAATTGCATTACTAGAATTTAGGAACATTTCGAAATCGGCAAAAAATATCCTAGTGACCAAAACAGGATTCCTTATACATAAATATGTCAAGGAGGGATACAATTGCCGATATTTAACATTATTTATTTAACATTAAATATGGACCGGAGGAAATGTTTCTTTCATATCCTAATAAAGATACATTTCAGGATCTCATTATTTTTTTCAAAAAATGTTTTTCTTAGGCTTTTATTGTACGATGCATTTAATTTGAGTATAGTCAAGTTCGGAACCGAGGACTTTTGTCGAGGTTTTGGGCAACATGGGTCCGACCGAGCCCAAAATGTCGATCTCATTTTAAGGTAGGTATATGCAATTTTTTCGTAAGTCGGGGTTGCTTCCTGTAAAAAGCACATTTATTTATTTAAAATTGCCCCAAAATGCATTTAATTGCAAATAAACTTAGGACGATATTAAAAACGCTAACCCTTTCTCGGGTGTCATCTAAAATTTCAGTCAGAATTAAAAAAGTTCTTGAGATTTCTAATTAATGTAAGTGTATATTTTAGTTATATTATACTTTTCCAATATAAAGCAAATTTTCAACATTGATGATTCATTTGTCATCATTAAAACATTGATCCATTTCTTAAATATAAAAAGTGTTTTTCGCTCAAAATTTTAAATCCTTACAATGGAATTATATGGTAATCGTTCACAGGAAACGTCAAAAATAGAAGACTTAAGCGACATCACAAATAATAGGAGAATATAATGAAAAGGGTGGAAGGAAAACAATGTACGTGTAGCTTGGCCCACTTAGTCATCATCTTGCAATTCCAAAAATTGAGTACAAACATCGCGACTGCATTCTCCTTTGTTGTTAAAAAGGAATTTGTAATAATGACCGTCTGCACAAATTGCTGAAAATAGAAAAACATTTCAATTTATTCTGCTAATACACTGTCTGTGCAGCCATTCTTACCGATGACCGAATTTGAGTCCGAGCCGAAAGCGCAAATACATGGAGGTTCTTTTGGTATGGAAAATTTCACGAAGCTCCATTGACTGGAAAAATATTTCGGTACAATTGGTAAGGATGATTCCTTAGGTTTGTTATCATCCAAATTGAATACATGTATGGTACCGTGGTCGGATGATACAACCAACATAGTTGACGCATGATTGAAATTAATGCAAAAGATTGTGGCTTGATTGCTGCCTCGACGTAGTTCGTTTATCTTTTTTCCAGTCTCAGTGTCAAAAATTCGAATGAGAGTCCCTTTTTCACTCGCTGTTGCTAAGCGTGTACCTTGTAAATTGAAAGCTATGCAGCATATGTTGGCCTCATGGGCCACGATTTCCAAAGGAGCTTTCTCTGTATTGCCCAAATCAACGATCTGAAAAAAGGAATCATAGGAAAATCCATATACACTTTTTTCCTAAAGAATCTTGCTTACCTGTACATGACCAGTTCGTCTAGCTGGGAATGCTAACAAACTTTTGTTGCTATGTGGACATAAAACACACAACCCATGAGGGTTTGAATTGGTCTCAAATACGTGTAATTGTCGTGGCTGCTGGGTAAAGGTGAAAACCTTTATAAAACCAGAAAATACGACAACAATGCGATCACGCCTTAAACGAACTGCCTTAACTGGCTGATTGAAATCCAAGGAAATTGCTGGTGCCTTTTTAAGGTCATCCCAGATAATCAATTTGTTGGGTGGATACAATGGACGTATGCCACCACCAACAACAGCCAAATAATTACAGCGAAATAGCATTTCAACATAGCTCAAACCTCCCTCTGGATAATATTGACGTTCTTTTTCCTTCAGTGGGTCGCTATTGAAAACTCGGAATCCGGAGTCTGTAGCACAAGCGAAGCAGCCTTTTTAATGAAACAAAGAACATCAAGATATACTATATATCAATCGTTGTATAAACCTATGCAAAGAAACAACTCACCTTGGTCTTGGTTAAATCCCACATATTGTAATCCGTTTCCGTAAGGATTATGATCCACCAAATCCATTATGATGTTCCGCCTCAAAGTTTTTTTTTTGTTGGTTTCCTATCTTATTCTACGTATTTTATTTTTTGATGATAACTCGTTGATGTTTATCGATTAGGAGACAAGTCACAAATTAGAAAATTGTGTATATCTACTGCGGAATTGTTTGGAAGCTGTTTCAATAGAATTTTGACACTTACAATTAAATTCTTATTTTTATAACAATACAATTTATTATTGCAAGATAACTTTTTCCCGATTTTGTCGAAATTGTATATTTATTTTTTATTGTATCTTATTGTCTTCTTCCTCTTTCTCGCAATTTTGACAAGAGTGACACGAAAAAATCCGACACCAAATAAGAAAACGCTCCAAAAATGAATTCAGGGCTTGAGAATCGGTTTAAAATGGATTTTTGTTTCGTCGCTTCGATGGTCCGAAATAAGATACATGTCTCAAAACCGATTAGCATTCAGAAATTCCATAGAAAGTTGGTATTCACACGGAGCAATATTAGTTACAGCAATTTCTCTGATTCTTTTTTTTTTTTTTATTTCTATTATTTTTATTTCTATTTTGAACTTGCCTCTTGCGTTCATACGAGGCAATTCTGTTTCGGCAAATTCAAATATAACAATGATAGCCGCTATGTCCAGATTCACACTCGGCAATTTTTTCCAAGCAAGTGTCAATATTTGTGGGAGAGAGAAGCAGGCGGAAAAGGCACTTGCTTGGTCAAAATTGCCGAGTATGAATCTGGACTTTCTTTTTGTCCCTTAAGCACGGTACTATGTTCCCGTTTCACGGTGAAATCCCATACAAAAACCAAAGTTGTGAAAAACTGAGTGAAATTTTTCATTTGTGGTACTGTGTTTATTTCAACGTGAGAAATTGACATTTTGCGCCGATACAAATTAATTGAACGCCGAAACAAATTGAAGCCGCCAGCATTGTACTCCTATTTATTTACATTCATATTTGTCCGCGAGAAATTCAACTGTTGTAAATATTGTCAATAAAATTTCCTAATAAAGAATACTAAATTAAATTATCTGAAATAAAGAAAACTAATGCAAAGGACGGAAAATAATTATGTACATGGAATAAACGAGAAGAGTGACATTCCGATTGGATAGCAAAGCAAATGTGCAAAACACTGGAAGGACATGTAACTATATGTAATAATGTGGAATTTGTCTTGTAATTACATATGTACATTTACGTTTGTATGTTTAGAACAATCGTGACGAAAAGCGTGGAAAAACTTTGTGGACGGCAAACGCTACCGAAGCAGTAGGACAATGGAATTGGGCAGTGCCTGTGATCTCATATTTAAATGGTTATAAAGAACATAGTGAGTTCTTGCCAGCCATAGGAGTTGGAAGAAGAAAATCCGTTTATGGATAGAAGTATAATTTATATATGTCCACAAATATAATGTAAATCCTTAAAAATAATAATAAAACATATTTTTCGGTTCATCAAAACATCATTTTATTTATTTATATTCGTACAACAGTAGGAAATTATTTTGTTATTTGTAACATTGTATTACCATGGCTTCTGATGCCTCACAAGCATCGCCATCGTATCAACACAAAATAAATAATTTATTTAATTATAACATTAGCACAATGATCTTCAACCATATTTCCATTCTGCAATTTAAATTAACTATTTTCTAAGTCGGCATTATTCCATTTAATTGCTCATTGATTCTCAATTTTGTGATTCTAATTTAAACTCGTGTTTGTTTTCAAGAAAAGCAAAAAGTAAAAAATGCACATGCTTATACACAGACACATACATATAAAAGTGACATCTCGACACACACACTTCAAAAATGCAATGCGACCTTAGTAAAAAAGCGTTCCATTTTTCAACTTGAAATAACATTTTGTGGAATTTTTTCAAGCTGAAAAAACATAGTACCCACCTTTATATAGGAGCCTATATACAGTACGAAAATAACATCTTGCCGGTTAGTAGAGTATACTTGGAGGCGCTTTCTTAATAAATGCTTCCTTATGAGGGAAGGAACTCATCATTACATATGTAATAAAATGAATTAAATCCCGATAAATATAACATATATCTATTACTTTTAGTTACTCATTTAAATGTATGTTACACAAGAATATTCCTACATACCTCATATATATATATACAGGGTGGCGCAAAAGTAATCCTCCTATCAGAAAATGCTATAAATTTTGCGATTGGCCCCTAATGCCTAATGTTGACATTTGTGTAGTAAACACATGCGAAATAACCGTTAATAAACAATGTTACGCTACACTGCTCCAGAATGCGGAATATTGCTGACTATTTATTTGACCAATAATCGGTCGGTGACTTTGGCACAAAAAACATCGAAAGGGACGAAAAGAAAGTTCAGATTTACACTCGCAACTTTTTTCAAGCAAGTGTCAAAGTTTGTAGGAGAGGCAGGCGGAAATAGCTATCTTCCTCTCTCTCCTACAAACTTTGACACTTGCTTGGAAAAAGTTGCTGAGTGTGAATCTAAACTAAGCAGGTAATAATTTCAAAAATAATAAATAATAAAGGTAAGTACACACGATTTGCAGATCGGACAACATTGCCAGAAACATGGCGGAAAAATGCAACCCTGTGAATTTACAACCGTGCTTCAAGAAAACAATAGGCGTGTTTTCGTTACACCATAGGTGCTTAATTTGTATGGAGAGCTAAGCACTTTTTAGCATTATTAGTTCCCGATGAAGTTTGGTGCTTGTGTTCCTGTCATAATCGAGTATGATGTTGCCAGATTGGGCATCCTATATTTCGCAGTGTGGCATCTCATTTTTGGAGAGATTGTTGTGAATTGACGGGAAGAAGAAGAACAAAAAAGGAAAATTATTTCCATTTGCAAAAAGAGTAAAAAAATGAACATGGAATAGTAAATTTATGTTATATAAATACATATCACGCATTTTTTGTCTGTTTCGCAACTCGTGACACCATTGTTACCAGATAGTGGAAATTCCGCCACTTACTGCTTATGCGCCAGTTAGTGGAAGTCAGTTGTTTTCGTTGCAAAGTGCTAAACTAAAATCGCTAGCTTGTAACGAAAACATGCCTAATGAATGAACAAAGTCCCGATTTACACTGGCTGAATGTTCAGCACATTATCGGCGTTTTGTAGGAGAGAGATAGGCAATCGGTAAGAGGGGGAAAAACTCTCCCTGAACGTTTGGAGTTCTTCGTGCAAGTTCAAAAGAGAATTTGATGATAAGCTGCTAAAAACTTGCCTGGTGTAAATCTTGACAAATATAACGAAATGTCAGAATGTTCAGATGCACACTCGGCAGAAAGAAAATACTAAGAGCAGAGGCCCTTTCCGCCTGCCTTTCTCTCCTACAAACTTGGACACTTGCTTGGAAAAAATTGCCTTTTACATTATTTGGCCCTTATTCATAAAAATTTAATGTATGTTTGAAGAACGCTTTAACACTGCTAAAGCGTTCCTCAAACCTTCTTTAACTTTTTATGAATAAGGCCCAAAGCGCTGACGTTGGTTTGGTTTAACATCGACCGCCAGAGCAGCAATGAAAAATTATGCTTCACACCAGGCAATTTTTTTCTAAGCAAGTGTCAACATTTGCAGGAGAGAGTCAAGCGGAAAGAGCTCTCTGCCTCTACCCCCAACAAAATTTGACACATGCCTGGAAAAAGTTGCCTCGTATGATTCAGGACTATGAAAATGTACAGCTATCCAAATACGTCGGGCAATTTCAAAAAGCCAAATTTTAAAGAACATATACAACAACAACAGAAGAAAACAGAATTGACAACCGACATTTAATTTTTTTATTTTGTCCTAATTCACACAAGGCAAACTGTCTTGAGATCTCTGACACTCTCTCCTACAAACTTTGACACTTGCTCGGAAAAATTGCCTCTTGTGATGTAGGACTATGAAAGTGTACAGCTACACAAATACCAATTACTATCATGGTCCATGATTCATGGATACGTTAGATAATTTCAAAAAGCCGAATTTGACAGAACGTCTACAAAAACAACAACAAAAGAGAAATACGAAATACAAAGCTGTAAAAATTTTATATTTTACTATTATAATTTATATTAAAACGTGTTTTCATGTTAAGGTGGGGACTATGTTTTTTCAGCTTGAAAAAATTCCACAAAATGTTATTTCAAGTTGAAGAATGGAAGTGTGTGTGTCGTAATGTCACTTTTATGTGTATGTTTGTGTGTATAAGCTTGTGCATTTTTTCCTTTTTGCTTTTCTTGAAAACAAACACGAGTTTAAATTAGAATCAAGAAGCAATTAAATGGAATAATGCCGACTTAGAGAATAGTTAATTTAAATTGCAGAATGGAAATATGGTTGAAGATCATTGAGTTAATGTTATAACTACATAAATTATTTATTTTATGTTGATACGATGGCGATGCTTGTAAGGCATCAGAAGCCAGTTTAATACAATCGGGTCTGTTCTGTAATCACGGCGATTTGATATCACGGTGATTTTAGAATCACCGGCGACTTAACATCACTTTTGGAGTTCAAAATATTTTGAACAATCTTTTTTGGGAGGCTATGAATAATAAACCGGGCGATTTCGAACTCCAACAGCGATTGTAAGCCGCCGGTGATTTTAAAATCACCGTGATTTCAAATCACCTTTCTACAGAATATACCCGAATGTTACAAATAACAAAATAATTTCCTACTGTTGTACGAATATTAATAAATAAAATGATGTTTTGATGAACCGAAAAATATATATTTGTGGACATATATAAATTATACTTCCATCCATAAACGGATTTTCTTCTCCTCTCCTACGGCTGGCAAGAACTCACTATGTTCTTTATAACCATTTAAAGACGAGATCACAGGCACTGCCCAATTCCATTGTCCTACTGCTTCGGTAGCGTTTGCCGTCCACAAAGTTTTCCAGGCTTTTCGTCACGATTGTTTTAAACATACAAACGTAAATGTACATACGTAATTATAAGACAAATTCCACATTATTACATATAGTTACACATCGTTTATTCAATACATAATTATTTTCTGTTCCAAAGCTTTGCATTAGTTTTCTTTCAGATAATTTAATTTTGTATTCATTATTAGGACATTTTATCGCTCAGATTGACAACAATTGAATTTCTCGCGGAAAAACATGAATATAAATAAATATGAGTACAATGCTGGCGGCATTCAATTTGTTGCGGCGTTCAATTAATTTGTAGCGGCGCAAAATGTCAGTTTCTCACGTTGAAAAAACATAGTACCACAAATGAAAAAATTTCACTAATTTTTTCACAACTTTGATTTTTCTATGGGATTTCAGCGTGAAACCGGAACATAGTACCGTGCTTTAACAGAGAATAATTAATTGAAGTAGCTGGGAACTTGCAATCTAAAATACGATTTAGTCCCAGTATCGTAAGTGGCCACCTGGGAATCGAAAGCTTTAAGTGATAGGGTCGGCGCCTGTAAACACATGTCTTTTGCACTACAAATAAAGGGCTATATCTGCAAAATGTTGAAACCGGCTCCATAAAATTAGTTTTGAAGTAAATTTATTTGCCCACTTCTTATTTTCCTGTCCAGAATATTTTCAAAAATCTTTCTGAATTTCCATTTTGAATATAGAAAAACTATAATTTTCTAAAAAGTTGTACCAAAGTCAGCTGTGTTTTTGTTTAAAGCGCATTTGGGTAAAACGCGCGTACAAAATTATCCGTCAGGCGTATTTTTGACAGACGCCGAACGCATTCGCTGGAATTTAAGAGACACCCTTACAATTGGGATATCGAAACCACTTCATGATTTTTCTCATTTTCTACGGCTACGTTGTTTTAGTTCGGATTCGTTTTAGCGTTTTAGTTTTTGTATTAAATTTATTTATTTATTTTATTTTAAAGTCAATAAAAAGCCTCAAAATAGCAAGATATGTTCCCGTTTTATTGAATCTAATAGAAACAAAAGGCTTTGCAAAGAGTTCTAAAAGAAAATATCGAATAAAAAAAATTTAGTTTGTGTCTGTGTTCTCTGCTCGTTCGTGTTAATCAATTTATGAGAAAAATCAAGCAATCCGCCTTCTAGAAACGCGTTTTATGTGTGCTAGTGTTTTTGCCCGTCGCTGTCGCCGTTGTCGTGTGGAATTGTTGTTGGGTCTTACTTAAGTAATCTCTCGAGTTCGTGGTGTTTAACTTGTTCACTGGGCTGCTGTTGTCTGGTTGAATGGCTGTTGTTTTTTCATTTTTTCATGTGTTTGTTGGCCAAAATAGTAGTGTTGTGAAGAGGTGGTGGTGCAGTAGTAATTGTGGATAAAAATAAAAACTACAACCACCACAACAACAACAAGGAGAAAAACAATCCAAGAGTAACCCGACTTTTCATTGCTCTGCCGTTTGTTTTTGTCGTCGTCACCGCAAATCTATTTCTACTCCAGCAGAGCTGTTTACAGACTGGGGGAGAAACAAAAAACAGGATCAAGATTAGTAGTGTGACCGCAGAAAAATCAATTTCAAGTTTACGTCTCTCCATCTCGCATGCATATATCATAAAGCCGAAACTGAAACTAAGACCATAAACTAGGAGTGAAAAGTTGCCGATTGCTGATTCTTGAGACTACTGCGAAAAGAAAAAGAAAACGGAAACAAAACTAAATGTTTCAATTGTTTTTATTGGCGATGTCCATGGAAGGAAAAGTGCAACGTGATTTTAGGAAGAGTTGATCGAGTAGTAAAAGTTTTGGTACCACACGACTCCAAATGTGTATGTGTTTTGGAACGTCAAACAATCACACCAACAAACGAATTAACGCCATCAACATCATTAGCATCACCTTTGACGTTTGCTTCGTCGTACATTGTGTCTTATTTTCATTGCCGTTCGCACACAATTAAGAAGAATTTGTGGCTTTCGTACACTCTCTCTTGTTGGCTTGTCATTATCGTTAGCATCATCATCAGCCATCAGCAGCACCACCGCCGCCGCCGCCATCCAATATGTTGCGATTCTTAAGTCGTCGCAAAGCTCGCAATAACTATGTAGAAACTGCTAATACAGGCAATGCCAACGATCGCACCGATGGCAGAGGTCCTTACGTGGCCGGAGGTGGAGGAGCAACCTCGTCACAAATCAAACCACAGAGAATACCGGTGAATAAGAATAAAATCGATTGCCGTGTAATACTATTGGATAATACTGATCTTTCGATAGAATTGTCGGTAAGTTTAATATATGTTCCGGACTCGATTCTAAATTTACATTATTCTTTTGTATATCTTGCGATTCACCAACAAATGGGTGTGTTTGTATATATTTCACTATATTTACGTCGGTTAAGATAGACATATTCGTGTGAAAATATTTATATATCGATACCTTCATTCCAAGGTATGCTCAGTCGGATTGGCATGTTTTAAAGGACATTATATTTTTAGTTGTAAATCTTCTAATGTACTTAGTTGGCCTTTTAGTTTCAGTCGTCTCATTTTGCGTTTTCCCTTGGGATTGTTTCAAACGCCCTTCTTGCTGGAGTATCTTCATTCATTCGAAAGGACAATCTTATGAGTTTTGTGCCCTTTACTATATCGAGAGCGGTATACAGCAGTATACCAGCACGTGTAGGATAGTGTGCCTTTGGGCATGGTCTGCCGATAGAAGTCCTTGTTCTTTAAATGTTTGCTTTGCCAAAAGTAGCATATATTAGCAAGTAAAATCCTTCGCTTGATATACAAACCGATTTCTTTCGATTTATTTATGGCGGGACCGAGGAATACTTTCGGTCGGGACATACGTGTGGGTCTTCCCACACATAGACAACGCTATTTTTTCGATGACTGTGGTTCGATAGACGATCCTAGCTCATTTTTGGATTGATGGCTATATTAATTAGCATAATTGCCATTTATGAGACGCAAACTGTGTTGTGCGCATTTTGGCGAAGCCATCACCTTTAACGACAAACGCAACATATTAATTATATCCACAATTTTACCCAAGTTGAACGATATAAACGTGTTCGAAATGTTGTTTCAGCAGGGGGACAGTGGCCATTTAGTATGAATTGTTTGAGGGTATGTTCCCTGTCGCGGACAGTGAATTGGTCCCCATGACTATGAGGGCAATTGACCTGTGCCCTCATTGTCAATATACGAAGGGAGTGAAGATAGAGTCTAAAGTTATAGTCTATTTAGCCAAGACAACAACCTGTTATACTTATAGTCTAAAGTTATAGTCCGTTTTCGCAAACTGTTATACACGAACAAAAAATTAAATATTTAGTTTTTTTTAACAATTAAATGATATGAAACAATAAAAAATATAATATTGAAAAACCCAAAACTTTTAAAAGTCGATTAAATCAAAAAAAATAAAAATACACATGTTTCAACGTGAGAATTGAGTCTATTGGCTAACACAATTCAATAGCCCACAACTCGAAAACTATATTGGGTTAATCCATACTATGACCACTCGATGAGCACAATCCAATGATGTAACATTTGTCAAGGTTTATCGTACAGTTTTTGACCCAGTGGGCCATATATATAACCCATATAGGGTCTAACACAATAAAATGGCCCATAGCTCGAAAACTAGATTGGGTTAATCTGGACTGTGAATAATCTTGTATAGGTCTCGATGAGCACAATCCAATGATGTAACATTTGTCAAGGTTTATCGTACAGTTTTTGACCCAGTGGACCATATATAGAACCCATATAGGGTCTAACACAATAAAATGGCCCATATGACCACTTGATGGATAGGTCTCGATGAGCACAATCCAATGATGCAACATTTGTCAAGGTTTATCGTACAGTTTTTGATTGTGCTCATCGAGACCTATCCATCAAGTGGTCATAGTATGGATTAACCCAATCTAGTTTTCGAGCTATGGGCCATTTTATTGTGTTAGACCCTATATGGGTTCTATATATGGTCCACTGGGTCAAAAACTGTACGATAAACCTTGACAAATGTTACATCATTGGATTGTGCTCATCGAGACCTATCCATCAAGTGGTCATAGTATGGATTAACCCAATCTAGTTTTCGAGCTATGGGCCATTTTATTGTGTTAGACCCTATATGGGTTCTATATATGGTCCACTGGGTCAAAAACTGTACGATAAACCTTGACAAATGTTACATCATTGGATTGTGCTCATCGAGACCTATCCATCAAGTGGTCATAGTATGGATTAACCCAATCTAGTTTTCGAGCTATGGGCCATTTTATTGAGTTGGACCCTATATGGGTTCTATATATGGCCCACTGGGTCAAAAACTGTACGATAAACCTTGACAAATGTTACATCATTGGATTATGCTCATCAAGTGGTCATAGTATGGATTAACCCAATATAGTTTTCGAGTTGTGGGCTATTGAATTGTGTTAGCCAATAGACTCAATTCTCACGTTGAAACATGTGTATTTTTATTTTTTTTTTGATTAAATCGACTTTTAAAAGTTTTGGGTTTTTCAATATTATATTTTTTATTGTTTCATATCATTTAATTGTTAAAAAAAACTAAATATTTACTTTTTTGTTCGTGTATAACAGTTTGCGAAAACGGACTATAACTTTAGACTATAAGTATAACAGGTTGTTGTCTTGGCTAAATAGACTATAACTTTGGACTCTATCTTCACTCCCTTAATATACGTCTGGTCATAGCGCTCATTCGGATGGACCTATGCCGTCGTTCATGTTTTCTTTCTATTTCATTTATTAACCTCTGGCAAATGGACGTTTAATTATTTCTTTAGAACATGGTTTACTATTTCATATCCAAGAGAATATAACACATTGTCGAATTTTGCTAGTTTTCTTTCTATGCCATTAGTTCACCTCTGGTTGAACGTAACATATTTTGGCCGAATTTAATTGAAATTCTAAAGCTAATTTTTAATTCATATCCAGGAAAACAGAGAGGTTCAAATTCTAAAGCTAATTTTTAATTCATATCCGGAAAACAGAGAGGTTATTTATCTCGGAGGCGATTTTGAAGGGGAAGGCTTCGGAATACACGCTTCAGTCCAAAGAACGAAAAAAAGGAACCCTTGAAGAAGTATTTTTCTGAAAACAGTATTCCCCGTTTCTCAAACCCTTATCCCCTACAATAAAATCTTTTCATGTGTCAAAAGTCGTAAAATTTTTCGAAATTTTTAGTTGGTGTCTTTGAGAAGAATATTCCCTACAACGTTTTTATGAGAAATAAGCAAATTTCGGGTTATTACATAATTTGTGTATTTTTCTACTCATATTTATTGATATTAGTTTTATTTTTATTTTATTTTTATTTCATTTATTTATCAACTAAAGTCCATATTTGGACTATACATTGATAGGAATACAATTCATTGAGAAAAATTTCGTAAACTAGGCTTAATACTAAAACCTTTAAAACGCACATTTTCTAAACATAAACCACATGGAATTTATCAGGCTTTTATACATACATATGTAAAGATTGTCAGTGAGAACTCCAAACATGAATTTATTCCTCTAATTGAGAATAGAAACGAAGTAGAATTTCCTTAAATTTTCTAGCGGTTATTGAAAAATTCTTGATACTGGAGGGAAGACGGTTCCATAGTCTTGCAATACGAACTGCAAATGATTGTTCATGAATCGTTCGGTTGAAGTGTTCAGAATTTAAAAAGATAAAATCAGATAAAAGATAAGATGGTCTGCCATGGTTTACCCCCAATTTCACAACCTCCGGTTAGAGTTAACTCACAGTTAAAAAAATAGCTCGAACTGTAGGATAACCGGAGACTGTGCAATTGGCCGAAAGACTTAAATAATTATAAATAATTTTTCGGTTAGTATTTATGGAAATTACAAAGCTAAGAAACAAAACTTGCTGAATTATTACATTTCAGGGGCGACGTGACGCCTTGGTGAAAATTATGCATAATTAATTTTTTTAATTAAAAATAATCGACATGCCGATCTTTTAAATTGAATCATTTTGGATGCACATTAATTGAATTCGAAATAATTGGACAAATTTCTTTCGTATCGGAACTGCAGTAAAAAATCGGATATTATTCGTTCATTCATAATAATAATTATTAATCAAACAATTTTAAAAATAGAGCTTTTTTAACCTAAAATATGTGAAAATTTTTATTTGAGTCTATAGAACGGTGTATATAGTTCAATGTTTAAAGATGAACAAATAAAAGCGTTAAGTTTGGCCATGCCGAATCTTATATACCCTCCACCATGGATAGCACCTGAATGATTACGGGTACTAATAAACTCATTATACCAAATTTCAGCCCAATTCGTTTTTCTGGCATTAAGAAGTCACATCTAGAGGGACCTTTCTATGGGGGCTTTATCAAAACATGGACCTATGACTACCGTTGCTCCTGTGAAGGATACCGGGTATAAATAAACCCCAGTTACCAACTTTCAGCCCGACCACTTGACATTTGTGGTCTCTATGACGTTAAGAAGTCAAATCGGGGAGATGTCATAAATGGGATCCATATCCAAAATTAGACCGATACTGCCTATTTGCAATCCCAACATACCTGCAGATATAAGAAGTATGTGTACTAAATTTCAGCCACCTAGCTCAAGTATTATAGATTATAGCGTGATTACAGCAGACGGACGGACATGGCTAAATCGTCTTAGAATTTTACGACGATTAATAATACAGGTTGTCCGTTGGGAAGGTATACTACTTTGTTTGTTTCCACTGTAATCCTGGCTGTATGATGTGGCACCCACCGTCTTGTTGATACCACATATTAATCAAGACCAAAGCATGCAGTTCTTGCGTTAAAAAGTTTTCAATCATATCACGATATTGCTCCCCATTGTCAGTTTTCATTTTCATAAAAGTAAAGTCCAATGATTCCTCCTGACCAAATTGCACGCCAGACTGTCAATTTTAATGTATGCAAAGGTGACTGATGAATAATTTGAGGGTTTTCCATTGCCCAGAATCGACTATTCTGTTTATTCACATATCCATCCAAATGAAAATGTGCTTCGTCACTCATTATGATTTTTTCATGAAAATCGGGGTTGTCATGTTTTAACGATTAAAACACGTTGGTTTATCGAATATTTTTCCATAATAAATTTGCCACGTCTCTACTTCACGACTGCCAAATATGAACTGTCAAGACGAATGTTTACCAAAATGGTGGCAAACACCCTGTATATATACTTTATGGGGTCTCAGATCAATATTTAGTGGTGTTACAAACGGAGTGACAAAATGAATATACCCCCATCATATGGTGGACGGTATAAAAACAATGTCGCAAATGCTGCCCTCACGCCTAATTCCGCGTTATAGGTCAGTCGTTTTGGCTGAGCAATAATATTAAGTATATATCCTAATTTTAAAGAAATGAGAATCGAATCTACAATACTTATATTGAGGTGAATCCTAAGAGCATCGATTACTATCACAAAAAATCTTCTGATTATTCTGATAAAGAAGTTGTATAGTTCAGATTATATAATAGACTTCTTGCTAGATCAACTATTTTATAATATGTAAAGCTATGACATTTATGTACTTACAAGATAGCCTACCAATTACAATATGGCACGGAAAATATGAACATAACTATACACTCATAAGAAGATTTTGAATTTATGCGCAAGGCTTGCTGCTGAAATTCTTGATTTCATTACTCCATATCTATAGGTAGGAGTGACAACTAATGAGTTAAATGATCTATTTCTATAATCACTTTTGAAAAATGTTCAACAGAAACTTAAATGTTATTAATACGATGGCACCAAATCAAAATGATGTATTAAACCAAATTTTAGTACAGAGTAAGCAGGAAGTATATGCCTGCATCTGAAATGACTTTTGTTGTTTTTAATTGGGCAACTTGTTCATCGTTTCGTCCCGACTTTTCATCGGCTTTATTCTGACCTTTTCAAGAGAATTTTATTTGTTTGCAATGTCTTTTTTTAAACAGAAATCTTTTTTGGGAAGCAAAAAAAAAAATATATGTGCCAAAAATAGTGTTGTAATCGGTACAAAATTGGAGATTATACATACCCATGTATTCAGAAGAAAAAACTAGCACTTGAGTGTTAGAAATAATTTCATCGACACAACTATACTCTTGTTTAACAAAACTTTTATGAAAATATCGAATAAGACCTTTAGACTATGCATTATGCCCCCAACTGATCACATTAATCGTTTATATGTGCGCTATTAACAATAGCTGTTATTGGTTTAACATAAATTACATATTGTGATACACTTTTTGCTTGTTTGCTTTTTAAAACAATACATATGCTGACGACTAATATTCAAAATTTATCAGCTTTATAAGAAATGTGTATATTTGCTTTGATGCTGAAATATCACACGGAAATTGGCAAAACAATGTCAACTATTTTATAGTTTTGAAGTTGATGGCTGAAACGCTTCATATTCCGCTAAAACGCTAATTTTTCGCCCACGAATAATATACCTTTTAAAGAGATTTTGTCAATGCGTTTGCTTTTCATACTTTTATGACTGGGGCGTGAACAAATGAAACATACATACATATATATGTACATACATAGGTGTATACAAATATATTCTCTAATTCGCATTTTTGTTTTTTATTTTACTTTCAGAAAAAGGCAATGGGCAACTTTCTTTATGAGCAAGTATTCTATAATTTGGACATTATAGAAAAAGATTACTTTGGTTTGCAATTTATGGATGCGAATCATGTGAAACATTGGTTGGATCCCACAAAGCCCATAAAGAAACAAGTGAAAAGTTAGTTGTCAGAGTAAATACTTTTAATAACTATTTTTATTATCAACATAATTTTTCCATCTACTTGCAGTTGGCCCCCCTTACACTTTCCGTTTGAAAGTGAAGTTTTATTCTTCAGAGCCAAATACTCTACGCGAAGAGTTAACACGCTATTTATTCTTTCTACAATTGAAAAATGATTTACTAGATGGACGATTGGAGTGTCCAGAAGATAAGGCATCTGAATTGTCCGCCCTGGCATTGCAATGTAATACAATAAATGAACTTCAATTGGGAATCAACAAAATTTTAATTTAAAAATACTTTATACATTTCAGCTGAATTGGGGGATTATGACGAACAAATTCACACCGCCGCCACCGTTTCCGAGTTTCGTTTTGTGCCGGAACAAACAGAAGAATTAGAAATTGCTATTTTAGAGGAGTATAAAATGTGTCGTGGTCTGACTCCTGCACAGGCGGAAATGGCCTTTTTGAACAAGGCCAAATGGTTGGATATGTATGGAGTTGATATGCATACAGTTTTGGTAATTTAATCGATATGAAATTTTCAAATAATTCTCAATTATACCAAATTAACCGTGTGTGTTTCCAGGGGAAAGACGGCTGCGAGTATCATTTGGGCTTAACACCAACTGGAATTTTAGTTTTCGAACGCGATCAGAAAATTGGCCTGTTTTTCTGGCCAAAAATAAGTAAACTCGACTTTAAGAAAAAGAAGCTCACGTTAATTGTCATTGAGGATGACGATGAGGGTCGTGAACAAGAGCACACTTTTGTCTTCCGTTTGTACAACGAAAAAGCCTGCAAGCATTTGTGGAAATGTGCAGTGGAGCATCACACTTTCTTCCGCTTGAGGGCGCCCGTCAAAGGTCCGTCTGCACGTCAAAACTTCTTCCGCATGGGTTCACGCTTCCGGTACTCGGGCCGTACCGAATTCCAAGCCACCAATCAGAGTCGTGCCAGGCGTACTGTACAATTTGAACGTAGACCGTCACAACGATTTGCCAGTCGTCAATCACATTTAATGCGTGACCGGCAAAAGGCCTCTCAAGAAAATGCCGTTTCAGCTTTGGCTTCTGTGAATGCCAGAGCTGCTGCTGCCGCGGCAGCCTCACCTTCGTCACAGCCTCCGTTGCCACTAACTCCGGAGATTCTAAATACCACCGTAGATTCTATACTATCCACCGCCAGCATTGACAATCAACCTACAATTAACACTATTACACCCTCACCTTCTATACAGACGGTAATACACAACACATCGGTGTTCGATGATGCCATATGTGGAAGTTCTGTACATTCTGGTTCACAAAATAATGCATGCGCCTCGTTAGGCCGAAATTCGATACGCTCGAATTCGAGTACTGATGACCCGGCGTACAGCAAAATCGGTTCATTTGGCAAGGCAGCTGGTTTAACTGTGAAGTGAGTTCATATCTATCTGTAGGGGATCGATCGGTCTAGCTTCTAATTAATTTTCCCTTTTCATAGATTGGATCCCGAATGTGCCGGTGCTTCTAATATTGCTCCTTATTCTCCGAATAATATCAAAAACTTTGAGGAAACAAATCCATTCCGTACTAATGTTTCACACAATGGTTCATTTGGTAAAGCGTCCATACATTCCGGTTTAAGGTACGTTGTGCTATCATTATTACAGTCGTTTTTTCATTGTTCTTCTTGCAATGATGAGACAAATTATTACACATGCCTCTCATGTAGAGTGATCAAAACCGGTTTAAAATAAACCGGCCCACCGGTTTTTTGCTTCCACCGTCCCCGGTTTTTCTCAAAATCATGAATTTCGAACAACCGGTGCAACCGGTTTTTTTCGTTTGTTTCCACCGGTTTTCCGGGTTTTTTATTATCACTAAAATATTAAAAATTATTTACAACTTTATATACAAAATATCACAAATTAAGATAATAATATGAAAGATCTCCTTATATGGCCTAAAAAGACTCGGCAACTTTGCTAGAATACGAAGCCATTCACCAATTTCTATACAAATTACAAAAATTTAAAGAAAATAAATACGCGCAGAAGTTATGTGAAAAATAAACACATTCTCCCACTTCCAAACCGAAACAAAAACACGTAAGAAAATTTCAATTGGGTAAACCGACTAATGTATACTCTTATATATTTATATACTCGTATATACCCACCTGCACTAAAGTGTGTATATAAAATATATATGTATAAAGATTTAGTACCTCTATTAAATATTCTATTTAATACCCCGAAATATTAATATTTTCTTGACTGAACTACATAAGGGGAATTTCATGTCAAGTGGGTTAATTTTTAAAAGGGATGTCTTCTGTCTGGATGAAAATTGCACCAAGTAGCCCTATCAGATAGTAGTTATGTGACACAATTTCAACGAGATCGGTTAAGGACTTTCCGAGTTGGAGGGTGTCAAATATTGACATTTTTGTCAAAAGGTTGTTTTTCCCATCTGAAATGCTAAAATGTTTGGTTGAACGTTAATTTTTTTCAGAGGTTTATATTTATTTTGATAGATCAACAGGTCCCATCCCATTAATAGGTCACAAAGCTTTTAAAGGAAATTATCTAAGCTTTCTTTTGAGCAAAAAAATCAAAAATTAAAACATAGGTTTTTACCAAAATTTCAAAAAAGTTTAATTTTGCAAAAAAGTGATGAAAATATATTTGCTAATTTTTTTAAAAGGTTGAAGAAAAGACTGTCGACAGCCCTTTTGGAAAATGTTTCTAAATACAATAGCTAATTAGTTATAAGTATGAGATAAAAGGACCTTTTGACTCAAATAACAATATTCATCACAATACAACTCATAACTACTATCCAACAGGACTAAATTTGGTGCAAGATTCCTGATCAAAAGACATCGCTTTTAAAAATTTAATATTAAAAAATCGCCTTTTTGTTATTAAAAAGGAAAATGTTTTTCAGACGGCAATTTTCATACTGTTTTGTTATGCCGAAAAAAAACCGGTTCTACCGGTTTCCCCGGTTTTCTTCGAAGAAAAAAACCGTCCACCGGTTTTTTTATAACTTAAATAAACCATCCACCGGTTTTTTATTTTTTCAAAAAAACCGGTTTTTTGATCACTCTACTCTCATGTCACCAATTTTACGTTTACATTCGCTGAAATTGTACGGAACGAGACGAAAAATAGAAAGCAATTACACACTTGTTTGAGAATCATTAAAAATTATTTAATTTTGTTTTCTTGTGAATGCCAAAAAATAGTGTATTCTAATCTAAATTATTATATACCATTTAATAATCATCTCCTGACAGCTTCTGGCACAATTTCAATATCACTTTTTGTGTCTCACTGTTGTACAAGATGTTTGTAAACTTGTAAAAATCATTCTCTAACATGTGTTTCAGTTGTTTTATGTGTTTGCTTTTTCATCATCTCGTTTTTGGTTTGTTTCGAGATCATATCAATCATTCATTATATTTTTTATGCGTTTCTGTTTCTTGTTTTATCATTTGTATTTCGTTGTGTATTTGTGCAGCATAAAGAGTGGCTTGTCGGATAAAGATAAAGAGCTAGATTCATTACTAAAGTCCATAGTTAAAGACCCATCCCCATCTTTAGCCGAAGCTATTAACGATGCTAACAGTATCAGGTAGAGTAAACTCCAACATATTATTGTTATTTCATTTGAACTTTGATTATTGATTTGTTCCTATTAAATTATATTTGCCATACATACATTCATTTTGTAAAATATCATCTAACAGAGTGACAATCAATAAAACCTATGATATGGACCATAATACGGAAACGTTGAAACGTTTATCAAATTCCGAGAAACCGAATAATCAGGTGAAATTGGCTAATGTTGGAGCTGGAGCTCTGCCACCAGGTCATATCAAATGCAACATTTTGAAAGGTAAGTAAAGTGACTATATACATTGTATATATGTATGTACATTCGTACTTCTTACGCTAAATTTTGTTTAGTATGTAAAATATGAAAAAGATGTTGAAAATTGTTCGGAAAACGAGTAAGAAATTCTCCGATACTAACTGCACGCCGATACTAATTGTCTCGTTAATAATATTTTTAACACCTCCTTCTCTCATGACTGACGTGACTCCAAACAGATTACATACCCGTGGGGCATTCTTCACGGTACTACGACGCATGTAGTCCACCAATGTGTAATGTATTCGTTTTTTAGTTAGGTCTCCTAATCTATATTAAACACAGAAATGTAATATTAATTTCGTATTTTGTGTGACAGATGGCAGAACGTGTTGGAATACTTTGACCATTCTTTGCCATTGCAGTAGTTTTCTAATATACCGAATTTGGACACGATATGATTGGTGCAGAAATTAGTCGGAATTGTTATTCGTATAAATCTGTTTTGGGTACCGAAGGGTCTTGAAATAAATGAGCATTTTTAATTGAACAGTGGGGATTGCAAAATCATGTAAAACGTGAAGACATTCCATTCGAGAGTTATCTTGCGCTAAAACGGGACAGACGGTCGGACATGAATAAATGACTTAAAAACGGATTTGACCCAAACAAACCGTTCAGGCGTTTTGACATTTCTGAAAAACGTTTCAGCCAAGGCTACAATAACTTCCTTAGTAAAAAATGTTTTTTTTTGTTTATTTATTCATTTTCTTATCAAAAAACTCCTCAGTGGGATATACATTGATATAACATTACTAAACATTAATTAGTCTTAAATTAAATTGAATGAAATAACAAACAAAGTATAGATCAAAACTTAATCTTAACTAAACTGAAATGAAAAATCTAACGCCCTTTATACTAAATCAAAACAAGATGTGAAACCTAATAGAAATGATTGTTAGCGAGGCGACATACGACATTTGAGCGCAGGAATTAATAGTATACTTTTCCATACAAACCACACATACATACATATTAGGTCGGGTCGATTTGTGGGATCGATTGGAGCACTCTAAATGGGTCAAAGTGGGATTTTTTCCGGGACATCAGAATTCGTTTTAGAGGTATGGTTCCTTCGGTAAAGTTTCTTATTTTGATCCCTAGAATACGATTTTCACTGAGCAATGGGCGATTTTTAAATCGACCCGCCCTAATATATATGTATGTACATTCCAAATTTCAGTCAAGCGATATGCTCTAGAAATACGAATTTGAACGTATTGTGCAATTATAAGCCCAAAATCGAACAAACGCACAAAGGATTTTATACATATCGTCGGTGCGCCGACAAAAACTCCTATGTGTAATTTTTCGAATTTTTTTTATTGTCGAATTAGAACGTCCTAGCGCTCAAACAACTACCCACCAACGCATTTTGCGCTATCTTGACCGGTTCCGAAGTTACCAAAAACTCCTATGTGTATCCCTCTATAGCAATGCTCCGACAAAAACTCCTATGTGTTGTAGGCACAGCCTGTCCCAAGGGATAGAAGGTTGGGTTAGATTCACGCCAAAAAACGGCTAATGATGTTTTGTTCATAATCATTCCCTCTATTCGACAATGAATAGATCAAAATTGGATCTGCTTCCATTCGCGAGTTATCGCGAAAACGGTACTTTTACTCAAAACAAACTTAATAGCTATAATTTGTAAAGAAAAACGCGGAAATTTAGAACTGTAACACAATTTCCTTTAAATATGATTATTTGTAACACGCTTTGTAACGTCCGCGACATTTGCCATGTTTTTATATTGCGAATTTTGTGTAACCCATAAAATTGACTTACACCGCCAAATTTTTCCAAAACTATTATACCGAATTTAATAAGATTAAGATATTTGCATTCTATAATCTCTGAGGAATAAATTAATATCAGCATTTTCGCGAAAAATACCCTCGACGAATAAAGTTTGTACAAAAAAAAATTAGTTCGGAATTATTTTACTATATAATGCTATTATCTCGCGAATGAACAGTTCTAGGGAAAAGTAGTCAAAGAAAGTTTGGGAGATAAGCTAAAGGCCTACAACTCTTTCTTTAACAAACTAAATTTATAGTAATTTGGTAAGGATTTACAGTGTGTTAAAACTTTTGTATGCTTTTCCCTTTATATGAGGCATATTTTGATTTGACACATTGTAAATCCCTACCAAATTAGACTTGTAGTCCTTTTTAATATCTCCCAAACTTTCTTTGACCAATTTTTCCTAGGACTGGCCGTTCGCGTAATAACAGCATTATATAGTTAAATAATGCTGAACTTAAATGTTTTTGTTCGAAATGTATTCGTCGCGGGATGTTTATGGCGGAAATGCTAGTGCCAATCTATCCCTCAGAAATCATAGAATGTAAATATATTAATTTTAATAAATTCGCAATAATATTTTTGTAAAAATTTAGCGGTGTAAGTCGAATTTTTGGATTACAAAAATTTTGCTATAGAATAATATAGCAAATATCGCGGACATTACAAAGCGTCTTACAAATGTTCATATTTATGAGAAGTTATGTTATAGTTTTAAATTTCCGCGATTCAATGTAATTAAGTTCGGTTTGTTGTTTAACAATTGTTTTTATTGCGATAACTCGCGAAAGGAAGCAGATCAGATTTTGATTTCTTCTTATCTGAGTAGAGGGGATGATTCTGTACAAAACCTCATTAGCCGTTTTTAACCACAATCCAGGCCAACTTCCGTTTGCTTGAGGTACGCTGTGAACATTCAAATATCAAAACTCCTATGTGTAATTTTTTTGTTTTATAAATATTTAAAATGCTCCAAACAAAAAATCCTATGTGTCGATTTTCATGAAAACCATTTACCACGTCATGGGCTTTTCACATATACGATTTTTGTTATGATATATTGGTGGTAAATAATTAAAAGAAAAATTCAAAAATCTGAGATATTAAAAATATCGCGATTTGACGAAATAGCAACGTTTTTTGTCTCTCCTGAAAACTAGTAAAAAAACACATAGCAGTTTTCGTCGGCGCACCGACGATATGTATATAAAGAACCAACCAACATCAGGATGAATGGCGAGATAATATATCGATCTAAAGTGTGTTATTATTATTTTAGCCGCTAAAGGTCTCAAATGACGGAATATAATTGGTCCAAAATTAGTATTCTATTGGGAATTCCGCTAAAATATTGAATTTATGAATTGCCTTATTCAAAGTGCCTACATACTTCTATGCAGCATTCTGCATTGATACATGAGATTTTTCCATAAAATGTGCCAAATTCCAGATTGCGAATTTTTGTTTAAATCACATAGTTTTGCTGATAAATTATTTTGTAGTGTAGGCGATACTTTACTAAATTGTAAACATATACTTTCGTCACGTCGCAATGAATCGCAAAGTAAAAAACTCGTGATTGTCACGTTTTGCTAGTCTGCAAAAAAATAAAGTGATTGACAAGCGAATTGTATATGTTTATTTAACATTTATTTACATCTACTATTACATACACATACATAAACAATTCTTCTCTTTAGGCTTTTAACAGTAAATTGTGAAATTTGCTTCACACGCTTCAACATCTTAAATTCATATCCCTCAGATGGACTGTCGTATTTGAAGGGAGAGTTTTAAAATTCATACTATTTTGTAAGCATGTGAACTTGATCAAATTATAACATTTATGTTAAGAAAAATTAGTATTTGAAGATGTTACGGGAAAATGCTTCGCTGGCTCCGAGTCTTATATTTGAGACGTATTGCACTACTAACTAAAAATGATGCAACAATTCACGTAGTAATTGACATGGTTGCCTCTACTACTATTTGGGTTCACAATAGTAGATAACATAGAAAATGTGTTACATAATTACTAGCTTGTTTGTGATGCATTGTATTGATATCACTATGTGTGAACCAAAATGTATCCTCGATGAAAACAACTTATCCCGAATGACATTAACTGTTTTTCCCGTGACATAGCGTTTTCGAGATATTTAGCCACAAAGTTATTCAATACAGACACAATTTTATATATAAGCCTTTCGAATAGATGTTCCATGTCAAGAAAAAAATTAAAGGGGACACTAAGAAGTATTTCTCCAAAAAGACCCGACACCCCCGCTCATCCCCTTACCACTGAGAAATGCTTATAGACACATTGTTTTCTAATATATTTAACGAAGGAGTTCTTGAGATGCTTATAAGCGTAAATTGCTTATAAGAGGGCTGCATTACTGTATAGGTTAGCGAGAATTACTGTATAGGTTATATGTTAAAATATTGTTTTAATTGTTTTCCAGTTTCATGTATAAGATAAGAGTTTAAGCAAGTTATTCCAAATACCTAAGAACAATAAATGCACAATAAAATACAAACTGAAATAAAAGGGGTAAACAATAAATAAACCAGTGAATCTCAGTTTATACAAAACATTAATGATTTTTTGTTGCCAATTGGAATATTAAAGGATGAGAGGTTTCTAAGGATTTTAAAAATATACATATGTATGTACATATGTACAATTTTTTGTTGTTCCCACTCTAAACAATTTAATTAATATAATCGAGACGCTGCATAAGTTGAGCTGCCTTTTTTACACGTTTCATATTTTTCGGTCTTCCTCTAGTTCGCCTGCGAACTGATTTTGTGGTCTGACTTCGTACACTACCTTTACTTTTCGTTTTCATGAAGTCCTTAATAGATCGATTTTTGCGGGCCCATACTACGTAAGATAGTTTATCGTGTGGCGTCATCTGACGCCAATTTTCGCCCGCCATACAAGCTAATTTGGCGGCTCCGATTTTGTTAATACCACGACTGGCTAGGGTTTTACGATAATCTTGTAAAAATATGAAGAATGGATTTGTAGCTTTTGCTCGATGCTGCTCCTCTTGATTTGGGATACCATCACTGAGTGGCCTGTCGTCTAAGGACCCTTGATGATGGTTACCTTTTGACTTTGCAGTATTTTTCATTGCTAATTACATGTAATTTTGCTTTTACACAAGAAAAATTATTAAATGTAGAAATTGTTAGAATGTGGAATTGTTTTGAAATATGTATGTACATATGTATGTGTGTATGTAAAATTGATATTATTTTTTCATGTTTAACAACTTTTCAAAACTGTAAACGGCCATAATTCATTTAATAAGCATTATAGAGCGGAAAGGACGAACATTTGGGATTCGATTTTTTGGTCAAAAGTTTTAGATGGTCATAACAAACAACACTATGCAACAAATTAACACTTTTTGAAAAATACACGGACTTGACAGTATAGGTTCGATCCTATACTGTCGATACTAGGTTTGGCGAAATTGGTGACCAATTTTTTTATGGGACTCAAAAGTTTCTGAAATTCAATGGGCCCCTCGAAAAAGGTGTCATTTGCTTTTGTCCAACAGCTAATCCGAACTTGATGATACCGCTTAACTATGTTTGGCAATAATGTAGCTAAGAATATGTTGAATAAAGTTCTATAACATTTTATACGAAAAAATACTTTTCCTGCAGGTTTTTTTGAAAAAGTGATTGAAAAATAGTTTTTTTTCCCTTTTTTTAGCATAACTTACAGTGAAATACTAACATTTTTGAGGTCTTTTTGAGCTATTTAGGGCGCCTAGACACTTTTAGATAATATTGATATGTTCACAAAAGTTGTTCAGATTTACCGCGGCTTAATATTGTTAGTGAAAAATTACAAGTCCCTGTAAGTTAGGCTGAAAAAAAATATTTTTTCCTTTCACTTTTTCAAAAAAAGAGCAGGAAAAAGTTTTTTCGCACAAAATGTTAAGAAACTTTGTTCAGCATATTCTAAGCTATACTATTATTGCCAAATATAGTTAAGCGGTATCATCAAGTCTGAATTTGTTGTTGGACAAAACCGGCATCACCAATTTAGCCAAACCGAGTATAGGCTTATACTACCCTTTGGTAGTAGAATCAAGCCTATATTGTCAAGTCCGTGTATTTTTTCACTGTTGCATAGTGTAATCCTGTAGAGAAAAATTTGGGATCACTTAAAAAATGTGAAATTCCATCCAAAACTATTGTTAGTCGTCGGTGTTCTCCAACACATCCGAAATTCTACATTTATGGTCGAAAATTATTCATATTCATTATATAAGTTAAAAAAACAGCCATGAATGAAAATCGTAAAAATTTGACCTGATAGGTGGACCTACATGTCGAAATTTTAATTGGTCGGACACTATTAAAATTTTACATATGTACTTTAAATTGTTTTCCAAAGAATTGCTGCTTTTGAAATAATTTTTGTAACAAATTACAACGAAGACAAAATGAAGCGGCAATAAAAATGCATTTCAATGTTCAATTTTTCAAGTATTTGCATGTATTAGAGTCAAAGTTATATGCCCTTAACTTTTTGAGCAAACTGGTCCCTTTGTGTGGGAGAAACCAAGTTTTTCGCCCATTTTTTAAGTTAATAGTGGCGATTAAACTAATATTATGTGTGTGATTGCGAAAGATTCCGATTGGTTGTATAGAAACCACAACAGAGGAAACCACAATAGAGGACCAAGTTATGATATACATATCGTCATCTGAAATCCAAAATCACGTAACATCAAAAAAATCAAAATTAATTTTATGATTGATTATAGTCTATTAGGCTAAACTATACATTCCTACAGAATTTTGGAGTTCAATATCAGAATTTATGAGTGATACTCAAAATAACGTTACAGCAAACTAGGTCATTAAATAAGCGGAAAGATTCATAAAATTTTATTTTATTTAATTCAGAATGTACGCCGCAACTAATTGGGATAGATTTGTTATTTGATTTCGCCTTAATAGTCTGAAATCCCTAAATTTGGTCAAAAGCTTAAATTACTTTACTTTGTTTTTTGCTTCTCCTGAAAAACCATGAATATGTGGGTTACGTTATTTTGGATTTCAGGTTCGATATGTGGCTCCCGATTTGAATTCTACATATATATTCTGGGGAATTAAAACTATATAAATTCATAGCTTATAAAGTCCATATAAAGTTACTTTCCGATTAGACTTCCTAACGCTCTAGATCAAAGCTTCTCAAATGGTGGTCCGCGGCCCACTGGGGGCCGTAGCGACATATCAGGGGGGCCGTGACGCCTTGAAGAAAATTATGCACATTTAATTTTTGATTAAAATGACGTGGCGAATCGAATAAAGTGATGGAAGCAAGTTAATTGAATTCGGAAAATATCTTTCGGAAAATTTGGGCAATTGGAAAAATTTCTTTCGCATCTGAACTGCAATAAACCCACTGATATTGATTTTCGATTTCGAATAGAGCTTTATTTGTTTGTTTGTTTGAATACATATAAACTATGTCCCAATCAAAGTAATACAATAGTATCCTACCAGCGCGTTTTCTAATACACTTGTGATAGCCATTGAGCTACAAACAAACTGAACAAACTTATGTCGATTTTGTTTCTTGAAATAGTGCAGCATTTTCTTTGCCCTTTTCCCGAAAACTGCACTTTTCCAACACATTTTTGACGTTTGGAACTTTGAGTTAAGTGAAATTCGAGATACTATATTATTTTGACTTAAAAGGTGCAAATATTTTCTACTATTTCACGTCGATACCATTTTTTCCAAAACTAAATCGCCATTAATTGATAAGAGTTTCATGTCCAAAACTTCTGAAAAATTGCATGAAAAATTTCAATTTCTCAAAAAGAAATTCGACAATTCTCCACAGAAAAGAAGCTTAACCTTTATATTTGTCAAATAACAAAAAGTACAAATGGCTCATAACGTCAACATATGATGGGGACATTTTACCAACATAAAGCCCCCCAAAGACGAGTAATGCCGCAGGAACGGCAATATGTGTGTATTGGTGAATTTGACACAACATGAGAATGTACTGGTTGCAGTATGATTTTCAAAATGAATAACTTTCAAGCAGATGAACTTTGTTCATCATTTTATGTCAGATTATTAGAAATTGTATTATAAGTATGTTATTTACACAAAATTATTTAAAATTTTCGTTGTTAAGCCCCCCATAGATGAGTACTGCCGCAGGAACGGCAATATGTGTGTATTGGTGAATTTGACATAACATGAGAATGCATTGGTTGCAGTATGAAAATCAAAATACTTTTGATTTTCAAAATGAACACCTATTATTCAGATAAACTTTGAATAATGTCAGATTATTAGAAATTTTATTATAAGTATGTAAACAACGAAAATTTTAAATAATTTTGTGTGAAAAATGAAAAACAAATGAAAAATTTTATTTTGATTGTATCGAAAATGTCAATCACACACGTACACAAGGGGTTCATCGACATGAACTGCGGCAGTACTCGTCTATGGGCGCCTTTACATACTTATAATAAAATTTCCAATAATCTGGCATGTAATGATGAACAATACTCATCTGATTGATATGTGTTCATTTTGAAAATAAAAACTATTTTGAAGTCTCAGTGCACCCCCACAAATTTTTTATAATTTTATTCATAAAAATTATGAAAAACAAATTGTCTATTTTGTTAAAATTAATTCGTCTAAAATAGACAATTTGTTTTTAATAATTTTATGTAATAATACCTAAAGTCCCCCATAGACGAATACTGCCGCAGGAACGGCAATAATGGTGAATTTGACACAACATGAGAATGTGTTAGTTGCAGTATGAAAATCAAAATACTTTTGATTTTTAAAATGAATACCTTTCAAGCAGATGAACTTTGTTCATCATTATATGTCAGATTATTGGACATTTTATTATATGTATGTAAACCAGGAAAATTTAAAATAGTTTTGTGTGAAAAATTAAAAAACCGAAATTTTATATTTTGATTGATATGTGTGTACCGAAAATGTCAATCACACACGTACACAAGGTTCGTCGGCATGAACTGCGGCAGTACTCGTCTATATCAAAAATGTAATTTCAATTTTTTTAATTTTTCTCACAAAACTATTTCGTTGTTTACATACATATAATAAAATTTCCAATTATGTATGTGACATAAAACGATGAACAAATTTAATCTGATTGATAGGTGTTTATTTTGAAAATCAAAAGTGTTTTGATTTTCATACTGCAACCAATAGACTCTCATGTTGTGTCAAATTCATCAATACACACATATTGCCGTTCCTGCGGCAGTACTCGTCTATGGCGGGCTTAACGGTTATTTACATTGTTTTTAAAATTTGTGGTTATCTGGGTGTGCACGGAGCCTTCATGATCTTGGAAGTGGGCCGTGACGCAAAACATGGTGAGAAGCTCTGCTCGATCTAGCTTGAGAAATACTTTATTTTGCAAACAATAATGTCCCATACAAAAGTATCACATTGGTGGTATAGGCTTATATATAGCACCTATATGAAGTCCCCCTCCTCAATTTGGAACTCGATGCAGTACCACTCCAAGTAAAAATGTGTTACATCGGTTTACGATTTAATATAACACCCAGTGCCACTGTATTTTCACTAATCTGTTGAAATTTACATAAATTGTTTCCAATTCCAAACAATAACAGTTTCTAGAAAGCCTTAAGGTATAAAACAAAAATGGCATTCGCAACCGTTTACAAAAGTTAAGGCCCAACTATAATATGCATAAGTTAGCTTAAGCAACTGTGCGAATGCATGAAATCGTATGTGCCAAAGTGTAAGTGAACTTTTCGTTAAGTTCTCTCAGCTCTCTCTCAGTTCCCATTTGCTTAAGCAGGGTGCCAAACTTAACGCACATTCCGTACGGAATTGCTTATGCATATTATAGTTGGCCGTTTACAGAGATACATTTAGGGTCATTCGTTATATAACTTCAACTCTAAATATCAGTAGCCTGACCAGCGAAATATTGATGAAAATAGAGCGTAACAAAGCATTTTCTGTTTTTTACAGACAGAGTTTGATTTAAAATGTCCAAATTTATTGTATCTTATACATATGTATGTTATTAATTACTCGTGTTATCAACTAATTGTGTTAATTTGAATATTTGTTTCTTTCCCCAATTAGCACGAGTCGAAGAAGAGCTTGGAGCTAACACGAATGCTAAGCTAACGAATCAAATGTTTGTGCCGGCTGCCTCATCGGTGAACAACAGCAACAACATCAATAACAACAACAACAATATTAGCTGCAACAGCAACATAACGAACAACATTATACACCACAGTGAGGGACCGGACTCACTCAATGCCACCTACATTTCAGTTGTAAGTACAGCATTCTATTTCTGACATAATAGGATTTCTATATACATATATATTCGTACACTCGCAAAGTGAGCGCAGAATAACAGCTAATGGCTTAATTTGTCCGACAGACAGACAAACGAAACGAATAGACAGTAACACTGCTATGCAAAGTTGCCTTTTTATTATGTTACATGTCTGTATGTATGTCGGCTTCATTCCTTCTTATGTGAACGTTTTGATTTTGTTCTAGCCCAGCACTTTACCATTTAATTTACATCATTTTGTTTTGTTTTCGTTTCGTTTTTTCTTTCATATGTATTTTGTTACTTTGTTATTTGCTATAAAAATTACCGTGTGCTATAAAATCTCGTTGTTTGCTTGCGTGCGTGCGTGTGTGTTGTGTAATTGCTATAATTTGGATAAAATACTCATAAAGGGGGGCGATAAGTTGACGTTGAGCATAACGGAGCAGAAACCCGCCACCGCCGCTGTAAATTCTGGTAATAATTTATTTGGTTTAACTGGCACCACCACGAGCACAAGTTCAAATAATAATGGCCACAATTCGTCAGCTACCACTACACCAACATCTCCATTTGCTAATGCCACCTTTGTATCCGAATTCAACACAAATGCCAGCACTCATCATACATCCACCACCTCTCCACCAAATTCTTTAACCATCATGAATACCATACAATCTTCCTTACCTTCATCATCGTCCACTTTTACCAATCATAACAACACAAATAATAGCAACAACAACAGCAGCAGCACTGGTTCATCATCCACGAGCACTATAACAAGCAATAGCCTTCACAGTCCATCCGGTATTGGCACAAAGACAAATGTTCTAAAAACTATGGCCACACAGTCCTCGGCGGCGAGGACTTCGGCTTCGTCCTCATCCCCATCTGCATTAACATCGTCGTCCAACACTAGTGCTGAGACTACAAGTGCCTCCTTGTCTGCACAAAATAAATGCACAACTCCCACATTGACGTCCACCACGGCGGAAATGTTAATAAATGAGATATTCATTAATAATATTATCAATAACAATGTAAAAGGCAGTGTGGAGATGAACAACAGTATCGGCAAACAAACAAATGGTCTAAGCGAAGTCGATTCAACATCGTCCACCGCTAGGTCACACGCTAATCCCACTCCTTCGGTGGGCACCCTATTGTTTTCCACTCTAAGTGAACAGGAACGCCAGCAGAAGCAACGTGATGCCATAAATAAACAAAACTCCATGTATGCACCGCAACAATCAATTGAAAAAACCGAAAGTATCCCAGATAAAAAGGTTTGTTTTTGTTTCATTTATTTATTTTTTTTTAATTTACATATTATATATCTTGTGCTAAATTATATTTTGCTTTTAACTTTGTATGATTTTTGTATGTGTGTGTGTGCTTTAACCTGGTCACATTTTTAATCACCGCTGTGCTTTTTGTGTAATTTATGTCATATACATAAATAAGTATAGAATGTAGGTAAATTGGTTTGCAAAAAAAAGAGTCATTAATAGGTATGAGAGAATGAGAATGTAACCTAATCGGAGTTTATTAGATTTCTAAAGAATTTCTTGGAGTGCTGATAGCACAACAAATATAAACAGTTTTTCAGGAGAAGCGATCAAAGTTTGATGAATTTTTTAAATTCATGTGGAATTCCTTTATAATGCGAATCGAATTACCTTTACTGTTTTGTGAATAACTTTTGATTGGGTTGACGGATATATTTAGAAATTAAAAATCCAATTTCCCTAAAACATGCTAAGTCGACATAGCATGTTTTAGAATGGAGGTATAGACATTAGAGTTAGACAAATAACTATATTCCAAAATTTTGGAAACAATTTACATACTTAGAAGTAGAAAATTGAGCATTTTTTTATACAAGTATTTTTTTATCTGTCTGCATCCATAAGAGTAATTCATTTGAAATCACTCAAGTATATCCATTTTCTTGTAAGTCGCAGACGTAAAATTTTCTATAATATGTTTAGTCAGAGCCTTTTTCTTATATCTGTGGGTTTGTGGAATAACCGCATATCTCGAAAAACACGCAATGTTCAGGAGAGGCGAAATACCGCTTCAATCGTAGAACATTTACCCTAGGGAAGGACAGCTACATCTTGAAGAAAAAAAAAAAACTATTCGCAATTAGCAATGTTATATATGTATCGATATGTAATGACTAACGGAATAAATTTGTGTTAAAATTGCAATATCGAAAAATTCGGACTTAGGTTGTTATTCTAGAAAACCACAGATATATCTAGAGGAATATGTTGCTATGTCTTATAGGAGAAATGTTAGTGATTTTAGACATTTGTTACTTAGCTTGTTATGGAGACAGACTTTTAAAGTTTCCCTATTATACAAAATTCCTACATTTCCATCGTTTTGGGAAGAATTGTTAAAAATAAAGTAGTGAGTGACGCATGTATCTCAAAATTGCTGTATGTATATGATTTTTTAATTATCTAATTCCAAATTTTAAAATAAGCAGTAATTTTCGAAAACATTTGAGCCTTTGCATGGAAAAGGCTACAAATTGTAATGAAAATCGAAATATTTTGATAAAAGCGCACGAAGCCTGGAAAGAATAAAAAATATATCGAATATTAAGAAAGAAGTAAATTTTTCCACAAATTTTCCATATAGATTTTATATATAATTTCTAAAACACAGAAACACGATTTAATGAAAAAAGTGTGCTTTTTTCAACGGTATCAATATATTTCTGATATCGCTTCGAGATATACAAATATTACAATTATACCGTGGAACAGGTATGTGTCCATGTGTCCACTGTTTACACAGTATATGTTAAAATTTTCCGTTTTTTAAAGTAGATACAAAAAAATTTTGCTTTGTAACTCAAATTCTCGACCCTTTTTTGTTTTTTTATGTTAACGTCCTTTTAATGACTCTTTTTAAAGTATACATATATGTGAATACTTTTGGATACAGGAATTAATGCTGATGAAAATTAAATTTTCACAATTTTCTAATCTCTTTTATTTCGAATTTTCTTCTAGCCCTATTTGCAAAAACACAATCATCACAACAATCATGTTATCTCAACACAAAACGATGCAATGGTTTCGCCATGGCTGGTCTCCTCCGAAGTCGTGTCGGCACCTAAAGGCAAAGAACCAACGATCATCAGAAAATCTGTTATTACAACACAGTTGTAAACCGAATTTAGTTTTAAATGGAATTTCAATTTACTTAATTTTAATTATTTACATGTTTATTTATGTACTATGATGTCTCACCACGTGTATGTCTCCTTATTTATTCTACTTAAACAATTATTTTGATCTTGAATTAATTTTTAATGATTTCAATATCTTCGAAAAGATACAAACAACAAATAAGTAATTTTAGAAAAAACGAAAGACAATGAAAATGAAATTGCAAACCAACTTTGAAAAAGTTAATTAGACTATAAGTAAGTGCCTTAAATGCAGCTATATATATATACAACCTATACTACTTAATATAAGTACTTAATTATTAACGACTTTATACAAATCGAATTCATCTGAAAGCGACTAAAAGTATTCAAGTTTCGCGTGCGTTTAAATTAGTTTTTCGTTAAATTATTCAGAGACCAACCATCGTTAGAAAAGGCATTTATTTTTTGTGCGTATACATTTTTTTGTGTTAAATAAACAACATTCCACTTTTTGAATGTACTTTTGATTCCTTCCATTACTGTGTATTTCTATATTTGCCTAAGTAGTTAATATTTTCTTCAATACGTATCCCACTCCGTGTGTTGTTGTCTTTTCTGCGATAACACACGCATATGTTAGCTTTTCATGTTTATTATGTATTTTATACTTTATATACCTTTTTTATGTATATGCTTTATTTTAAACAAACAATACTAATACATTGCAATGTATTGAGTTATCTGGAAGTATTATATTATATCCCCCGAAAGTAATCAGCAACAAAGCAAAAAGTTAATGTAATCTGAATACAATAAACTAAGTAATACATACTATACAATAATCCAAGCAATTCTATATACAATAACATTTTCAATACAATAAAAAACAACGATATTTTATATACATATGTAACTTATACCATATTCATATAAATATATATATAGTTATACAACTTTATTTAAATAAATAAATATTCCCATATACAATTTATACAGACTTGAGTTTCATTTATTTGTATTTACTATGTACATGCTACTAATAAAATTTCGAAACCATTTACAAAGTGTTATAGAAATCACGTTTGTGCAACTCTGACAAGTTTGCACATATTGCCCATTTCGTGAAAAAGTGTCACATTTCAAAATTGCAAACCTTTATGAACTAATAATGCGTACCAAACACTTCTACATTATAAAACTGTTTGCTCCAAAAACGACGACAATATTGGAACAAACAGTAGCATAACCCTACCCCCTTTCCAAAAAAGTCCCAAAATGTTGTATAAACTAAAATATTGTTTCACGTGTTAGAAACCATGTTCTTTTTAAAATCTACTTTTCATAATCTCTTACAATTCCAAACCGGGATTTTTAATTAGTTTGTGAAACTTGGTTAAGATACGGATTTAAGCCAAAAATAAACTAACGCTGGGTGTCAAATCAAAAATGGCTTGTAAAAGTCTAAAAGTAGCCCCGCAAAAACAAAATTGTTGTACTCCCGTCATTAGCTCGTTAATGGGAATCTTTTCAATGAAATGCAGCCCAAATGAAAATGAAAGCGAGCCCTTAAATTACGTTACAAAAAGTGATTCAGGAAATTACGCCCCAATCAAAGAAAAGAACATGAAATGACAAAACACAAAAAATAAAAAAGGTTATCTTTGTTACTAAAGTTAGGTTTCTACGTGAAATTGATGTTTTCAGCTTATGTAGCCCTCATAATTTCCTCTACAAAATAAATGGTATACATATTGGCTTTATCGCGCTTATACTTTTAAAAATATGGTCCTAATACTAATGTGCCTTCCATAAAAATTGGACTTAAAAAATATATACATATTTGGTCACACGTCCCGAATTTCGAGACTCTGGCAGCATTAGTCCTCGAAATATTAAATTCACGTTGTGTGGGTGGTACCACGCCCATTTGTCCAATCATAACCCAATATGTATAGCTACGAACATTTTGTACATTCAAAGAAAAATTCCCTTTTTTGAGATAAATGATCGGATGTTTATTTCATAATAAAGAGGAAGGTATGCTGTTAATAATGAAAAACAACATCAGCCAAATGGCCACCACGACCACGCTTACAGGACCATATCATTTTCAAGAAATTTTCCATAACCAAATCGCAAAGTGGCTGCCCTATGTCCTCGATATCCTCACGAATTCTATCTTTGAGATCTTGAATCGACGCTGGGCTGTTGGCGTAGACCTTATCTTTCACGTGGCCCCAAAGGAAGAAGCCGCAAGGTGTTAAATCACAAGTTCTCGGTGGCCAATTGTGATCACCTCTTCGAGAGATAACACGGTCTGGAAACTTTTCCCGTAACAGAGCAATGGTTTCGTTGCTTGTGTGGCACGTAGCGCCGTCTTGTTGAAAGTAAACGTTGTTCAGATCAATACCATCCAACTCCGACCATAAATAATCATTAATCATCTCTCGATAGCGCAATCCATTCACCGTAACTGTTGATCCAACATCATTTTCGAAAAAGTAAGGTACAATGACCCCGTCGGACCATAAACCGCACCTAACAGTCACACGTTGAGGATGGAGAGGCTTCTCAACAATAACTCTTGGGTTTTCCGAGCCCCAGATGCGACAATTTAGTTTGTTGACGTAGCCACCGAGGTGGAAATGAGCCTCATCAGTCAAGATGATTTTGTATCGTTCGTATCGTATTTTTCTTCGATCGTTTTGTATCGTTCATGTATATGGGGGATTTCATGTTAAATGAATGTATTCTGATCGGGATGAAAATCATTGCTGTGGAGGCGGTGTAATTTTCCCGGAGTCGAAAAATTATGGTCGACACGGAGATAAATTGTGCGAAATGTACCATTTACATAATATAACTTTTACGTGCATAGACAAATTGGAGAAAACTAAATAATTTTTGAAACATAATTTTATATAACGGCAAGGACTACCCTCGCACCAAATTTCATGATTAAATCTTAATTCGGTTGTTTGTTACGGTCTTTCAGAATTAAGGTAACAATGTATACATTTTAGGCGACGCACATTGAAATTTTAAAATTAAAAAAATGCCTAAAATTTTTTTTATAGATATCGAATTTGCTGTGCATTTTAAACATAGAGATGTTTGCTTATTTTTTGCATGTGTACGATTTATGCAGATATGCATTTTGTATATGCACGATTTATGCAAATATTCAGTTTGCATAAAATCTGCAACACAAATTAGGTGTATACATATTTAATTATTTGTGAACGAAACATTTTTGTGTTATCAGTTTAGCTATACAACCATCCAATAAAAATATGCAATTGCATGTATTCCGCTGTCTACCTATTGTATTTAGACAATTATGTCGAAAGAGTTTACGGTAGCTTTTTCTTTAATCCTTTTTAAAAAATAAATAAAAAAATGTTTGCCATTTTTTGCGAATTAAAACTAGTTTTGACATTTTAAAAATGGAGGTTAAACACATATTTTAACATGACTCGATAACCATTTATCCGAATTGGTTAAGGAAATCTTTAAATAATCCTAAATTACGTAGCATTCCACCTTTTTTATTATAATTTTTTGATTACTAAAATGTTTTAAAAAATAGAATTATTTCGCAATATCTTGCAAGATATCGTTGAAACCGCTGAACGTTGAAGGCTAATTAAGTTTGGATTCTTTACAGTTTTCCTTTTTTCGAACGGTCCCAACGCCGCTACTCTTACCCGGCCCTTCCGACCGAGGGGGCCACATCCCCATGACGTAGTGTTTGTGTACACACCATGATCCGGACCATGGCGGGTTAACAGTAGAGGGTGGAAATACCAGCTACAGCAAAATTTCAACAGCCGGTACATGAAAAATTCATATGTTTTTTTATATATAGACATGAAGTGAATCTCTTAACAATAATATTAGTCTACTTACACATTTAAAAAAAAGATTATTCTAGATCTAACTGCATCAATTTCTACATCAATGTCAATAAATTCACATAAAGTGTTAAAACCCATGCACATTTTACGAATGGGCTCTGCCGAAGCATAGTTTATACGTTGAAAATCAATATGTAATAATTGGTAATATCTGGAAGGTCTATATGGTACATTGAATCCAATCGTAGACAGAATAAAATTAGAGGGCACATCACCATTCATAACATTCAGCATCATGGTGGTGTAGGTCTAACTAGGGACGTAGACAACTGCCTAGTTACATATGGATCTACGAATTATTTCGCACATCGCTTAATGAAACTGAGATTTATTCACCATTGTAACTATGTGTTTATTGAAATTGAGTTTAGGATCCATCAATATACCAAGAATCCACAAAGGATTCAACAGTATCTAAATTGGGACCATGAAGACTAAACCTAGATGGAATCACTCTCGACCTAGAGAAACACATATGTTTACATTTCTTAAGATTAAGGTCCAATTTCCAAAACTAACCAAATCATTTTGAAGGAGCATTGGATATTCAGATATTTTAAAAGAATAAAATATCTCAACATCATCTGCATACATCAGTAAATTAGAATTAGAAATTGAACCTGGCCAAATCGTTGATGAATAGCAAAAACAGAATGGGACCAATATGGCTACCATGGGTTCCCCATGGTAGATGGAACAAAAATTGGATCAGAACAGGATCTACCACATTTCACAATCTGAATACGACTATCAAGATAAGACGATATCCAACGCAATAAGTTGTTACTAAAACCAATAAGATACAGCTCATGTAAAAAAGGTTTGTGATTGCCTCTATCGAAAGCTTTACTAAAATCTGTACAATCATAAACCAATTCGATTAATAGTTCTCGAGTTATGCTAAAATAGTGATTTAACATCCATTTTTAGATGTTTACCTTTATTTTGATAGTGTCCACTAATACCCTAAACTTTCGTTTGAGCAAAAAATAAAAAAAAGTTTTGGCAAAATAATAGGGTTATAGGGTTTTTGCTGATCTTTATTTGTTTATTTTTCTAAAACTCAATATTTCATTCATAATTTAAGAATATATTCACGAGATACAAAAGTAACAAATAAAAAAACGAAAAAGAAAACAATTATAAGCGAGTAACACCAGCCTCTTGCCGTCGTCATATTCTTCTATTCTATATCTATAGTATGACCTTGAGCTTAAATAAGGGTCAGAATATTAATATCAAACTATGTATTTTATTTTTGGCTAAAATTTTTATAAGCAGTTACAAATAGGTAAAATAAGATCTCGCTATCATTTTTTTCTTAAATATTTTTTTGGAAAAAATGTTGTGGGCTTTTTAATTTTTGAAAAAATTAAAAAATGAGTTTTTGTTTTTTACGAAATTTGTAATTGCTCTCGAACGGCTGAACCAATTTTTGTTTTAAAGAGGACACAATGTGCCATAATTTTATGAAAGATGTTTTATGAAAGATTTGTTTTAAAAAAATCTTTTCAAAAAATGCTCCCCTCACTTGAATATCTGACCGTCCAGAAATTTTATTGCCCATCCAGAAATGTTGATACGGATGAAATCGATGCATAATGCGCTCCGATATTTACAAAATACTAGCACACGGTAAGGGAAAAAAATGAAATTAAATTTTTAATTGCAGATATCTAGGTATCTGTGGCAGCACCAAGACCGTCGTGTTCGAATGACAAACAATCTGGCAAGGTTGTAACGAACCAGAGGAGGAGAAAACAACAGCTGATTCCTAGAGAAGTCTTCGCTGTCAACTGTAGCATTTTTAGTAATACTTCGTAAGATTTTGTGAACTAGTTTTAGTAATAATAAAATATAATTAGATAGTTGTTAAATGTAAATGCGAACGTCTTATTACTACATCGGCAACAATATTGGTGACCCCGCTTTTCACGCACAATCTGAAGTGGTATTTTTTACATTGCTACAAAAACTTCTTGGAAGCAGAGCAGCGAAAAAAATTGATAGCAGTGCAGCAGCGCTTTTAAAATTTTCAACGTTTTTTCATGCATCATTTTGCCAAAATAGTCTACGTTTTTGCTTATGCATTCCAGACACAACTTGAGGCAACGATAATACTCTGATTACAACGAGGAATCGCTCCGATATGGAATTTTTCGACAGTAGTAGTATAAACATGTCGGAAATGGCAAATAGAGGCGCTACAACGTGAAGTACACTCTCTTCGGCAGTCATCAGTGAACGCATATGAAGGACAGCGATCGAACCTGCATAAAGTGCATATTCCAAAATTCAACAGACAAAATCCGGAATTATTTTTTGCTCAGGTTGAACGTTCATTTTCTCTCTGTGGTGTTACAACGGATACGGGCAAATTTGATGTTGTTTCTGTGCGCCTTGAAGACGACATACTCTTGTCGGTTGAAGACCTCATAACAAATCCGCCGTATGACGACAAATATTCTACATTGAAGGAGAGACTAATTACAAAATTTTCTGAGTCTTCCGAGTCTAAATTGCGACGTTTATTGCAAGGTGGTGAGACAACAGGTATGAAGCCGTCGGAAATGCTATCCCACATGAGACGTTTGGCACCTGGTAAAGGAAATGAAACGATTATTCGGACACTATTTCTCTGGCAAATGCCAGATTCGATTCGCCCTCTATTAACTGTGTGGGAAGAGGAGGATTTAGACAAACTAGCTAAAAACGCAGAAAAAATGTTGGATGCTATAGGAAATACTGTGTATGCTGTCTCCGAGGCACCACCACATTCTGATACCAACATTTCGATTGACGCAATTAATTCGCCTGTGTCTTTAGCTGATATTTGCAAGACTTTAACGGATCTTTCTGCTAAAGTGGACACCTTTCAAGCGAGCAATAAAAGCAGATACGTTCATCATCCATCCAGATCTCACAGTCATTCACGTTCAAATAATAGACCTTCTAACAACAAATTGCTTTGTAGGTATCATCAAAAGTTTGGAGATTCTGCCAAACATTGTAAACCGAATTGTCTACGCTACAACACTAGTTCGAGAAGATTAATAGGGCTGTCGTCAGTTAACACGGCTGGCGATGGCGGCAATGACAACCCAGTAAAGGAGAATCGTCTACATATCTACGACACATGTACAAAGTCTCGATTTTTAATTGATTCCGGATCAGTGGTGTCAGTTGTACCCCCATCCTTAATCAGAACAACTCTAAAGCCGTCCGGCATGAGACTTCTTGCTGCAAACAGCAGTGAAATACAAACTTATGGTAATTGTGTTCTTAAATTAGACCTAGGTCTACGTCGTGAACTCAAGTGGTTGTTTACCATTGCCGATGTTCAGTCGCCCATTTTGGGGGCAGACTTTCTAATTCATTACAATTTGATGATTGATTTAAAACGGAAATGCCTCATCGATAATACGACAAATTTAACAAGCCGTGGCGAAATTCGTAAAACCAAAGATTTTAGTATTTCAACATTATCGCCTTCGACAGGTCCCTTCCATGAATTACTGAAGGAGTTTATTGACATCACAACTACTACTTTGACGCGTAAATCAACGAGTGATGCAATTATTGTTCATAACATCGAAACAATCGGAAACCCCGTTGCAGATCGTCCACGAAGACTTTCTGGAGAGAAACTAGCAGCTGCTAAAGCGGAAATTGACTTCCTATTGGACAATGGTATATGTCGTCCCTCCAAAAGTCCGTGGGCTAGCCCGCTTCATATGGTGTCGAAAAAAGATGGTGGTTGGCGAGCGTGTGGGGATTACCGAAAGCTGAATTCCAAAACTGTACCTGACCGATACCCAATTGCCAACATCAACGATTTTTGTGAGAAATTATATGGTAAGTCAGTTTTTTCTACACTCGACCTTGTTAAGGCTTATTACCAAATACCAATGGCTGCAGAAGACATCCAAAAAACAGCAGTGTGCACCCCTTTTGGACTTGTGGAATTTTTATATATGCCATTCGGGTTGAGAAACGCCACACAAACCTTTCAGAGGTTTATGGACTCCGTTTTGAGAGGTCTTGATTTCGTTTATTGTTATATTGACGACATGATTGTTATATCTGAGTCTATTGAGGAACACCAAATACATTTACGGCAGATTTTTGACCGCCTTCGACAATTCGGTCTAACAATCAACGTCAATAAATGTAAATTTGGACAATCTGAAGTACAGTTTCTTGGTTACATCATCAACGGCAATGGTTGTACACCTCCAACAGATCGTGTTGCCGCTATTGAAAATTACACCAAACCTGAAACTATTTGCGAGCTTCGCAGATTCCTCGGTGTCGTCAATTTTTATCGTCGTTGCATCCCACATGCCGCTCAGCTGCAGGCACCACTCAATGAATTCCTTAAGGACTCCAAGAAAAATGATAAGAGGAAGGTTCCTTGGACACTTGAAGCTGAAAATGCTTTTGCATCTTGCAAACGCAGCCTTCGTGAAGCAACTATGCTAGCTCATCCAGCACCCAATTCAGATTTGGCCCTTACAACCGACGCATCAGACATTGCCATTGGAGCTGTATTGGAACAAAAAGCAAATGAAATTTGGCAGCCACTCGGATTTTTCTCTCGAAAATTATCTGCGGCAGAGAGAAATTATAGCACATATGACAGAGAGTTGCTTGCTATCTACGAGGCTATAAGATATTTTCGTCATTTGCTGGAGGCAAGACATTTCATAGTTCGGACCGATCACAAACCGCTCGTCTATGCATTTTCGCAAAAACCAGAAAAAGCCTCGCCTCGACAATTGAGGCACCTTGATTTCATTTCGCAATTCACGACAGAAATTTTGTACTTGTCCGGTTCTGAAAACTCAGTGGCAGATGCACTGTCCCGCCTTAACGCAATTTCAATGCCAACATCAGTCACTCTAATGGAACTGCAATCAGCTCAAGAGATGGACGAAGAGTTGAAAACTATTTTGGATGGCGCAAATTCTTTAAAACTTCAAATAGTACATTTTGATACGACATCAGTATACTGTGACGTATCCACAGGATATGTTCGAATGTATGTTCCTGAGTCACTACGTCAACAAATCTTCAATTCAATTCATAATCTTTCACATCCTGGCGGCCGTGCTAGTCTTCAACAGATACGTGAGAAATACGTATGGCCTGGAATGAAGAAACAAATCCTAAATTGGTCTCGGAATTGCATATCGTGCCAAAGAGCAAAAATAACCAGACACAACCGCCTTACTCCAGACAAGATAGATGTCCCAGACAATCGTTTCGATCATGTTCATTTGGACATCGTGATAATGCCGTTAGTACAGGGTTATAGATATTGTCTCACCATGATCGATCGATTTTCACGATGGCCTGAAGCTGTTCCTCTGAAGGACATGTCGGCCCAGACGGTCGCGACTGCATTTTGGTCCAACTGGATTTCACGCTTTGGTTGTCCTAAAACAATTACGACAGACCAGGGCACACAATTCGAGTCCGCGTTATTCAAGGCCCTAGCGAATTTAATAGGTTCGAAACGTACTCGAACAACTGCTTATCATCCACAATCGAATGGAATGATTGAGAGATGGCACAGATCTTTCAAAGCAGCTTTAATGTGTCATTCACAAGTATCGTGGGTCGATATACTTCCAACTGTTTTGTTCGGATTAAGGACAGCTGTCAAAGAGGATCTTCAAGCTTCGCCTTCGGATCTTCTTTATGGTGGGCACTTACGGTTACCTCAAGAATTCTTCACCGAATCAGAAATTCCTGCCAATTCATCTGAATTTTTAAGGAAACTTCGTGAATACTTCAACTTCCTGCGACCAATTCCAGTGTCTCACCACAACAAAAACAAAATGTTTATTTTCAAGAACCTCGATGGTTGCACTCACGTTTTTCTTCGGACGGACGCAGTACGAGGACCACTTGAACCACCTTACTCTGGACCGTTTGAGATAGTCCAACGAATTTCAGATCGGTTATATACGATACGAATTAAGAACAGGGACGTGAACATATCGGTAGATCGACTCAAGCCAGCTTTCGTCATCAATAATACTGAGCCTGAACATCCTCAAACAACACAAACACCTCTACCGAGTCCTCAAACAACAGCAACACCTCTACCGAGTCCTCAAACAACAGCAACACCTCTACCGAGTCCTCAGACATTCTCTCAAGACTCATCAACTCAGAGTACACAGTCCACCGAACTTCCAATTGTGCGGAACACACCAACTAGGGGAATATCGTTCCAAGCGGATCGGGTATCGGATCCTGACTTGGTCACTGGAGAGGGAGTGGCTGTGGCAGCACCAAGACCGTCGTGTTCGAATGACAAACAATCTGGCAAGGTTGTAACGAACCAGAGGAGGAGAAAACAACAGCTGATTCCACGAGAAGTTTTCGCCGTCAGCGGTAGCATTTCTAGTAATACTTCGTAAGATTTTGTGAACTAGTTTTAATAGTAATAAATAGAAATAAATAGTTGTTAAGTATAAATACAAACGTCTTATTACTACAACGACAACTATATATCTATAATAATATAATTCTTAGGCGTAAACAGTTTATTTTTAGACCCCAGTTAGTAGAACACACGCAAAAAAAATTTATAAATCGGAAGAGACACACGAGTTACACGCGCTTGAACATTTTCTTCACCCGATGTGGCCAACTTTGAGGCCCTCTAGCTCCGCCCCTGTTTGATATAGGGGGCCAAATATAAAACATAACTTTTCCAACACCTCTTCATCTACAATGTCAAGTTTGGTCACAATCGGTTGTTTGGTTAAGAAACCGTCGAATTATTTCCCTCATTTGAATTCGTGCCACTGTGCAGTGTTTTGCAAAAAAGGGCGAACATTGTCAGACTAGTCTTGGTATTTCGTCCACGACTTTTACAAATATTGAGACTCACAAACATTTTTTGCTGTTCTGGATTTGTGAGAGTGCGATGAATATTGTGTAAATATGAAGAAAATCGAGGGGAAGCAATTTTTTCTACAAAGGTTTAAACAAAAAAAATTCAAAGAATGGCGCATTGTGTCCTCTTTAAAACAAAGTAAACTTTGCAAAAATCGGTTCAGCCGTTCGAGAACAAGTACAAATTTCGTTAAAAACAAAAACTATTTTTTTTCTAAAATTTAAAAAAAAAGAATGATAGCGATATCTTATTTTACTTACTTGTAACTGCTTATAAACACTTTAGCCAAAAATAAACTACATAGGTCGATATTAAATATTCTGACCCATATCTAACAACAAAAATTATAGTTTTGACACAATGCCACAAAAAGTTTTAATTCGCAAAACAAAAAAAAACGGTAAACATGTTTTCCATTTTTTAAAACGATGGAAGTAAAGGTATCGAAAACGCTTTGAACTAAATTTTCTAAATACAATAGGTTATATAGATGGGAAAAGGGATGTTTCACCAAAATTCAACACCCTCCAATTCGGAGATTCCTTTAACCGATATCGTTGAAATGCGTTGTGCAATAACTAACACTCAATAGGACTAAACTTGATGCAAGTTTCATCCCGATCAGAAAACAGCGGTTTCAAAAGATCACTCGCTTGGCATGAAATCCCCCATATATTCAATCCTATATAAATATAAACCTCAAGACGATAAATAGGTCGAACAGAAAGAAATAACGAGATTCAGACAAGAGAATCTCGGCGTTTTGAAAGTCTACGCATGGAGGTCGTTTTGGGGGGTTGTGAATATTTGCCCTTTCTCACATTATTATGATAAATCGGCATAGCAAACCTTGTGATCCTATCATTTTATGTATAGGATATGTTCAGCAATACTACTTAAAAGCTTCAGATAACGGTCATTTTTGGATCTATTGTACTGCATTTTTCAGAACATACCAAAGCCCAAAACTTAACACAATCACCAAAAAACCGACAAATTTCAGTAAAACCCCTCTTTGGCATGTTCGAGACACTACGTTGAATGAATTACATTACTTATGCGACAACGTGTTCGAAGCAATGAGAACACCAGTAAAGGGAGTTTGATTGGAACGGGGCTTCTCACCAAGATTTGCGTCACAGCCATTAACCATTATTTTTTTTAGCAAAATTGTGCATTTTAGACTTGCTAATTTTAACCAGCATCTACAAAATGTGTATAATTTTGGTTAACCTTTTTTTGGTTATAATATTAGACGTCTTTTGGTATACTTGGCGACTTTTAGCGATTGGAAAATGGATCAATGAAGCTCTATTAAATTTTGAGAGAAAAAAATTAGTTCACTTAATTATGGCTAGCATTTGGCGAGTCTACCTTGTGTATAAAATTACTTAGTAGGCACATACATGCTGTTACACACATTTTATGCTACAAAATTAAAAATAATAAATCCTTTTGGGCCAAATTTATTGTATATTGTATACAAAAAGCAAGCACTCATTTGAAATGTCACACATGCCTTAAGACGGACTTATTGAAGGTAGCCAATGCAAGAAAACGAAAAATGTGTCGAACTGTTTTCAATTCAAAAGTTTTATTAGGAATACATAAAAATATTTTAGAAACGAAAAATTATAGATACTTATTGAATACACTTCAAATGCCTACTATGGTATTAATATTAAATGTAAAATGAAAAAATAACAAAGTGTTATTGTACAAGTATGTACATTCAATACCCCTTCTCAATAACACTACATAAATATCAATTAATTAAGCCTCCAAGTTTCTTAAGAGTACCTAGTTTTATATTACCTAAGGGCTTAGTTAACATATCTGCTATCATATTGCTCGTAGGACAGTACTGATAATCTATGCTACCGGAATTCTTAACATCTTTAATATAAAAATATTTCACATCAATGTGTTTGCAGCGTGGATTGATTCTTTCCGAATCCAATATTTTTAGACAGCTTTGATTGTCTTCGAATATTAGCGGTTTTTCCACAAGTTCAATTTCAAAATCTTTTAACAATTGTTGTAACCAGATACATTCTTGTGTTGCTTCGGCAAGGGAAACTAATTCAGCTTCAGTTGATGAAAGAGTTACAATATTCTGCTTTCGACTAGCGTAACTAATGGTAGCCTGGCCAAGTTTAAACAAGTAACCGCTAGTTGATTTCCGATCCTTGTTATCCCCGGCCCAATCCGCATCGGCATAACCAGTCAACTTTACATGTTTCGTTCCAACACAAAGCTTTTCGTCTCGAGTTCCTTTCAGATATCTGAATATACGTTTCACCTCATTCCAATCTTTTTTTGTTGGCTTGCTAACTTTGCGTGATAAAATTGAAACGGCAACTGAAATATCTGGCCTGGTATTACCGGCTAGGTAGAGTAGCGAACCAATAGCCATTCGGTATTTATTGTCGTTTTCCAAATGTTCATCCTTGTTTATTTCCTTGAAGTAACCGGTATCTAGTGGGATAGATGATGTTTTTGCGTTTTCGATATCATATTGTTTCAGCATTTTGTCAATATATCCAGCTTGTGATATATAAAATAATTCATCCTTATCTCTAGATATTTCCATCCCAAGATATAGTTTAAGTTCTCGCATATCCGTAACTTTAAAATTTGACGATATGTAAGATATTACCTCTTGAATAGTTTCATCACAATTTGCTGCCACAATTATGTCATCTACATATACGAGGACATATATGTAGCTGCCACAAAATTCCTTTACATATAAACAATTATCCGCGATTCCCCTTCTGAATCCGAATTTATTCAGTACATCATTAATTCGCTGATTCCAGCATCTAGCGGATTGCTTGAGCCCGTAAATACTTCGGTTTAATTTACATACAAGGCTCTCCTTCCCATTTTCGACAAAACCCTTTGGCTGTTTTATATAAATTTCTCTGTCAATATTTCCGTTCAGAAAAGCTGTTTTGACGTCAATATGATGAATTTTTAAATTTTTAAACGAAGCCACTGCTAGTAATGTGCGTAGGGTTGTATGTTTTACAACGGGAGCAAAAATATGGTCGTAATCTTCGCCATACTTCTGCGAAAATCCTCTTGCGACAAGCCTTGCCTTGTATCGGTTTCCACCTTCAGCCAATGTCTTAATTTTAAAAATCCATTTACAACTTACTGCTTTTCTACCTTTGGGTAATTGTACCAAATCCCAAGTGTTGTTGTTGTACATTGACTGCATCTCATCTTTCATTGCCAGAAGCCACTTTTCTTTGTCTGGATGGTCCATAACTTCTTCGTAGGTTTGAGGTTCTAAGGCCATGGTCGTCATGTTTACCTCGTATCTTTGTGGCCTTTTACCTTTTGTTGATCTTGATGAAACTCTCTTTGGGATAACAATATTTTCCTCTTCTGAAGTTGATGATTCACTTGCTGTTTCAAAAATTGGACTTTGTTCGTCTCCTGACAATATATCGTTGTTTCTGGTTTCTTCCAAGACTTCTTCTTTTTCGTTATTGTTTGACGCCTCTTTCGTTCCATAATTTTCTTTAAAAATTGATTCCATGAATTCGATTTTTGACTTATCCTCTTCCAAGAAAACTACGTCTCTACTTATTGTGATGGTGTTGTCACCAGGATCAAGCAAGCGATATCCTTTTGTTTCATCACTATACCCCACGAAAATATATTTTCTTGAAACAGCATCCAACTTCCTGCGATTTTTCTTTGTGACATGAGCATAAGCAACTGAACCGAAAATTTTTATATGTTTCAAACTTGGTTTTCTCGAATACCATTCTTCGTACGGTGTCACTTCTGTAGCAGCTGATGGTAGTCGATTTTGCAAGTAATTGGCGGTGTTGACTGCCTCCGCCCAGTATTTCAAATCCATATCCGCATCAAAGAGCATGCATCTTGCCATTTCCATTAGGCTTCTATTCTTTCTCTCAGCTACGCCATTTTGCTCTGGTGTATATGGAGCCGTTAGCTGGTGAAATATGCCTTTGCTTTTCAAAAAAGTTGTCATCTCATTGCTGCAAAACTCTCCGCCTCTGTCTGTCCGCAAAATTTTCATATGCTTACCAAATTTTGTTTCGGTGAATGCAACGAAATCTTTCATTTTATGGATAACATCGTTTTTATTTTGTAAGAAATAAACAGTACAATACCTGCTCTTGTCATCTATGAGAGTCAGAACGTAGCGATTACCATTTGGAGTACAATTTTGCATTGGACCACACAAATCACTATGTATTAAGTCCAGTGTATTATCTGCACGATTCTCTGCAATCTTCGGAAACGGTTTCCTAGTCATCTTTCCTTTCAAACACACTTCGCACTTACTGTTACAATTACAGCTCTCCAAATTTATCCCGTCCATTAGATTTGTATTCATTCCAGATTTAATTGCATCTGTATCACGATGGCCAAGCCGACGGTGCCAGGTATGAATACACGACGTCATCATAGCCATATGTTTTTCATCCATAACAAAAAGATTTCCACGCAATGTAGCACTTGCATACAACTCACCTTGAAAAGTTATCAAACATTTTTGTCCTTCAAATTTTACAGCGAATCCTTCCATAGTTAACTTTGGAACTGATATCAAGCTACCATCCAATTGTGGCATAAAAAGAACGTTTTTCACTTTAATTTCCTTATGCAAACCAAAGAACATCCCTTCACCTATACCATTGGACTTCAAATTTGTTCCGTCGGTTAGAAAAACATCATTTGCGCAATTTTTATCAAGCTTCGTGAAAAAATTTTCGTTGCACGTCATGTGGCAAGTTGCAGCCGAATCAATGAACCAGCAGTCTTTATTCCGAGATGAAGCGGCAACAAAACACGCATTTCGGTCCGTGTTGGACGTATATTTTGCTTTGTCTTTCTGCTTACTCTGACCCTGAGTACAATTTCGTTTAATATGGCCATGCTTACCACACAAATAACATTTCGGGTTATAGCTTTGCTTCTTGCTTCTGGTTTTCAACACAGCTTCTTGTTCGACAAACGTCCCAATTCTTCGCTTTGCCTCTTGCATTAGTTTTTCCTTTACCATTTCCAGTGTTAGATCTTTTTCCGGGCGAACTTCTAATGCTGATACCAAGATGTTGTAATTTTCAGGTAAACTTCCAAGAAGGAATGAAACGACTTTATGTTCTGGGAATTCTTCCCCGAGATCCTCTAATTTACCAACAATTTCTAAAAATTCTGATATGTGGCTTTCCATCGACTGACTTTCGTTCATACGCTTTGATGACAGTTGCCGGAGGAGACTGACACGATTGCTCAGATTTGACTTCTCATGTTGTGTTTTGAGGGCATCCCAATATGCTTTAGCCGTCGATAGCTTTCTGATGTGAATTTTCTGCGAATCCTCAATCGACAAACCAATAACAGCACGAGCTCTACCATCTTTCAGAGTCCACGCCGTGTCCGGATTTTCTGGAACGGCATCCATAACATGACTCCACAATTCCCTTTCCAGAAGAACCATTTCAACGTTAAATTTCCAGGAATGGTAATTACTGGTACTTAGCTTGGGGAATGTTAATTTCAAATCCATCTTGATGTTACTTTTCACAATTAATTATCCTTGATGATTATTGTTCTATTCCAGGAAAATTATTGCTGGGCCCATAACCTATTGAAGGTAGCCAATGCAAGAAAACGAAAAATGTGTCGAACTGTTTTCAATTCAAAAGTTTTATTAGGAATACATAAAAATATTTTAGAAACGAAAAATTATAGATACTTATTGAATACACTTCAAATGCCTACTATGGTATTAATATTAAATGTAAAATGAAAAAATAACAAAGTGTTATTGTACAAGTATGTACATTCAATAGGACTGACCAATCAGCAATAGCCGCACGCACCTTGTCCCTTTGGGAAAGTGGCCACAGCACGAATAAGAGCAATCTTAAGAGAATCGATGTTTGGGTATCTTTTGCGGGAGACCTTGTCCTCTAAAACTGTCCTCAATTTGGAATCCGTTGGGTTTAAATCAAGGATGCCAGAGAGCCATTCATCAGAAGAAATGAAACTGACAAATTGTTTTAAAGTCATGTTTGGGTCAGTTTAGCCTTATGTGCTGGCGCAGAATCATACTGGAAAGTCCTTGGTTTTGGAATTGGTTTCACAACAGCTTCCAAAACGGTTTCTTGGCAACTTTTGGTCAATGCGTTGACCCCTTGTGCACAGAAATGCAAGTCAGTGACCCCATCATAAGAGACACCCCATCAAACCATCATTGAAGCTGTATGATGGACCTTTTCGACCCGTGAATTCGCAGAATTCTTCATTTGATGACCTGCGGCGTTCGAATAGTACGAGTGCGTCCCGACCGGTGGCCGTCTTTGACATCTCCAGCCTCCTCAAACAGTTTTATGTACCGGTAGATGAACATGAGACTTATCCCAAGCAGACAGAGCGTTGAAAATGTGTTTTTTTCATTCCACATTTAAAAAGTGCTACAACAGCGATACCGTTCTCATTAGCTGACCACTCCATAGTGAAAAGTGAAGCAATTTTCAATTCCCGTTACAAGCCAGCGCTACAGAGGTTAGGTTTCATAATCCTTGTGGTAAGTGTAGGGTATGTTCAATTCCACTATTGTATAGGATGTGTTCAATTTTGTAACAGTATGTATGTATGTCCCTACTAAGTAATATATGTAAGTATATGAACTTCGCGCCTTAGACGGCTCAGAACATCAATAACCGATGTAAACGTTGAAGCATTGAACATAGTGGAGAATTGTCGAAAGTGTTTTGAAAAAGTTGCGGTTGGCTCATTTCATGAAATTTTTCAGAATTTTTGGACATGAAACCTGTAGCAACTATGTAAGTTTGTTCATAAATAGCAAAATGTTGAGCATGCAGTTTAAAATTTTCAACAAATGTATATGTATGTAACAATTTTTGAAGTTCAAGAAATATTGTTATTGAAATTTGCAAAAAAAAATTTCCAAATTATTCCAAAACGAATTAAATCATAAATTTGTCAGTCTTACTAATTTCTTGTAATGTTTTTCGTATTCTGAGTTTGTTGTTTAAACTTATACACACAATTTATACATATGTATATTAGGGTTAGTCATTTTTTTGCGGCAAATGCTCATCCCACTACGATGTGGGGGCTGCGAACTAGTTACAAATAGCATTTTTTTTACTTTGCGATCAAATACCTTCCGCACCGAATGCAATTACTGATGCTCGAAACCGAACTTTTAGTTTTGAATTTTTTCCTGATTTTAAAATTTTGAGAAAAAACTAAATTTTAAAATATGTCTGCAATGTCGCCGATCTTTACTCACTTTGGTATTGTGACATTTCAGAATAAAAATTGATTGTCGTGCGTTTTCATGTGACAACATGACGGTGGATGAAGAGGTAAGTGAAATTAAGTCTTACACTGTGGTACAGGGTACTATAAGTTTGTTTCGCGATTTAAAATGTACCCATTTACTAAGAACCACTAGCTAATTCGTTTTAACCATGTCCGTCCGTTCGTCTGTCTGTCCATCTTAAATTATTCGTCAATTACAAGTTGGAATTGAACTCCGATCTTGATGCAAATGTCCCTTAAAAAATTGTAAATATGTACATATGTACATATGTTTTTAATTTTGAAGTACATTTTTTTTCAAGATTTTTTTGGCGAGCACATCAGCGGCTTTTACAACAGACGAAGATAAAAATACAAACATGCAAAAACCGTTGTTGTGAATAAATTTCATCAAAGGCCGCGAAAGTTATGGCGGTTCCAAATTTAAATTTAAAAAAAATTGTATAAAATGCAATTTTCAGCGGAATTTGGAAAACTAAAATTACAATCATAGATCATTAGCATTTCTATCAGCCTATGACAAAATATTCGCTGTAGCTTCATTATTCGGATAAATATAACGAATCAAAATAATTTTGAATTGAAAAATGATGTAATATATCGAATACCGCGAAATATGAAAATCGGAAAAATATAAGACTAATTTTCACGATTATATGAGGCAATTTTCTGTGGCCTACAAAAGGAATGAGGATAATATCGCTATTAGTTCAAAAGTTATGTTTGTTTCAAAATTCGAAGTTCACATCATATGTGTTTTATTTTAATAAAAAAATTTTATGATTTCATCGTTATCATACGAACATTATTTTTTTGGAAATATAATTTTTGTAATGTGCATAATTTGCACAATCATCAAAATAAAATGACGGCCCTCCGATTTCGGAATAGAGCGTTAAAAATCCTTTTATTTCATATACACTTCCATATTTGTACCCCGCACTGGGTGTGCCTTGACGATCATTGCTGAGACAAAAGACTGACGTTCTTCGCGTACAAGACTTCAATCTTCAAATAATTATCCATGATTGTTAAGTGCACCACAGCAGTACGCCCGAAGAACATAGACATGAATTTCAGACGTTTAAACTATTAAAAATGCCAAGGACAAAATTTGCAATTTTTGCAAAAATTGAAAAAAGTGAATAAAATTTCAGCGATTCATTATTTTGTTACGGCCCCCTGATATTTGGATTCACCAGTTCAAAAGCCATCTGGGATAATTAATTCAGCTCAACCTATACATAACTGTCGATGTGCTCCGCGAAATACACTATCAAAAAATAATTCACGCAAGTTTAACAAAGGTTTGGGAATCTATAGCGGTGGTTCCATTAAGAGCACATCAACGACACCTATATAGATTTATAGGTATTTCAAGCCGCTATAACCGCTTCTTTAGTGTTATGCCATTACATCGCGGGTCGCGATGACCGCGGTCAAAAAACAAAAAGCACTTGAAATCGCATTTCAAAAAGTTATGAGCTATAATTTTTTGCGGAAAGATCTCACATGAACAGTGCTCACGAAAAATTCTTCCTCCATGTGTCCCTCGTGTTTTTTGTAACTGACCAGTTACTTCAGAATAAATAGTTTGGCCACAACTTATAAAAGAATGGATACAGATATGAAAATTTCTAGGGCTTTTTCCACAATTTTGAAATGTATGTGCTTATAACTTCTAAAGTTTTTTAGATAATAACAAACTTTTTTGGGAAAAAACTTGTATGTTTGTGGTTTATCTAATTCCATCAACTTATGCACCGAAATCTGTACACAAAGCGAGAAAAGGGTAAAACAACATACATTACCCCAGTGTTAAAAATTTTTGATATTTGCCCATATGTACATATGTATGTATGTGTAACTTTAAGTCCGTATGAAAAGATAAGTAACATGAAATAATATATTAAAAAACGCTGAAATAATCCGAAATATGGTTGTTTACTTATAAACTAATGGTGATTTCGTTTCTGAAATCTAATGTCACCACATCATGTTGTGACATTTTTAAAATTCCCCCTGCACCCTCTGCTAATTTTGCAATTTGCATGCGAACATTCGAACAAAAATCGTGCGGTGAGTAAAACCCATACCTACATTATGGAGCAACAATTTGACAGTGCATTAAGAATGTACGCATTAATTTAGGTTTGGTTCTGCAGTCTGCTTTTTGACGGTGCAACACTCCACACCGTGGACTGGGTTGAGTGTGGAAAATGCCATATTTTCGCATTTGCCTAGTGTAATAATTTTACAAACGAAATCAAAAACCGTTCATACGGCCGCACCATTTTTACAAACGAACATAAAAATGCGTTTTCAGTGTAAAATTTAGAAAAAAAAAAAAATTTTTTTGCACAAGCGAAATCACCATGATATAGTGGAGGCAGTAAAACAGTTGCGTTCAAAGAATACTAGAGCAAATGACGTGGACCTGTTTTAGAGGAAGTGCTAAAGCAAATTATACTTTACCTGTGTGGTAAAGTCAAAAACATCCTCTTCATCTCGACGTGAAATACTAGAAACTATTTACCCCTTTTAAGTTGAAGCGAATTTAACCTTAAGCCAATTTTCTAATTTCTGAAAAGTGTTAGAAAAGTTCAGTTTTCTGGAAAAGTGCAAAGAAAATGCTGCGCTTTTTCAAGAAGTTGCCATAAGTAAAAAACTAAATAAATTAGATTCCTACAACAAAGGTATGGTATTGCATCAAATAATATCGATCAATAACATAATGTTTTATGTTTTGTTTTTACTTTCGTCTAATATTTTCTTTAGAGTCAGAGTTACTGGATTTATTGTGGAATCTGCACACTCTGTTTCTACCTCGCCTAAAAGTAAATGAGGAAGGTGACAGTAAGCACACACACGATTGCCAGATCGGCCAATATTGTCAGAAAAATTGCGGAAAAATGCAACCCTGTGAACGTACAACAGTGTGAACATAAAATTTTTATCTCGCAACGCAAGAGATAATTTGCAGATTGTTAGATGTGCGAAATGTATGCATGGCGCCATTGTCAGAAAAACATTTTATTGGCAAAACTGTCTATTAAATTTTTATATTCGCAATCCTGCATATAAATATTTACAAAATATATGTATATTGTAAATATATGAAATCTTGCTTTCTTGCAATCGTCTGAACTGTCAATTCACCTTTGCCATCATTGTCCGTACTTTTGCAGTACTTTAACTGGGTTGATAACGTTGTCCCATCTGGCAATCGTGTGTACTTAGCTTAGGAAATACAAATGTGTGTTCCTTAAGCTATGTATAGATTGTCAGATCGGACAAAGGTGAATTGACAGTTCAGACGATTGGAAGAAAACCATAAAATTTCATATATTTACAATATATTTTGCGATGTTTGCAAGAAAAACATGAATTTTAGATGTTATGCAATATTATTTAGAGGTTATTTATAGCCGAAATATTTTGAGGATATTCACTAAACAAAACAAGCTTTAATTTGAGATGCGGAGAACTGTGATATTTTGCATTTGTCTTGCCCTACCCTAAACCTCCTATAATTAATTTTTTGTGCTGTACTGTCAATTGGCGTCCTATCGAAACGCATACCGAAGTTCATTATTTGTCAATGGCTCCATTTGAATCTGAATTCAATTTTGACTGTTGAGATATATAAGCGGTGTGGCAATAACGTCTGTTTTTCACTGGGCTGAAGGTACTATAAACGCATTACACTGTACAAAATTTCAAGTATTTTTATACACTGGTGTTAATGTTACAAGCTGTTAACTTTTGGTGCAAAATGGTACCTTTGTGTCGGAGGTACCAAAAGGGGCGTGGCAAAACTTCACCCATTTCTCTTGAGGTGATAGCGACTAATAAACCAATACTATGAGTGGAATTTCAGATGATTTAAATAAGTAGTATAGAAGTTATTAAATAATCAATATCAATATTTGTGGGGGAGGTACTATAATGAGTGGATCAATATGGCCCATCTTCAAACTTAGCCGGAGATAGAAAAAATATAACCGCATACCAAATTTGAAGTCAATATGTTACTCCTTTCGAGTGTTATCGCGCTTGCATTATCGGACATTCCTCCTTCGACTTAAAATGGCCCAAAACGGATATCCGCCGAACATACTTAGGGTCTTAGGTTACTCCTTCGATGTGTTGCACTTTTGGTCTGTAGCAAATTATATATACCCTCGTATCACTAAAGTGAGGGTATAAAAATAGGGGCCTGTTTCTGTAACTTATTTTCGTTCGTTTACGGAGAACGTTAAAAAATCTCTCGACTATTACTTGAATTCTATAAAACGCAGATTAGAAATATTTTAGGTACGAGCTTTCTACGTGCTCTTCTATAGACACAACGAATTGTAAACTACTGTGACTTATAGTTTTCTCGCAATAATTGAGTGATTTTTGATCGTTCGCCGTAGACGAACGAAAATAAGTTACAGAAACAGGCCCTAGGTTATTCTACACCACCTATCTTGGCCTTCTTGGAAGTTACGACGATTCTGTACTATTATATACATTCTCTATAAACTTTACTACCTTTGTTGAGACTCCTCGGGCATGAAATTTGTATATTAACGCATGCCTTGATATTTTATCAAATGCTGCCTTGAAATCCACGAAAAAGGCGAACGTTTCATTCTTGTTGTAGAAATTAATGTGGACAATTAAATATTTTTTTGCTGTCGAATAACATTTTCGAAACCCCGCCTGAAATTCGTTGAGAATTTTGTTGCTTTCTGCCCAATTCGCTAAACTTTCATTTATTACGCCCATTAATATTTTTGGCAGGCAGTTCATCTCCGCAAGAGTTATTTCTTTATCAAGTTCCAGATTTTGTGAGAAAAAGTATGCATATTGAATTTGTACTTAATTTTGACCAGCATTTAGCAGCATCAAAAAAATCCTTAAAGTTTTCTGCCTTGACTGTAGTGATTTGTCGTGGTTCATCATTTCTAATTTCTTTTGCAACTTTCCACCAGTCTTTAGCATTTTTTACATTTTCTATACAAATATTATATATTTGGGAAGATGTTGTTCTAAACAAATCTTTATTTCCGTCCTAATGTTTTTTATTTGGTACTATTATTTAGCAATTTCTTAATTTTAAGACGAGTTTTATGCCTTTCAGTAATTTAACGTTAATTTTCCCAGAAATTTTAAATGTTCGTAAAATTACTTTATAATTGAAATGACACATTTCTCGATGGGTTGACAACAAATGACTACCTGCAATAAATAGAAATAAAAACACTCAGTCACAAAAAAATATTTGTACATTTATGTAGTTTTTTGTTTTAATTTAATTATTATCAATTTAAATTGCATTTAATAACTTTAAAGTATGTACTTGTGTTTAAGTAATAGGCTGTTAACATTTGGTGCAAAATAGTCCATTTGTCCCAAATGAGGCGTGCCAATGACGCCCGTGTTTTACTGGACTGTAGGTCCTATAAAAGCATTACACTGCACATCATTTAAAGGATTTTTATTAACTGATATTAAAGCTATAAGCAATTAACGTTTGGTGGAAAATGGTTCATTTGTGTGGGAGGTACCAAAAAGGGGCGTGGAAATAATGCCCATTTTCACTGGACTGTAGGTACTATAAAACCATTACACTGCACTAAATTTTAAGTATTTGTATGCAGTGGTATTAAAGTTATAAGCTGTTTACTTTTGGTGCAAAATAGTAGGGAGGTACCAAAATGGGCTTGGTAACATTACCCATTTGCTACTAATAAAGTAATACTACGTGTGGAATTTTAGAAGATTAGAATAAGTATATAGTATAGAATTTATTGAAGAATCAATTATTCACTAAACGTTTACCCTTTGTGGGGGAGATACTAGAAGTAGTGGACCAATATGGACCATTTTCGAACATAGCCGGAGATAGAGAAAAATATTACCGCATGCTAAATTTGAAGTCAATCGGTTACTCCTTTCGCGAGTTATCGTGTGCACCAGACAGACACACAGACAGACGGATGGACGGACGGACAGACTATGCTTAATTGACATAGAATGACCCAAAACGGATTTCCACCGAACATACATGGGGCCTTAGGTCACTCCTTCGATGTGTTAAAGTTTTAGCTCGTAGCAAATGGTGTATACCCTCCTCTCTAAGATGAGGGGATAATGAGTGATTTAAGGCAAAAGTTATTGATATACGTATGTCATTTTAAACTGTAAGGTATAACTCGAAATCAATGAAAAATTAAACATGAAATTCGAAAATCTGTTTGAAAAGTTTTTTTAAAATAAAATTTGTTTGGGAAAATTACTAAACAATAATAATATTTGTACAGGGTTTTCCAACAAGAGGTGTTATTTTGAATCACCCGGTACTTCGGTAGCTGTCACTTTTGAAGCTTTTAATATTTGACATTTGACAAGTAGAAACTACGCCATTACTAAAAATGGAACGATACACGATTCAACAAGGCATTAAAATTATTAAAATTCGAAAAATCATCTTGACTGATGAGGCCCATTTCCACCTCGGTGGCTACGTCAACAACAAAATTGTCGCTTCTGGGGCTCGGAAAACCCAAGAGTTATTGTTGAGAAGCCTCTCCATCCTCAACGTGTGACTGTTTGGTGCGGTTTATGGTCCGGCGGGGTCATTGCACCTTACTTTTTCGAAAATGAGGTTGGATCAACAATTACGGTGAATGGATTGCGCTATCGAGGATGATTAAGGATTTTTTATGGTCGGAGTTAAATGGTATTGATCTGGACAACGTTTACTTTCAACAAGACGGCGCTACGTGCCACACAAGCAACGAAACCATTGCTGTGTTACGGGAAAAGTTTCCGGACCGTGTTATCTCTGGAAGAGGTGATCACAATTGGCCACCGAGATCTTGTGATTTAATACCTTGCGACTTATTCCTTTGTGGCCACTTGAAAGATAAGGTCAACAGCCCAGCGTCGATTCAAGACCTCAAAATAGAATTCGTGAGGCTATCGAGGACATATGGCAGACACTTTGCGATTTGGTTATGGAAAATTTCATGAAAAGGATATGGTCCTGTAAGCGTGGTCGTGGTGGCCATTTGGCTGATGTTGTTTTTTATTATTAACGGCATACCTTCCTCTTTATTATGAAATAAACATCCGATCATTTATCTCCAAAAATGACATTTTTCTTTGAATACCAAAATAACACCTCTTGTTGGAAAACCTTTATATAAACGAATATTTTATTTGAGAATATTAGTTTGCAAATATATCTTGTTGTAATATTTTAATGTATACGTCCCAAATAAATTTTATTGATTTATAGAAATATATAATATTTAAAAATGTATGTTCCAAACATACGAGGTATGTTCAAAAAATATCGCGAATTTTTAATTTCCGCGGGCTACGTGTATTTGATTTTTGATATTTTTGTAGCGTTAGGTCGGCCATTTTGATTGTTTAGTTAATTTTTGACAGCTGTTGTGCTCGGATGTGTTTAAACTTGTCTTCGATTTTTATCTATTTCAGAAAATGGATCAAATTTTTTTCTGCATCAAATTTTGTGTGAAAAACAAAATAAAGTGCGCTGACGCATTCCGAATTTTGACTGTGCCATATGGTGAAGCTACCTTGGACCAAAGCAACGTTTATCGGTGGTACAAAATGTTCTTAGAGGGCCGAGAAGATGCGAAGGACGAACAGCGTCAAGCGCGCGAATTTCGGTCGAACGTGAAGGTTTTGCTCACAGTTTTCTTTGATTGCAGGGGCATGGTGCATTATGAGTTCTTGCCACAGGGTAGTACGGTCAATAAAGAATATTACCTGCAAGTTGTGCGCAAATTGCGCGAAGCAATCCGAAAAAAACGCCCGGATTTGTAGAGAACAAAATCTGGCTTTTGCACCATGATAACGCCCCTGCACACACATCGTTGCTTGTGCGCGAATATTTGGCCAAAAACAACACAGTAATGGTGCCGAAGCCACCGCATTCCCCTGATCTAGCCCGCTGTGACTATTTTTGGTTCCCAAAACTGAAAAGGCACATGAAAGGACGACGCTACGCCACGATTGAGGAGATAAAGACGGCAGGAGGAGCTGAACAAGATCACAAAAAATGATTATTTGAAGTGCTTCGAGGATTGGAAAAAACGTTGGCAGAAGTGTATTATATCCGAGGGGAATTACTTTGAAGGGGACAAAATAGATATTCATGAATAAATAAATACTTTTTGAAAAAATACAAAATTCGCGATATTTTTTTAAGATACCTCGTAGGTATCCTTCGATTAAATCATATCAAAAAAAATCCGATTTTGCCCCGCGTAAGAATGTGAAAAATGGGGAAATATTGACATCCCTATAAAATGAACTCCATACGTAAACATTGAAAACGCCGATACACGTATATAATTGTTTTACTCCCTCTATATGAATCAGTTGTCAGGACCTTGCTATTTTCAAAAAAGTTTCATTTTGTTTCACAGTGAATCAATATAAACGAAATATACACATAGAGAGAGTGAGAGCAGACTTAATACATTCGATGATACATTCGTATAATGATATTGCGAAAAGTTGCACTCAATTAAAATCCTTCTCAAAAGCCTAAAACCGGTGTTATTTTTTTGACCTGCCAAATTTGAAAGATTTTTTTCAGTGTATTTATAAATTTAATAAAAGCATTTTGGAATTCTTTTTAACAAAAAGGTCCAATGAATGTTCGCTTTTGGCTTAAATCTTCTATTCTGAATGATTGCCGCATCTGATCGATGTTAATGCAAATTCCAATTAATTCCCTATAGAAATAACAGAATTTCGGATACAATTTCAATGAGAACATCGCTAAATAAGTTTGAGGCGTTCAGAAAAAACAAACTATTTTAGTAAATAAAGACGCAGTACATAGCCAGATATCATCTATGTACATGCATATACAAAGAGTACATAAATTTCCAAAAAAAAAAGAAGAAAACAAGTGTATGAATGTGCTATAGAAAATATCATCATGATACTCGTACATGAAATATGCAATATGTATTCTTCATTCTTCGATCGATGAATATTTTTAGAAATTCAAATAACCGCAGACATTTTCGTGAGAAAACCAAATGTATATCCACAGACATGGCGATGTATGTGTATACATACATACATACTCGTACAAATGTACATTTTTAAAGATATGTTTGTATCGCTATTTATTATTTCCTCTCTCACACGAAAGACCCCCATAATGGAAAATGCAAACAAAACGGAAGGTGAAACCAAGGAAATGATCTCATGTGAAGGCATTTCATGTATGGACGACGGGCACACATGCCAAGACACCCCACCACCCCATCACACCCCTCCAATCATCGTTTTTTGGAGGAACTTAAATCTCAAGTGTTCTATTATGAGTTCCAAACGGAGGGGAGAGGGATCCAGTCATGTCTACTCTCTACTCCATGTGTAGGTTTGTTTATCTTTTAGTACTTGAAAGTACTTGAATTATCCCTGGACTCTTTTTATTTCAGTTGTTTTAGAGGACTGGGGGCGGGGGACATGGACTCGGCGACATTGGATCGCACCGACCGCCAGATGCCAAACATCTGTTGGCCACATTCACATTCAGACATGTAAATGCAAACAAACAAACCAACAATCGAATATTTTTAGAATTCGAATGACTGGTTTATTGATGTGTTGTGCAGACACCAGCACAACAGCAACAACAACAATCCCCCCTTAGGCATTGTTTCGAACTCAAATTCGAATAATTGAGAAATGAGTTCGTTCGCGCATGCGTGCGTGTGGTGTGATATTGAGCAATCATCAGGCGATGACGACGATGACCTATCGCAATTCCCAATCCCCTATCACCAACCCTCCCCATCCCCTTATAATGAAGTTGCCACAGTTTATGTTTTTTGGTTTTTTTGGTATTGTGTTTATCTCTCAATTTATGTATTTATTTTCTCGCATAGTTCTAAAAAAATTTACAATATCTTTTGTTCTCCTCTTTCTCAGGTCCATGTACAAATAATAAATTCATTCATGTAGATTTTGTTTTTGTTGTTGTTGTTTGTTGATTAAACTTAAAAATAATAATAATTAAATGATAATAAAAGGGGTTTTGGGGAAATTATAATAGAATAGTTAAAGTTAAAATGAAAATAGTTGAATTGATAGCTGAAGCGTTGGGACCCGACGATGTGACTTCAACAATTGTATCCTTGAGTGGGCTATGATGATGCTGCTGCCGAACAGCAGCAACAGCAGCAGCAAAGCTTGTATCAGCGATAGTGTTGTTGTGTGGGGTCGTCGCCAATGATGTTGTTGAATGCAGCAGCTGTGGGCGGGGCGCGTGTCGCTTAGAAGCACTTGCGGTGGACAATGCCGGGGCCGGATTCGTCGTATTCTTGCTTGGAGATCCACATCTGTTGGAAGGTGGAGAGGGAGGCCAAGATGGAACCACCGATCCAGACGGAGTATTTGCGTTCTGGGGGAGCGATGATCTTGATCTTGATGGTGGATGGGGCCAAGGCAGTGATTTCCTTTTGCATGCGATCGGCAATACCGGGGTACATGGTGGTGCCACCGGACATGACAATGTTGGCGTACAAGTCCTTACGGATATCAACATCGCACTTCATGATGGAGTTGTAGACGGTTTCGTGGATACCGCAGGATTCCATACCCAAGAATGAGGGTTGGAAGAGGGATTCTGGGCAACGGAAACGTTCATTACCGATGGTGATGACTTGACCGTCGGGAAGTTCATAGGATTTCTCCAAGGAGGTGGAGGCAGCAGCGGTGGCCATTTCTTGTTCGAAGTCCAAGGCAACATAGCACAACTTCTCCTTGATGTCACGAACGATTTCACGTTCAGCGGTGGTGGTGAAAGAGTAGCCACGTTCGGTCAAGATCTTCATCAAGTAGTCGGTCAAATCGCGACCAGCCAAGTCCAAACGGAGGATGGCATGGGGCAAGGCATAACCTTCATAGATGGGGACGGTGTGGGAAACACCATCACCAGAGTCCAAAACGATACCGGTGGTACGACCGGAAGCGTACAAGGAGAGCACAGCTTGGATGGCAACATACATGGCGGGGGAGTTGAAGGTTTCAAACATGATTTGGGTCATCTTCTCACGGTTAGCCTTGGGGTTCAAGGGGGCTTCAGTCAACAAGACTGGGTGCTCTTCGGGGGCGACACGCAATTCATTGTAGAAAGTGTGATGCCAGATCTTTTCCATATCATCCCAGTTGGTGATGATACCGTGTTCAATGGGGTACTTAAGGGTCAAGATACCTCTCTTGGATTGGGCTTCATCGCCGACATAGGAGTCCTTTTGGCCCATACCGACCATCACACCTTGATGGCGGGGACGACCTACAATGGAGGGGAAGACAGCGCGGGGAGCATCATCACCAGCGAAGCCAGCCTTGCACATACCGGAACCGTTGTCAACGACCAAAGCAGCAACATCATCATCACACATTTTGAGAGTTTTTTTGTGTTGTTACTGTAAAATAAACGTCGAAGGAAATGGAAGAGTTCCGATTAATACAAGTTCGTTCGTGGATCGTGGAAAGAAAAACCGTTTGCGTTAAACGATATATATTGAAACAAAACGACGTGGAAAAAGTGGTATTCCCTAGAGATCTTTGGGTTTTTTTGGGGGAATTTTAAAATTCTGTTGAGAAAACTCGTTACAGAGATTATTGAGTTTACTTTTTGAAGGGAATTTTAAAATTCGTTTGAGAAAACCATTTTTTATTATCGGCAAAAGAAATTTTGTTTCCCGGAAAAAGGTGCGCTGTTGGCAAAAAATCCGATCCTGGGGCAAGAATTTTTGTCTTTCTATGAGCAGAAATTATGGCAAAGAAATATTTTTCTTTGCGAGAGAAATATGCAATTTTTGGAATGTTGGTAAGATTTGTATAAAAATCCATTAGAAATTATTTGAGGATTTTTACAAAACGCTTGTTTAAAAGTTTACAATAGGAAATAAGATCTGATTGGAATATTTCTTTGGATCTGATTGGAATATTTTGATATTATTTTTTATTATATATTTTGTTAGAACTTTTTCAATTTATTATATTTTTAGAATGAAAACAAACAAGTGAATAATTTGTCTCTTTTTCTTCAGAGACAAAAAATATCTTTCCTAGAGATCTTTGGGTTTTTGGAGGGAATTTTAAAATTCTTTTGAGAAAACAAATTTTTATTATCGGCAAAAGAAATACGTTTACCGGAAAAATTGTGGGCAATTGGCAAAAATCTCCGTCCGGTGGCAAGAAGTTTTGTCTTCCTATGAGCGGAACTTATGGCAAAGAGTATCGTAATCATTTTCTTTGCGGGAGAAATATGCAATTTTTTGGAATGTGGGAAAGATTTGAATAAATACAATTGGAATATTTTTTTAAATCTGATTAAAATATTTTGATATGATTTTTTAATATACATATATTTTGACTTTCAGACTTTGGGAATTTATTATATTTTTAGGATGAAAATAAACAAGTGATCATCTCTTATAATTTGTCTCTCTCTTCAGAGACAAAAATGATCTTGAAAGCGTTTTGAAATTAGATCTTTCTCTAGAGATAAAAACTTGTGGAATTCTATGGAGATTTCTGAAATTTGATCTCTTTTTAGAGACCAAAAATATATTTTAGAAATATTTGCCAATTGTTGATGTAATTAGGAAATTTGCTTCTCCGGATATAAATACTCGCCAATTAAGGATTTTTTAGTTTGGAATATACAAGTGGATGTGAAAAATATTCAAAATCTATTTTTGAAAACACTGGGAAAAACGTTTACTAGTAATGAAAACAGTGAATTGATTTATATTTAATAAACAAAATAAATTTAATTAGAAAATAAATAAATAAATTATTTTTAAATTGCAATTTTTATTGTCTTTGACTGCACATCAAAACCAAAGTCTTTAAAGCTTTTCCAAAATGGATTCGAAAATTGACAATTTTAAAAATGACTCAAAATGGATTTGATTTTCTCATAACTATTATTATTAATATCAATTTGTTGCTAAAAATGATATAATTTGAAATATTGGATTTTCGGCAAAAAATTAATTTAGAATTTTGAATTAAAACGTTAGGCAAAGTTTTGATATACTTGCTTGAAATTTTATTTTAAAAATTAATTTTTGAATTGTAAAGTTTCTGAAGTCAACACAATTTAGATTTTTAATTATTTTAAATTTAAAATAGAAACAAATTTCTAAAGTTAATTTTTAAAACTTTATATTGTTTAGCTTCTTTTAAAATTAAATTTTGTTAAAATTGGAAATGTTGTTTTAATTCTTAGAATTAAATTCTCTTTTGAAAAATTTTAAATTGGAAATTATTTTTTCAGATTTTTTTCTGTTAGAAATTGGAAATATAAATTTTTTTTTTAAAATGTTCCTTAATTTTTTGTTGATTCAAAATTTTTTTCCATTTAGCAAATTGATTCACAAATCACGTAACACATGGAAATAAATTTCATAATTTCGAAATTGCATTTTCAAAATTTCTTTTTCACCATTTTCAGATTTTTGCAGAGAATTCAATATTTTCAATATCTTTGATAGTTTTCATAGTTTTTTTTTTTCAAAAATATTATTAGATAATCCAGGATCTTATTATTCATATATATTCCAAATGTCTTGTTCAGAGTAATCGTTTAGTTGGCGGCATCACTTTTCTAATATATTCACAAATTGTTTAACACTTTTCCAATACCACAGATATTTTGTTTCAATATATTATAATTTTCTTTGCAATTTTTTTGTTCAATACTAACCGTTTACAAAAAAGAAAACTAAGAGACTAAATCAACACTTTCGCTGTAGAACTGCGAGTGACTGCTGGATTCTGTTGTACTAATATTTATACCAGGCGTTGGAATTCATATATCTGAACAATTGGTTCATATAGTTTTTCACACACATACAGACTTAGGAGACCACCAATACAGGAGCATTTAAAAAGACCGCCACTCACACACATGGGAAAAACGCGCAGGCGTTGCATAGTTAAAGGGGAAATTTTCAATACACATGATTTTGAAATTCATAAAAAATAGAATTTTCTCCCACTCTCAGTCTCTGACTCGTTTTATGCGAGAGGCGACTCGAATACAATGGTGTGAATGCTGCTCATGGCTTTCTCTCCTCTCTCTCTCTGTATATTGAGATTTTGAATATTTATTTTTGAATATTTGTTTATATCGTATCCTCCATGTGTGATCTTTTAATTTTCAAAACTTAACATACAAATGCAATTGGACAGAGCAAGGGATGCGGGGAAGAAGAGTGAGGGGGGTTATACATGGTGGTCTACCACCGCCAATCTTTGCAATATTTTTTTGTAGAAAAACAAAATCGTGGCATTCTCTCAATAAAACGAATTATTACACATTCAACGAAACAACTTTTCTGTATCATAACGGTGGAATCTCATCCCATACATGGATTGGGTGGAAAATCATTAGCAACAACTGCAATAACAACAACAGCTAAAGATAAATAATTGAGAAAATCTATACGAATATATTTGTAAAAGCGAAAATAGTTCTAAAAGATAAAAAGCTATACAAAGGAATTGGTATGCATTTTTTAAACGCAAATATTTCGGGTACATATGCAAACATACGCACATACATACATATGTAGATATATTTTCAATTAGAAATCATTAGCATATTTTTCCAATGAAAAACGAAAATTTCTTCTCATAATTATTTCATTATTCATAAAACAAAAAAAAAGCAACGAAATCTCTAATTGAATATAGGACATACATATGCATATTTTTGAGATATTTATTCGCTCTTTCTCGCTCTCCCTCAATCGATCAATTAATTAATTATGGCTTCTCACAATACCCAATAACCAGAGCGAGAGTGTAAATATTAAGAAAAAAGAAACAACAATACAACATTTTTTAAACATAATTTATCTAAAAATAATTTTAAAAGTAGGTGGTTGTTCTGATTTGTTTTTTTAATTTTTCGCTCAAAAAGCAAATGCAAACCAATACCAGCGCATATTTTCTATTCGTTATTTCGATTTTGTATTATGAAATTTTTTTATTCATTTGCTCTTGCGGAGAAATATTGAAAAGGCAATTCAATTTTCAGAATTTCCCTAAAACCCATACATAAACATGTGTAGATATCCGAAAAAATCTGGTTCATTTGAGAGGAAATCGCTACAGATCCACCGATCCACAGATGTCACACAACAATCACAGCAAATGTGGTTGTTGTTGTTCTTGAAAAAAAGAAGAAGAATTCGAAAATATTGAGACATATACGTAGCCGCCAGCCAGCACCTCCGGCCCGGTCCATTGGCCATTCTCTGCTTTTTGGTTGGTATTTTGTTAAAATTTGGCATTAAATCGTTTCGAAAAGTATTTTCGGTTATGATTTTCTATTTTTATCCAATCGATATACTTGATCGCGCATAGTTTCATTATTCTTCGCTTCACTGAGGTGACACGGTACAAAATATTTTGTGTCTTTGGATAAATATTTGCTCGATGATGCATCCATCCCACCATCCATCAGACCACCACCACAACCATTCTCATCACACATGAAATAAAGTTTTTTTTTATTTTATTTGTTTGTCGTTTGTTTACACCTGATGGATGGCTGGTTAGATAGGATCGGTGGATATGGATTGTTATTTCCCTCTTTGACAACATTGATGACGAGCATGTCAATGTCTAAGACGACCCCGGGAAACACTCAGTTATCGTTGGGATTATCAAATGTAGTACAATCACAAAAGGATGGCGTTTTGTTGACAAGGCATCAGACAAAGAATGTGTTGATCTGAAACTGGTTAAATAAAATGTCCTAATACTAAACAAAATTACATTAATTTGGAGCCAAAGACAATAAAGCATTAATATAAGGACATTTCATACTTGAGTTAAAGACGTTTTTCTTAATACCAATTATATTACCTAAAATGTAAGCACAAAATTGACTTATTTCAAGGTTTTATTGTCTTTGGCGCCAAATCAAAGACAAAGTTTTTTCAGTGCAGTATTTTTTTTTAAATTATGTGCCACAAATTTTGTTTTTGAGAAATTTATCCATTACACTGTGCTACCCCAGGAAGAAAACTTTTTTCTAAAGAGCATTTTTCATAGCTCTTTAGAAAAAAAAATTCTTAAAATTTGAAACAATATTCCTCATAAAAGTAAACATGATATAAATTAGTTTTATTTATATTCAAAAAAGCATCAGACCAAAAAAACCGACAACAAAATTACCACAAAATAAAAAGCAACATTGGCCATAAACAACAATAAATAGAGTAATGAAAAATCATAGAGGTTAGTCATGTCGAGGAAGGCTTCGGAATACACGTCTCAGACCTAAAGACGTTGGAAAGAGGACCATTGAAGAATTATTTCTCTTAAAGCACTAGTCCAAAAACAATATAATTTAAGAAGACATTCCCTCCCGTTGAGAGTAATTGTCAGTTACGAACGAATTTTCCCGATTTTTTTTGTAATTTTCACAATTAAAAATTAATATTTATTGATAAGTGCAAAAAAAGTTCAATAAATGTTCGCGGAATACTGTTTTTTCGCGTGTTAAAATTCTTTCCTATTCGTTCGTAACTGATAGATTTTGACGTTTCGGCCTGAAGGAATGTCTTCTTATATTCTATTTGTCTTTGCACTAGCCCATTTATTTCGTCCCCTTAGCTTTGAATAATTGACACCTCAATTTTAATACCCTGCGTCATAACATTGTCATTCCGTTTGCATCACTTTTAATTATTGATCTGCGACTCCGTAAACTATATACAAGGTGGCGCAAAAGTAATCCTCCTATCAGAAAATGCTACAAATGGCGCAAAAGTAATCCTCCTATCAGAAAATGCTATAAATTTTGCGATTGGCCCCTAATGTCAGTTCTGTTTTGACATTTGTGTAGTAAACACATGCGAAATACACGTTAATAAACAATGTTACGCTACACTGCTCCAGAACGCGGAATATTGCTGACTATTTATTTGACCAATAATCGGTCGGTGACTTTGGCACAAAACATCGAAAGGTTACTTTTGCGCCACCTGTTATATATTCTTTATCGTCGTGAAATTCTAAGACGATTTAGCCTTGTCCGTTTGTCTGTCCGTCCGTCTATCTGTCTGTTGAAATCACGCTACAGTCCGTAATATAAGAGCTAAGTTGATCAAATTTGGTAGAAATACTTCTTATAGTTGCAGGTCGTTTGTGATTGCAAATGGGCCATATCGGACTATGTTTTTTATATAGCTCCCCTATAGAGGTCGCTCAAAATACGGTTTTTGAGCCATAGATACCACATTTTTAAAGCCATTTAGGCGAAACTTTGCAGTTTGTATTCTATTTTGACAAGAATTCATCACAGCAAAAATTTTACAAATCAGTTCATATTTTGTTATAGTCACCCTATAGAGGTCGCTCCAAAATACGATTATTTAAGTCCAGTTTATACCACATCTAACCCTTTAAACTAAATCTTTGCAGTTTGTATTTTACTTAGACGAGAATTCATCACAATAAAATGTTTTTAAATCTCTTCATATTTTGTAATGGATGTCACTCCCAAAAAGGCTTGTTAAAGCCATAAATACCACATTTTCTAAGCAATTTAGCTTTTTTTACCAGAGAATTCATCTCAATAAAATGGATACAAATAATTTAATTTTTTGTTGTAGTCACCGTGTAGAAGTAGCTCTCAAATATGCTAACCCCTTTTCAAATCTACCTCATGTTTCCTGATATTTGTCCACTATACTTGCTCGCAAAACATAGAGGTTTGACATGTCGAGGAAGGCTTCGGAACACAAGCGTCACACCTAAAGACGGAAGAAAGAGAACAATTGAAGAACTAGCCCATTTATTCCGTCCCCTTAGCTATGAATAATCGCCATCCCATTTGTTACCATCATTTAGTAAAAAAAAGGGTATATATCATTTGCTACGGGCCAAAAGTGTAACACATCGATGGAGCGACCTAAGACCCCAAGTATGTTCAGCGGAAATCTGTTTTGCGTCATTTTAAGTAGAATGAACAATGTCCGTAATGTTACTGATTAACTTATTATGTAAGATTATAATTATTGTGGGAGGTACCAAAAGATCCGTGGATATTTCACCTATTTTTCTTGAAGTATTAGCGACTAATAAACTAATACTATTCGTGGAATTTCAGAATATTTGAGTAAGTAGTAAATAAGTTATTAAAGGATCAATATTTCACTAAATGAAGGTACTAGAAGGAGTAAATCAACATGGCCCATCTTCGAACTTAGCCGAAGATAGAGACAAATATTACCGCATATCAAATTTGAAGTCAATCGGTTAATCCTTTCGAGAGAGTAGACAAACACACAGACAGACGGACGGATATTGTTCAAATGACTTAAAATGACCCAAATCGAATTTTCGCCATACTTAGGTCACTCCTTCGAAGTGTTAAACTTTTCGATATCTTTTTCTTTAATCTTTTTAAGAATATAAAAAAAATCGCAAACATCCTTTTTTTGTGAATTTTCTGTTTGCGAAATTAATACTTGTTTTTACATGTTTGTTAAAAAACCTTTTTTTATATGTTTTTATATTTGATATTTGATTTTTTTTGCTCAAAAGAAAGCTTAGCTCCATTAAGAGCTTTGGTGGGATGGGACTTGTTTATCTATCAAAATAAAGATAAACACCTAAGAAAATTGTGGTTGAACCATATATTTAAAAAAAAAAATCACAAACAAATATTTTTGCACATTTTTTTTATTTTCTTAAAAGAATTCAAGAAAAAGTTATATTTGTAAATGCAAGAGGTAATTAGTTATATGGATGCCAAAAAACGGCCGTTTCACAAAAATTTCATAATTCAACACCCTCCAACTAGGAAACTTCAAAGTATACGAGTATATCTGGAAACAGTCATCTAAATTAGAGAAAAAAAGACAAAATTTGTATGATCACTTCAAGTTTCCACTTACTGAGAAATCGAAAAAAATTAAAATTTCTCATGCATCTTCTTTTTTTTAACGACAGACTTGTTCAGAATTCCATTTTCAACGGTAAAAGGATTATCGTTGCCAACTAATAAAGATATACGGCCTGTTTCTGTATTTCTAACGAAAGTCTCTGCGAACGAAAACCAGTCACTCACTTTCGTCAGGAATTTAGTTTCTCTAACGTTCTATCGTTCGTTCGCCTGACCTTACGTCAACGACGTTAGCAATTTAGCAATTGGAAAATAATGTAATTACCAGATCAATAATTTCACAGCTTCCGGTCTAAAAAAGCACATATTTTGTATGGTCGACCTTAGCAAATACATCTCTGTACTATTTACACTAGCGGTGGCCAAAAAAGCAAGCCTGGGTGGTCAGCTGAGCTGCACCAAGACTCTCATTTCTTTCTCTCTCACGTCTCTCTCATTGTGCACTGATACTTTTTTTCCATCTTAGCGAGCAACCAATATTGATTTCTTTATGCTAAAATATGTACACATATGTACACAATTTTATTATTATTTAATCGTTTTTACCATAATTATATTAATACCTTCTTATTTTTTGCTCTTAGTAATGTTTATTTTGTCATGACTCGATCTGACATTTGTGTTCGCCGAGATGACAGCAAAGAGAGATAGAGAAACCAAAATTTGCACTGAAATGATTACGTTTTCGTACGAGTTCATTATCGTACGACTTCTCGTTCTGATGGTAGTTAGTGAAACCCAAATCAGCTGTTTGTCGTTGGCGAACTAAAGCAAATTTTTAAGTTACAGAAACAGGCTGATAAAGACCATATTTCGAAGTAGATTATCTCTAGGGAAATTGTAGTGTTATATAGTAATTTTCTAAACGAATTTTTAACATTTCAAAGCGAATAATATTTTCCGTAGTCAGAGCTTAAGTCGTGTCGTTTAAAATATAGACTCCGGAATCTAGCAAGTTTCATCAAATATGTGTTATGCGCTTGTTATATAGGTAAAAGATTTAAAAATGATCTTCCTACACGTAAGATATCGCTGTTTTTGATGTTTGCATTCAAAGAATATATATTTGGAGCAGACACTTTTAAATATTATATATTTCTGAACAAATAATTTGCTTTTGAAAATTAATAAAATTTATTTAGAGCGCATACAATTACAATAAAATGTAGTTGAGAACTAATTTTCTCAAATAAAATATGTGTTCACGTCAGGGCCGTGCGCAGGATTTAGTTTTGTGGGGGTTTTCACATATGGTACCAATTTTTTTTTATTAAAAATCGATGACAATATTCAAAGACAAAACTATATTGTCTACCCTGTGGTTTTGAGAAAAAAATTTACTTCCGAAAATTAATTTAATTGCATGTTATGATACTCCGACCAAAAATGGTGGACACATCTTTAAGTATTTTTAATGTTTCTGTATTTAAATGTTATATTAATTGTATTAATTTAAACAACATATTAATTGTATTAAATTGACATTGCGAGGCGAAATAAAAAAATCGTCCAATACTTCGTTAACTTCTACTGGAGTGTCTCGATGAATATTCAGGGAAGCCAATCCATTTAAACGATTTTCAATCATTGTTAGTGGTGTCAAACGGGAAATCACGATCCCGAAAAATCCCGGGATTTTTTTAAATGAATCCCGGGATATTTTAGTGAATAAGTGAAAGATAGATACACTCTGTCGAAAATGTAAACTAATGAAGCAAATTGTTAACATCAAAAAACATTGACATAATCCGGTGGAAAAAGTAGAAATGTGGAGAAGAATTACAAAATATATCATAAATTTAATTATAAACTAGTAAACTTAAAACAAGGACACAGATGGAACTTTTGTCCCACAAAACGAAGAACATTGTATTCTATTCTTTCAGATTTATAAAAAAATACTAATACAATATCTGAATTGGATCGACACATCGATTTGGTTCTCATAAAAACGGAACTAGTCTAACTGATTTCTCAAGTTGAAAAAATATTATTCGTGGTTTAATGATAGAAAATTATAACGTCAATAATAATTCAGACGACGAACTGAAATTGGACCAAAATTATTCCATAGCTAAGAAATATTTATTGATGTTGTGAAATATTTTAATAACATTTTATATTTTTTAACAAAAGTTAATTTATGCTTTAGCTATTTTTTTATTTATTTTTATACTTATTTAAATAATTAAAATTAAATTAAAACTGAACTAAAATGTTTGTATTCCATTTCGAAATATCACATTATTAAGAATGAAAAAAACCCGATTTATCCCGAAAATACCGGGATATCGAAAAATTTCGGGATCCCGATAAATCCCGAAAAAATCCCGGGATTAGCAAATTTTTAATCCCGGGATTTGTGAAAACCAATCCCGTTTGACATCTCTAGTCATGGTTGACCGCAAGTAATTATTTAGCCGACGCAATCCACACTTCAAAAGAACTGTCAAGCAAAATTAATGAATATTTTTCAAATTATTGTTTACAACTTTCTTCATTTAGTATTGTCATTTTAGATGGAAAAAGACATTGGAAATTTGACAGAATTCCAACGTGTTTCAAAGAGCGATCTTCGAGGTCGAATCCTTATAATATTATTCAATATTTGTTGCATCAACATTGCAACGATGACTTTGTCGGGCCGAAATTCTAGGATTCTTGTTTGGAACGTCTTGTTCTTCACAACATATTTTAGCAGACGAAAAAATCGCACTAAAATGGAGACTAAAATTTTCGGGTATGTCCATCAATTCCTTTTTCGTATTTTCGGTCAGATGGACGGCTTCATCTTAGTCTTGATTTTCACTTTGAAGAACGCGACTTAATGATAATGCCAAGCAGTGAACTGAATGAACTACGTGGGCCGAAACTTGAAAATCCAACGTTTTTATAGCCATAAATGCTGAATGTTGTAGTTTTCTGATCAGACCAGGTGATGTAGATGGCTTCCAAAGTCTCGATAACGGCTACTTGTAGGTGAAGATATATTTCAACAGACTCATGTTGTTCTACCTATCGAGTTCGCAATACGAGTACAACTTTAAGTTTTGCTTTTTATCATCACGGAAATTACAGTTATTAGAAATTGCTTTTTGGAGAGCTATTTGTCTTTAAGGATATTAGAACAAGTAGGAAAGTTCAGTCGGGTAAACCGACTTATGAATCCCCTCATCTTGAGTCCCAAAATATTATTCGTAAATTTATTTATTTTTTTGTTGTTTTAATTAAATTATTATGAATTCAAATTGCATTTAAGAACTTTAAAGTATGTGCTGGTATTAAAATTAAAATCTATTTACTTTTGGTACAAAATGTTCCATTTGTGTGGGAGGTAACAAAAGGGGCGTGCCAATAACGGTCACTTTTCTCTGGACTCTAGATACGTACAAAATTTCAAGTATTTGTATTCACTATTATTAAAGTTAAAATCCGTTAACTTTTTGTACAAAATGGTCCATTTGAGTGGGAGATACCAAAAGGGGTGTGCTTATGTAGTATATTGTCTGTAGCATACTGTCCCCAACATATTCGGCTGGAAACATACATATCGTCGGCTCAATGCTATTTTGTTCCATACGCCATTTTGTATGATCGGAGAAAAGAGCAATTTATTGTTTGAGTAAAAACGGGACTGAAGAGTTACACACTTTTTATTTCATAGGGTTGCCAACACTGTGTGTATGATTCTCATGCATTTCTATGCCATTACATTAAAAAATAAGCAAGTTATAACAATTTTTGTTCTTGGCATTTTGGTCCATATCCACTTTTATTTTAATATTTTTTCGTATTTGTATTACATGGACCACAAAAAGGGCCGGTATGGAAGGACAGCAATTTACATATTCTGATCGAAAGAACGTAAAATACTGAGTCAAAAATATAGGGCGATAGAAAAATGGTGACATAGAACAAAAATATCAAAATTATTTCCCGTTATTCAGAGTTAAATAAATTTACCCTACCAATATGTCGAAAACTAGGCGAGATAGGAAAAAAATGATTGCATATTCTGAAAGAGGATGCTTGAAACCCATATTATCAACTCTTAACTCAAAAAACACATAAATGGCGTATGGACCAAAATAGCATTAAGCCGACGATATGTTTAGGGTAGACTCCAAATATATTGTATTTGACACACACAAATATTATATTTTCGAAACAAAGATTAATTTGTTATTAAGTAGTTTGGAAATGTATCAATGCCTTAATTTAAAGGCATGTTTCCTTTTTTCAGAAGTTCAAAGTTAATTTTTTTAATGTTTGTAAAATTTGATTAAAATATAAATCTGATGGATTGACAAAACGTGGCGATGTGGAATATTTATGAATTAAAAGTAAGTGCTACAAAATCAAATATAGTGCAGCATATGACATTTTTAACAATAAAGTATAACACAAAATCTAGGAAAAACTAACTAAAATTTGAAAAAGTCAGCAAAATTGTAAAAATCTTTTTTTAAATAAAATGTATTTGAAAACTTCTTAAACAATAAGTTCATTCGAAATTACAATTTTCCCCCGTGAATGTAGTAGAATTTTTAGATACTATTTTTTAAAAAAAAATGTATATTGCTACAAAAATTTAGCTTGTATTATCAATTTTTAAATCTTTCTGCACTTGTATTGTATTGTTATCATTAAAATATAATTTATTATTTAGTCAGAATTTATTTTGGTTTGAGACCATATGTTTCAGTTACATTCTGTCTATTGCAAAAATGTTATAGAAGCAAATAAAAAAAATGTTGGGTACAATTGACTGCAGTTTCGATAGACACCATTCTATCATCGTCAGAATTCAATAGCAATAATTTATGTCTTTTACGTAAATCAGCTTAAAATACTTACGGAAGTAGTAAATTATATACTTAATAAAAACTACTAACAAAAACCATATTTCACTGAACTAAGTAGAAACTCGCACCATTACATTTTTGTTATACGTTTGTATAAAAATGAATAATATTGAAAAATGTTGGTTTATTTTTCTCGGTGTAATAATTCTTGGCGTATATAATTAAACATGGGGAATTATGCCACTTTAATTTTTGTTAGGCTTCATATGACCAGTTTTCGGATGTAATGAGAGCTAATTCGATCTGCTGTCTGAACTCATTTAAACCTATGGTGAGCTTATCGAATTTTTTACACGACCAGGTATTTTTTAATTCGCTTTCAACATAATTCATGCATTTAAAATTACATTCTTAAAATAAAATAAAAAAGTCAAACTCATTTATAAAATACGAATGTATTAAAAGAAGAACGTTTATGATGATGGAATGACAATCGCATGACCATCGCTCATTCTATATACACATATGTATGTACATCTGTAATTAAAATATAAATATTCACATTATTCATAAATAAACATAATGTGAATTGAGAATTCAAGATTCAAATTCGTTACATTTTAATGTAGACATTAATCAAATTTATAATTAAAGAAATTATAAATTCAGTAGCAGCAGCAGCGGCGGCGGTAGAAAAATCATGAAAAACACTCCTCCTGTCAATTTTCCCATTTTTCGCGCGTTCGTTTGACCCGCCGTTGCCGCTACCTGTTGTCCCCCCGTTGGCATCCATCCCATCCCATTCAATCCACTTACTCATTCCGCAGATAATTCTAAGCGAAAGATCTCTGATCTCTGCATAAATATCCGAAATGACATAAGAAGAATGCGTCTATTTTCAGTACAATGTAGACGAGTACAAGAACAACGAGAGGAATTATTAAATAAACATAAAAAACACACAGAATTGAGGTAAAAAATAATAAACAAAACGCCAAAATCCAATTCAAACGGCGCACCTTTTAAGGATCGAATGCATCGCACACACACACTCACTCTGCACAACAATCACATAATGAATGCAATCATAATCAAACGCGATAATGATCATGATCGTTGCGATCGCGATCATGATGATGATGACGAAGACGAAGAACTAACGATGGACGAACGAGTGAGTTTCCCATACGATTGTCGTCGTATGGGAAATTAGCAAAAAATAAAATGACACGAAAGAATACGAACAAATGTCAGAAAATTATGATTGGAGACTAAAAACACAAAAACGCCAAAATGAACAAAATCTGCAGTGCCTGCTTTAATGCATTGTAATTATTTTTAAATCGAATGTTTTGTGCCAAAAAAAAAATTGAAGAAAACAAGAACAACATGAAGAACACAGTACTGAACTAAATTATGCGAAAACAAATTGTAAACACTCTAATGTTAATAAAATATAATTTATAATTCAATTAATGTTTTTTCTTTAATCACACAAGAAGGAAGTACCAAATGATGTTATGACCGGTAAAACGATCTCATATTGAAGTTAGGGATTCCACTACAAGATATTTCACGCGATCCCAATTTTCGTGGCTAATTGGAAATTACGATTCACTTCGTAACTTTACTACAGATTTGGCTAGCTATGGATTAAGTTTAAATTGTTACTAAGTCTAATTTGTAATACATCGACGGAGAGACATAAGGTCATACATATGTATGTTTAGGCGGAAATTCGTTGTACCACAACTAAGGTTATTGAGCTATGTCCATCCGTCGGTCTGGATGGTGGGCTCGATAACTCTCGAAAGCAGTGACCGATTGACTGAAAATTTTGTATATGGTAATATCAAGGTTCTACAGTTATATTCCCAAGTAGGAATTATGTCTGCTCTGCTTTCTCTGTAGGAGATGAGTGCTAAGGTTATTGCCTATGTATATTCGAAATATGTGCCTTAATCTAAAACAATTGTAATATTTATCGTCTTAGAACTTTTTTATGTTCACTTGAATTTGAGCAATTTTATAGAAAAATTTACCAAATGTCCAACTCCTTAAAAATTGTAGCTTTTGAGGTTGAAATAATGCGTGTATAATCATGTTTATTGCAATCAATTCAATAAACCCATTTGGGTTTGAAAATTGGGACCAACAATCAAAAAAAAATTTTACGGCCTTGAAAGGGTTAATTTTTTATAAAAATTAAATCTAGAGATCTGCAGTTATATAACATGCCTTGAAAAGTAAAAAACGCACCAAAATTGTGAAAATTGTTTCCGATTTTTTAAAAAATGCACTAAAAATTGGAATAAAATCGAGAAAAAAGTGCCTTTACATTGCAATTTTTTGTTGGAAGTCACGTCGCCTTATAAATAATGGTCCAGATTTTAATGTCCAGTGATCAATTCCTAAAAGTAATAAAAATTGACAATTTTATTAAGGGAAACCCTGATTTTTAGAGGTTATTTCAGCCACAAATAGCCCCTAATTTCGCGATCGCAGAAACGAAATATTGCTAATATACTTAAAACAAACCAAATTTACATATATGCTTTGATCAACGCGAACTTTTTTTGACCCCACTCTAATGTATGTAAAGTGTCCGCCAAATAACTTTTTTTTTGAAAATGCTATAAAAAAAACTACTGAATATTTTCTCAAATGTCTTTTTTTATTTGAAAGTACAATCCTTCCGGTTTATAATGGAAAATAATTTCATTCAAATGGCTGCCTCGGCTGGCCATGCAGTAGCCTACACGATCGGTCCAATTTTTAAGCACATTATCGATTGTGTGCAGCTGTATTTCACCAATGGCTTCACGAATATTAAAGCGTCAATTGTCTCTGGTTTGTCGGCGTAACACTTATCTTTGAGGGCACCCCACAAATAAGAGTCCAACGTTGTCAAATCGCAGCTTCGAGGTGGCCAAACGACATCAGCTCTGCGGCTGTGTGGCCAATATGTTGCCAATATCCTCCTCTTCAATTTTTGTGAACAAAAATTCGTTCAACATGGCCCGCCATTGACTGTAACGGCCACTCCTTGCTCATTTTCGAAGAAAAATGTCCCAATTATACCTCTGGACCAAAATCCGCACCAAACAGTGACTCGTTTTGGGTGTATCGACTTTTCAATGTATGCGTGCGGGTTTTCTGTGCCACAAATGCGACAATTTTGCTTGTTTACATACCCGCCAAGATCAAAATGAGCTTCATCTGAAAAGATTTGGCAAAATTGGCATCTTCTGTAAGTCGATCGCTCCCAGCGTTTTTCAAGCGTATACACAACCATATTGGTTCAGCGGAAGGATAAAACTAATTATCTGTCAAATCAGACATGAGCTAAGTGTTACCATTAACGAAATAAGCACTAGTTGAAAAAAAACGTTAGATAGCGGACCCTTTAGACGCTTTCAGTGGGAGTATTCTTAGAGAAATCCTGCAACAAACCCTTAATACCACCGGAAAATAGCTTTTCAATAATGGTATTGGTATAAACCCGTCCGAGAGCGAACTAGTTGTTTCAGCAGGAAATATAAAGTACCAACTGTTTCCTTTTGCGGTGTTGAATTTAGACATGAAGATAATATTCATAAACTTGAATAAAAACCTATAAGGAAAGACAGAAAGTCGGGCGGGCCGACTATATAATACCCTACACCGTCAGGTGTGCAACAAATTTTGGGTCATCAAATCCTTCCCGACCGAATATTTACAAAATATATTGTAAATATATGAAATTTTAAGGTTTTCTTGCACTTTTCTGAACTGTCAATTCACCTTTGCCTAACAATCTGTCATTGTCCGTACATTTGCAGCACTTTAACCCTTTGACGACTACTGGGACATATATGTCCCATGCTAATTGTTTTGCAATTTTACCATACTTATGTCTAAAATGTCCCAAATTGCTTTAAATGTTTATTTAGTCAGAAGAAATCCTACGTAATTTTTTGATTCCAGTAAAATCATTCGACCATTTTTTTTAATTTTTCGAGCACTAGCTCAGAGAAGTAAAAAAAAGTTGGTATTTTTTACAATCCTTATGGTCGTCAAAGAGTTAACAGGGTTGATAACGTTGTCCGATCTGGCAATCGTGTATACTTAGCTTAATACTTTTTAAGCTCAAGTGGTACTAATTAATTTAAGGAACATGATTGTCATAGTATGAAATTGCTTATTTTTTCGTGAAAATTTTTAAGATATGTTAGATGATTTTGCGCTCTATACTATTACAACAATTATAATTTGACATTCCGCTTATAGTATTTTTTAAATATAATTTTAGAGAATTATGATCGCTATTCCAAAAGAATACTTCAAATTAGTGAATGTGTTCTGCAAAATATGTATAAATATTTTAATTGTATTGAAATTCATTTAATTAAATGTGATAGAAAACGTACGCCTAGAGTTTGTGAATTAGGAAAACAAAATGTCATTTAATTTTTGTCTTTATAAATAATTTCTAAACAATAGATAGATCAAATATAATAGTACTGAAACGGTCGTGAGGTAATTTTGAAAATTAAAAGTTACTGAAAAAGTACTAACTTTTTCCATCTGCTCCACCTGTTTGTTGTACGACGTTGACTGTAGCGAAAACGATTTTACGAATGATTTTGAAAAAAATCGGGGAGGATCAAATGCAAATTCTCACTGGAAAGTCACGTGACAGATCGTTTAGATGTAAATCGGCCCTTAGCTCGAGTTTTGTTTTATAGCCCATTGAAGTTGGCCATATTTCCCGGCAGAAGTGCACTACAGCGGTCAAATGTCAAAACCAAAGCTATGGGTGTATGCTTTACGGCATTTTTTCATACTCAGTTTCATAATCAGTACTCGTAAATACTAAAGGTACCTTCCATGAAAATTGGATTTTTTGAAAAAAAAAATGTAAAAAAACTTTATCATAAAAAAAATGTAATTTAGGTTTCATAAAATAGTATGCCTCAATCTATACAAAAAAGTTTTAGGTCTCGTTCACAAAAAAAATGTTTGTTGCATAGTATTATTACACTGTGCAACAAGAAAATCTGTCCCGAGCGAGACCAATTGGACATGATAATACACCACTAGTACATCAAAACCCCCAGATGGTTCTTCGAAGTTAGCTCGAATTTTTGCTTTATAGCCCTTTAAAGTTGGGCTATTTTTAGTAAAATTTCCAGACTGCTTCTATATATGGGCAAAAGTGTACTTTAGCGGGCACATGTCAAAACCAAAAAACACCACGACATCCGAAATGACCCAAAAATGCATAAAAAACACAGTGAAGCAACGGGCCCTGGAGCCTTGGCCCTCAAAAAAGGATATAAGGCCCACAGATATGGTACTCAAATGAAAATAAATTTCTCAGGATTCCATAAGGAAAATAAAAATCCAGTGGCGTATTGGGCCTTAAAATATGAATTCCACAAAAAAGTCCCACAGGTCCAAAACCACATAAAGTATACAAATTAATAAATTAATATATTTGAGGCCTCAAAAATTCTATTCTAATTGTTTAGTATATTCATTGATTCACTCCATTGGATTTAAGACCTGTTTTGCAATTTTTACCATACTTATGTCTAAAATGTCCCAAATTGCTTTAAATGTTTATTTAATCGGAAGAAATCCTACGCAATTTTTTGATTCCAGTAAAATCATTCGACACTTTTTTTTTAATTTTTCGAACAGTAGCTCAGAGAAGTAAAAGAAGTTGGTATTTTTTACAATCCTTATGGTCGTCAAAGAGTTAACAGGGTTGATAACGTTGTCCGATCTGGCAATCGTGTATACATAGCTTAATACTTTTTAAGCTCAAGTCGTACTAATTAATTTAAGGAACGTGATTGTCATAGTATGAAGTTGCTTATTCTTTCGTGAACATTTTTAAGATATGTTTGATGATTTTGCCCTTTATACTAATACAACAATTATAATTTGACATTCCGCTTATAGCATTTTTTAAATATAATTTTAGAGAATTATGATCGCTATTCCAAAAGAATACTTCAAATTAGTGAATGTGTTCTGCAAAATACATATGTATAAACATTTTAATTGTATTGAAATTAATTTAATTAAAGGTGATAGAAAACGTACGACTAGAGTTTGTGAATTAGGAAAACAAAATGTCATTTGATTTTTGTCTATATAAATAATTTCTAAACAATAGATAGATCAAATATAATAGTACTGAAACGGTCGTGAGGATACGTTGGTAATTTTGAAAATGAAAAGTTACTGAAAAAAGTAATAAAGTACTAACTTTTTCCATCTGCTCCACCTGTTTGTTGTACGACGTTGACTGTAGCGAAAACGATTTTACGAACGATTTTGAAAAAAATCGGGAGAGGATCAAATGCAAATTCTCACTGGAAAGTCACGTGACAGATCGTTTAGATGTAAATCGGCCCTTGGCTCGAATTTTGTTTTATAGCCCATTGAAGTTGGTCATATTTCCCGGCAGAAGTGCACTACAGCGGTCAGATGTCAAAACCAAAGCTATGGGTGGGGCAACGGGCCGTGGGGCCTTAGTGCCTTCAAAAATGCCCTAAAGCATACAGATAGGCGAAATCGTACTCAAATGAAAGGAAATGTCAACAAGATTTTAACAAAAGAAGAAAAATCTAGTCGCGGTGACGTCTTAAAATGTGCTCTAATGTTTTTATATCTAATCCAATGGAGTGAATCTATGCATATACTAAAAAATTGGCATTGCATTTTTGAGGCCTCAAATATATTAATTTATTAATTTGTATACTTTATGTGGTTTTGGACCTGCTGGCTTTTTTGTGGAATTCATATTTTAAGGCCCAATACGCCACTGGATTTTTATTTTCTTTTTGGAATCCTGAGGAATTTATTTTCATTTGAGTACCATATGGTATATCTGTGGGCCTTATGTCCTTTTTTGAGGGCCAAGGCTCCAGGGCCATATATAAAAATATCTGCTTAACCGCTGCGTAAAGCGGTTAAGCAGATATGGCTAATTTAACAAATAGTAATAATAGTAATTTTGGAGTTCTATACCACAAAAACTACAATGAATTTTGAAAAACTCAAAACGCCATAAAATTCATGCAAATTTGTAGTAGTATAGAAGTTATGAGATAATAAATATTTATAATTTTCGCCAAATACTCTTGGGGTCTCTTAGGTCACTCCTTCGATGTGTTACACTTTTGGCCCACACCAACTGTTATGTACCCACGTTCAACCGGATTATGTTGAAATTCTCTTATTTCTACCAAAAGTACTATAATTTCTGCATTTAACCATAGATTTTCATCAAATTGACATTGATTTCTTCGTTAAGATATACATATATATATATTCATTTCCGCCGTTCCAGTGTGGAGCATAGGGCCATATAGCTTTTAAAATTGGAATAACATTTGTTTTATTTTTTTCTATTTTTTATCTTTATACTCTCACTTCAGTGTGACGAGGGTATATATCATGCTACGGGCCAAAAGTGTAACAGATCGAAGGAGTGACCTAAGACCCCAAGTATTTTCGGCGGAAATCCGTTTTGGGTCATTTTAAGTAATTTGAGCAATGTCCGTCCGTCCGTCTGTCTGACTGTTGACTGGTGCGCACGATAGCTTTCGAAAGAAGCAACCAATTGACTTCAAATTTGGTATGCGGTAATATTTGTTTCTATCTCTGGCTTAGTTGGAAGATGGGCCACATTGGTCCACATCTTCTAGTACCACCTCCACAAAGGGTTAACAATTAGTGACATATTAGGCGTGTTTTCGTTACACCATAAGTGCTTAATTTGTATGGGGAGCTAAGCACTTTTAAGCACTATTAGTTCCCGATGAAGTTTGGTGCTTGTGTTCATGTCTTAATCGAGTATGATGTTGCCAGATTGGGCACCCTATATTTAGCGATATGGCATCCCATTTTTGGAGAGATTTTATAAATTATTGTGAATTAACGGGAAGAAGAAGAACAAAAATGGGAAATTATTTTAATATTTGCAAAAGAGTGTAAACAATTGAACATAGAATAGTAAATATATGTTTTATAAATACTTTTCACGAATTTTTTGTCTGTTCTTTCTTCGCAACTCATGACACCATTGCTACCAGATAGTGAAAATCCGCCACTTATTGCTTATGTGCCAGTTAGTGGAAGTCAGTTGTTTTCGTTGCAAAGTGCTAAACTAAAAGTGCTAGCTAGTAACGAAAACATGCCTAGTGATTCTTTAATAACTTATATAAAACTGACTCGAATTTTCTGAAATTCCACACATGGTAATGGTTTATTTGTCGCTAACACCGCGAGAAAAATTGGAACGCCCCTTTTGGTACCTCCCACACAAGAGGACCATTTTGCACCAAAGGTTAATTGCTTATAGCTTAATATCACTTCATACAAATACTTGAAATTTTGTACAGTGTAATGCTTTAATAGTACCTAGAGTCCAGTGAAAGTGGGAGATATTGTCACGCCTATTTTGCTACCTTCCACACAAATGGTTAAGAGCTTATAACTTTATTACCAATTATAAAATTTGACACAGTGCAATTCTGTGCAGTGCACAGTGGTCCCAAATACAACATTCTTTGGCCAAAAGTCGTAAATGTGCATTTAAATGCTTCTTTTGAGTTTCTAAAAAAATTAAATAAATATTTGGCGGTTTTTTTATACATGTAGCACCTGTTCCACAAAAGGGTAACAACTCAAAATTTCTAAATCAGATTTGGATATGGCTCTCATGTATATGTTTCGTTCGATTTGGCTAAATTGTGTAAACAAATTTTAGTTAAGGTATACTTTGGATATTTCATTGTTATCCAATCTTACTATAATGCGATAAAATAGTAAGTAGTAGTAGAGAATGGTACACATACATTATTATTGTGTTTGGTCTGCATTTAGTTTTATTTTCTAAAATTTTTTTGTATGATGGTAAAAATTAAGAGTTGTGTACCTTGTTTTTGACAGATTATTTTCCAATATAAATACTTAACAATCTTCCACTGGCATTAAAAGAATATATTTTCATCCTGGTCAAATAACCTTCTGATTTTTGCCGGAACGTATGGACTGTCAATGGTATACTTTAAGACTAATGCCAAATCCAAATCTCCCTTCATTCGAGCCGATATTGATGCTGTTCCTATTAAGACGGTCAGTATCATTACTACTTAAAAGTTCCGATCTGATTTTTTCAAATTATTCAGTGGTGGACGTCCAATGACCGGTTTAATGTTATTCGGACATGGTTTTTTCGATGTCGTATCTCTCTTAATTTAGTTTTGTCGCCAATCCAATCTGAATATTTTCGCCGAAACTAATCTTCCTTTCTATGGCATTTGCACCAATTCGCATAAATATGAACGCTCAATATGATCAGAACATTCATCCATATTCGTTTTACCTAATAAATATCGGAATGCGATTTCATTCTTTTCCAGTTTTAGTTGCTTTGTAAGTCAAATATTAAAAATTTCAGAATTATTCAAATATAAGAAGCCGGGAAAAACGCATTTTCCCAGAAATCGCCAAAACTTAAATACCAAAGTTAAATACCTCATATTAGTACATACTTATATACCAGTGCATATGTATTTGTTTACATATGTAGCTCACAAAGTGAGGGTATAACTTAGTCGGTTAACCCAATGTTTTACTTGTTTTTGTTGTATTTTTCACCATTTCTCATCATGTACAGCCATGTAAATATGATGTTAAATGTTTGCCATATACCTAATGGACAGGTGGACGGACATGGCTAAACTGACTCAGAAAATCCTGGTTTACACGAGGCGATTTTTTCCTAGCATGTGACAAAGTTTGTAGAAGAGAAAGGCAGAGAGCTCTCTAGCTTGGAAAAATGGTCTCGTGTGAATCAGGACCAAGTGATTTTAAGTCGACAAATGCATCAAATCATAATACCGTACATCACAGTGTATGGTGTAGGGTATACAAATAGGGTTTGAGCTGTATGTGCACTTCCAAATCGGTAAAATCGCAGTTTTTCATATTTTTGCATAGCCTAAGAGTTTTTTTCGTTTTAATTAATGTTGTCATTCTTTTGCAACTATTTAATCCGCAAAGCGACGCTAAACGACGTAACAATATTGACTATGTCGGCCCCTTATGTTGTTGCCTTTACATTGTTACAATCTCCAAATGGTAAAACTACCTAAGAAAAATGAAAAGAATACGCTTTTAAACCAGATTTAGCCATTCAAACAACCCAATAAACGCAAAAATGGGTTCGAATTGTTGTTGACTAAAATGTACTTATACATATATGTACATATGTATAAATAAATGTGAACAAAATAAATAAATAAATTTTGTTTACTTTTAATTGGAGTAAGGTGAATGGGAAAATCGGTCGGTGGTCATAGTAAACTGAATATTGACTTTCTAAAAATGATGCTATGATGTAAGATCAGGTATATATATATACGGGTATACATATATTTGGACATATGTACGAGTATGTATGTTCCAAACATACAAAGGAGAAACGTATATATGCACATAGGTATGTATACTTGAAATATTTCTAAGATCTATAAATTTCAATTTCTCCGCCATTTGTATATAAGTCTAGGTATTTTGATGTGTACTCGTACATACCTATACATATATACTTAAGTACATACGAATCCATAAGTCCAATAATTGCATTATATGTACCACTGGTGAGCAGAAGAATTTCCTTTGCTTAGATTTCTTTATTTGCTCAATTAGTTAAAGAGAAAGAAGAAAATAAAATATGAAAACATACATTGTTGCTTACGGTACTTTCAGTTATAGCGCCAAATATAAAAAAATTTATTATTTTCATGTACATGAATTACAGTGTATCACAGCTTATTTAATGCGAAACTACTTTTTGTTACAAAACGACGATTGACCTGACTGACGAATCCCCTTACCTTCAGTCCCAAAAATATTCGTAAATTTATTTATTTTTTTGTTTTAATTATATAATAATAAATTTAAATTTCATTAAAGTATTAAAGTTATAAGCTGTTAACTTTTGGTGCAAAATACTCCATTTGTGTGGAAGGTGCCAAAAGGGGAGTACCAATGGTACTCATTTTTCACAGGACTGTAGGTACTATAAAAAAATTGTACTATTTACAAAAGTTTTAAGTATTTGCATGAACTGATATTATGGTCCATTTGTGTGGGAGGTACCAAAAGGGGCGTGGCAACTTCGTCCATTTTTCTCCAGGTGATAGCGACTAATAAAATAATACTTCGATGGAATTTCATCAGATTCGAATAATATGGTTTATAAATTACACTGTCACAAATTTGTAACAATGTGGTTACCAAATGAATCTGGCACCTAATCTTTACGTAAAATTGTCCGCTGAATCCGAATATGAAGTCAGAATGGTCAAAAGTAGAACAGCTTTCGATATATTGCCGTTACTTGAGTTTTTAAAAAGATGATGTCACTTTAATAAAAGAATCTTCGAACATATTCGATAGATTTTTTATTACTTTTTTTCTTGAAAGATAATGAAATTACTATAATAACCAAATTTCAATATGTTTCTTTGCAATTTTGCCATTTTCAACTTATTTTTCTTTTAAACCAAACAATATTCTTGTTTAAGTTTTATCAGTTAGTTTACGTCAGTTTTTTCCAATACGAACATTTTGTGCCGAATAGGATCTAGATTGATGCAAAAAGATTAATTGAAGTAAGCCACTTTTCGATTTTTATCAAACCAATATTAATTTTGAAGCATTTTATCTATCTATCTATATATAAGTAAATATATAAAATTGTTGCGTGACTGACTGACTGATCATCGCCCGGCCAAACTACTGAAGCTAGAATCATGAAATTTGGTGGAAGTGTAGCCCTTGGTATGTAGACGTGCAATAAGACGGGAAATTCGTACTATTACCCGCACAATTCGTATTATTACCCGCACAATTCGTACTATTACCCGCAAAAAGGGATAAATATAGTACCACCGCCAAATGTAAACGGAATGTGCTAGAATCGTGAATGAGGTAGACTCAGAAATTGACTGGATTTTTCGAAATTCAAACATTTACGCTCACAGTGGGCCACAGCAGCCAAATTCAAATGGCAAGAGCCAAAATCGTGAAATTTGGCGTCAGAGTAGCTATTGTCATGTAAACTAGAAGAAGGATCGATTTTTGAAAATTTTAGGGGCACAGTGGGACAGAAATAAATAAATATGGAACCACCGCCAAATTAAACGTCTAGAATTAAAATCGATAAAATTGAAGCAATGTCTTAACTATGACTCAGTGTGGGCAAAACGGTTTAAATATCGTACAGTGTGACAAGTAAAGTGGTACAAAGATGTGTTAAGTATGGTATAGTGGAGCAAATATGTTTTAATATGGTAGAGTGGGGCAAAAAGTGTTAGATATGGCACAGTGAGACAAAGGGTTAAATATGGCACAGTGGGACAAAAATGGTTATCTATGGTACAGTGGGAAACAAATAGTTAAATGTGATAACGTGGAACAAAATGGTTTAATATGGTACAGTGGGACAAAAATGTATTAACTATGACACAGTGGAGCAAAGCGGGTTAAATATGGCACAGTGTGACGAAAATGCAAGAAAGTGATAAATATGGTACACTGAAGCAAATAGGGTTTAATATGTTACAGAGAGCCAGAGAGTGTTAGATATGGTACATTGAGACAAAGGGTTAAATATGGCACAGTAGGGAAAAAAGGTATGATACTCTTACAATGGTACATGGTACATGGGAACAAATAGTTACTTATAAATATGATAACTTGGAACAAAATGGGTAAAATATGGTACAGTGGAGCAAGAAGCGTTACCTATGAAACACTGAGGCAAAAATGTGTTAACTATGGTACAGTGGGCCAAAAATTTTTAAATATGGTACAATGTGACAAAAACTGTTGACTATGGTCCAGAGAGTCAAAAAGGGTTAAATATGGTACTCTAGTTAAACATTGTACAGTAGGACAAATGGTGTTAAATATTATTCAGTGGACCCAAAACGCCTTAAATATGGTACAATGGGGTAAAAAGCGTACATTTAGTACAGTGGGCAAAAATATGGATGCAGGGAGAGAGGGTAACTCCTGAAAAATAAATATGAGTTAAGATATGTTTTTTTAAATGTATGTTTTTAGTAGCACTGTAGTGCAAAAAGGTTAAAATAATGATGAAGTTGGCGCAAGCAAAAATTTTTCAATATATTACAGAGGGGCGAAAAGGTGTTTAATATTGTTGAATAGAGCAAAAAGGGTAAAATATGGTACGGTGATGCTAAAAGAGTATGGTACAGTGGGGAAAAAATTTTTAAATTCGGTAAAGTGAAGCAAAATGGTTAAATGTGGAAGTGGGGAAAAAGGGTTATATATAGTCGTACTTTAGAAGTACGAAATATGGTACAGTGGTGCATTAAGGATTGAATGTGGCATAAACCAAAGCTAAGCATTTTTTAAGTGGTACTTCTATGTCAACCATGGTGAAAAATAAGGTACGGTATCATAAAAAGTTAAACATGGCACATGTAGGGGTTAAAAAGGAATAAATACTGCCTAAGGTTGCGAAGTTGGCTCTTGGAATATAAACTATGATTTTTTCTAAATGTTTTATTTTAGTGGCACTGTAGGGCAAAACCTAATAAATATTGCACAGTGGTGCAAAAATCAAAATAGACATGGTGGGACAAACATGGTTTTATATTGTAATTCATTGGTGTGGATGTACCTATTGGAACATAATCTAGGAAAAATAGGTAACATATGATCCAAAAAATAGTTTTTCAACATTCATAGGTACAAAGGGGAAGGGAATAAATATTGAACCATGGTGCCAGGGTAACACTTGGAAAGAAACGGGGGTTCGTTGAAAGTAATCAAATCTACTTCATTTTGCACCATATGTAATAATCATGTAGTTTTGGACGAAAGAGGTATAACTATTTTACAGTTCCCTAAACAGAAAATAAATAAAAAACGAAGCGCACCGGGTTAAAGACAGTTTTATAAAGCTTCCTTCTGCTTTTGAAAACATTTTCTTTTTTTAATTTTTTCCCGATCCTTTCTTACGAATCGGTATATATAGTGTGATCATTTCGAGGTTCCCTACTTTTTTAAAGAAAAAACAAAGAAAATTCAAATTGAATGGGGAATGTTTATTATCATTTGAAAGAACATTCTTTGGCATTTATTTTTTGAAGATTATGTCTATCAAATGTTGGCCGCGGCTACGTCTCATTGCTGATGGAATATTGCCATTGGATACACCCGCTGAATTGGATTGGATACACCATTTGAATTTATACATTACAAAAATATTTTTGGTATTTTGCCATTTTTGTATTTTTGACACTAGGATAATGTCGGGAAAATAATAAAAATTAAATTTTCAATGGCAGATATCTCGGTAACTATACAAGGTAAATCTTAGGTTTAAAAAGTATTTTTTAAATCTCGTAGAATGTACACGAAATGAATCATACGAAAAAGACAAAGACATTTGTTCACCCGAGGTGGTCGACTTTGAGAAAATTCAAAACATAATTCCTATAATAACACTTCAACAAGCATGCCAAGTTGTGTTGTAATCGGTTGACTAGACTAGAAAGAAACGGTCGATTTATTTCCCTTTAGTTAATTCCTCCCACTATGCTCCGGCTGCCGTCCTAACCTAAATCTAACCAAGAGCATAATTGCGAACTGTACATGTTAAAAAATACATTTACAGACTTTCAGACGGACATAGCTAAAATGACTCAGAAAGTGATTCTAAGCCGATCCGTAAAATAGGCTATGGGTATCTGGGTATATCTCTTCTTAATCTGGGTGTTACAAACAAATGGACAAACTCATAATACTCAAAGTTGTCACTGAGCTTATGGCTAAATCAGGAGTATTAGTAAGATATGTAATTCAATCAATATGGAATCGACATTGACGGCATTTTTGACGCTTTCTTGTCATGATTTCCGTTTCATTTCTACTTTTTAACCAAAAAATTTTACATGATATTAGGCGGGAGACACTGTATGTACATGTACACTCTTTTGCTATGTACATAAATACCAGTGTATTTACATACATTTTTATCCAAACTTATGTGTGGTCATATTTATAGCAAAAAAGAAAATTTTTCTTTTTTTGATTTCTATAGAACGAACATTTTTCTCCAATGCGTGTGTGTGTATGAGTACGAGTAAGAACGATAATGCATTTTGACCTGTGTGTATTTTTCTTCTACTTCAAAGAGATCTTAGAGACTTCGAGAGTAAAATGAACATGGAATCTCCACAAAACGGAAAAACAGATGCGCACGCATGTCCGTTTCCCGCTCTTTTGTTAACAGCCATCACCATCTGTGTGGAGCAGACATTCTCACACAGTTACCGATGTTTACACACTCACCGATTCACCCACACACCCACGAATGAATGGGTGGCATGGCAAATATGATTTCGTTTTCCACCGCCGCCGACGCCAACAAATGCGAAACCAAACCAAAACAGTTCGTGTGAATAATTTTCAGTTTGTGTGTGTGTGAAGAAAAACGTTTCTGTTTTGTTTTTAGAAACATTTTCTATTATTTTTGGAAATATTTCGTAGTGTTTATTTTTTTGGTTTCTACATACATACATACATATGTATGCACAGACGGATAGATGGATGGATGATGATGGTGTACGGAGAAAGGAAGGACGCCCAGACGGACAGACATATAGATATTGTTGGTGATGTGTAGAGCTTATACATATTTACGTACATATATACAAATTTTCATGTGTTATTAGTACGTACTAACACTACAACTATGTAGTGGTGGCTAGTATCCATTCACATCCATATGTTATTCTCATTTCGTCTTCTAGTGGGTGGGTGTGGGAGTCTTGACGACTCTTTGCCAAAGCGAAGATATCGGTCGTTCATCAGATCGGCAAACGTTTTTTGTATTCATTCACGTTTGGGCGGGGGGTGATATTAGCTTTGGTCAAATATTCTTTTGATTACACTATAGAACGCCGCGATCAGCACCGACGCCGCCGCTATCGCCACAATTTCGCCTACACGTTAATCTAGTTTCTTTTTCATAATTTTGAAATTAGTTTTATTTAAAAAAAGGAAAAGTAAAAAATTCACAAAACCGAAACCTTTGAAAGTAGAAACCATTTAATAGACATTCGTTGGCAACAATAGTGTTTATTCTACAAACAAAGATATGTAGATATTTATGGACATCTACTAGACGACGAGTACATAATTCTCTACATATGTATGTTGTATATAAACATACAATTTAGCTGGAATTGTATTTTTTATCGGCTCAAAAAAAATCATACTAAATAATTGTTGCCGGATACAAGTATTTTCAAATGAAACAGCTGTGATATTAGTTGATAGTGCATTGTGAATATTTTAAAAGCTGAAGATTAAAACTCTAATTCGCATAAAACCCCTACAGAGATTATGAGAAAACTTAATTTTCATTATAAAAAATAATATTGAGACACTTCAATAGTTAAAAAGTACATATACAGTATTCCAATGTTGCATGATAGAATTCCTTACGGCTTCAGTTATTATCCAATAAATTCTTTGTAGTCACCGAGAGCATTGTCCTCGGCAAAACAACTTGCCGTTCATATTAATTGGTTTTATATGCTCATATGCACATATCGCACCTGTTCAACAAAAGGGTAACAACTCAAAATTGAAAAAATGTCAGTAGATGCCAAAAACAGCTTCAGTTAATATTATTGACATTTAAAAATATGCCAAAAGTTATGAAAATATCTTCTTAATTGTATTTTTTTGCGATGACATATTACCGTTAATATAAATTTTAGGAAATTAATTTTACGGAAACAGTTTTTGGTGTCTAGTGAAATTTTTTTCATGTTGAGTTGTTAGCCTTTTGTTGAGCAGGTGCGATATGATCAATACAACATCATTGAATCTATTTCAAATTTATTACTCAGAACTAGTAATGCATTGTTCTGACATTCGACAATTTCGGCGCCCTAAACAAGAAATTCGACATATTTTTTATGGTATTGTAATATCTGTTTAAATTAGTTCAACATTTTGTAAAACGAAAGAGTTTTGATGTATAAGAGTTACCATAAGAATTACTTGACTGGAAATGTGAATTCAAAATCATGTGCATTATTTCGTTTTCTTTTTATATGAAATTAAATTAATAAAACAAGTAAAAATGCGTTATGTTCGGCCAGGCGGAATTCTTTATAGTTAAATACAAAAGTATACAAGGTTTTGTTGATTTTTATACCCTCCACCCTCCAGTAAAAGCGTTAAGTTCGGCCATGCCGAATCTTATATACCCTCCACCATGGATTGCAATCAATTCTATAACTGGAAAAATATTTGGATATGGAGCAAATCTTGGAACCATCCTTTTTGTTTAACCAAATTATTAAAAAACGAACACTGCAATTTTTAGCCCAATTTAGGCCTCAAATTCATTAGGCAAACTCTTCAACTGAAAAATATGGTATTTATGGCGTAAATTTGAATATTTGAGGGCTACCTCTACACGGGGACTACAACAAGATATAAACTGACTTGTATACATTTTATTGAGATGAATTCTTGCCAAAATAGAATACAACCTGCAAAGTTTCAGCTACATTGCTGAGAAAATGTTGTGTTTATGGCTAAAATAAGCCTTTTTGGGAGCGACATCTATAGGTGGACTATAACAAAATATGAACTGATTCAAAAAATGTTTACTGGAGCCATCTCTATAGGGGAGCTATATCAAAATATTGACCGATATGGCTCATTTGCAATCCCAAACGACCTGCAACTATAAGAAGTATTTCTGCCAAATTTGATCAACCTAGCTGTATTATTACGGACTGTAGTGTGATTTCAACAGACAGACAGACGGACAGATGGACAGACGGGCAGACAGACAGACAAACGGACGGACATGACTAAATCGTCTTCGAATTTCACGACGATCAAGAATATATATTCTACTACTTTTTTAAAGAAAAAAAAAACACAGAAAATTCAAATTGAATGAGGAATGTTTATTATCATTTGAAAGAACATTATTTGGCATTTATTTTTTGAAGATTATGTCTATCAAAAGTTGGTCGCGGCTACGTCTCAGATGGTCCATCCGTTGAGTCAAATTTTCGATGACTTGTTCGAGCATTTCGACTGATAACTGGCGAATGACACGCGTGATGTTTTGCTCCAAGGCCTGAATCGAAGCGGGTTTGTCCGCAATAACTTTAGACTTTACATATCCCCACAGGAAAAAGTCTAACGGTGTGATATCACACGATCTTGGTGGCCAATCGACCGGCCCAAAACGTGAAATTATCTGCTCACCGAGCTTCAATTTCAGGCATCAAATAGTCGGTTATAATGGCACGATAACGGTCGCCATTGACGGTTCTCACCGGCATCATTTTTGAAGAAATATGGACCGATGATTCCGGTACGTCGGATCGGGAATCGGTCAATGGCAAAAATATTGTTCATGGGTGTCAAGGTCGTGGGTCGGCTGGAAAGTGTTTTTTTTTTCGATTTAAAAAAATGGACTTAGCGCAATTGGCGAACGATTATTTTGATAATAAAACTGAATAATTTGTAAACGTTGTTCACGCGTAAGTCTTTCCATGATAAAATGCCAAACAATACTTAAGAAAAATAACATGGCAGCATGACACGACTCACACGTGATCTGTCAAAAAAGGCTATTGAAAAAAGTATCTCTACTTAGATCACCCTAAATTTGTAGTCATCATAATTTCCTTAAATTTAGTGCGTGTTCCGGCTCTACCAGTCTTAAACACGGTGACCCAAAATGACCGAAGGGGTTTGAGTTCATTATAACTTTTTATTTAAACATAATTATTAATTTTTTTAATACAGTATTAATGGAGAATATTTTTTTTGGGCACGTTTTTCGATTGTATACTTTTGCATTTTGAATTCCCCAAGTCTATTGTACAAAATACTGAAAAGATATAAAAAAAATATATTAAAAAAGTTATAAGGAATTCAAACCCCTTGGGTCATATTGGGCCACCCTGTATATATACGGAAAAAATATACTCCATTCACTGTATTTCTTGAAAAAAATGTAATACTTATGTCTCAAATAAAAAGTTATAATGAACTCAAACCCCTGCATGGAGAAAAAACAGGAAACATAATATGTTTGGGATCAAAATTTAAATAAAATATACTTTGGTGCAAATATTTTATATTTGCATTCCGGAAAAAAAGTTTGAATATCTCTCTTATCAATGTTATTTTTTTTCGGAGTTTTGGTGCAAACTATCTTTAAAAACGGGGAAATATTTAAATCGGCTACAGAATTTGTTTTCCTACCTACAGGAAAAAAGTAATTTTCCCAAAATATACTACATGTGCGATTTCTTTTCTTAGGGTGTACTTCAAGGAATATAGACAAATAAATTAAATTGGAATTAAAAAAAAATACAATAAATTAATATTAATATTAATTTCGTATTCAGGATTCATAATTATACCAGAAAATGTTATGTAGATGCCGCCGACAAACTATTGTTATAAGAACATTTTGATAAAACTATTCTTGAAATATTTCCGCTTAGCGGGTGTGTACCCGAAAACTTTTCAGTGTGAGGTAATCGGGGAAAATGTTAACCGATATATATTATTTAGTGCAGTTTAACTGGCAAATAGTACAAATTTATATCAAAAACGTATTTTTGGTAGATTTATAGGCATACTTCATCTATCTCCTATATATAGGGAAAAACAAGTCAAAGTGCCCACTTTTTTCAATTTTATTCTGATCGCGTCAAAACTATGTTATAAGCTGTTAACTTTTTGTACCAATTGATCTCTTTGTGTGGGGGTACAAAAAGGGGCGTGTCATTTTCGGCCATTTTTGTTCAGTTTATAGAGACGGTAAAATGATTGCTATGTATGAAATTTTACAGGATTCCCATGAGTAGTATAGAAGTTATAAGAGTTTTAACATGTTATACAATGTTAACCATTTTTGGGGGAGGTACCTCAAAGAGTAGGCCGATATGGTTGTCCATCAAACATAAACTGAGTTTAAATAAAATATTATAACATACGAAATTTTAAGTCATTCGGTCACTTCTTTTCAGAGTTATCGTTAGCACCATTCAGCCGAACTGACAGACGGACGGACACTAATTAATTCTGGAGGACCATGGAGGACCCATGCTGATATTGTTACATTTTGTGGTAAAATATGTGGGTAACTTTCCATGTCCTTAATAGACAAAAAATTAATTACTTAATTTATAAGTCCAAGAGAGGATGTTAAATTATTTCAAATAGTACTTATATCATTCAAATCTGATATTCAGTTCAAAAGTAATGTAGACTTCAAAAAGGGGAAATTTGTAAAAAAAATGTTGTATGTGATCAACTTGGGCACCCTATAAGTCTAAAACATTATGAATTTGGACAATCTGTAAAATGTAATAAGTCTGGATGGTCTTCTAGTATTCTCGTGTAAAATTTCATTGAAATCAAATATTTAAATTGTAATTATTGGGTCGTTTTATTTTGGAATTACCCTATTTCAATATACATAATTGCTAGATTAGACCGAAAAATCGAACTTTTTCAAAAGAAAAATCAATTGTTTTTTGGGAAATGTGCTGATTTTTCACACAGAAACATTGATCTGATTACACTGTGCAACAGTGAAAAAATACACGGACTTGACAGTTTAGGTTCGATTCTTCTATCAAAGGGTAGTATAACCCTATACTCGGTTTGGCGAAATTGGTGACCAATTTTGTTTTATGGGCCTCCAAAGATTCTGAAAATCAGTGGGCCCCTCGAAAATGTTGTCATCAGCTTTTGTCCAACAACTAATTCAGACTTGGTGATACCGCTTAACTATGTTTGGCAATAATGTAGCTAAGAATATGCTGAATAAAGTTTCTTAACATCTTCCGCGAAAAAAATATTTTTTCCGGTACTTGTTTTTAAAAAAGTGAAGGAAAAAAATATTTTTTCACTCTTTTCCGCATAACTTCCGGTGACTCGTAATTTTTCACTAGCAATGCTTGGCAAAATTGTAGCCAACGTAAATCTGAACAACTTTTGTGAACATATTAATTAACTTTTGTGAACATATTAATAAAATCTGTACCCCAAAAATGTAAGTATTTCACTGTTATGTAACAAAAATATATTTTTTTGGTGTAGGGCATGTACAGCAACTTTATAGAAAATATTAAGGCCAATATTTTTGTGGAACATTTTAACCCTCTAGCTCCCCCACATAAGTGTAATTTTTGGTCCCATTTTAACAAATCGTAAAAAACACCTTTTAAAATGGGGAGAGAGGGGATGAAATGTTCTACACAAATGTTCGCCATAAAATTTTACTATATGTGTCAGAACACACCAAAGCTCAAAACATAACACAAACACCAAAAAAGGTCAAATTCCTGTTCGTTAAGCAATGTTAGTCGTATGATCTAGTAGTCGAAGCAATAAAGATACCAGTAAAGAGCGTTGCTGACTCGAATTTGACCGTTTTTTGGATTTTTGTGTTAAGATTTGGGCTTTGGTGTGTTCCGAAGTAAAATTTTATGGCGAACATTTTTGTAGAAAAAAAGCTGACGACACATTTTTCGAGTGGCCCACTGATTTTCAGAAACTTTGGGGGCTCATAAAAAAAAATTGGTCACCAGTTTCGCCAAACCGAGTATAGGGTTATACTACCCTTTGATAGTATAATCGAACCTATACTGTCAAGTCCGTGTATTTTTCAAAAAGTGTTCATTTGTTGCATAGTGTTATCAGTAGCATTGTTTCAAAAATTATATTCAAGAAGTTTCGGAGCTGTACAATATTCTAGTTTCATATTGAGTTATACCGAAAAACTGACGAAAATCAACAATCACTATCATAATGATACTTAGTCATATCTTTTATAATTTTACACAAACTAAAAATTTCGTTCCACTCCTTTTGGTAACTCCCACACAAATTGTAGAGTTCATAGGAAAATTTCACCCTTTTAAAAATTCGCTATTTTAAATTACTACTTCAATGCGTATAGTTAGACAAAACATGAACAAAAGTTTCCCCCCGATCTTACATTTCCCAAATTCCATATTATATGTATCTGAAGGTAAGTCCACGAATTGTCTTAGTACAAAATGTAAGTACAGGGTTGCCCATATTCGACGGACCCATGTTTTTTTTGGGCACATTCCAATCGACGAGGCTTGTCCGCAGGCAACAATCTTTGCGTCAATTGAATTTTGTACGGGAACAAATGCAAATCAACGCGAATAATCCGTTGTAAAGTGGACCGAGCCATGCCCAACTGCTGAGAACGGCGTTTTTGGGATGTTCTTGGGGACCTCTCAACACTGGCTCGTACGGCAGCGATATTCTCGGCCGATCGCCTTGGTCGACTTTTATTTGGCCTCTTCGGATTAGAAAGAGCCTCACCAGTCGAAAATTTTTCGTATAAACGCTTAATGGTGTTCTTAGAAGGCGCACTTCTCACATTTTTTAATATTTTAAAAGCACGTTGAGTTTTCACAATTGACTTCTTCTGTTGAATGTAAATTTCAACTATTTCGCGTGGCGTGTATTGTTCCATGGTAAAAATCTGCTTGGACTGACGCTTCAAACGCGGTATGTCATTAAGCGATCTGACATCTCTGTCAAAAGTTATGGCGTTGCCAGATGGGTCCGTCGAATATGGGAGACCCTGTATATATGTAGTTCAAGATAAGTAATACAGTGAAAATTTCCTTTATTACAGTTAGCCTGCGTCAAAAAATCGAAATGGAAGATACCTTTTTCTGGGAGCTGTTTTTACCAGAATACCCAAAATAGATCTTGAAGAAGTCATATTTGAAAAATAGTACGTCTTTGGAATATAGGGACAAACGGACTAAGGTGACTACATCGATTCAATGTCGATCGGTGTAATACAACTTTGAAGTATCTCTTCTCTTTTTGGGGTGTTACAGCCGAATCTACAATATCGCAATAAACTGTATCGCTGTGCAGTCTAGACTACTTATAGTTATATGTTTTAAGGCATTATATATACTCGTATATTATTTTAATCCAAGTAAATTGCAATTTTATACAAATTTCCTGTGCAGATATTTGGCGATTTTCAATCGAGTCCTACGACGCACAACCAACCAATGGACTATATGTTCCATTCCAAATACAAACACTGCGAATATCTGTAAAATGCTACTGAATGCAAATGGACCCACAACCTGTTTGATGGTTAAACTCTTAAATGGTTCCTCGTGAGCCCTTTGAATTTCTTCGATAATTTTGCGACGCATATCCAGATCCCGAGCCCATTTTTGCATGTGACCCGATTCGATGATGTGCTGTATGACCGGATTGATTTTGTGCAGCAAATGGAATTTCTTGGGCAACAACATCGTCACCAGATACACGTAAATGTTCTCGTTGCGATCGAAGCAGTAGAGGCTATCCCTCGGTATGCGGGGATTATAGAAGGAGTGTTGGCGTGAAACGGCCACCGCTAATTTAGGATCTATGGCAGCGCGATGGAGGCACTCTTCGATGTTGTAACACATGTGAAAATGTTCGCGCACATAGCGAAAAGTCTGAGAGAGGCGGAAGAAGGAGCAGAGATCATGGCAATCGATATTAATTTCATTCCGTGGGATTTGATTTGATTGATTTTGTGTTGCTTCTGCACTTACCTCGCCTTGTTTGCCCAGATGACGCACATTGTCGACGCTTCCCATGACGTTCATGCGATTCGTGAAAATCTCGTCGGTGTGACTAATTTGATAGGATGATTTGGGCGTTGTTAAGGTGCTGATCAGGAAACTCTGATAGACATTACTGAATATTAGACCCATGAAAAAGGTTGCACCAAAAGATAGCTTTAGACTGGTCGGTATGCGGGGCAAATTCACAGCTTGACCCAGTATGACACCCATGACGATCATATTAACACTGAAATAACTTTTCAGGCAATTAATACCAAGTTTTAGTAATTTTTGCATCATTGTGATGCTGCACGAGGCGGTAAGTATGAAGAGCAGCGTAAGTATCCAGGCACGAGTGTCGAAAGTAGCCATAAAGTTGAATAGGTTATAGGAGCGCCTAGCCTTGGCCACACACCAGGTCAAATCGTCCTGATGATAGGGTATGGTACTTGAGACATATTGACTAATGCTGGGATCTTCATCAATGCCGCCGATAACCATTTCAATATCACTGAAAGGGAAAGTAAAAATCGAACGTTAAAAATCAATTGTAATTGTTGCGGAGATTCTCCCCTTACCCATCGATCAGTTGTTGGAAAAGATGATACACATTTGTATTCTCCACCTGCATATCTATACTGATGTGTAGACGCTCACCTATGGTCTGAATCATTTTATATTCAATACCATTCAAATGTATTTCAAAGGAGCCCATTTGGGTGTCTCCCTCTGAACTCATTTGATCATCATATGAGTTATAATCCGACAATCCATCATCATCGCCTTCGAAATCTTCATCCCCATTGTCATCTTCATCATCATCCATCTTTTCTGAAGCAGGATTTCGATTATTTTGTATCAGAGAGGTGTCTCCTAGAGCTTCGTTGAATATATAGGGTTCCCAGGGACGATAGGCAGCCACCAGTGGGCATCCACTTAAATCTTTGGGAAATTTATCCAGAAATAAAGCACGATACATTTCTTCGATGTAGAATTCTGGAGATTCTGAATCTTCTTCTTCCTCGGAAAAGGGTAATGACTTGCCGCTCGAAATCTTACAATTGGTTATGTTGATATATTCTATGTCAGGTTGCGCGGTAGGAAGAGGACTTTTACAACTATTTTCTAGTAAGGATTCTTTTCGAATTGTATCATAATTTTGTCCTTCTTCCAACGATCCTTTGGTTGGCATTTCCCCTTTTTCCAGCGAACCAATTTGCTCGTAATTTTGTTCATCCGCCAATGGACCTTCAGGGGAATCATGAGGACTTTCCTCAAATTCTGTTTCTGATGATATGCCACTGGATTTGGGAAAACTTAATTGAGTGCTTGATTCCAACGAACCCTTAGGTGTTACTGGTTTTCCATCAGAGTTTGTTTTGGATTTACTCCAACCCCCTGCTAGTGAGTCGCTATTTGAAGGGGAGTTTTCTTGGGAGTCTGATTCCATGTTCTGGTTAGAGGAGTGAGGATTAGCATTAACTTCTTTATTATTCCCATTTGGGGTTTCAAATTCTTCATCAAGTTTTCCTCCATTCAATGGTTCTTCGTTAGTTTTAGGGTGATATTCGCCAGAGTTTGATTCCAATGGAATCTCATTGACTTCGGGTGAACCTTCTTGGGAATTTGTCTCCAATTCTACTTCAAGGGTGTTCGGATTTTCATTAGTTTTATCTTGAACTTCTGTGGGAGATATATCTTCATCCATTCCTGATGGTAAGTAACTGCTTTTAGTTGAATCTTCTTGAGAGTCGTCTTCCATTTTTCTGCTGGATTCCTCATTAGGTCCGTTACTTTTCTCATCTGACGATGTGTTTTGTTCCGTGTTAATGTTATCATTATTGTTTTTTTCTTCCAAAGGCTCCTCCGAATTCGGCACCAATGTGCCATCTCTTGTTGTGGGTAGACTTTCTTGGGAGTCCGATTCCTTTGGTCTCTCGGTTGATCTGCCATGGGTTCTTTGGTAATCTTCTTGATACTCAGTATCCAGTGGTTCTGTAGAAGTTGAAGGGTTTACATCATCACTTTCATTACATTCTCCACCTGACTTTTCTGCTTGTTCGCCATCATGATTTTCTTCTTCCAATGCCTCTTCATTCGAATTCGGATGATCCTCTTGTGAATTCTGCTCTAATGGTCCTTCATGAGATTCTGTTTGAAAAGGAACCTCAGGGGTCTTCGGGTTTCCATCAGATTTTATTGGTATTTCTGTGTCGGACGTTTCTTCTCTACTTTTATAATCTGGAGAATCTTCCTGATCCTCTGTTTCACCGACATCATTTGTATCTTCGCCATCACCCTCTCCATCTCCATGTCCTTCTTCATTTTCATTTCTATCTCCATCTTCTTCAATATTTTCTTCCTCTTCTCCTTCTTCCCCCTCATCCGCCTCATCCTCCTCGTCTTTATCTCCATTCTGATAGTCACAAAGATCTAGAGTCTCTATGGTTATCACTCGATTGCCGCAATTATTATCCGGATGATAGGGAAATACCGATTTGCCATAATAGTAATTTTCCTCTTCATTTTGTCCTATCACATTAACATTGTAGATTTTCTTATTCATAAAGTTCAGCAAAAGCTCTATCATTATATCAGTCATCTCTTCGGCCGTTTCTTCCACCGACGACAGATACACCACAAATTGAGCCAAAGGATTCCAATTAACATTCGATTTCCAAATTTCGAAAATGTCATCTATATCTTCGTCATCCATATTATCAATCACCATAAAATAACACTGAGGTTTCTCGTGCAATACAAAATCGGGGGACTCCATTCCGACACCTCTGCCCACCTCTTTGACCACAATGGACCAGGGATATTTGGGATCACCATGCAAAGCCTGCAGCAATGACTTTTGCAAATGTAAAGACGCCGATGTGATACTCATATGAAGTACTGAACCGGATAGCGGTTCACCCGACTGAAAATATTTCGCCAATAATGCCACGGTACACACGATTTGGCCGCGATCTTCATCGGGTATTTTTATAAGATTCCTACCGAAACCCTGAGCTAGACCATATTTTAAACCGAAATTTAGCAGCAGCAGCTGCCAAAGTACTGCATTCATTTTGTTAGCACTTTCTTCGAAAGTTCGTGGTAAACTGATTGGTAAAATGAAGCATTGGCAACAATTTCACATTTTCCTTATTATATCCTACTAACGCTTAAATATGCCGTGTTTTATTATTTGCTCTATTCTTTCGGGCAAATACTCGACATAATTAGAAACGAAGTGTAGAAGTAGTAATTGAGGGTTGCCTTTAACAATTGGGCGCTCATTATGCGATGGCCTTTTTAAGTGGGAAATAAGTGCTCTATTCTTTCGGGCAAATACTCGACATAATTAGAAACGAAGTGTAGAAGTAGTAATTGAGGGTTGCCTTTAACAATTGGGCGCTCATTATGCGATGGCCTTTTTAAGTGGGAAATAATTAGTATGAATCCAAACCTATCTTTGGAACTACAGGAGAATATTAATTTGTCTATTTCACATGTTATATATTATTGTCCGGTAAGTATTAGCTAAATTCAGGAATATTCACAAAAGTATTTGGGTAAAATCAGTCCTTTTATTAAACAATGCGAAATTTGACGAAAGAAGGACGTCTTTGGAGCATTTCTTTTATTTTATGACAATTTTTTTTTCAGTGTAGATAAATAGTTCTGCGCCATGTGTTTCTAGGAGACCTGGTCGTCTGGTGCCTTTGGGGTTCAAGCCAAGGCAATTTTGTCTTGATTTTGATTCTATCGGGACATTTTCGTAGTGTATGGCCTATCCATTTTCATTTTCTTCTGATTATTTGGCGCTTTATAGGTTCTTGGTTTGTTTTGTTCTAGAGCTCTAAGTTGGTAATTGTTTTTGGCCAAAAAAATGCAGCCAATTGAGTTTCGCGCTATTGATTTTGAAAGGAGCCAGGTTTAACTTCCGTAAAGTTAAATTGTTTTACGCATGTATTGAATATTCTCAATTTCGTTTGAGGAGATATTTATGGCGATCGCCATGTTTAGTTTAGGCGACCAAACGCCGATTTGGCTTTGTTTAGCCTACTGTCAGAAAACGCAGGTATGGTTTGCGTTTTCTTTGTACTGATTTCGAGGCCAAACTCTTTAGCGCCAAATTAGTACATTGTTTTTTACTTCGAAATAATTTATTTGTATATATTTGTAATTTATAATTTGCGAAAAATATAAAATATTAAAATTTTTTATTCAAAATAAATTTTTGAAAATTGAATAAATTAGAAAAAATAAAATCATAATAAAACAAAGTTAGACAACTACTGCGCGATTCGAACACCGGCACCCAATTTAAAGGGTTTTCCAAAAAGAGGTTTATTTCATAATAAAGAGGAAGGTATGCCGTTAATAATGAAAAACAACATCAGCCGAATGGCCACCACAACCACACTTACAGGACCATATCCTTTTCATGAAATTTTCCATAACCAAATCGCAAAGTGGCTGCCCTATGTCCTCGATAGCCTCACGAATTCTATCTTTGAGGTCTTGAATCGACGCTGGGCTGTTGGCGTAGACCTTATCTTTCACGTGGCCCCAAAGGAAGAAGTCGCAAGGTGTTAAATCACAAGATCTCGGTGGCCAATTGTGATCACCTCTTCGAGAGATAACACGGTCCAGAAACTTATCCCGTAGCAGAGCAATGGTTTCGTTGCTTGTGTGGCACGTAGCGCCGTCTTGTTGAAAGTAAACGTTGTCCAGATCAATACCATCCAACTCCGACCATAAAAAATCATTAACAATCTCTCGATAGCGCAATCCATTCACCGTAACTGTTGATCCAACCTCATTTTCGAAAAAGTAAGGTCCAATGACCCCGCCGGACCATAAACCGCACCAAACAGTCACATGTTGAGGATGGAGAGGCTTCCCAACAATAACTCTTGGGTTTTTCGAGCCCCAGATGCGTCAATTTTGCTTGTTGACGAAGCCACCGAGGTGGAAATGGGCCTCATCAGTCAATATGATTTTTCGATGGAATTCCGGATCATTTTCATGCATTACAAGGACCCAATCAGCAAAGACACGACGTTGTTGATGATCGGCCGGCTTGAGTTCTTGTGTTAACTGAACTTTATTAGCCTTAAGACCGAAGTCTTTATGAAAGATACGGTGTAATGACGTTTGTGGAATGCCCAATTCCAAAGAACGGCGAGGAATGGACAAACCTTCAACACTTTGGGCTACAGCAGCAATATTCTCAGTTGTTCTTTAGCGACGTGCACGGGGTTTATTCTTCACATGACTACCTTGTCCCAACAGCTCGAATTTGTCCACCAATTTATGTATTGCGGTCCGACAAGGTGCTTCACGACGACCCAAAAATGCTTCAAACTTCAATGCGTTGTTGAATCGTGTATCGTTCCATTTTTAGTAACGGCGTAGTTTCTACGTGTCAAATAATAAAAGCTTCAAAAGTGACAGCTACCGAAATACCGGGTGATTCAAAATAACACCTCTTGTTGGAAAACCCTGTATTTACTCCTAGGCAAAGAGAAAATCTGAAGTTGTGAATAAGATCACATTTTTCACAAGTTATTAAAAAATACTCATACGCTAAAGTGTTTTTATTTATATATCAGGACAATGGTAATTCGAACTCGTTTGTGGCCGTGCACTTTATAAGCACTGAAGCGAATGTTCTGCCAAATAATTAATGAAATGGTGCGACAAGGCTATGACAAATTCATCGGTGAAGATCCAATATAGAAGAAAGTACTTTTTTGGGGGATTTTCTAAATTATTTAGGTAATTGTGGGATTCGCGAATTACTTTTATCTGCTGAACTTCAATAGAAAAATATTAATTTTTAAATATTTAAAGTCGTTATTGGGTAATTCCAAAGGAAACCGACCCACTCTGAATATTAATGAATTTAGATTTGGATGAAAAGCCTATGCTACAAGACAATGCGAAATTATGCCCTCTCAACATTTTTTTCACATTTGGACGGAATATCAGATTTGAATGATATAATTAAATACCATTTGAAAGATTTTAACATCCTCTCTATGAATTATAAGTTATGTAATCAATTTTCGTGTATTAAGGACATCGAAAGGACGATATCCTTAATCCTTGATTATTCTGAAAAGCGTATCTTTAATTGTTTTCGTTTTACGAGGGTTGCTATATAACGAGATACTTTTTTCAATAGCCTTTTTTGACAGATCACGTGTGAGTCGTGTCATGATAGTTTTGTTAAGTATTGTTTGGCATTTCATCATGGAAACGTTTACAAATCGTTCAACTTTATTACAAAAATTTACGTTCTGTGAGGAATGTGTTTCGTGCACTTCGCTCAACTTATGGTCAACATAATCGGCCTACTGAGCGTACTATTCGCAACACCATCACCCATCTTGAGACCCAGCATTCATTATTGTATAATATTTGACCGAAAAGACCACGTCCAGTACGCAGTGAAGAAAATGTAGCGGCCGTAGCTGAGAGTGTACACGAAGACCGTGGAGTATGGAACGACTTGGCGCATTTTACGTCGAGATCTTAAATTGAAAGCATACAAAATACAGCTTGCGCAAGAACTGTAGCCTCCCGACCTCCCAAGCGACATCGCTACGCTCTATGGGCTCTTGAAAAGTTCCAAGAAGATCCCACGTTTTCGAGCCAAATTTTGTTCAGCGATGAGGCCCATTTCTGGCTCAATGAGTATGTAATCAAGCAAAATTGCCGCATTTGGGTCGAAGATCAACGTGAAGAGATTCAAGAGTTGCCACTTCATCCAGAAAAAACAACGATTTGGTGTGGTTTGTGGGCCGGTGGAATCATCGTCCATATTTCTTCAAAAATGATACCGGTGAGAACGTAACCGTCAATGGCGACCGTTATCGTGCCATGATAACCGACTATTTGATGCCTGAAATTGAAGCTCGTGATCTCGGCGACATTTGGTTTCAACAAGACGGCGCCACTCCCCACACATCGCATCAATCAATGGATTTATTGAGAGAACACTTCGGTAGGCAGATAATTTCACGTTTTGGGCCGGTCGATTGGCCACCAAGATCGTGTGATATCACACCGTTAGACTTTTTCCTGTTGGGATATGTCTAAAGTTTATGCGCACAAACCCGCTTCGATTCAGGCCTTGGAGCAAAACATCACGCGTGTCATTCGCCAGTTACCAGTCGAAATGCTCGAACGAGTCATCGAAAATTGGACTCAACGGATGGACCATCTGAGACGTAGCCGCGGCCAACATTTTATAGACATAATCTTCAAAAAATAAATGCCAAAGAATGTTCTTTCAAATGATAATAAACATTCCCCATTCAATTTGAATTTTCTGCGTTTTTTCTTTAAAAATGTAGAGAACTTCGAAATGGATCACGCTATATATTTCAGGCCTAGGCAACACTAAGTGTTGCCTGGCACCATCTGACATTTCCATTGGAAAGTTTGACATTTTGTAGCATAAACGTGCTCAGAACGTTTTGACGTCACAGGTGACGATCTTATAAACGGAGAATACTTTGAAAAACAATAAAACCATTTTTGATGATAAATATTCGCATTTTCATTATTATGCCAGAAATATATACAGCAGCCCTCGTATTTTTTTAAAATTGCCTACATATTTTCCCACAAAATGTAAACATTTCAGCATGAGGTCTCCATGGGTTAAAAAAATATAAATTAATTAGTGTCCGTCCGTCTGTCAGATCGACTGAGTGTTGCTAAGGATAACTCTGAAAAGTAGTGACCGAATGACTTAAAATTTCGTACGTTATAATATTTTATTCAAACCCAGTTTATGTTTGATGGACAACCGTATCGGTCTACTCTCTTATAAGTTAAAACTCTTATAACTTCTAAACTACTCAAAGGAATCCTATGAAAAGTAATACATATTAATCATTTTACCGTCTCTATAAGCTGGTAAAAAATAAAAATGAGCGAAAGTGTCACACCACTTTTGGTACCCCACACAAAGGAACCAATTGGTACAAAAAGTTAAAAAACTTTATAAATCCATAAACATTTAAAAATTAGAATATTTAAATTATTTTTTTTAATTTGTACGTCTTGACACAAGCAATCGGGGTTAAATCTAAAATTATTATATTCGTAATGGAAAATACCACAATTCCCAAAATAAATTCGAAAATCCCCAAAAACTGAATTTTGTAGTTTTTCCCAAAAACTATTATACTAAAATCATACATCCTTTACCATTGTGAAAAATGGCCCAGCTTTGCAATTTTCGTTAAAAATGGTGTAATTTAGAGAAGCGTGGCTACTCTATTTATTCAAATTGTGACCCATTATTTTTGCGAAAACGTTCTCCAGGAAGTTTCCTTTAAGAATAATATAAATATGTTATACTGTCTTTTTATTATTTCCTCTATATCTCCAAAATACTACATATATACGTATATACCATTTCGCAATAAAATACAAAAATTACCTATTTTTTGAAAATATAATATGAGATGGCAAACCACTTGTCTCAGTGGGTACACTAGGGTTCTATAAGTCGACTTATGACTAATCGACTTTTTGGTAAAAAAAAGTCGACTTTTCCGAGTATTACCAAATGTGTTTTACATTTGCTTAAAATAAATAAAAGCGATTTGTGGGTTGGAACAAACCCCATTATATAGTTGTATCAACATCAATAGCGGACCAATTTAACAGTTACAGATAAGCATGATAATACTCGTATGAATGTACTGTGCTAGGCCAAAGCTGCAACCCTAATAAATCCATGGGAGGAAAACTAGTGAAATTGCTACCGTCGTTCGCGCAGGAAATTCCAATATATACGAGAATATTTCTTTATATAGTTTTTTTATAATTTGTCATAATAATTCTATAATAAAAAAAATTTCGTTTTGGCCGGATCCAAACAATGTATAATTTTGATGAGATGATATGCCAATACAGTTACATTAATGTTAAAAATCACCCCCTGCTTGTTGGAAGGTACACCCAATATAAGTATTGGATGATGGGTTACTTTCCATATGCGGATGAGTTCCCATTTATATCAAAAGTGGCAGGGCTTATCGCCACAAAAATTCGGAAACAAAACTCTCTAAACAGTTTAAATACGCCTATTTTTTAAAGCAAAAAGCAATTGGGCTTGAACAAATATTTTTATATGTAACTAACTTCTGTGAATTTCTAATTACCAACCATTATTTGTTTTTGTCTTTTCCAGTATTTAACTACAAAATTAATGAAGTAAACTTGAAATATTCGCTTTTTCATTATTAAACTCGAAAGTCGACTTCTTAATTTTTTCCAAAAAGTCGAAAGTTTGCAAAGTCGACTTTCTGCCGTAACTATATAAGCCTAGGGTACACCTGACCGAAATTGTTGTATATTGTATACCAAATTTTGTTGTCAATTCAGAAGAGTTGATGTTAAAAAATTTGTTTATATTCTGCACTAAAAAATAATATTCAAGACAGAAATGTTATAATGCCTTAAAATATTTAAAAATTATTAAATTTCAATGAAATATTTTGTTTCGAAAGTTTCATCGACCTTATTACTTTATTTTTATGTTTTTCTAGAATATTTCTAGGTGGGCTTTCAAGGTCATTCTTCTTATGCAAATAAAAGACTTTATGTCATATTTAACATCCTACGTTTCGTTGGGATTTTCCAACTTCTTCAGTGATGGATTTTTATTGAAATCTGGCTACGAAATTTTTAAAACATGAAGCGGTCTTGACGTCACAAGTCGAAAGTCATTCGTGAATCATTGTATTTGCCAAAGTTAATCCCGCAATGCCCAAAATAATTTAGAAAATCCCCGAAAATGGAATTTTTTGCATTTTCCCCTATATCTACTATACTAAATGCCTATTCAGAAAAGTTGATGTGAAAGAAATCGGTGCATATTCAGGTTCGATATTCGTAAAATACTAGGACAGTGTCCGAAAAAAATTAAAAATTAAATTTGCAATTGCAGTACGAGTATACATATTAGGGCGGGTTGATTTTTTTTCTTTTAAATCGTATAGCAAAAACGTAAACTACATAAAATTCTAAGAAAATTCTCCGAAGAAACCATGTATCCAAAATAAAATCCTAATCCGCGCCTCTCGACTTGAAAATTTATATGCCCGCCTTTGCCAAAAAAAAAATAAATGTTAGAAAAAATAGCTTTTTCCAAAAAGAAATCGAGTTTTCTGAATAAAATTGTTTAGTAAGTAAGTTCTTTTGCACTTTATATCTTTTCTACACTCAAAATTGTTTCCAATAAAAAAAATATTAACCCAAGTAAAAAAGATTAAAAAAATGATAAAATGATTTGTCCATTTTGTGTGTGAGGTACCAAAAGGGGTGTGGCAACTTCGCCCATTTTTCACTGGATTGTAGGTACTTTGAAACCATTACACTTTACAAAATTTCAAGTCTTTTTGTGCATAGGTATTCAAGTTATAAGCTGTTAACTTTTGGAGCAAAATGGTCCATTTGTGTGGAAGGTACCAAAAGGGGCGAGGTAACTTTGCCAATTTTTCTTGAGGTGCCTAATAAAATAATATTATGTGTAGAATTTCAGAGGATTCAAATAAGTAGTATAGAAGTTATTAAATAATCAATAATTCACTTAATATTAACACTTTGTGGGGGAGGTACTAGAAAGGGTGGGCCAATATGGCCCGTCTTCTTAGCCGGAGATAGAAACAAATATTACCACATACCAAATTTGAAGTCAATCGGTTACTCCTTTCGAAAGTAATCGTGCGCACCAGCTAGCAGACAGACAGACAGACGGACGGACATTGCTCATTCGACTTAAAACGACCTAAAACGGATATCCGCCAAACATACACTTTTGGTTAGTAGCAAAGTGAGTGAGTGTATAATAAAACATAATATATTTCAAAAAAAGAAAATAATTTAAGCGAAAGAAGAGGAAAAAAAATTTAAAGTCGAGAGGCGCGGATTAGGTTTTGATTTTAGACCCAGGGTTTCTTCGGAGAATTTTCTTAGAATTTGATGTAGATTACGTTTTTGCTATACGATTTTTAATTTTTTTTTCATCCATACAAATCAACCCGCCCTAATACATATATTTAATCGTCGTAAAATTCTAAGACGATTAGCTATGTACGAGTACTCGTACATCTGTCCGTCTGTTGTAATCAATAATTGAGCTAGATGACTGAAATTTGGTATAGATACTTCTTATAGCTGCATGTAATTTGGGATTGAAAATGGGCATTATCGGTTCATATATAGCATTTCCCTGATTTGACTTCTTAACATCATAGATAACACAAATGTAAACTGATCGGGCTGAAAATTCGTAGCTGAGGTTTATTTGTACCCGGAATCTTTCACACGAACAACGGTAGTCACAGGTCTATTTTCTGATATAGACCCCATACAGAGGTCCTTCCTTGACTTCGTAACACCAAACCTCAAATTTCAACGAATTGGGCAAAAATTTGGTATATTGAGTTTATTTGTACCCGAAACCATTCACGTGCGATCCATGGTGGATGGTATATAAAATTCGGTATGGCCGAACTGAATGCGTCTTTTCTTGTTGATTTCTCTCACAGTGGGACAGTATGGTGGAAACGGTTATGACCACTATATTCAAAATTGGTTTATCCACACGATCTCCTCAAATTTTTCTAGTGTCCATTTCGAGCACTGTAATTTTTGACTAATGCACTGTAATTGATATACGAATTATACTTGTTTTTGTCCATAATATAATTTGGTAATGAATGTTATTGTTTAGTGTTCATAACGTTTAACGGATCCTGACAAATTTGGAGATTAGCCACAATGAATTTTAGAGTATGAATGCAACAACTTAACCAAAAAAAAAGTAATTTTATATCCAAGCGACCTTATTTAGTAAACAAATTATGCATTCAAACATTTAATATGTTTTCCTATTACCAAGATTTCAAATTTATTTATTCATTTGTCAAAAATACCGCAAATGGTTGTTTGGGCCCCCAAATATGGGTTTCCTGGCTCGGGTTACACAGTTTCAATGCTTTCAAAGTGCAGACCAAGTGATTGGGATCTGTTTAAATAAACCTCAGTATGTCAACTGAAATGATTTATCCCAAAATCAAATCAAACAAATAGAGCCGCACATTTATGTTGGCGCTTCCGACCGGAGTACCGGAGCAAAAACAAATGGAATGGATTGAATATCGTTTTGTCTGAACATTTATTGTATTTTACTATTTGTAATGTTGGCTGATATTTGGTTGTTGTTTTGTGTAATTGAAACACTCCTTGGGGGATATAGTTACGTATGGGTCGGTGTTTTTTTTTATTTGCTGGATAAACAAGTTTACCCCCCACCCCGCCCAGCGAATAAGTAAACCAAATAGAATTACATTGCATGATAGTTAGCATTACCAAAAATAGTTTTTGGTCATTTTGCAAATAGTTATAACAAAAACGCCATCGAACAGCGGTTAAGATTTCCCATTGTTCTTAGTTGGCGTTGCAGACCACCACCGGTCTCTTTTCGGTTCTATGTCATTGACGTCTTAACTCCACACGTACTCGTACGAGAACGTACGAGTTGGATGAAGGAGCGGCGGCTAATTACTTGCCAGGCTATCATATGTGGGCACTAATTATTTGATTGTTTGACCGTCCGTCCGTCCGTTCTTTCATTCTACGCGAAGTTATTTTCGAAATGTAAAATATTTTATTATTTAATATTCAACCATATCATAGCAGTGATACCACTATATAGTTCTAGTTTCGTTGGTGGAGACAACTGCATTTGTTTTTTCTTCGTTGTTCTCTTTAAAACAGACAATGGATAATATTATTATTAGACCCGAACTGCTCGAGTGTTCTGTGTTCTGTGTCCTATGCGGTTATTTTAATTGAATCCACCAGTAAACCTGTTAGACTTGGCCTTTGAAAGAGTGGAAACCAGATGTGTGTGCTTGAGCAGAAACTCCAATCACCGTGGAGTAAGAAATGCATAAATTAGTTTTGATATTTGCAATGATGTCTGTTAGTTTAAAGTCAGGGGAAAAAACTCGTTACCTTACTAAAATAGTTTAAAAAATGTAATTCCAGATTTATCTCAATGTCCAAATGTGATTTATACCTCATTGAAAATTGGCCTAACGATTGCCGTTTTCAACATTTCAAGTTTGACTCAATATATTTCTTTTGGAAAAATCAACAAAAAATAAACGTTGACTGAAAGGGAAAAGGCGGTATTCATGGCAAGGGAATGATGAATCGAGGTATGATTAAAAATAACCAAGGGACAAAGACCTAAAAACAATAAAGACACAAAAAACAATTAAAAAAGTTCAGTCGGGTGAACCGACTTAAGAATCCCCTCAACTTCAGTCCAAAAAATATTTGTATTTTTTTTTTATTTTTTGGTGCAAAATAGTCAATTTGTGTTTATTGTAGGTACTATGAAAGCATTACACTGTGCAAAACTGCAAGTATTTGCATACACTATCATTAAAGTTATAACTTTTGGTGCAAAATGGTCCATTTGTGTGGTAGGTGCCAAAATAACGCCAAATTTTCTAACTAGGTGCTATAAAAGCATAACACTGTACAGAATTTAAAGTATTTGTATGCAATATTATTAAAATTATGAGCAGTTAACTTTTGGTGCAAAATGGTACCTTTGTGTGTGATTTACCGAAGGAGACATCGCAATAACGTCCCTTTTTAAACGGGAGGTACCAAAAGGGGCGTGGAAACTTCGCCCATTTTTCGCTGGATTGTAGGTACTATGAAACCAGTACACTGTACAAAATTTCAAGTCTTTTTGTGCATAGGTATTTAAGTTATAAGCTGTTTACTTTTGGAGCAAAATGGTCCATTTGTGTGGAAGGTACCAAAAGGGGCGAGGTAACTTCGCCCATTTTTTTGAGGTGATAGTGACTAATCAAATAATATTATGTGTAGAATTTTAGAGGATTAAAATAAGTAGTATAGACGTTATTAAATAATCAATAATTCACTTAATATTAACACTTTGTGGGGGAGGTACTAGAAGGGGTGGACCAATATGGCCCATCTTCGAACTTAGCCGGAGATACAAAAACATATTACCACATACCAAATTTGAAGTCAATCGGTGACTCCTTTCGAGAGTTATCGTGCGAACCAGCTAGCAGACAGACGGACGGACATTGCTCATTCGACTTAAAACGACCTAACACGGATATCCGCCAAACATACTTAAAATCTTATGTCACTCCTTCGATGTGTTACACTTTTGGCCCGTAGCAAATGATATATACCCTCGTATCACTAAAGTGAGTGTATAATAAAACATAATATATTTCAAAAAAAGAAAATAATTTAAGCGAAAGAAGAGGAAAACAATTTTCAAGTCGAGAGGCGCGGATTAGGTTTTGATTTTAGACCCATGATTTCTTCGGAAAATTTTCTTAGAATTTAATGAAGATTATGTTTTTGCTATACGATTTTTAATTTTTTTTTCCATCCATACAAATCAACCCGCCCTAATATATATATATGTGGAATTTTAGAAGATTGGAATAAGTAGAATAGAAATTATTAAAGAATAATTTGTATACCCTCACTTTAGTGATACGAGGTATATATCATTTGCTACGAGCCAAAAGTGTAACACATCGAAGGAGTGACCTAAGACCCCAAGTATGTTCGCCGGATATTCGTTTTGAGTCATTTTAAGTCGAATGAGCAATGTCCGTCCGTCTGTCTGTCTGCTGGCTGGTGCGCACGATAACTCTCGAAAGGAGTAACCGATTGACTTCAAATTTGGTATGCGGTAATATTTTTATCTATCTCCGGATGAGTTCGAAGATGGGATATTTTGGTCCACTCCTTCTAGTACCTCCTCCATAAAGGGTTCACTTTTAGTGAAATATTGATTATTTAATAACTTCTATACTACTTATTTGAATCCTCTGAAATTCTACACATAATATTATTTTATTGGTCACTACACGGGGCAAAATCGCCTTTTTTGATATGTTTCAATCGAAAGAAAATATATTTGGAACACAAATTTTTAAATATTTTATATTTTTTAGCAAATAAATTTTATTTGAAAATCAATAAAATATATTTGGAACGCATATATTAATATATTGCAACAAATTATATTTGCAAACTAAATTTCTCAAATAAAATATATGTTTAAATACAAATAAAATTATTATTTAGAAATTTTTCCAAATATATTTTATTTAAAAAAGATTTCCAAAACTTTTGCTGAGTTTTTCAAATTTCAGTTTCAATTTTTCCTTGGTTTCGAATTGTACCTCCCAGTTATGATACCATATGCAGCATTACCTTCTGTTTTAAATCAATCATTTAAAATGTATGAGTATTCCAAGCCATCATTAGTTGTCAACTCTCTAAGTACTTTATATTGACCCAAGATTATATGATTTCAATTATTATTTTTTTTACGGACATTAACAATTTCTAAAAATTTAGCTTTTGAATTACTGAAAAATTTGACACAATTTGTGTATTTTATGAATATTTAAATGCAAATAAATATTTGTTTCACAAATAGCAGTCACATTGGGATGTAAACAAATATTTGTTTAGAACAACATCTTCCCAAATACACAATTTTTGTATGTACCAAATATTACATGCTTAGAGTCTACCCTAAACATATATATGTTTCAAGCCGAATATGTTTGGGACAATATACTACAGAAGCGATTTTTTTTCAGCGTGTATCACCTCCAGAAAAATGGGCGAAATTGCCGCACCCCTTTTGGTACCTCCGACACAAATGGACCATTTTGCACCAAAAGTTAAAATATATAATATTACTTCATGCAAATACATACTTTAAATTTCTGCTATGAGCATAAACAAATTATGTAATAACTCGAAATTTGCTTAATTCTCATAAAAAAGTTGAGAAAGGACTTATAGTATTTCTTCGCGAGGAATATTTTTCTCAACGATGCCTTTTAAAAATGTCGACGATATGTATGATTTTCAACATATGATAAGATTTCATTGCACTTTTTCTGGGGTAAGGGGGTGAGAAGCGTAGACGACTGGTTTGAGAGAAATAATTCTCCAAATGTTCCCTTTATTTCGATCTTTGGACTGAAGCATATATTCCGAAGTCTACCACCTCAAAATCACTAAACAGATAACTAACCTCTCTGATGTTCCAACCAACCTTGTGGTCGAATATCGCGAAAACAAGAGCTAACAACGGCTAATGCCACTGGATTCAGTATGGCCGAAATAGGTCTATCCATAGCGTCTTCTTTCTGTTAAATTTTTGGACTAGCACAGTGTAATAAAAGCTAAACTTTTCCGTTTTCTGTCAAATAGTAATATTTTGCCATATATTTTACTACACCAAAATGATTTTATTTTAGTACTATCAGGCTTAAAACAAGTATTGATTAGGCTTAAATTAACTATTTTCAGTCTTAAATCAAGTATGATCAGTCTTAAATCAAGTATTGAGCAGGGTTAAATCAAGTATTTTGTACTAGCTTTAAGAAAATCGGTCCGTACTTTTGACGCGGCTACGGCTTGATTCCCCCAGAAAGGGTTAACATTTAGTGAAATATTGATTATCCAATAACTTCTATACTTATTTCCACAAATACGAAGTATGTTCGACAAATATCGCGAATTTTTAATTTCCTCGGGCTATGTGTATTTGATTTTTGATAGTTTTGTATCATTATGTTGGTACTCACGTCCCTTACTTATGCTGACAAGGTCGGCCATTTTGAATGTTTAGTTAATTTTTGACAGCTGTTCTGCTTGGATGTGTTTTAACTTGTCTCCGATTTTTATCTGTTTCAGAAAATGGATCAAAGAATCTGCATCAAATTTTGTGTGAAAAGTAAGTAATTTTGTGTAAAGTGCGCTGACGCATTCCGAATGTTGACTGTGGCATATGGTGAAGCTGCCTTGGACCAAAGCAACGTTTATCGGTGGTACAAAATGTTATTAGAGGGCCGAGAAGATGCGAAGGATGAACAACGTGCCGGACGCCCGAGCACGTCAACAACAGACGATTGCAGGGGCGTGGTGCATTATGAGTTCTTGCCACAGGGTAGTACGGTCAATAAAGAATATTACCTTCAAGTTATGCGCAAATTGCGCGAAGCAATCCGCCAAAAACGCCCGGATTTGTGGAAGAACGAAAACTGGCTTTTGCACCATGATAACGTCTATGCACACATATCGTTGCTTGTGCGTGAATATTTGGCCAAAAACAACACAGTAATGGTGCCGCAGCCACCGTATTCCCCTGACCTAGCCCCCTGTGACAATTTTTTGTTCCCAAACCTGAAAAGGCCCAGGAAAGGACGACGCTACGCCGCGATTGAGGAGATAAAGACGGCATCGAAGGAGGAGCTGGACAAGATCACAAAAAATTATTATTTGAAGTGCCTCGAGGATTGGAAAAAACGTTGGCAGAAGTGTATTATATCCGAGGGGAATTACTTTGAAGGGGACAAAATTTCGCGATATTTTTTGAAAATACCTCGTAGTATTAGTTTATTGGTTGCTTCTCTTCACGAGTATTTCTCCAGGTGGGGCCTTCGGCTCAACGTGGGGAAATGCTGCGCGGTCGTCTTTAGAGGTAGGCCGGGGCACGTGTACCCGAATTTTCGCCGCTACATCCCTGTGTTGCGCATAGGTGTTGAGCTGATAGGCAATTCTGATAGGATCAGGTACCTAGGGGTCCTCTTTCACGATAGATTTGATTTCTGTAGGCACATTGACTACGTTCTCGATAGGGCGAGGAAGATGTACTTTGGATACCAAGGCTTTCTGCGTATGAGGGGTGGACTCTCCCCCGATGTGAGGCTACTGATCTACCGGCAGGTGATCAGACCGATCATCGCATACGCCTTCCCGGTATGGTTCGGCATTTCTGCCCATCAGATGGAGATGTTGAGGATATGGGAGCGGCGAGTTCTTAGGGGATGTTTGGGCATTCGGCCCCGTATTCTGGAGGATGGTTCTGTTAGGACGGTTGCTTGTAGGGTTATCTACGAGGGCATTTCTTTCGACATGTTGGATGTCTTCCTTGTTAGGGGTGCTGTTAGGTTTTTTGAGAGGAGTCAGGACCTGCGCAACGGTATCGTTGAAGGATGCCTCAGGAACGAGGACGATTTGGAGCTGCTGCGGACGCCTGCCACCCGCCGCATTTCGCAGGTTCCACGAAGAGGGCCTGCTTCATGTTGGAGATGACCTCCTATTTTATCACAGGAGGTACGACGCGTTCGACCTTACTGACACGGTGTACATCACCGCTCAGCAGGTCGAAGTTGTATAGTAGTTTTTAGTTTTTTTTAGTTTATTAGTTTTAAGCACCACCATTAGATTTAAGTTAAATTAAGTTACGTATGATTGCCTTTTTTGAACTTTCCTTTTTTTGGGCATTTTTCTTTTGTTTTTACTTTTATTTTTTGCTGGACTTGTGTCTGTGGCCCGACCACGGCACCTTACATATAATTTTGTGCGCCATGATGGACAATAGTATATTGTATGTTTAATTAGTGAGTAAGATTAGAAGTAAGCTATCTTTTTGTATTAGGTTAAGTGATTTGGAAAAAATAAATAGCTAATTTTGAAACTGAAACTAAACTTATTGGTTGCTTTCACCTTGAGAAAATGGGCGAAGTTGCCACGACCCTTTCGGTACCTCCCACACAAATGGACCATTCTGCACCAAAAATTAACAGCTTATAACATTAATAACAGTGCATAAAAATACTTATCAGTTTAATGCTTTTACAGTACAGTAAATTTACGAATACTTTTTGGGACTGAAGGTGAGAGGATTCGTAAGTTTGACTGAACTTTCGTACTTGTTTTTAAAATCCGTATTTTAGACAACATTTGCAATGACTATAGTCTGACACACACTACAACATTTTCCAATGTAATTCGAAAAAAAAATATTTTGTTTTTTAAATGGGATCAATTGAAATTAAAAAATTCCATTTGAAACTTAAAATACATTAATTTTAATTAAAATGTTTCCATCTGAAATTTTAAACATATCAAATTCAAAGCACTTCATTTTAAATTCCAATAGTGCCATTTGAAGTTAAAAACAGATCAATTGAAATACAAGCAAGCATACACGCTGAAAAAAATCGCTTCTGTAGTATATTGTCCCAAACATTTTCTGCTTGGTATATACAGGGTGGCGCAAAATGAGCTATATGGTTTAAATGGGTTATAACTTTTTTATTTATGCGAGTATTACAATTTTTTAAAAAAAAATCCAGTTTTGGTTATTATTCGGCTTGAGGTCCTTTTTTCTGATATTTTTCAATTATTTATTATTATTTTCCTATATTTCGGCTAACTTCGTTAGTCATCATCAGGAAGTTTTAATCTAATACAAAAACACAAAAAACAGATTCAAAAAACACAATTATTTAAACAATGATATTTTTAACATACAATTTAAAAATTTCGCTTTTAAACAGTTCGACTTTTTTCCTTGAAATTACTTGTCAAATAACATTTGTTCCGCCCGTGTTTATTAATTATATCGCACCTGTTCCACAAAAGGGTAACAAATCAAATTTAAAAAATTTCAGTAGAGGTCAAAAACTGTTTCCGTTAATATTAATGATATATTACAAAAACAAGTAAGTAAGAGTCTCAAAAAATATCAGTAAGTTTATTTATTTGTTTTATTTAAATTACTATTTAAATTGCATTTAATAACTTTAATGTATATACTGGTATTAAAGTTAAAAGCTGTTTACTTTTGGTACAAAATGGTCCATTTGTGTGAGAGGTGCCAAAAGGGACGTCCCAATAACGGTAACTTTTCTCAGGACTCTAGGTACTATAAAAGGATTACACTGTACAAAATTTCAAGTATTTATATTCACTGGTACTAAAGTTATAAGCCGTTAACTTTTTTGTAAAATGGTCCATTTGTGTGGGAGGTATCAAAATGGGCGTGCCAATTACGGCCACTTTTCTCTAGATTCTAGGTACTATGAAACCATTGCACTGTACGAAATTTCAAGTATTTGTTTGCACTGGTATTAAAGTTTAAAGCTGTTTACTTTTGGTACAAAATGGTCCATTTGTGTGAAAGGTACCAAAAGGGGCATCACAATAACGGTCACTTTTCTCTGGACTCTAGGTACTATAAAGGCATTAAACTGTACAAAATTGGAAGTATTTATATTCAATGGTAATAAAGTTATAAGCTGTTAACTTTTTTGTAAAATGGTCCATTTGTGTGGGAGGTACCAAAAGTGGCGTGCCAATTTCGGCCACTTTTCTCCAGACTCTAGGTACTATAAAAGCATTACACTGTACAAAATTTGAAGTATTTTTATGCACTGGTATTACAGTTATAAGTTGGTAACTTTTGGTACAAAATGGGACGTGGCAACTTCGCCCATTTTTCTCGAGGTAATAAACTAATAAACTAATACTATGTGTAGAATTTCAGAGGATTCAAATAAGTAGTAACTATTAAATAATCAATATTTCACTAAATGTTAACCTTTTGTGGGGGAGGTACTAGAAGGAGTGGACCAATATGACCCATCTTCGAACTTAGCCGGAGATAGAAGAAAATATTACCTCATACCAAATTTGAAGTCAATCGGTTACTCCTTTCGAGAGTTATCGTGCGCACCAGCCAGCAGACACACATACAGACGGACGGACATTGCTCATTCGACTTAAAATGACTCAAAACGGATATCCGCGAACATATTTAGGGTTCTTAGGTCACTCCTTCGATGTTACACTTTTGGTCGTAGCTCACTAAAGTGGGGGTATAAATATTAACTTATACCAAATTCGAAGTCAATCGGTTACACCTTTCGAGAGTTGTCGTGCGCACCAGCAAGCAGACGGACAAACTCACAGATAAATAGACTACGGACGGACATTGCTCAAATGACTTAAAACTGCCTAAAGCGAATATCTACCAAACACATCACTCCTTAGATGTGTTACACAAAATTTTTTTCCGTCTGAAATTTAAAATATATCAATTGAAATTCAAAACACTTCATTTTAAATTCCAATAATTATATTTGAAATTCAAAATAGATCAATTGAAATACAAGCAAGCATACCATTTATTAAGGTACCATCCTCCCAGACATTTCGCATTATTTAATTGCACAGTGTCGTCCATTCCTTGATTCCTTCCAGTAATTTGAATTGCCAGTGATCTACAAATTTGAATTACCAGTGATTGAATTACAATGTGATTGGAATTCGAACCGTAACTGTGTATGAAATTTTGCCACGTTACATTTTTTTTTAAATTCAAAGACATTTTCCAATTAATATCAAAGAATTATGGCTGATATGGCAAAACTAACCATAGAAGGCAAAACTATTTCCATAAACATATCTCAAGTGTAGTCACGTCGAGCGCCAAACAATCGATGGTGGTGCGGTTGCATCAAATGTGTCTAAGAAGGCGATTGCAACGTAATTGCAACTGCCACCAATTGGTGGACGGACACGCACACACCACACTTCAGTCCGTTGGCAGTTGATAGCAACAAAGTAGTAATCTTGCTCACATAGTAATGCCTTTTGGGGAATGCTCATTGAATATTATCAAAGATGGAATCTTGAAATTATTATAAATGGTGACAAAATTTAGGAAAAAAATTTAAATTTTTGTTGTCAAAAGTTTGCCGAAAATGTGTGATGAGGAAAAGATAACCAATCGATTGGTTTGAATTAAATATTAGGTTGATCAACAGATGTGGCTTTTGTAACCATTTCGATGGCTACAATGTTGGAAGTGTAAGTAAAAACAATTCAAAGCATTTTGTGGAAGATCGTTCAACTAGACAGTCTTAAACTCCGATGTAGGAGATAAATGGAAAAAGTTGGCTAATTCTTAAAAAAAAAGATTTTGAGATTTTTAAGTTTTTCTCGCACGTTAAGTCTGCGTTAATTGGGTCCTAATAAGGTGTTCATTAATGTCCAAACGTATCAGTAACATTGTATTATAATATGTACTACTGATGTTTGATTGAGAGCAACAATGGTCTAATACATTTAATACTTAGCCTAACAGAGATATTTGCGTTTTAAGGTTTGGTAACTATTGAACTAATGTTTATTGATTTTATACTGTGAAAGTTATATTGATTATTGTACGGGTCCAAATGGCCTTTTTTGATATGTTTGAATCGAAAGAAAATATATTTTGAACACAAATTATTAAATATACTAGCTGACCCGGTCCACTACGTTGCCCCAGATTTCAGATTTCCGATCTCGTTCATTCACACAATACACAAAATGACAGTACTCTCGCTAACAAATTGTTCAACATATCTCCATTCCAAATCATGGCTACCTCCAGGCGGACCCCAGAAAGCCCAGGACTGGTGGCCCATCACGGTCCAGTCCCAATCATGGAAGTATATAAATATGGACAGTAGGAATCTCGTTACTCCAGTTGGTACGGATAGTAGGAACCACTCAAAAAATGATGACTCCAAATTGGATTATATGGGTGGGGCCACGCCCTCTCAATCAAGAAATAATAAAGCTTATGTCAAGCGCTAGAATAATCTGAAAATTTCATCGAAATCGGTCCAGCCATTTTGGAGCCTGTACGTAACATACATAAACACAAATTAATTTTTATTTATTATCCCCTCACCTTAGAGAGGAGGGTATATGGGCAAAAGTCAAAATATTTTAATTTTCGAAAAAATTTGGCGAGCATATCGATCGCGTTCGTTGTAGACTGAGATAAAAATGCAAGCGTGCAAAAACCGTTGTCGTGAATTAATTTCATTAAGGTGCGCGAAAGTTATGGCGGCTTCAAATTGAAATTTTTAAAAAATTCTATAAAATGCAATTTTTAGCGGAATTAAGAAAACTAAACTTACAATCGTAGATCATTCCCATTTCTAGCAGCATATGTCAAAATATTCGCAGTGCCTTGATTATTTGCAAAAATATAGCGAAACAAATCATTTTTTAATGAAATTTTATATAATATAACGAATATTGTAACTGACCAGTACCTCTAGAATGAATAGTTTGGCCACAACCTCTAAAAGAATGAATAAATATATGACAATTTCTAGGTTTTTTCTACATTTTTGCAATGTATGTGCTTATATCTTTTAAAGTATAAAAGATAATAACAAAATTTTTGGGAAAAAACTTTTATTTTTGTGGTTTATCTAATTCCATCAACATTTGCACCGAAATCTGTACACAACGCGAGAAAAGTGACAACTAACTTAGATTGCCCCAATGAACAAATTTTGACTTTTGCCCATGTCTCATTTGCTACCAACCAAAAGTGTAACACATCGAAGGAGTGACCTAAGATCCTAAGTATGTTCGGCGAATATCCCTTTTGGGTCATTTTAAGTCGAATGAGAAATGTCCGTCCGTCTGTCTGTCTGCTGGCTGGTGCGCAAGAGAACTCTCGAAAGGAGTAACCGATTGACTTCATATTTGGTATGTGGTAATATTTTCTTTTATCTCCGGCTAAGTTCGAAGATGGGCCATATTGGTCCACTCCTTCTAGTACCTCCTTCACAAAGCGTCGACATTTAGTGAAATATTGTTTATTTAATAACTCATATACTGCTTATTTGAATCCTTTGAAATTCTACACACACTGCCACGATCCTTTTGGTACCTCCCACACAAATTGAAAATTTTGATCAAAAAATTAATAGCTTATAACTTTATTGCCAGTGCAAACTATAAATTCAAGTTTTGTACAGTGTAATGGTTTAATAGTACCTACAATACCGAGAAAAATTGGCATTATTGCCACGCTCCTTTTGGTACCTCTCACACAAATTGAACATTCTGTACCAAAAGTAACTAGCTTATAACTTTAATACCAGTGCATACAAATACTTCAAATATTGTACAGCGTAATGCTTTTATAGTACCTAGAGTCCAGTCCGGGCGTTATTGGCAGGCCTCATTTGGTACCTCCCACACAAATGGACCATTTTGTACCAAAAGTAAACAGATTTTTACTTTAATACCAGTACATACTTAAAAGTTATTAAATTATTTTTGGGGACTCAAGGTGAGGGGATTCATAAGTCGGTTTACCCGACTGAAATTTTGTGACTTGTTTTTTATTTCATTAATTTAATTTTTTATTTTGTATTCGTACTTTTCGGGGCAAAAGGTGACAAATATGGTACATGGGTTCAACAATTTTAAACATTGTCCAATGGTTCTACAGTAGCTTTTGTATAGATCGTTAATGATTTTTAGAAATTCTAACTTTGAGGGGCACAGTGGTGTATAACGGGTTATTTATGGTGCATTGGGGGGAAATGAATCAATCTGGCAAATTTGGAACTTAAACTTGGGATATAAAGAGTTGTCATGCTTTTAGGATCACAGTGGCTCAAAAACCTTAAATAATGTATAGTGGGCAAAAATGGTACAGTGGATAAAATGTGGTTGAATATGGTACAATGTGGGAAAAAGGGTTAAGTATGGTACAGCGGTCAAAAATAGTTTTATATGGTAAAGTGGGACAAAATGGGTTAAAAATGGTACAGTGGGGCAAAATGTATTAACTATGATACAATGGGGTAAAAAGGGTTGACTATGGCACGGTGTAACAAAAATAGTTAAGTATAAAGTTCAGCGGGGGCATAAATGTGTTAAATATTGCAAAGAGGGCAAACAGTGTTAAGTATGGTAAGACAAAGGGTTGAATACACACCCACAGGATAAAGGATTAACTATGGTACAGTGGCGTACAGACAATTAAATATGGTAACGTGGGACAAAATGGGTTAAATATGGTAGAGTGGGACAAAATCAATCGTTAACTATGGAACAGTGCGGTAAAAATGTGTTAACTATGGTACAGAAGGTCAACATTTTTAAATATATTATACAGTAGGACAAAAAGGCGTTACATATGATTCAGTGGACCCAAAACGGTTAAATATGGTACAGTGGGTCAAAAAGGATATCTCTTGGAACGTACACAAGAAAAGAAATGGGGTTTCGAAATTTATCGTATGAATGTAATCAAATCTTCTTCATTTTGCAATATATGTATGTAATAATTATTTAGTTTTGAATGAAAGAGATATAACTACTATACAGTAGGGCTATATAGTTACGACAAAATTTCGACTTTTCGACATTTTGAAAAAATCAAGAATTCTACTTTTCAACTTTTTAGTATAAAAAAGTCGATTAAAGTCGACTTTTAGACTTTATGCATATATTTCTAGTTATCTTCATTAATTTGTAGTAAACTACAGGGAAAGATAAAAAACTGGTAATGATCAGGTGATCAGAAATTCGCAGAAGTCGTTCCATAAAAGTCTAAAAAAACTTAAACGGAAAAAACCAAAATACTAAACAATTTTTTTCTCACGTCCAACTGCATTTAATATGTCATACTTATTCACGGAACATGTCCAAATCAATTGCCTTACAAAATAAGCTTATTTAAACCGTTTGGAGAGATTTTTCTCCGAATTTGTGTGGCGATATGCCGAAAGTAACCCCTAATCCAATACTTTTAATATTCTCGTGACTGTATTTTGTTTGAATCCGTCAATTTTTTATTAATTATTATGCATTTGGCTATTTACAACTATAAAAAAAGAATACGAGTACATATATGTGTATAATTATGGCAGTATATAATTATGCGCTCCAGCCAGCAGACAGACAGACGGACATTACTTAAATGACTTAAAATGTCCTAATTCGGATTTCTCTCGAGCATACTTAGAGTCGTAGGTTTTAATAACTTTTGATGGTTGATATTATTTCTTGTATTTAGAAATATAGTTTACATTTTGCATGTTTATTACATCAATTTTGAAATCGTTAAATTCAGAGTCCACTGTATACATTTTATGTATTTTTAAACAAGTTTCAAGTGTTGCTAACAATGTTTTGTCTCTTATAAAAACAATTTCAAATTAGATCACATCCTTTTCAGGCATCTCGATGTGACATAGTGTCATTCTTTGTATTTCCCAGCAAACATTTTACACGGCGGCAGCTCTCTGTATATGAAACGCTGAGAGCAATAGTGACTTAATCCACACGGGCGAAATATTAAGTTTTATAAATTTATTTCTTTTAATTTAATATGTTTCGGAAAAAAGTACAAAACGGCGCATTGCATGAAAAATGAAGGTATTGTTCGTTGGCGAACAAATTATACTCGCAGCAATATGTTGTCAAGCAAAGGTTTCCTGGGTCATTCCTATAAAACCACCCGTAATTTTTTTTACCCAACAATTAACGATTGTTCTTCTATTTACATTTTATCCTATAAAAAATTTTTTAATATCATTTTTAAATTCAATAAATAAATATGTTTGTATATACGAGTATATCTACACAAATTGAATAAAAATAGTAGTGTTTGTTGGAATAGAGAAAAAAAATAATACTTGTTTGCAAACAATCGTGTCTAAACCTTTAGTTGCACTGCTGAAAAATACAAAATACCACCAACAGGTGGTGGTGGTGGCGGCGGCGATGTTCGTGGATTGCCGCTGTTATTTAATGGTCATGTAAACGTTTGGCAAATATAGAGGGCGAATTCAAATGTCCCGCAGCTATGATCAGATATCTAAAAGAAATTGATCATATAAAACATTGATCCATAACCGCAGGCTGTATGAGAATCGAAAGAGAATCAAATTATGGATGTAAATTTAAAAGGGTTTTTATCAGTATCCATTTGTGGAGATTTTAATTGTTTTCAAACTTTGTATTATATGCATCTCCGGCTTTATTTGATTTTGTCAAAATATTAACTCAAATTAAAAGATTTGACATCTTCAAATGTCTGCATGCCAACCGTTGTGTTTGTCACCATGTGTGCTGTGACACAATTTTTAATGAAAGATTTATTATTAAATTGGCATTAAAATGTTAACAATTGATTCTGGCCGTTCGTTCGTAATGGCGTGGTTGACTTTTCAATTTAATTCAATTTAAAGATATCGTTCTCATTTAGGTCATTTTTCTAGGAATAAATTTATGTCGATTAAAACAACTGAAGCTTAATATCTGAATCTACAGATAATCACGAAAATGATTTGAATTCATTACTTTCTGTAGTTTATCAATGGAAATAATGAAAAATTGAATTTACTATGTTTGATTTTAAACAGATGGGGCAGCTATGGATTATCATTACGGAAGCTGGGTGGGGTAGTCGAAGAAGCGGAGCAATTTTTTTTTTTTGAAAATATATCGATAACTTATTTGTATGTCAACTTTTTTAGTATTTCAAGGTAATTTACATTTGGGCGATTCCACGTAAACTGACCCCATCACACATAAAAAATAAATAACATTTTTGCAAAAAAAATACCATAACGAATATCACGAATAATTGAATTTTAGAAATTCATGAAGAGTTGATGAAATTTAGGAAGAGCTTTTTCCTTGTAATGTGTTTCCTATAGGTTATTATAAAATTGTTGGATGCACTAATTTTACTATTGAATTGACATGAGCTATTTTTCGACATATTTTTTATTTTCTGAAATTTTTCTTTTGACTACAAGAAAGTACGCATCCTTAAGTGTAGTTTAGTGTAAAATTCTTAACTTTTGGAAAATATTCAGTGCAAACGGTTTTTTTTGTATCTTGGAGTGTTTTGTTTGTCACACCCGATACCGAAAATATACAAAAGGTTAAATTTAATACTTTTTATGTAGATATGCATATATCATCTTTTGTGTAAGTTAGGTCAAGGTTATGTAGTATAAAGTGAATCAAAATGTTTCAATATCATTGCAATATTTACGGTAGAATTTGCATTCTAATATTTGTCACACCCGTTACGCAAAGACCGTAAATAATTTTTATTCGATTTAAAAATATTGTATATATAATAATTTTACGGCAAGTATAAAATTAAATAAGAGAAAGCAGAGATTTCGGTATAAATTGAAAAAATAAATAGATGGTATAGGGGCAATAATTAAGAGAAGGATGTGTGCAGCAGTGAAGGTCCATATTTGTATATGTAACGGGTGTGACATAGTCTCAATCTGGAGGAGTAATAAGTAGATCGAAATATTGTCCAGGATTTATTAGCCAACATGCATCTATTAAACCAGTTTTTTTCTGCGAAAAACAAAATCGAGGTCGTTTTATTCACTAAATCATATTCATATTGCCGACTTTCTTTATCACATAGAGTAAAAACTTACAAATACAAAATTCGTTGCCAAAAACAAGTTTTGACATCTTAAAAACTCTTTCTCTTTTGTATCAATGTTTATGACAATTTTATTTTTCCATTTTCTACAAAGAATTAGTTACTGAATTAGTTACTGAATTAGAATACGCTGTGTGTCCTGCTAGAGTATTGAAAGCAGAAATCTTCTCAAAATAATGTTAAGGTCGATTACGATTTAATTTCCTTGCATGTCAGTATGTAACACTTATGAATATCTACATAAACCACCCATTGTGAGTTGTCGTTATAAATTATATAGATCAAAATCAGGAAAATACTCAGTAACAACGTCACACCCGTTCCGTTGGAATCACCCATTACATTTTCGAAAAATTCCTTTATAATTAAAATCGTATAATCTTGCACAACGATAAAATGCTTGATGGATTGACACCATTTTATGAGTTGGAATACAGTAACACCAGTGTAATTCGAACTTCGCTAATCCGAATTATCCAGTAATCTGAACTGCGTTATGAAATGCACTATATACTACACGCTGAAAAAAAATCGCTTCTGTAGTATATTGTCCCAAACATATTCGGCTTGAAATATACATATGTTTAGAGTACACTCCAAATATATAATATTTGACAGACATAAATATTATATGTTTGGGAGAATATTGTTCTAAACAAAAATATGTTCCCATTCTAATATTTTTTTATTTGGAACTAGTATTTCCGAAACAAAGATTAATTTGTATTTAATTATTTTGGCAATGTATCAATGCCTCGATTTAAAGACAAGTTTTCTGTTTTTCAGGTGCTCAAAGATAATTTTTTTTATACATTTTAAATGTTGATGTCGGTTGCCCGTTATTATTTCGGTCTGTAATCGTTATGATTTAAACTGAGATACTCTCTCGGCTATAGACCAACCTGCTTCTATACAGTGATAGAAAGCAAGTATTTTACATGGCAAAATATATTGCAAGTATTTCATTGCGTGCCCACAGACTATATCATGATTTCTGGGGCGTGACCCCCGTCATCAGTAGTTTACATGGCAGGCTTTTCAAAAAAGCCTTTGATTGATGATTCGATAACCAAACTCTCAAAGCCTATCACGGGGCGACTCACACGAGCAAATGAGAATTGCACCCAAAGACTCACTTTTCGGCTATCGATCAAACAATCAAACACAATGAAATACTAGCACTTTGCCATGTCCACAAGAAATTCAATTAGAATTTACTTGTAGAAATCACTCACACATTAAGAGTAAAGCTTTATAGTAAAAAGCTTTTTTCTTATTGCTTTAAGTGTTTTGTTGTAATATTTATTTTACAACAAGTCAGCTGTGCCGTGCTTTTGTCCATGTCGGTTGCCCGTTATTATTTCGGTCTGTAATCGTTATGATTTAAACTGAGATACTCTCTCGGCTATAGACCAACCTGCTTCTATACAGTGATAGAAAGCAAGTATTTTACATGGCAAAATATAATGTGTGAGTGATTTCTACAAGTAAATTCTAATTGAATTTCTTGTGGACATGGCAAAGTGCTAGTATTTCATTGTGTTTGATTGTTTGATCGATAGCCGAAAAGTGAGTCTTTGGGTGCAATTCTCATTTGCTCGTGTGAGTCGCCCCGTGATAGGCTTTGAGAGTTTGGTTATCGAATCATCAATCAAAGGCTTTTTTGAAAAGCCTGCCATGTAGACTACTGATGACGGGGGTCACGCCCCAGAAATCATGATATAGTCTGTGGGCACGCAATGAAATACTTGCAATATATTTTGCCATGTAAAATACTTGCTTTCTATCACTGTATAGAAGCAGGTTGGTCTATAGCCGAGAGAGTATCTCAGTTTAAATCATTTTAAATGTTTTTAAAATTTAATTAAAACTTAAATCGTATAATCTTTCGTGAATATAAATTGCATTGATGGATTGACAAAAAGTGATGAATTGGAATAATTATAAATTAAAAGACATTTTTAGCTATAAAGTTTAAAACGAAAACTAGGAAAAACTAACTAAAATTCGAAAAAATCAGCAAAGTTTTAAAAAATTTTTTAAAATAAAATATGTTTGGAAAACTTCTTAAACAATAACTTTGTTTGTGGGTACACACATATTTTATTTGTGAAAGTCAGTTAGCAAATATATTATGTTCTAATATATTAATATATGCGTTCCAAACAAGATTTCTTGATTTTCAAATAAAATTTATTTGTTAACAAATATATAGTATTTGAAAAAATCGCATCCAAATATATTTTCTTTCAATTCAAACATATCAAAAATGACGATTTCCCCCCGTGTATATACTCTCAGATTTGGTGACATTCTGTAATTCGAATTGACAAATAAATTGGCTACGTTCCGTTATAAATTTTCAAAAACTTTTTTGAAAAGTCCCATTATCTTTGTGATTGTGTATTTTTTGTGTTTTCTGAGGAATCAACATTTCATTGCCAGTGCTTTACTTCAGACGTATTTTGGGTTAATTCCTTAATATGAGTTCTCTAAAAAGTGGACCCAAAACATGGTCGATCTTATATACAACTACGATATTAGTGAATTGACAGATCTATTAGATAAGTAAGTCAGGTGCAATAAAAAAGTCTAGGAATTCACAAAATATTTGTAATATGTAATTATAAAAAGTTTTACGTATTTTTCAATAAGAGCTCCAGACTAGTGGAAACCACAGTAAATTACAAGAAACTCAACATTTTATTTTTATTATGTAAGAAAGTTACTGAAATGAATTGGTCTATTATTACATAAGCAAACAAGAAAAATGGATGTACGATTGTTACAATCTCGTATTCCCTTTATTCTTTTGTTAAAAGAAAACAAAAAGACATGACATGAAAAAATGGAAACTTAACTCGATAACTGTCTCATGAATTAAATTTACAGATGAAAATAGTTTTTCATAGCACCGCACAAAGGTTTCTTGCATTTCAAATGTGTACCTCAATTTTGGGCGAAATTATACTTAATTGAATAGTTGTTGTCCATGAAATATTAGGGGGCAGACGATGCAGACAATCCCTCGAACTTGCAGCAAAGTGTGTAAACGTCCAGACCACTATAATCACTCTACCTACCCATCGACCATCAGGTACCATACATAGGCCAAGATCACCCGTCCGTTAAGAGGCTCACAAAATAAAAGTTTCCGTCATGCTTTAAATCTCTGCGAAAAATCGAAAAATTGTGCAGACAAAGGTGACACTGTCACATTGTCCACATTCATATAACGTCAAGTTAGACAATGAACGAATGCCTTGTCACCGGTTTTGAAAGCAAGAGCTATTATCTCCATACATTTTTCAAATTGTTTTAAATACTAGCGCGTAAATTCAAAGCAGGGGCAGCAGCAGGTTTCAAAGCTGAAGCATCAGGGTAGAAGCCGCGATCATTGAGTCTAAGTACGAGTATATCATTCATTAACTACTCGCTTTTTGGGTGGTGTATGTGTGTTTGTTTTTTATTTGGTAGCCAAATTGCAGTTTGGTGGTCTTTTGGCCATTGCAAGACATTGACAGTCACTGACAGCAACAAAAACCAAAAACAAAGGCTTTTGGTCGTTCAGTTCAAATCGACTCAAGTCGATGGTTTATGTCAGCACTAAATTACGAGTGAACGAGTGGGCGTACGTACGAGTGTCGGTTAGCCGTGAGATTTTCAAGTACTGATCGTAATTGGCTCGATTCTTTTCGCAGCAATTAACTTAATAATATTAGAGCATGTTTTTGCTGGATTTGAAGTTAAAATCACTGAGAACCAATACACGACAAATATTTATTTTGCGATTGTTTTTTGACTTCCACTAAAACAATAATAGTTTTTTTGTGCTTTCATTCTTCTCAGGCCAGCTAACACCACGGAGCGCAAGCAGAAGTGATGTTATAGATTTATTAAATATGCACTGAAAAAATGCTCTTTATATCTAAGATATATTCTTTATAAAATACTAAGCTTAGAAGGCTAATTGGGTAAAATTTAGGCACATATTTAACATTTAGGCACATGAAATTGCAAACTATCCGGGATATAGAACGAGTCACTGCAAATCTTAAAGACTCATTACAAGCCGCATGTCCCAAACTGAAGCCAAGGGGCAAACAATGACCGCATTGGTGGTCTTCTCAATTAGTTCTGCTGAGGAAGTTTTGTAGGAAGCTCTTCAATAGGGCAAAGGCCACCAGAGCCCTACAGGACTGGGACACATACAAGGAAGAACTCAAACGGTACCAAAATGAGATGAGAAAGGCTCAAAATAAATTCTGGATATATTTCTGTAGTGGTGTAGAAAACTCATCCGAAGCCTCAAGATTACGGAAAATTTTAGCCTCAACACTTTGTACTATTGGGTACATCAATAAAGATGATAGTTCTACGACTATCTTCAGTGAGGAATCGCTGGGAGTGCTGCTGGACACACATTTCCCGTGCATTGAATACTTCAGTTGGGGATTCCCTTTATGTGCAGCCATCTGAGGTTGCCAACGATATTGAAACCGAATCTAGAATTCTTTGGGCTATCAAAAGCTTTAAATCTTTTATGTCGCCAGGACTAGACAAAGTCTCGCAGTTGGAGCTACAGGCTGTAGCTACTACAATCCTTGGTTCAGAGAGATATACACATGTTGTATCAATCAGGCATGCATACCAACAATATGGGTAGAAACCAAGGTTGTTTTCATTCCAAAAGCGGGAAAGCTAGTCCTACACTGAAACTAAGGATTTACAGCCAATTAGTCTATCGTCGTTTCTCTTAAAAACTCTTTAGTCCTAAGTTACCTTAGGACTAAAATTGATCACGGGTTACTGTCCACTCAACAACATGCCTGCATGATCTGGTCAGCTTTATTGAAGGATCCCTAACTGTTAAGGTAGCTTTCTTATGGTAGCTTTCTTAGGGCCTTTTATAAGATTAATCCAGCCCCTGAGGGTTGACAGCAGTATACGTAGGTTCATTTATAACCTTCTAATTAGGAGACGCATTTCAGCTGGTGTAGGGTAAACTGACTTCTACCGGTTTGTCAGCAGGGGAACGCCCCCAGGGGGTGTTCTGTCTGTTCTGCTATGGGATCTCTCCATGAACAATATTTTGTTGGAGATGATAGGTGTCAGAGTTGTTACCTATGCTGATGACGTTGCAATAGCAGGCCCTTCATACAACCGCAAGATTGGCTTTCGATAATGGTCTTGGTGTTAACCCAACCAAGACGGAACCACGAGTTACCCCTCTTTCCTGGGGGTATTAAAATTCCCTTCTCTGAAAGCGCAAAATACTTAGGAATTTTACTGGACAGGAAGTATCACTTCAAACCCAGCATTTTGAAAAGTTCAAAAAAGGCTGTGGTAGCGCTATATATCTGTAAAAGGGCAATAAAAAACGCTGAATTCTGAACACGCGTGTAGTTTATTGGCTGTGTACGGCATTGTCGTCTGGTGGACATCTCTGCAGAAATCTACCTTCTGTGCGATACTAAACAAGGTTTAACGTGTCGTGAGGAACTTGAGCTATCACTTGCAACAAGACTGCCTGATCACTGTAGTGTTTATTAGGCAGAAATCTTAGTCATTAAAAAGGAGGCCCAATGGAAATTAAATAAAAATTAATGTCATTTAATAGTCAGGCTGCTATATAATCCCTGGAGAGTATATTCCTGAATTCAAACACTTCCCTCGACTGTCGCAGATCTCCGAACGAGATGTATGAACAGTTCAATATTCACCTGATATAGGTGCCGGACCACAGGGACATACCAGGGAACTGCAAGGCAGATGAATTTGCAACACTAGGAACTACCTTACACGCTCCGGAGGCCAGGAACATGCGGGCATGCCTCTAGCGACCTACAAGATTCTCTTGAGAGATAGTGCACTTACGACAACTTTTGCAGAAGCTGTGAAGACGAAGAGAAGGAGGAATCAAAAGAACACTTTCTATGCCTGTGGCCGCTCTCTCTAGAAGGCGGCATAGAACCTTGGGCAATTAAATTTGTTCAACGGGAGGGGCTAGGGATAACTTATGTTATTCCTTACGTCCCTGTGGTAACACAATGGACTGTATTGTCTAATGGCGAATTCTTTTCTGCAAAAAAGTGCAACACTTGCATTGCCCTTTTTCCGAAAACTGTACTACAATATCGCTTTTTTTAAATTTTAGTTGTGCTAAATTCGAGTAACTTAGTTACCAAATTTCAAAAAAGTATTAAAAAAGTGCCGTTTTCGGAAAAAGGGCAATGAAAATGTTGCACTTTTTTGCAGAAAAGAATTCGCCATAAGTGAGTCTGTTTTACAGACTGCCACTCTTAACATAATCTAAAATAAACTTAGAATTTTCCTTATATTCGTGAAATTTTTTTAGAGTTTTGTTATGAAAACATTTTAAGAAATATTTGCCAAGAAACTATGGTTCTAAAAGCAAATCCTACCCCGCGCCAGAATCAGCTGATTTGCGACCAACTAACAGGCACCAAGCAGTATTTATTCATTCGCTTTGTCGTTCTGACGATTTTTTGGAGGTCGCAAATCAGTTTTTTTCGCATTTTGGGACAGGTGGTATATTTGTTCGAATTTAATATTTTATTTCATAACTGCAAACAAATTAACATATATTTTGTAAGTGAAGGCCTCTGCAAATGTATTTAAAATTAAATTTGGGAAAAAATTGTATTTATTTAAAAAAATAAAACAATTTAAACCGTTTTGCAAACCGCGACATTTTTTTGCGTTTATTTTCACTGAAACATTTTGGTTTGAAACAGTTAGGTTTGAAACATGTACTAAAATCTAAATAATAAATAATTTGGATAAAATTGGAAATGTCTTTGTTATCCTTTGGTAATGGATAACAAAGACAAATACCTCAAAATCGGACGTATTCCATATATTACTTATGGGTGATTCCAACGGAACGGGTGTGACATTGTTACTGAGTATTTTCCTGATATTGATCTATATAATTTATAACGACAATTCAAAAAGGATGGTTTATGTAGATATACCTAAGTGTTACCTACTGACATGCAAGGAAATTAATTAATATTTTTAATAAAAAAAATATGGTTGATATATCACCGTAACGGGTGTGACCTTAGGTTTTGATAAAATTACTTTCTTGTAGTCAAATAACAAATTTCAGAAAATAAAAAATATGTCGAAAAATAGCTCATGCTCGTTCAACAGTAAAAGTAGTGCATCGAACAATTTTATAATAACCTACAGAAACTCAGTGGTAGGAAAAAAACTATTCCTAAATTTTATCAAGTCTTCATGAATTTTTGAAATTCAATTGTTCGTGATATCCCTTATGGCATTTTTTTTTTGCAAAAATCTGATTTATTTGTTAATGTGTGATGGGGTCAGTTTACGTGGAATCACCCTTATCGCAAATCAGTGCTCAAGAAAGTGAAATTATTCGCACAAATTATTTACAAAAAAAATTTGCAAAAATGTCTTCATGTCGGTTGGTAATTAAAATTAGTTTAGGTTTGGGGCGTGCAGTACACTACCGATGCTGGCGTGTACCACTTCACTCGGAGACCATCTGGTCCATTGTCAAGTTTAAAAAATGGAGAGAGGAAGATAACCATAAAAGAGAGTGGTAAGGGACAATTAGAGTTAAAGGTTTATCGAGATTGTAGCTCATGTTTCGGTTCTAACTGCGTAATTTCATCATAAAGCACCAACAAAAATCTTCACTTTCCAAAACAATTTTGACTTTACAAATATTTTACCACTATATTATCTTCATGTCGATTGGTACGGATTAAAAGAGTTTCTTAGAATTTTTGCTGTTGGATTTTTTATTTTTATTTATACGTACAATTTGACCCTCCCTAATAAAAATATATGTGGCTATATCTAAATCTGAACCAATTATCCCCAAATTAAGCAGTATTCGTTCCTAAACTTCTTTCTGCCAAAGCACATAGATCGGTTAAAAAATTTGGCATATAGTGCATATATGCCAAATCGGAGGTAAATGAAAATCTGAACCGATTTTAACTAAATTCAATAGGGATCGCCCTTCGCTTCGTTGAGAACGGACTATAATTTTTCACAAGAATAAATGGACGGACGGATGGATAGATAGACAGGCAAGCACAAATAAAATACACAAAGTCATAATACCCTGGTGTAATGAAGAGATAAAGACAGACGAAGCTGTATAGATGTGTGTTTAATATAAAATACTCATTGACATTTATTTGACCTATCATCAAATATTCGTCTAAATAGGTGTTACAATAGCCCATGTGTGACCATTTTAAGGCCATTTTCTTTTATTGCAAATAGGAAAAACTTGTTAATGCTTCTAATATGTAATGCAGATAAGACATATAATCTCTTATGTTTAAAAAATATCTTTGGCTGAAAATAAAATAAAATTTTTTTTCAATGTACACATATTTCATGTTTTAATAGTTGTCATTAAATATGAAATTAGTTAGAGTCATTTTGAATTAGATTATAAAACAATATAAAATATTTATAAGAGTTGTTGAATCCGGAAAATATTTTTCATTCTGTTGCATTGTGTTTCCGCACAGCTTTAAATGATCATTTAGTCAACTAACCAAATTAAAATGTGATACCCAATTGCATAGCTGTAGTAAGTATTCTGTCCGACTAATTTGAACATTTGATTAATGTTGAATGTTAAATGAAATGTTAAATCAGCGGTTCTTATTGCAGTTATACTGTCATTTTTCATTTGCGGCGACCTTCTCTTGTCGCTCTAATTTGGGGCATTTACTGCCAACTCCCAAATCTCTGAAGTAATTGTCATTCCAAAAGAGTTCCGAAAACAACACGACCATTCTAAAACATAGTCGTACTCTACTTATTCGTATCAATAACACCACAAACACCTGTCAGACATGACATTACACTTCAAGTCAACACTTTTTTGTTATAAAAAATCGCAAAAAAAGATAAGAGCAACGAGTGACAAGCGAAAAGAACAACACATAACTGAATCATTCCATATTCCATATCAGAATATGGAATTCCATATCAGAATTATATTATTTTTTATATTTCTTTTATAAAAACCTATAACAACATACATATGTATATACAGATCACAACATTGATTAATTATATTTTTTCGTATAGAAAATGTCTTTCGATAACTCGATAAGGTTTTCGTATAGAAAATGTTACTCGGATAAGGTTTTCATATAGAAAATGTCATCCGAATAAGTTTTTTGTATAGAAAATGTTATCCAGATAAGGTGTTCGCATAAAAATTTTGTTTAGATAAAGTTTTTGTATAGAAAATGTTATCCGGATAAGGTTTCGTATATAAAATGTTATCCGGATAAGGTTTTCGTATAGAAAATGTTATCCGGATAAGGTTTTCGTATAGAAAATGTTATCCGGATAAGGATTTCGTATAGAAAAAGTTATCCGGATAAGGTTTTCGTATAGAAAGTGTTATCCGGATAAGGTTTTCGTATAGAAAATGTTATCCGGATAAGGTTTTCGTACAGAAAATGTTATCCGGATAAGGTTTTCGTATAGAAAATGTTATCCGGATAAGGTTTCGTATATAAAATGTTATCCGGATAAGGTTTTCGTACAGAAAATGTTATCCGGATAAGGTTTTCGTATAGAAAATGTTATCCGGATAAGGTTTTCGTATAGAAAATGTTATCCGGATAAGGTTTTCGTATAGAAAATGTTATCCGGATAAGTTTTTCGAATACAAAATGTTATCCGGATAATGTTTACGTATAGAAAAAGTTATCCGGATAAGGTTTTCGTATAGAGAATTTTATCCGGATAAGGATTTCGTATAGAAACATTATCTGGATAACATGTTGGTCGCAAACTATAAATAAAAAATATTATTCGGGAAACGTTATATAGAAAATTTTATCGGGATAACGTTTCCGTGTAGAAAATGTTATCCGGCTAATGTTTTTGTATAGAAAATGTTATCCGAATAAGATTTTCGTATCGAAAATATTATCCGGCTAATGTTTTTGTATAGAAAATGTTATCCGAATAAGATTTTCGTATAGAAAATGTTATCCGGCTAATGTTTTTGTATAGAAAATGTTATCCGAATAGGATTTTCGTATAGAAAATGTTATCCGGATAAGGTTTTCGTATAGCAAATGTTATCCGGATAAGGTTTTCGTGTAGAAAATGTTATCCGGATAAGGTTTTCGTGTAGAAAATGTTATCCGGATAAGGTTTTCGTATAGAAAATGTTATCCGGATAAGGTTTTCGTATAGAAAATGTTATCCGGATAAGGTTTTCGTATAGAAAATGTTATCCGGATAAGGTTTTCGTATAGAAAATATTATCCGGATAAGGTTTTCGTATAGAAAATGTTATCCGGATAAGGTTTTCGTATAGAAAATGTTATCCGGATAAGGTTTTCGAATAGAAAATGTTATCCGGATAAGGTTTTCGTATAGAAAATGTTATCCGGATAAGGTTTTCGTATAGAAAATGTTATCCGGATAAGGTTTTCGTATAGAAAATGTTATCCGGATAAGGTTTTCGTATAGAAAATGTTATCCGGATAAGGTTTTCGTATAGAAAATGTTATCCGGATAAGGTTTTCGTATAGAAAATGTTATCCGGATAAGGTTTTCGTATAGAAAATGTTATCCGGATAAGGTTTTCGTATAGAAAACGTTATCCGGATAAAGTTTTCGTGTAGAAAATGTTATCCGGATAAGGTTTTCGTATAGAAAATGTTATCCGGATAAGGTCTTCGTATAGAAAATGTTATCCGGAAAAGGTTTTCGTATCGAAAATGTTATCCGGATAAGGTTTCGTATAGAAAATGTTATCCGAAAAGGTTTTCGTATAGAAAATGTTATCCGGATAAGGTATTCGTATAGAAAATTTTATCCGGATAAGGTTTTCGTATAGAAAAGGTTTTCGTACAGAAAAGGTTTTCGTATAGAAAAGGTTTTCGTATAGAAACATTATCTGGATTACATGTTGGTCGCAAACTACAAATACAAAATATTATTCGGAAAACGTTATATAGAAAATGTTATCCGGATAAGGTTTTCGTATAGAAAATGTTATCCGAAAAGGTTTTCGTATAGAAAATGTTATCCGGGTAAGGTTTTCGTATAGAAAATTTTATCCGGTTAAGGTTTTCGTATAGAAAAAAGTTATCCAGATAAAATTGTATATTCAAATAAATCCTAAAAAATTAAATAAGCTTTAAGAAATAATTATGCAAAAAATTTCTATTTAGGACATGGTTTTTGGATATTCTAATATAAATCTGTTTGCTAGAAGACAGTCATACTTTAAAGTTATAATAACAAGATGTTTCAATGTAATTCATTTATAATAATTTCATATTAAGTAAGTAGAGTAATAAAAATTATCTTTTTAATTCGGTTAAAATGTTAAAAATTTATGTAATATAGACCATGTTACAACGTTCTTCTTGAAAAATACAACATTTCTGTAGACGCAGTAGGTATGTATATACTTATACATACATATTGGTGTTTCTTTTATCGTATATAAAATATCGCGACAGGCCAATTATTTTAGCGATCGACCAAAAATGGACAATTAGCCAAAAAACATTCTTAACCGAATGAATTTTTTTATTGGACAGCTGTTGCCGCTGCTTTTTATTTGATAAACAATCGGCATTTAAACAACAATTTCAACGCAATGCTAATGTCGGTTTTAAAACTGATACGTTTTTATTAAACAACAAGTAACATATTTAAAAAGACGACAAACGTTTCCTTAATAAATAAAAATTAAGTAACGTAATAATTTTATGTATATTGTGTAGCGACATATGTACATACATACATACTTGTTTGTATATAAAATCCTTTATAAGTTTGTTTATAAGTTATGACTGCCGAAACCGTATATTTTAGCTGTTTGACAACTGTTAAAAACGTAATATTGCCTAATATATTTAGTTTTCGACGAAAAAGTAAATTTTCTGGAGATCAGTAAGGGACCCAAAATCAACCGTAGGTCATTGCCCAAAGTCTAAAGGTCATTGACAACAGCACAAAGGTTATTAACCCTAGCAAAGTCATTGATCCTAGGTCAAATGTCATTGGCCAAAGGTTATTGACCTTAGGTCAAACATCATTTACTCCAGATAAAAAGTCATCGAACATTTTTTATTATCCTCAATATTTATCCCCTCACCTTAGAGAGGAGGGTACATATCATTTGCTACGAGCCAAAAGTGTAACACATCGAAGGAGTGATTTAAGACCCTATGTATGTTCGGCGAATATCCGTTTTGGGTCATTTTAAGTCGAATGAGCAATGTCCGTCTGTCTGTCTGCTGGCTGGCGCGCACGATAACTCTCGAAAGGAGTAACCGATTGACTTCCTATATGGTATGTGGTAATATTTTCTTCTATCTTCGTCTAAGATGGGCCATATTGGCCCACTCCTTCTAGTACCTCACCCACAAAGCGTTAACATTTAGTGGCACGCCCCTTTAGGTAGCTCCCACACAAATGGACCAGAAGTTAACTGCTTATAGCTTTAATACCAGTGCATACAAATATTTAAAATTTAGTACAGTGTAATGCTTTTATATTACCTAGAGTCCAGAGAAAAGTGGGTATTATTGACACGCCCGTTTTGGTACCTCCCATACAAATGGACCATTTTGCACCAAATGTCCACAGCTTATAAATGTAATATCAGTACATACTTTAAAGTTATTAAATGCAATTTAAAGTGATAATAATTTAATTAATACCAAAAAATAATTATATTTCGAATATTTTTTGGGACTCAAGGTGAGGGGATTCATAAGTCGGTCTATCCGACTGAACTTTCTTACTTGTTTTAAATTTAAGACAGTAACAAAATTGAGTAAATATCAATGTTTTGTATTTTAATGGTGCTATTCTCAAACTCTTAACAAGAACACATTGGCACAAAATTGATTCTTTTTGTGTTGACTGGAACTTTATAGCAATTTTTTAATAATTTGAGGTCGCTGATTCTAAATCTAATCTCCATTTTTCTCCATTAGCTCGCATTTGTTTACATAAATAGAATAGCATCAAAGACACACATATTAAAAAAATTTACTTTTGTATGGAAATCGTGATTTTAATCAATTCAGTTTTCTCAGTAAATTGTGAATAAAATCAAAAGTTGTGCACCGATTTCAAAGAAATAAAGCTCATATCATTCGAAATATTTTTAATTAAATGCTTTTAGACCAAAACTGTAGTTTATGTCGCGTCTTTAGTTTTTATGATTTTTAAAAATCAAACATTTTTATTTTTTTTATAAAATTTTTGATTTTTCTTTCAAAATGTCAACGATATCTCTGAAACTACTGGGCAAATTTGAAACCAATGTGAGCACGACATTTTATTTATTTTATTTATCATTTAATTTTATTGACGAGTATTAACTTTTATTTTTAACTGAATGCGATGAACCGTTTTCAAGATACGAGTATGTCAATATATGTAGTGGAAGTGCCTTCATTTTTGAAATGTCGAGCTGATAGAAAAAACAAAGTGCATATTTGGATTCAGCGTCCCAAATAACTGTAAAAACAACACTCAGTTCTTAATCAACAAATATCTTGTTCCCTTGTGTAATCATTCATGAGTTTATACTATCACATTTCTTATCATTGAAAATTAAATACCTTTCTGAAATTCCTGCGAAAAATGAAAGCTTTACAATTTAAAAAAATTTGGCATTGGTGCCCAACGAAAAAAATACATTATTAAAAGCGTTTGTGTATGAAGAAAACTTTTTTATCATGACATAGAAATATTGAAAAATAAACTGAAAATAAAAAAATCATTCCGAAATGTTTTCAGGCAAAAAATATAAAATACCATGAAATATGTTTGAAGATGTGTTGTCTTTCTGGACCCATGCCTAATTCATCCCCATCATGTATGTATATCCGCACATTGCATACGAAATAAAAAATAGAGATATTTCTTAAGTTTGGCCTTTTTTAAATAATTTAAAAATTACAAACTAGTACCTTAAGTCTTATCGCATGTAATATAATAATAATTACGGTGTCTTGCCTTGTGGGTAGAAATGTCAGATATTTGGGTATTTGTACATGTGAAGCGAAACCCATATCCCGGGGCATCGCATTTTTTTAGAGTAAATCTTAGGTATAATCTTAAAACTACACTAAACACAACAATTAAAACCAAAAGGAACAAAAGATAATTAAATAAAACCCAATAAGGAAAGGCAGAAAGTCAAAGGGTCATTGCGATAATAATTTGGAATAATTGGTAAATGGGTAAGAACATATATATGTGGATATATCTAATTCTGAACCGACAATCGCTAAATTAAGCAATATTCGTTCCTAAATTGAGAAACATCTTTCTGGAGAATTTTGTAATGATCGGAAGTAAAGTACAACTTCTATAGCGCTTTGTAATCAAATAAGGAGGAACATATATACATATGGAGGTTATATATATAAATCTGAATCGATTTTCCCTTAATACTCGTTCATGTAAAGTAGAAACCTCTTTTTGCCGAATTTCGCTGTGATCGGATATAAAATACAGTTTCTACAGCGCTTGAGTTTCAAATCGGGGGTAACATATATATGGGGGCTATATCTAAATCTGAACCGATTTTCTCCGAATTTGGCAGTAATAAGAAACCTCTTTCTGACGAATTTCGTACTGATCGCATAGAAAATACAGTTTCTACAGCGCTTACATGTCAAATCGGTACTATAAAAGCATTACTATAAAAGCATTGCACTGCACAAAATGTCAAGTATTTATATGCACTGGTACTAAAGTAATAAGCTGTTAACTTTTGGTGTAGAATGGTCCATTTGTGTGGGAGGAACCAAAAGGGGCGTGGCAACTTCCCCCATTTTTCTCGACGGAATAGTGACTAATAAACTAATACTACGTGTAGAGTTTCAGAGGATTAAAATAAGTGCACTTTTCTCTAGACTCTAGGTACTATAAGAGCATTGCACTTTACGAAATTTCAAGTATTTGTATGCACAGGTATTAAAGTTAAAAGCTGTTAACTTTTGGTACAAAAAGGTCCATTTGTGTGGGAGGTACCAAAAGGAGCGTTCCAATAATGCCTATTTTCACTGTATTGTATGTATTATTAAACCATTACACAGTACAACATTTCAAGTCTTTGTATGTACTGGTAATAAAGTTATAAGCTATTAACTTTTGGTTCAAAATTGTCCATTTGTGTGGTAGGTATAGTGACTAATAAACTAATACTATGTGTAGAGTTTCAGAGGATTAAAATAAGAAGTTATTAAATAATCAATATTTCACTAAATGTTAACCCTTTGTGGGGGAGGTATTAGAAGGAGTGGACCAATATGGCCCATCTTCGAACTTAGCCGGAGATAGAAGAAAACATTACCACATACCAAATTTGAAGTCAATCGATTACGCCATTCGAGAGTTATGGTGCGCACCAGCAGACAGACGGACGGACATTGCTCATTCGACTTAAAATGACCTAAAACGTATATCCGCCGAACATACTTAGGGTCTTAGATCACTCCTTCGATGTGTTACACTTTTGGCTCGTAGCAAATGATATATACCCTCCTCTCTAAGGTGAGGGGATAAATATTATCCCATACCAAATTTGAAGTCAATCCGTTACTCCCTTCGAGACTTATCGTGTGCTGCAATGGCATTGTGGTATACACTAAAAGAAAAGTAATGAAACATATCTCAAAACATAACTTCTGGAGCGTCACGAACTCGAATCAGAAGGGATTGTCCTTAATTCAAAGATGTCTTAGTGTGGACTGGGGGACATTGCTACGGGTACATGGATTCAGACTGTTATTAGAAATCAATCAGCATAATAAATAGGGTCTTCCATAAGGGAGTTCGGAACTTTGACAGTTTAGAGCGGCCATATTTTTGATACTTCTTCTGGCGAATTGGTTGTCCTTTATTCAGTCTGTTTTGCCAAATAACCATGGACGTTAAAAGTGTTCAACAACAAATGGAAATGGTAAAGTTATTTCATCACAATGTGTGTTCATTCCATCGAATTTGGGACGACACCAATCCACATGAGATCCAAAAACGTCCAGTGCATTCCCAAGAAGTCACTTCTAGGTGTGGATTTTAGGCTGGCGGCGTCATCGGTCTATATTTATTTGAGAATGACGCACTGTGGGAGGCATTAAAAATAAATTAATTCGGTCGTTTTTTAACACGGCAACCGACAAAACATGGCACGTTTTTAGAAGACGAAATACATGGCTGGAGCTACAAGCCCACCTCGGGTGAACAAAATGTTTAAGGGCGTGCCACTATTGCCTTCTTGGCCTGATGCATAAAATATTTAAAAATTAATTTTTAAATATTTTATATTTTGTAGTTTTTATACCCTACACCACACTGTGGTACAGGGTATTATGACTTTGTGCATTTGTTTGTAACACCCAAAAGGAGAAGAGATAGACCCATTGTTTATTATACCGATCGACTTGTAATCACTTTCTGAGTCGATTTAGCTATGTCCGTCTGTCTGTCCGTCTGTCTGTCTGTCTGTAGACGTATTCTTGTAATCAAAGTACAGGTCGCAATTATGGTCCGATCTCAACGAAACTTTGATCGGCCCAAGGACGATCCCTATTGAATTTGGTTAAAATCGGTTCAGATTTACATACAGCTCCCATATATATGTACCTCCGATTTGGCATATATGCACTGTATAAGCAACATTTTGTAACCGATTTGTACAAAAATTGACAGAGAGTAGTCTCGTGATACACTTAGATACAATACAAAATTTGGGGGTAATCGGTTCAGATTTATATATAGCCCCCATATATATGTTGCACGCGATTTGACATGTAAGCGCTGTAGAAACTGTATTTTATATCCAATCAGTACGAAATTCGGCAGAAAGAGGTTTCTTATTACATGAAGGAATACTGCCAAATTCGGAGAAAATCGGTTCAGATTTAGATATATCCCCCATATATATGTTAGCACCGATTTGACATTCAAGCGCTGTAGAGACTGTATTTTATATCCGATCAGTACGAAATTCGACAGAAAGAGGTTTCTATTTTACATGAAAATCGATTCAGGGAAAATCGATTCAGATTTATATATAAGCTCCATATATATGTTTCTTCTGATTTGGTTACAAAGCGCTATAGAAGTTGTACTTTACTTCCGATCATTACAAAATTCTCCAGAAAGATGTTTCTCAATTTAGGAACGAATATTGCTTAATTTAGCGATTATGGGTTCAGAATTAGATATATCCGCATATATATGTTCTTACCCATTTACCAATTATTCCAAATTATTATTGCAATAACCCTTATCGCATTGTTAGGGAGGTGTAGGGTATTATATAGTCGGCCCCGCCCGACTTTCTGCCTTTCCTTACTGGTTAGGACTTGGAATCTGAAATCTAAAGTATGTCGCGAAAAGTCGATTTCGTAATTTCCAAAATAATTTCTCGCCTAAAAGATGCACATAAATAATTGCATAAACAAGTGTTTAAAACTATTTCACGTTTCCTATAAAAAATTAGTCTCTATAAAGCCATAGCACATATACATACATATATGACCATTTTAACACAATTCGCAGTGTATAGATGATCTCAATGGCATAATACCATTCCATAGGAAATGTCCGGAATAATATATAAACACTTGACGGATTCAAATAGTTGGTAATAAATACACTTGACGGCTAAATATTCATATCACTGCGCACATGACATTGTACGTACTTCCTTGACATTGCACATTGCGCGATGGTGCCACTTTTTCACGTACGTATGTATTGTGAATTAGTTTACGCACACACTTGCACACATGCGCACTAAATCTCTTCCCACAACTAAAGCATTGAGCTCACTCGCTCAAGTCCATAATCCGTAATCCTGTTAATCGCAGCGTGAATAATTACTTTGATACCAAATATTTTTTAATTTTCTTAAATAATTAATAAAATACTCGTATATCCGAAAATTACAGAAATGGCAGATATTCAACACTTGCTGGCGATCAAATGGTTTAGCAAAAAAAAAAAATAAAAAAGAAACAAATGCGATTTGATAACAACGAAATGGATGGAATTTATTCCTTTCACTTTTTTCTTGCATATAAAATTTGCACCATTTCATTTTTGTGCCATTTTTGTAATGCTTACGTTAACAAAAATTGTCACCAACTACAAAGCAAATAGGAGCTCAAAAATGAAATGTAATCATCAAGATTTACTTTATTTCTGAAGTAATAAAAAGAAAAACAAAATACAGATTAGGTTTCAATGCAAAAAATATACACATTTATACCTTTGTAGGTACACATATCCTCTATGACATATGCCTATTACGTACTATTCGGTCGGTATGTCTTTTCATCTAAATTACAAATCGTAGTACTCTGTTTTGTAATTCGGTGTATATTTGTAAATTAATAGCAGTTCGTCGTAAATGGTAAAGGGTCCGCCATCTAACGTTTTTTTTCAACTAGTGCTTATTTCGTGAATGGTAACACTTAACGTTTTTTCAACTAGTGCTTATTTCGTGAATGGTAACACTTAGCTCATGTCTGATTTGACAGATAATTAGTTTTATCCTTCCGCTGGACGAATATGTGTATATTGCGAATATTGTGACATTACTTTGAAAATCATGGTAATGTTGCAGAATGTGTACGAAAATTGAGTACGGATTTTGGAAGAAGAGAAGCTCCGTCAGCTCCGTATGTTCGTTATCTTGTGAAAAAAGTGAAAGAAACTGGCATCCTCATCGATAAAGCAAAGCGTGAAAAGCCAAAAACAGTGCGTACACTCGAGAATATTGCTGCTGTGGCAGAAAGTGTGCGTGAAGCGCCATCAACATCAATTCACCGTCGTTCTCAACAATTGAACATTTCGGAGATATCATTGAGACGAATTTTGCATAAAGACCTTGGTATGACGCCATACAAAGTCCAATTGGTTCAGACCATCCAATGCGTTTTCAGTAGTTTTTTATAGCAAAAAAAAATTATTTGGTGGACCCTTTATTTGGTACTTTAAGTAATACTTGTTTAATATATTACCATCGACAGATATATTCATTCTAAGGTATGTAAAGTAGGCATATTTTGTTATTAAGAATATTGCACATGTTTCAAGTTATATTCTGCCAAAATGGCGTTAATCCGTTATCTCATCAAAAGTTATACGAATTACATTATAAAGAAATTCCACAGAAATTGAAAAATCGTTAATAAACTTCAAACTCCTCTCTTGACATACAGACGTCTGGGGGTTGTCGTAGCAGTATACGAGTATGTGTTTAATGTCCATTAGGTGTTGTTTTTATTCGCCTTGTGTAGTGGGTTCTGCTGTATTTGTTTCTAGGCCAAGGAAGATGGCTGCTTCCACTGCTTGGGTCCAAAGAGACCTGGGGACAAGTTAAGTAGGTTTGACAGGGTAGTTAAAAAGGTGTAGTGTGTCGTGTGGTCCCTGGTTACAAGCGGGACATGTGTTCGACGTGGTGCCATCAATCCTTGCCAAGTATGAATTGAGGCGGCTACACCATCCTGATCTTAATTAGGCAAAAAGTACTCTTGTCTGTCGTCGTAATTACTCTTCATCCGAGGCCACTGGCGGAGGGTAGTCTGCTAGAACGTCATTGTCTCTGTAATTATTCACGGCTTCAGCGACATCATCCGAGTGCATGTCAGCCAGACCTGCCTAGTACGTTCTTTGATCTAGAGGTTCTCTATTGTAGTGTTGGACCTCGCGCTTTAAATCATGAAGGTCTTAGGTTGTCTACAGAAGACATGAGGAGGCACCCTGTCGCAGTTCTCAGGGCGGCATTTTGGGTACTGCATAGTTTACCACAGACCGACCTATCGCTTGGTAAGAGATCAACGAGGTTTCTCTATCTGTTCCCCAAGTGCTGCCGACTAGCGACTTGAGGACCTTGTTCATACTCCTCATTTTATTGCATATAGCTGTGGCATGCGCGTTAGACCTGAAGAGGCTATCAAATGTGACACCAAGAACCTTAGGTGGTCGGAATTCTTGTGCCATCGACTATCACATGGAGTTGCTCCTTCACTTACGCTGTCCATGCAGTAAACAGCGAATAAGTTGACAATCTTAGACAGGTAGACATTCAGCCTTCCACATATGTCATCGATCAAGGTGCCCGAAGCCAGAATCGTACAGTCATTAGCATATGATACGATTTCAACGTCGTCTGGTGGAGATGGAATTGCAGAAAGGTAGATGTTAAACAGTGCCGGAGATAACACCCCACCTTGGGGAACTCCCTGTTTCACTCTGCGGGGTTTGGACTTCTCGTTTCTGAATTCCACATACGACTGGCGCCCACAAATGCAATTGACTAACGGTTCAAACTGTTCGGGAGGGACGTGTTGGCGATGTCCGCAAAAAGCGTGGCATGACTGACAGTATCGAAGGCCTTCGATGGGTCTAGCGCCACGAGGACGGTACTGTCACCGGGCTTGTTCTGGTTAAGACCGCGGCTCACATTTGTGGATATAGCGTGCAAAGCAGTAGTCGTACTATGCTGCTTTCGGAATCCGCGCTGATGATCAGCAATTGGAAAATGTCCAATCAGACTCGGGAAGATTAAGGCCTCAAGCGTCTTTGCTACTGGCGAGATAAAGGGAGATAGGCCCGAAAGTGATTGTTAGCGACGAACCGAGCACTATTTTTTCGCGCCCGTGTGGTAACCTGTGTAATTATACCCTCACTTTAATTTGACGAGGGTATATATCATTTGATACGGGTCGGTTTGCTGGCTGGTGCGAACGATAATTCTCGAAAGGAGTAACCGATAGACTTCAAATTTTGTATGTGGTAATCTGTTTTCTATCTCAGGCAAAAGCTATGTACGCACACCCAGAAAAATAATTGGTGGTTGGAATTCGATAGTAACAATAAAAAATAGTACTAGCAACGAAAAATCTAATGCATATACCGTGTGCCGGTTGTATTTTTATATAAACAACAATATTAACATGGATACCATCAAATGAAAATGCTTGCAACTAAATCAATGGTTGTATCAATCGATGTATGACTTTTTTTCATTGACACACGGTTAGTTGTGGTAACTACTTTTAAATTCTCATTATAATACCATGTGATCGATATTTGGTAGTGACAACGAATGTTTTATTCTTGACAACAAAAATTGCATCAATAGACCAAAGATTTTTATTGCAACGAATAATTGGTTACTATAACAGAAAAAATATTAATAAATATTCGGTTTTTGGTTATCCCAATGATTAAATATATTTTGGGTAATACAACCGAAAGCCTGGTTGCTGTTCTTTTGTTGATACATGACAAACAAAAAATTAAATTATTCGACATAAATAAATCTTCAACATTTTGTTCAAGAAGGGTATATGTAGTCAAATCTAATTTCGTGTGCATAATGATGTGTGGAAAGCTGAATTTGGTGTGCAAATTGTTTAAAAAAATAAAAGCAACAATCATGAAATTGAAAGCATAAGGTTAAGCGATATTTGCATAAAAGTTTTGTTGCGCATTGTACTTTCGTGTACAAAAATTTGTGTCAAATATTTGATTTGATGTGATGAATTTGTAATATGGGATTTTTAATTTAGTTATGAATAGTTTGGTTTTTTGTTCAGTAAATAAAGTAAAAATAAATAAATACTGTTTTTAATTAATTGTCGGTAGCATATGACTGAAAATTTTTCAGAACAACCAATTTTTAAAGACAGTTGGTTGTGGCAACATAAAAAGAAAATGTTAGCTACCATTTTCGTAGTTGGCACAATGATTGTTTTCAACATGGAGGCAGAAGTATACCACAACCAAAATGTTGGTTGTCCCGATGGAATCGCATTATGTAGAGTTTTCCAATAAGCAGGGCTGTAGAGTCGAGCCAAAACTACTCGACTCCGACTCCCGGAGTCGAATTTTAAAATCATTCTACTCGGACTCCAGCTCCGACTCCGGCAGTTAAATAACATAAATTTCATGTAATTGAAAGTAAGATATAGCTTTATTAGAAAAACACAAAAAATTATGTATTAAATACCAGTAATTAAATAAAATTGTATTATTTATTTATCGACGCTTGACTTACAAGTTGCAACTAATATGACAATTCTTTCAACATGGAATCATGATAAAATTTTAATCAATCACTGCCTCTGTTTCAATATACATATATTCGTTATTTATTATACCCTACACCACACTATGGTACAGGCGGATTTGCAAAAAATTCTACAGCTAGACAAACCTTAAATTATACCGTTCTAAAGGGTCCGCAAAATAACTTTTTTTTTTTAAATGCTACTGAAAACGCATTGGATGGTCAGTTGGCTTCAACTCCTGTACCAATTGGACTTTGTATGGCGTCATACCAAGGTCGTTATGCAAAATTCGTCTCAATGATGTCTCCGAAATGTTCAATTGTTGAGAACGACGGTGAATTGATGTTGATGGCGCCACACTTTCTGCCTCAGCAGCAATATTCTCGGGTGTACGCACTGTTTTTGGCTTTTCACGCTTTGGTTTATCGATGAGGATGCCAGTTTCTTTCACTTTTTTCACAAGATAACGAACATATGGAGCTGACGGAGCTTCTCTTCTTCCAAAATCCGTACTCAATTTTCGTACACATTCTGCAACATTACCATGATTTTCAAAGTAATGTCGCAATATTCGCAATATACACATATTCGTTCAGCGGAAGGATAAAACTAATTATCTGTCAAATCAGACATGAGCTAAGTGTTACAATTCACGAAATAAGCACTGGTTGAAAAAAAAAACGTTAGATGGCGGACCCTTTACTTAGAATCACTAGCTGTCTTAAGTTGTTCGTTAAGTTCAGGTCGAAATTTTACTACGATCCTGGTGAAATTTGACAATAAGACCTCTTTCACACTAGGGAGGAAACCTATTGGAGTTGGTGAAAATCGGTTCAGGTTAATATTGCCCCCAGATATAAATGTTTCTTTAGATTTGGCCGTGTAACGCTATGGAAGCTGTATTCCACATTCAATCATTTTTTTTTTTAATTTATTAGGGTAGAATTTATTTATCCAAGAACGCATATTGTTGAATTTTAACAAATTCTGTTTAGATTTAGATTTATAAAGTAATTATCTCATATTTATATTTACAATATCAGAGCTTATTCTGCTCTAAGAAGGTGATGTACAGTATCATATAGTTGGCTTCACTCGGCCTTTCCTTATTTGTTTTGTACTCGCTTAGGAATGTTGTATAGTCTTACAAAAATACTTATTTTGTTAGGTAAATATAATCAGAGCTTTCCTAAAACTCTTTTACATAAAAACTCGATAGTTTGGTTAACTTTATAGATATTTTTGGCATACTTAAATGAATTGACATTTTAGACAATTTATTTACAATAATATGTGAAATTGTAAGGTTTTCGTACATTGTCCGTACATTATCCGTACATTGTGTAAATTTTGTAAATATTTATATGCAGGATTGCCAATAAAAATATTTTATAACAGTGTTGCCAATAATATGTTTCTCCATTGTCAGATGCATAAACTTCGCACATCTTACAATTTATGGACGGTGACTTCACAGGACGTCACAGAACAGATGTTCCAAAATCGTTTTAAGCTAAATTAATAACAATCAATATAAAATGAACATGTGCCAAAACAGCCACGGAAGGGCCATAAATAGGTATATTTGCTTAAATTTTAGGGGTCCTTTTAATCTACCTTTTGAAAATCAGTTTGATCTCATTTTAGTAGTGACGCCGTTTTAATATGTCCACATTTTCGAAGTCAATTTGTATAATTTTGATAAAAAACAGATAAAATATTTTCACTTTGATACAGAACTAAAAGAACAGATTCGAACGATTCGACCACCAAATAATTGCTCTCTGTGAGTAGAACAAATACTGCAGTGGTCAGTCAGTCCGTCCTAGGCCGGACTATACCACACCAATCCTTGACTCGTTTAAATCATCGTATATCTTTTCAAAAAGGGACTAGAATGACTTTTAAAATGTGGGTATTTTTAAACAGCGCCTTCGTCTACCCCTAGTGAAATTAGCGGGGGACATATTTATAAGGTATGTGAAAGTTAAAAAATTACGAAAATTACCCTATAGAATTAGAATAATAGGGATCGAAACGCTTTAAAAAAACTATTCGATATACATCTATTAACAGGTTTTTTCTATGATAAACAGATACATTTTCTGCAAACGATTCCATTGCTTTGGATGTGTTTCCCTTAAATACTATAATTTCACTGTGTGGGGCGCAAAATAAAAATTAGTCCCGGAGCGCCAGACACCCGTAGATCAGGATCCCCTCCCATTTTGGTACCCACACAAATTTACCATTTTGCACCAAATATTAACAGCTTATAATTTTAATACCAAAACATACAAATCCTTGAAGTTTGGACAGTGTAATGGTTTTATAGTACCTACAGTCCAGAGAAATATGAGCGTTATTATGGCCCCTTTTAGTACCTCCCCATTTTGTATGAAATGTTAACAGCTTATAATTTTAAAGCTAGTGAATACGTAACATTTGGTACAGTGGTACCTAAAGTCTGTCTAAAAATGGGCGTTATTATGACGCCCATTGTAGTACCTCCCACATAAACGTACCATTTGGTACAAAAGTTAATAGCTTATATTGTGAATACCAATGCTTATAAATACTCAATATTTTTGCAGAGTTTAAATTTTTTTAAATTTCTACAGACCTGTTAAAAATTGGAGTTATCACAACTCCCGTGTTAGTACTTCCAATACAAAAAATAACCCAAGACATTAAATTGCTCATTCACATAATGTCAATTATTTGTATGGACTGGAATCAGAGTTATATGCCGTTAATATTTTATGCAAAAAGGTCCGTTTATATGTGAGGTACCAAAAAGGGCGTGACAACTTCGCTCATTTTTTTCAAGATGATAGCGAACAACAAACTGACTCCCAAAATCAAATTTTTACTATCATATCAAATTGGTCTCTTTAGGGAAAGATTTGATGACGTCAAATTTGTAGCACAGTGTAATTAGAACTCAATCTAGCGAAGCACAGGAGAAATAACTGATAACTATGAAAGCTGGTTTTAGTTTGTGTAAGGAGTGCATGTTTAAGAAACCGATTCTGGGTTTGAGGGTAACCCTTTTGCATACGCAGGTTAAATGTAAACGAATTGAATACGTTATCGTAAAAGGAAAACAAGTACGTATGTATTTCGAATGATAAACCGTATTAGTATGAATAACAAGTTCGTCACGCCAAATGTTGCATGTGTCATAAGTGTGAATCACGTAGTTAATGTAGACAAAATGTTGGATATTCCACCTCGTCATAATTGTACGTTAGGTTGCATTGACACGCAAAACATTTTATTTAATCGCTTTCGGATAGTAATAAATGTTTAAACCGGATATCAACATTGCTGTGGCAATAAAATCGTGCAGGTCGGCGTAGGGCAAAACATAATAAAATTGTTCTTTTAGAAGAAGTATCTAAATTCATAGTTAACTATTTCAATTGTTTCAAAATCAATCCCGATGAAGTTTTGCGTATACGAGTAGAATACGTGTAGTTGAAGTTTTTAAAATAGAATACCCTGTACCACATTGTGGTACAGGGTATTATAACTTTGTGCATTTGTTTGTAACACCCGAAAGGAGAAGAAATAGACCCATCGTTTATTATACCGATCGACTTAGAATCACTTTCTGAGTTGATTTAGCTATGTCCGTCTGTCTGTGCATGTATTCTTGTAATCAAAGTACAGGTCGCAATTATGGTCCGATCTCGACGAAACTTTACACATATATTTTTTTTTGGCCCAAGGACGATCCCTATTGAATTTGGTTAAAATCGGTTCAGATTAAAATATAGCCCCCATATTCAGATTTAGATATAGCTCCCATATATATGTTACCCCCGATTTGACATGTAAGCGCTGTTGAGACTGTATTTTATTTCCGATCAGTACGAAATTCTACAGAAAGAGGTCTTTTTACATGAATGAGTATTCAGGGAAAATCGGTTCAGATTTATATATAAAATCCGTTCCTCCTGATTTGGTATCAAAGCGCTATAGAACTTGTACTTTACTTCCGATCATTAAAATTTTCCAGAAATATGTTTCTCAATTTAGGAACGAATATTGCTTAATTTAGCGATTATCGGTTCAGAATTAGATATATCCACATATATATGTTCTTACCCATTTACAAATTATTATCGCAATGACCCTTATCGCATTGTTAGGGAGGTGTAGGGTATTATATAGTCGGCCCCGCCCGACTTTCTCCCTTTCCTTACTGGTTTTATAAGTAACTAGCGGACCCGGCGAACTTCGCCTCGCCCCAATTTAACGCCTTCAGATAAACTCAAGAGTGATAATAAAACACAGATAGTTAAAATTTTAATGCGATTTGTTTAAAAGGAATCGAAATCAGTAGAGATAAATCGAATCAGATGATAAACAACAAACAACGAAGACAGAAGACAGGCAACGTACAGATGACCGTGCGAAAAACAGGGAAATTCGAGATTAATTCCACAGACTTCCTACGATTGGTTTTGAGATTTATTGATTGTCATCGCAAAAGCCAATCGTACAGGGAACTGAATCCGCTTGAATTGGAATGAAAGATCAGTTGGAATAATCGGAATTCGTGGGATAAGGACTTCCTCTCCTTTGAATTTTCCCTTGATGATCGTCGCCTGAATCACATTGTCCATCAGTTTCATAATGGACAACCGCGAACTATGCACAATTTCGGATGATTCAGATTCCGCAACATGATTATCATCGATTCCACCTTCAGCTGTAAATTATGCGGCGGAGCTCCTGGCACATCAAGCGAGTTCGATTTTACTTTGAATAATAAAATTCATGCTATCGACGTCCTTATTCTTCGCTGCTAATATTGCCCATTCACTAATCTAATCGAGATTTGGAAACACTTTGGTGAAGAGTTCCTCGTTCGACGATGTGAACTCGCAAAAATTTGCCGGGAACAATATCAATGCAGTGGAAACATCAATAGTAATTTGGCCATTGCCAAGCGCCAACAGTTGTTTCGAGAATTCAAGAGCCGATGAGTCGTTCTGCAACGCGACTCTCATGTTCGTGGTCAATTTCAACTTCTTGACATTCCGCCACAAAGACCACGATTTCAGGCATGCATTAATTTCATCGGCAGTAGATTTCGGGATGACGGGAAGCGTTTGACGAAAATCTCCGGAGAGCAATATCATAGACTCACCAAATTGTCTCAAATCACGTCGTAAATCCTTCATCGTTCGGTCAACTGCCTCCAGAGCTCGTTTATGCGCCACCGTGCATTCATCCGAAATTATGATTTTGCAATGCCCGCAATCCAATAAGATAACCTTACCTCTTATACTCAATCTTATTATCTGAAAAAATGTTCGAATTGATAAATATCGCGTTGAATTTTAATTGATCGTAATGCTTGTACCGTTTGCCGATGTGATACGCGAAATCAGTGTAACAATACGCAAAACTCGAATGAATTGCAGCAAGAAAAATAGCACATACTCGTACATATGTTTAATAGAAAACTTTTTTGTTTAATAGAAAATTAATAAAAAAATTTGGATTAAAAAAGAGAGCAGTAGATAGGAACAGTAGGAATCTCGCAAGAACAAGCATTTTTCGATTTTCCGAATTTTCCCAAAATTTTCTTTCGTAACAACCAAATCGGTCCAGCCGTTCTCAATTGATGAATTACTATACATTTTTCACACCATTTTTATATATATAAGATAGATTTACGAGTATATATTCTGCTTAAACGGGATTTCAAGAATATGTTTTGGATTCAAATCTGACTAAACAGATTATATCGAAATTTGGAACATACATAGCATATTAAGCATTTGTTTCTCCGCCAAGTGTTTGGTGACCTCTTGGCCACTGACACTATAAGTAATACAAGTACATACTATTCACATTCACTCAATTTAAACTGTGGTCAGTGTAGTAAACAATTTGTAATCTTTCAATCTTTACTAAAACAATTTCCAATCTTTCAAAAGTCACTTATCTTCAAGAATTTTATGTCCAGCCTGGGCTCAAATCTACTATAATAACCAAACTCATTAAAGTAGTATTAAGGCGTAGTATCAAATATGCAATAGTATAATAAACCATTGGAATTGCTGAGATGCGTTTTGTGACCTCTAGGTATTATCTAAAATCAATGTTTGCGGCTTTCAAAATATTGCCTTATCAGTCGGCCAAAAAATTTTTGGTTTTCGGGTTATGGTCGCATCGACCAGATGTGATTAATTAGAATATGAATATAAATTGTTATTCTATGACAAGTCGGCTTTTAGTCCTACAGAAAATAATTATATACAACTACTTACATACACTGAAAAAAAAAATAGTAATAAAACTAATGATGACACATTCTTATATTAAGAATGCTACCTCGGCATCAATTCAATGACAATTTTCATTAAAATAATGAAAATTTACACGTTTTTTACGAAATTTTCCTTAATATAAAGTATTTTGAATTAGAATTAATGTCTATCTAATCATTAGTTTTGTGTACGCGCTTCTTTAAATGTACGCATTTAAATTAAAGAAAAAAATCATTATTTTTGTGACAATCCGCATTATATTAAGTAATATTTCAATACTTTTAAGGATTTTCTACATTAACACTACGACGTAGACATGTCATAGTTTTAATGTCGAATCGGACTTAATTAACAGTATGAGATAGTTGAGTAATAAATTTAAGGCTACGCTCCTCTTAAAGGAAAGGCTGTCATGGTAATAAATTTTATGACTATTGTCATTATTTTTAAGAATACATACGAGAGAATTATACAAACTCTCGCTCCCCTCTCGCTCGGAGAATCAGTTTTGTTTGGTAATGTGTGAACCAATAATTGTTATGGAATGCTAGAAGAGAAAATAGAGAACAGTTCTGTTTTTCGTTTTCTTTTAAATCGTCAGTTATTTACAAGCGATGGAAGGAAACGGCTGTCTGTTTTCGGGACGCGGATTGTGAAAAAATTTGATTGCTGTGAATATGTAAGTATACGTGCATACATACGTGCATGTTGCACCGAAAATAATTTTAATATGGGCTGTTAACAGTTATTTTTGCTAAAGCATAGCAACAACAACAAATGAAACCGTCGCGTACATGTGTGTATGCATGTGGTTATGCCGCCGGCGTCACCATCGATGATCGATCTCTGTGATAAGGGAGTGCGTGTGTCATAGTTATTTTTGCTGTTATTTTTGATGTTATTTATGGCGATGTACATGCGTTTTTGAAGGAGATCTTGTTTGTAAGTCCTGTGAAGAGATTTGTGCCAAATGGATGACAAAAATGTGAGTAATAGATTTTGTAATACTGAAAGAGACAATGGTAAAATGTTTAGGTACGTGAAAAATAATATTATTATCCTGAAATAAACATCTTATTGGCAATTGCAAAATTAACAAAACACATTTTAATTGAAAGTATTTATTTATTAAAAATACCAGCGCATAATGCAGAAATGTAAAATTATTTGTGGCAATATAGAAATTTATTATTAATAATATGTTATACATACAACTATCTTTTTTAATTTTTTTAGTAAAACAATTTTAGAATGGGTCTTTTGTGAGAAGAGTGGTAAATTTTACAAAATATTTCAACGTAAGTATTATATATGAACGGTTGAAATATTTCTCTTATTTTTAAGCGTTTTCCAATTGTGATATGATAAAATTTATTTGCTTTTTTTTTTGTTTATAGATAATTTTATTTGATTTATTTTCAGAAAAACTTAAATTATTTTAATTTTAGATCACGCAATATTTGAAGATAAATGTGTTGGATATATGAAAAATGCAGTGCTGAATTCCATTTGTAACTAGAAAAAAATAAGTGAGCATACACCTACATGGGAATGTTTGAATTGAAAGGAAATAGATTTGGAAACAATATTTGTAAGTATTATGTATTTCTGAACAAATATATTTTATTTGAAAATCAAGAAATTTAATTTGGAACGCATATATTAATGTATTAGAACAAAATATATTTGCGAACTGACGTTCACATATAAAATACGTGTTTTCACACAAACAAAGTTATTGTTAAAAAGTTTTCCAAATATAAATTGTTTAAAGAGATTTTTTCGGTTTTTGAATGTTAGTTTAAATTTTTCCTTGATTTCGTGTTCATAATTGCTTCATAAGTACTTCATAATTAAACCTGCTGTTAGATTAGGCCATTTGGTAAAATTTTTGTATATATATATATATATATGTATGTATATATATTGCCTTATAATTTTGTCCAAGGCATATTTTAGTTTTACTAAAATCAAAATAACAAGCGTTTTTGCTCAAAAATAATTGTAAATAAGCTGTTTTCTTTTCACGAAGTATTGAATAAAAATAAATATAAAATATTGTCTTCCACATTCATTTTATATGAAAAATGTAATGTTGACCAAATGGACTCTTAATCTAGGATTCGTACAGATTTGCTAATCTAACACCAGGGTTAAGTATGTCATTATCAGCATTAGCTTTAGTTTTACAGAAGTAATTTTTAATAAGTTTTTGTAGTTTTGTTTGCTAACAAAACTTAAGATTTTAAAATCTAAGTCACGATTGATTTTTTTAGAAAATTATTTTTGATAACTCAATTTATATGAAAAATGTCACTTTCGCCACTTTCAAAACAATCAGTTTCTATTATTAATAATATCTTACATAAATATTTCTTTTATCTTTTAGTGCAGCAAATTTTGTATGGATCTATTATGAGAATTTGTGTCGTAGAAGAGTGACTAAATATTTCAGTGTAAGTAAGTATATTCCAAAGATTTTAATATATCTCTTATCTTTCAACATTTTGTGACAGTTATATGATAAAATTTATTTTAATACTTTATCGTATATAAATCATCCTGTTTGATTTCTATTCAAATTATTTTTATTTTAGTTCGCGCAATTGAACTTTATTTGGATATATGAAAAATGCAGTGGGGAATTAAAAATTTACAAATTGCAGGAAATGAGTGAGCATCCAAACTATATGATAAATAATATAATATTTGTTTTATATAATTTCTATTTAAATTCCAGCCAAATTCTAGGTTAAAAATTATTAAGGTCGGTTCCGATAAAAATTGTTCATGGACAACAAATAGAGAAACGAATCCCGCTATAGAATCGATACATAACAATACAATATTCGAATAAAAGTCAAACTTCATCGCGTGTTGGCCGATTTGTCTTTATACAATTACATACTGTTTTAAATTATAAAATGTTCAAGGTTATCCGTAATATGTATTATATTTTTTTTGTATTTTCCAATATAAAATATAACAAATAAAATATTTATTTAGAAAGATAAAGTGTTGTGTTATTGAATTTTCTATGAATAGTAAATGATTTCAAAGAAAATGATTCATTTAAAAGAGTAACATTATAATCAATATACTGTAACGAATTTTCCATACATATTTAAAAAAACTGTATTTAAATTCATGTATGCCTTAAATTAATTACCAGTATATTCTTATATCAAGGACAAACATTTTAAATTTTATTACGATAATGTTTTAAATTATATGATATTTTACTAAAAATAAGCACGCGCCATACTTAAATTTACGCAAAAATGTGCTTATTTTAAGACCAAACTTAATTAGTTTTATTACCCAAAATTCTTAATTCTATGAAATGCATCCGCAAAACAAATACTATTCACGTCTTTAAATTAACTATAAAACCTTCTTATTTTTATAGCGATTGTCTTTGGCTCGAAATCATTGCCGAAATCTTAAACTTTACGAAAAATTCATTGATTTTCAGTACGCTTTTTTTTTAGTGTATGTATAAAAAGAAATATTAAAAAGTTAATTTTTGTTGTCTAGAAGCTTTTGAAGTTTGGATCACGGTGCTAAAAGACCGAGCAAGGCCGGGTATTAAAATGCTAATCAATTTCTATATTTTTCATACAGTCCAACATTATTTAATTTTTTTGAGAATTTGTTCCTTTCAAAGAAAAATTTATATGGCCATATCCAAAAAAGAAGCGGCTAAAAAACAATACGGTCTAATGTACACAGATATATGCATCGGTGGACAAGACACTCAAGTTTATGCCTACAATCCACATGAATTAATTTTACTCAGTAGCTTTAGTGTTTTTCAAATAAATGCATTGTAATTTGTTTTATTTTTGGTTTTGTTGAGTCGCGTGCCACCTTCCACATATGTACAAGAGAGATGCAGCAAAGTAAATTTATCGGTGTGCAATTTAGACATTAAGGCATTTGTGGCAAATCGTTTAATATAATTTAATAGGTGAATTTAAGTGATCCGTCCTTTAAAAAAGTTAGAAATGAGAATATTAAATGAAGAGTTATGTTTACCGATGCACTGGGGTTCTGAATTTATATTAACGAGGATTTTTGTAACCAGTAGGGATGGGCTAAAGTCGGGCGGAGATCACAACCCTATCGGAGCAGAATTAGAAGAATTCATTGACAATGATCTGGCAAAAAAAATCATTCAATCAAAATTGGGATATACTCGTAAATATAGGGTGGGCCATTTAAAATTTTAAATTTAAACTACCGATTACTTTCGACATGTGATTTAAGCCCTTTGAATTATTTTCTGTGGGAGCCTTTAAAGAAAAATGTTACGCAAGGCATCCAGAGGCAATTGAAGCGTTGAAACATGAAATCGAAGTTGCCATGGAAGAGATTCTACCCGAAACAATCGAGAATATACTGAACAATTTGATCGGATGAGGTACTGTCGAGCTAGTCGTGGTAGTCATATAAATGATATTGTGTTCCATTATTAAATTACAAACTTCAACCTTTCCAATAAAACCAGAAATTTGAAAAAATTACCATACTATTTTTGAAGCCGATTCAAATTTAAAATTTAAAATGGCTCACCCTTTATTTAGGGGATTTCATGGCCCTTTTTTCCCATTCATTTAGACATTTTTGCCCAACGTGCTTTTGATGTTTTTTTCTTAAAAAAATCACAAAAATACCATTTTAATCGTTTTTCGTGATATATTTTGCGAAATTGAAACTTGTTGTGAAATTTCTTTGAAAATACATATTTGTATTTCTGATTTTTTTGCTCAAATGAAAGTTTAGGTCATTTCTGCTTATAAAGGGTTTTCCAACAAGAGGTGTTTTGAGATAAATGATCGGATGTTTATTTCATAATAAAGAGGAAGGTATGCCGGTAATATTGAAAAACAACATCAGCCAAATGGCCACCACGACCACGCTTACAGGACCATATCCTTTTCATGAAATTTTCCATAACCAAATCGCAAAGTGGCTGTCCTATGTCCTCGATAGCCTCACGAATTCTATCTTTGAGGTATTGAATCGACGCTGGGCTGTTGGCGTCGACCTTATCTTTAACGTGGCCACAAAGAAGAAGTCGCAAGGTGTTAAACCACAAGATCACCTCTTCGAGTGATAACTCGGTCCGGAAACTTTTCCCGTAACAGAGCAATGGTTTCGTTGCTTGTGTGGCACGACCATAAAAAATCATTAATCACCTCTCGATAGCGCAATCCATTCACCATAACTGTAGATCCAACCTCATTTTCGAAAAAGTAAGGTCCAATGACCCCGCCGGCCCATAAACCGCACCAAACAGTCACACGTTGAGGATGGTGAGGCTTCTCAACAATAACTCTTGGGTTTTTCGCGCCCCAGATGCGACAATTTTGCTTGTTGACGTAGCCACCGAGGTGGAAATGGGCCTCATCAGTCAAGATGATTTTTCGATGATTTTCGATTTTTCGAATTTTAATAATTTCAATGCGAAGTTGAATCGAATAATGGCGTAGTTTCTACTTGTCAAATGTCAAAGAATAAAATCTTCAAAAGTGACAGCTACCGAAATACCGGGTGATTCAAAATAACACCTCTTGTTTGAAAACCCTGTATGTATATTAGGACAGCTCAAATATTTTTATGACAACGAGAGAGATAAGAATTTCTGCATCATTCGTTTAGTCAAGTTGGCTTAATTAATAATTTAATGGCCATACGATTTTTTTGCTCAAGGTGGTTTTTTAGCACTTTTTCTATATTTTTTTCTCGGTATGCCGTACGGAATATCTCTTTTGTGTATGAAACAAAGTTGTGGATATTGAATAGATAAAAAAATGTGATACAAACATACCCGAAAAAAGTGTTTCCAGTGCCTTAAAAATCGCACTTCTCAAATGCTAACTACAGATCGTTAGATAACGGAAAAATGTATACTTTTTATACAAAAGAAAACTGAACATAAGCGACGAAAACGAATATATTTGCGTAAAAATTACAAAATCAAAATTTTTTGACTGATGCGGTTATTGCAGAAAACAAACATATTCTGAGCAATTACTCAAATTGGATAAAATAAATATTTTATGATCACAAGCGATAACCGCCTAAGTCGACTTAAGGAAGATTTGAGTAATGTATATAATATATCATACTACTAACAATACTCTATATTTACGTTAAATCATCATGTCTTTAAAATTGTTTTTAAAAATATATTAACAAAAACATATTGCCCCATAGCCCCATTGCAGAAAAATAAAAAGATACTTTTTTCGAATGTAGAGTTAAGAAAGATTTGATTTATGGATGCTATCATATTCTACTAACAATGCTTTCTATTTGCGTGAAATTCTCATTACTCTAACAATGCTTTTTAAAAAGATATCAATTAAGACATATTGACCTAAGTCGTAATGAAGTCCCCTTACAGAAAAATAAAAATTGATTTTTCTCGAAGGCATTATTTTCGAGTTAGACTTGTGGCCACAGATATATGCAAGCCAATTTAGCCAATTGACAAACAACTGTCAAATGTATTTGTGTGCATATGCCACTGAACTTCAAAGGGAAGTTTTTGAATACTACACATTTAACCATCAAATAGACTTATCGTTCGGTACAATAGCTAATTGATAATTGGCCAAATCTCTGCAGAAGGTGAAGTGTTATTAAGAAGCAATCGAATTGCACTGAAACCGGAACGAGTGCAATTTTACAATTAAATCAAGGGTGTTATGAATTCAATCTAATGACAAAATTGTAGTCCATATATATATCTTTCAGCAAAATTCGTGAGCACACATTTTGCTCACCGGAGGAGGAGGAATGTTGGGTTGCAAATGGGTTACAAATGGCTTACTCTACTCAATGTTGGTTTTATTCATTTGTGTTTATTAAATGCAGAAATTAACACATTATGATTGTCGAACAAAAAAAAAAACATGCCAATGGCCATAAAAACAAAACAGCATATCAATCCATCATGCATTGAAATATGCCGGCATACAGTGGACCAAAGTAAAAAAATTAATGGCGATTTCGTTTCTGGAAAAATTTTATCCGTCGATGTAAAATACTAGAAAATATTTGCACCTTTTAAGTGAAATAATGTAGTCCCTCGAAATTAACATAACTCAAATTTTCAAACTTTAAAAATGTGTTGAGCTGTTAAGATTACTTATTTTATGGTCGTTAGTACTCGTATTCATTCCTAACGATTCATGTTTCACTGTACATCGTTTATAAATGACTTAAATATCTTTAAGTTCATACCTTAAAGGTGTTTTTTTCCTCCGAGTTTTTTTATTATAAGTTGTGTGTTGTGTTGACTTGTTTTGTTTTTTAAAGGTGTGAAAAACAGTGAAGAAAAACAACACAAAACAAAATCACGGAGGCTAAAATACACAACAACAATAATACTCAGACGGACGGACCGGTACACTGGCATTTGTTATGAAAAAGGCGCGAATATGAGAATTATATAGTTATAGTTGGTACGTATGTACATACATACGTACTCGTACGAGTACTCTTTTATTACTTCATTTTCATTTCCATTATTGTTGATTTCTTTACAAAATTTTAATTGTTTTATTTTCCGAAACGTAACACAATTCGGAGCAGTTCCCAGATGTGTAATGATCGTTCGGAATGATCGTTATTATAAGAGATTTTTGTACTTCGCATTTATCTCTCATACTCTACCCTTAACTACCTTTATGTGGGGAACTGAATAATAAATAGTACTCCCATGTATTGTTTACGAAAATGAGATAAAGACAAACAGGGAGAATAGTTCATGAATTAAGTAGACCATTTTGCATACTACAACTGAACAAATGCAGCAAAGTATTGGATTCTTATAAAAAAGAAACAAAAATTCCTTATAACGGGTTTTCCAATAGGGATAATATGATTTTGAAATGACGTTTCGGCCATTTGTAATATGTCATGATCTGTCATTTGTTTTTCATTGTATTCAGTAGTGTTTACAATTTCATCATGGAGGGACATACGCAAAAACAAAGTTTACAAATTATTCAATTTTATTATCAAAATAATCGTTCTCCAATTGCAACTTTCGTGCGCTAAGTCCATTTTTTTTAAAATCCAAAAAAACACTTTCCGGTCAACCTATGACCTTGACACCAATGAGCAATATTTTAGCTCTCGTTAAGAACTATCTTTTTGCCATTGCCCGATTCCCGATTCGATTTACCGTTAAGGAGCTAGAGCAAAAATAAACTTTCCGTTCACATTTGAAAATGATGCAGTCCATTTTTTTTAAACAAAAAAAAAAAATTCCAGTCGACCCACGACCATGACACCCATGAGCAATATTTTAGATCTCGTTAAGAGCTATTTTTTCCATTGACCGATTGTGACTACTTGCCACAGCAAATGAAACAATTAAATTGGTACGAGAAAAGTTTGGAGATTCGACTATTTCAAGAAATTGTGATATTGAATGGCCTCCAAGAAGTTGTGATTTAAATACAATTAGACTATTTCTTGTGGGGTTATTTGAAGTTATTGGTCTATCGACATATACCAGACTTTTTTCACGCTTTACAAGTCAATATTGAAGTGCTATTCATGACATACGACATGATTTAGTAGAAAACGTGCTCGAAAATTGTGTTCATCGAATTCGTTCCTGCAGAAGAAGTCGTGGAGGCCATTTGAATGACGTTTTATTTAGAACTTAATTGTATAATTATTGTACTTCACATTAAATAAAAAACTTTTGAATTTCCTTAACAATAAGTGTGTTTTTTTTTCAAAGATCTGAACCTCGTATTTAAAAATATTACGAGACTTTGCCCTATCTATATATATAAAAATGGTGTGAAAAATGTATAGTAATTCATCAATTGAGAACGGCTGGACCGATTTGGCTCAATTTTTTTTTCAGTTGTTCGAAAATTTTGGGAAAACCCTCCGGAAAAGTCGGAAAATTGGGAAAATCGAAAAATGCTATTTCTTGCGAGATTCCTACTGTTCCTATCTACTGCTCTCTTTTTCAATCCAAATTTTTTTATTAATTTTCTATTAAACAAAAAAGTTTTCTATTAAACATATGTACGAGTATGTGCTATTTTTCTTGCTGCAATTCATTCGAGTTTTGCGTATTGTTACACTGATTTCGCGTATCACATCGGCAAACGGTACAAGCATTACGATCAATTAAAATTCAACGCGATATTTATCAATTCGAACATTTTTTCAGATAATAAGATTGAGTATAAGAGGTAAGGTTATCTTATTGGATTGCGGGCATTGCAAAATCATAATTTGGGATGAATGCACGATGGCGCATAAACGAGCTCTGGAGACAGTTGACCGAACGATGAAGGATTTACGACGTGATTTGAGACAATTTGGTGAGTCTATGATATTGCTCTCCGGAGATTTTCGTTGCAGAACGACTCATCGGCTCTTGAATTCTCGAAACAACTGTTGGCGCTTGGCAATGGCCAAATTACTGTTGATGTTTCCACTGGATTGATATTGTTCCCGGCAAATTTTTACGAGTTCACATCGTCGAAGGAGGAACTCATCACAAAAGTGTTTCCAAATCTCGATTAGATTAGTGAACGGGCAATATTAGCAGCGAAGAATAAGGACGTCGATAGCATGAATTTTATTATTCAAAGTAAAATCGACGTCGCTTGATGTGCCAGGAGCTCCGCCGCATAATTTAAAGCTGAAGGTGGAATCGATCATAATCATGTTGAGGAATCTGAATCATGCGAAATTGTGCATAGTTCGCGGTTGTCCATTATGAAACTGATGGACAATGTGATTCAGGCGACGATCATCAAGGGAAAATTCAAGAGAAAGTTCTTATCCCACGAATTCCGATTATTCCAACTGATCTTTCATTCCAATTCAAGCGGATTCAGTTCCCTGTACGATTGGCTTTTGCGATGACAATCAATAAATCTCAAGACCAATCGTAGGAAGTCTGTGGAATTAATCTCGAATTTCCCTGTTTTTCGCACGGTCATTTGTACGTTGCCTGTCTTCCGTCTTCGTTGTTTGTTGTTTATCACATCGCCCTCAACTGATTTCGATTCCTTTTAAACAAATCGCATTAAAATTTTAACTATCTGTGTTTTATTATCACTCTGGAGTTTATCTGAAGGCGTTAAATTGGGGCGAGTCGAAGTTCGCCGGGTCCGCTAGTTAGGTATAAATAAGGATATAAGGATGTTCTATATTCTGACCTTCTGTCACCACAAATGGTATTTTTAGAAAAAATCCTGATATCTGTACCATACAAAATACAACGAATTTTGAAATACTAAAAACGCCAAAAAATCGTCCCTAGTAGAGGAATGTTTAACGTTTATTAAAATCAAAATAGTAATGTTTAAAATGTTTGTTTTTGAATTCATTTCCATTCTGCAGTTTTTTATATGTTTGACTTGTTTGCAATAAAAATAGTTTTATGTGGGATTAATTTGGAGATTTTCTTGTGATTACCTCAATCTGAAAATGCCCATATGTTTTCATATGCTGAATTTTAGACGACTTCTGCAATGAATACCCAGTAATAAAATTACTGGCTCTATTGTTGCTGTTATTGAACAACCGACGTTAATTCTTCATTGTTTTGTTTCCTTCCGGATTTTTTTTTTTCTAGATTTTCTAATGGAGAACTTAATTGCTAAAAATTCGGAAAAGAAAAATGTAAGTAGTACGTACATGAACGTACGTAGGTGGGGTGAGAAAAGTATACGACACGCAGCTTTGCTAAGTAATATTTAATCCTTAAACCTAGGATTATCAATAGCTTTTGTGTAGCTTCGAGGGGGCCGAGTACCAGCTGTATGTGTGGGTTTATATGACCCATTTTCGAACTTAAATTGAAAAAAATGATTTAAAAAAAACACTTTTTCCTGGTACAAAAAAAAAAACGTAAAAAATAGAAAAACAAATCGAAAAATTATTTTATCACATTCTGAAAAAGCCAGCATGCTAACGAAGAAAACACTGTCTATTTGAAAAAATATATGGATAGATGTAAAAGTTATGAGCCATGATTGATGTCAGACATCTGATATGCAATGCAGAGCTATCTTGGATGGGATCCGCTCAGATAGAGGGTCATTCAACAATATTTTTGTTTTTTTATTTATGAGGTTTCTATTCAGTTACGCCTTTTAGGGGCATGTACATCCCAGTCGTATGTACAGGTAGTAAAATTATATGTACGCAATACAAAGTATTACGCAGCAGTCTTGAAAATATTGGGTGTCTACTTTCGAAGCAAACTATATGTCAGCTACAGGTACTGCAACTTATGAACCTTAAACCCGGAATTTATGAATGAAATTTCTTATTAATAAATTAGTGTAATTCAGCGCCTAAAAGATATAAGTCGATTTTCTGAAAAATATTACAAAGTTATATTTCGAAGTATGCGAAAAAGGCAAAGAACTTTTCAATGTGTAAATGATCCCGACAATTCCTGTTACATCTGCGGAAAATATGTAATTAAAAAAATCTACGTGCGTTTAGTAAAATAATAGAAGAAATATATGTGTAATATTTTGGTATACGAGTTAAAAATATAAACGAACCGTGGACACCTAGTATTTTGTGTAATTCGTGCCATGTAAATCTTATTTGATGGACTAGTGGACGAATGCGGTAAGTACTTTAAAATTAATGTATTACAATGTTTTGTGGAACAAAACGTTTTAATTTTAGACTTCACGTACAATTTGGAATGCCAATGATTTGGAGACAACCATTCATTCACGATACGGACTGCTATTTTTGTCTAAGTTAATAGATTGGAATAGGAAGTGTTCAAGTATAGCTAACAGCCTAATAACGGAAACATCATCAAGTTCAACTGAGTAATCAACTCTGAACGATTCATGTTTGAGTCAGAAGTCATAGCTTTTAACTCAGTTTCAACACATTGATCTGGTGAAAGATTTGGAAGTGACCAAAGATAAGGCAGAACTACTTACATCTGGGATGAAACAGTACAATATTTTGGCCCAGATGTTAACATATCATATTATAGAGTCCGTGATATGCCTTACAAACAATTTTTTACAACTGTGGATAACAGATGCTTTTGCAAGGACATTCCCGGATTGTTCGAGGAACTTAATCAAACATACAATTCAAAGGAATGGCGGTAAAGAAGGTTTAAAAGCAGTACTTTTACACAACGGAAATCAGAAACCGTCGATTCCCATTGCTCATGCTATCAACACTAAGGAATCATACGAAACATACGAAAATAACATAAAATATTTTTTCCGATTTTTTTCTATTTTTTATGTTCCTATTTTGTCCCAGGGTTTTTTTTTTGAAAAATTCTACTTTTTCCAATTTGTTTAATGACTGTTACTAAACCACTGTTTCTATGTATGTGAAAGAGATATTTCCAACGTTGGTAGGCCATATTAATAGCTTCAGTTTAACTTATAAGTCGACCTGATCGGGCATATACTCCAAAAATTATAGTGGAAATACTAAGGGTACCTTCGACGATAATAGTATTTTTAATAAAAGACTTTTTAAAAAAAAATGTATCCATTCAAAAATATTTGTTTTTGATTTTATATAACAGTATGCCACAATCTATATAAAAAAATAATTTTTAGGTCTAGGACACAAAAAAAAAAAATTTTTGTTGCGCACATTGCTGGTGCTGAGCGCTAGCATGCGCTGTAATTAACCCGTGTTCAAATCATTGTCAGATCGAAATAAAAAACAAATTAATCTGTAGACATAAAATTAAAAATATTAAATAAAGAAAAATAAAAACGAATAGAAAAAAGAACAAATTTTAATATTTCGAAATTGTAAAAAATTAGGAAATAGAAGACACTCTTTTTTCAGCAATTCGGAATTAGTTCCGGAAGTCTCACCTTTATAAAAATAATTGGCTAGGGAAGTGAGTTGGGAATTAGTACGCACAATGCTGCTTACTCGATTGCTTTTTCGGGTAAAGACTGAAAATATGATTCTAACTTTCTGGCTCCCCCATTAAAATACCATATGTCATTACTCACAAAGTGAGGGGGTGAGTGGGTTTACTTGACTGAAATTCTCTTACTTGTTTTTTTACATCATATATCAAAATTTGTTTTTTATTTATAAAAATTAACATAAAAAATGTTTGGCTCGATATTATTAAAATTCTAGACTAGGGTAGGGAAAAGTAACAATTTAAATGTCAAATACAGATATCTCGGGAACTGTAAATTTCGAACATCCATTATTCGATCTGTATTTCACCTTTCTTTTGGCCCAGAGTAGAGTATGGATTTGGATGATACAACATATCTTTACTTTATTTACACTTAAATAAGTGTTAGAAATAAAGTACAAATTTAATTTCCTGGGGTGGAGGGTACAAAACAAATGCAATTTTAAACTCACCAACTGAACTGGATGAATGCATTTGCTACTGCGCTACTCTCCAAAATAATCCACTCTGTCGTTTTGTCCGTTGCTTTAGTTGCGGTGCCGCACTCGTTGCTCACATTTCGGATTTCGGTTTCTTGCGGATACACAAATATTGGCACTCTTATAACAGAAGGTTTTCAGCAGCGGCCAATCAGTCAAATAGTAACTTTGGAACAATTCGGTCGGTCGGTCCTGTGTATCTAATGCTAGTCGCTCGAATGGATGTTGAGCAGCTTACAACAAACCGGCGGCAGTAAAAACTGAAATTAAATAAAAAATAACGACTGATTAAAAAAGCTCAAGCGTCGATAGTAAAACTGAAATAAATCATAATAATAATGTAAGAAAAACACATTACTTTAAATAAATTAGTTTACGATGATGTTAAAAAGCAATTTTAATGGACCGCCACTACTTTGTTTACACGCAGAGATCTTCGGGATTTGATGTGCCCGAAACAAAAACAAAACAGAAGAAAATACATAACTTTTTCCTGTACCACTTGCAGTGATTTTTTTAACTGCTCCGTATCCGGTTTAGCGGAGCCGCTGTGACACATAAACCACAAAAATAATATCAATAAATCACAAAATAAAATGACGGTCAACAAGTAAAACGTCTGTTACAATTTACTCTAAATCGGATTTTTTAATCTATTCCACACTTCCAAAAACCGCCTAAAAAAGTAAAAGTGTAACTTTTTCAAGTTTATTTGTAATTTGAACAGTTTAAGAGTTTGTCTGTGTGTTTTTTTGTGTATGTTGCAGTTAAATTGACCAGAAATATTTGAAAACTTGAAATTACGAGTATCACAAAGTGTTTTCATATCGGTTAAGTGAAATTTGGGACTTAATTTCGGGCATTAGTTGCAAATGCATAAAACTGAATACTGTTTATATTTAAATTATAAAGGAAATCGGTGGAAGTGAGGCAAATCGGTGTGAAGAATTATGAATGAGTTCAGTTTGAATGAATTTATATAATTTAATATTTGAAATAAAATTCTACATTTCTAATATTGATTCATTGATATTTGTATACCGCATGCAGAGGCAGACTATTTTTTATTTAATTTTTTCCTTTCATTGTATAAGGATAATTTGAATTTTGGTTAAAGGAGAATAGCGTAAAATGGTAACTTAAAACTTCACCCAATATCAACCAACTTTATTAAGACCATAATTAAGGTTAATAAGTACAGTAATATATAATCCATATTTCATTCATTTACATTATTATCATGCATTAAATTACATAGATAAGCAGTATATATCGATACCATATTTTTTAAAAAAATTGCGTTTTTTACAAATGGATAAGAATTTTTAATATTAACCTGTGATATTTATTTTTGGCTAAAAAATATAAAAAAGAAGAAATAAAAAATATATAAATATATAAAAAAAGAAGAAATAATTTTCCTAAATGTTATGGGGATTTTTAATTTAAAAAAAGTTTTTTTTTTGGGTTTAACAAAATTTGTAATTGCTTTTGAGAGGCCGAAGAAAAATTTCCAAAATTTTACAAAAATGTAGCCCCCAAAAATCCGTTACTGTTTTGGATTTGTGAGAGTCTGGCCTTTTTTTAATAAAAGTTAAAAAAAATATAAATTTTTGTTGCTATTTATTGTTGGTCTGTGCTTTTGTTATTCTGTCAGAATTTATTTTGGTTTGAGACCATATGTTGCAGTTACTTTCTGTCTATTGCAAAAAAGTAATAGAAACAAATACAAAAATTGGTAGAGAGTTTTAATTGCTTGGTAGAATTGACTGCAGTTTCGATAGACGCCACTCTATCATCTTCAGAATTCAGTAGCAATTGTGTATGTCTTTAACTTAAATAGCCGTTGACAAAACTACATTTGTTTTCGTGGTTCGCGATGCGAACCCAAGCTAAATACAAAAATGTATGACTTAGTTTGGCAAAATACGGGTTTGGTTAGCAGTTCTTGATAAATTCAATTTACTGCTTCCATAAGTATTTCAGCTGATTTAAGTTAAAGGCATACACTATTGCTACTGAATTCTGAAGATGATAGAGTGGTGTCTATCGAAACTGCAGTCAATTCTACCAAGCAATTAAAACTCACTACCAATTTTTGAATTTGTTTCTATTACTTTTTTGCAATAGACAGAAAGTAACTGAAACATATGGTCTCCGTTATTCAAAAGACTTACAATGTCCTACAACGGACTTCTACCGTACATATTTATGGGTCCCTTAAATTGGGTTTAAAAATAAATATCAAAAAGACAAAAACAATGAGGATAAACACAAGCAATATGACTCAATATGAAATAAATGGTCATTGTATTGAAAATGTAGAACGCTTCGTGGTACCAAAGAAGATGTCGAAAATATAATAAGGGAAGCCCAAAGTGCATATGCGACATTGAAAAACATATGGGCATCGGAAACAATAGCTCAATTAACGAAATCCTTTGTAGACTAAGTTTATAAATTGGAATCAAATATAAACATGTCCAATAATAATATTTAAGGGGAATTCCACGACAAATCGACGGGTTCAAAAATATTTCGGTTTTGATTTTTTCCATTTTTATACCCATCGAAGGAGTGATTTATACCCTAAGTATGTTCGGCGGATATTCTTTTTGGGTCATTTTAATGAGTAATGTCCTTCCGTCCGTCTGTCTGTCTAGTGCGCACGATAACTCTTGAAAGGAGTAATCGATTGACTTCAAATATGGTATCTAGTAATATTTTCTTCTATCTCCGGCTATGTTCGAAGATGGACCACATTGGTCCACTCCATCTAGTACCTCCCCCACAAAGGGTTAACATTTAGTGAAATATTGATTATTTAATAACTTCTATACTACTTATTTGAATCCTCTGAAATTCTACATATAGTATTAGTTTATTAGTCACTATTACTTCGAGAAAAATGGGCGAAGATGCCACGCCCCTTTTGATACCTTCCACACAAATGGACAATTTTGAACCAAAAGTTAAAAGCTTATAACTTTATTACATGTGCATACAAATACTTGAAATTGTGTACAGTGTAATGCTTTTATAGTATCTATAATCCAGAGAAAAATGGGCGTTATTGGGACGCCCCTTTTGGTACAAATGGACCATTTTGTACCAAAAGTAAACAGCTTTTAAATTTAATACCAGTACATACTTTAAAGTTATTAAATGTAATTTAAATTGATAATAATTTAAATAAAACCAAAAAATAAATAAATTTACAAATATTTTTTGAGACTCAAGGTAAGGGGATTCATTAGTCGGCTTACCCGACTGAACTTTCTTATATATTATTTTATTTTAATTTCTTTTAAAAATTTAAAAAAAATGCTTACTCACTGTGCTTGTGGCTATAAGGCTTCGGAATAGATTTTCCGCGTCAAAGAACAAAATAAAGGAGACACTTCAGGAAGTATTTCTTCCAAAACACCCGGAGATTATCAGGGGTAAGGGGATTAGCGGTGGTGGCGTGTGTTTTGGAAGAAGTATCTCCTTTATTTTGTTTTTTGACACAAAAAAAACCTATTCCAAAGCCATCAAGCCACAAAAACCCAGTGGATTGAAAAATTAAAATAAACATAAGGCCCACTTCCATCCAAATGTTAGGGCCGACTTCCATTCAATTTAAAAAATTACATTTAAATTTTAAAACATACAAATCGCTCACAAAAAAAAGTTTACTATTTTTTCTGAAAATTATCGAAAAATACCAATATTAAAAAAAAGATTTTTCAAATCTGACCATAACTTAAGAAGTTATGACCAAAAACCCGATACACAGTGTGATATCTTATCGATTTTTTAAATGTCGATAACTTTTGAACGGAAAAATCTTAAAAAATTGCACAAAGCGTGTCTTAACGTGCATTAAACAATATAAAAAATTGGAAAAAAATTAAAAACGAAATTTTTTAGAACCGTCGATTTGTCGTGGAATTCCCTATATATAGGGTCTTAGGTTACTACTTCTGTGGTTTACACTTTGGCGAGTTTCGTGTAATATATGCCCTCTTCCACTAAAGAGAGAGTATAACAAGTAAAAAAGTTAAAATATACCTATTTTTCGCTGATCAATAGCTCCTTCCAAGATATGCCACTGTACCGAATTGTAAGTGTTTATGTGAACTTTTATAAAAGGTATGAGACATTAAATTTTTATATGATTTGGCCATCTTGTGTGGAAGGTACAAAAAGGGGTGTGACAATAATTTCCATTTCTTACCGGATTGTAGGTACTATAATAGCATTACTCTGTACAAAATTTCAAGTATCTGTATGCTCTGGTACTGTTGATGTTGACTGTTGACTTTTTGCACAAAATGGTCTCTTTGTGTGGGAGGTACCATTTTTCTCAAGATGACTAATATGCCCAATTTCCTAACATAATCTGAGATCGAAAAAATATTACCACGTACGAAATTTGAAGTCAATCGGATACTCATTTCGAGAGTTATTGTGCGCACCAGGCCACAGACAGGCGGACGGACATTGCATAAATGACTTAAAATGTCCTTAAAACGAATTTCCACCGAACATTGAGTCTTATGGTGATTTCTTTTCTGCAAAAAAGTGCAACACTTTCGTTGCCATTTTCCCGAAAACTGGAATTTTATACCACATTTTGGAATACAAGCTAAGTTTAATTTGATCGACTACATCAGTTTCACCTAAAAAGGAATAAATATTTCTGAGAATTTCATGCCTACAGGGCAAAATTTTTTCAAAATCTGTTGACTTTTTGAAATCACCATTAGTCTTATGGTGTTTTCTTTTGTGCCAAAAAATGCTACATTTTTTCTGCCTTTCGCACCAAAAATGCCTTTTTTGTTATCGTTTGTAAAAAAATGCTGCACTGCGAAAGGGTTTCGTTTTCTTTTGTAAAAATGTCGCACTTGCACGAAGGAAAATCGCCGTTTTTGATATGTTTGAATTTTTTAAATATTATATATTTGTTAACAAACAAATATTATTTGAAAATCATGAAACTTTGTTTGGAACGCATATATTAATATATTAGAACAATATATATTTGCACACAGACTTTCACAAATAAAATATATATTTACTCACAAACAAAGTTATTGTTTAAGATGTTTACAAATATATTTTATTTAAAAATGATTTTTAAACTTTGCTGAATTTTTTGAATTTGAGTTAGTTTTTCCTAGATTATAGGTTAAAATTACATTAGCAGCATTAGCTGTTGTTTTACATCAATAAATTTTGATTTATAAGTATTCCACTTCATCACATTTTGATTATACGATTTAAGTTTTAATTAAATTTTACAAACATATAAAATTTATAAAAAAATGCTCTTGGAACATCTGAAAAACAGAGATCTTGTCTTTAAGTTAAGGCATTGATACATTGCCAAAATACAAAATACTACTAGTTCCAAATAAAAAAAATGTTAGAATGGGAACATACTTTTGTTTAGAACAATATCCTCCCAAACATATAATATTTGTGTATGTCAAATATTATATATTTGGAGTGTACCCTAAACATATGTATAATTCAAGCCGAATATGTTTGGGACAATATACTACAGAAGCGATATTTTTTCAGCGTGTGGACTTTGCAAAAATGCAACATTTCCGCCCTGTATTTAATCGAAGGGGTGGACGCTGCCCTACAAAACAGATGTTTTTTCAGCGTCGAGCGAATAGCCTAAATACCCGCGTGTGTACGTGTGTCCTTTTTAATGAAGGTTGTGCGGATGCTTTATTTAGGCACCGTCTTGAAATATTCTTTGTTTTTAGTGAGTTAAAAGACTAGTTTTTAGCATTTTAGCTTTCGATTCTGACCGTAAATACTGCAGCAGTATAAGATGGTTTTAAAAATGTCTCATACAACACCATGTCAAAAAGTGTAACACCATTAGTGTTACACTTTTTGCCCGTATCAAATGATACATACTCATCCACTAAAGTGAGGGTATACAAATTTGTTTAATTATATTAAAAACACTCCCTTGGCACACTCTTGTCCGCTTTATACTCGAATCTCTGTCATTTTACTATTACCCTTTATTTTGGTACAAACTGTACATTTCTGTAAAAACAAAGGCCTAATAATAAAATAATTAACTGCAACACAAAACTACTCTATTCATATTAATGACTAAATTAAACTTAGCTTTTTGATTAATAGTTTTGTCTTCAAGGTCACTTTTGTGCTGAAATTGTCACGAATGTACGATGTGATAAAACCCAGAGCCGAATTATTTTTTTCCGAATGAGTTCCCTTCATTAAAATTCGTAATTAGCCCAGAGAATTGGCTTAATTAAATAATTTTAATTTCCCATACGTATAAAAACTGTTTTTTTTTGTTATATTAACTCGGGTAATTAACGAATATTATGTTTTGGGGCTGTAACGATGAACAAAAACGAAATTAATTTTGTTTAACATTGATCGAAAAAATCAGGTTCGCATCGATCTGCACAACTGATAACGCTGCTCAGGGGGCAAATCACGGCATTCGTTATGGAGTACTTTACCATCGAAATCTGTATCTTATTATCGTTAAAAGATTATAAGCTTCTGTCGAGTTAAAGTAAATTGTTTAAATACGTTCTTATACAGCTTATCTGGACAGTTTTTACTTCATTCCAATGTTCACTTTTTCTTACTAACAAAAATCAAAAATGGTTTTCGGTCGAAAAGTTTTCGTTGTCGAATGCCGTGATTTGGCCCCTGTTCGCACATTTACGAGTATTTGATTGCCGTATTTATTCCCATGCTATAATCTGGAATGTGGAGAAGTCTTAAATACTTTTTATTAGATTTCCATGTCTCCATTCCAAAGTATGCTAAGTTGAAAAATATAGTTTTTCAGGAGAGGAGAGTGTTTTTAGCTTCTTTTTAATGTAAATCAAATGACCTCCTCTGTTTTAAGAATAACTTTTGAGCACACCATTTTGATTGAAGATATTTTGAAATATTTAGAATTTGAAAATACAATACAATTCCCGTAGAACATGCAAAGCATTCGTTAGAATTGGAACTCACTGTAGTTATGTCGGTATATTTTTTCTCCATAAAAATTAAACATTTTAACAAAATTGATAAAATCCGAATATAAATTATCTGCATTATTTTTTCCTTCTTGTTTATGTAGATAGACACATGAACATTTGTTAATCAATAGTAAAGGAACATAAAAAGTTGCAATACGCGATGTTATTAATTATAACAAATTAAAAAAACAATAGTCAGTCAATTTGTACTGACCGTGACTATATGTAAGGTAAATTTTAATGCTTTCCTAACAGAAATAAAGGCAGACTTTCTACAAAATGCTTCAATTGCAATAAACAAAAGTCATCTTCCAATTTTTCTGCAATTTAAACTACCTTGACTTTGGCAAAGTCAAAACTTCAACTGAAACAAAATAATTCACCAACCATAACTATAAATGAGCTAATTATCAGCAACAATAGAAACTAATGACAAATTATTGCAACTCAATTCAGTGGAATAAATAAAAGAAAAAAAAGTATTTTCAACCACATTTTTAGCCAAACTTGAAAGTAGGTAAGTGTCTTTTATACTCAAGAAAAAAAAAAACTAAAATCCCATAAAAATAATTGGGACAAAACTGGAGTAGACACATGCAAACTTCCATAGATAGATAATCGTAGTTTGAAAAACCGTTCCATTCCCACGAATTGTATAGCGTTAAGTGGTTCACTGGTACTACCCAAAACGGAACCGCCGTCTGTCCCAGACAGTCGTTCGTTCATTCATTTTCATTCATTCATCAATGTGTGAATCAGATGGCATAGTCTTGATTCAGTGTTAATTAAATGGTTGCCATTCTTTATTTTGTGTACGATCACAAATTTTTTAGCTGATTTTCTTATTGTTATTAAGTCTTTACTCGTCGGTTGTGGGGCTAAAGTAAGAATGTATGTATGTTGTTTAAGTTTTTGTTTTTAGAGCTGTTGTTAGTTATATTTAAATCTTGATATGACTAACAAACATTTATTCCCCACGACATATGTTTTGGAACAAAAAACGACAACATCATAGCCCCGAACACATTTGCTGTTGCCCCTTTTTTGTTGCTACCAACATTTTGCAATTGTTTGTTAAACAATTCTTATTAGTCGTTTAACGCCACAATATTTTTGTTATCTTTAATAATTTATCTTTAACCTATTCTGGGGTCAATAGACTGCAACATGTCAAACAAATATATAAAATATGCTACACCCACAAATAACAAAGCTACAGTGAGTCATGACTTTGTAAATAATTGTTTCCAGTGAAAATGGATCTATCGGTCGATGTATATCAAAACACCCATTTAAAGGTCCTTTCAGATTAGATTTCTTGACGCTCTGCAGAACGCTCTGCAGTTTATACTCTTGTTCTAAAAAACACATTCATTTATAATTTATATTGCATTAAATCGTCCCCAGGAAAAAAGGGACCATATAAAGATCCCTTCCGATTAGACTTTTTGAAGCTCTAGAGAACGCATTGTTTTTACGAGGTCGGGAGCTACCAAAAGGTGCGTAGCAACAATGCCCACTTTTTACCGGACTGTAGGTATTATAAAGACAATCACAATTTCAAGTATTTATATGCACTGATACAGGGGTTTCCAATAAGAATGATATGACTTATTTGAAAAAAAAAACACATTTATTGTTAAGGAAATTCAAAAGTTTTTTATTTTATGTGAAGTACAATCGATACAATTAAGTTCTAAATAAAACTTCATTCAAATGGCCTCCACGACTTCTTCTGCAGGAACAAATTCGATGAACCCAATTTTCGAACACTTTTTCCACTAAATCAAGTCGTATGTAATGAATGGCACGTTCAATATTGACTTGTAAAGCTTGAAGAGAGTTTGGTTTTTTTGAAAGACCAATGACTTCAAATAAGCCCACAGGAAATAGTCTAATGGTGTTAAATCACAACTTCTTTGAGGCCATTCAATATCACAATTTCTTGAAATAATCGAATCTCCAAACTTTTCTCACAACAATTCAATTGTTTCATTTGTTGTGTGGCACGTATCCATAATCGGTAAATAACAAAAAGATAGATCTTAACGAGAGCTAAAATATTTCGCATCAGTGTCAAGGTCGTAGGTCGACTGGAAAAATTTTTTTTGTTGCAATTGGAGAACGATTATTTTGATAATAAAACTGAATAATTTGTAAACGTTGTTCTTGCGTATATCTCTCCATGATGAAATTGTAAACACTACAGAATACAATGAAAATGAAGTACCGTGTTATGGTCAGGGAGGCGGAAGTGAAGTTCGACTTCTGGCTCATCAATAAAAAGTCCCAGACCCGTCCTTCCTCCTCGCTTGTACCCATTCGTGTAGCAGCTGGTTCCCACTGGCACATGGGCCAAAGTTCCATTTTCTCAGGAGCGACTGTCTGGCACAAACGTATCACAGGTATCTGTAAGACGCACTTCAGGAATGCGGTCGGAGATTTCTGGCGTTTGAATGTGACCAACTAGAGATTCTAAAATCTTCTGATGGTACGACTTGTGGTCTCGATTTATCCATTCCAACAACCTTACTATGCCAAATTTCGTGAAGGTCTGATGCAAATTGTTCCGTATAAGATGCCAAATCTTGATTGTCATACATATGTTGTAACAAAATAGTCTAATTTTTTTATGTTACCAGATTTGTTCTGACAAATGTACGAAAAGAGTCAGAAGCACTAAAGAAAAATGTGAAAAGCGTACAGTTAGTGTTTTTTTTCATTTGGCACTAAATGAACTCTTTTCGCGTATTGAGTGGTCTATAAAGCACTAAATCTAGTGCGGAAAGCACTAAGTTGGCATCCCTGCTCCTTTGCTGTGTTGCACTTTTGGCCCCTAACAAATGATATATACCCTCCTCTCTGTAAGGTGAGGGGATAAAAATCAAGCGTCGAAATGTAAAAAGTTTTTGATAATCGAAGTCAAGTAAAACTCACAGAACTTAAATTACATAGATGTTCCGTCCGGACGAAACGTCAAAATCTATCAGTTACGAAGGAATAGGAATGAACTGTCACGCGCGAAAAAAACAGTTTTCCGCGAACATGGTTTGAACTTTTTCTGTACTAATCGATTAATATTAATTTTTTAATTGTGACAATTACAAAAATTTCGGGAAAATAGGTCCGAAATGCGCGAAAAACCACACTCTTTGAAGTCCTACTCGTTGAAATATATGTCTCTGAGTTAGAAAACAATCAAAAAGAAAATCTAAGCATGGGTTTCTTGAGTTCAGTAAGACTACTCTTACTTTATGTATAAAAATCAAAGTAAAACTAAATCGCATCGCACGTAGTCGATGTTAGATTGAACCAACCCAGTTGGGAATGCCTTTATGACATCCCTGAAGCGGGTGCAAGACCATTTATAAACTATCCAAGACACTTAGAGGACAGGCAAAGATAATCCTCGACGACATTTTCACACAAGTGCCATAAATGTCATGCAAGACACCGTCTTGTATCAAATCTTTGACGATTAAATAATGGACACTGTCTTGCAGCTAATCATTGATGATAAATTTATGGACAATGGGTTTAATCATATATTTAGGAAAATATTGAAAATATATGTTTTCTTCAGGCTGATGGCAATGTTTAATGTCACAAATCTTATATTAAGCCATTGTCTCTTCTAATTCTCATATGTATGTTAATTTTATTTTGTTAATTTACGCTGTTATAATTTGTAAATGTCTTCATCTGTCCTCGAACTCGAACCCTCGAATTGTAAATCTCGCGTGCTTCCACTATGCTACGTCGGCAATGCTAGAACATAGCGCTTACTGAGGTCTAAATTATGCATAACAGTATCGTTAATATTCTTATTAAGGAACAGATGCACGATGCTGTCACCGAACTTGTCGCCAACAGATTGTCATGCCCGACAATCTTGAACTTTGCCTTGCAGTGTGTCTTCAACATGTTCTTTGAACCATTTTGTCATGGAATTGCCTTGCAAAAGGTCATGAATGAAGTTTTCCCTTATGTTGTCATTGAAGAAACGTTTATGTGATTTAGGTCCTGCATGACACTCCAGACGAGTCGAGGATCATTGACGACAATGTCATCAAAGGCCAAAGAGCCTACTGGGTACATCAAGCACACACATACATACACACATTTAGTCTCCCAGTAGGCTTTTTGACTTCCATGACAAAATAGAGCACAGAAAATGTTGAAGACATACTGCAAGACAAAGTTGAAGATTGTCGGGCATGACAATCTGTTGGCGACAAGTGCGGTGATAGCATCGTGCATATATTCCTTAATGAGAATATAAGCGATGAAGTTATGCATAATTTAGACGTCAGTAAGCGCTATGTTCTAACATTGCCGACGTAGCATAGTGGAAGCACGCGAGATTTGCAATTCGAGAGTTCGAGTACAGGGACATATAAAGACAATTACAAATTATAACAGCGTAAATTAATTATATATATAATTGAACCCATTGTCCACAAATTTATCGTAAATGATTAGCTGCATGACAGTGTCCATTAATTAATCGTCAATGATTTGCTACAAGACAGTGTCTTGCATGACATTTATGGCACTTGTGTGAAAATTCTCTTTGTCTTCCTCTAAGTGTCTTCAACGATTTATAAAGGGTATTGCACCCGCTTCAGGGATGTCTTTAAAACATTCCCTACTAGGATCAAGCGCACACATACATACCAACATTTAGTCTCTTTTACCGGCGGTTTTGGTGAATACATTACTTGGCGTGATTATTTTTGAGATTAAGGTCCTGTTTCTGTAACTTTTTTTCAATTTTTCGTCTACGACGAACGATCAAAAATCACTCAATTATTCCGAGAAATCTATAAGTTACAGGAGTTTATAATTCGTTGTGGCTATAGAAAAGCTAGTACCTAAAAAATATCTAAAACCTGCGTTTTATAGAATTCAAGTAATAGTTGAGCGATTTTTGATCGTTCGCCGTAGACGGATGAAAATAAGTTACAGAAACAGGCCCTAATTGACAAAAGCGATTAACAATTCTTGCTCGTTCAGACAAAACGATTAATTAAAGATCTGAGTATGAGACCGACTAATCACAATTATACTTTTATTTTTTGTTGTCAAGTAATTGCATTTTTCTATACACGCTAAAAAAACGCTTCTGAAGTATATTGGCCCAAACATATTCCAATTGAAACATATTTATGTTTAGGGTTTAGGGCGGAATCGGCCCAAATCGTTTTTTTACCGAAACTTTTTTGTTTTTAGCTCGATTGTCACTGAGTACTACATTGCCTCATAGATGTCGCCCATGTACAATGTCATTTTCTGATGAAGACTTAACTTTTTTGTTTTTGAATAAAAGTACGTACACCCAAAACAAAATATTCATGGTTTTTGATGCGCTTTAATCTTATGGAAACATATTTTAAAATTTTAGGGGTAGAAACTGCAGTAAGTGAAGTCTTCACTAGAAAATGAATTTGTATATCAGCGAATGAGGCAAATCTAGTACTTGTCGAGACCAACACATTGATGTATCGCATGTAACAATCGAGTTACAAAAAAAAAAGTTACGATAAAAAACGACACTGGGCAAATTCCGCGGGCTCGGAAAAAATTTAAAAAAATTATTTGGGATTGTCTGGAGTTAAGCTTTTATTTTTCACTCAGAATGCTACTTAAAACACTAATACAAAATTTATGTCTCAAGGCTCCAAATATATCCTAACGCTGTTAGCAATTAGAAAGGAGATACCACAGTCATTGTTTCTATGCCTCGCAATATTATTGTGACGCAGATTTATTTTTTTTTCAAAATTCTCCCACTCTGCGATGGTTTCAGATTTAAAACCCACATAAAATTCAAGAAATGTCAATTTAAAGTGTATCTATTTCATAGAACTCGAATGTCAAATAGTAACTGGTCTTGCAACTTCTTCTGTCCAACAGTACCCATTGCCACCCATAGTTGTCTCAAAAGGTTAAACCTGAAAAACCCAGCCTTTTTTTTGTTCTCTCTCGATAATACATACATATTTCACAAACTTATTTAGCCAAACAATAATGTTATTTGTTGTTCTTTTTTCAATACATAGCGTTTTGGCGGTGTATTGTATTAGTAGTTTCGTAGACCGATACTTAGACGTTTTATTCTTATGCTCATATCTGTAACGTGAGTCTGTCTGTCTGACTGACTGCCTGTTCGCCGTTAACCTAACCTAACCCACCCTATTCAAAGTTATTTATTTTAGAATTTCCACTGTGTCTTATCTCGAATAAAATAAGAGCTCTATTAAACAAATTTATAAATGTCAGAATTGTGTTGTGTAATGTTGCACCAAAAGAGGGCGTGCCTCTAAAATTGTTTTTTCTTTTCAAAATGAAAAAAAAATATATTTATATCACATTATATCACACTATTGTGGTTAATATATTCGGTTGTATCTCATTGTTGTCAATCTTTAAGGAATAACGAATTGTTATTAGTAGTCAGTATTAAACGTTATTTTAAACCCTAAAGAACGAGGGAAGACGGAGAAGGTGTAAAGTGTTCAAGTGTAATTACTGCTGCCCCAAAATAATAATTTCTTTGTTTTTTTGTTATTCAAAAAATCAAATGTTTTGTATGCATACTTTCATAGCAGTTGTAATTGCTTGCAATTTGTAAGTAGAACATGCATGTGGTATTGTAACAAAGAAAAAGTTGAAGTTTATTACTCGTATATTTGGCACCAACATAACGCCCTTATCTTTTTATATTAGGACACATTTAAATTGTATAAATCTATAAAATATTTAAAAATTAATATATTTCAATAATTTTTTTAATTCGAACATCTTGATACAAGTTTTGTAAAGGAAAAATCCGACAATTCCCAAAATAAATTCGAAAATACTCCAAAACGGATTTTACTTAAAGCCGGGCTCAAAATTCATTTTGCAGTTTAACGTGTGACACTTTACTACATATAACCAGTAAGGAAATGCAGAAAGTCGGGCGGGCTATATAATACCCTACACTTCCCTAGTAATATACAAAGGGCATTGAAATAATAACACTTAAAATTGTGTTTGCATTTATTAACCTCCTTGTTTACCCAGCATACTTTGTGGCGATGTCACAGAAAAAGGGTAAAGCCATTCGAATAAGCGGGTCAAAATTATGCGGAGTACTTTGTTTTCATCGATGATAATTTTTTTGTACACATAGTGTAATTTGTAATAATTGGTTTTGTTTCAGTTAAGAAAGTAAAGGGTTCGCCAAATAACTTTTTTTTTGAAAATGCTATAAAAAAAACTACTGAATATATTCTCAAATTTCTTTTTTTATTTGAAAGTACAATCCTTCCGGTTAATAATGGAAAATAATTGCATTCAAATGGCTGCCTCGGCTGGTCATGCAGTAGCCTACACGATCGGTCCAATTTTTAAGCACATTATCGATTGTGTGCAGCTGTATTTCACCAATGGCTTCACGAATATTGTCCTTTAAAGCGTCAATTGTCTCTGGCTTGTCGGCGTAACACTTATCTTTGAGGACACCCCACAAATAATAGTCCAACGGTGTCAAATCGCAGCTCCGAGGTGGCCAAACGACATCAGCTCTGCGGCTGATAATGCGATCTTCAAAAACAGGGCGCAAAACATCGAGTGCACCTTCGGCTGTGTGGCACGTAGCGCTTTCCTGTTGAAACCAAATGTTGCCAATATCCTCCTCTTCAATTTTTGTGAACAAAAATTCGTTCAACATGGCCCGATAACGATCGCCATTGACTGTAACGGCCACTCCTTTCTCATTTTCGAAGAAAAATTGCCCAATTATGCCTCTGGACCAAAATCCGCACCAAACATTGACTCGTTTTGGGTGTATCGGCTTTTCAATGTATGCGTACGGGTTTTCTGTGCCCCAAATGCGACAATTTTGCTTGTTTACATACCCGCCAAGATCAAAATGAAAAAATCAAAATCAAATGAAAAAAAATTGAAAATCAAAATTTTCAAAGTAATGTCTCAATATTTCCCAGCGTTGTTCAAGCGTATACACAACCATATTCGTTCAGCGGAAGGATAAAACTAATTATCTGTCAAATCAGACATGAGCTAAGTGTTACCATTCACGAAATAAGCACTAGTTGAAAAAAAAACGTTAGATGGCGGACCCTTTACTTAACTCTACCGCCACATCAAGGCTCATTACAAGGAGGAATTGAATGTTGATAAAATAATAAAGGGATGTAAAATACGGCTTCTATAGCGCTAAAAGTCTAAATCGGAAGGAACTTATATATGGGTGCTATATCTAAATCTGACTGAATCGATTTCCTTCAAATCTGACAATGTGTGTCTCGCCTGCTAAGTTTTAAAATTATTGAATCTGAATTTCAGCTTCTGTAGCGCTTAAATTCCAAATCGGAAGGAGCATATATATGGGACCTATATCTAAATCTGAACCGATTTTCCCCAAATTTAGTTTTGTCTCTATTTTGACCTGTTTTGAAAGATCTGGGGTCTCGAAATTCATTTTTGAGCTATCGTTTCTTGGGCAAAGTTTCGTGGAATGACCCGTAGAACAACAATATGTATTTCGAATTTTTTTCGGCCCCCTACAATACGTATATATTTCATATATCTATGTATATGTTTTCGTAGTCCATTATGCAAATTAAAACAAGTAAATTTTAGTCGGGTAAACTAAGACTAAGATCTTACCTCACTTTGTGAATAATGTAATATTGTATACCTGCTGGGGAGTTGGCAGAACGTAAACAAATTTGTTCTTTCTTTGTCAGCCAATGAAAGCATTTAGATGATTGCTGTTGAAGTTATGAGGATGTCGTGTTTCATTGAATCAGTAAATTTGTGTGTGTGTGTGGGGGGTATTTCCACAAATGGCTGGACGAATATGCCTATTTAGCGCTGAACAGTAGATACTTCAAAGACATTGCACTGTATCAAATTGTAAGTACACTGGTATTAATGTTATGAGCCATTCAATTTTGGTATGGATCGCCGGGAGGTATCAAAAGAGGCGTGACAATAAAGCCCATTTTTTACCGGTACAAAATTTTAATCCTTAGGACAATCCTTCGATGTGTTACACTTTTTGTCCGTACCCTCGTTATTAGCAGTTAACTTTTAGTACCAAACTTTTGGTACCAAATGCTCCCTTTGTGTGAGAGGTACCAAAAAGGGCGATGCCATTTCTCAAATTTATAGCGACATATAAACTATTACTATGCGTGTAATTGCAGAAGATTCGTCGAACTTAGCCTGAGATAGAAAAAATGTTATCACATACCAAATTTTAAGTCAATCCGTTACACCTTTCGAGAGTTTTTGCGCACTCCAGGCAGGCGGACGAACAATGACTTAAAATGGCTCAAAACGAATGTCTGCCGAACACACTTGGGGTCTGTGTTACACTTTTTGTCCGTAGCACATGATATTTACCCTCGTCACACTAAAGTGAAGGTATGATTCAGGAGGAAAATACAGGGTGGGCCATTTTAAATTTGAATCGGCTTTAAAAAAATACTGGTAATTTTTAAATTTCTGGTTTTATTGTCATTTAATAATGGAAAACAATCGGTAATTCCAAAGCAGTTCGACCAACTCAAAAAATTACCCCTTTCAATTTTCACAAAATTTAGCACAATAATTCTACTAGTGTGCGGGAATTTTTGCCGTTTTTCAAAATTCATTGTAGTTTTGTGGTACAGAGCTCCAATGTTACTTATCTCAAGGATTTTTCTCAAAATTACTATTTGTAAATTAGCCTTATCTTCTTAACCGCTTTACGTATTTTGGAGAAAGATAATACCAATGGAAAGCTTTGCTACTCCTCGTCAAAGTTGCGGAATAAAATATTTGTCTCCTTTTGGAAGTGAAAATATGGAAAATATCCTAAATCCTTGAATATCCTGAAAAAGTATCAATTAATTTATTGATCCTTGTTTTTTTGGTACTAAAGGGTCAAACTATTATGAACTGACTATGAAAAACTCAAAATGGAACCTTGATGGACCAAAAAGATATAGCAATTTTATTGAGTCAATACTTATATTATAATTTTTCTTATATTTTTTTTATAGTGTAACTTCAAAGCGGCTTACCGATTGATGTTAATTTTACACATTATATTTATATTATCAATATAAGTATGCGTAACTTTATCTAGATCTGATAGTTGGAGCTGTATTCAAGTTATTAACAAATTCCATTTGAGCATACTCACATTTGACGTTACACTAGTCCAGCAGACGAATCTAAAATTCTATATAAAAATTTACAAGAAAAATTATAATATTGACTCAATAAAATTGATATATCTTTTTGGTCCAACCAGGTTCCAATTTAAGTTTTTCATAGTCAGTTCATAAGAGTTTGACCCTTTAGCACCAAAAAAATCAAGGATATTAATTGATACTTGTTCAGGATATTCAAGGATTAAGGATATTTACCATATTTTAACCTCCTTCCACCAAAGGTATATACATATTTTATTAAACAACAATAAAGAGGAGTAGCAGAGCTTTTCATTGGTATTAATATCTTCAAATTTTTTAAAGCGGTTTAGAAGATATGGCTAATTTAACAAGTAGTAATTTTGAGAAAAATCCTTCAGATAGGTAATTTTGGAGCTCTGTATCACAAAAACTACAATGACTGTTGAAAAACTAAAAAGTCATAAAATGCATGCACATTTGTGTAATCATTGTGCCAAATTTCATTTACATCAAAAGGATTAATTTTTAAAATGTGTCTTTTTGATTCATTTGCTTTGGAATTACCCCAATAGCATTCATATGACTACCACAACTGGCTCGGCAGTACCGCATCTGATAAACCCAATTTTTTCATTACTTCTTCGATTGTTTCGAGTTGAATCTATTTAATGGCAACTTCGATTTCATGTTTCAAAGCTTCAAATGTCTCTGGATGCTTTGTGTAACATTTATCCTTAATGGCTCCCCACAGAAAATAATCCAAAGGGCTCTAATCAAAAGTCCAAGTAATCGATAGTTCAAATTTTAAATGTTAAATACACCTACCCCCCTCCGCCCTAAATATATTACGATTTATGCGAATATAGTCAAATTTTCATATATATATAAAGTGTACCACAAATCCGCAACTTCGTTTTTTTCACCGTCTTAAAATGTTCAGCGTCCTTTCGGAATATATGGGGATACATAAATCTATTTTTCGCAAGATTTTAAGTTGGTGTCATTGAATTGTACAATTGAAATTTACAATTAAAGTTTCAGAGTTTGTAAAAATCCATCTACTCGTTCGGATAATACATAACTCAAAATGTACACCTTTTGAGAATTTTTTTAATCAGATTTTTTTTTTCGTATTATAAAAAGTATTGTTTTGAGAAGATAATCGATGTGCAAGTTTATTTTGAAATCGGATATGGTGACCAAAAAAGTTGTTCGGTTTGACATGGAATGGGGAAAGGGAAAATACTACGAGTACATCAAAAGATAAATCTTAAACACATACTCGTATTGTTCTTGTATTTAGGTCGGCGCCCGACTTGAGCTTCTCTCTGCTTGTTATAAGTACAAAGGTCTTATAAGTTAAACTGCAAAGAGGGACTTTAGGCTAATTTAAAATACTCGTAAAAAGCGTGCGAGAAACCCAATATTTATTTCCATATTTCCCCCACTGTGCACAGTTTGATATATGACATTGTATTTCTGCATATCCTTAAAAAGCACACGAAACGAAAACGTTTCATTCTAAAAATAAAAGAGGTATAATTATAATACCGACTTATTTGTTCACCCTCAAATACTTATTCGTTATGGATATATGTATTTAGCCGAGTTTCTGTAACATGGCTTTAATATGTTACGTTACGCTTTTTTTCTCCTAAACACTTTATACGGATCTAATTTAATTAAGAAACAAACAAACGAAAAACAAAGCTAAGAATCACAGCTTCTAGATACGACAGCAAAATCATTTGCTACCACACACTCCTTAAAGTCAAAATGTAGCTTGAAACTATAAAATTTGAACAGACGGGCAGACGGACGGAATAAAAAACGTAAACATGTAACTGACAATTGTGTTGAGATTTGCTAAAGAGTAAAAAAAACCCAACAGACGGATGGAAGGACAGGCGGACGGACGGGTAAAAAGTCCACACGCTACTTTTAATGAATGGAGTGCAGACATGATCGTAGTAAAACGTCAAATTGGTCCATGAAATATTTCTGTTTATACCGGTGGTTATAGCTCCACTCAGTCACTGGTGGTACTGGTTGGTGCATTGTTGTATTGCTGGTAACAACAGCCCAGCCAAACAACTGGAGCAACAACGGCGAAAATCAATGTAACCGCAGAGAGCAGTAACCGACATTTGTTACCATCTATGCCGGTAACCTCCAGGACACAGTGGGATACATTTGCCACACATTGGTATTGTTGACATTCATGTGGTGTCTGATGAACACTCATCGGATCCAACCTGTTCCGATGATAGGCCGGCCTTCAAAGAAATGCCGGCCCCAGCTTATCCAGATATCGTTTACTCAACCCAGACCAGTAATAAAGCTCAATGATCTCCTCTTCCTCATCTCCACTGCAGTCATTGGACTCAATTCAAAACCTCCAGGCGTGATCGCCTATCATGCAAATTCCCGTCAGAACTAACACTAGCGTATATAGTCTTTTTCATCTTTGAGCTATACATAGAATGGAAGGTAATCCACTGCCCAAGCATAGCGTTGACAAACTCAAATTTTATAGTATCGTTCCCACTGTGATTTGCACCAGCATCTCGCACATAAGAATAATCGCATAATATTGGCACAACAAAAGAAATAAAAGTTTGCAAAAATGTTATGCATATGGAATTGGTGGCGGCAACGGCTCCAACTGCTGACATGCGGTACTCTTGTCGATTGTCGCTGGAGAGACTCACTCTTAACTCTTTCAACAGTTTATGTCTGTCCGTCCGCCCGACTGCCTGTCTGTCTAACCGTCTCTGTAGAGTTATTTAACATTTAGTTTGTTTTGGGAAAATAAATATAAATTCGTATGTGTTAACATATATTGTTTTTTGCTCCGTCTGTTATTTTTGTAATTTTCATCAATTCTCTGTTGGCTTTAACCCACTGACTTAGTTTGGTTAGATGCGACCGATCACGGCAGGCAGTCACATCCAAATTGCGATTTTTTCATTACTGTTGATAGTTTTGGGTTCCATTGGCTGAACAAATATTAACACTATAAGGCCAATTAAAAAAATTCAAGAAAATGCACCCGCCCCTAAATGGTAGTAATTTGGATTAAGACACAAGTCGAAAAGAGATAATGGTTTAACTAATACCAAATTTGGACCTTGCTCTACATATCTACATCCAGATATTTTGCAATATTAATACATTTCCATGACTCTACCACCTTTAAAACAATTTTGACATTCGTTGTAGTGAAAAATATTTCGATACAATTTGGTTGTTGCAGCGAAACCTATTTCAATGAATAGCATTGGCAGAATAAAGATGATAGTCCGTCTTAAACTGCGACGTCGTATATGACGTACGTTTGTGACGTATGCTACATACGTATACAAACTTAATGTCAGAAATTTGACATTTTCGTAAACATGAAATAATGGACAAATCAAGAACATTTTATTTACATTGAGCATATTTATACACAGAAATACAAAATTGTTGTTGCTACGGCACAAGTTGCAATTCAGATACAGAGGATAATAACCTATAAAAACATTTCTTTGAATTGGTTCTGGTTTACGAGAAAAAAAAACATTAAAAACAAGTAAGAAAGTTTCAGTCGGGTAAACCGACTAAGGTATACCCTCACTTTGTGAGTAATGTAATATATAACATTACACCAATAAATCTGTCAATTTGTGTGGGAGGTACCAGAAGGGGTTTTCCAAATACACATATTTTTCGGTAAACAGTACATTCTTAAATACATTGCATTGTGCTGAACTATAAGCGTTTGTGTGCACTGGTATATTAAAGTTACGAGCTATGTAATTTTGGTATGATTTGGTCATTTTGTGTGGGAGGTACAAAAAGGGGCGGGGTGATAACGCCCAATTTTTACAGGACTATAGGCACTACAACAACATTACATTGTACAAAATTTCAAGTATTTGTATGCACTGGTATTAAAGTTACAAGCCGTTTACTTTGGTACGAAACGGGCCATTTGTGTGGGCGGTACCAAAAGAGGCTGTACAATGATGCCCATTTTTTACCGGACTATAGGCGCTACAAAAACATTATACTGTAGAAAATTTCAAGCATTTTTATGCACTTGTATTAAAGTTATAAGCAGTTAAATTTTGATGCAAAATGGTCCATTTGTGTGGGAGGTACCAAAAGGGGCATGCCAACTTCACCCATTTTTCTCGAGTTAATAGCGACTAATATACTAATATTATGTGCAGAATTTCAAAAGATTCGAATAAGTAGTATAGAAGTTATTAAAGAATCAATATTTCACTAAATTTTAACCCTTTGTGTGGAGGTACCAGAAAGAGTAGACCAATATGGCCCATCTTCGAACTCATCCGGAGATAGATCAAAATATTACGACATACCAAATTTGAAGTCAATCGGTTACTCCTTTCGAGAGTTATCGTGCGCACCAGCCAGCAGACACACAGACAGACGGACGGACATTGCTCATTCGACTTAAAATGACCCAAAACGGATTTCCTCCGAACATACTTAGGGTCTTAGATCACTCCTTCGATGTGTTACACTTTTTTCCGTAGCAAATGATATATACCCTCGTCACACTAAAGTGAGGGTATAAAAATAGAAATGTTGCAACATATATCTATTAGAAACTAAAAATGCAATCTTCTTAAAAACTGCTAAGTCGACTTAGCATATTTTAGAATTCAGGTATCGATATTTAAACATAACTCTATAAACATTGTCCAATTTGTTAAAAAATGTGTTAAAAATTTTAAAGTGAAATTTCCATCAACTTCGTGTTATAACATCCCTTTTACAGCTTCGAAGACATGTGACAATTTATTGTGAAAAAATTATAATTAAAAAAGAAGTGATAGCAACAGATAAACTATTACTATGTGTGGAATTACATAATATTCGAATAAGTAGTATAGAAGTTATTAGGGAGTCAATATAAATGTTAACCCTTTTGTGAGGGTGGTACTAGGTGGAGTGGATTTTAAATGACTTAAAATGACCTAAATCGAATTTCCGCCAAAATCAAAGGTAACTTGACTACACATTTTTTAATTTCAAAAGTAAAATATATACAAGTTTATTTCTAATCGCCACAGTACTCCACCTCCAGCGTTGTGATTCAGCGAAACGAACTTTTTTGGTTAATTTCCTTGGTAGAGGGTGCTCATTGAGAATGTCTTGAGATATTGCACATTGTTTCAATCTGTCAATTGAAACTACTTTCTCTTTTCCTTCAACAATAATTTTGAAAATTTCATCGCTTCTACACTGTAAAAAACTGTTTCTTAACTTTTAAGATTTTTCTTTGATTTGGATCCAAAGACAAAGACTATTTAAATAAGTACATCTTGTACTACAATTAAAGTCATTAATCATCTCTAAATCAGAACATCGAACGTCTTTGAAAGAATTACGACTAATAGTGAAAGACTTCACAATATTATAATGAAAGACTTCACATTTTTAAATCAATTACGCCTTGTGCTTACATTAAATATATAAAATTACTTTAGATTAAGTACCGGGTGTTTTTTGTACAGCTTTGTTTTTCGAATAGAGATAAAACTGGCATTTTGTGGTCAAATCTGGCAACTCTAATGTCATTTATGTTCAGTTTGGTTTGCCATTTCATCGTGAACAGGTTGACAAAAGAACAACGCTTGCAAATCGTGCAAATTTATTTCGAAAATAATGGTTCAGTTCGCGAAGTTTACCGCAAGCTCCGTCCATTTTATGGTCGACATAATCGTCCATCAGAGCAATTAATTCGGTTAACCATGGATCGTTTTCGCACTACGTTTACTCTATGTGATAATACGCATCCGCAGAGACGTCGAACAGTGCGCACCGAAGAAACAATTGCCGCTGTAGAGCAAAGTGTTGAAGAGGACCCGAATGAATCGATTCGCCACCGTGCACAGCAATTGGAGCTGTGGAGAGCTAATGGAGACCGGTATAGAGCCATGATAACCGACTATTTTGTTCCCGAATTGGATGGCATGAATGTGGATGAGTTGTGGTTCCAACAAGACGGCGCTACATGCCACACTGCGCACGTCACAATCGATTTATTGAAGGAAACATTCGATGAGCGCATAATTTCGCGGAATGGACCTGTCAATTGGCCACCAAGATCGTGTGATTTGACACCATTGGATTATTTTCTTTGGGGATATGTGAAGTCGCTCGTCTACGCCAACAAACCAGAAACGTTAGGGGAATTGGAAGCCAACATTCGTGGCGTTATTGCCGACATACGGCCCCATATGCTCGAAAAAGTAGTTGAAAATTGGACCTGTAGAATTGGCTTTATTCGAGCCAGCCGCGGCGGCCACATGCCCGAAATCATATTTAAACATTAATGGCATAAAATTATCCTTCCAATAAAGCCAAATTGATGGACCTTAAAACGATTTTCTTGTGTTTTATTTCAATTCGAAGTTCTATACCCCTAAAAAAAACACCTACTACATTCTGAAATTAGACCAAGCACATGATATTCTTATAATAATTAAATAAAAATATTTTTTATTCAATATTTGATAACACGTTTTGCTTCTCTATTAAAGAATATATATTAATATCAAAATTATATTCGAAATTTAATATTTAACCTAGTCCTCCCTCTTTTGTAATCGATGGGGGGTTTGAATGATTCAAAATATGCAGTTTTTTTATTACCGATTTATATTGTACAAATTATCGTCCCTTTTATAGATTTTTCGTTTTGTGAAAAAATTTACGTTTATTTTCAAATTCATCTTGAAATTTTTTATCAATTTACTTAAAAAATTATTCGTAAATAAAATACATTGCCAATACCTACTCGTAAAAGTGTCATATATTTATCACAAAATAAAAGAACGAGCATTTCCTCGTATTGTATACAATTCAGGGATACTTCATGTTTCAAAACTTTCTCCGACATCCACATGATGGATAGCATCCTACAGATATTAGAGAGAGAGAAATATTCTATAAGTAATCTGAAAATATAAATTTGTATTTTAAAAACATTTGTATTGTCATTATAACAGCGATATAACTTCACAATTTTAAACGTAATTCGAATATTTTTAATATTTGATAAAGTCGTAAAATTTCTGAAAATTACAATAAATACTGAAAACGATTAGCATTTATTTCAAAGTTATAATGAACAACCGAATTTAAAAAATAATTTAATGTAATAGAATTTACCAAAAGGAATATTTTAAAATGTAAATATCGTAGGTGCGCCGACGAAAACTCCATGTGTAAGTTTTCTATTTTTTTATTTTCTGATTAGAAAGTCCTAGCGGTCATACGACTACCCACCTAAGCATTTTGCTATATCTTCACCGGTTCCCAAATTACATAACACTCCTATTTGTATCCCTCTATAGAAATGCTCCGACAAAAACTCTTACGTGTAGTAGAAACAACATGTCCCAAGGGATAGAAGGTTGGCTTAGATTCACGTCAAAAAACGGCCAATGAGGTTTTGTTCACAATCATCCCCTCTATTCGACTATGAGGAGATCAAAGTCGGATCTGCTTCCTTTAATGTTTTTAAAAACATGACATGAGAATTTCTATATTTGTAAGGAAAAAATCGTACAAACTATTAAAATGTGTTCTTGAGTTGTATGGTGGTTGCAATGGTTTTTTACGGTATCACATCTGAAAGGTAAGTACACACGATTTGCAGATCGGACAACATTGCCAGAAAAATGCAACCCTGTGAATTTACAACCGTGTGAATGGATGTAAATTCATTTGTTTTGCAACGTTAGCAGAAAAGTCATTGCGAGATAATTTGACAACGGCGCCATTGCCAGAAAAACATTTTATTTGCAACACTGTCTATAATGTATTTTTATTGGCAATCCTGCATATAAATATTTACAAAATATATTGTAAATATATGAAATTGTAATGTTTTCTTGCAATCGTCTGAACTGTCAATTCACCTTTGCCTAACAATCTGTCATTGTCCGTATATTTGCAGCACTTTAACAGGGTTGATAACGTTTGCCGATCTGGCAATCGTGTACACTCAGCTTTAGGAAAACATATTGGCATGCCTTTAGGTGGTCACTCACATATATTTTATTGCTAGAATGGCATCCTGTAAGCATTGGTTTTAAATCAATCATTTTATTTTGGAAAAGCGTTAACCAGTCAGATGTGATGGCTGTGCATCAATTGTAAGTTCTCCAGGTAAAGTCAAACTAGTTCCATATACCATTTCAGCAGCGGATACATCAGAATCGGTTATGATTTTTGTTCGTAAACCTAGCATGATATGTGGCATATCACTAACCCAGTTTTTATCCGTGTGACATCTTAGTGCTGACTTTAACGTTGGATGCCACCGTTCCACAAGGACATTCGCTTGCGGATGGTATGCAGTTGTGTGGTTTACTCTTGAACCGAACAATTTTGCGAGTTGCCTGAATAATCTGCTCTCAAATTGCTTTCCTTGGTACGTAAATATTTCTTTAGGTACCCCAAATCGAGAAATCCATATGTTTACGAATGCTGCAGCAACCGTTTCCGCCTTTATTACTTCCAGAGGAATTGCTTAGGTCCATTTGGTATATCTATCAATGCATGTTAGAAGATACCGATAACCTTGACAGGGTGGCCCAACAATATCCAAATGGACATGTTTGAAACGTTGTGTTGGTGGCTTGAATTCTCCAATCTTGCTTTTTGTATGTCGATGTATTTTTGATCGTTGACATTATATACAGACTCTAGTCCATTCGCTCACGTCTTTCTTTAAATATCTCCAGATATAACGTGATCGAATTAAATCTACTGTACCTTTAACACCAGGGTGAGATAATTTATGAAGTGTATTAAACACTAATCTCCGAAATGATGGTGGCAAGTAAGGTCTAATAGTATGGCTTGAGATGTCGCAATAAATTTCACATCCTTCATTATTAATAAGTTTCATTTTCAAACCAGAACTTTTGTCGTGTAATAGTGATTTTAATTCATCTTCCGACAACATATTAAAATCTAAGCATTGTGGTGTTTTGATCGCATGTATTCTTGACATCGTGTCTGCGACTATGTTTTGCTTTCCACGAATATGTCTGATGTCGGTAGTAAATTGACCTATGTAATCTAGATGTCTAAGCTGTCGTGGAGAAGGCATCTCCACTGCTGCTTAAAAGCAAATGTTAGAGGTTTGTGGTTCGTAAAAATGCAAAACTGACGACCGTTTAAAAAGTACTGAAAGTGCCTCAGCGTAGAATATACTGCCAGCAGTTCGCGGTCGTACGCACTATGGTTTGAGCATCAACACAAATAGAGGTAGCTGCATTTTCATTCCGATAAGAAAGAATAGCTGCATCGGACAACTACTGCTTACATAGCACAAACGTTTGTTTCTGTTCCTTAGTCCACTTAATCATTCTGTTGTAATTTTTCAAATTTCCATTATAAATGATATGTAGAATTGCTTGTGATTTTGCAGCTTCCGGCAAAAAACGGCGATAAAAAATTATCATACCCAGGAAACGGCGCTGATCGGTGACGGTGCTGGGAAGCTTGTTGTTTTGAATAACATCTACTCTACTAGGTAGCGGCTTCATACCATTTTCGGTCACAACATATCCAAGAAATTCCAATTCAGACACACCAAAGACACTTTTTCAACGTTTATCGTAAGACCATAGTCGCACAGTTTTTCGAATAACCTTCGTAGATGCTTCTTATGCTCATCCGTACCATTCGACGCAATCAGAATATCGTCGATGTAAACATATACGAAATCTACTTTCATGCCTGAATCTTTGGAATGTTTGTGCAGCGTTGCACAGACCAAATGTCATTCGAAGAAATTCAAAATTGCATATCGGCGTTGTTATTGCTCTCTTCTTAACATTGTCTTCGGTCACGGGTTTATGATGGTACGCTTTCACTAAATCTATTTTACTAAAAATATTCTTACCATCAAGTAGTGCACCTAAGTCATGGATATGAAGGACTGCATATCGGTCTGGAACTGTGCGAGCATTTAATCCACGGTAGTCTCCACATGGGCGCCACTCCAGGCAATGAAGCCGACCAAAATTATCAGCGGCGGCGGCGCATGGGAAAATACTGATCGGCGACGGCTGCTGGTCGGCTGAGCCGATAAAGTTCCAACAAACGATGCCGCATGAATGTCATTCTCTGGCAAAGATGGCGCTTTACGATGCTTCCAATTAGATGAAAAAACTTAATATAACACAACAATTTAAGAAATGTTATAGAAGTTTTGATGTAATGTCGAAAATCGGTTCAATAAATCTCTACTTATGTATTAGTCTTTGTTGTGAAAGAGAATTTATTGTGAATGTGCCTGTTGTGTTGTCTTTAATATATACTTTAAAAAAATGATTCAGCCGCTAAGACCTATTGGAATTTCCGTAAAAACCAAAAACGCATTTTTAAATTTCAAATCCCATAAATGTTTTCCTTTTATTTAAGTAAATGATAGCGAGATCCATTTAGAAACTATTTATACATTTTTACGCAAAAAAGAACTTCATTCAAAATTCTAACCCTATTGTATTACTTACTCGTATTAGACACTTTCTTAATTTTCATGGTTGCATAAAATAAATCTTTTTGACTCACTAAAGTTCGGCGGCTGAGTATCAGCCGATGTGAGCCGCATCGGCTTCGTAGCCTGCGCCACTCTCCATTGGATTTCTTCCCAACTGCTGCTTGATAGAGGTGGCAAACTATCGATAGTGGCGCTATTGATTCTCATCTATCAAATCTTAACAAAAATATCGATATATTGACGATACTATCGTGATACTATCGAATTTTAATAGCTTTAGGCCCTTATTCATAAAAATTTAATGAAGGTTTGAAGAACGCTTTAACACTGCTAAAGCGTTCCTCAAACCGTCTTTAACTTTTTATGAATAAGGCCCTTAATATGTAAAATAAATAATTCAATTTGTTTAAAAAAAATAAAACAAAATTTGTATTTTCTTAGTTCAATGCAGAAAAACTAAAATGATTACTACCATTTTTTAATGTACAGGGTCCCCCATATTCGACGGACCCATCTGGCAACGCCATAACTTTTGACAGAGATGTCAGATCGCTTAATGACATACCGCGTTTGAAGCGTCAGTCCAAGCAGATTTTTACCATGGAACAATACACGCCACGCGAGCGCCTGAAATAGTTGAAATTTACATTCAACAGAATAAGTCAATTGTGAAAACTCAACGTGCTTTTAAAATATTAAAAAATGTGGCCTTCTAAGAACACCATTAAGCGTTTATACGAAAAATTTTCGACTGGTGAGGCTCTTTCTAATCCGAAGAGGCCAAATAAAAGTCGACCAAGGCGATCGGCCGAGAATATCGCTGCCGTACGAGCCAGTGTTGAGAGGTCCCCAAGAACATCCCAAAAACGCCGTTCTCAGCAGTTGGGCATGGCTCGGTCCACTTTACAACGGATTATTCGCGTTGATTTGCATTTGTTCCCGTACAAAATTCAATTGACGCAAAGATTGTTGCCTGCGGACAAGCCTCGTCGATTGGAATGGGCCCAACGAGTCATCGAAAAAAACATGGGTCCGTCGAATATGGGCAACCCTGTATATGAGTTAAAAATGAGGTCAGTAGATATTTTTGTTCATAAAACCAACATATCTACATATTTTTAATTTCGTGCGCCTGTCCGAAATTAATTGTCCAGATTTGCTGAATATTTTTTCTTGTTAGAGCTAAACCCAGGTCTATACTCCCTTATTGTAGACTTTGCCTTGTTGTTAATTGTCTCGAAGATTTGACGTGTTTCCACTTGTTTTATGTGATTTTGGCATGTTAGGCATTTTGCCTGTTTTTGTCGGAACTTAATGAAAAAGGCATCCAAACGTCCGAACCGCATTCGCTGGATCTTTAGTTGGCTTGATAATATGTGTGCTTGTTTGCATTTGTGTACTTGCTGGACGCTTTAATTTAGTGGCGGATCATTTCGGAGTCACTATCGATAGTGACCAAAAATATGGATAGTTTTAAAATATTAAATAATCTTAGCAGAAAACAATCGATAGTCACAAAAAAATTTTAATATGAATACTATCGATAGTGCCATCGATAGTTTCCCAACTCTACTACTTGATGGACGACAAATACCAAGCCGGAGCATTTCATCAACTTCTTTCTTCACTATGTGCAATTTTTCTGGTGAAAGACGTCTTGGTTTTCAAAAAACTGGTGGTCCTTTGGTAGTTTCAATATGACGCTGAACTGAATGCTTGGCTTTTGAATTGAAGTTAATCTTTGTTAAATCAGTGAATTCTCTGAGGAAGAGTGAATAATAAGATGAACTTGAGATGCATCTTATAGAGCAATATTGTAAACCTTCTATAGAACCTTTACAGCTTCGTTTTGTGTTGATGGGTCTATCAGACTCTTATTCTTTATATCAATAAGTAGTCCATATTTACCAGATCATGACATATTACAAATGGCCGAAACGTCACTTTAAAATCATATCATCCCTATTGGAAACCCCGTTATTAGTGCACATAAACGCTTGTAGTTCGTCACAGTGCAATGTGTTTAAAGTATCTACTGTTCAGCGAAAAAAAGTGTATTTGATAAAACCCTTCTGGTGCCTCCTACTCAAATTGACACATCAATTCGTGTAATATTCCATATTACATTACTCACAAAATGAGGGTATACCTTAGTCAGTTTACCCGACTGAAACATTCTTACTTATTTTTTAATTAAATTGTTATCAATTTGAATTGCATTTAATAATTTGAAAGTATGCACTGGTATTAATGTTATAAGCCGCTAACGTTTGGCGCACAATGGTTCATTTATGTGAGAGGTACCAAAAGGGGCGGTGCAATAACGCCAATTTTTCACCTAAATGTAGGCACTACGACAGCATTATACTGTAAAAAATGTATTGTTATGTACTGGTATTAAAGTTTTGGTGCAAAATGGTCCTTTTGTGTGGTAGATACAAAAAGGGGTATGGCTAATTGGTCAATTTTTCTCAAGGTGGTAGCGACTATTAAACTAATACCATGTACAAGTTATCAGGGAGTCAATATTTCTTTAAATTTTACCAATATGGCCCATCGTCGAACTTAGCCGGAGATAGAAACAAATATTACCACATACCAAATTTGAAGTCAATCGGTTATTCCTTTTGGGAGTAAACGTGCGCACCAGTCAGCAGACAGAAACACAGTCGGACGGACATTGCTAAAATGACTTAAAATGGCCCAAATCGAATTTCCATCCAACATACTTGGTCACTCCTTCGATGTGTTACGCTTTTGGTTTGTAGCAAATTATATTTTCCGCCCTCCCTGTAAAGTGAGTGTATAAAAATGGTACCCAAAGGGAGACAGTGCGCGGTAATGGGCTAATATAACTATGAACCTTAACCTGAGAAAGACGAACAAATATATACCCTAGTGGATTCCGCCATTATGCTTTTTGGTCAATGAATGTCATATTTATTAAACAATTTTCTTCAATTTCCTCACTGTTCCATGTAGGATATAACAAGTTTTACGCATTTGAATTATTTCCGATGTATTTTAGATCTTATTTAAACTACACCTGATTTGTTTGTCTACTACAGCTCATTTTTATTTTTTTTTTTTGGAAACGTAATGTATTCCAGTTTTCGCACTTTGAATAATAGATTTACGTTTTTCCTATAAATATCTATTAGGGGACTAATCGGTAAATGAATTTACCTTTCGTATCATTCGGTCTGCACAGAGTGTTGCAGTGGTAAAAGTGTATTTTGCCATGGATTTGGTTTTAACACATTTTCGTTAGATTTTGTTGAAATGTTTAATTTTAAGATGAGATTGAAATCTCAACGAAAGCAATTTTTTCTTAAACAAATACGAAAATGGTTGTTGAGTTCGAATGCAATGATCCGACAGAGACTATCTGTGTTCGTTCGATACTTGCGAAACCTTTTCAATCTGTTACTGATACGCCATCCATTGTTGGTGGGTCGATCGGTTGACTGGTCTGTTGGTTGGTTGGTAGAGCGGCCGCTGCAGTGGTTTGATCTGCTACCGAACTGTACTCTACATAAATTTCTGTAAGTTTCTTTTGCACCCAAGAAATCTACAGGGTTACTAATGTCATGAGCTAAATAAATTATTTTGCTACGGTTACGACTGCAACTAAAACTACAAGACCCATGGTACTGACAAATACAATAGGAGTACCAAAAACAAAAAAACAAAAGAATAAAACACATAAAAAGCGACTACAACAAGAAAAAAGACATTAATTAAATATAAACCATGTTATGGAAAAAGCCGCCGTATGATAAGTAATCTAAGATTCTGCACTAGAACCGCATTAAATAACAGCAACAATATATACATACATATGTACATACATACCGGATTGTGGAAAGGAGTGGTTGCTGCCTTAATTTAAATCCTGTATGTCTGTCTGTCTGTCCAAACCCACAACTTGTCATAATTTTAACTCAACGTCAAATCTGCTCAAATGAATGTACTATGTACTGCGTTGGCCCGATCAGACAGAGGTGCGCATGCGTACGTAAGAGTTGCGTGCATTAACTTAATGGCTATTTACATACATGTCTTGACGCGTTCTGTTTGTTTTACATGCCCATTTTTAAAAGTGAGCTTGACCAATCCCACGGTTTCATTTGTGAACTGAGCTTTGAAAGGATTTAACTTGAAAAAAATAAAGTAACAAATATTGATGTCGTTATCTATTGCTTAAAAGGGTGTTACACGATTTTATTTCAAGCTAACAAAAATCCGCTGCATGACAAGTGAAAATTGAGTTATTACAACTTTTAAATAAATAGTATAATATAATAGGGTTTCCATAATAATAGGGTTTTCCATGTCAGACATTAAAATCTTGGCAATTTGAGTTTTATCTTTTATCGTTCTCTGCTGTGGAATTAGATCTATGGCGTAATTAAATTTTGGCTGCTTCTTCCCAGGTGAATTAAGAACGTAGATGTAGAAATATAAATAGTAACTGTTTACTCGTATGGTGTAGATAGCGCATAAGCTAAGCCATTTTTATAGCCTCCACCATAGGGTATACTCATTGTATCACTCCGTTTGTAACACCTTCATAATTCGCCGAAAATTTTAATAAGATTTAGCCGTGTGGGTCTGTCCATCCCTCTGTTGTAATAACGCTACAATCTACAATAATTGAGCTAGATGTCTGATATTAGGCACAAATGCTTCTTATAGCTATAGGTATCGTGGAATAGAAAATAGGTAATATGGGTATATATTTTTGATAAAGCCCTAATGCAAAGATCGCGCTTATTTTGCTTAATCAGCAATACAAGCGTTTCTATTGGCTCACGTTTTGATATAGCTCCCAAAAAATATTGAGTTGAATGTATCTCTTATTGCGTTATAATACTGTTGAATGCGATCCATGGTGGATGGTACATAAGATTCTGCCTGCCGAAACTTAACACCGTATAGTGAGTGCACTGTTCTATGGACAAAACTCGATCATAATGTTTTGGCTCAAATAATGGCAATATTGGTACTCAACATATCTTAACAAACCAATTAGAATGAATAATAACAATATTTTCTGATTTGGTTCTTTTTGACACTACGAGAGGGCGTCGACGTCAATGGTTGTATCTGCAAATCGACTATAAACTAAATTACCTTACACATACGTTGTAAATAACTAATGCAATAGTAATACGATAATGTCAATTCAGCAGAAAATTGCCTGCATACTATTCAAAATTAATATTTTTTGTTATAGTGAAAAAAGTTAAGCTATGTACAAACGGTTGTCAATGATTTCAACTCTGTCAAAGTGATGCCAATGACATGTTAGCAATATGTGAATTGTCAGTTCAGACGATTGCAAGAAAGCCTTATAATTTCATATATTTACAATATATATTTATATATATGACTTACAATACAAAGTAAATTATATTCTAATTTTACGGTCCAGGAAGAAGCCGGGTTACCATGTTGCTTGTTAATTGTTGTTGCGACAGACCAGAACCTCTGGTAGGAATCGAACCCACGAAACTCATAGGCGAGTTCGCTACCAGTAAGTTTAATTGAAATTGGAAAAATTGGTTGCAACAGATCCCTAACATTTTATTGTTTGTTTTTTTTTTTTTTGACAAATATAAAGGTTAGGCGACTTTTGGTGCGTTTGTCGACTTTTAGCTATCGAAAAATGGACCAAAGAAGATGTATTAAAATAAGTCTATGACTGTGTCATTTGGCGAGTTTACTTTGAGCACAAAATTATTATAAGTTGTACAAGAACTTTGCAGAACTCGCTCCCCATAAGGGTCAGAACATCAATAACACTATGCAACAGCGGAAAAAATACACGGACTTGACAGTATAGGTTCGATTCTACTACCAAAGGATAGTATAACCCTATACTCGGTTTGGCGAAATTGGTGACCAATTTTTTTTATGGGCCTCTAAAGTTTCTGAAAATCTGTGGGCCCCTCGAAAAAGGTGTCCAACAACTAATTTAGACTTTGTGATACCGCTTAACTATATTTCGCAATAATGTAACTAAGAATAAGCTGGACAAAGTTTCGTAACATTTTATGCGAAAAAAAGTTTTCAAAAATGTGAAGGAAAAAATATTTTTTTTCACTTTTTATAGCATAACTTTCAGGGACTCGTAATTATACCCTACACCACACTGTGGTACAGGGTATTATAAGTTTGTTTCACGGCAGATGTTTGTAACACCTGAAAATAACACAGCTAGACCCACCTTAAAGTATACCGATCGACTCAGAATCACTAGCTGAGTCGTTTTAACCATGTCTGTCCGTCCGTCCGTCTGTCCATGTAAAGTTGTTCGTCGACTACAGGTCGCAATTTCACTCCGATCGTTCTGAAATTTGGCAGTTTAGAGTATTTCGCAGCTGTAAAGATCCCTATTGAATTTGGTTGAAATCGGTTCAGATTTAGATATAGCTCCCATATATATCTTTGGTGAAGGGTATTATATAGTCGGCCCCGCCCGACTTTAGCCTTTCCTTACTGGTTTTTCACTTACAATGCTTTGCAAAATTGTAGCCAAGGTAAATCTAAACAACTTTTGCGAACATATCAATACAGTTTTACCGTGTCTAGGCACCCTAAAAATGGCTCAAAAAGACCACATTGTACCTCAAAAATTTTAGTATTTCACTATTATGTAACAAAAAATTTTTTTGGTGTAGGGTATGTTCACCAACAAATAGAAAATATGAAGGCCAATATTTTTGTGGAACATATTTACCTCTAGCTCCCCCACATAACTGTAATTTTTGGCCCTATTTTAACAAATCGTAATAAACACCCCTTAAATTGGGGGAAAAAAATTTCGCATAAAATGTTAACAAACTGTGTTCAGCATATTTTTTAGCTACATTATTGCTAAATAGAGCGGTATCACCAAGGCTGAATTAGTTGTTGGACAAAAGCTGATGACACCTTTTTCGAGGGGCCTACTGATTGCAGAAACTTTGGAGTCCCATAAAAAAAATGGTCACCAGTTTCGCCAAATCGAGTATAGGGTTATACTACCCGTTAGTAGAAGAATCGAACCTATTCTGTCAAGTCCGTGTATTTTGTTCCCTGTTGCACAGTGTTATTTAATAACTGCTATACTATTTAGTCGAATCTTCTAACACATAGTATAAGTTTATAAGTCGCTATCACCTCGAGAAAAATGGGTGACGTTATCACGCTCCTTTTGGTACCTGTTGAAGCGTCAACAGCTGATGTTCAGCAGCAGTGCCCCCAGTTTTTATATTTGTAACTATCAACATCGCCTCCTATCAACATCGATTAATACCGAAAACGCAGTGGTGGCAACGCCGTCTGTGTTATCACGCTATAGTTAATAAACGCATTTTTAAAACATTCTTTTGAGAAATTCCACTGATGCTCTCTAAATTTTTCTGCTTGAGCTGAGCGCGGTCGTGAACAAACGATCGTAATATCTATCTGTAATGTTTAGTTTGCACTACAGTCTTCTGCAGATGGCTGTAGTTGTGGTACGAGGATTTGGAGTCTTCTTTGTAAATGGTATACGTTTTGTGTTAGACTTATTAATGTCTGATGGCTCAATTTACCTGTTTTCTTAGCTCCTTTGGTAGCATATCTGTTTGTCCTATTACACCGTGCGACACGATTTCCCTCCCAAAAGATAGGCCAAATATAGATACTCGGTTTTTTTATTTCTTGATTTTTTGTCCTTTTTAGAGGACTTTTAAAATTTCAAGGAAAAAATTTTTGAAAATGTTTTCTCTGCGCTTATTACAATATGAATTGATAAATATTAAAAAATACTTTTTGCAGAACTCTAACTGATACATCACATATTAAAGTTCTACCACTAAAGGTTAAGGAATAACAATTACTTAAATTCCACAGTCTGCATAATTTATTATGGACACTGAGCCAAAAACATATATTTTATCCCCTCCCACGAAAGAGTCTATAATAGGGATGTAACGAATATTCGCATTCGCATATGCGAACGCGAATTATTCGCATTATTTTAACATTCGCTTTCGCATTCGCAAAAACCATATTTGGATTATTCGCTTTCGCAAAAATATATTTCAGTATTCGCTTCCATTTGTTAAAAGTGTTAAATCTCCTTATTCCCTTCACACAATTTGAGATATTAATACCAATTAAAACCTCTACCACTTCTCTTCAAAACAGTTGAAAAAATATGCCTGTCCTTGTGGTAACAGGAGGTAAAAATATGGAAAACATTCTTAATACTTGAATATCCTGGAAAAGTATCAGTTCAGTTCCTTAAATCTGCTGGTATTAAAGGGTCAAACTGTTATTCGCTTTCGCAAAAATGCATATTTTACTATTCGCTTTCGCATTCGCATTCGCAAGAAATATATTTCAATATTCGCTTTCGCATTCGCTTTCGCTAAAGTCACTTTCGTTACATCCCTAGTCTATAAAGTATAGGCCACTAGTAGAAAAACAATGTACAAACTTCCGTATTTCAACATCGTTTGTCCTTATTACAGGACCTTTAAAATTACAATGGTAATCTTTTAGATATATTTTATGCTCAGTGTCCTTAATATATTATGCAGGCTGTGGAATTAAAATAATTTTTATTCATTAACTATTTATGATAGAAGGCTGACATTTTAATATTGTCACCCGATATTATTTGCCTATGTTCGTTGATGTCTGTCTGGCAACGCTTGTCTAGTTTCTTTTAGCTTGAATTCCCTTTTTGACACATTCCTTTTTGTTTGACAGGCGACAGACACAACACTTAGTATTAGTTCGTATTTGACATTCAAACCGATCTTATCTACTCTCCATATATTTAATCATTCATAACTATTAATTACATTTCTATTCTAAATAAACGACTTATACTCTTGTAAGAGAAGCTGCGTTATTATTTTAACATCGAATGCTATTCGTGGTCAGTGTCACCGCCTCCCACTCATCCATCCGCATGACAATATGTGTTGTATCAATTAGAGTTCTGTAAAACTTATGGTTTTCAGATTTGTAGACCCACAACTTTGAATGATATTCAAGAATAAAGACATTTTTCATGTCCTTCGTCATTGGAAAAATATTACCAACATGTTAATGAATATCAGGAATTTTTCAATATGCTTATTTATCCATTCACACTATAATAAATGCAAAGAAAAAATATTTCAAAAATGTTATTCTTTAAATTTTGACTGAATACTCGTATAATTTGGAATCTTTAGAATTATGAATGAAACTATGCTAAGTCGACTTAGCATGTTTTAGAATGGAAGTATCGATATGTACATCAATTGTTCTACTAGGATATGTTATATTGAAGAATTAAAATTAACTGTTTCCCTTGCGTATTCCATTAATTTTATTAATAAAATATATTCTACCTAGTAATTATCATTCCAATTTTGACACTTCACCGATGGAGTACGTGAAACTCGAATATGGCCCATAGCCATGTCAAATGTTCACAGACAACTCCAATGTTCTTTTTTCTAAATGACCGCAATATTACTGACCAGACCATATTATCACAAAACAGTGACCACAAAGAGAGAGAAAAACAAAAAACACCAAAAACTTGACATGACATAATCGGAGCACTATGTTTTATATGTTATTTATTGCAAAATTCATTTCTGCATTGAACTTTTAGTTACGTCATGCAATTTTCGATAGTAAAATCCTACAAGTATGTATATGGCGGCGCATGCGCAGTGTCGGTCATTTAAACTTTTCAATTTTCCACCCGTTTTTAAAAATATTAAAAAGACAACATTTTAGAAAACGTTGTTTATCTTAGCCCAAAAAAAAAACTCTGGTCAAATTGTAAACAAGTGTCTGTCTAGCGGTCAGCCTACCCGCAATTTAGAAAAGACATGGCGATCGAGACTACATTCCTTTAAGTGTCTGATCGCCAAAAACCGATTGGTCGACGCGGTCGAAAGGACCGTTTCACAGAGACGCAATGTGTTTAACGTATGTCTCGATATCTGTACGAATACGAGTACATGATATTAGTACAGTTCATGTCCATGCATGTTCATGTCCAAGTATTTACAAGAATTTGTTTATACAGACAGACAAACAGACCGACTTACGTATGTAACTAAGTGCCATTGTATGTTGTTTCGATATTATCGCTCCAAATTGCATTACTCTCAAATTGAATACATCAAATCAAAAAATCGTGATGGTAATTTGTTTAGAGAATCGTTAAAGAATGCTGATTCGATTATATATAGCAATACGAGTATAAATATATTTCTTTAATACATACATACGAGTATTTGTCAAAAAACTAAGCACCAAAAATTAGCAAATATGTATCTATTTCGTGACACTGAATTCAACTGCAATACAACAAAAAATAAGTACAATTTTTATGCCTTCAATTAAGTGGTGGAGGTTACGAAAAAAATGTACGCATGGAAGGTATGACATATGACCCTAAATATGTTTTGTGGAAATCCGCACGATAATTCTCGAAAGGAGTAACGAATTGCTTACACTGTATGTATGGCTTAGGTTCGTAGATGGACCGAATTGAGCCGCTTATTTTTGAACCTCCCCCACAAAGTGTTAACTTTTGTGAAATATTGAATTGTTTATTACTCCTACTGATAGTTTCTTGATCGCTATTAAATCGAGAAAAATGGGCGAAATGTCCGCGCCTCATTTAGTACTTCCCACGTAAAGGTCGATTTGGTACCAAATCTTTAATAGTGCGTTACTTGAATGTCAATAGACTAGAAACACCTCAAATATGTACCGTGTCTTGCCTTTATAGCGCCGTGCGACAATTGCGAACTTTGTCTCCCTCCTAAAACGACACTATATAGAAGTGAAACTATAGGACAGTAGTAGATAAACTGCATATAGCTTGTCCTTTTTATACGACTTTTAAAATTTCATTGATAACATTTTTGAAATATATTTCATTGCACTTATTACAATGTGAATTGAAAAAATATGTATATCAAATGGCCAAACAAAAACATCTAATGTTCCATTAAAAAAACTAATGTTGAATCAATTTAAAATGTTTTTGTCGGTGGACTCTTTGTTGGATTTACCATCCCCTCCACTAAATCTAGCGAAATTCCAAACATAGTATTAGTTTATTAGTCGCTATCATCTCGAGAAAAATGGGCGAAGTTTCTACGTCCCTTTTGGTACCTCCCACACAAATGCAGTATTTTGCTCCAAAAGCTAACAGCTTATAACATTAATACCAGTGTATAAAAATACTTGAAATTTTGTACAGTGTAATGCTTTTATAGTACCTATAGTCCCGTGAATAATGGGCGTTATTGTCACGCCCCTTTTGGTACCTCCCACTCAAATGCACCATTTTGCTCCAAAAGTTAACAGCTTATAACATTAATACCAGTGTATAAAAATACTTGAAAATTTGTACAGTCTAATGCTTTTATAGTGTCTATAGCCCTGTGAAAGGTAACATTTTGCACAAAAAGTTAAAAGCTTACAGCGTGAGTATCAATGTATGAAAATGCAACAAAATTTTGCACAGTGTAGCGCTTTTGAAGTGCCTATAGCCCTGTAAAAAATGTGCGTTTCACCACGCCTCTTTTTTTACCTTCCACACAAACGGCCAAATCATACCAAAATTTAATATCTCATAACGTTAATATACCAGTGCACATAAACGCTTATAATTCGGCACAGTGCAATGTATTTAAGGTATCTACTAATCTGCGAAAAATAGGTGTATTTGTTAAAAACCTTGTGGTACCTTCCACACAAATTGACAGAATAATTCCTTTAATATTTCATATTACATTACTCACAAAGTGAGGGTATACCTTAGTCGGTTTACCCGACTGAAACTTTATTACTTGATATGTATATTATTTATTTGTATATGTTGATGTGTAATTTTGCTAATTAAGAGTAAAGAGCTATATTAACAACTTTGGTGTCTTTTGCGACCCCCACTGAAATCTTCCGGCAAAAATTTTCGTAGAATATTTTAATACTTAAATGTCCTTTTTGTAAGGAATTTTTTGTTTTTTTTTTTTTTTGAAAAAAGGGCCATACTGACCCATTAAGAACGGAACTAGAGGGTTAAAATTCTACTATATAACTCTGACAGTAAGAAATCTCTCAGACATAAAATTACAGATTTTTTCATATAGTATATAAAGGGTCCGCCAAATAACTTTTTTTTGAAAACATCGTACAAAACATCGAGTGTAGCTTCGGCTGTGTGGCACGTAGCGCCGTCCTGTTGAAACCAAATGTTGCCAATATACTCCTCTTTAATTTTTGTGAACAAAAATCGTTCAACATGGCCCGATAACGATCGCCATTGACTGTAACGGCCACTCCTTGCTCATTTTCGAAGAAAAATGGCCCAATTATGCCTCTGGACCAAAATCCGCACCAAACAGTGACTCGTTTTGGGTGTATCGGCTTTTCAATGTATGCGTGCGGGTTTTCTGTGCCCCAAATGCGACAATTTTGCTTGTTTACATACCCGCCAAGATCAAAATGAGCTTCATCTGAAAAGATGATTTTTTGGAAAAATCGGCATCTTCTGTAAGTTGATCGCCCCCAGCGTTGTTCAAGCGTTGTTCAACCATATTCGTTCAGCGGAAGGATAAAACTAATTATCTGTCAAATCAGACATGAGCTAAGTGTTACCATTCAAGAAATAAGCACTAGTTGAAAAAAAACGTTAGATAGCGGACCCTTTATTTGCACTAAATTCCAGTCACCTAGCAAAATTGTTTTAGATTGCTGCGAGATTACAATAGATGGACATGCCAACACATCTTTAGAAGTTTACGTTTTATATACATATACACTTTATAGGTTCAGTGCGCTATATTATTCTGCGGCTTTCAATTTAAAATTAAGTAGGAAAATACTGCTAAAGTATATACGAGTATATATTATTAATTTTTAGTAATAAGCAGAGAATAAAACTTTTTATGCGATTTCAACAACATAAAAATCTATTATTACGATAAGCATATATTGCGACTTTTCATTCGATATCAACATCATAAAAATCTGTAGGCGCGTTCAAAAGTTCTTTAATATTTAATAGTTGTAAGACTGAAATAAAAAATACAACATTTCTGAATGGCTACAAATCATTTCATAAATACATTTTTAATTTACCGCATTGTAATCACTAATGATAATTACATCAATGCCTATAAATTAACATTTATTAAAATTAATGCGATAATAAAAGCAAATTAAATTTTAAACGCTTTTAACAGATCTCGGCACAAGCCAACACCGCTCGACTATGATTGCCAGAGCCACTGCCACTGCCACTACCACAAACGACTAACGCCAAAGACCAACCAACATTAGACGGACACAATTATTCCAATTACGAACCCCTCCATTCAAATCGCAATAAAAAACCATAATTGGAGGCGCTAAAAATCAATGTTTTGGCCAATCGTCGCTATGTAATGTCGTCGAATCATTACGATCAATTAAATAAAATCAAATACTGACTTAAAACGCAAATATACATAGAATCGACGTAAAACGGTAATTGCAAACTTTGCGTGCAGTCCATGCGAACGAATGGTATTTGAAAGAACCAAAACACCAAATTGTTGTAACCCAAGCAACATAGTATTATTATTATTATACATTAGTTCCAATATCCATTATACTGTTTGAATAACCGGTGCTGGTGCTGTTGCTTAAAAGTAAATAACGAATAAATCTAAATTTTGTATGTAGTAATATTTTCTTCAAACTAAATTTAAGTTCGAAAATGCGCCATATCAAAATGAGTTTAATCAGTGATGCCAGAAGATTTTTCAAAATCAAATCACTTTCTACCCTACTTATTTACAACAAAAAAATAAAGGCATAATATACAAGATTGTAAATGTAATTTATTTATTTGAATTAATTTTCTTGCCATAAATATGAGTAAAGTAACGGGTAACAAATCAGGTACAAAATGCAAATTATTTTAAAAAACATAAGAAAAATTGCCAAAACCAGTCATGTATATGTTATACGAAAAAGGGAAAGGTGTGTAATAACAACAGTTTATTAATAATCGCCCATGTTCTGGAATTCACTTGTGGTGGCGAAGTGAGAAGTATTCACCGAGAGGTGTTCTGCAACTCACTTTCACCCCATTTCATGCAATTTTTTCTCACCATGTTTTCCATTGTGAGAGCGCTGTGAGTTCTCATTTTTTGGAAAGAATAATTATTGTAATCACAAATTAACTGTGCCGTGACAAAATTTGTAATGTTTACTTCTTAATTACAAGTTTCTGTACGATAAAATAATCAAATTAATTAATAAATTAGGTTTTATAAAATAAGTCCAAAATTGCAACCAACTTTTTTTCTTTTGTGATGTGAGTAAGTGAATTCTTGGCAAATCAGCTGATTTGGTTTGACTTCGAAAAATCAGAGATGCAAGATGTTTGTTAGTTTGAAATACAACCATTTTAATGCAGTAACCTCAAGGTTATTTGCATCGGATAATTTAATTTTGGTACAGAAATGTTATTCCATTTTAAAAATTTACTAAATTTAACAAAAATATAAGTAAAATAATTAAAATGATCGTCAATTTCCCTATTATGAACCGTGTGGCAACTCTACTTCTGCAAAGTGTCAAATGTTTGACGTCTATTAAAACGTAACAAAAACAACAAACATAAAACAATCAACACCAACTTGACAAAACAAAAAAACATAAAACAAAAATTGGACGGAAAATAACCAAAGGATTTAGATTTTACAAGATGTAAGTATGCTGAGCTTTTTGCTGAAGCTAATTGTTCAAATTCATTGCATTACTATCCTACAGGTCCCCACGAATAAATAGTTCTCACAATGAGATTTTCGTCTAGTTCATGGAGTTACACCCAGACTTGGCCATGGGCTACTCAAAGATGGATAAAGCAGAGCAGGATAAACTGTGGTCAGACCTGGCAACAAACCTTAATTCATGCGGACCTCAAACAAGAACGGAACATTAAATCCAAGCTTACACATAACAAAAGGGAATGTCGGGCAACTGGTGGTGGCCAATATAATAAATATGTAATGACACCTTTGGAAGAACGTGTTGCTGTTTTGTGGACCTTTATATGTGCGCGGATGGGAAAAAGAACACCCAGAAATTAGGTGGCCCCAATAAAGAAAATATTGACGCCGATGCACCATCTACATCGCATGCAAGTCGTATTAGGCCCAAAGAAACGTCAAGTGCAAAACCAGCAGAAAAACTTGCCACATCATCAGCTGCAAATACAGTGACTGCATCAAAGCGTGTACGCAGCCACTCTCCTGATTTCGGCGATATACCCGATTCGCCAATTGCCTCTCCCGACGTTGAGCCACCCGCACCAAAGAGAAAGAAACCATCGGACGTGGAGTACTTAATGGAGGAGGAAACGAAAAATTTTAAGTGTGTTTCGGGTGGTATTAGTGCAATAAAGGAAGTGATGGTTGCCAATAGTCATACATTAATAAGCATTGAAAATAAGCTAGATGAACTAGTCTCATTAAAAAAGGAGGAAATAAAAGAAAAGAAAAGGCACCACATACAAATGGAGAAGCATTTGCTCACCCGAAATGAGCTGAAATTGAAGTCCATCGAGATGGAACAATTGAAGATGGGACTTTAAATTGACAATATAGTTAATAAATACATATATATCAATTGATCTCATAAAAGACTGCAGCAAATAAAATTTGTTTTGTATTTTTAGTTTATTCATTCTAAAGACTGTGTTTTATTGAACTATTGAACGTGCAATTTCGTCTCTTACTCGTGTGCCATCGGTACCACTACTTAATTGTTCCACATCTTCAATGTTGTCATCGTCAGGTATCGGAACTTCAGCATCCATAGGTAAATTAAAATGCTTGCAAATATTGTGCAGTGCGCAGCACGCATTAATAATTCTGCTTACTTTTGCTGGTTCGTAGTGGAGGGTCGCTTGTAGGCATCGGAAACGAGATTTTATGTTGCCTATAGTCCTCTCAACAATGTTCCGTGCTGAGCAGTGTACTTTGTTGAATTTGTGTTCACTGGAGTTATATGTAGGATTTCTATATGGCGTGATAAGGTATGGTTCCAAAGCGTAACCTCCGTCAGCTAAAAGCCAGCAATTTCGGGAACGTGCATACATCTCGGCGTAATGATTCTCTGCTATACCTGATTTCCATATATATGAATCATGACACGATCCAGGTCTAGTGCTGTCAACGGCCCGTATTTTCATTTCGTAGTCGCAAACCTTAATAAAAAAAAGCGTTTACACAAATAAATATAAATGAATGTGTATTTTTACTTACAATCATGGTATTTATGCTAAAATATCCCTTTCGGTTATAAAAAAGTGCTTCTCCATCTGGAGGTTTTATGAGTCGAACGTGAGTACCGTCGACACAACCAAGAACCCCGGGAATTCCATGCTTTTGGTAAAAATGCATTTTTGAAGCACTGACTTCCGCCTGACTCATTTCCATTTATCACTTTCCACAATATTTTGCACAATGTAGTCCTTCCCATGCTTATATTTACGTCGTTTGCTACAATACCTTGAAAAGCGCTCACCGCAAGAAATCTCAAAGCTGCCGCCAATTGTATTTTTTGTGGTATTGATCCTGTGCTAATGAAGGGTGCAATTTGATCAAGGATCATTGAAAATCCGTCTTTATTAAGCCGGTAAAAAGCTATAAAACATTTAAAGGCATAAATTATTATGTTAAACAGATTAACGACACTTAACTTACCACGAATTTGGAATATCCATTGGATTTGAGTAGTCACGCAAGTGCCGCCTTGATACGTTCCTCAAGAACTTCATTTCTTAAAACTTAAATCCCTAATGGCTAAGAGAAAAGCTAGTGGCATATTTTTTGTTGTGTTTTTTATAAAATATGATTAATAATTCTTCAGATTTTCTTTTTTAATTTCTTGTCTGTCTTGTTCTTAAATTGTTTTGTTTACGTTTTTGTCTGCAAATTATGGCTTTGCAGACAAAAACATATGTTTCGATTTTTTTGAGCAGATGTATTTGACCCTGCTTGGAACCCAACACTATCTTGTTCACATATGTGGGTGGATGAGCGACGGCAGTCACCAGAAATTCTTCTGGTTTAAATGGAATTTCCAGATATACATCCTCCTCCTTGATATTCCACACTTTCAATATATTTGCCTCATCAACATCAATAAAGGAAGTGATGGTTGCCAATAGTCAAACATTAATAAGCATTGAAAATAAGCTAGATGAACTAGTCTCATTAAAAAAGGAGGAAATAAAAGAAAACAAAAGGCACCACATACAAATGGAGAAGCATTTGCTCACCCGAAATGAGCTGAAATTGAAGTCCATCGAGCTGGAACAATTGAAGATGGGACTTTAAATTGACAATATAGTTAATAAATACATATATATCTAATTGATCTCATAAAAGACTGCAGCAAATAAAATTTGTTTTGTATTTTTAGTTTATTCATTCTAAAGACTGTGTTTTATTGAACTATTGAACGTGCAATTTCGTCTCTTACTCGTGTGCCATCGGTACCACTACTTAATTGTTCCACATCTTCAATGTTGTCATCGTCAGGTATCGGAACTTCATAGCATCCATAGGTAAATTAAAATGCTTGCAAATATTGTGCAGTGCGCAGCACGCATTAATAATTCTGCTTACTTTTGCTGGTTCGTAGTGGAGGGTCGCTTGTAGGCATCGGAAACGAGATTTTATGTTGCCTATTGTCCTCTCAACAATGTTCCGTGCTGAGCAGTGTACTTTGTTGAATTTGTGTTCACTGGAGTTATATGTAGGATTTCTATATGGCGTGATAAGGTATGGTTCCAAAGCGTAACCTCCGTCAGCTAAAAGCCAGCAATTTCGGGAACGTGCATACATCTCGGCGTAATGATTCTCTGCTTTACCTGATTTCCATATATATGAATCATGACACGATCCAGGTCTAGTGCTGTCAACGGCCCGTATTTTCATTTCGTAGTCACAAACCTTAATACAAAAAGCGTTTACACAAACCAATATAAATGAATGTGTATTTATACTTACAATCATGGTATTTATGCTAAAATATCCCTTTCGGTTATAAAAAAGCGCTTCTCCATCTGGAGGTTTTATGAGTCGAACGTGAGTACCGTCGACACAACCAACAACCCCGGGAATTCCATGCTTTTGGTAAAAATGCATTTTTGAAGCACTGACTTCCGCCTGACTCATTTCCATTTACCACTTTCCACAATATTTTGCACAATGTAGTCCTTCCCATGCTTATATTTATGTCGTTTGCTACAATACCTTGAAAAGCGCTCACCGCAAGAAATCTCAAAGCTGCCGCCAATTGTATTTTTTGTGGTATTGATCCTGTGCTAATGAAGGGTGCAATTTGATCAAGGATCATTGAAAATCCGTCTTTATTAAGCCGGTAAAAAGCTATAAAACATTTAAAGGCATAAATTATTATGTTAAACAGATTAACGACACTTAACTTACCACGAATTTGGAATATCCATTGGATTTGAGTAGTCACGCAAGTGCCGCCTTGATACGTTCCTCAAGAACTTCATTTCTTAAAACTTAAATCCCTAATGGCTAAGAGAAAAGCTAGTGGCATATTTTTTGTTGTGTTTTTATAAAATATGATTAATAAATCTTCAGATTTCTTTTTTAATTTCTTGTCTGATTCTTCGCGAGAATAAATTGTTTTGTTTACGTTTTTGTCTGCAAATAATGGCTTTGCAGACAAAAACATATGTTTCGATTTTTTTGAGCAGAAGTTCGAAAAAGAGAATTCACGTGAGAACCAGAACACCTCTCCATTCGTTGGGTGAAGTGAATTTGTGAAGTGAATTGAATATTTGGTGAGAGCCAGAACAGGGCTGAATAAGTCTAAGTATTCACAGTTTTAGAATTGAAAATGCGAAATGGTTATCACTGCATTTCAAATTTATCGATGTATATTCATCATTTAGCTTGAAAATTTGTTTCGTTCGGCTGACAAACGACAAACAGCTGATTTGGGTTTCACTAACTACCATCAGAACGACAAGTAGCACGATAAAGAACTATAGATATTTATAAAACCAATTAAATAATAATAAAATATGTGAATATACAATGTTTGTCTTGCAACGTTGACTTAAAGTCATTATAAGACAATAATATTTGTAGACAACTGACAATCATGTAAACACACAACTTTACCATTGTGAAATAATTTGCAGACATTTTTGATTGTCAGATGTGCTTAGTTTAACAATCAATTTGTCATTGTCCGTACATTTGCAGTACTTTAACAGGGTTGATAACGTTGTCCGATCTGACAATCGTGTGTACATAGCTTACAGAGACCAAATTCCTGACGAAAGTGACTGACTGAACTTAGGATACTTACCGCCTGACCCACGAGGTCGAACGACTTCATCACTTCTATGCGAAAAACATCTAATTTGTGACCTGCAAAAAATCATGAAAAAAAGAAAGCGAATAAAACGTACTCAATTTATTTCTCTTATGTGTCTTCACGTCGGTAATCACAGAAAACATTTTTTCCGCGTCCGCCTTAGCATGGGAAATGCAAATAGATGTGCGAATAATTTTTTTTAAGCCAATACCTAGTTTTTGTGTGAAATTAAGATGTCTTTTATGTGAATTTCTGAGCAACGCGCTTAACGCATAAAAACGGCCTGTTTCTGTAACGAAAGTCTCTGCGAACGAAAACCACTCACACACTTTCAGGAATTTGGTTTCTCTAAGGTTCGTTCGCCTGGCCTTACGTCAATGACATTAGCAATTTACTAATTGGAAAATAATGTAATTGCCAGAAAACCAGTCACACACTTTCGTCAGGAATTTGGTTTCTCTAAGGTCCGTTGGTTCGTTCGCCTGGCCTTACGTCAATGACATTAGCAATTTACCAATTGGAAAATATGTAATGTAATTGCCAGATCAATCATTTTAGTATGGTCGACCTAAGCAAATACACCTCTGTACTCTTTACACTAGCGGTGGACAAAAAATCAACCCTGGATGGGTCAGCTGAGCTGAAGCAAGACTCTCATTTCTTTCTCTCTCTCATCGTGCACAGACCATATTTTTTTATCTTAAGGCCCAACTATAATAGGCATGTTTTCGTTACAAACTAGCACTTTTAGTTTAGCACTTTGCAACGAAAACAACTGACTTCCACTAACTGGCACATAAGCAATAAGTGGCGGATTTTCACTATCTGGTAGCAATGGTGTCATGAGTTGCGAAGAAAGAACAGTGCGAAACAGACAAAAAATTCGTGAAAAGTATTTATAAAACATATATTTACTATTCTATGTTCAATTGTTTACACTCTTTTGCAAATATTAAAATAATTTCCCATTTTTGTTCTTCTTCTTCCCGTTAATTCACAATAATTGATAAAATCTCTCCAAAAATGGGATGCCATATTGCTAAATATAGGGTGCCCAATCTGGCAACATCATACTCGATTAAGACATGAACACAAGCACCAAACTTCATCGGGAACTAATAGTGCTTAAAAGTGCTTAGCTCCCCATACAAATTAAGCACTTATGGTGTAACGAAAACACGCCTAATATGCATAAGCAATTCCGTACGGAATGTGCGTTAAGTTTCGCACGCTGCTTAAGCAAATGGGAACAGTGTTACCGTTGGAAAATTTCAGAAAGGGGCACAAAAAGGGGATTTTTCAGAAAAACGGGGCACACGTTCATAAAATAAAGCGGCATGCTTTTTAAGGTTCTTATATATGTAAGGCAAAATACAATAAAATCAAAACTTGTACACATTTTCTACAAATTTGTAAAGATTACATTTTATGGGCCTTGTCACAGAGCTTTATAATGAAATCCAAAGCGCTAAATTATTTTTATTGCTGAATTGCTGCAATTTTCATGTGGACCTGACATATATAATTTTATAAATTGAAAAAATAAATTATTCGAACAGTTTCTGCTTTTAACTACGAATTTCCGAACGGCATCTGTGATATGTCCATATATCGGAATGGACGTGATCGGGTTATGCAATATATTTCGATAATAGTACCTGTGTTTTACTCTAAAACAAATTTAAAAAAGCTACACAAAACTTTTTTGCGATGTATACTATCTAAGTAAATATATGAAATATCATATATTTTACATTTATTTTTTTATTTATCATTACTTTTTGGCAATTTATTGTCTTCATTCGTTATTTACGTACATTAGTACGTAAAATGCTGTTTAAATAGTGCAAAAATGTAATTTTTTACAAAGTGGCAGATGTGTATAAAAGTTGCACCAAAAATGTGAAAAGTGGCACATTTAGTATCCCAAAAGAAAAGGGGCGCAAAAGTATCACGGCTGAAAAAAGGGGGCAAAACTGCCCCTTTAGTCGCACAACGGTAACACTGAATGGGATCTGAGAGAACTTAACGAAAAGTTCACTTAAGTACATTATAGTTTGGCACATACGATGTCATGCATTCGCACAGTTGCTGAAGCTAGCTTATGCATATTATAGGTGGGCCTTTAGTGAGCTGCCAATGTTGACTTCTATATGCTTAAATATGTATACATATGTACACAATTTTGTTATTATTTAATTGTTTTTACCATAGCTATATTAATATCTACTTATTTTTGCTTTTAATAATGTTTTTTGTTATTGTTCCTATCAATGTCCGTCCGTCTGTCTGTCTGGCTGATGCGCACGATAACTTTTGACAGGAGTAACCGATTGTCTTAAAAATGCGGTATGTGTTCGTATTTTTATACCCTCCACCATAGGATGGGGGGTATATTCATTTTGTCACTCCGTTTGTAACACCTCTAAATATTGATCTGAGACCCCATAAAGTATATAAAGTATATATAATAGAGCTAGTTTGATCATAGTTGTTTGGGATTGCAAATGGGCCATATCGGTCAATGTTTTGATATAGCCCCCATATATAGCTTCCAGCTTGTGATTCCTACTGTTCTCATCTACTATTGTGTTTTTCGGTGTTATTTTCTTCAGGTTTAAGTTATTTTTTGAGGTCTATCCATGGTGGAGGGTATATAAGATTCGGCATGGCCGAACTTAACGCTTTCACTTGTTTTCTATCTCAATATAGGATCACAGATCGACTATTTTGGTCTACTCCTTCGAGTACCTCCCCCACGAAAGTCAAAATTTAGTGAGATATTGATTCTTAAATAACTTTAACATTAGTTATCGGAATCTTCCGCAATTTCACATATACGGGTTTTCCAACAAGAGGTGTTGTTTTGAATCACCCGGTATTTCGGTAGCTGTCACTTTTGAAGCTTTTGTTCTTTGACATTTGACAAGTAGAAACTACGCCATTACTAAAAATGGAACGATACACGATCATCGAACGATACAAAACGAACAAAAAAACGATACGAACGATACAAAATCATCTTGACTGATGAGGCCCATTTCCACCTCGGTGGCTACGTCAACAAGCAAAATTGTCGCATCTGGAGCTCGGAAATCCCAAGAGTTATTGTTGAGAAGCCTCTCCATCCTCAACGTGTGACTATTTGGTGCGGTTTATGGTCCGGCGGGGTCATTGGACCTTACTTTTTCGAAAATGAGGTTGGATCTACAGTTACGGTGAATGGATTGCGCTATCGAGAGATGATTCCTGATGTTTTATGGTCGGAGTTGGATGGTATTGATCTGGACAACGTTTACTTTCAACAAGACGGCGCACAGTGTATTATGAGCGGCAAAAACTCCCAATTTTCATGATCTCAAATCTCTGCATATTTGATTCCAATCTATAAAGAACATTCCAATTAACTATATTTTAAAAGGTTTTGGCGATAACTTGGCGAAATCTTGCTGTACAAGCATTTAAAATTCATAAAAGTTAAAATGGTGTCAAAGTTTATCATTTTAGAGAGTATTTTGTAAGCCCATATCTCCGAAACAATGAAACGCATTGGAACTTCGTTTAATTCATATAATACAGAACCTTTTGAAGTATCATTTTGCATTAAAAAAACTATTACTATGTTGTCATTTTCCTTTTTATGCAGCGGTTTACCTGGAAGTTGCCAAAATTCAGGGTGTTTCATTTTCTTCAGGATAAAACTAAACTCGCGAGGCCGACCGAGGTCTTGGCATTAACAAAAATTGATAAACTAGGTTCTCAGTTAACCATTGCAAAAAGATAATTCTGCCTATATCTGCCTATGTTGATTTAATTACAGAAATGGTAAAACTTACTCGGCAAAAAACAACCCAAAATTCGCTTTCTTTACTCAATGTTACTGTGTGTTGAACATATTTCTAAAATCATACCTTAAGGGGCAAACTAAAGATTGTCGTTGGCAAAACCCTTTTGACACTTCCCGTAAAAATGGTCCATATCCTAGTTTAATATAAACCGAATGACAGTTCAACAATGCTGTAATTGGTATTTGTGTTTATAATCTATTTAAAGGTTAAAAAAAAATTGATGATTGTGACTACAATTTATTTGTGTGTCCTTTCCGCATATTCCTAAAAGTATGCTTTAAAAATGACGTATTATTAATGAACACATTGCTAAATCCATGTTGTTTTTTTCTGGATAGTTGGAATGATTGATTAATTGCCAAGAAACTGTAAACTATTGCATCATGATGTTTTTGAAAATGTTGAACTAATATTTTACGCTTTAGTTATGTACTTAGTTGAATGTACTGCTTTACACCGATCAGAAGATACAAAGCATTTTATGCAAAATTATCCTGTAATTTCGAACATCGTATAAAATTTAAATTGATAAATGGGCGTTGGGCGTGGCATTTGTAATTTTTATATAATTGAGGACTCAAATACAATCTCTTCCAGCGATTTGTATTAATATAAATGTGAAATTGTGAAAAATACTAACATTATTAATTTTAGGTTATGTGGGAGGATGGCGTGGTTATGGGCGGATATCAACAAAAAATTGGTTTTTAGCTAATTTGGCAAAATAAATGATATGTACGAAATTTCAAAGCCCTAGCTCAACTCCTTCTAAGTTTTGCCGCGTCTTGTGTGAAAATATTCCACTGTGCGGCGCTACGTGCCACACAAGCAACGGAACCATTGTTCTGTTACGGGAAAAGTTTCCTGACCGTGTTATCTCTCGAAGAGGTGATCACAATTGGTCACCGAGAACTTGTGATTTAACACCTTGCGACTTCTTCCTTTGGGGCCACGTGAAAGATAAGGTCTTCGCCAAACGGCCCAGCGACGATTCAAGACCTCAAAGATTGAATTCGTGAGGCTATCGAGTACATAGGGCTTCTTCCTTTGGGGCCACGTGAAAGATAAGGTCTTCGCCAAACGGCCCAGCGACGATTCAAGACCTCAAAGATTGAATTCGTGAGGCTATCGAGTACATAGGGCAGCCACTTTGCGATTTGGTTATGGACAATTTCATGAAAAGGATATGGTCCTGTAAGCGTGGTCGTGGTGGCCATTTGGCTGATGCTGTCTTTCATTGTTAACGGCATACCTTCCTCTTTATTTTGAAATAAACATCCGATCATTTATCTCAAAAAATGTATCTTCAAAACATCTTTGAATACCAAAATAACACCTATTGTTGGAAAGCCCGTATTAGTCTCTCAGTCGCTACAACCTTGAAAAAAATTGACGAAGTTGCCACGCCCTTTTTGATACCTCCAATACAAAGGTACAATTTTGAAAGGGCATGTACTCAACATGTACATAATTTTTGTAGAATAAACTTATGGTTCAGCTGGTCTGAGTTTTTTACAGTGGACCAAAGTTATAATTTTTTGGTCGAAGGGAGCATTATACTAAATGAAAAATGAGTTATATACGTAGTGGAATTTTACGAGGATCATTTTTATGGAATATCTTAACCCTCTAGCTTCCCTCTTAAAGGTTCAATTTGGCCCTGCTTTCGAAAAAATCAAAAAAGTCCCTTTAAAAAGGACATTTAATGATTAAAATATTCTTCAAAATTTTTGCCGGAAATTTCAATGGGGGTCGCTAAAACGCCTAAGTTGTAAATAAAGGTTTTTACGCTTACATGGAAAAATTACCTCCCAACTTATACAAAAACCAGTAAGGAAAGACAGAAAGTCGGGCGGGGCCGACTATATAATACCCTACACCTACCTACCAATGCGAAAATGGGCATTGCGATAAGAATTTGGCAGTGTTCATACATGTAATAAGCAAACTCTCTCTGCCGATTTTCGTACTGATCGGATATAAAACACGGTTTCTACAGTGCTTACATGTCAAATCGGGTGTAACATATATATTGGGACTATGTTTAAATCTGAACCGATTTTCCCCGAATTTGGCAGTGTTCATACATGTAATAAGAAAACTCTCTCTGTTAAATTTCGTACTGATCGGATATACATACAACACGATTTCTACAGCATTTAAATGTTAAATCGGGTGGAACATATATATGGGGGCTATATCTAAATCTGAACCGATTTTCCCCGAATTGCGCAGTGTTTTTTCATGTAATAAGAGAACTTTCTCTACCGAATTTCGTACAGGTCGGATGTAAAATAGGGTTTCTACAGCGCTTTCATGTCAAATCGGGTGAAACATATATATGGGGACTATATCTAAATCTGAACCGATTTTCCCCGAATTTGGCAGTGTTTATTCATGTAATAAGAGAACTCTCTCTGCCAAATTTCGTACTGATCTGATTTAAAATACAGTTCCTACAGCGCTTACATGTCAAATCGGGTGAAACATATATATGGGGGCTATATCTAAATCTGAACGGATTTTCTCCGAATTTGGTAGTGTTCATTCACGTAATAATAAAACTCTCTCTGCCGAATTTCATAAAGATTGGATGTAAAATGTGGTTTCTACAGCGCTTACATGTCAAATCGGGTGAAACATATATATGGGGACTATATCCAAATCTGAACCGATTTTAACCAATTTCAATAGGGATCGTCCTTGGGCCAAAAAAGAGCACTATGCTAAATTTCATCACAATCGGACCATAAATACGACCTGCACTTTGATTACAAGAATACATGGACAGACTCAGAAAGTGATTCTGAGTCGATCGGTATAATAAACAATGGGTCTATCTCTTCTCCTTTTAGGTGTTACAAACAAATGCACAAAGTCATAATACCCTGTACCACAGTGTGGTGTAGGGTATAAAAATACTATCTGGCATGTCACATGTTTTGTACGAAATTGTTTTGTTTTTCAAGATCGTTTTACTTTTGTGCGTTTTCATGAAACCGAAAGAAAATGAATGCCGAAAAACACTATCAAAAATATGGCAGCATAGAAATCAGAAACAGCTGTTTCAGCCACCGCCATCAACAATATCGGTTCGACTCCAAATTCGGATTGGTGGTAGTGAAAATAAATAAAACATATTAAAGCCAAAAAATAAAATTGACCAAAATCTTGGCTTGATTAAAGTGTCTGTGTTTGCCCCTTTAAATATACATATAACAATTATTATTATTTATCTGCTTAATTTCATAAAGATCTGCCAAAATGTACCATAGTGTAAGGCATAGCCCATAGTGTAAGGCATAGCCCACAGTGTAAGGCATAAGGCTAAGAACAAAATGGGCATGTACATATATGTATGTATATGTATGTGGGATATATCTAAATTTGAACACATTTCTATGCCTTCTAGAGGTAAAACAACGTACAAAAAAATCGTCTCAGCCGCCGACCGCTCCACTACGGCTTGCTTCTCTGTCACAATGTGGTGCCGGGTCCACAAATATGATTATGCATATCTTTGCAGAAAAATCTATTATTTTCAATACATTTTATTACTATTTCAGATCATTAAATACCTTAAAAATTCACCACAATCTTTAGATTATTTGGACCATATGCGGTCCAAATTTGGTGATCACTAAGTCCGCTGGGTTTACAAAAAGGCGTTTGAGAACGTTCACACGTAAAAATAACACATAATAAATCATAAAACTTTGTATACAGCTTTTGGACACAGTTAGTTGACACAAACATACGTTTGTCGGCATTTAGCCAAATTTGAGCAGTTTATTTGGCCAATAAAATAAACTGACTAATTAAAAACATTTTTTCTGTTTTTCTTTGCAGACATTCGTTCGTCTAGAAAACACCTTTTATGAGATTCACTTGTCGCTGCGTCCAATGGTTCATTAACATTTTTACGAGCAAAATTGGTCATAATTCCATTGCCGAAAAGTGCACCCGACAAAGCATAGTTAACGTATTATAAGTGCAGCAATTTGATTGTTTGAGACTACCGGTTTGTTTGTCTGTCTGCCTGTCCGTCCGTCTGTGGGTCTGTCTCAAGATTAATCTACAACAACGGTAGTAGACATTATGAGTAAATTATGTTTTGGCCTTGTGGTGGCCACGAGCGCACTGTTGCTGAACTTGTGCTGTGGCGTGCATCTTGACGGTGGTCATCGTCTGCCACATGCGCTTGCGCATGCGCATTCGCATATTCCACGTTCACCACTGGATGTGGTTAAACAATGGAAAGTCTTCACATATAATTTCCTGCCTCATGCTCCAGTCCAAGACGTGAATTTTTACAATCCATCGAATGTCTTAGCCACCGGTTTGGCGGTGATGAATGATCGCATTTTTGTTGCCACACCGAAACTGTTCGCTGGTGTGCCATCGACACTGAGTTGGATATCCCGAGGGGAATACGATGAGTCACCGGTGTTGAATGTAAGTACGAGCATGCCCGGTATGTCATATACTGATGATGAAGATATTTCCCCATTAGGCTTATCCGGATTGGTCGTATTCCACGACCGGACGCACTGATTTCAATTGCAGTGACTTGGTACTCATCTCCGTTTATCGCATGCGCGTTGACTCCTGCAATCGTTTATGGGTTCTGGATGCTGGTATTTCGCGTTCTTTGGAGGATTATGAGAAAACTTGTCCACCCAAGATTTTGGTATTTGATGTAAAGACAAATCAGGTGGTCAGACGCATAGACTTTCCAGCCGGTGTTTTGAGAGGTGAATCGTTGTTTACTAATTTGGTCATCGATGAGACTACAGCAAAGGCTGGTACTTGTGATGATGTCTTTATTTACATCTCCGATACAGTGGAACCAGGTAAGTTTCACCATTGAAATGAAAAACTTTTTCATAGACATATAAAAAATATTGTATGCGTTGATGATACATCTTCCTCTAGCCGTGAGTAAGGTTCATAGCTGTGCTAGGATCCGGTAGGCCAAGCGATGTTAAAAATTTCAATTATTGTCGGAAATGATTTATAGCATTAGCAAAAGTTGATATAATATCAAGAAACCAAATAGCAACAATTAAAGATGCATTATGGATTTTTGGAAATGTTATATGTATTTATTCACACAATTTATTTACAATCACATACCCTAAAGAGCAGAGCAATGTCTACAGCACCAGCTAGTATTTTCCAAAGTTTTCTAAATAAAGAAAATCTAAAAATATTATATTCATACATTGTCATTTTTGCGTAATTTATTATTGAATTTCCGTTTGGTTTGTCTATTATTAATGGCCATAATTAGTGGCGATTACCGACATAAAAATCCTAGAAAGAACCGTAGGTCGATTGGCCGGTCTGTCGGACCGTTTTATTTAGAAGATTGCGTGACTTAATTTATGGAGCTAATGGAATGGCGGTGGTTGCAAGGGAAATCTAAGGCTAGCTATGGTCTGATTTGTTTTGATTCAGTTCGTTGAAAACGCTTTAAAAGGCGCTCATGTTGAAGTAGATTGGCTGCTTTGCCGTGTTTAGGTATTGCCTATTGATTGATATTGAAAGTAAATATAATTTGGTTGTTGCCTAAAATTGACCCACGTACGCTTTGAACATGAATTTATGGAATTTTCTACATAAGTAGTAGACAAGTATTACAAGTTAGGTATGTATGTTGCATAGTCGTAGATGGTATCTTTTTGTTGAGAAATATTATAAGAGATTAAGCTTTAGTTTCAACACTTGTAGTTCGATGTGATCAATTAGGAACTAAAGTGAAAAAAGAGTGATACTTAGTTTTAACGAAATTCTAAGGAAGTATCTATGAAGAATATTTAAGGAAGAATGTTTCATAGTTATTATGATTAGTAACTATATGACCTAACTATTAGGCGTGAAAAGTCTGTTGTAGGCCTCGGTTAGTTGAAGGCACACACAAGAAGATTTTAAGAATATGATGAACGTTCAAAGCTTTTGAACATTTTCCCCCGAGGTGGCCAGCTTTGAGGACTTTTGGCTCGGCACCTTAACTTAAAACCTAAGTTCTCCAATACCTCTTCTACATACAATCATGGTTTGTTTTGTTGTAATCGGTTGTCAGCGGTTAAAACACGGCCGAATTGTTTCTCTTTTTGTAATTCCTCCCACTCTGCGTCGCTATCATCTTGAGCAAAATGGGCGAAGTGGCCCCACCCCATTTGATACCTCCCGCACAAAGGCACTATTTTGTACAAAAAGCTAACTGTCTATAGCTTTAAAAAAAATGCATTATTGCCACAGTTTACACGACTGTTCTTACTGGTTTGATATGAGATTGGTATGAAACTTGACTAATGGACGCTGATAATGCGCTTCGTCATTTTTGTTTTAGTTTGTAAAAAAAATGCACTTCGAAAGAGTTTCGCTTTCTTTTGTAAAAAGTGTCGCACTCGCACAGTCCAAAAATGCTAAATTTTCATTTCTATATTTAATGAAAGATGAGGACGCTGCCCTGCCTCAACAGATGTTTTTTAGCGTCAAGAGAATTTGCAGGGTCCGCTATCTAACGTTTTTTTTTTCAACTAGTGCTTATTTCGTGAATGGTAACACTTAGCTCATGTCTGATTTGACAGATAATTAGTTTTATCCTTCCGCTGAACGAATATGGTTGTTGCAGAAGATGCCGATTTTGCCAAAAAAAATCATCTTTTCAGATGAAGCTCATTTTGATCTTGGCGGTTATGTAAACAAGCAAAATTGTCGCATTTTGGACACAGAAAACCCGCACGCATACATTGAAAAGCCGATACACCCAAAACGAGTCAATGTTTGGTGCGGATTTTGGTCCAGAGGCATAATTGGGCCATTATTCTTCGAAAATGATCAAGGAGTGGCCGTTACAGTCAATGGCGATCGTTATCGGGCCATGTTGAACGAATTTTTGTTCAAAAAATTGAAGAGGAGGATATTGGCAACATTTGGTTTCAACAGGACGGCGCTACGTGCCACACAGCCGAAGCTGCACTCGATGTTTTGCGCCCTGTTTTTGAAGATTGCATTATCAGCCGCAGAGCTGATGTCGTTTGGCCACCTCGGAGCTGTGATTTGACACCGTTGGACTATTATTTGTGGGGTGCCCTCAAAGATAAGTGTTGCGTCGACAAGGCAGAGACAATTGACGCTTTAAAGGACAATATTCGTGAAGCCATTGGTGAAATACAGCTGCACACAATCAATAATGTGCTTAAAAATTGGACCGATCGTGTAGGCTACTGCATGGCCAGCCGAGGCAGCCATTTGAATGAAATTATTTTCCATTATTAACCGGAAGGATTGTACTTTCAAATAAAAAAAGGAATTTCAGAAAATATTCAGTATTTTTTTATAGCATTTTCAAAAAAAAAGTTATTTGGCGGACCCTTTATATAGGAGAAGAGCGTCATAGTATAATTTGTTGTGAACAACTCGAGGTAATGCTTCCGAAACAACACTTATGTTGTCTATATTTACGTCAGATGAAATGATGGAACAATCATCTGCATTCGACATCACCGGATTGATTGGGGAGGGTCCGGGATCTTGCACAATATAGATGTTGAATGAAATTGGCGAGAGGGCACCAACCTGCGTCTCAACCATTTTTATACCCTACACCACACTGTGGTACAGGGTATTATGACTTTGCACATATCTTTCTTTTGGCCCAAAACGATCCCTATTGAATTTGGGTAAAATCGGTTCAGATTTACATATAGCTCCCATATATATGTACCTCCGATTTGGCATATATGCGCTGTATAAGCAACATTTGTGAACCGATTTATACAAAAATTGACAGAGAGTAGTCTCGTGATACACTTAGAGACAATACAAAATTAGGGGGAAATCGGTTCAGATTTAGATATAGCCCCCATATATATGTTACCTCGAATTTAACATGTAAGCGCTGTAGAAACTGTATTTTGTATCTGACCAGTACGAAATTCAGCAGAAAGGAAGGAATACTGCCAAATTCGGAGAAAATCGGTTCAGATTTAGATATAGCCCCCATATATATGTTACCCCCGATTTGAAATTTAAGCGCTGTAGAAACTGTATTTTATATCCGATCACAGCGAAATTCGACAGAAAGAGGTTTCTTATTACATGAAGGAATACTGCCAAATTCGGAGAAAATCGTTTCAGATGTAGATATAGCCCCCATATATATGTTAGCCCGGATTTGACATTTAAGCGCTGTAGAGACTGTATTTTATATTCGATCAGTACGAAATTCAACAGAAAGAGGTATCTATTTTCCATTACTGAGTATTCAGGGAAAATCGATTCAGATTTATATATAACCTCCACATATAAGTTGCTCCTGATTTGGTTACAAAGCGCTATAGAAGTTGTACTTTACTTCCGATCATTACAAAATTCTCCAGAAAGATGTTTCTCAATTTAGGAACGAATATTGCTTAATTTAGCGATTATCGGTTCAGAATTAGAAATTCTACATATATATGTTCTTACCCATTTACGAATTATTCCAAATTATTATCGCAATGACCCTTATCGCATTGTTAGGGAGGTGTAGGGTATTATATAGTCGGCCCCGCCCGACTTTCTGCCTTTCCTTACTGGTTATCTTTAGGAGTTTTGACTTATTACCTCCGAATTGAACGAAGGCCTGGCTATGAGTGTGAAGTTCATAATATCGGAAATCAGCAGGGAATGGTTGACTGTATAGGAAGCTTTGGACAGATACAGCGGTTTTTTGTAGTCAGATGTCTTACGTCGACTACATTTACGCCACATGAAATAATGGACCAAATATCAATACGACACAACACTCAAAAAAAGTGAACCCTAGAGCAAGTTAAAATGAACTTAACTGTAGGAATATCGAACTTCGTATTTCGCTAAAGCTATTTTTCCTTACATCAAGTTCATACATTTCCTCACAATTATGAAATATTTTTAACTTATTTCTAGTTAACTCGTACTTCCTTTAAGTAACTATTGAAATTAAAATAGGGAAAATTAACTCAATACTAGCAAATTCTGACTTGAAATTATGCAAATTCAGCATACTTCTGTCCTTATTGCAAGTAAATTTTTACTCAAATTTAGGAAAATTTATGCAAAAAGAAAAGAAAAATTAAAATTTTTCTTCGACTTTTTAGTCCATGATTTTTTTGCGGTTTTCGATCTTACTTCATCATTTTCCTCCTCCATTTATATGTTGGAATCTCTCTCTTACAACTTCCTCTTTGGATTTCTCTCTTCTGCTTTATTTTAGGAATTGAAATTTATTTTATTAAACATTAAACATTATGTATATAAAATTTTACCTCCGAATGCGATTCGATCTCCCAGAACCTTCCGTTTTCTGAACCACATGTTTACCAACTGAGCTACGTAGACACTTAAAATCAAAAATAATGAATAATAAGATATGTCATCCCGGAGCGAGTAAGTTATCAGATACGAACGAATAAAAATTTCAACGAGTTGGTGTTCAAAGAGTGAGTTTTTCCGCGGATTTCGGACCGATTTTCCCGATTTTTTTGTAATTGTCACAATTAAAAAATTAATATCAATCGATTAGTGCAAAAAAAGTTGAAATTACCTTCGCGGAAAAGTGTTTTTTCGCGTGTGACATTTCATTCCTATTCGTCCGTAACTGATAGATTTTGACAGTTCTCGGGATGACTTATCTTCATAATTTATAATTTTTGCTTAAAATTTTATGAAAAATTTGTTTTTAAATACAATTATGTATATATCCCAAATTTGATAAAAGGATTGCCATCATAGAATGATAAATAGAGTTGCCATATACTATATTTATAGGCGACGAAGAAATTTTATTATGAATGGCATTTTCATATCAATCCCAAAAGAGTTTCGTAGCTCGATATATAGTGTGTCTGGCTCACTTTCATAAGGTTGTCGGTTCGACTCTCGTCCCGGGCGTAACATTTTTAATGTTTCTCCATAAATTTAAGTTTCTGCAAGTAACGATTTGCGAAAAAATAAAAATTGCGGAACGAAAAAGGACAGAATTTTTTGTGTTTTTAACATACAACATAGTCCGAAAATAGTTAATTTTTCCTTGATTTTAGTATGTTTTCCTAATTTTGAGTTCAAATTCATGGACTCGAAATAAGGATTCATGATTATTTTTAGTTAAAATTTCCTAAAAATCATGCTTTCCATTATTAGTTCATATTTTCCTTATGTCTATGTTGGGTGTCCACCGCATATGTTTAAATTTGATAAATATATGAATATTCGAACTTTTTTCAAGAAATATTATTTTAGTAAAAATATGTCCTCATTTGTAGTTAACGAACTATTCTGCATATCACCCAAAAAAATAAAATTTGGTAGTACTTAATAAAATTTCCCAGTTTTAAGAAAAAATTAACTCAATATGAATAAAAACATGGAACTAAATTGGAGTATGGATTTTACTAAAATTTAGGAAATAAATTTTTTTGAGTGAAACATTGAACTATGGAGAAGAACAAACGAAACAACTATAAGTTGTCAGATTATGAGGAGAAAATGGATAGGCCATACTCTTGGCAAACCACCTGAAAGTATCACCAGATATAGCCTAGAATGGAACCCACAAGGCAGCCGAAAACGCGGGCGCCCGAAGAACACCTGACGTTGAACAATATTATCTGAGACCTCGAGCTCAATTATTTAACTTTTTTACAAAAACTTAATAAAGTACAAAGGTCGAATACCAAAAATAAAAACAAATCTCAATCATGGGAAGAAATAAAAGTATTTTGTTATGATCGAGTAAGATGGAATAACCATGTAGTAACCCTATGTTCTAGTGTTGGACATTACCGTTCATTGAACGGACCGGCCCTTTTCGTTCCGTTCCTGTAAAGGAACTAGTTCAGTCTTTTCTATCGTTCCATTGGGCTCCTTCATTCAAATGATATTCATTCGGTCAAAAGAAGATTGAACGAGTAAACAAACAGCTGTGTTTGTTTACTCGTTCAATCTTCTTTTATGAACGTGATAAAAAGAATTTTGCCAGACAAGTAAATTGAAAATATATTTTTATGTTCTGCTGATTTTATTTAAATAACATTTGTTAAACGCATGTGAAAAAGACTGATGAAGGTAAAAAAAAATACCTCCGAACGACACCAGTATTTAATTTTGTAATAAATTTAGTGTGACAGCACTAGAGAAATCATTGTTCGGTAAATTTGCCAACAATTAAACAGCTGTTCGAAAGAGAAGAATGGTAAAATGAACGAGCGAATGATCGAAAGATGAATAACAGCAAAAGATCCGAAGTGAACGATGGAACTAAAAAAACGACGTAGCAGGAACCAGATCCAATTGTTCCTTCAAGTGAATCGTTCAATTGAACAAGTTCGTTCCGGAACGACCCAACTCTAATATGTTCTAAAGCGGAATAAATAAATAAAAATTAATACGACAAAACCGAGAACAAAGTCTGGCGTCACAACCATTTCTATCTTGCGAAATTTTAAGTTATTACCTCGGAATTTAACGAAAGCTTCACTACGATTAGGAGATCCAAGGTTTGATATTATGTGCAAGTGTGAAGTTCATGATGTCGGAAATCAGCAGGGAATGGGAGACTCGATAGATTTGGTCAGATATGTTGATATCCTCAAAGGGATGCAAATGATTGAGGGCATTGGTTATCTTCACAGTAATAGGATTCATACTATGTATGCGCTTCTCTGAAGCCATTTTAGTGTAAAGCGATCGGTAAATTCTCTTTCAGGAATGGTTGCAACCTTGGCTACAGGTGAATTGAGGGAGATCAGTTGATGGGATTATCCATTAGTAGCGGACCTTTCTGGCTTTGGAATTAAAATTATTCGGGCAACTTTCCAGATATCGGGGATAACTAGTTCTTGGATAGATAATTCTGGGATTTGGGTCAGTTAATCCAGACCTATTGTACCGAGTTTCATCCACATCGGCATAGAAATCTCGTCTGGACCAAGGGCTTCACGGGGGAGAAAGAGTTGACTTAAAAGTCCTCCTTCAGATTCTTGCATCGCCGAATGCTGCTCACTCGGTCCTGTTCTGCAAACTGTTGTCTACAGACTGGGTTGCACTCTTTTTGTATCGAAATACCATATGTTGCTGAATACAATAGCAGGGAGATTTCTACCCGTATTGGAACCAGACAGATTTTTGATTGTGGACCAAGGTTGTGTCTATGATCCTTGATAGGTTCATCAATTTCAGCATTAGACTTCACAAGTCTTCCATTAGCAGGACTACTGGCAAGAAGCCAATACATTTTTGTAAATTCCGTAAACATTTACCACAGTAAGGCAATTCTGTCAAGATTATACATGTGGCGCAGAATGAGCTTTTTTATTTATGCGATTATTATATTTTTTTAAATACAGTATATTATTGGGGAATTTTTTGCAATTAGCTTTAAAAATTATGTCCTGTAAGTGATGTCCATTTTCTTCCTCGCACATACGTGCTCTTTTTAGCATATTTTCCATAACTTTTCGCAAAATTTCGGAAAAATTCAATTATTTTTGTACGTTGTTCGATTCATAATTAATTCCCCAAGTCTCCCCAAGTCAAGAAAGAATAATAATTAAAAAAGTTATAAAGAATTCAAACCATATAGCTCATTCTGCGCCACCCTGTAGAAAATATTTCGCCTTTCGATCGTGTTTAGATATCATGTGTATTATTATTGTAGTGGATGTATGATATCTTAAATTTATTTTTTACTTCTCACCCAGAATCCTAATTTTTTACTCACATTTGTTTCTCACATTTCTTCACAGGTATTGTTGTCTATGACAGCGTTCGTGATACCACCTGGAGAGTGACTCATCCAGCTATGTATCCAGATCCAGATTTTGCTCAAGCCGAGATTCTAAATGACCGTTTTGTGCTAATGGATGGCGTTGTAGGTTTTACCTTTGATCCACATAAGGGTATTGTCTACTTCCAACCATTCGCCACAGACAGGTAAGATATACATCTATTCTAATTTCCAGACTAGTTTAATGAGGACTTTTCAAATCTCTTCAATAGAATATTTTCCGTAACACGAGAGGTGCTACGAGCAGGACCTATAGCCATCAACCAGGTATTGCCGGTCAAACTGGTGGGAAAGAAATCTTCGCAAGGCATAAGCATCGTCGTCTCTCCCCTGGATGGTAGTCTCATCTTCAGTCCAGTTACAGAGACAGCGGTGGCCTCTTGGAATCCCAACACTAATGAACAACTAATATTAGCCCAGGATCAGACAAGTTTGCAATTTGTAGCAGATATGACCATTTCTGCCCAAGATAATGATTATATCTATATCGTATCCTCGAAATTCCATCGATTCTTTTTGAAAAATCTCAACACGGAAGAATTTAATAATCGTATAATTCGAATTCCTCTGGCCGGAGTGAAATCTGCACATGCTCCGCTAACGCAACTGCCCCAAAGTTATCACACCAGTTCTTTCCCCGGCCTTCCTATACCATTGAACAACTACTATCAACTGACGAATTCCATACATTCCAAATCGATTGGTCATTCAGAGGGCCAAGGTTTCTTTACTCGTCCCAGTGTCAGCAATCATCCCTATCAATTTGAAAGTACCGGTATAATAAATTATTCCGTAAAGAACCCGTTCATGGCTCTGAATCAGGGCGAATCATTCCCACCACCCAAGGAGCTTCGGAATCAGGATCAATATTCATTTTTAGAAAATTTAGCGGCTGCTGACTCCCACCCAACGTCGCTTCCCGGCTTTTATTACCAGAGACCGGTACGAAATGTAAATACGGCGACTAAAAATAATTGAAATCATTGCGGCATAGAAAATAGAATAGAAGAACTCCCCCCGAAAGAAGTATTAGATTATCTCTGTCCGTTTGTGTCCCGAATTTAGAATAACTACAACAGTTCAAATCTCATACGAGTATGTGTAACGTATACGTCAATTATTTGGTTTAGGCAGCCGGAGAAATAGAAAGAGAGAAAAGCAAAGCATACCTTAAGGCGTCATCATTTCCAAGTATCCAACAAATCGAACGATTGGAAGTGTAAAGTAATAATGTCATGTAAATATTTAACTGTTATACTGTCATAAGTGTGTGTAAATAAATAAATTATTAAATAATAATAATATAAACGAAAATATGAAGAAAATTGTGTTTTTATTTGGTGGAAAATTTAAATTTTCGATTACTTTAATAGAAAGTATTTGGGAACTATTATGTAGAGAAATAATAGGCTATTTTTAGACAATCGTATTTTCGCCATCTCCAAATACAGGATATTTTTGGAAAATGGAAACAAACTTGCAAAAATATGGACTTTTTTTTAAAAAAATTTCATTATTAGGAAGTTATTGTACAATGGAGAAGTAGAGACGAGCAACACTGGATATTCAACAAGAAATGAACCTTTGACAAAACAGACTGAATAAATGACAGCAAATTCGACAGATGTAGCTTCAACATTATGACCGTTATCAACTGTCACAGTTCGCTTTTTAAAGACCCTGTATATAATTTAAATTTCATACGAAATTTGAGGTAAGAGAAAAGTACACTCGCTAGTAGAAACAACTGTGGTTTATCCCACATCGAAAGAAATTACGTTATGGTGTTTAAATTTTTAAAAATTTGCTATGTCAGTGAGCATTTAATAAATGTCGCCTTTTTAATGGCCAGAATGGAAAAAAATGCAAAAAGGCACCCTTTTAACTCAAAAACAAGCCCACTTCAAGGCGTCACCAAAATAAAGCACCTGTCCAAACATCAGTAGCAAAAACCGCCGATAAAAACTAATCTCTATTCGACAAATAATAATCTCCCAAATATCAAAATCACTCACTTTGACATTTAGGAACCATTTTGTATGGTAAATTCTTGAAATTTTGTACAGTGTAAAGCTGTTATAATACCAACAGTGCAGTAAAAAATTGGCATAATTGCCAGGCCCCTTTTGGTATTTCCCAAACAAAATGGCCAAAATTGAATGGCTATGTGCATACGATAATACACATCGCTAATTTATAAAAAGAACGTCACATTTTGAGTTATCAAATTTCACTAAAGTGTGATTTAAAAGATCTATACAAAAAACACTATGTATTTGACAAAATGAGATGACTTAACTTCTGAAGTGCGCACAAATATTATTGTCTTCCTCAGGAGTCGGCCCTATCATGGATTAGCTTGTAGATAGTCAAATGTAGGACAATTTTGTATAACCACCTCAAAAAAAATATTTTGAAATGTGACGTTCTTCTTCCAAATGAGCGACATAAACACTTACATTTCAGTAAAGTGCAATGTCTTTGAAGTCTTTACTGTTCAGCACAAAATAGACGTATATTTCAAATCCCCACCCAAATTGACAGATTCATTCAAACGCAACATGTTCGAACGCAATGTTTTCATATTTTGTACGTTAGACAACATTTCCAATGACTATAAATTGACAAAGGATGAACATTTTTTTTGTCTATTATCATATTACAGTACTCACAAATTGGGAGTATACCTTAGTCAGTTTAACCGACTGAAATTTTCTCACTTGTTTTTTTATGTTTTGTCGCACAGTGTAAAGATGCAATGTCTTTTTTGTTTCATAACAAATCTACGTAAGTTGGAATACTGACAATAAGCAAATTATTTATTGCAACACGCTTATATTGATATTTACAAATATTATTTAACGATTATCACTAATTATCTATATTTAATAGAAGTTTTGCAAAATTTCCCCCCAAATAACCAAGTGAGAATAAAGTAAAAATAACCAATAAATTTCTTTATAATAAAGATAATTTATGTGAAAGGTATTATTAATATAGATAATTATCGTCTGAATAAAATAGCAAATTGTCAAAATTAAACACGAAACTTTACTTAGTTATTTTGGAATTGTATAACTGGATAGAAAAAAAGTTAATGATAGGACGCGAGTTGTGGTTGTGTAAATCGTGGCCTTAATTTCGACAACAACATGTATCAAAAACGGTATTGATGAACAAATGGTTTAATCGTACCAAAACTGAAGAGCACATAACTTTTATACCTGAATAAATAAACTCGGAAGTCGCATGTCTACTGTCCATCAATCATCAATCATTGCTCTGATTGATGTTTTGTTAGACAAGACCGATTGCTTATACTGTCTTCAACGGAGCTTGAGACTCCAATTTTCGTTAAGGCATGATAATGAAGGTACTTTCTCTAGAAATGTTAGCTGGTGTAGCCATTGATCGCAATGTAAGCGACATATGACTTATAGGACGAATAATTGATTCTTCGTAGACGACATTGTCATCAAAGACCATTTTGCCAACTGGGTATGCATATGTCTAAGCATGGCTCAGCGAGTGTATATGAATGTGGTTGAATAATGTTTGGTTCATCTATGACCGTCTTTTCATTGATGAATATGTTGAGGGGATTTTTTTTAATACCCCTATTCTAAGTGTGACGAGAATATCTTAATACTAAAGTGTTGTTAGCGATTTAAAAATAGTAGCAACATGAGTTATGAGGTGACTTAAAAATCTGTTTTGGAACACACATTTTTCGGTTAATTTCAACTCATGTTGATTGAATAATGATTTCATCGCAATTATTCTTTTAACAAATCTGATTATTTAAAAAAGGGATGGATAGTTTGAAACTTGGCATTATTTTTTAATGAGGAATAATACTCGAAAATTGTTAAACATCTACATATCGCTCACTCACTTTAAGAGTGACATAACTCAAAATTTTTGAGGTGCCTTACAAAAATCCGAATCTTGCAAATTTCAATAAATAAGTAAGCAACCATATTTCGGATTATTCAATCGTATTTAAACATCTTATTTCATGTTGCTTTTTTTATACGGTCTTAAAGTTACACATCTTGGCAATTTTCAATTTTGAGTTATGTCACTCTTGAAGTGAGGGAGCGATATGTACATTAGTATGGGTCGAAAAATAGTTGAGACGGTCACCCCCTACGTTTATGGATTATTCAAAGGAAATTTCAGAACAACAACAAATTGTTTGATCCGTGCACCCTACTTACGGCAAAAAATAGGTTTTATTTGCAGCACTGTTATTTGTTATCCTATCGAAACAAACCGAATACCGTTGTTCGTGGTTTGTCAATGGCTCCATTTTTCCTTTGGAAAACTTTTGACAACGAAGACAATTTTGACTGTTGACTTCCTGTATTTCATTTTCTGCTTCCATATGATGCCTATTTCTCATTACGACCATAAAGATTCCTTAAAACCATGAAAGTTTTGCTTCAACACTATTTATTTTTATTCACAAAGTTATGAAGGTTTCAAAAAAAGCAGGGCACGATACTCCTTTTAAAATTCCCTTTTTGCGCTGTGTGTTAATCAGGAATCAGCCCAATCATGGGTCAGCTTGTAGATATATAAATGTAGGAAAACTTAGTATGACCCCCTCAAAAAAAATAATTTTGAGTTGTGACGTTCTATTTCTAAATGAGCGATATATATTTCGTGATTTTTGAGAAAAAAAATACAAGTATTCGCTTAATCTGCTGTAACATCGTCGTGAAGCTACCCTTTATCCAGCTGCAGCAGACTTTAGCATTTTTTTTTCTTATTTATTTTCAATGGTTTTGGATAATTTTTTGCTTGGCTCTTTAGAACAACGATACGTAGCCAAATTGTCACACATATATAATGATGTCCAACAATTGCAAAATATATGACAGCGCATAATTTGAGAAAAATCCCGCAAAGCCAATTGCGGTTCATGTCGCTGAATAAAAACTCAGCGGAACAAATATTGTTTTTTCTTAAGTTTTGAAGATTATTCATTATTACAAATACACTTCTCTAGGGATTGTTCTGGTTAAATCTATTTTTATGAACACTTAAATCAAAATTAATGAATATAGCCAATTGCACAGCACGATTAGAAATATCTACATAAACATTACAAAAAAACAATGTACATAATTGTAATGTACATTGTATATAATGTGTTTATATGTCGAGGGCTTATATTCAAAAATGGCTATGAAAAAAACACAACTTTTCAGAGGAGCGAAAAAAACTGTTTTTTATTCTAAGTTTTAAAAGTAATTATTAACTATTCTCTAAAGTTTAATCTAAAGATGATTAATAATTGATTCAATTAAAAAGTTTTCAAAATTTCCTATTATTCGCGCTTTTAGAATTCATAGCCACCTTTACATTTTAAATATGAGCACTATGAAAGTTCAAATTAGCAGATAGCCGTTATTGCACAAAACATAAATAAGATTTATTGTAAACTCGTTAACGTGTTTTAATGCATTTTTGCAAATTTTTATACAATTCAACAATCTTACTAATGTTAAACGGCTGAATCGATTTTCTTGAAATTTAGTGGACAGATAGACAGTGCCGACCACTTGACCCCTGAATATCATTTGAGTTCTAGAAAGCTTAAATATTTCATGCGCATAGACAGCACTGTTGTGTAAATCACGGACTTTTCAAATATTCGTTTTTTGGCCCGTGGTCAGTTCTCGCGCTACCCAAAACTTTTTTATTACTTTTGTTCTTTAGGAAACCTTTTATAAGACTCAAAGTTAAAACTTTGTAAATATAAATAAATTTGTAACTATGTACATACATACTATAAACGGAAAATATATGCGTGAAAAATAATTACTGACAGTGGTCAGTGTAGCAGTGATCAGCAGGTTCATGTATTCTTCATCCAAATTCACTTTATATTACCACATGGATAGAGAGGAATTTTAATTGCGATATTGTCATGACATTTTTTCCTCGACCAGTTCTAATGCTTTTAAAAGGAATAAGCTTTCCATCACGATAGTCTTTAAAGAAAGAAAATAAAATATAATAAATTGATATACGTTCTAGGAAATTACAAGCCTCGTCTTCATGCTGCCCCTTTTTTTAAATTATTTTTCATTTTATTTTATTGTTTATGTTCATAGCCATTTTTAAATTCACAAACTATCGTGTGAATTTATAGGCAAATCAGAAATATTAAAAAAATAGTTTTAGAAAAAAAAGTCGTTTCCAAATTTATATGACCGCCAAATCAGAGAATAATTTGCCATCAAAAAATCATTTTCGAAAAAATGGCTCATAGCCACTTTTAAATGTAAGCCCTCGATGTACTGAAATTACCAAAGATATCGGCCAGAGAATCAAATCTACAGAAACGGATTTGTTCTATATGTTCACTACTTCAATCTGGGGCCTAATTCCCGCATCCGTTTCGTGTCATAATCTGAATTTTCGACGACATAAAACGGCAATTGAATTTTTCACTTATTTTTATATAAATAATTGATAATCTTATTTATATATGCACATACATTTTAAAGATATTAGATGTCACTTAATTGAATTACGTATATTTGAATTTAATGTAATACGGTGTCCTAAACACGAAAAACTAAAAAAATCCCATTTTCTTGGAAGGTGTCCCTAGTATTTGGAACATATTTTTTATACCCTACACCACACTGTGGTACAGGGTATTATAAGTTTGTTTCACGGCAGATGTTTGTAACACCTTAAAATAACACAGCTAGACCCACCTTAAACTATACCGATCGACTCAGAATCACTAGCTGAGTCGATTTAACGATGTCCGTCCGTCCGTCCGTCCGTCCGTCCATGTAAAGTTGTTCGTCGACTACAGGTCGCAATTTCACTCCGATCGTTCTGAAATTTTGCAGTTGAGAGTATTTCGCGGCTGTTAAGATCGCTATTGAATTTGGTTGAAATCGGTTCAGATTTAGATATAGCTCCCATATATATCTTTCGTCCGATTTGACCCTTTAGTCCTATAGAAGCTGTATTTTACATCCGATCGTTTTGAAATTTAGAATGGTAGAGTTTCTTGATCCACGAACCAACATTGCCGAATTTGAAGAAAATCGGTTCAGATTTAGGTATAGCTCCCATATATATGTTTCGTCCGATTTGGCCCTTTAGTCCTATAGAAGCCGTATTTTACTTCCTATCGTTTTGAAGTTTAGAATGGTAGAGTTTCTTGATCCATGAACCAACATTGCCGAATTTGAAGAAAATCGGTTAAGATTTAGCTATAGCTCCCATATATATGTTTCGTCCGATTTGGCCCTTTAGTCCTATAAAAGCTGTATTTTACATCCAATCGTGTTGAAATTTAGAATGGTAGAGTTTCTTGATCCATGAACCAACACTACCGAATTTGAAGAAAATCGGTTAAGATTTAGCTATAGCTCCCATATATATGTTTCATCCGATTTGGCTCTTTAGATCCAATCGTTTTTATACCCTACACCACACTGTGGTATAGGGTATTATTTAAGTATAAAATGTCCCAAAAGTAAATTTATGTAAACAATTTATACATGAATTACAAAATTTATATATCAGAGTTATTCAATATTACGAGAGTGGTGTAGGGTATTATATAGTCGGCACCGCCCGACTTTAGCCTTTCCTTACTGGTTTAAGTATATGCTCGATAAAGCCTGCATACATACATGTTAATTTAAAGGAGGACTACAAATTTTAATAATGACACATTCACGTGAAACTAAAAATCTTTACCAAATTACAAAGAAAAAATATGTATGGGGGCAATATCTAAATCTGAACCGATTTTCCCCGAATTTGGCGGTATTATTTCATGTAATAAGAAACCTCTTTCTGCCGAATTTCGCACTGATCGGATATAAAATACAGTTACTACAGCCCTGTCAATCAAATCGGGGGAACACATATATGGGGGCTATATCTATTAATGAACCAATTTCCTCCCAAGTTGACAGTGTTCATTCATGTAAAAAGAAACCTCTTTCTAGCGAATTTTGTACCGATCGGATATAAAATACAGTTTTAAAGGGCTTACATGTCAAATCTGGTGTAACATATATATGGGGGGCTATATCTAATCTGAACAAATTTTCCCAAAATTTGTCTAAGTGTATCACGAGACTGCTCTGTGCCAATTTTTTTACAAATCGGATCACAAATGTTGTTATACAATGCATATATGGCAAATCGGAGGTATATATACATATATGGGAGCTATATGTAAGTCTGAACCGATTTTAACCAAATTCAGTAGGGATCGTCCTTGGGCCATAAAAAAGATGTGTGTAAAGTTTCGACCCTAATTGCGATCAGTACTTTGATTACGCTACAAAAATACATGCACAGAAAACGGACGGACGGACCGACAGACGGACTTAGCTAAATCAACTCAGAAAGTGATTCTAAGTCGATCGGTAAAATAAACGATGGGTCTATTTCTTCTCCTTTTGGGTGTTACAAACAAATGCACAAATTTATACATAATTCTCTGTACAGTGTTGCCAGACGAATTGACCGAAAATCTCAAATCGTCAAAATAAATTTTCGAAATCGTCAAAAAATCAACACAAAAATCTACCAGTAACGTACAGCTTTTGAGTTTTTTTATGGATGGAGGACATGTTTCGGAGTTAGATAAGTATTAATTGGTACTCTCAAATGATTTTTGGGGTTCCTCAAAGTGAACATAAAATTAATTTTGTTGGCGGATCTCACATTCTTCAACGACATTAATAATTAAATTTGGCAGAAACATATCTCATACATATTAATTTCTTACGTTTGAAAATAGTCTTGCTCATATATTATTTATTTCTTTACGTCATGAAAGCCACTAGGTTTACCTCATTGGGACGAAGTTTGGCAAAATGCATATAACCATTCACGTCAACAGGGTCCAGTGTAGATCCATTGTTTTATACAGCCCCATGCAAAGGTTCCATTAGATTCAACTTCTTGACGCATTAGAAATCACTAGTATCAACCCATTAGACTGAATTTTGACAATTTAATATTATCTAGAACAACTCAAAGGGAGACTGGAATTTGGTTATATGTGTTTACTTTTACCCATAATCATTCGTGTAAGTACTGACCTCATTGGTCAACATTTTGGTATTTGGTCTACATATAAGTAAACAACCATATTTCGGATTATTCAAGCGTATTTAAATATCTTATTTCATGTTACTTATCTTTTTATACGGACTTAAAGTTACACATCTTGGCAATTTTCTATTTTGAGTTATGCCACTCTTGAAGTGAGTGAGCGATATGTGATCAATTTTAGCTGGAACGATTCGTTGGAATGGTGACCTAGGTTCACGTTTTGACGTAGCCCTTACTTTACCTAAAAAATTTCGCTGTATTTTCCTCTGCCAATTTTACAACTTAACAAAACTTTAGAGATTTCTTTTGTTATGTTATTGAGTGCGTTCCATAACATTTGAGACACTTTTTAACATTTCTGATTTTTATTTTAAAAAGATAAATGGGAGAGTAAATATATCCCGAAGGAATTATAATATAAGAACAATGCTTATATTAATAAGAATATATATAATATCTTATATATAAATATTATATTAAAAAATATCTGTTGTAGTTGCCACAACCAACTGTTTTAAAAAATTGGCTGTTCTGACAAGTTGTCAGTCATATACTACCAACTATTAATTAAAAACAGTTTTCATTAATTTTCATTTTATTTATTGAACAAAAAACAAAACAATTCATAACAAATTCATAAAAATCCCTTATTACAAATTCCCACTATTATGAGATGAGGAAATATTTGATACACATTTTAGTACACGAAAAAAAAAAACACAAAACTTGTATACAAATATCGCTTAAACCTGTGCCTTCGATTTCATGATTGTTGCTTTTACCCAAAGAAAAAAATCGCTTCTGTAGTATATTTGGTGGAAACATATTATTTTCGGGAAAATTAACTTTTTTTCTATAAGACGGAAGAAAATTCCTGTAACTTATTTAAGTATTTCCCCGTTTTTTAAGATTATTTGCACCGAAACCCCGAAAAATAGATATTCAACAAGAGAAATTCAAACATATTTTTAGGTATGTAAATATCAAATATTTGCACAAAAATATATTTTATTTAAATTTTGCTCTCAAAAATATTTTGTTTACTGTTTTTTTCTCCGTGTATTTTTTATTTATGTAAAACATTTTGCACAACATATTCTGCATTCCACACATTATTATCCACACGAGATTATTTTTGATTACCTATACCGTTCTTCAATAAAACGTTGAAGATTTTTTATGTCGAGTAATTTTATTTTTTGTTCGTCATGTATCAGCAAAAAAACAGCAACCAATCTTTCGGTTGTATTTCCCAAAATACATTTAATTATTCTAAATTTGGGAAATGATTGGGATAACCAACAAACGATTATTAATATTTTTTCTGTTGTAGTAAACAATTATTCGTTGCTTTAATAATCTTTGGTCTATTGATACAATTTCTGTTGTCAAGAATAAAACATTGGTTGTCACAACCAAAAATTGATCATATGGTACTATAATGAAAATTTAAAATTGGTTACCACAACTAACCGAGTGTCAATGAAAAAAACAATCTTAATTCGATTGATACAATTATCGATTTAGTTGCAAGCATTTTCATTTGATCCTATCCATGTTATTATTGTTGTTTCAAATATATAAATTCAACCGACAGACGGTGTAGGCAATATACTTTTTGTTGCTAGTACTATTTTTTATTGTTACAATCGAATTCCAACCAATTATTTACTTTTTGTTGCTAGTACTATTTTATTATTGTTACAATCGAATTCCAACCAATTATTTACTTTTTGTTGCTAGTACTATTTTTTTATTGTTACAATCGAATTCCAACCAATTATTTTCCTGGGTGAAGCTTTAAGAAATTATATTTTCTATTTTCAATGTCTTATGCATTGTAGCATTAAAATTTACTTGTAAAAATCCCATTACCATCAAAAAACCAGTAAGGAAAGGCAGAAAGTCGGGCGGGGCCGACTATATAATACCCTACACCTCCCTAACAATGCGATAAGGGTCATTGCCATAATAATTTTGAATAATTGGTAAATGGGTAGAAACATATTATCTAATTCTGAACCGATAATCGCTAAATTAAGCAATATGCGTTCCTAAATTAAGAAACATCTTTCTGGAAAATTTTAATGATCGGAAGTACAACCTCTATAGTGGTTTGATACCAAATCAGGAGGAACATATATATGGAGCTTTAATATAAATCTGAACCGATCTTCCCTGAATACTCATGCATGTAAAAAGACCTCCTTCTGTCGAATTTCGTACTGATCGGATATAAAATACAGCCTCTACAGCGCTTACATGTCATATCGGGGGTAACATATATATGGAGCTATATAAGTTATATCTAAATCTAAACCGAGTTTCTCCGAATTTGGCAGTACTCCTTCATGTAGAAAGAAACCTCTTTTTGCTGACTTACGCACTGATCGGATATAAAGTAAAATTTTTACAGCGCTCACATGTCAAATCGGGGGTAAAGTATATGTGGGGGCTATATCTAAATCTGAACCGATTTCTTCCAAATTTAAAAGTGTTCATTCATATAATAAGAAACCTCTTTCTGCTGAATTTCATACATATCGGATATAAAATAAAGTTTTTACAGCGCTTACATATCAAATCGGGGGTAACATATATATGGGGGCTATATCTAAATCCGAACCGATTTTCTCCGAATTTGGCAGTATTCCTTCATGTAATAAGAAACCTCTTTCTGCCGAATTTCGCACTGATCGGATATAAAATACAGTTTTTACAGTAACATATATATGGGAGTTATATCTAAATCTGAACCGATTTTCTCCGAATTTGGCAGTATTCTTTCGAGTAATAAGAAACCTCATTCTGCCGAATTTTGCACTGATCGGATATAAAATACAATTATATCCTGTACCACAGTGTGGTGTAGGGTATAAATATATTTACCTTGCCCCTGCCTCCAACTTTCATTTAATTTTTTTATATTGTGAGTCATTACTTCCAAATACTATGGGTACGTTTTCTGAGTATTTGAGAAAAATCTAATTTTGTACCTGTGACACTTGTCACAATTCCACACATAGTATTAGTTTCATGGTCGCTATCATCGGGAGCAAAATGGGCGAAGTTGCCCCCCATTTTTTGGTACCTACCATACATATGGATCATTTTGCACAAAAATTTAACGGCTTTTAACTTTGATTTCAGTCCAAACAAATACTTGAACTTTTATGAAGTGTAATGCTTTACCCAATATATATTTATATAATGGACGTTATTGCCACGTTTTTCTTGGTACCTTAATTTAATTTAAAAATTGTTTTTGCTTTTTTATCAAAAACTATATTTTTAGCAAAAAAGATATATTTCTGAGCAAAAAATAAAAATAAATATACAGTTTTTGACAAAATTGCAAAAATAATTTTTAATTTTACAAAAAAAAAATCGGCGAAAAATAGTTTTGCGAATTTTTTATGTTTTAATATTGAAGAAAAGGCTGACGACCACACTTTGGGTAAAATTTTCTAAATGCTATAGGTAAGTAGTTACATGAATGGGACAAAAGGGCCGTTGGACCAAAATGTCAAAATTCAACACCCTCCAACTCGGCCAGTCCTTAACCGAATTGGTTTAAAATTTGTGTCATAACTACTGTCCAATAGGACTAAAGTTGGTGCAAGTTTAATACCAATCAGAAGACATCGATTTAAAAAAATTCACTCACTTGATATGAAATCCCTCATATGTCAATTCCACTTTGGAAATTGAAAGTGACTTCATTCCGGTATAAAAATTCGTTTTACATTTTCACTAGACGCAAAATTCGGATTTCGTGGCCCAACATATGAATTACATTACTCGCAAAGTAAGTGCTTCGTCGGTTTACTCGACTGAAATGTTCTTACTTGTTTTCAAAAATAAATTGTCAACATTTATAGAAAAAAAATGTATTACATTCCAGTGGGAGGTAGCAATAAATCAATCCCCTGGAATTCGCAAATAATTGGAATTCCCAATAAATGTGCACTAGAGTCAATCTACTCCGTTAAAAAAAAACCCATTCAAGAATATCAACCTCTCAATTAATCACGTCTCTATGTGCAATTTCAATATTTCAAATCAGATTTGAAATATGTCAGTCCTATTCGTTAATTCAAAAAAATGTATTAAAGCAACAACAAAAGAATACGAGTATATGTCTACATCTACTAGTACATCTTCAGATGATTTTTTTATTATAACTGTAATAATAATCAGTAATTAATAAAATGGGTTTTTATAAAAACTTTCAATACTAAAAATAATATTCGATAGAAATGAAATATGTACTCGTAGTCAAATATTTATAAAAAATAATATAAACAAATTCGCCAAAGGGCAATTTGTGGTTTTTTGTTTGGTTTTTATTTTGTTCACCTCACAACGAAATAGAAAAACCCGACTAATATACTATACAAACAATTTCGGAATAAATTACAGTGATTTTATTTATTCAGTAATTCGATTGATTGATTTTAGTTTTTGTTCGTGCGATTCGGTTGTATGTATTCTATTCAAACATCTATTTTGTCACTCACAACATGCTCGGATTTTTATGTATATTATATGGAGAAATATAAGTAAAACTACAATTAGAATATAAGTTTAATTTTTAAAATGCGGTTTTAAATTAGTTTGGCCTTAAAAAACTCAAAATGTGTATGATAGGATTTTGTGCAGACGATTTTGGGCCAAATTAGTTTGACAACATCATTGATAACAAGTCCACATAGTACATATACAGCGAGTGTTCTTATTAGTTTCTTAACAAATCCTAGCCCTGTTTACGATGTTAGATGAATGATAGTGTGTGGTTTTACGAAAACGATAAAGCAATATAAAGCGATTAAAAACAAACATTATCGTCAATTTCCAACTAAGAGTCATATTTGAGACTTGTCATATAGCTACTTATAATAGTAGTAGAACTTTTCATAAAGATGACCGGAAACTGTGTTTCGTGTAAGTACGTGTACACATTTATATTAGGGTGGTACAAAATTACATTTTGTTCTTCGAACACACTTTCCCATAACTTGTGTGGTAATTATTTAAGCGCCTTTTATATTTTTTAGATGACTTTTGCAATGACTAAAGACTGACCATATAATAAGTTCCATACTTATACCCTCACTTTAGTGTGACGAGGGTATATATCATTTGCTACGGAAACAAGTAAGAAAGTTTTAGTCGGGTAAACCGACTAATGTATACCTTCACTTTGTGAGTAATGTAATATGGAATATTAAACGAATTATTCTGTCAATTTGTGTGGGAGGTACCAGAAGGTTTTTAACAAATACACCTATTTTTCGCTGAATAGTAGATACTTTAAATACATTGCACTGCGCCGAATTATAAGCGTTTATTTGCACTGGTTTATTAACGTCACGAGATATTAAATTTTGGTATGATTTGGACATTTTGTGTGGGAGGTACAAAAAGGGGCGTGGTGATAACGGCCATTTTTTACAGGGCTATAGACACTTCAAAAGCGTTACACTGTGCAAAATGTTGTGGCATTTTCGTGCATTGGTACTCATGTTGTGAGCTCTTAACTTTTTATGCAAAATTGTATCTTTGTGCGGGAGGTACAAAAAGGGGCGTGGCAATAGCGTCCATTTTTCACAGGGCTAAAGACACTATAAAAGCATTACACTGTAGAAAATTTCAAGTATTTGTATACACTGGTATTAATGTTATAAGCTGTTAACTTTTGGTGCAAAATGTTACCTTTGTGTGGGAGGTACCAAAAGGGCGTGAATATAACACCCATTTTTCACGGGACTGTAGGCACTATAATAGCATTACACTGCACAAAATTTCAAGTATTTTTATACACTGGTATTAATGTTATAAGCTGTTAACTTTTGCTGCAAAATGGTGCATTTGTGTGGGAGGTACCAAAAGGGGCGTATCAACTTGGCCCATTTTTCTCGAGTTGATAGCGACTAATGAACTAATGCTATGTGTTTATTTTCAGAAGATTCGAATAAGTAGTATAGCATTAATTAAAGATTCAATATTTTACAACATTTTAACACTTTGTGGGGGAGGTACTAGAAGGAGTTTACCAATATGGTCCATATTCGAACTTAGCCGGAGATAGAAAAAAATATTACCACGTACCAAATTTCAAGTCAATCGGTTACTCCTTTCGAGAGTTATCGTGCGCACCATCCAGCAGACAGACAGACAGATAGACAGACAGACAGACGGACGGACATTGCTCATTTGTCTTAAAATGATCCAAAACTAATATCCGCCGAACATACTTAGGGTCTTAGATCCTTCGATGTGTTACACTTTTTTTCGTAGCAAATGATATATACCCTCGTCACACTAAAGTGAGGGTATAAAAAGTGTAACACATCGAAGGAGTGACCTAAGACCACAAGTATGTTTGGCGGAAATCCGTTTTGGGTCATTTTAAGTCGAATGAGCAATGTCCGTCGTTCTGTCTGTCTGTCTGTCTGCTGGCTGGTGCGCACGATAACTCTCGAAAGGAGTAACCGATTGACTTCAAATTTCGTATGTGGTAATATTTCTTTCTATCTCCGGCTAAGTTCGAATATGGGCCATATTAGTCCACTCCTTCTGGTACCTCCCCCACAAAGGGTTAAAATGTTGTGAAATATTGGTTCTTTAATAACTGCACCATTTTGCACTAAAAGTTAAAAGCTTATAACATTAAAACCAGTGTTTAGAAATACTTGAAATTTTGTACAGTGTAATGCTTTTATAGTGTCTACAGTCCAGTGAAAAATGGGCGTTATTGCCATGCCCCTTTTGGTACCTCCCACACAAATGGACCATTTTGTACCAAAAGTTACCAGCTTATAACTTCAATACCAGTGCATACAAATACTTGAAATTTTGTACACTGTAATGCTTTTATAGTACCTAGAGTCCAGAGAAAAATAGCCGTTGTTGGCACGTCCTTTTTGGTACCTTCCACACTAATGGACCAGTTTACACCAAAAGTTAACAGCTTATAACTTGAACACCAGTACATACTTTAAAGTTATTAAATGCAATTTAAATTGATAATAATTTAATTAAAACAAAAAAATAAATAAATTTAGTTTTTTTGGGTCTCAAGGTGAGGGGATTCATAAGTCGGTTTCCCGACAGAACTTTCTTGGGGACTATATTGCCTCTCTCTACTCTTTCTGGCACCTCTTCTACAAAGTGTTTCGAGAATTTGTACTGTCGTCCCTTTCCTAGTAAGTTTATTAGCTTTGCAGTTCCCCGGGATATCCCTATGTCCACGTACCCAAATGAGGGGAGTGTTAAACTGCTCAGCTATCTTGTTGAGAGACTGCCCGATGGATGCTACAGGTATCTGGTAGTCTATAAGCTACGTCAAGACTGAATTCTTTGCAGTACACTCCGAAGCCAACTTTATCATCAAGCTTCAAACCATCTTTGTAAATGTGTGTGGAGATGTGTTCGATTTCCTGGTATTCTCCAAAAGCTATTCATCTCCGACAGGTACTGAAATGGCGGTCCAAAAATTTGCCGACCTAACAAAGACAACAGATACAATTTGGAAATACAATTTGGCGTCTTCAAATACACTGAGGTTGTTTACTTTTAACGGCCAATTTCACAATCTCCGGTTATCGTACAGTTGGAGCTAACCTACAGTTAGTTATAGCTATCAAATTGTATTGAATTTTTATTATTTAACTATGAGTTAGCTTTAACCGGAGGTGGTGAAACTGAGGGTAAGTGTTCAAAAAAATAAAACAATGTGGCGCTTTGAAACTTAGAACATATGTTTTAATTAGAAGGTTTGCAACTTTCCACGAAAGTAATTTTTTCAAACTACTACCACCATCGTATTTTGGTTTGTTTTTGTATTTTCGTTTGCCATCTATATGTCAGGTCGGCTAATTTTGGGACCACCGTCCTTCTAGCCAATTTGTTCAGAGCCATAACGGATAATGCGATTGCCACGACATCTGCATATGCCACACCTTTCTAGATCTAAAAGAATTATAGAGGACACAGTGATCCTCTTTGTACCAGTAAATACAAACACTTGAAATGTTCTACAGCTTTACACCACCTAAAGTCCAGTGAAAAATGTACGTTGTAGCCACTCCCATTTTGGTACCTACCACACAAACTGTCTTAATCGTACAAAAATTTAAAATTCTGAACTTTAATACCAGTAAGCATTTAAAATTCGGCACAGTATAATGAATTTGTAATATCTATGTAATGTCGAGGACAAAAACGCCGTATTTGTCAAGTCCCTTCCAATACCCATTTGAGACAACTTTAGCAATGACTACAGACTGACGAAGAAAGAACAAAATGTTCCGCCAACCCACACAAAGTACCTTATTCCATACGACATTACTTACAAAGTAAGGGTATACCTCAGTCGGATTACTTGACTGACATTTTCCTACATGCTAAAATACTTACGAGTATACTTTTTAACATTTAAAAAGGTTTTAACTAATAATAATAAAAAAATAGTTTTAAGTTGTAAAATATAATTTTATTATATCTATGGCGCAAAATATTTAAAATCAGGGCATTTTCGTCTCACTGTGTGTAGATTCTCAATCTAATCTTGAGTATTATTCCATTCCCATTTTTTTGTATATTCTCTTATTTTGCTTAAATAACAGAGACAGAAAAATAACATAGTTTTAAAAGTTTTTATGGACCACCCTAATGTACTTGTGGACAAGGCACGAGTTTATAATTACTCATGATATTTTGAGGAAGAAGATTTCCTTAGAATGCTGAAACATAAGTAGAGAAGCATATAAAGCTCATCACTGCGTTCGATAAAAACGAATGTTCCAAAAGGGGGTGTGGCAATAACACCCATTTTTCTCGAGTTGATAGCACCTACGAATCTTTTACTATATTTGGAACTAGAGAAGATTCGGGAAAGTTGTATTGGAATAAATGCGATAATTGCTGTCATGTACATTCATAAACGTTCAAATTGTTCAAATACATTCACGAATGTCAACGGCATTTTTCGCGTAATATGGAAATGTTCAACTCTAACAAAATTACATCGTTGACTCAGATGAGATGATGAATTCCCGATATCGATTGATTACCTCTAATGTAACATCTATTCAACAATCCAGAGATACATATGTGAAATGAACCAAATCAAGCCTCAATTGCCGATATTAACTAAAAATTATGAATAGTATTAATAGACACACTCGTAGTATAAACTCCTGGACATGTCAGCATTGTTGATCTGTAGAGAGCATTTCGCACCGGGAGTAGGTAGTGTTTGTAGATACGAGTATTAAAAAATCTGGCCGGCCGGTTTTACGACGCCTTTACCGGTTTTAGGTCGTGCTAAGTTCGTAAACAACACAATCGTTGAAATAGAAAAGAAATGGCAAAAAACATCAAACGACACAAAATTAATACGAAAACACAATATGAAGATGTTATGAAGTTTTGAGAGTATTGTTATTATCTCATATTAATTATCATTATATATCGTACATGTCATCGCACAGTGGGCGCTAGATGTTTTCGATATGGTTGAATTCTTCTGTGTTGTTAGTCATTAAAACAGTACAGAGTAAAATGAATTTAAATGTTCGGTATGTATAAATGTTAATTAGACTCGTAATACTATAGTCTTTGGACGATCTATATAACGGATGGAATGGGACAGAATGGCACGAAAAGGGATACATTTTCCCAATTTCCAAATGCTAAAATTGGCTTCGTAGTAGCCTTGGGACATGAAATTCTAACTTAAAATTCGTTAAATTCAGTATAAAGTGGCAAATGTGGTATAACCGCTTATTCAAAAATGTTAAATATATAAATTGTAAGCATGACTCCTGTTAAGGTCCTTCCAAAATTCGTACAAATAATAACGGAATTTTGAAATTCACACCTTTTAGGATTAAGCACGGTACTATGTTCCCGTTTCACGGTGAAATCCCATACAAAAACCAAAGTTGTGAAAAACTGAGTGAAAATTTTTCATTTGTGGTACTGTGTTTATTTCAACGTGAGAAATTGACATTTTGCGCCGATACAAGTTAATTGAACGCCGCAACAAATTGAAGCCGCCAGCATTGTACTCCTATTTATTTACATTCATATTTGTCCGCGAGTAATTCATTCAACTGTTGTAAATATAAGCAATACAATTTTCTAATAAAGAATACTAATTTAAATTATCTGAAATAAAGAAAACTAATGCAAAGAACGGAAAATAATTATGTACATGAAATAAACGAGAAGAGTGACATTCCGATTGGATAGCAAAGTAAATGTGCAAAACACTGGAAGGACATGTAACTATATGTAATAATGTGGAATTTGTCTTGCAATTACATATGTACATTTGCGTTTGTATGTTTAGAAAAATCGTGACGAAAAGCCTTGAAAAACTTTGTGAACGGCTAACGCTACCGAAGCAGTAGGACAATGGAATTGGGCAGTGCCTGTGATCTCGTTTTTAAATGGTTATAAAGAAAATAGTGAGTTCTTGTAAACAAATATAATGTAAATCCTTAAAAATAATAATAAAACATATTTTCGGTTCATCAAAACATCATGTTATTTGTTTATATTCGCACAACAGTAGGAAATTATTTTGTTATTTGTAACCTAGCTTCTGATGCCTCACAAGCATCGCCATAGTATCAACACAAAATAAATAATTTATGTATAACAGCACAATGATCTTCAACAATATTTCCTTAACTAAGTCGGCATTATTTCATTTAATTGTTTATTGATTAGAATTTAAACTCGTGTTTGTTTTCAAGAAAAGCAAAAAGGAAAAAATGCACATGCTTATACACACACATTCATATAAAAGTGACATTTCGACACACACACTTCAAATATGCAATGCGACTTTAGTAAAAAAGCGTTCCAATTTTCAACTTGAAATAACATTTTGTGGAATTTTTTCAAGCTGAAAAAACATAGTACCCACCTTTAGGGACAGATCAAATGTACATTCGACTGTAGACGAAATTATAACGAATTTTTTAAATGACAAAACTGGGCGAATGAGCGGATGGTACTGATCTTGACGATAATGAAAAACTATTTAAAATGATGATTTAAATAAAGTACAATTTCAATGGCCATAATTTTTGTCTCAGCTGGTATATCTAATCGCAAATTTTTTTCATTAAATAGCAAATGTTGTCTATCCAGAATAGATAATGAGAAAGGAACCGGTATATAGCCGGATCTAATATATAGCGATTCAAACGCTGAAATTATCACGAAACAAACTATTTTTTAATTTTTATTCGAAATATGTGCACTAATCTAGAACGTTTTTTATATTTTTCGAATTTGACTTTTTCTCTTGAATTTAAAAAATTTTATAGAAAAATGCACAAAATTTTTTAAAAAATTAAAGCTTGTTAGATTTAGATAATCATTTTGACGGCAAATTATTTCGATTATACCCATTTAGGACCTACAATCAAATAAAAAGTTTACGGCCTTGAAAGGGATAATTTTTTATAAAAATTAAATCTAGATATCAGCAGTTCTATAACGAGCGATGAAAGGAGAAAATCGGAAGAAAATTGTACAAGTTATTTCCGGTTTTGTAAAAAATTCAATAAGAATTTCACAAAATTGAGAAAAAAGTGGCATTATATTGCAAAGGGAGTCACGTCGACCTGTAAGTAATGGTCCAAATTATAATGTCCAGGGGTAAATTTCTAAAAGTAATACAGTTTTATGGAAAACCTGGAAATCCCGGTTTTTAGAGGTTATTTAAACCAAAAATAGCCCCTAATTTCGCAATCGCAGAAACGAATTATTTGTGGTTATACTTAAAACAAACCAAATTTGCATATAACCTTTGAGCAACGCGAGTTTTTTTTGACACCACTCTATTCTACAATCATGCCAAGTTTTGTCGAAAACGGTTGTCTGGATAAGATACGGCCGAATTATTTTACGTTTTTTTATTTCCTCCCGCTATGGAACGCCAAAAAGTCTAATCGGAAGGGAAGTTTATATGGAGGCTATATCAAAACATGGATCGACATGCTCCATTTTCAATATGGATCATCCGTAGTCTAAGAAATGCCTCTGTATCAATTTTCGATTAAGAGGACATGGCGATAGATATAATAAACTATTGGTCTATCTCTTTGCTTTTTATGCGTTACGAACAAATGTATAAAGTCATAATACCCTAAAATTGGTATACAAAATGGAGCTTAACACGAATTTCCTCGCTATCTTCCATTCAGATTCTCTGAGATGGTAATGTGTCCATGTCCAAGTAGCTGGATTTCTCATTTGCGAAAACTGGACACTGACATAGAAAATGTTCGATCGTTTCCATGCCTGCCTCCGTCGTAATCTGCCATATGCGGTACATATCGCTCATGTACTTCAAGAGTGACACAACTCTAAATTTAATATATGCCAGGTTGCCTTAAAGAAATGCGAATTTTGCTACACGGGGAAAAATCTGCATTTTTGATATGTTTGAATTGAAAGAAAATATATTTGGAAACGATTTTTTTAAATATTTTATATTTGTTAACAAATAAATTTTATTTAAAAATCAAGAAATTTTGTTTGTAACGAATATATTAATATATTAGAACATAATATATTTGCAAACTCACTTTCACAAATAAAATATGTGTTTACACACAAACAAAGTTATTGCTTAAGAAGTTTTTCAAATATATTTTATTTAAAAAAAGTATTTTTTAGACTTTGCTATGTTTTTCGAATTTTATTTAGTTTTTCCTAGATTTTGTGTTAAACTTTATAGTTAAAAATTTCTTTAGCAGCACTAGCTTTTGTTTTACATCAATAATTTTTAATTTATAAATATTTCAATACATCATTTTTTGTCAATTCATCAATGCAATTTATAGTTACGATTTATGTTTTAATTGCATTTTACAAACATATAAAATTTAAGACATTGATTCGTTGCCAAAATACATAAATACAAATTAATCTTTGTTTCGGAAATATTAGTTTCAAATAAAAAAATATTAGAACGGGAACATATCTTTGTTTAGAACAATATCCTCCCAAACATATAGTATTTGTGTGTGTCAAATATTATACATTTGGAGTGTACCCTAAACATTTGTATATTTCAAGCAGAATATGTTTGGGACAATATACTACAGAAGCGATTTTTTTTCAGCGTGTAATGAACATAAATAAATCTAAGCGCATTTCTTTTTATTAGAAAACAGACAAATAACGGATCATACTACACGCAAAAAAATCGTTTCTGTAGTATATTGTCCCAAACATATTCGGCTTGAAGCATATATATATTTAGGGTACTCTCTAAATATATAATAGTTGGTACTCACAAAAATTATATATTTGGGAAGATGTTGTTCTAAACAAACCTTTGTTTCCATCCCAATATGTTTTTTTAGGGACTATTATTTCCGAAACAAATATTCATTTACATTTAAGTATTCAGAAAATATCTAAATTGTGTTAAATTGTTCAGTAATTAAAAGTAATAATAATAAGTAATTTTTAGAAATTTTTAATGTTCTTAAAATAATAATAATAACTGAAATCCTATAATCTTAGATCAAAATAAATTACTTGGAGGATTGACACCTAATGATTGCTTTGAATACTTAGAAATTTTAAATGACTGATTTAAAACAAAACTGGGAGTTACAGTTCGGAACCAAGGAAAACCAAAAACACAGAAAAAGATTTGAAATTTTTTTAAATAAAATATATTTGGAAAATTTTCTAAAGAATTATTTTATTTGTACTTAAACACATATTTTATTTGAGAAATTTAGTTTGCAAATATATTTTGTTGTAATATATTAAATTATGCGTTCCAAATATATTTTATTGATTTGCAAATAAAATTTATTTGTTCAGAAATACATGATACGAGGGTTTCTATATATATATCTGGCCTAGGCAACACTAAGTATGTACCACTCAGAATTGACCGTCCTACGTTGCTCAAGCGGAACAGTCGCCACATGACCATTTTTGCCGAAGAAACAGGCGACCATTTGCTTCGAAGTGCATCTACGAACAACTTTAGGGCTCATACGCATAGATCTAAGATTCGTCACCTGTGACGATCTTATAAACGTCTTTCGAAGCACCGCGGTTTGCACCAATCGACACGAGCCTTTTTTTAAGCGATTGTCAAATTGTGCGGGATCCAACGAGAACAAACCTTTTTTATGGCTAGGTGTTCATGCAATATCGAATGTATGCTGGTGGAAGAAATGCCCAAGGATGCCTCTATCTCACTGTATGTCACATGACGATCTTGCATTATCAGTTCACGCACAGCATCAATGTTCTCTGGCACAACGGCCGTTTTTGGACGACCTTCACGACCTTCGTCTTCGAGCGAGCGCCGGCCACGATTGAATTCATTAAACCAGTTTTTCACAGTGCTATAGGATGGAGCTTCATCGCCATACAAAGATTTAAGTTCATCGATGCACCCTTGTGATAATCCACGTCGAAAGTTGTGAAAAATGATCGCACGAAAATGTTCACAAGTTAATTCAATTTTTTTGTTGCCAAATTGAGTCACTGTAAACAACAAAAATGATGGTCGTACGTCAAAACGTTCTGAGTACGTTTATGCTAAAAAATGTCAAACTTTCCAACGGAAATGTCAGATGGCGCCAGTAATATATATAGCAATCCGTATTTAAATATTTGTGTTCCAAATATATTTTCATCCGACTCAAGCATATCAAACAAGGCGATTTTGCCCCGTGTAGCGATTTCAAATATCTTATTTCATGTTATTTATTTGTTTATACTGGTTTGAAGTTACTCGTCCTGAAAATTTTGAGTTATGTCACTCTTGAAGTAAATGAGCGATAGTGTCCTGGTGGAACACTCATCATCTTACTAGTGTTCAGTATTAGTTTCAACTACTTGTTTTCTGCTCATCTTTATAATTTCTCCTACTGCTTCGCTGTCCATTTTGAAATAAATGCAGCAATTGCAACCAACTTTCAGCAAAGGAAATGCTGAATTATATCCAGTTTAAGTTCACATTCCTGCTTCGTTTTCTTCTTGCCATCACCACTTACAAAAAATATTTAGGGATTCCTAACCGGGGAGCCAAGGCTCTCTAAATACCGTAGTGAACTTCATGGGAAGTTGTGAGAATATTTAAAAAATATATCACTTAACATCTTTCGTTCTCACAAACAATTTTATTGACAATTTTTGAAAATGTCAAAAAGTTTATTGTATTAATCGTTACAGTCGAAATTTGTATTATTTCAATACTATTTGATTTTTCAAAGGATTTCTATCAAACAATATTTATTTTTATTTACTCGATATATTAAAAAACTATTTTGAAAATACTTAATTAGGAAACGCTATGCATATGTACATAAATATATCATTGCGAAATCATAACAAAAAAATAAGTAGACTTTTTGATATTTTTCCAAAAATATATGATTGGGGAGCCATATAGTTAAAAGGGTTGGGAGACTCTGCTCTAAAATAACTCGTTTCACCATGGTCCTCAATTAAGAACGATATAAAGGCCAAGAACAGAATGCAATAACCTGCTCCATATAAGTTCTACTGCATACATTCGCATGTACGCACTGTGGCATAAGTATGTATAGTCGTATCCATAAAAATATAAATAAAGTACTTACATATACCCTAAGTACTATAAATAACCAAATTTCATTAGATAAGCTTCAACTTTGAACCAGTATTGCTGGAAACCTCAAAATAGTTGCCTAATAGGTCTAATTTTTTAATTGTTTAGTTACATTTATTTTATTTTATAATTATTTTACTTCGAAGTAAAAAACGGTTCAAACCTAGTCAAAGTCGACTTTTTTAGTTGCGGAAGAATAATGGAAAAAATAATTATGCGATATGCAGTTCAAGTTTCAATTGATATTAGTAATTATTAGTTTATATTCAGTGATAACAATAAATATCTGCTGGTATTGAAAATGTATTAATCTATAACATTCAATTTTATATTCATTGTCTCTTCCTCATAATAGGACATCCTATACATTTTTAATAATACAGTGAAACCTCGGTATAACGAATACTCCGAAATATAACGAATGACATCATTCTAAACAAAATTGTCTATCGAATATTTGTACATATATTAGAGTGACTTCATTTGTGAGGACGAAATAAAAGGTTCGCATTCTTCAAAGCTTATACGCAAATTTGGTTTGTTTTAAGTACAAGGTGGCGCAAAAGTAACCTTTCGATGTTTTTTGTGCCAAAGTCCCAGACCGATTATTGGTCAAATAAATAGTCAGCAATATTCCGCGTTCTGGAGCAGTGTAGCGTAACATTGTTTATTAACGTGTATTTTGCATGTGTTTACTACACAAATGTCAACATTAGGCATTAGGGGCCAATCGCAAAATTTATAGGAGGATTACTTTGCGCCACCTGTTATATTGCATTACAAAAGCTTCGCAAACATTTCTTCTTTTTAAACCTAACTTTTGAATCAGCTCTTTGAAAATAGCTTGTATATTCGGAACCTTGTATATTCCACCACCGCCACCTTGTATATTCGGAAAATATTTCGTTTCTGCGATCACGAATTTAGGGGCTATTTTCAGTTTAAATAACCTCTAAAAATCAGTGCTCCCCTTAAAAAATTTTAAATTTTTATTACGTTTAGAAATTGATCACTGGACATCTGGAACATTCTTTATAGGACGACGTGACTTTCTTTATAAAAATTGCAATATAAAGTCACTGTTTTTTCAATTTTAGTGCACTTTTCACAAAATCGGAAATAACTTCTAAAATTTTGGTCTGCTTTTCACATTATATGGCTCGTTATAGAAATTCTGATATCTCGAATTTATTTTTATACAAAATTTACCCTTTCAAGGCCGTAAACTTTTTATTTGGTTGTTGGTCCCCAATAGGTTAAAGGGAGTTAATTGCCATAAAAATGGTCCTATACCCATTATTTCAACCTCAAAAGGTTGAAATAAATGCTTGCAGTTTGTTTTAGAGAAACCCATATTTTTAAGTCGATAAGAATAAAATAAATTTTTTTTCTACTACCACACTCGGCGTATTTTTTCTGTCAAAATCAATTTATTATATCCGTACAAGAATACGAACTTTTGGATAAAATATATATACGTATATGGGGGATTACATGTTTATCGATCAAAATAAAGATAAACCTGGAAACAAATAGAGGCAGAACTATATATTTTAGCATAAATGGAGAATCATTTATCGTAATTGGTTCAGGAACTGCTTCAAATTATTCTAAATGAAGTAGAATTCATCTTCATTTTTTCAGTTTCAAATATATCGGTTTCAAATATATCTTACAAGATATTACGAAAAAAATAATTTTTTTTAAAAGTTTTAATTTAATTTATACCATCACTTTAGTGATACAAGGGTGTACATATATCGAAGGAGTGACCTAAGGCCCTAAGTATGTTCGGCGGACATCAGTTTTGGATCATTTTAAGTCGAATAAGCAATGTCCGTCCGTCTGTCCGTCCGTCTGTTTGCCTGTCTGCTGACTGGTGCACACGATAACTCTCGAAGGGTGTAACTAATTGACTTGAAATTGGGTATGCGTTAATATTTTTTTCTATCTCGGGCATATGGATCATATTGTACCACCCCACAAGGGGGTAACATTTAGTGAAATATTGGTTCTTTAATAACTTATGCGCTTCTTACTCGAATGAAATTCCACACATAGTATTCGATTATTAGTCGCGATCGCCTCGAGAAAATTGGGCGGACTTTGTCGCGCCTATTTTGGTACCTCCCAAATAAATTGACCATTTTGGCACCAACATTTAATTGCTTATAACTTTAATAACACTTCATACAAATACTTCAAATGTTTGTATAAAGTAATGCTTTTATAGTACCAAGAGTCCAGTGAATAGTCGCGTTATTGCCTCGCCCTCTTTGGTACCTCCCACACAGATGGACCATTTTGCACCAAATATTAACAACTTATAACTTTGAAATTTGGCACAATGCATATAAATACTCAGCATTTTTGCACAGGGTAAAGTTTTTAAAATTCCTGCAGTCCTGTTAGAAATGGGAGTTATCACCACACCCGTTTTAGTACCTCCCATACAAAACTGACAAGACATATCAAAATTAAATAGCTCATAGTATGTTTTAGTTATATAAGTACATACCAGTGCAATTTATACATTGCTCCCAAAGTGAGGGTCTAACTTAGTCGGTTTACCAGACTGAAATTTCTTACTTGTTATGCCCTCCACCATAGGATGAGAGGTATATTCATTTTGTCACTCCGTTTTTGATACCTCTAAATATTGATCTGAGACCCCATAAAGTATATATATTCTTAATCGTCGTCTGTTGTACAGTCTACAATAATTGAGCTAGATGACTTAAATTTGGTATACTTCTTATATCTGCAGGTAACTTGGGATTGAAAATGGGCAATATCAGTCCATTTTTTGATATAGCCCCTATATATCTGTCGATTTGACTTCTTAACGTCACAAATGTCAACTGATCGGACTGAAAATTGGTAACTGATTTGACATCGTAACGCCAGAAAAAGATCAAATTTCAAAGAATTTGTTTGAAATTTGGTAGGTATAATGATTTTATTTGTACCAGGAACCATTCACATGCGATCCATGGAGGCTATATAAGATTTGGCATAGCCAAACTTAATCCGTCTTAAATTGTTTTTTAATTAAAACCTCTTAAAAATATCAAGAAGCTCACAATTATTAATATTTTTATTACACTGTAAAAAATATGCAAACACATTTCTATTTAAAGTTCACCGCAAATTCGATCTTTTGCTGTTGTTCCATTTTGTACCGGCTATTATTTTTCTAAATTTTTTAATTTTAATATGTATGTTAATGTGTGTCGCCTCAAATCTGTACATTAATGTACAGTTTTAATAATGCTGAAGCTTTAATCTTGAAATTTGGTACTAGGGTAGTTCTTATCGCAATATAAAATTATGTTTCAAAAACTACTTAATTTTCTCCAATTTTTCATCCAATATGAACTTCTGTCTACTAGAGATTCTGCTGATATGGCCTTGAACGGTGGAGGATATCCAAGATTCGGACACTTTTACCCTTCGATAAGGGTAATTATATTCTATTAGATTGTTTTTTAATATTGCTCAGTTTCTACCTTAAAAGATGAAGCAAAATATCAAGCATGTTTTTATCTTTACGTTTTGTCGATAAATTGTCATTTCTGGCAATACTGGTTCGACATAATTTTTGCTCAATATCGCTCTACACCATTTTCAATTGTAATTCGAAAAAATCAATTGAAATTCGAAGATTCCATTTAAAAATCGAAAAAAATCAATTGAAATTCGAATATTCCATTTGTAATTCGAAAAAGATCAATTGAAATTCGAAAAACATCAATTGAAATTCGAAACGCATCATTTGATATTCGAAGAACATCAATTGAAATTCGAAAAACATCAATTGAAATTCGAAACACATCAATTGAAATTCGAATTTTTCCATTTGAAATTCGTAATACACCAATTGAAATTCGTAATACACCAATATCAATTGATTTTTTTTTCGAATTTCAAATGATGTATTTCGAATTTCAATTGATATTTTTCGATTTTCAATTGATGTTTTTCGAATTTCAATTGATGTATTTCGAATTTCAATTAATTTTTTTCGAATTTCAATTGATGTTTTACGAATTTCAAATGGAATCTTCGAATTTAAATTGACCTTTTTCGAATTTCAAATGGAATCTTCGAATTTCAATTGATCTTATTCGAAATTTAATTGATTTATTTCGAATTACAGTTGAAAATGGTGTAGTCTGACAATTTCTCCTAAATTTCAACACCTATAAGCTGATCCATGATTGGACTGATTCCCGAGGAAGATAATGTTTATCCCCTTACCTTAGATAGGAGGGTATATATCATCTGCTACGAGCCAAAAGTGCAATACATCGAAGGAGTGACCTAAGACCCTAAGTATGTTCTCGGCGGATATCAGTTTTAGGCCATTTTAAGTCGAATGAGCAATGTCCGTCCGTCTGTCTGCTGACTGGTGCGCACGATAGCTCTCGAAAGGAGTAACCGATTGACTTCAAATTTGGTATGTGGTAATATTTTCTTCTGTCTCCGGCTGAGTTCGAAGGGCATTATTGACACGCTCCTTTTGGTACCTTTCACACAAATGGACCATTTTGTACCAAAAGATACCAGGTTATAACTTTAATACCAGTGCATACAAATACTTAACATTTCGTACAGTGAAATGCTTTTGTAGTACCTAGAGTCTATAGAAAAGTAGCCGTTATTGGCACGCCCCATTTTGGTACCTCCCACACAAATGGACAATTTTACACCAAACGTTAACAGCTTATAACTTTAATACATTTGTCAGATCGAAAATGGCAACATAAAGAAATTGTACCATTTTGTTACTGTATGGAAACATCTTAATTCTATGCACCTACATTTGTCTCCCTCATTTCACTCTGCGTTTTAAATGTCGATGGAATTAAGAATTGTGTACAACCAATAAAAACAATCGGTATTTTATATGCCTTTTAAGGCACTGGATGCACTTTTTTCGGATAGATTTGTTCGGCATTTTTTTTCTCGTTTTCCCTACTGTATACCGAGAAAAAATATAGAAAATGTGCAAAAAATCCACCTTGAGTCAAAAAAATCCTTTGGTCATTTAATTATTAACTGAGCCAACTTGACTTGATATGTATATATATACACAATATACTATAAATATGTATACTATATATATTTTTTTGTTTGGACTATCAATTTTTGTTTACTGTTATACCAAAGTGACTTGAATAAAGTAATTTTTATCATAAAACAAAAAGTTTTCCAATTAAAAAAAAATAGTGTTTTTTACGCTTTTTAAATTTTTCATTACGCGTTTGCTTCAGAAAAAGTTGGCATCCCTGATAAATTCTATTTTTCACAGGGCTATAGACACTAAAAAAGCATTATACTGTACAAAATTTCAAGTATTTTTATACACTGGTATTAATGTTATAAGCTGTTAATTTTTGGTGCAAAATGGGGCATTTGTGTGGGAGGTACCAAAAGGGGCTTAGTAACTTCTCCCATTTCTCTCGAGCTAATAGCGACTAATAAACTAATAATATGTGTGGATTCAGAGAATTCGAATAAGTAGTATAGCAGTAATTAAAGATTGAATATTTCAAAACATGTATTTGTCTGCCAGCAGACAGACAGACGGACGGACGGACGGACGGACATTGCTCAAAATGGCCCAAAACGGATTTCCGCCGAACATACTTGGGTTCTTAGGACACTCCTTCGATGTGTTACACTTTTTTTCGTAGCAAATGATATATACCCTCGTCACACTAAATTGAGGGTATAATAAATACATTTACGAATATTTTTTGGGACTCAAGGTGAGGACTCAAGTTATTTTCCCAATAATTAATTGTTTCCATCAAAATATGTTTCCTGCAATATACTCTAAAACAATTTTTTCAATGTTTAGCATTTCACTTTTTTTGCAATTACAATTTACAAATCGTTCGTCCACTGTGCGTCGTCATCTTTATTCTCTACGCCCATTAGCGATTGGCTATTGTCGCTTTACTGTCTCTATAGAGTGAAGAGAATTAATTATTTTTGTCATTTCTCCCCTCGTTTACGCGGCCGATGTGTCGGCAAGGTGTTGTCGATCATCTCCGAAGAAAAATGTTCTTAAAAACCCGCTTCAGGCTTTCATTCTGCAACAGCGTTCGCAGGCGAGAAGACGCGTGTACGGCTCAATTGACAGAGCCCAAACAAAACTGTAAATTCAAGTTAAAACTTGTTGATGTGTTATAAAAAAATAATAAAATATTAAACAGATATATTAACGATTAAAGGTATTTAGCAATAAATAAACAAAATTAGTCTTAACAAAACGCAATAATGAACATGAAAAACCAATAAACAAAATGTAACGAACCATAAAAAAGGCATATAATTAATTATTTCGAGTATACTCAAAATCCAAAAATAAATTTTATTTCGATTAATCGAAACAACACAAAATATTTACGGGATTTTAAATCTGACAATTGGTGAATTTTTAAAGTGAAAGAAAGTGAATTTTAATTTAAAGCATACCCGTATTAAGAAAAAACAAAACTTTTTTTGCATAACTTATTAAAAAATAAATTATCACATTAAAATATGTGCATAAATATTGAGTATGGAAAACGTATGACATATGTTTGTTTTTTTTTTTTGAAAATTACTTTGAAGTGATTTGGGTGAATTGACAAATTTACTTCTGCAAAGTCTCATCGGCATTGACTTCTAAAAAAGTAAAATGAAGACCTATAATATTACAGACAACAAAATGGGACTGACCTGATCAATTTGCATCTAAATTACTATATGAAAAAAGGAAAACTTTTTCAAACTGTTTGTAACCATTTATATAAATTTCTCATAAAAAAATACAAATTACAGGTTTTAGCAAATTCGTATAAAAGTTACTATAATAGACGGATTATTAAAAAGTATGGTACATTATTGTAATGCAAAATAAATAATTAGATGCACAGACTATGATTTCTAAAGTTTTGATAGCAAACAAAAAACCTACAGTCTTAAATCTTCAAAATTGATGATTCAAAACTACATATCTTATTTATGTACATATATACCTTCAAGGACTTATTTAGAAACATGTCATATATATTTTTTGGAAATTCGCAGTAGCCAATTTTTCTGATAGAATCAGTTTTGTTTGTATCTTTATGTTCGTGTATATGTTATTGATATTATAATAAACAGTAGAGTGTACCGAAAATACCTTTTTCTGTTGATGGCTGAAAAGCATGTTCAGAACATGTAAAGAAAGCCAAGAAGTCGAAATCAAAATGTAACCTAATATGGCATAGTTATAACCTCACTTTAGTGTAATGAGGGTATACATCATTTGCTACGGGCCAAAAGTGTAACACATCGAAAGAGTGGACTACGACTCCAAGTATGTTCGGCGGAAACCAGTTTTGGGTAATTTTAAGTCATTTGAGCAATGTCCGTCCGTTCGTCTATGTGTCTATCTGCTGGCTGGTGCGCACGATAACTTTCGGAAGGGTTTACCGATTGGCTTCAAATTAGTTTTAAGCTAATATTTTATCTATCTCAGGCTAAGTTCGAAGATGGGTCATATTGGTCCACTGCCCCCACAAAGGGTTAAAATTTAGTGAAATATTGATTCTCTAAATTCTAAACTCTCAGAATTGAGTCCAAAATCAATGAGCTGAAAAATGCAGTACTGTGTAATCGTCGCAAAATTCTAAGACGATTTAGCCATGTCCGTCCGTCTATTGTAATCACGCTACAGTACAATAATAGAGCTAGGTTGATCAAATTTGGTAGAAATACTTCTTATAGTTGCAGGTTGTTTGGGATTGCAAATGGGCCATATCAGTCAATGTTTTGATACAAAATACGGGTTTTGAGCCATAGATTCCACATTTTTAAAGCAATTCAGCAGAAACTTTGCAGTTTGTATTCTATTTTGACAAGAATTCATCACAGCAAATTTTTTTTAAATCAGTTCATATTTTATTATGTCTATATATGTCGCTATGCCTATAGATGTCGCTCCCAAAAGGGCTTATTAAGGCCATAAACACCACATTTTCAAAGAAAATTAACTGAAACTTTGCAGTTTTTATTCTATTTTGGCAAGAATTCATTTCAATAAAATGTATAACAACTCAAATTTCATTTTGTTGCAGTCCCCGTGTATATGTAGCTCTCAAAAAAATGCTATTTTAAGGCATACATACCACATTTTTCAGGTGAAGAGTTTGGTGGTCTAAAATTTGGCTAAAAATTGGAGCGTTCGTTTTCTTTGATAATTTGCATAAACAACAGTAAGAAAATGCAGTCGAGTAAACCGACTTATGAATCCCCTCACCTTGAGTCCCAAAAAAAATATTAGTGAATTTATTTATTTTTTTTGTTTTAATTAAATTATTATCAATTTGAATTGCATTTAATTACTTTAAATTATGTTCTGGTATTAAAGTTAAAAGCAGTTTACTTTTGGTACAAAATGGTCTATTTTTGTGGGAGGTACCAAAAGGGGCGTGCCAATTACGGCCACTTTTCTCTAGACTCTAGGTACTATAAAAACATTGCACTGTACGAAATTTCAAGTATTTGTATGATCTGGTATTAAAGTTAGAAGCCGGTAACTTTATACAAAATGGTCCATTTGTGTGGGGGGTACCAAAAAGAGCCTGGCAGTAATGCCAATTTTTCACTGTATTGTAGGAACTATTAAACCATTACAATGTACAAAATTTCAAGTCTTTTTATGCACTGGTAGTGCATAAAAAGACCATGGCAACTTCGCCCATTTTTTTTGAGGTAATTGTGACTAATAAACTATGTGTAGAATTTCAGAGGATTCAAATAAGTAGTATAGAAGTTATTAAATAATCAATATTTCACAAAATATTAACTATTTGTGAGGGAGGTACTAGAAGGAGTGGACCAATATGGCTCATATTCGAACTTAGCCGGAGATAGAAGAAAATATTACCACATACCAATTCGTGTGCACCAGCCAGCAGAGAGACGGAGAGACGGACGGACATTGCTCATTTGACTTAAAACGACCCAAAACGAATATCCGCCTAACATACTTAGGGCCATTAACAATAAAATGAACTAGAGTTAAGGCCTAACTACCGGTTATAGCTGTCTAATTCCATACAATTTAACTTTCGTTAAGTCTAACGCTAGTTTATTTTGTTTTGTGTTAATGGGGGTTAGGGTTTTAGTACACTCCTTCGATGTGCTACACTTTTGGCACGTAGCAAATGATATATAGGGTGATCCAAGCAGAGATACTTTTTTCAACAGAATGGTGTGTCGTGTCATGCTGTCATGTTATTTTTGTTAAGTATTGTTTGGAATTTCATTATGGAAAGGCTTACGCATGAACAACGTTTACGCGTGTCATTCGCCAGTTACCAGTCGAGATGCTCGAGTCGTCGAAAATTGGACTCAACGGATGGACCATCTGAGACGTAGCCGCGGCCAGCATTTGATAGACATAATCTTCAGAAAATAAATGCCAAAGAATGTTCTTTCAAATGATAATAAACAATCCCCATTCAATTTGAATTTTCGGTGGTTTTATATTTAAAAAAAGTAGGGAACCTTGAAATGGATCACCCTATATAACCTCCTCTCCTCTCACCCTATATAACCTCCTCTCTGAGGGGATAAAAATGATCGTTTCAAGATTTGAAGCCAAATGAAGTTCAATATACATCATTTGAAATTCAAAACACATAAATTGAAATTCAAAATACATCCATTGAAATGCAATTGAATTTTTTTTGGTGGAACTTAAGCTATCAATTGCAAAAAAACTACCAGCAGCGCTTACCAGATAGAAATCTTAGCTATTAAAGAGGTTGCAAATTAATGTTCTGACCAAAATAGGAAAATTATTTGTTCCAAATTGAACCCCCTTTAAGTCTGACAGTCCTTCGCCGATCTGGTTGAAATATTGTGTTATAACTACTATCCAATAGAACTATGCTTGGCCCAAGTTTCATCTTGATCGGAAGGATTGTTTCCCCCATATATCAGTATTTTTACGAAAAAACTAACTTATTTATAAAATTATTTTTTTTTGCTTATTTATGGGGATTGCATCAACAAATAAAGTGGTTAAAAAAAGTGGTTAACACTGTGCGACAGCCAAAATCGGCGGGGATTCTTACAACCGGGAAAGTTATATCGGTCAAAAAAAGTTTAATGCGTCCCAACGATTCGCTGGGTCACGTCTAGGAATCGAGATATATCGATTTGAAGTTAGTATCACAAAGGGTAATTTGTCACGTTTGGGGATCTTTTGTTTGACATAACTCCAGAACTACTAGTCTAATTTTGCTGCTACAAATTTAGAAAAATCAACTGTCGTTAAAACTATTACAAATATGGAGTAGTCATCAGTAGTCTTCTAAGCTGTTATTATTTTTTATGCATTTTGTAATTTATTTTAAATTGGCCTTTGAGGGACCCAACAAAACGCCGGGGCACGTATAACTTTTTTTTACCGATATAACTTTTCCCGGTAGTCAAAACCCCCACCGATCACTGACCCCTACATTTTGTCGCACTGTGGATTGATTCTGAACCACTGTGCTCTGACAGCAAAAACATCAGTACAATTCGGCAATATCCGATTATATTTTCATTTGGCCATCAACCTCAGTTTTACGGATCGCTTATTCTGATTAAAGAAATGCGGATATTTTTTCTGAGATTACATTACTTTATTTATTTCCTACAATAATAAATTATCTTGAAGAAAAATTAAAAAAGAATATTTGCAATTTTACACAGATAATAAATTTTAAATAGCCAATTTAATGAAATTCGGTTCGGATTTCCAACTTTTCATGAAACACCCAAAAACCCCTAGACTTTAAAAAAATCTGTTGATTACTATTCGCAAATCAAACAAAAAACATAACAAATATAGAAGTTACAAAATAGGTATTTAGGATTTTTTGTCCGTACAGGGAATATTTTTATACAAAAAATAGTGTTCGCATCCTCCCAAAGAAGGTTCGTTTGGAGGTTTAAACAACCTCCAAAGTCATGGGACCAAAAACTTTGTCCGTCTACAAGAGTTGTCCAGCAATAGCATTTATTTGATTCTGAATAAAGAAAGGCCAACACATAGCCAACCACACTTCTATGGACTCAAATTTGTTGTTGTGGTCTGTTGAACAAATATGTCTATACTATTGTTTATTTATAACAAATACGGCGACATAAAACAAATTTCATTGGCTTAACATTGTTTTGAAAAATACATTGTACATTTTATATAAAAAGCAACTTCACAGCCGCGTGATAAAACAGACACGTGTTTGAAATTATTTTATTGATGTTGACACTCTTGCGCTACTTGTTACGAGAATTCCATTGAGAGATGTAAACATCTTTAAATCATTTCTTAGCGATGAGTATAACAATTAATGAATCTTACCTCGAATGTCCATAGATTAAAAAAATATAATAGAAACTAATACAAAAAATGGTAAAGAGTTTTAATTGCTTGGTAGAATTGGTAAAACTCTCTATAAATTTTAGTATTTGTTTCCATTACATATTTGCAATAGACAGAAAGTAACTGAAACATAAGGTTTTCAACCGAATAAATTCTGACTGAAAACAAAAGCACAGACCAACAATAAATAACAACAACACATTAAAAAAATATTTAAAGATAAGAAAATCGTTTCTATGGTAATAAATTTTATTTTTTTATTAAATTTTTTTTATTAAAAAAAATTATTGGATTTTGTTTTTCCTATCTTTTTTGGAGTAAAAATTGTTTTGCCCCACAATCGAAATTTCGAGTTCTCTAAATTTTAAAATAAAATAAAATATTTCTTTTCATTTTTGACTTTTCTGAATCTGAAAAACTATTAATGATATATTTAAAATATTTTACTTATTTTCTACGAAATTACATCAAATTACCAAAAAAATAATAATTTGGCTGCTTATATTATTTGAAATTAAAAATTGATTTCACAAAATTTACTTCTATGGAGTTCCAAGATTCTGTAATGGCTTGAAATTGTTTATTTTATATCCATCTACACTTTCTCGATTTATCTGTTTGTTGACTATATCCCAAAGTTTTTCAACGGGATTCAAGTCTGGGGTTGAGCTGACATCTCCATAACGTTGACCCCTTCCGTTCTACATCAATCTTTGGATCATTTGGCGATATTTTTAGGGTCGTTGTCGTGTTGAAATTGCCATAATAAAGCCATATCCCACTCAGCATAGGGAACCATGACATTCTCCAAGATAACGCTGTATATAAACCTGTCCACAATTCCGTTTATTTTATAGATGGCTCCAACCCCGTTACCGGAAAAGCATCCCAAGACCATTACATTCCCGTATCAACGTTTTACAGGCCTTTTGCAGTACAAAGGATCCAATCTTTTATTAACAGGAATATGAGGGGGAAAATCATAATTTTGTATATCTTTGAATTGAAAGAAAATATATTTGGAACGAACATTTTTAAATATTATATATTTGTGAACAACGCATATATTAATATATTACAACAAATTATACTTGCGAACTAACTTTCACAAATAAAATATATGTTTACACACAAACAATGTTCTTGTTTAAGAAGTTGTCCAAACATATTTTATTTAAAAAAGATATTTAATTCTTTGCAGACTTTCTCAATTTTCAATTAAAATTTTCCATAAACTTCGTGTTATATGTTATAGTTAAAATATCATAAGCAGCATTAGCTTTTGTTTTATCACACTAATTTTAAATTTATAAATATTCCAATTCATCACTTTTTGATAATTAATCAACGCAATTTATTCTAACACTAGCAGGCACCCGCTGCTTCGCATGCGAAGTTTTATAATAAAACCATTTTGAATATACTTTATCTCAATTTTCATCAATCAATACTTTCTGAGTTACCTATTTAAATTGTAAATAATGCCTCGCCTACATTTGACCACGCCCATTTCTTTATATTTCATGAACCATCTGTGGCCAAGCTAATATTGTTTCCATAAACATACAAAATTTTGTTCTTCTACGAATAAAAGTTTCTGAGATTCTCTTATTTAATCCCGCCCACTTGTGTTGAAATTACTAATATTGACTATCCAAAGTTTGTCCTTCTGTGGTCAATAGTTTTCGACACATTAAAGTTTCAAACATTCCTTCGGCCACATTTGCCACACCCACTTATCCGACCCCGTTCATTTTTATTGAAGTTTTAGATAACAGCTTGAATAACGTGTGTGCTAAATTTGCTTCTTCTACACTCAATACATTCTGAGATATTGAAATTTTACATAATGCCATGCCCACTTTCGACCCCGCCCACTTTTTATTTCTTAAGATTCATCTGTGGTTAATCTAATATTGACTCCAACAACTTACCCAAAATTTAAATATTGCCACGCCCTCTTATTCAATTCCGCCCACTTTTAATGTAAGTACTAATATTGACCCCAATAACTAACTGTCCCGATCCCGTCCGTCGAAATTTTAGATAATAGCTCAAAAAACGTATTTTCCAAATTTCGTTCTTCTTCGAGCAATACTTTCTGAGATATTCAAATTTTAATTAATACCACGGGAAATTTTGAAAATTTTGAAAATTTTGAACTACCGATTACTTTAACTTGTGATTTAAACCCTTTGGATTATTTTCTGTGGGGAGCCATTAAGGGTAAATGTTACGCAAAGCACAGGCAATTGAAGCGCTGAAATATGAAATCGATGTTGCCATTGAAGAGATTCGACCCGAAACAATGGAAAATGTGCTGAAAAATTTAGTTGATCGGATGAGGTACTGCCGAGCCAGTAGTCATATAAATGATATTGTGTTCCATTACACAGTACAGCATTTTGCAGCTCATTGATTTGGGACTCAATTCTGAGAATTGGACGTGAAAGTAGCCCCAAAAATAAGAAATTGTGCATCATTCGTTTAGTGAAGTTGGCTCAACTAATAACACTGTCCAACAGCATTTTAGGAAATAAAAAGCGACCTTATAATTTTCAAAGGGCATGTTGAGTAGATCATTTTTGTAGAATAAACTTATGGTCCAGCTAGTCTGAGTTTTTTTTACAGTGGGTCAAAGTTTTCATTTTTCGATCGAAGGGAGCATTATATTAAATGAAAAAATGCTGTAAGTTAATGTCTGAGAGATTTCTTAGTGTCAGAGTTATATAGTAGAATTTCATGAGAATGTAAGATCTTAACCCTCTAGCTCTCCTCTTAATGGGTCAGCTTGGCCCTTATTCGAAAAAAAATCAACGAATATTTAAGTATTAACATATTCTACGAAAATTTTTGACGCCAAAAAAAATGTCCAAAATAAAAAATATGAAAAATGTTTTTTTTTTAATAGCCGATTCAAATTTAAAATTTTAAATGGCCCACCCTGTATATAGAGATATAGATATATTATTTGCAGGAATAATAGGCACAGTAGGGGTGTAGCGTAGCACATAGTCGGTCCAGTCCGACTTTGAACTTTCCTTTCATTGTTTTAGTTAATACTTTAGCCTCCCAAACGGACCATATCGAAAAATTGGGTTTGAACCCGGAGAATATATTGGACATTGTTGTGAAGAAATGAAGCTTTTCTACCTCCATGCTTTTTTAATGCTACTGATATCATTAACTAGTAAGAAATTTCATATTTTTTGTTTTAATTCAATTATTATCCATTTAATTAACCTGCTAACTTTTGGTGCAAAATAGTTTTGTGGGAGGTACCAAAAAGGGCGTGTTGATGCGCCTGAACTGTAGGTACTATAAATGCTAAATTACTTTGCACATAATTTCTAATATTAGTACGAACTGATATTAAAGCTACAAGCAGTTAAGTCTTAGGTAGTTAGTTTGAGTTTCAAACAAAATTTATTTGCTCCAAAATATATAATATTTAATAAAAAATATAGTACTTAAATGGTTCTAAATATATCGCACCTGTTCCACAAAAAGGTAACAACTCAAAATTTATAAATTTTGCTTTTTTGCTAGAAAACAACGTACAATGGCAATTTCTACCCATTGGAAAAAATGTCCATTGATTTTTCTCTTTTTTTCATAATAAAAAACCGTTATGACTCTCTCTGTGTTTTCAGAATAACGTCTTTAGATTCAACTAAAGAGTTACATTTGTCTCCAAGTGTTTAAGCAAATGGGACCGTTCATTTATCGTCTAAAGAGTAATATTTTTAGTTGTCCCCTTTTCAACCTATAATCCGAGTAAGATTTTTTAGTTAAAAAGGTACAACTCAAAATAATACCACTATTTACATACAAACTTTTTCAGGAAAAGAGTAACAACTCAAAAAATTTGTTATTTTTCTGTAATCAATAAAAAAAACAATAAAGAAAATAGCGTTATTACTTTTTCTATGATATTTTATTGCAACGAAATATCCTTTTTTTTTGTATTATATCATTAATATTAAAGGAAACAGTTTTTGGCCTCTACTGAAATTTTTTAAATTTTGAGCTGTTACCCTTTTTTTGGAACAGGTGCGATATATATTTTCTTTCAATACAAACATATCAAAAATTACGATTTTCCCGCGTTATTTCCTTAACAAACACTACAATTTTGTCTGAAAATGTGGTCATTTTTGCAATGACACTTTAAACATATCCGAAAACATTAATTTTATTAAAAAAGCATTTCCGTCAATAAGATTCGGCTATACTTGATTGTATTTTCATTTTGAAATGAACTTCATTGTTAAGGTTCGTCGATTCTGATCAAAGAAATGCGGATATTTTTGCTTTACTTCCTATAAACATTGGAAAAAATATTGAGTTGAAAAACAATAATAAAGCAATATTTACTATTTTATACAGATAATATATTTTACATACACCATTTAATAAAGTTAAAGTTCTGTTTTTCACTTTTCGCAAATAAAACAAAATACTGTTGACATTTTCAGTCAAAATCTGTCAAATAAATTCCCTCATCTTTAGGAAAAGGGAAGGGGATTAAAGATATTTTGTCATAACAAAGAATATGATTATACCAAAAACGGTGTCCGCTTCCGCACAAGGAAGGTTTTAAAAAGTCTTAGGACCAAAAACTTTGTTCGTCTACCGGAGCTATCCATCAGTATTACTTATTTGATTTGGAATAGAGAAAGGTCAACATACTCGTATAGCCAACCACACCTCTATGAACCTTACATAACAAACAAATATTAATATCTATACTATTATATATTCATAAGCAAATATGGCGACTTAAAACTCATTTCATTGGCTTAACATTGTTGTGGAAAAAGGTACACATTATATAAAAAGCAACATTACAACTGCGTATTACACCGACACGTGTTGGAAATTATTTTATTGAATGAAATGTTGACATACTTGTGCTGCTTGTTACGAGTATTCTATTCGGGGATGTAAACATCTTTACATTAAACTGATCTAAAATTTTTTGGCGATTCTTCAATTAATAAAACTTTTCTTTGAAACAACGAATATTTTATTTAGAGGTAGGGAAACCGTAAGAAAATTTTAAGAACAATTTGTTATTGTTCGATGTAGCCATCTTTAGCGTGGATAAAAGCAATCTGCAGAGAAGGCTGCACACATGTGGTCTGATGGTCGATGTTGCCCGCATCTTCAAGACGTCTTATATTTTTAGTTGCCTCTTCTGCCTCCGTGTAATGGTCCGATACACAAACATTTTGTTCAAATGTAAATGTCGTAGCTCATTAACAATTGCTGGTTGGCGGTTTCCTGATTTTCAGACTGAGCTTGTCAACAAATAGCGCCTTAGGATAGGTTAGGTAGAAGAGAGGAGACGTTTAAACGTCTCATGTCCATGGACATACACTTAAGCCAGTGGTTCGGCCTGTTGTGCGCTCCTTATTTATGGAGCGCCTTGCCATTAACCGTTCGCTTACTACAGCAACGTAAAGTTGATACACTTAAGGCCGGGTTAGGCAAACTTAACCGTAATTTAACTTTAGCGCCGCCGTAACGCTGCCCGCTGGAGCAATTACCCAAAACTTCAAAAACGTGCCATATGACTCAGACATTCACAACAAAAATAGCAACAAATTCATTTTATTTTATATTTATTTGCTATTAATTTATCATTTTATTACTTATTCATCATTACTTTTCAAAATTTTCGCATAATTTTTTCCTTTTTACTGATTTTGTTTGCAAATGCACGTAAACGTACCGTCCATATCAAATTTCAGCAGATTCGGCCGTCCGTTTACGTTTCGTTTTCGTCGGCTAATCGTTTACACTAATTTCCATATGTCTGATTGAATTAGCCGATTCGTTAAGCTACAGGGGCGTTACGGTTTCGTTTGCCTAACCCAGCCTTTAGCTATATAAAATTCATATGTGCGTTTCTTAGTCGTTGATGATCTCCAAAACTACTGAACCGAGTAATCCGTAGTCACACAGCATGTTCGTCTAGTAGAGAGTAACTTTTATAGTTACGTTAGGGTCAGTAAGTGATGCTCGAGGGGGTCAAATTATGACCAAATACTTCGTTTATGGTAGATTAATAATAATATTTACAATATACGTTGATAAAATATCAACAACAAAAAGTGGCAAAAATCGATATGTGGCGATGTAGTAGATTTATTTGGAAGTGTTATATTTCACAAAAGTAGGTATACAATGTATACAGCGGACAATGACAGAACAACATCTGCAGGTCCAGTTGTGTAATTATTAAAATCTATACTCTATTTTGAATACATCCAAAACAAGTCTATTAAGTCAAAAGCAACAGTGACAGTTATTTTATAAGATCAATAAAAATAAAATAATTAGAACACATCAATAAACTGAGAAACTCGGTTATACAAATAAAAATGGGTGGAATATATTTCGTCTAGCATAGAAACATTGTAAATAAGTAAATAAATGCAATCACATAATGATTATTTCCGATTGTTTTTTTTTTTTTGGTAAATACATACTAAATAAATAATTGATAATTTTGAAATACATTCGAACGGTTATACAAATTGTATTTCCCCGCTGCAGTCATGACCTACATACGTTATATGGAAACATGACTATGTCTGCCGACGTATTAATCTAAATAATAATCACAAAGTCACTACGTAATAAATGTTAATGCAAATAAGAAATGTAAACAATAAAAGACGGTATACACAGTAGAGTGGGGTACATTAGAAATGGACAAAAATTGATTTTCTTAAATGATTTTTTTGTAGCGATTTAATGAGCACATCTTTTTATAGGAAATATATATCTCAAACAAATAAAATGTTGGACAAAATCTTTTAATTTTGTTTTTATTTTTTCCGAACCACCTTAATATACACACGTGTGGAGGAAATTCCAATATGCATACCTACATACATATTTCTATTTGCTGACTACAAGTCTGCTCCCAAAAGCGATTACACGCTGGGGTTTTCCCGAGGACCTTACGACATTTACTATTGGAAACTATATTGATCTATTGGTCTACTCGTATATACAAAGTTGAGTTGTTGAGTTAAATTTTCCAATTATTCAATGTTAATTCTTTATAAATTTTTAATTCTCGTAAAAACATTAATTAATATAATTGAAATCGCATAATCTTGGATCAAAATAAATTACTTGGAGGATTGAGAACTAATTATGGCGTGGAATGCTCAGAAATTTGAAATAATTGATATAAAACAAAAGTTAATGCTGCTAATAACTGGGCGGTATGAGTACAATTCGAAACCAAGGTAAAAGTAAAACTGAAATTCGAAAAATTCAGTAAAAGTTTTGAAAATCTTTTTTAAATACAATATATTTGGAGAAATTCCTAAACAATAATTTTACTTGTATTGAAATACATATTTTATTTAAGAAATTTAGTTTGTAAATATATTTTGTTGTAACATATTTAATATATGCGTTCCAAAAATATTTAATTGATTTTCAAATAAAATTTATTTGCTCATAAATATAGCGTGATCCATTTCGAGGTTCCCTACTTTTTTAAAGAAAAAAAAAACACAGAAAATTCAAATTGAATGGGGAATGCTTATTATCATTTGAAAGAACATTCTTTGTCATTTATTTTGTTGAAGATTTTGTCTATAAAATGTTTATCGCGGCTACGTCTCAGATGGTCCATCCGTTGAGTCCAATTTTCGGTGACTCGTTCGAGCATTTCGTCTGGTAACTGGCGAATGACACCCGTGATGTTTTGCTCCAAGGCCTGAATCGAAGCGGGTTTGTCCGCATAAACTTTAGACTTTACATATCCCCACAGGAAAAAGTCAAACGATGTGATATCACACGATCTTGGTGGCCAATCGACCGGCCCAAAACATGAAATTATCTGCTCACCGAAGTATTCTCTCAATAAATCCATTGATTGCTTCTTCAGGTTGCTCTTCGTCCCAAATGCGGCAATTTTGCTTGTTTACATACCCATTGAGCCAGAAATGAGCCTCATCGCTGAACAAAATGTGGCTCGAAAACGTCGGATCTTCTTGGAACTTTTCAAGAGCCCATAGAGCAAAGCGATGTCGCTTGGGAAGGTCGGGCGGCTTCAGTTCTGCCTTTTTATGCTTTCAATTTAAGATCTCGACGTAAAATGCGCCAAGTCGTTCCATACGTCACACAGTGGGCTAAAATGGAAAAAATTTCATAATTCTGCCATTTCAAAACCACTTATCGTATGGCGATGAAATTTCAGGTGTGTATACAAGAGGTGTTAGAGAGTTTAAGTTCGGAACTTGGGCCTCCTATCTCATACAGGGTCGAAGCTACAGGGCCCTAAATTTGGCCACCTGAATGGATATTAGTGGATACTCCTAGACCAGACCTACAATAATCTTTTTATAGCTTGAAGATATCTTGAATAGTTTCCGAGATATGTGGATTTTAAAATTTAATTTTTAATTTTTTCGCCGACTTTGCCTTGGAGTTTAGCCAATATCTCAGTCAAAAGTTTACCAATTTTGATCGCGTGTTTTTTTATGGATTTCCAATAAAATGTACAATATCATGAAAAAAAGAATCGATAAGATATGTAAAGAAACAAAAAAGTTATGGCCCTATAAATTTATATTTTTGAAAAATGTCATTTTTTGAGATTTTTTGGCGAAAAAAGTCCAATTCGTATTTAGGTCTTGTAGAAAAAGTTTGTTACACAAAGTATATCAAATTTATACTAATTTTAAAGGAGACGTTTTACAGAATCTGCTAGAGAAAATCCGAAGCCAAAATTTTAATTGGTGTGGTTGCCACCCTTCTCCGATTTGGACCTTTTTTTACATACATTTCAAAAGTTTGTTCGATCACACCTCTTGTATACACACCTAAAATTTCATCGCCATACGATAAGTGGTTTTGAAATGGCAGAATTATGTCAGTCCGAGTTGCTGCGAACGGCGCCGAATCGGCTCTCTACGGTTTTCGTGTACACTCTCAGCTACGGCCGCTACATTTTCTTCACTGCGTGCTGGACGTGGTCTATTCGGTCGAATATTATCCAATAATGAATGCTGGGTCTCAAGATGGGTGATGGTGTTGCGAATAGTACGCTCAGTATGCCGATTATGTTGACCATAAGTTGAGCGAGGCGCACATTCCTCACAGAACGTGAATTTTGAGGAATTTTTAAAGTTGAACGATTTGTAAACGTTGTTCAGGCGTAAGTCTTTCCATGATGAAATACCAAACAATACTTAACAAAAATAACATGACAGAATGACACGACTAACACGTGATCTGTCAAAACACATCGAAGGATTGGCCTAAGACTTCAAGTATGTTCGCCGGATATCCGTTTTAGGACATTTTAAGTCATTTGAGCAATGTCCGTCCGTCTGTCTGGAACGCACGATAACTCTCGAAAGGAGTAACGGATTGACTTCAAATTTGGTATGTGACAATATTTTTTTTCTATCTCAGGCTAAGTTGGGAGATGGGCCATATTGGTCCACTCCTTCTAGTACCTCAATCATAAAGGGTTTAAATTTAATGAACTATTGATTCTCTAATATCATCTATACTACTTATTAGAATCTTCTGTAACTCCACACATAGTAATGATTTATCTGTCGCTATCAATTGAGAAAAATGGGCGAAGTGGCCCACACCATTTCTTTAAAAAAGTAAACTGCTAATACCAGAGCATACAAAAACTTGCAATATTGTACAGTGTAATGTTTATATAGTACCTACAGTCAAGTAAAAAGTGGGGGTTATTGACACGCCCCTTTTGGTACCTCCCACACAAATGAACAATTTTCCACCAAATGTTAACTGCTTATTGCTTTAAAATCAGTGTAATGTTTTTATAGTACCTACAGTGCAGTGAAAAATGGGCGAAGTTGACACTCCCCTTTGGTACCTCCCACACAAATGTACTATTTTTAAGCAACATTTCACGGTTTATAACTTTAATTCCAGTGTATACTTTAAAGTTATTAAATGCAATTTAAATTGATAATAATTTAAAGAAAACAAGAAAAAATAAATAAATTTACGAAAAATTTTTTGGGAAAAAAGTATATCGTCAGGTGTCGATATGTCGCATTTTTGCATTTATAGAAGAAGTTATTTAAAATATGTACAACATATATATATTCATCTTGAAGGAAACTTCCTAGATCCTAGAATGTTTCTAAGGAAAGAACGGGCTAAAAATAGTAACTGGTATTGTTACCAAGCTTCTCCAATTTACACCATTTTTACACAAATTTCAAAAGTAAGCCACATTTTCTCCAATTGAGAAGCGAAATAATTAAAACCTTTACTGTTTTCATATGAGGTAAGATGTTGCACGTTGAACTGCAAAAGGAATTTGGAGCACGTCTTTTAGTACAGTAGAAATAGGAGAAAATCTAAAAATTATATTTGTAGGAATAATATAATTATTCGCGAACTACTTTCGATTTCTGATGTCAAGATCTACAAACTACAAAATATTACAGTAAAAATATTATTTTTTAAATATTTTAAGGCATTTCTGTCTGCATTTGAAGATTGCTGGTTTCATTGCGTTTTATTTATTTTATTTTGGTCAAACGGCCCTTTTCCCATCTCTATAAGTAATTAACTGTTGTATTTAGAATAACTTTAAAGAATATAGTGGTATTGAAGTTATATGCTGTTAACTTTTGGTACACAATGGTCCATTTGTGTGGGAGGTACCAAAAGGCTCTTGACAATAACGTCCATTCATTACACAGTACAAAATTTCAAGTATTTGTATAAACTGATATTAAAGCTAGGGTTTTCCAACAATAGGTGTTATTTTGAATCACCCGGTATTACGGTAGCTTTCACTTTTGAAGCTTTTATTCTTTGACATTTGACAAGTAGAAACCACGCCATTACTAAAAATGGAACGACACACGATTCAACAACGCGATAAAATTATTAAAATTCGAAAAATCGAAAATCATCGAAAAATCATCTTGACTGATGAGGCCCATTTCCACCTCGGTGGCTACGTCAACAAGCTAAATTGTCTCATCTGGGGTTCGGAAAACCCAAGAGTTATTATTGAGAAGCCTCTCCATCCTCAACGTGTGACTGTTTGGTGCGGTTTATGGTCCGGCGGGGTCATTGGACCTTACACTTTCGAAAATGAGGTTGAATCAACAGTTACGGCGAATGGATTGCGCTATCGAGAGATGATTAATGATGGTCGAAGTTGGATGGTATTGATCTGGACAACGTTTGCTTTCAACAAGACTGCGCTACGTGCCACACAAGCAACGAAACCATTGCTCTGTTACGGGAAAAGTTTCCGGACCGTGTTATCTCTCGAATAGGTGATCACAATTGGCCACCGAGATCTTGTGATTTATCGAGGACATAGGGCAGCCACTTTGCGATTTGGTTATGGAAAATTTCATGAAAAGGATATGGTCCTGTAAGCGCGGTCGTGTTTGCCATTTGGCTGATGTTGTTTTTTATTATTAATGGCATACCTTCCTCTTTATTATAAAATATAAACATCCGATCATTTATCTCAAAAAATTGAATTTTTCTTTGAATACCTAAATAACACCTCTTGTTGGTAAACCCTTTATTAGCAGTTGACTTTTGGTTCAAAATAGTCCATTTGTGTGGGAGGTACCAAAAAGGGCATGGCAACTTCACCCCTTTTTCTTGGGGTGTTAGCGACCAATAAGCTTATACTATGTGTTGAATTTCAGAACATTCGAGCAAGTAGTATAGACGTTATTAAAGAATCAATATTTCACTAAATGTTAACCCTTTGTGGGGGAGGTACTAGAAGGAGTGGACCAATATGTTCCTTATTCGAACTTAGCCGGAGATAGAGAAAAATATTACCGCGTACCAAATTTGAAGTCAATCGGTTAACCCTTTCGAGAGTTATCGAACGCACCAGCCAACAGACAGAAGATAGACGGACGGGCGGATTATTTATAGTAAAGTATCGGTCATAAATAAAATGAGACCATTACGAAGAGAATCGATGAATAATATAAAAAATTCTAGCTAATTTAGCAAAATTATGGTCGGGATCTGATTAGTGGGTGTGGCAAAAATGGGCGTAGCAATATTTGTGGGCGTGGCTTCACTCTAACGACTCCATTGTTGAAAACGAAATATATCGAGAAATTTCACATATGCGCAATATGAGCAGTTTAACGGATAATTTTGGATAACACAACAGTGTTATCACTGCCACGACGCCGCTATTACTGGAAAAACCATGTGGAAAATATATCGTCCACATTTCCACTAGGGATGATTTGAGAGTACAAATACTTACATTTCAACCACATAAATTGTATAGCCCTTTATATGGGGCTTATATCAAACAACGACCAGAAATGCCCCTGTAGCAATTTTCGTAAAGATAAATTATTAATTGAGCCAACTTGACTAACGAATGATACAGAGGTTCCTATTTTTGGGGCTACTTTCAAGTCCAATCTCAGAATTGAGTACCAAAATCATGTGTTGTACTGTGTTATTCAACTTCAGCTTCGGCCCATCAACGCTGCTCACTTACGGCAAAACAAAGTCGACAATTTTCGTAATTTCTAAGATAATTTTGTCTAAAAACATGCGCGCACAAATCACACACATACTTACTTATACATAGGTACGTATTTGTACGTTAATACGTACGTTCATACGTTTGTATGTATATCCTATAATTCTATCCGATTAATGAAGATGCTATGGGTACTAAGTACTAGTTAGTATTTTATGACTGTTTTCGTTGCTAATAATTGCACAGAGAGAATTAATTTTAAACTTACAACCTGTTTTGATCAGCAGCATTATTTGATATTTAATTTTCAATTTAATTGAGGCATAATAAGCAATTAACATCGGCGATGGATAAAAGAAATTGTACAAATTTCATATTGTGAGATGAGATTTGAATAGAAAACAAGATAACTAAATTGAAAGAATTTTGATAAGACATTTTAGTATGAAACAGTTAAAAACGCATGTGATTTCTTAACTGGTAGCCGATTTGCCACATTTTGTTATATGATAATTCAAATAAATTTTGAACATTATTGCTTTAAAAACTAAAAATTATTTGGAAGATTATATATGTACACTTTTAATTCTTACCTCAAATGATATATTCCAGGATTTCAGTATGACGATAATTTTCCCGGCATTAATTGCAATATTTTTGCTCTGCAACTGTAGTTGCAATGGCTATACAGCGACGAAAATGCCTTCAATGGCGAATGGAAACCTTCAAGTTCCATATGTTTGGAACATTTTGGAATACAGCTTTCCTAGTGATGCCGAACGCCAAGAAGCCATAACAAATGACAATTACGTCCAGGTCAATGGTCTGCCCATCGATGTACAACCGCACTATCAAAGTAAGTAAAAAATCCGCAATATGACTCAATTCGCTTTAAAACTGTTTTTATTTTTAGAAAATAAGGAGGTAAGGACCTTCGTAACGGTCCCACGCTTTCAAACTGGCATTCCCTATACATTGGCTACAGTATCGGATGAGATGGGTCCCAGCGGTCCCATACTCAATCCATATCCAACTTATAGGTCGCACAATATTAATGGTGATGATTGCGATCAAATAACATCGGCATTTAGAGTAGCGGTGAGTACAAAAGTTTTTTTCTAAAAAGAAATATAGAAAAATATTAAATTAATTTGTAAGTCATTGTACTTTAATGAATTTTATACAATGTGCACTTTTTATGCATGGCTAAACGTAGACAAATTTCGATCCAAAAAAAAGCTATATTAAGATATGAATGCTAAAGTAGGAACGGATCTCAGTAATGCTTCAAAACCGGTAAAAAAGAACGGTACCGTCTCGAAGATATCTGTGTAATACCAAATTTCTAGTTCGAGATATTCACAAGTAAACCAGACCGGACATGGCTCAGTACCGTGGTACCCGATTCAACACTTCCTTATCAGCAGACACATCAATAAGAGTCCTATGGATGTAAAAGCTATCAGAGCTGGTGGTGTATTTATTGAGAAACAGCTTCTGGTTGGGATTGTGAAACTAAACACGAACTCGCCAAAAAACATTTAAATTCAAAGACTATGTTGTCCTTCAGTAGCGACTTTTCAAATCGAATAAAAACCAAATTAGAACAGTAGCATTCTAATAGATGGCCTGAAGTAAGTATTCACCATTTGCAAATGCAGATGACGGGGCAGTAGCTGTTCGAGGCAAAATTCCGAGTACTCTTAGAGACATCATACAGTTGGTCCTTCATACAACAGCAAAACAGGCTTCCGATAATGGCCTTAGTGTGAACCCGACCAAGACAGAACTAGTTCTTCTCAGTAGGAGATATTAGGTACGAACAGTTGCACCTGTCTCCTTAGGGGTATTGCAATTCCCCTCTCTGAAATCTCAAAATATTTAGGTAATTTACTGCAAGTTAAACTGCAAACCCAATATTCTGAAAAGGGTAAAGAAGACTCTGGCAGTCCTACACTGGAAAATGATTGGGTCTGCACCCGCATATAGTTTATTGGATGTACACGACAGTAACCAAACTTCGTCTGGTGGACAACTCTGCAGAAATAAAGGTTTTTCCAACAATAGGTGTTATTTTGTTATTCAAAGAAAAATGCATTTTTTTTTTGAGATAAATGATCATAATAAAGAGGAAGGTATGCCGTTAATAATGAAAAACAGCATCAGCCAAATGGCCACCACGACCACGCTTACAAGACTATATCCTTTTCATGCAATGAAAAGAATAGGGTCTCGTCCTCGATAGCCTCGCGAATTCTATCTTTGAGGTCTTGAATCGACGCTGGGCTGTTGGCGTAGAGCTTATCTTTCACGTGGCCCCAAGGTGTTAAATCACAAGACCTCGGTGGCCAATTGTGATCACCTCTTCGAGAGATAACACGGTCCGGAAACTTTTCCCGTAACAGAGCAATGGTTTCGTTGCTTGTGTGTCTTGTTGAAAGTAAGCGTTGTCCAGATCAATACCATCCAACTCCGACCATAAAAAATCATTAATCATCTCTCGATAGCGCAATCCATTCACTGCAACTGTTGATCCAACCTCATTTTCGAAAAAGTAAGGTCCAATGACCCAGCTGGACCATAAACCGCACCAAACAGTCACACGTTGAGGATGGAGAGGCTTCTCAACAATAACTCTTGGGTTTTCCGAGCCCCAGATGCGACAGTTTAGCTTGTTGACGTGGCCACCGAGGTGGAAATGGGCCTCATCAGTCAAGATGATTTTTCGATGGAATTCCGGATCATTTTCATGCATTTCAAGGACCCAATCAGCAAAGACACGACGTCGGCATGATATCTTGTGTTAACTGAACTTTATAAGCCTTAAGACCCAAGTCTTTATGCAAGATACGGTGTAATGACGTTTGTGGAATGCCCAATTTTCCACCAATTTCTGTATTGCGGTCCGACAAGGTGCTTCACGACAACCCAAAAATGCTTTAGTTTTGCGAACTGTGACTGCAAGATTTTCACCATTGTTGTAGTTAATTTTAATAATTTCAAAGCGTTGTTGAATCGTGTATCGTTTCATTTTTAGTAATGGCGTAGTTTCTACTTGTCTAATGTCAAAGAATAAAAGCTTCAAAAGTGACAGCTACCGGAATACCGGGTAATTCAAAATAACACCTCTTGTCGGAAAACCCTGTATACGTTCTGCACGAAACAAAACAAAGTTCAGCGAATGGCTGCTATGTGTATCACTGGAGCGTTGACATTTCGACAACATGCGATTACTAGCAAGATATCAAAAACATATTGTTAAGCGCAAAGCACGCATATGGCTCGCTCAGCTCGGTGGGGAAATACGAAAACTAAGATACGAATTTTCAACATCTATGTTAAAACATTACTCTTATATGAATGCGAGTCGTGGAACGCCACTCACAAGGATGCCAAAAGTACACAAACGTTCGTAAACCGTTGCCTGCGTATAATACTAAGAATTTGTTTCCCGTACGCATTAGCTACGGGGCGCTGTGGACGGCTACTAACCAAACGCCCATCAAAACCGAAACCAACAAACGTAAATGAAGCTGGATAGGTCATGCCCTAAGGAAGCCACCAGACGACATAAGCAGAAATGCCTTAGACTGGAACCCTCAAACCCAAAGACGAGCTGGCAGACCTGCACATGTATGGAGGAAGCAGTTCGGGAAAGAAATTGGCTAGTGATAGAATTGTTAGGAATGACTTTGTAATGGCCCAATGTTCCTTGTAGGAATTTCAGGAATAAATATATCGATGGCTTATATCCACAAACTGCTATATTAAAAAAACTATTTTTCAGGAGAGTAAAAAAGCTGTTGAACTTTATTATTTCGCAAATCTCTCAACGATATGTCTGAACCATATTCAACTGCTTTGGATGCCGGACCACCTATGGATCTAATCGAACGACCTAGGGATATCTGTAGCATATATGCAACCTCCAACATGGTTATGAGGGAGGTAGCATATAACTTTCTGACACTGGTTTAAATTGATATTTTCTATATCACTGAATTATGTATTCGTAAAATTAATAACAGCTCTCAACTGCAGCAAATCTCTTAACAAGGTCACATGGACATTCTAGGGAAAGCTTAGGGCTTAGGGCCTGCAAAATGTGAGCATACAAGTTATTCTTAATAGGTAGTGCCTTTGCGGCAGCAAAGGACAGAAAATCGCTAGGCAGGAAATATTCACCATCCAATTATCTTGTTATCGAGATCAAATATCGTGTCTACTTTGGCGGATCACTGTCTTTTTGGGCGACTCGCATACATGGTTACCATAAACTTTTTTCGGACCTTTGTGCCAGAAAATGAGGACATTTAAAAATACAGTAATTGGAAAGGATGAGCATTTTACTATTATCAAAAACTAAACTTTAATGTGATTGGATATAAAAAATAGCTTCTGAAGCGCTAAAAGACCTATTCGGAAATAAAATGTATATGGGGTCTATACCTAAAACTGAACCGATTTTTACCAATTTCTTCCCAGGTGTGAAAGAGTCTATTGTCAAATTTCAGCAATATCGGAGTGAAAATGCGACCTTTACTTAACTAAAAATCGAATCATCAAGCGAAACTGCTATAGCTCCAGTATTTATACCCTCACTTTACTGTGACGAGGGTATATATCATTTGCTACGGAAAAAAGTGTAACACGTCGAAGGAGTGACCTAAGACCGCAAGTATGTTCGGAGGAAATCCGTTTTGGGTCATTTTAAGTCGAATGAGCAATGTCCGTCCGTCTGTCTGTCTGCTGGCTGGTGCGCACGATAACTCTCGAAAGGAGTAACCGATTGACCTCAAATTTGGTATGTGGTAATATTTTTTTCTACCTCCGGCTAAGTTCGAAGATGGGCCATATTGGTCCACTCATTCTAGTACCTCCCCCACAAAGGGTTAAAATATTGTGAAATATTGATTATTTAATAATTGCTATACTACTTATTCGAATCTTTTGAAATTCCACACATAGTATTAGCTTATTAGTCGTTATCAACTCGAGAAAAATGGGCGGAGTCGCCACGTCCCTTTTGGTACCTCCCACACAAATGCACCATTTTGCACCAAAAGTTAACAGCTTATAACATTAATAACAGTGTATAAAAATACTTGAAATTTTGTACAGTATTATGCTTTTATATTGCCTACAGTCCAGGGAAAAATGGGTGTTGTTGTCACGCCCCTTTTGGTACCTCCCACACAAAGGTACCTTTTTGCACCAAAAGTTAACAGCTTATAACATTAAAACCAGTGTATAAAAATACTTGAAATTTTGTACAGTGTAATGTTTTTATAGTGTCTATAGCCCTGTGAAAAATGGGCGTTATTGCCACGCCCCTCTTTGTACCTCCCACACAAAATACCCAAATCATACCACAATTTAATGTCTCATAACGTTTATACCAGTGCACATAAATGCTTATAAGTCGGCACAGTGCAATGAATTTAAAGTATCTAATGTTCAGCAAAAAAAAGGTATTTGATAAACCCCTTCTGGTACCTCCCACACAAATTGACAGAATAATTCGAGTAATATTCAATATTACATTACTCACAAAGTGAGGGTATACCTTAGTCGGTTTACCCGACTAAAACTTTCTTACTTGTTTTAGGTATTACAAACATCTGTCTCGAAACAAACTTATGATAAACAAGTGAAAGGCGTTAAGTTCAGGACCTTTCTATGGGTGCTATATCAAAACATGGACCTATGACTACCGTTATTCGCGTGAAAGGTTCCGGTTAAAATAAACCGTAGTTACAAATTTTCAGCCCGATCAGTAGAAATTTGTGGTCTCCATGGCGTTAAGTAGACAAATCAGGGAGATTATATATATGGGAGCTATATCAAAAAGTGTGCCGATATTTCAGTCATCTGATGACCCATAAATTCTATGGTTAAGGGTATACAAATAGTAGAGTATAAAAATGGGGAAATTCACTAAAAGTTTTGGAAATTGACTGTTGCATATATAATTCATGTGGAGGTTTACTGTTTGTGAAAAAGATAAATTTGTCACAAAAGGAGTATAAATCAAAAATGTTTGGGAAAAGGAGAGAGGACACTGATTAAAAAAGAGGAAATGTCTTCCGAAAAGACACTCTGCTCACATAGAGACTTAAAGTCTTGATACATTAATTTTGCAGGAGCTATGGTGACAGTACGTAAAATAACCGCCACCCATATTAAAGGACAACTCCAACAATGGATAGAATTAAGACTTTTAGACAGTCTGCACGTTTTCTACGGTACTTGATGACCGTGATCGCCCAGAATTTGGTTTCTACTTTTTTCTACCTGTCTCTTCAAACTTGCTCAGCCATGTTCGAATGATTGGAATGTTTCTAAGGTTATCCTTACTTCTTACCTCTTCTCTTTGTAGGTCACGGAATGTAATCAAATGTGGGTTATGGATTCAGGCTCTGTGGGTATAGAAACACGCTGTCCTCCCCAGTTGTTACTCTTCGATCTGAACACCGATCAGCTGTTACATCGCTACAGATTTAATACCACTGTCTACACACCCTCGGCCTCACTCCTGGTCACACCAATTGTCGTTGTTAAAGATCCACCGCCGAGGGGCAGTTGCAGACGTGCCATGGTCTATGTGGCCGATGTCAATTTTCACGGGTTAGTTGTATACGATTATATGGCCAACAGTTCGTGGCGGCCTGAGCACACTTCCATGTACCCCGATCCTGATTACGGTACTCATACCGTCGCTGGTGAATCCTTCACGTTGATGGATGGCATCATCGGTATGACGGCGGCCAATCAACACCTGTTATACCATCCAATGGCCAGCATTACGGAATACGCAGTTCCCCTGCAGGTACTGGACAATGCATCGAATTTCGTTAATGGCGGTAGTGGGGCCCCAGAGTCATTCACAGCCGTGGGCAAGCGCAGCAGTGAGTGTGTAGCGACTGCTACCGATAGTCGCAACAATGTCTATTGTGTCACCTTCAAACCCATTGAGTTGATTTCGTGGAATACCAGTACACGCTATCACAATAAGAGCTTTAAGAAACTCCCAATAAACCCAGAACTTTTGGAATTTGTCAGTGGCATGAAGGTGGTGACAAATAACGAGGGCAAGGAAGAATTGTGGATGATATCGAATCGATTCCAGGTACCTTTGATTTTAATTACAAATTTAACTGTCAATTTAATGTGCGTATTTCTTCCAATTTACAGAAAGTTGCCGTTGGAACTCAACGGACGGATGAGGCAAATTTCCGCATTCTCGTCTACACATTGGGTAATGTGCGCACCGGCTCCAATGATGATTTGCACAATAGATTAGTATTTACCCATTAAGGAAGTTCAGATGTGAATGTGTCACTTCATAGAGAAGATTTAGACGGATAAGATTGATCGAAATGCATTTCCACAATTGTATTAAGTTATTGTTCTTTTAAATAAATTAACCCCCTCCCCTACTTGTGAGAAAAATTGCTGATTTACATGTTACTTTTGTTTATTAATTACTAGGTAATGTAAGTGGTAATGTCATGTACTTACCAATATTTTTCTAGGTATCAACCGACAGGAATACGGGTGATATGTGTGGACTGTGGCTCCAAATTAAACTCTAGACTAGTGATGGCATCGGCGTCTATTCGAACTACCTGGGACTATGTATAGCTCGTATGCTATCTGATCACTGCCGAATAACAACCCTGAAATTATGACTATTAGGGAGGTAGCAGATCTGCTAAGTTATAACGTTATGACAAAAGTTGAAATAAATATCTTCTCCAATAGCCAGGCTCCCATTAAAATTCTATATTCCTCAAAACCACATCTGATATTGATGTCAGGCTACTTTCGAGAGAACTGAAAAGCAGATGAGCTTACAATGCTGAGAACTACCTTAGGATAATTACACTAAGCAACATTTTTTTTTGTTTCCGAAACCTGAAACCTTTTTTGTGTTGAAGTTTGAGCCATACTTTTTTATGAAACCAAAATATTTTTTTTTTTAATTTTTTTAAATTTCAATTTTCATGTAGTATTTGGAAGTATAACCCCGAAAGAGCCGTGATGTCCTTTGAATTAGCGAAGAAGAAAGAATATGATGAGGGTTAAAAATATTGTGTATATCACTTTCGCTCATATACATACATTGGAAATTAATTAACTGTCGTAAAAAATGAAAAAAAAAAAATGATTTTATAAAAAAACGGGTTTTCCTGGTATCATCCAAACATATGGGGGGGACAGATAAAATGTTTCTATCCCATTTTGAATGCTACCATTTTAACGAAGAAAACTATTCCTATTAAAACAAATTTATTGGTAAATATATAAATTATAACCCATAATGTACAAGTACGGGAAATTAAATTTTTTTGTATTTTTGATTTTGGCCATTTTTTTGTGAAGTACCAAACCGGAAGTGACAAAAACGCCCAATAGACTATGCGTACTAAAGGGTTTTGCAACACGCGTTGTTATTTTGGTACTCAAAAAACAATGCAATTTTTTGAGACAAATGATTGGATGTTTATTTCATAATAAAAAGGAAGGTATGCCGTTAATAATTAACCAGTAAAGAAAGGCAGAAAGTCGGGCGGGGCCGACTATATAATACCCTACACCTCCCTAACAATGCGATAAGGGTCATTGGCATAATAATTGTCAATAATTGGTAAATGGGTAGAAACATACTCGTATTATCTAATTCTGAAACGATAATCGCTAAATTAAGCAATATTCGTTCCTAAATTGAGAAACATTTTTCTGGAAAATTTTAATGATCGGAAGTAAAATACAACTTCTATAGCGGTTTGATACCAAATCAGGAGGAACATATATATGGAGCTTTAATATAAATCTGAACCGATCTTCCCTGAATACTCATTCATGTAAAAAGACCTCCTTCTGTCGAATTTCGTACTGATCGGATATAAAATAGCCTCTACAGGCTTACATGTCAAATCGGGGGTAACATATATATGGGAGTTATATCTAAATCTGAACCGATTTTCTCCGAATTTGGCAGTAATCTTTCGAGTAATAAGAAACCTCTTTCTGCCGAATTTTGCACTGATCGGATATAAAATACAATTTCTACAGCGCTTACAGGTCAAATCGAGGGTAACATATACATATATGGGAGCTATATCTAAATCTGAACCGATTTTCTCCGAATTTGCAGGATTCCTTCATGTAATAAGAAACCTCTTTCTGCCGAATTTCGCACTGATCGGATATAAAATATAGTTTTTACAGCGCTTACATGTCAAATCGGGGGTAACATATATATGGGGGCTATATCTAAATCTGAACCGATTTTCTCCGAATTTAGCAGTATTCCTTCATGTAATAAGAAACCTCTCTTTGCCGAATTTCGCACTGATCGGATATAAAATAACATTTTTACAGAGCTTAGATGTCAAATCGGGGGTAACATATATATGGGGGCTATATCTAAATCTGAACCGATTTCCCCCAAATTATGTACTGTCTCTACCCAGCAAAATTTCTCATTACCAAATAATCCGACGAGTAAGCAAAGTTCGATAATGGTAAGTACTTATTATTTAGCCACTTTTCTCATTATTTTAACATGGGGATGTCATTGGAGGGAAGTACTTCCCAAAAGCATACAATAAAGTAGCATAATAAGTACTTATTTGTAGCATAGGCATACCACATAAATATATGCTTATATTTTCACGATTTTAAGAACTTGAATAATGCATTACCAATAAGTTATAAAATAAGTAGTAGATATGGTAGATATGTAGAAATTGCCATATAAAGTGAGTTTTTGCATATTTTCGCGTATATTTCTCGAAACAAACAATTTTACATGCCAGATTTAAATTCCTGAACCCAAACCCCCATGTGAAAAATTCTTCAATGGTCTAACATCATTTGATATAAGTTAAAATTAAGGTATTCTCATTCAAATCTGCACGTATTATTTGAAAACATGATGAAAAATAAACAAATCTTGCACAATAACCCACATATAGCCAAAATTCCACTATATTAAAATTTGCCAAAATTATTTTGATAACAAAAAATCACTTATTTCTGTTATTATTGAAAAGTCCTATGAGCCGAGAGTAATGCAGTGAATAATGAGATGTCATTATTTGGTAATGCAGGGAATAATGACAGGTACTTACCAAGATTTTGCTGGGTAAGTGTATCACGAGACTCCTCTCTGTCAATTTTTGTACAAATCGGTTCAAAAATGTTGCAGTGCATATATGCCAAATCGGAGGTACATATGTATACATGGGAGCTATATGTAAATCTGGACCGATTTTAACCAAATTCAATAGGGATCGTACTTGGGCCTAAAGAAAGCTATGTGCAGTTGAACTTGATGATGTTTCCGTAATAATGTTGTTAGCTATACTTGGACACTTGGGAATTGGTATTGTTTTCAAAAGTGCAAATGGGAAGGTGAGAGATTTTACTTCAGCGTAATTCCAGCGAATGATCCTTCCTACTCCAATCTGTTTACTTAGACAAAAATATCAGTCCGTAGCAGTTTAATATACACATCATATGGGTGCCTGGGCATAGGGATATCCCGGGGAACTGCAAAGCCGATGAACTTGCTAGGAAAGGGACGACATTACAAATTCTCGAAGAATTTGCATATATTGGTGCGCCACTATCCACGTGCAAGCTTTGGCTTAGGCAAGAGGCAATCAGGCAGTCCAACGAAAGATGGACAGAAATCGGCACCTGCAGGGTAGCTAGACAAATCTGGCCAAGGTATGTCCTGAGAAGGTCAAAATATCTCCTCGCACTAGAGAGGAAACGATTGTCTACGTTAGTACAGGTTCTGACGGGACACTGCTTGATCGGCGAACACGCCAAAAGATTGGGTATTGGCTCCAATGACTTCTGCCGAAGCTGTGGAGATGAGGAAGAAGTGGAGAGCATTGAGCACTAGCTTTGCGACTGTCCCGCTTTGAGAAAACGACGACTGGACATACTGGGGTCGGCCTTTTTAGGCAGCCTAACAGATCTTTCCAGTACTGATATTCGTACTATCGATAAATTTATATATCAAACAGGTTGGTTTCGATGAGGGGCATTTCAGCCCGTGGTAACACTAGGGACCTAAACTGGTCTATGTGAGCTTGTAAAAAAATACGGCTGCCACCCTAACCTAAACCTACACCTATCAGTCCGTATCGCGAATGAAATGTTGTCTCCAAATCATTGGCATTCCAAATTGCACGTGATGTCTAAAATTAAAACGTTTTATTCCACAAAACATTATAATACATTAATTGTCAGGTACTTACCGCATGCTTCGACTACTCCATCGAGTAAGATTTACATGACACGAAATACACAAAATAATAGGTGTCCACGGTCCGTTCATATTTTTAACTCGTATACCAAAATATAACACATATATTTCTTCTATTATTTTACTAAACGCACGTCGATTTTTTTAATTGCATATTATCCGCAGATGTAGCAGAAATTGTCGGGATCATTTACACATTGAAAAGTTCTTTGCCTTTTACTCATACTTCGAAATATAACTTAATAATATTTAACTTATAATATTTTGCAGAAAATCGACTTATCTCTTTAAGGCGCTGAATTACACTAATTTATTAATAAGAAATCATAAGTTGCAGTACCAGTAGGTGACATATACTTTGCTTCGAACGTAGAAACCCAATATTTAAAACCACAAATATTGTTGAATGACCCTCTACCTGAGCGGATCTCATCCAATATAGCTCTCACATTGCATATAATGTTTTATGGAGGGTTAGGAACGGCCATAAAACCTCGTCCTCTCTATAATTTTAAAATGTCTGACATCAATCCTCATAAAATAAAATGCAAATGCAATGTCTCTCTCACATATGGTAAAGTCAATATAAGCAAAAAAAAAACATCATTTTAAAACGAAAAAATATGAAACAAGATTTTTTTTGAATTTCCCAAAATGGCTTTAACTTTTACATCTATCCATAGATTTCAAGTAGACAGTGTTCTCTTCGTTAGCATGCCGGCTTTTTAAAAATGTCATAAAATAATTTTTTCGACTTTTTTCTTCTATTTTTTATGTTTTTTGTACCATGAAAAAGTGATTAAAAAAAAATATGTTTTCTCATATTTTTGACGACTGTTACTAAACCAAAGATTCTACATGAAAGCGATATTTGCAGCCTGTTTAGCCCTCATAATTCCCTTTAATTTAACGCATGATACGGCTCAATCAGGCTTATACTTGAATTATGTTCCAAATACTAAATGTACTTTCCATGAAAGCTGGAATTTTAAAAAAATTAAAAAGAAAAATTTACCATATAATTTTTTTTAATATTTTTTTCGTGTTTGTGTCACCAAATTGTCAGATTTTGAATCTAGTGATAACCCTTCGGGGAATATAAATATTATAGCCAAAAAATAAAAACGCTTAAAAGCGTCAAAAAATATTTTTTGTATTCGAAATTTACACCCTGGTTTAATGACGTCAGAAATAAAGTTTAGCATCAAAAACGAGTTTTCGAAAAAACTGTAATGGCAGATATAAGCCTTCGATATATAAAATCCAGAAATCGTTTGTTGGGCGGAGGTTTTTTTGCACACATTGTACTAAAACTATATTTTTAAATTTTGCCCACCATTTCTCATCATGTACGACCATGTAAATATGATGTTAAATTTTTGTCTTATGCCTGATTAGGGTGTAGAAGTCACAATTTGCAATCGATCGTTATGAAATTTGACAGAGAGATATCAGTTCACATTTAAATATAGTCAAATATAAGAATCGAGATCTAAGTTTTACAGAAGCAATATCCTCCAAACAATTTTTATCAAATTTAAGAGAAAACATTTTCTTAATCCAAGATGAAAATTTCCTGAGTATTTTATGCTGCATTGTATCGTACAGTCCGGTTCGGCTGATTTTAACTAATTTTTAATTGTTTTTAAATTGTTGATAGTTCCTGTTTTGATAAGGGGTCGATGTCTCCGCTCAAAATTATTCTCTAGTTGCAGTTACATAATTATTATCTTGTGCGCCTTCCGGTGCTTTGATCCACTCTGCCTATAATTAAAATATATGTTCTGTATCGATTTCCCATTCACATCATTCACTTTAAGAGATGTAACGATTGAATAATGGTTTGTACAAGCACATTCACATGCAATGATTGAAAACACATTTAAACGATCACAACGCAGATTACTGCGATACATTCCTGTAGTCGTATCCGGCAGGTAATCTTAAATGTCAAACTCTGGAACAGTATCCCAATCACAGAATCGAACAAATAAATATTATACCTGTGACGCAACACAAAAATGCTTTTGATTTCTGTGTAACGTTGAACCTTTTTATGGTTAAATTTAAATTTGAAACAAATATTCTAAGATAAGAATGTAATTAATCTCTCTGGGAAGTAACGATAACGCCGACAAAAAAATATTTTCAGAAAAGTATTGTTAACTGAAACGTGTATTGTGGCCGATGTTCCTTTGAAAACATTTGGTGTACACCTGTTATTTGTTTTGATTTATTATATATATTTTGTGGGCTTTTAAACAGTTTTTGTCATAAAACGAAACGATTTCATTAACCCATAGCCTTACTCATTTTATTCGTAACAAATTTGAAATTGTGTTCACAAAATATTTTATAGATACTCGTATATAAGAAATATTTATTAAATTTATTAAAGTACAAAAATGATATCATTTTTTGTTAAACAACGTTTATTATAGCACAATATGCAAGTAATTAACTCCACATTATAGCTGTATTTCCACAATTTAGTCCGTGGAGATTTTTTAAAATTTGGAAGAAAACTAAATTAAATAGGTAACACTGATCGTCTGATGTTGATATGATCGGATTATTATTATTGCATATATTTAGGAGTGATCATATTTGGATATCCATTAATTGACGGTTTCACGTGGATAGCATTTGTTACGATCCACACACAGTGGTTGAAAAAGGTTTTATTTTGGAAATAATTCTGTTTATTTCTAACAACTGCAGATACCTATTAGCACTCAATTTCACAGGGTCGAAGATGAGGTGTTTCAGATCTGATGTTGGTAATTTGGCCGGGTCTGTGTTTGGCCCTTCAAAGTTGTCCACTTGGATTATGTAAAATTGCATAGGTGCAGCCAAAAGCTGAGTGTTTTTAAACATTTAGGCTCTTATTCATAAAAAGTTAATGAAGGTTTGGAGAACACTTTAACACTGCTAAAACGATCTTCAAACTTTGTAAAGCTATGTATAGACGATTTCCAAATCGGACAACGTTATCAACTCTGTGAAATTGCTGCAAATGCACGGACAATTACAGATTGTTAGGCGAAGGTGAATTGGCAGTTTAGACGATTGCAATATATTTTGTAAATACTTATATGTAGGATTGCTAATAAAACTATTTTATAGACAGTGTTGCCAATTGAATGTTACTCTGGCAACGGCGCCATTATCACATGTACAAACTTCGCACATCTAACAATCGGCAAATTGTCTCACAATGACTTTTCTGCCAACGTTGCAAGACAAAAACTGTATGTTCACACGGTTGTACCAGGGATGTAAATAGCATTTTGGTTTTTGTACTTTTCGCTTAGGCGAAATGTACTTTATTGACTCCCACGGTACCAAAATTTAAGATTTTTAAACTTCATAAAATGTTGGATAATTGTAACCATACGCTGATAGAAAAACCGTTCGTCACCATAACGAATCAGTTTCATCAATATATCTTCGTACTGGTGACGAAAAGTTTCGTACATGCGATGTTTTGTACGAAAACGATCATCAACCAATGTTTTTGCTGATTTCGAAATTCGTCGAGGGAACGATAAGGTTTCATTCCCACGACGAAAAAAATTATCTCACCATTTTGCTGAAAATATGATAAAACGAAGAAATCAATTTATAGTTTGTGCTTAATTGTACTGTTATATATGCGTTCTGATTACCTTAGTTAAGTAATTTGAGGTAAAAGTTTAATTTAAAAATCTAATAATGTTGATGAATGGAATTCGTCGTGGTGTTGAATTGGGTTCTTCTTGATGATGCATGGGATTCGTAGTGGTGATGAATGGAGTTCGTCGTGGTGATGAATGGAATTCGTCGTGGTGATGAATGGGATTCGTCTGTTGGCAAATATATTACTTGATGAGATTATTTTTATTTAAAATATCAGAAGTAATGAATACTTCTCGTTCGTTTGCTTTAAGCCTTTCCTGATAAGAACTGCGTTCCGAACCGAATAATCACAACTGAACCTGGCAGAGCAGTCAAGTAATCTTTATTTCCATACCGTTTTTAATGATCTAAAACCAGAAGAATATTTATTGAAATTTTTAAAACTTAAATAGTCGGGGCATGAATTCGTCGTGGTCATGAATGGAGTTCGTCGTTCTGATGAATGGAGTTCGTCGTACTGATGAATGGAGTTCGTCGTACTAATGACTGGAGTTCGTCGCGGTGATGAATGGGATTCGTCGTGGTGAAGAACGGGATTCGTCGTGGTGATTAATGGGATACGTCGTGGTAATGAACTCGATTCATCGTGGGGATGAAATGTGATCATCCTGAGGACGAAAATTTTTGGAAACAGAGAATCGTCATGGTGACGAACAAATTCATCAAGAGGATTATTCCGTACGTTAGCTGACTTTTGACGAAAAAATAATCGTGATGATGTACAAATTCGTCGTCATGACGAAGCTTTTTCTATCAGTGAAGATCATTTTTTAAATGAGGCAAATTTTATGGTGATTTCGTTTCTGAAAAATAATGTCACCACATCATGTTGCGACATTTTAAAAATTCCCAATCCACCCTCTGCTAATTTGGCATTTTGCATGCGAAATATCGAACAAAAATCGTTCGCAACCATTTGGTAGTGCATGGTAGTTTGGTTCTAAAGTCTTCTTTTTGACGGTGCAACACTCCGCACCGCATTTTCGCATTTGCGGAGTGTAATAATTTTACAAACGAAATCAAAACCCGTTCATACGGCTGCACGATTTTTACAAACGAACCTAAAAATGCGGTTAAAGTGTAAAATGCAGAAAAAAAATTAAATTTTTTTGCACAAACGAAATCACCATTATGTTACGACTCAGTCATTTCAGTCTATTACTTTGTTTAAAACTTGCATTCGCTTATACGCAAACGCACTTAGAAAATTTATGATAAAATATTCCGCACAGTACCCTTGGTTACAAACTGGCTCTGGAAATTTGGATTTCTTCATATCGTCGCCGTCGTGGCAAAATTAGCTGTGTTTGTTCCTAATTTTTCATATCATATTCAAATTATCGCGATATAATAAAATTATAGAGTTTATTTCCTCTCCTGGAAAATTAAGAACAAACACATAGCTTTCAACGATTAATTTTGTATTTGTATAAACATTTTTTTTTTTAAATTACATACATATTTGCAAATTTTAAAAAATAATAACTAACGCGGGTAAATACGGGTATTAACCGATTTTCCATTTATATAGCTCGTTGAAAATGTAATTTAGTACAGATTTCAAATAACTTGTAAAACTATTTAGGATACAGCTGCAAATTCAAAATATAGGGTGATCCAAGTAGAGATACTTTTTCAATAGCCTTTTTTGACAGATCACGTGTGAGTCCTGTCATGCTGTCATGTTATTTTTGTTAAGTATTGTTTGGCATTTCATAATGGAAAGACTTACGCCTGAACAACGTTTACAAATCGTTCAACTTTATTACGAAAATTCACGTTCTGTGAGAAATGTGTTTCGTGCTCTTCGCTCAACTCACACTAACAACGCCCACATATAAATTACCTCTCCGATTTGATTTCTTAAAATCAATCATAGAGAACCAAAATGTGTATGTGATCAGTCTAAAACTTGGTACTTTATGTTTATTTATACCCAGAAACATTCAGACGAACAACGGTCAATAATATATTTAATATATTATTAATATAGTTATCATTAAAAGGTCTCTCCCGATATGGCTTGTTTAGTGCCATAGAAACCACAAATTTCAATTGATCGGGCTGACATTTTGTAATGTTTGCGTGATCCAGCCTGGTCGAACTTAACGACGTTTATACTTGTTTTATCTCAGGTAGAGTGATCAAAAAACCGGTTTTTTTGAAAAAATAAAAAACCGGTGGATGGTTTATTTAAGTCATAAAAAACCGGTGGACGGTTTTTTTCTTCGAAGAAAACCGGGGAAGCCGGTTTTTTTCTGCATAACAAAACAGTATGAAAATTGCCGTTTGAAAAACATTTTCCTTTTTAATAACAAAAAAGGCGATTTTTTAATATTAAATTTTTAAAAGCGATGTCTTCTGATCAGGAATCTTGCACCAAATTTAGTCCTGTTGGATAGTAGTTATGAGTTGGATTGTGATGAATATTGTCATTTGACTCAAACGGTCCTTTTATATCATACTTATAACTAATTAGCTATTGTATTAAGAAACATTTTCCAAAAGTGTTATAGATAGTTTCTTCTTCAACCTTTTAAAAAAATTAGCAAATATATTTTCATTACTTTTCACTTTTTTTTTATTTACAACTTTTTTGAAATTTTGGTAAAAACCTATGTTTTAATTTTTGATTTTTTTGCTCAAAAGAAAGCTTAGATAATTTCCTTTAAAAGCTTTGTGACCTATTAATGGGATTGGACCTGTTGATCTATCAAAATAAATATAAACCTCTGAAAAAAATTAACGTTCAACCAAACATTTTAGCATTTCAGATGGGAAAAACAACCGTTTGACAAAAATGTCAATATTTGACACCCTCCAACTCGGAAAGTCCTTAACCGATTTCGTTGGAATTGTGTCTCATAGCTACTATCTGATAGGGCTACTTGGTGCAATTTTCATCCCGACAGAAGACATCCCTTTTAAAAATTAACTCACTTGACATGAAATTCCCCTTATGTAGTTCAGTCAAGAAAATATTAATATTTCGGGATATTAAATAGAATATTTAATAGAGGTATTAAATCTTTATACATATATATTTTATATACACACTTTAGTGCAGGTGGGTATATACGAGTATACATATAAATATATAAGAGTATACACTAGTCGGTTTACCCAAATGAAATTTTCTTACTTGTTTTTGTTTCGGTTTGGAAGTGGGAGAATGCGTTTACTTTTCACATAACTTCTGCGCGTATGAATCATTTATTTTCTTTAAATTTTTTTAATTTGTATAGAAATTGGTGAATGGCTTCGGATTCTAGCAAAGTTGCCGAGTCTTTTTAGGCCATATAAGGAGATCTTTCATATTATTATCTTAATTTGTGATATTTTGTACATAAAATTGTAAACAATTTTTAATATTTTAGTGATAATAATAAAACCGGAAAACCAGTGGAAACAAACGAAAAAAAACCGGTTGCACCGGTTGTTCGAAATTCATGATTTTGAGAAAAAACGGGGACGGTGGAAGCAAAAAACCGGTGGGCCGGTTTATTTTAAACCCGTTTTGATCACTCTAATCTCAGGCTATGTTCGATGATAACTCATATTGGTCTACTCTCTTTTGCACATCCCCCACAAAACATTAAAATTTAGTTGAATCACTTATGACTTCTGCACTTCTCAAATATTTCGCATTTTGAGGCATAACAATAGTTTATTCGTCACTAACACCCTTTTTGCCTCCTCCCACACATAACTATCGTTTTGTTTAAAAAAGTTAACAGCTTACAACTTTAATACCGGGTCATACAAATATTTGAAACTTTGTACATTGTTCGCCTATCGCGGTACTTACGGTCCGGTGCAAAATTAGCTTAGTTGCCACACCCCTTTGGTGCCTACCACACAAAAGATTCAAATCGTACCAGAATTTAAAAGGTCATACCATTAATACCTGTAAACATAAACACTTGCAATTTGGTGTAGTGGGATGTTTTTGAAGTATCTACTGTTTAGCGCATAAAATACGTATTGGAGAAGCTCCCTCTGGTACCCTCCACACAAATTGACAGATTTATTTAGCATAACTTCCTTATAACTTCTGTAGCAATCATCAAAACGATTTCATATTCAGTATTTTAGACAACATTAGTAATGACGATAGACCACCTTTGTTTCCACTTTTCTAGCTTCTACACGGGGCAAAATAGCCTTTTTTGATATGTTTGAATCGAAAGAAAATATATTTGGAACACAAATTTTTAAATATTATATATTTCTTAGGAAATAAATTTTATTTGAAAATCAATAAAATATATTTGGAACGCATAAATTAATATATTACAACAAATTATATTTGCAAACTAAATTTCTCAAATAAAATATGTGTTTAAATACAAATAAAATTATTGTTCAGGAATTTCTCCAAATATATTTTATTTAAAAAGGATTTTCAAAACTTTGCTGTCTTTTCTAACATCAGTTTAAATTTTTCCTTGATTTCGAAATCTACCTCCCAACTAAAAATGGCATATGCAGCATTGTCTTCTGTTTTAAAGCATTCATTTAAAATTTCTAAATATCCCAATGCATCATTAGTAGTGAAACCTTCGAGTAAATTATTGTTTTAATATTATACGATTTCAATTATAAAATATTTTTATAAACATTAAAAAAATTAACTTTGAATCCTTAGAAACTTAACGTTTTTAAGGTATCGGTATATTTTCTGAAAACTTAAATGCAAATAAATCTTTGTTACGAAAAAATATGCCCTAATAAAAAATATTAGGATGGAAACAAAGATTTGTTTAGACCAACACCTTCACAAATATTTAATATTTGTGTGTACCAAATATTATATATTTAGAGTGTACCCTAAACATATATATGTTTCAAGCCGAATATGTTTGGGACAATATACTACAGAAGCGATTTTTTTTCAGCGTGTACCAACTCACCTACTGGGCCAGATAACATTAGGTATGAAATGTTGAAGAATTTAGATGACAGTTCAATAAAATACTTATTGAATTTCTATAACCTGATTTGGACCGAAAGAAAAATTCCAAGTAACTGGAAAAAAGCTTTGATAATACCAATATTAAAAACTGGAAAAGATTCCACAAACAAAAATAATTACAGACCTATATCCCTAACATGTTGTCTCTGCAAACTTCTAGAGAGAATGGTTAACAAAAGACTTGTGTGGTACATGGAGAAAAATAATATAATAAATATTAACCAATCGGGATTCAGAAAAAATAGAGGCACCATTGATAATTTAACAATATTGCATTCCGATATAATGGAAAGTTTTTCTCTAAAGAAAGATCTTATTGCTGTGTTTTTCGATATACGCAGAGCATATGATTGTGTATGGAAAAAATTAATATTCCAAAAATTGACTCTAGCTGGAATTAAAGGTAACATGGCTGCATTTATTTCAAATTTTCTAGAAAATAGAACGTTTAGTTGTTTAATAGGTAATACCTTCTCGGACTTTTTTAGTTTAGAGAATGGAGTGCCGCAAGGGTCCGTCCTAAGTGTTACACTGTTTTTATTATCTATAGACTCAATATTCACCAACATTTCGAGAAATACCAAAGCGCTTTTGTATGCCGATGATTTGGTTATATATTGTTCTGGAAAAAACGTTCCAGTAATACTGAAGAAAATTCAAACTTCAATAAATAATTTATTATCTTGGACTGATCGCACTGGATTTCAATTCCATGAAGAGAAAACAGTAGCGATAAAATTCTCCAGGCGAAACTGCAAGACAACGACTAACTTAGTCCTAAAGATATACGATACAAATATTTTATTTGTAGATAAACACAAATTTCTGGGCGTCATTTTCGATAAAAAACTAACATTTAGCCACCACATCCTTCATGTAAAAGCTAAGGCAAACTCTAAACTAAACATATTAAAAATGCTAAGATGTTCAAAGTATGGATCAGATCCGCATACCCTTCTTAAAATATTACATACAATTGTACTACCCACTTTAGATTATGCCTCAATAATATATTCCTCTGCCACAACCACCCGATTAAAAACACTCGATCCAATTTTGAATACTGGAATAAGACTCTCTATTGGAGCATTCAGGACGAGTCCAGCTAGCAGTTTACAAGTCCTCGCCTCATCTCCTCCCCTACATCTAAGAAGACTAAAACAATTACTTAACTACACTCTCAAGATACTTTCTTTTAAAGATCATCCATTTTACACGATGCTTACCGATGTCAGTAAAATTGACAAACTTACATCTATTTACATCCTTACATTTACTTACATTTACATACATCCCGTATATTTAAAAGCCGCCTTAGAATTCAAAAAAATAACATCAAAATATGACCTGAAAGCAGAGCATATAGAACCCACAAAGGTAATTGATATTCCTCCTTGGACTTTTTCAAACATAAATATTGACTTTTCCCTGGCATACTGCAACAAAAGCAATATGTCTGCAATTGAAATTCGAAAGCGTTTCCTGGAAACGTTAAATACAAAATTTCTAGATAACATATGTTATTACACCGATGGATCAGTCATGGGCGATAGGGCCGGTTTTGCAGTTTTGAGCGAAAATTGTTTGATCAAAAAACGTATCCACAACTATTCATCAATCTACACATCTGAGTTATTAGCAATCAAGACAAGCGTCGAACATGCATGCAATCATTTTCCCAATCAGAAAATTCTTATTTTATCTGATAGTAAAAGCTCATTAGAGGGGTTAAGTGACCCGTTTAGTAAAAATATTATTATTCAACAATTGAGATCATTCTTGTCAAGAACCACTAATCACCAAATATCGTTTATGTGGATCCCAAGTCACTTAAATATCCGCGGAAATGAAAATGTAGATAAAGAGGCAAAACTTTCTCTTACCTTAAGTATTGACTCGGATACTAAGTTCCAATTTGCCGATTACAAAGCATCGATTAAGAAATATATATTCGATCTCTGGAATGACTTATGGAAAAATGATAATAGAACAAAATTATATCAAATCCAAAACTACATTACTCCAAAATATACACAATCTAAACTTCCTAGATCAGACATAATTAAACTATGTAGACTTAAAATTGGTCATAGCCTACTGACACATAAATACCTTATTGAGAAATCTACACCACCCCAATGCGACTGTGGCCATTTATTAACAATATCCCATATATTTAACGAATGTAATAAGTATCATGAAATTAAAAATAAATATAAAATAAGAAATATACAAGTTTTGTTAAACGAAAATGATTTTAATACTGTAAAAAACTTTCTCACTGAAATAAACTTATATAACTCGATTTAATATTTAGATTGTAAAACTAATATATAGTTAACATAATCATATATAGAAAATCAAACTAATGTGTATACTATTTACAAATGTTTAGGGTTTATATAACCTTACTGTGTTGGAACCCTTAAAATATGAAATAAATAAATAAATACAAATAAAATTATTATTTAGGAATTTTTCCAAATATATTTTATTTAAAAAATATTTCCAAAACTTTTGCTGAGTTTTTCATATTTCAGTTTCAATTTTTCTTGGGTTTCGAATTGTACCTCCCAGTTATGATACCATATGCAGCATTACCTTCTGTTTTAAATCAATCATTTCAAATTTCTGAGTATTCCAAGCCATCATTAGTCGTCAATCCTCCAAGTACTTTATATTGATCCAAGATTATATGATTTCAATTATTATTTTTTACGAACATTAAAAATTTCTCAAAATTTAACTTTGAATTACTGAAAAATTTTAGAGAATTTATGTATTTTATGAATACTTAAATGCAAATAAATATTTGTTTCGGAAAAAATGGTCCCAAATAAAAACATTGGAATGTAAACAAATATTTGTTTAGAACAACATCTTCCCAAATACACAATTTTTGTGTGTACCAAATATTACATGCTTAGAGTCTTCCCCAAACATATATATGTTTCAAGCCGAATATGTTTGGGACAATATACTACAGAAGCGATTTTTTTTCAGCGTGTATATAAATTAACATATTCAAAATCGTTAACTAACTTAGTTATCGATATTAAATTCGTTCATTCTTTTTTACTTAAAAAAAAATTGTGATAACTTTCGGGTTATCGAAATGTCCAAAGCCAATTACGCGAACAAAAGTATTCCTGAGTGGCCAACCTTCGGCCGGGATTAAAGATTTTCTCCTCTAGGGTATGTCCAAAGATGGCTACGCGGATGGCTCTTCGGGTTGCCGGCCTTTGACCGGGATTACAGATTTTCTCATGTAGGGTATGTCCAAAAGTGTTTTTGAAATTGAAGTTATTGATTTATTCGACTTCTAACTTTAGATTTTGAGCCCATGGATCGAAAATAATCGATTTCTGTCAATGTAAACGTCCGATAACTTGAAAACTAAGTGAGTTGTCAACAAAATTATATCAGTTTTTTCTTATTTTGAGGTGGTCTAACAGAACTTGTTCAGAGTCGAATACTATAACTGTAATATTCGCAGAGAGAGAGAGACAGTATCGAATAATTACGGTCTGAGTTCACTATGTTGTATGAGCCGTTGGAGTATTATTCCTCTATTAAAACATTGCTTGCGTTATATTTAGGTGTTTTTTATATTTGTATTGTGTTATTTGTTATATTAAATAAAATACGAGTTAATCAAACCCGAAACCCGATTTTGTTACATTTTTAATTGTGTTCATTGGCATTCCAGTTCATCATCTAAGTATGTATATGCAAATTGCAGGACAGTGCACTTTCGAGCAGCAAATCTGGTAAATGACGATTCAATGCCAAAGCCATAATTTCAGTCAATTCTTGCCGGTGAAGGAAAGAAGTCGAACTTTTGATACAATAGCTCCGGATTTTTCTATTCACACGAGAGTTATGTATGAAAAAATACGAAATATTATGTGAGTGAAATCAAAAATGAGAAATATTTGTATGAAGGAGAATACACTAAAAAGATGTGAATGAATAAAATAAATATATGTGGAAACCCCAAGGTTTTGATTACTTAATATACGTGATATAAATTCTCAAGAATATAAAAGCCATTGAACCTATTAATTTGTTATTGTTTTAAATAATTTCACTGCAAAACACTCCCATAAATATTTAACACTTTCTAATAAAAAAGATAAATGTGCCGAATCAAATTAAAAAATACAAAATTTTAAAGGTTAATTAAATATATAACTGATTTGCGATTTTTTTGTAAACAATTCACAAGTGAACAAAAACAACTTATACTTGATTTAAAAAATTAACTTATGTAATTCGTTTGCACTACTTTACTGTATATTTCGGCATATCTCACAGAATTAATATTTTTGAATATTCGATTCAAATCATATTAAACAAATGCGCACAAAATTGCAAAAACAAGTTGCGATGTCGTTTCTTGTTAATTATAGATATAAAAAATTCAGATAAAGTGATAACAATGTAGAAAAATAATTATGAATTAAAAGTTGTATATACATATGTAAGTGTCTGTGTACCGACATCTGTAAGATGTTACCTTCAATGAAAATATCATCGAAGCATAATTTCGATGCACTGACTCGAGTGCCACTAATAGTTCTGTGTGTGTCTACAAAAATGTATCCTCAATGAAACCCATATGTTTTCCTTGCAAATATCGGGCATCTTCGACTAAAGCTCGACATTTTCCGTATGAATTCGCTATTCTGCTTAAAACAGTACCAATATTATTTAAGAACAGAATATAATTTATATACATATTTGTATTTTTTTAATTATTGGTTAGAAATGTTTAGAATTTTTAATATTAACTAATGAATTTTAATTTTATAAGAATATAAAAAAAATGCTAAATGTTAAAATAAGACTATGCTATCATTTATTTATTTTTTAAAAAATTTAAAAAATTGTATAAGGAAGTGAAATTTTCAAAATTGGGTTTTACGAAACTTTGAATTGTTCTTGAACGGCTGAACCGAACAAAAGTTTACGTCGTTTGAACATAAGAACATAACGGGATATTTTTGCGGATTTTTTTAAATGTATAATTTGTTCCTTCTATTTTTTTATTTTATCATTTGCTACGAACCAAAAGTGTAACACATCGAAGGAGTGACCCAAGACCCTAAGTATGTTCGGCGGATATCCGTTTTGGGTAATTTTAAGTCGAATGAGCAATGTCCTTCCGTCCGTCTGTCTGCTGGCTACTTATTTGAATCCTTTGAAATTCTGCACATAGTATTATTATTAGTCACTATTACCTCTAGAAAATTGGGCGAAGTTGCCACGCCCCTTTTGGTACCTCCCACAGAAATTGACAATTTTGAATCAAAAGTTAATAGCTTATAACTTTATTACCGGTGCATAAAAAGACGTGAAATTTTGTACAGTGTAATGGTTTAATAGTACATACAATGCAGTGAAAAACGGGCATTATTGTAACTCTTCGTTTGGTACCTCCCACACAAATGGACCATTTTGTACCAAAAGTTACCAGCTTATAACTTTAATACCAGTGCATACAAATACTGCAAATTTTGTACAGTGTAATGCTTTTAAAGTACCTAAAGTCCAGAGGAAAATCGGCGTTATTGGCCCGCCCATTTTGATACATCCTACACAAATGGATCTTTTTGTACCAAAAGTAAACAGCTTTTAACTCTAACACCAGTACATGCAAATACTTGAAATTTCGTACAGTGAAATGGTTTTATAGTTCCTAGAGTCTAGAGAAAAGTGGCCGTAATTGGCACGTCCCTTTTGGTAACTCCCACACAAATGGACCATTTTACACTAAAAGTTAACAGCTTATAACTTCAATACCACTGCATATAAGTACTTGACATTTTGTACAGTGTAATGCTTTTATAGTACCTTTTGGTACCTCTCACACAAACGGACCATTTTGTACCAAAAGAAACAGCTTTTATCTTTATTACCAGTACATACTTTAAAGTTATTAAATGCTGTTTAAATTGATAACAATTTAAAAAAAATTAATAAAATAAATTTACTAATATTTTTTGAGACTGAATGTGAGGGGATTCATTAGTCGGAACTGACTGAACTTTCTTACTTGTTTTAATTTTAATTTATAAATTGCTCACCCATCGATTTTTCCAAGCTGTTCCTTGATCGCAGAAATTCCGCTTATATTTTAATTATAAAGAGTTTGAAGTTTCAAATTATATTTCAATTTCAAACAAAAGCGTAGAAACAAATATACGCTATTTAATATATATGAAGGTAAAACGGGGAACTGTTCAATAAAAACTCGGATGTTTTGTTTGCGCAATACGGTTTTTTAAACATATTTACGAAGCTACATCTGCAGAACCATATGGTATTTAAACGGCCTTTTCGCTCCCGTCAATGATTGCCGGTTTTGATTACATTAACATTTCAATGTGTTAAATGAAATAATAAACTTATGGTGGATAGTATAAAGATAAATATGTTATCATCCTTATCAACAATAAATTTTAATCGTTAAGTTCAATAATGTTTCATAGTGAAAAAACAGACCCTAAAAATCCAATTTTGTTATTATTTGGCCTTTAATATTTTTAATACGATTATTATTATTTCGATTTTTCAAAAAGTCGACTCAAAAGTGTTTTTGGAGTGATGGCATCATTTCCACTTTACTCTGTGAGAAACAGCTTTCAAATGAGTTGACCTCCTTCACAAATGCAAAAAAAATCGTTACTTTCTGTTACGTATTTTACATACTCCAAATAAAATTGATCCAATATGGCATCATACAACTTTAAAAAATACGACGACGTCATTAGTTTTTTTCGATTCAATGACAAAATAAATGTTATGAATGACTCTTTCTGCAGAATTTTGCAAATTCAGATTTAGAAATTTATTACACAATTTATTAAAATATTGTGTTTTACAATGAACATTTTTTCCACCTGAAAAATTAATATTTTAGTAATGTTTTCAAATTGTAATATAACTGTCCAGGATAGTAAAAATGTGTATATATATTTGATATATTGCTTTTAAGGCTTCAACTTAAATCGCTGTGGAAGGAAAATTTGCAAAATTGTCTTAACAATTGGAAAAGTCATTGTGAAATAGTTTGCGGATTGTTAGATGTACGAAGTTTGTGCATGTGACAATGGCGCCATTGACAGAGAAACATTTTATTGACAACGCTGTCTATCAAATATTTTTATTGGCAATCCTGCATGTAAATATTTACAAAATATATTGTAAATATATGAAATTGTTAGGTTATCTTGCAATCGTCTGAACTGGCAATTCACATTTGCCTAGCAATCTGTAATTGTCCATATATTTGCAGCACTTTAAAAGGGTTGATAACGTTGTCCGTTCTGACAATCGTTTAATTAATTTTAATTACACCAGGTAGTGTCAACTTAACAGCTGATTTACAATATTTTTCTTGCAATTTTTTTCTTGGGTTATAAAATTCATACAACTGTGTATGCTGTTTTTTACAACAACAACGAGCAGTTTCATAGAACATCAACGGGTAACGTTGACATTTGTCAACAAGCAAATGACGACAACACAAGGCCCCCAAAGTGATATAATAAGATTTTGAACAAGAGACTTTACCTGGTGTAATTGTTTCATGGTAGTAGAGTTGTATAGTTGATATATTCGTATCGTTAGTGGAGTCGTATCGCTGACAAAGTCGTATCGTTGACGGAGTCGTAGGTTTAGGGCCAGTTTACATCTAAGCGATCTGTCACGTGACTCTCCAGTGAAAATTTGCATTTGGTCCTCTCCCGATTTTTTCAAAATCGCACATAAAATTGATTTCGCCACAGAAAAAGTCGTACAACAAGCAGGGATGGAAAAAAATAGTACATTATTACTTTTTTCAGTAACTTTTCACTTTCAAAAGTACCGACGTATCCTCACGACCGTTTCAGTACTATTTTATTAAATCTATCTATTGTTTAGAAGTTATTTATATCAACAAAAATCAAATGACATGTTGTTTTCCTAATTCATTATTACTTTTTTCACTATTACGTTCTCTATCACAATTAATTTAATTAATTTGAAAACAATTTATGTCAAGGGAACTAGGTACGGGAGACAGCATTTTCTCAAAATGTGTTTATTTTCCAATTTTTGTTTATATGAAGAGAATGTAAACTGTACACAATTCTCTAAAATTATATTTAAAAATGCAATGAGCGGAATGTATAATAATATTTGTATAAAAACACATAATCATCTAACAAATCATAACAATGTTCAAGAAAAAAGAAGCAATTTCATACTTTGAAAGTTATGATCCTTAAATTAATTCAATTATTACTACTTGAGCCTGCTTGTAATTGGATGTTTATTTTGTCGTGCGATCCTCTCTCAGAGTCCTCATACGGATTTCCAACAAAAATATATAAAATCTTAGGTCACTCCTTGGATGTGTTACCCTTTTTTCGCAAAAATTTTGAAAGTCCAATTCATTTTTGGTGAGGATGATTTATTGATGTTACTTTCACAAAAAAGCTAAGCTCATAATATCAGGTTCCACAGTGTAAATTCTGATATTACATGGAAAATTTCGTTTTTTTATTTTATATAGTTGTTTTATTCCATAAATTTCTTGTTTAATGAATTATATTTAAATGGTGTTTCTCATTTAGAAAAATGCTCACATGGATGTGTGTATTGCATATATCATTAATATCTGCTTATCAATACATCCCATCAGCTCCTGCTCGACTTCAACCTCAAGCGGCGGGAATATCAACTCCCAGACCAATAACTATTGCGAATCAATACAAACCCCTAACTCCATCTCATTCCGGGCTACAACAGCCAGCGACAAATCAAAACCGGGAATTATCCATATACGAGTACACTTTCACCCAGAGAAAACAGCAAACATCGGGATACCAGTACAATCTGCCACAAAAATCCTTACGCATAGAACCTAATACAAATAGAAAACCAACTCCTCCTTTAGTGGGAGTACTGCCGAATCAACACAAACTTCTCAAAACCGTTTATGAAGCCAAAAGCTTAGAGTTTACATTTCCCTCAGATCAAGAACTTCTCGCTACTCTGGCCGATGGACGATATGATCCGAATAACGTTCTACCGATTGATGTGGATGTCTATGTGCCAAGTGAATATACTTAATAGGCAAAATTTTTATAAGAGGATATATTTCTCTATACGTATTTACAGACAATGGTCGAGCGGCCGAAATATATGTAACAATTCCACGCTTTGATAGAGGATCTCCCTACACGTTGGCACGTGTTCGTAATGCTGCCGGTAATCGGGGAATTCAGCTGGAGGCGTTTCCAAGTTACGCATGGCATAGTTCATATGGAACGAATTGTGATGGCCTGACATCGGTGTATCGTGTGAAGGTAAGGCCATAATAAAAATTTCCAAGAATAAACTTTGTATAGGGTCTTTTTTTAAGAGCTTGAGAACTTAAAATGATAATACAAGACAGATTGTTGGAATAACAAAAGACCTTAAATATGTTTGGCGAAAATCCGTTGTAGAACGTTTTAAGTCATTTGAGTTATGTCTGTCCGGTTGGTGCGCACAATAACTCTAGAAAGTAGTAACAGATTGACTTCATATTTAATATGCGTAAATATTTTTTTTCTATCTCAGGCTATGTTCGAAGATGGACTATATTGGTACACTCCTTTTGGTGCCTCCCACACAAAGGGTTAACATTTACGGCCTATTTCTGTATTTCCAACGAAAGTCTCTGCGAACGAAAACCAGTCACTCACTTAAGTCAGGAATTTGGTTTCTCTAAGTTTCGTTTGTTCGCCTGGCCTTACGTCTATGACGTTAGGCATTTACTAATTGGAAAATAATTTGATTGCCAGATCAATAATTTCACAACTTCCGGTCTAAAAAATCACACATTTTTGTATTTTCGACTTAAGCAAAACAACTCTGTACTCTCTACACTGGCGGTGGCCACAAAATCCACCCTGGGTGGGTCAACTGAGCTGAACCAAGACTCGACTACTCCTATCAGTCGAAAAATAAAACAAAGTAACTCGATTTGACATTTGTGTTTGCCCAGATGACAGCGAACAGATATATAGAAACCCAAATTTACGCTGAAATGATTACGTTTTCGTACTAGTTCATTATCTTGTCGTTCTGATGGTAGTTAGTGAGTCCCTAATCAGCTGTTTGTCGTCTGGCAGGCGAACGAAAGCAAATTTTCAAGTTACAAAAACAGGCTTTTAGTGAAATATTGATTCTCTAATAACTTCTATACTATATATCAAAATATTCTGTAGATCTACACATAGTAATAGTTTACCTGTCGCTATCACCTTGAGAACAATGGACCATTTTGTACAAAAAGTTAACAGCGTATAGCTCAATACCGGAACATAGAAATACTTGAAATGTTGTGCGGCGTAATGCTTTTACAGTTCCTACCGTCCAGTGAAACATGAGAGTTATTGGCACTCCCCTTTTGGTACCTCCCACACAAAATGGCCACAACATACCACACTTGAATGGCTCATAACGTTCATTCGGTGCGGTACAATGTCTATGAAGTGTCTATTGTTCAGCGCAAAATAGGTGTATTTGTCAAACCCCCTGTGGTACTTTCCACACCAAATTACAGATGCATTCGAATCAATCTGTCAATCATCTATTTTATGTTCAGTATTTTAGACAGCATTAGCGGTGGCTATAGACCAAATTTGTTTCCACCTTTCTGGTTCCCACACAAACTAACACATTCCATATTACTACCCTCGTATTACTCACAGAGTGAGGGAATAACTTAGTCGGTTTACTCGACTGACATTTCTTAACATTTTAACTTACAAGGCTGATTGCTAAGCAAGATGAGATGATATACTCTCTCTAACTTTTTGGCTAGGATAATTAACCTAATATTACTGTATCACATACATATGTGCTGTAATTCTATTCCTATTCCCATTACAGATCGATCCATGTAATCGCATGTGGATTTTGGATAGTGGTGAAATCGGACGCAATCACACGTGTCCGCCTCAAGTCGTCGTCTTCGATTTACTCACCCACCGAGTGGTGCATCGGTATCGTTTACCCGGTAATGTCTACACTCGGAATTTTAGCCGTCTGGTCACGATTACTATCGATGTTGCAGATCCTCCACCGCTAGGTCAGTGCAGCAAAGCATTTGTTTACATTGCGGATGCCACCGCATTCTCGTTGATCATCTACGATGTCGCCAATCAGCGCTCGTGGAGGGCGGAAAACCGCTATACCTATCCAAATCCCCAATTCAGTAAACATACCATTGCCGGCGAAAGTTTTGAACTGTTGGACGGGGTATTCGCTATGTCTGTGACACCAAATGGTTTGGGATTACGACGTATGTTGTATTTTCATTCTCTGAGCAACGATCTCGAGGTATCGGTACCTTTGGATGTAATCAACAACGCCACTAACTTCCAAACGGCAGATTTGTCGTCGAGGTTGAACGAGTTTGTTGAATTGGGTAGTCGTGGTACCCAATGCACCGTTTCGGAAATGACCCCTCAAGGCTATCTACTGTGTGTCTTTTTTGATCCCATCGCTTTGATTGGTTGGGATATTCGCACTCCATATACAGCGCAAAATCGTGTAATTTTGGCGCAGAGTCCGGAAACGCTACAATTTATTGGCGGCCTAAAAATTGCTGCCAATGCAGGCGGTAAACTTGAAGTTTGGTTGTTATCAAATCGTGCCCAGAAATTCTTCAGTGGGACAAACAACCTTAAGGAGATCAATTATCGCATTATGAAGTGTGGACTGGATGAATTGCTTAGCGGGCAACCGTGCTAACATCAAAGAAGTATACTCCTATGACATATATGTTCCTTTTTTCATTTAAGTGATTAGTTCTAAGTTTCTTTATAAATTTCTGATAATACCCGGTTTTCTATAAATTTGGGTAAAAAATATATGGAATAATTATAAATTTATTGCATCCACTTTGATTTAAATAATTTTCTACAGACCGAACGTGTAGCACATCGACGCAGAGATCGTTGACCCTATTAAATTAGAAAATAAATTTGAAAGACATCCACATTTAAGTATGAAGACTAATGAGGAAGATTACCTCTATATTAAAGTCGATTTCTGAGGTCTTCCTCCATACTTGAATCGACCTTTGAGGTGTTCCCTTAATACTTCAATCGACCTCTGACCTTACAGCTTTTCCTATACTGAGGTCTGACTCTATACTAGAGCCGACCTCTGAGGTCTGACTCTATACCAGTGTCGACCTCTGAGGTCTTACTCTATACCAGTGTCGACCTCTGAAGTCTTACTCTATACTAGAGTCGACCTATGAGGTCTTACTCTATACTAGAGTCGACCTCTGAGGTCTTACTCTATACTAGAGTCGACCTCTGAGGTCTTCCTCTAGACAAGAGTCGACCTCTGAGGTCATCCTCTATACTAGAGTCAACCTCTGAGGTCATCCTCTACATTCATATATACTAGAGTCGACCCCTGAGGTCTACCCCTATACTAAAGTCTGAGGTCTTCCTCTATACTAGAGTCAAACTCTGAGGTCTTCCTCTTAACTAGAGTTGACCTCTGAGGTCTTCCTCTATATTAGAGTCGACGTCTGAGGTCTTCCTCTATAATACGTAGAGTCGACCTCTGAGGTCTTCCTCTATACTAGAGTCGACCTCTGAGGTCTTCCTCTATACTAGAGTCGACCTCTGAGGTCGTCCTCTATACTAGAGTCGACCTCTGATGTCGTCCTCTATACTAGAGTCGACCTCTGATGTCGTCCTCTATACTAGAGTCGACTCTGAGGTCGTCCTCTATACTAGAGTCGACCTCTGAGGTCGTCCTCTATACTAGAGTCGACCTCTGAGGTCGTCCTCTATACTAGAGTCGACCTCTGAGGTCGTCCTCTATACTAGAGTCGACCTCTGAGGTCGTCCTCTATACTAGAGTCGACCTCTGAGGTCGTCCTCTATACTAGAGTCGACCTCTGAGGTCGTCCTCTATACTAGAGTCGACCTCTGAGGTTGTCCTCTATGCTAGGGTCGACCTCTGAGGTCGTCCTCTATACTAGAGTCGACCTCTGAGGTCTTACTCTATACTAGAGTCGACCTCTGAGGTCTTACTCTATACTAGAGTCGACCTCTGAGGTCTTCCTATAGACAAGAGTCGACCTCTGAGGTCATCCTCTATACTAGAGTCAACCTCTGAGGTCATCCTCTACATTCATCTATACTAAGTAGAGTCGACCCCTGAGGTCTACCCCTATACTAAAGTCTGAGGTCTTCCTCTATACTAGAGTCAAACTCTGAGGTCTTCCTCTTAACTAGAGTTGACCTCTGAGGTCTTCCTCTATATTAGAGTCGACGTCTGAGGTCTTCCTCTATAATACGTAGAGTCGACCTCTGAGGTCTTCCTCTTAACTAGAGTTGACCTCTGAGGTCTTCCTCTTTACTAGAGTCGACGTCTGAGGTTTTCTTCTATACTAGAGTCGACGTCTGAGGTCTTCCTCTATACTACGTAGAGTCGACCTCTGAGGTCTTCCTCTATACTAGAGTCGACCTCTGAGGTCATCCTCTATACTAGAGTCGATCTCTGAGGTCTTCATCTATTTTAGGGTCTATCTCTGAGGTCTTCCTCTATATTAGAGTCGACCCCTGAGGTCTTCCCCTATACTAAAGTCTACCCCTGAGGGGTTCCTCAATACTAAAGTCTACCCCTGAGGTCTTCCTCAATACTAAAGTCTACCCCTGAGGTCTTCCCCTATACTAGAGTCGACCCCTGAGGTCTTCCTCTATACTAGAGTCGACCCCTGAGGTCTTCCTCTATACTAGAGTCGACCTCTGAGGTCTTCCTCTATACTAGAGTCAACCTCTGAGGTCTTCCTCTATGCTAAAGTCGACCTTTGAGGTCCTCCTCTGTACTAGAGTCGACCTCTGTGTTCTTCCTCTATACTAAAGTCGATCTCTGGGTTCTTCCTCTATACCGGAGTCGACCCCTGAGGTCTTCCTCTATACTAGAGTCGACCTCTCAGGTCTTTCTGTATACTAGGGGGACCTCTGAGGTCTTCATCTATACTAGAGTCGATCTCTGATGTCTTCCTCTATATTAGAGTCGACCTCTGAGGTCTTCCTCTATACTAGAGTCGACGTCTGAGGTCTTCCTCTATACTAGAGTCGACCTCTGAGGTCTTCCTCTATACTAGAGTCGACCTCTGAGGTCTTTCTCTATACTAGAGTCGACCTCTGAGGTCTTCCTCTATACTAGAGTCGACCTCTGAGGTCTTCCTCTATACTAGAGTCGACCTCTGAGGTCTTCCTCTATACTAGAGTCGACCTCTGAGGCCTTCCTCTATACTAGAGTCGGCCTCTGAGGTCTTCATCTATATTAGAGTCGACCTCTGAGGTCTTCCTCTGTACTAAAGTCAAACTCTGAGGTCTTCCTCTATACTAGAGTCGACCTCTGAGGTCTTCCTCTAGACTAGAGTCGGCCTCTGAGGCTTCCTCTATACTAGAGTCGACCTCTGAGGTATTTCTCTAAACCATAGTCGACCTCTGAGGCATTTCTCTAAACTAGAGTCAACCTCTGAGGTCTTCCTCTATACTAGAGTCGACCTCTGGGTTCTTCCTCTATACCAGAGTCGACCTCTGAGGTCTTCCTCTTTACTAGAGTCGACCTCTGAGGTCTTTCTGTATACTAGGACGACCTCTGATGTCTTCCTCTATACTAGAGTCGATCTCTGATGTCTTCCTCTGAGGCCTTCCTCTATACTAGAGTCGACCTATGAGGTATTTCAATATACTGGTGTCGACTTCAAAACACCTCTACAAACATGGATAATTGACATTATAGCTTTTGCAAAATTATTAATTGAATTGGTTTCGTGATTGAAAACACTTTTTTCATTCATGATTCCTTAATATCAATTTGTTAATATTTTATTTAAGTTCCATACCAATTATTTTCTGTTTGCGTACAATGCTTTGCAAGTAACATAGGTAAGGAATACATTTCTCTGAGGGTGAGGGTATACTTAAGTCGGTTTATTTAGTAGATACGTTCTTGTTGTTGTCTATATGCCTATAAAAAATGCATTCAAATACATTTCGACAAATTTTTCCAATTTTGTTTTATTTATTAAAGCAGTAATTTTTCACAAAAGCCCGGAGATTTATTGGATTTGATACACCCAATAAAATTCTGACCTACTCACATGAGAAAAATTTCGGTTTATGGCCTTCATGGAACACCACGAACTCCCCTCCCACAATATTCTTTTATTCTTATATCGAAATCAATTTCATGGTTGTTTTTCGAATATTAACGCTATATTTTACTGTGTTAAGTGGTTTGTTTTCTCTTGGAAAGATTTTCTTTGCTTAATGCGGTCTGTCGGTCAGCAGCAGCAGCAGTGGCTGCATTTTCGAGGGAAAAAAGAGTTATTCTTTATCCCTTCGGAAAGGTAAGTAAATAAAGGCAGTATACGACCGACCCGACCACCACCACCAGACCTTTCTCATCTTTTGACATTTGTAATAATTCTTAATTCTTAGTCACACCACCGAACCAACGACCGACCGCCACTTGAGACCGTATCGAATGCCAAGCCAAGCCATGGCTAATATCCCTGTGCGGGCATTGTTTACAAAACAACAAATATTGAATTTGATACTGATATGGGTATTTCCATAAATGCTACAGCAGTGCAGTAGATTGGGGATGGCCGTGACCAGAGTTCCTGTTACACGGAGAACATTGTATAAGTATATTAAATTAGGTACTTACGAGGGTAGCTCATGATCAAGAATATAAATACTTTAAAGATCTTAGATCAATATTTCAAGGTTGTACATACGGAATGATAAAGTAAAGGCCAACAAAGAATAGTTTTAAAAAGTGATAATTAATGAAACATGTCAGCAAATTTATGAAATGTTTCTTTTTCTTTGCATTTATGAAACTGATTTCAAAATTTGAAAAACATGTTAGAACATAGACTTCATATTCATATGTCGAAATAATTTTCAAATTTTGTTATGCAATTTTTCTTAAACTTTAGGAAGTACGTTCTTCATTATAAGAAATATTTACTTATATCTATGAAAATAGTTTCATATATGGGCAATTCTCTAATGTCGAATGCGACATTCGTACGCATTCAAAGTGAAAAAAACATATGCCAACACATTATTTCATTTTGACAAAAGGCGAAACTTATAGGTCTTGATTAGCACTATAATTGGTGCTAAGGTTGATTTTGGCCAATTGTTCTTCAGATAATTACAAAAAAACCGTGCCATTCGCACGCGACAAAAACAGAAGTCGCTTTCAAAGCAAATCAATCAAACACTGATTTCAGGGAAACCTGATGGAATATTTTAATGCGACTAATTTTAAAATGTCATGGATTAATGATCTTAATAATGTTTTTTATTTTATTCAAAAATATTAAGTAGTTAATTGTTTATTTAATTTTAATCACATTCGCACGCGATTAATTTTTTTAATATATTCAATATATTTATTTTCACAACAAACATTATTTTTCTTACATCCTTTAAATATAAATCAAGATTTAATCAGAAAATAACATGCAATACAAATGTTTAAAACATACATTTTGCAATTATTCGAATTTGCACTCAAATATATTAAAATGTGTTATGAATAAATGTAGGTTTTGGGAAAATTAGTTAAATTTGATAGATTCCTTATAAAAAAATAGTAAAACAACATACTTTTATAGACCTTCAATTTTTTGGCTGCGGTTGACATCTCGTTGGAAATGCCCATAAATAATATTTTTCTATTAAAGCCATTTCTTTACAATGGTTTCTAGTTTTAAAAAACTCTAAGAACTTTTCATAAATATAAAGAAACATCTATGAAGAGTTCTTCTTAGACATAATGAACATATTTTTTCAGTGACGTTGTGCAAATTATCGAAAACAAATTGATTTCATGTACGATTTCTCAAATGCCTATATTAAAACAAATCATGTTCTTTATTTTATTCTCAACTCGCTCTTTATTTTTTACTAGAAATCCTTAAGGACTTTTATGACCTTGGGTTCACTAAATTTAGTTAAGTTTCATTTCATATCGATTCCTCTTGATTTGCGACCCACACTAATGTTGATATTTATCTTACCTCAGCTTCATGCTAAAGGAACAACAAAGCACCAGATTTGTACCCACCAATACATCCCACACCTTGCCGCCTAATGTCATACATCATAAAACAAAGTCAACAGTCTAAGAAACAAAGCCAACAACGACATCAAAGACGTAGACAGGAGAACATTGGGCGGAACAATTGAATACGCGCCGAGAGCCAGGCAGGGGGCCAGACAGATGCTTCTGCTGCCGAAGAAGACACTGTCAGGGGGTGAAGAGATGGCCCGACAAGGCATGCGACAGAGTATCGATTGATTACAGTGCATTTCATTGGAAATACACTGATAGATTAAAAGGCGCCAAAAGTGTTAAAATTAAAAAAAACAATTTAAATTGTGGTTTTGGGTTTTTCAGTCGATAAATTGTAAATCGTGAATTTGTTTGAACTTGTTTAAAGTAATTATGTATGATTTCATATTAAGTGAGTCAGTTTTTAAAAGCGATGTCTTCTGATCAGGAAGTAGCTTGTAGATATTAAATAGAAGAAAAAAAATGCTGAACAAACCTACCCGAAAAATGGATGCAGAAGTTCTTATTTTTTTTCGCATTTTCTTGTAGTATATCGTTGAAACCGCTGATGGGATAAAAAAATTATATTAGAAACAGATGATAAATAGCATGCATTTGTTTCTAATTTAAATTTCTTCATCCCATCGGCGGTTTCAACGATATTAGGGATTATTTAAAGCTTTCCTCATTTTTTTAGAGGTTTATCTTTATGTTGATAGATAAACAGGTACAATTCCACTAATAAACCACAATGCTCTTAAAGGAAATGAATTAAATTTCCTTTGAGCAACAAAAATAATCAAATAGAATCAGTAAGGAAAAACTGAAGCGGGCGGTGCCGACTGTATAATACCCTCCATCATTGTTTGCCAACCGTTGCAGTTTAAATAGAGTACATTTCAATATTTCAGACATATAGGTTAAATAACTTGACCTTAATAAAGGGGCTTATACTTATCAGAACATGGATCGATATACTCCATTTTCACTAGAGACGATTTAATGCAATATGAAGTACAAATATGTACAGGGTTTTCCAACAAGAGTTGTTATTTTGAATCACCCGGTATTTCGGTAGCTGTCCTTTTGAAGCTTTTATTCTTTGACATTTGACAAGTAGAAACTACGCCATTACTAAAAATGGAACGATACACGATTCAACAACGCATTGAAATTATTAAAATTCACTACAAAAATGGTAAAAAACCGAAAATGGTGAAATTTTTTGACATTTGACAAGTAGAAACTACGCCATTACTAAAAACGGAACGATACAAAACGATCGAACAAAAAAACGATACGAACGATACAAAATCATCTTGACTGATGAGGCCCATTTCCACCTCAGTGTCTACGTCAACAAGCAAAATTGTCGCATCTGGGGCTCGGAAAACCCAAGAGTTATTGTTGAGAAGCCTCTCCATCCTTAACGTGTGACTGTTTAGTGCGGTTTATGGTCCGGCGGGGTCATTGGACCTTACTTTTTCCAAAATGAGGTTGGATCAACAGTTACGGTGAATGGATTGCGTTATCGAGAGATATTTAATGATTTATTATGGTCGGAGTTGGATGGTATTGATCTGGATAACGTTTACTTTCAACAAGACGGCGCTACGTGCCACACAAGCAACGAAACCATTGCTCTGTTACGGGAAAATTTTCCGGACCGTGTTATCTCTCGAAGAGGTGATCACAATTGGGCGCCGAGATCTTGGCCAATCGCGACTAGAACGCCAAGAAGTGGAATCGGAAGGGAACTTTATATTTTCAATAGGGGCGATTAAGTGCATTAAAAAGTATAAATTCTTAAATGTCAGCCAGATCAATTGAAAAATATATTCTCTAGAGCGTCAAGAAATTTCTTCGGTGGGGACCTTCAAATTGGGGTTACACCAAAACATGTGCCGATGTACCCCATTTTTACTACGGACGATTAGGTTCAATATAAATTCTTCATCATAAATTCTTAAATTACAGCCATACACACACGTTGAAAAATGTGTTCTCTAGAGCGGTAAGAAGTAATATCGGTGGGGACCTTTGTATGGGGGATATACCAAAACATGGACCAATGTACCCCATTTTTACTGGCGAAGATTAGTTTCAATTCAAAGTATAAATTCTTTAATTACAGCCAGATCAACTGAAAAATGTGTCCTCTAGAGTGTCAAGAAGTGATATCGGTGGGTACCTTCATATGGCGGCTATATTAGAACATGGACCAATAAGTCCCATTTTCATTCGGGATCGTTCCTAGTCTAAGAAATAAACCTGTACCAATTTTCGTAAAGATTGCTTTATATCTACGACCTGCACTTTAATAAAAGACCAGTAAGGAAAGGCTAAAGTCGGGCGGGGCCGACTATATAATACCCTACACCACTCTCGTAATATTGAATAACGCTGAAATATAAATTTTGTAATTCATGCATAAATTTTCTTCAAATTCGGCAATGTTAGTCCATGGATCAAGAAACTCTACCATTCTAAATATCAAAACGATTGGATGTAAACTACAGCATCTACAGGACTAAAGGGTCAAATCGGACGAAAGATATGTATGGGAGCTATATCTAAATATTAACCGATTTTCTTCAAATTCGGCAAAGTTGGTTCATGGATCAAGAAACTCTACCATTCTAAATTTCACAATGATTGGATGTAAAATACAGCTTCTACAGGACTAAAGAGCAAAATCGGACGAAACATATATATGGGAGCTATAGCTAAATCTTAACCGATTTTCTTCAAATTCGGCAATGTTGGTTCATGAATCAAGAAACTCTACCATTCTAAATTTCACAATGATTGGATGTAACATACAGCTTCTACAGGACTAAAGAGCAAAATCGGACGAAACATATATATGGGAGCTATAGCTAAATATTTACCGATTTTCTTCAAATTCGGCAATGTTGGTTCATGGATCAAGAAACTCTACCATTCTAAATTTCAAAACGATTGGATGTAAAATGCAGCTTCTATAGGACTAAAGGGCCAAATCGGACGAAAGATATATATGAGAGCTATATCTAAATCTGAACCGATTTCAACCAAATTCAATAGGGATCTTTACAGCTGCGAAATACTCTAAACTGCAAAATTTCAGAACGATCGGAGTCGACGAACAACTTTACATGGACAGACGGACGGACGGACGGACAGACATGGTTAAATCGACTCAGCTAGTGATTCTGAGTCGATCGGTATACTTTAAGGTGGGTCTAGCTGTGTTATTTTCAGGTGTTACAAACATCTGCCGTGAAACAAACTTATAATACCCTGTACCACAGTGTGGTGTAGGGTATAAAAAACGTGGACATACAGACGGACATGGCTAAATCGACTCAGAAGGTGATTCTATGCCGATCGGTATAATAAACTATGGGTCTATTTCTTTGTTTTTTAAGCGTTACAAACAAAGTCATAATACCTGTACCACAGTGTGTGTCTGGTATACAAATATGGGATTTTACAAAAATGTCAAAACAAGTTTTAATTTCCCCAAAAAAATATTTTTGGGAATTTTTTTATTTTCTTAAAAAGTTTGAAAAAAATCTATCCAAAACACTTTGGGCAGCTAAATAGTTATGTTCACGTATAAGAATGGAAAAAAGGACCGTTTGACCAAACTGTCAATATTCAACACCCTTCAACTCAGACAACGATCTCGTTGAAATTGTGTGTAATAACTGCTATCCAATAGGATTTAACTTGGTGTAAGTTTCATCCCGATCAGAAGATATTGGTTTGACTCAACTACCAAAGGGTAGTGTAACCCTATGCTCGGTTTGGTGAAATTGGTGACCAATTTTTTTATGGACCGTTTAAGCATTACAAACAAAGTCATAATACCTGTACCACAGTGTGGTGTCGGGTATACAAATATGGGATTTTACAAAAATGTCAAAACAAGTGTTAATTTCCCCAAAAAAATATTTTTATATTAAATTGGTGACCAATTTTTTTATGGGCTGCCAAAAGTTTCAGAAAATAAGTGGGCCCCTAGAAAAGGATATCATCAGCTTTTGTCCAACATAATTCAGACTTAATGATACCGATTAACTATATTTGGCAATAATATAGCTAAGAATATGCTGAACAAAGTTCTTTGGGGTCAATAAAAAAAATTGGTCACCAATTTCGCCAAACCGAGTATAGGGTTACACTACCCTTTGGTAGTAGACTCGAATCTACACTTTCAAGTCCGTGTATTTTTCAAAAAGTGTTCATTTGTTGCATAGCGTTATACACTCTACGTGACAAAAAAATCCCACTTGAAAGCTAACATTGTTTATGACTTTCGGTGAAATGATAAATACTCGCATTATAACGCTATACATAGATTCCAAATTGAGTATCTTCTGAAGTTGTGATATGGTTGCGCACGTATGAACACTGATTTCTTTATGAAATTTTAATAAACCTATTCTTGCGAAATATGTCAGAAAAATCTATACATTCTATTCGAATGCACTGTAAGATTAGAATGAAAAATCACACAAGATTGATTAGCAGATAAAAAGGGGCATAAATGGCCAATTATATCTTGTTAGCGCCTAAATACACACAGATGAGAACAAAGATCACTCACGATCTCTGCGATAGACAAGTGTATGCCGCAGAGAAGAGCAAAGGATCAATGTACGAACCATTCGATCTCCACCGCACCAGAATAACAATGTTCGTTATGGTTGGAAGGTTAGAAGAGGTTCTTGTTTGCCATGAAATGTTCATCTGGACAAACAGACAGTCTGGGAGGCCAGGCAAACAAACAGCATTAGCAGCAACAACAACAACAATGAACAACTTCCAATGAAAAGGGTTTCTGTCTCAATGTCTGATCATCTGTTCGCTTCGAACTAATGGAACGAATTTTCTATGTAAGCATCTTGTAATGGGAAGAAACACAGTGGGCGCATTTATGTTTCAACAAATGTTGTCGTAAAAGATTGTATACAAAAACTCTTGTCGAGAAACCAATTTGTTTACATCAAAAGCAAGTCTACAGAATCGGCCTCGCATGAACTGGTGGGCACTATAGAATCGTCACTACATTTCAAGGAATTCCCTATAGTGGCCTTTCTTGACATACATAGAAGGAGCGTTAACAACATTCGCTCAGATGCAGAAATTGTGTCGCTATAGCATTTAAGGTGATTTGACTAAATCATGTTTGCTCACCAGAGGACGCAGAACAGCAAGTCTCGGGAACTCAACACTACCGAGATGAGTAACCAGAAGGCCTCCACAGGGAGCATTGTGTCTCTAGCGAATGGAATCCTGTTAGACTGAGACATTATGGCTGCAAAGACGACGAATATGCAGACAACGTTGCAATCGCAATAACTGGCAAATTCCCAAGATGCAATGGCGAAGAAGATGCAATGGCGAAGAATCTGTATACATTGTTGTGCATGTACAGTTTACAGTCAGCTCAGTCAATTTTTCCAATGAAAGTTGTCCAATTGACACCTGTAGGGTAACTAGACAAATGTGCTCATGATACTATCTGAACATACGATGTATGTTCAAAAAATATCGCTAATTGTTAATATCCGCGGGCTACGTGTATTTGATTTTTGATATGTTGGTACTCATGTCCCTTACTTATGCTGACAAGGTCGGGCATTTTGAATGTTTAGTCAATTTTTGACAGCTGTTGTGCTTGGATGTGTTTCAACTTGTCTTCGATTTTTATCTATTTCAGAAAATGGATCAAAGAATCTGCCTCAAATTTTGTGTGAAAAACAAAATAAAGTGCGCTGACGCATACCAAATGTTGACTGTGGCATATGGTGAAGCTACCTTGGACCAAAGCATTATCGGTGGTACAAAATGTTCTTAGAGGGCCGAGAAGATGCGAAGGACGAACAGCGTGCCGGACTCCCGGGCACGTCAACAACAAATGAAAACATTGATAAAGTGAAAAAAAAAAATATTGGCCAATCGACGAATTACCATTAGAGAAGTTGCTGAGGATCTAAACATATCGATTGACTCGTGCCATTCGATTTTAACCAATGATTTGGGCATGAGTCGGGTCGCTTCCCCTGACCTAGCCCCCTGTGACTATTTTTTGTTCGCAAAACTGAAAAGGCCCATGAAAGGACGACGCCACGATTGCTGAACAAGATCACAAAAAATGATTATTTGAAGTGCTTCGAGGATTGGAAAAAACGTTGCCAGAAGTGTATTATATCCGAGGGGAATTACTTTGAAGGGGACAAAATTGATATTCATGAATAAACCAGCTTTAACCCGGTGCGCTTCGCAGCACCCATGTTTTATTTATTTTCTGTTTAGGTTACTGTGAAATAGTTATACCTCGTTCTTTCAAAATGACATGATTATTATATATGGTGAAAAATGAAGAAGATTTGATTACTTTTATATATAAAATAAGAACCCTCGTTTCATTTGTGTTCCAAGAGTTACCCTGACATCATGGTACAATATTTATCCCTTTTCCCACTGTACCTCTGATCGTTGAAAAACTATTTTTTTGGCTCATACGTTAGTTTAGTCCCCTAGTTTATGTTCCAATAGCTTCATTCACACCTTGGTACAATATAAAACCATGTTTGTCCCACTGCGTTTATAAAGTTACGAATTTAAAAATCTAAAGTGAATCGCTCCATTGTACCGCATTTAACAATTGGTGTGTCATAATTAACCAATTTTGCACGATTGTACAATGTTTTAAAATAATATTTGATATTTCAAGATCCGAATTCGCAAGCTTAGACCGTATTTCAACATTTTTGTCCCCTATATGTGCCATTTATTTAACTTGTTTTTTCCACGGTTTATGTAGAAGAACCTATTTGGAAATAACAATTTCTTAGCTTTGGTTTATGCTGTAAGAGGTACCTTTGCACTCAGGGACCACACCGTACCATATTTAACCCTTTTTGCTCCACTAAACCATATTTAACACATTTTTTCCCCTCTGTAACATAAGGAACAATTTTTGCTTGCATCAAAAATTTAAACTTTTTGCACCACAGTGCTACTAAACGCATACATCTTTAAAAATAAAATATTCTTATTTCATATTTAACTTACCCTCTCTCCCTGCATCCATATTTTTACCAACTGCACTAAATGTACGCTTTTTGACCCACTGTACCATATTTAACTGAATCAAATTTAACACCTTTTTGTCCTACTATATTTTGTCCACTATATTTAACCATTTGTGTCCCACTGTACCATTCTAACATATTTTTTCCACTGTTCCATAGTTAAAGCTTTTTGCCCCACTGTACCATATTTAAACCACTTTGTCCCACGTTACCATATCCAACTAATTGTCCCCCCCTGTACTATAGTTAACCCGTCTTGTCCCACTGTGCCTCTTAGAGTTAGAGTTACTGAAAATCACTTCCAATCTCTAGTTTATGTATGTTCCAAAAGATACCCATGATCCATGTTTGACATTTTTAAGCCACTGTACTATATTTTACACTTTTTGCCCGACCGTGCCCCGAAAACTACGAATACAAAAAAACTGAATACCCGATTCGTTGTCATAAAGACATCACTCGCTTCAATTTTCACCATTCTAATTTTAGGCTTTGAATTTGGCGGTGGTACCATATTTATACCTTTCTGTCCCTCTGTGCCCCTAAATCGCTCCTTGTTCTTGTTTACGTCCCAAGAGCTACTCTCACACCAAGTTTCACGATTCTAGGTCTTGCCATTTGGATTTGGCTGTTGTACCACATTTTTCCCTTTTTACCCCACCGTGTACGTAAATGTTCGAATTTCGAAAAATCCTGTCAATGTCAGAGTCTACCTAATAATGGCTACCCTCACACCAAATTTCACGATTCTAGCTCTTGCCATTTGAATTTGGCTGTTGTACTACATTTATCCCATTTTTCCCTTTTTACCCCACTGTGAACGTAAATGTTCGAATTTCAAATTTTCACACAAATTTTCTCACACAAAATTTCTCGATTATAGCTCTTGCCATTTAGATTTGGCTGATGTGCGTAAATATTAGAATTTCTAAAAATCCTGCCAATTTCTGAGTCTACCTCCTAAGGGCTATCCTCATACCAAATTTCAAGAGCTTTTCGTTTAAATCTGGCGGTGGTACCATATTTATCCCTTTTTGCCCTATTCCTCGCACTGGAAAGAAAAAAACGTCTACGTTGATGTCAGTTCTGATGGGACACTGCCTGGAGATTGCGAATAGAGTCCACTGTGGATATGACAAAGAAGTGGGGAGCATTGAACACATGCTTTGTTACTGTTCTGCATTGAGTAAACAATGTCTGTTATTGCCACGCCCCTTTTGATACCTCCCACACAAATGTACAATTTTATTCAAAAAGTTAAGAGTTTATCTCACGCTATAAGCTCTTAACTTTCCAATGCACGAATATATACATATATATATATATGTATATATGTGCATATATAACAAAATTTTTCACAGTGTAATATTTTTAAAGTACATATAGCCCTATGAAGAATAGGCGTTATCAACACGCTCCTTTTGGTACCTCCCACACAAAATGGCCAAATCATACCAAAATTGAATAGATCATAACATGCATATACCAGACACATAAACGCTTACAATATACTTGAAGTATCTACGGTATAGCGAAAAATAGGAGTGTTTGTTAACCCCCTCATATATACCTTAGTCGGTTTACCCGACTGAAACTTTCTTACTTGTTTTAAGTTCTCAAACTCTTAAAAAACCTCCCGTTACTTGATAAAAGCATATCTGCAATAACTTTTATACACCCTTTATATGTGAGCACACGGAGTAGCTCAGGGTATAAAAATCGCCCACTGTGCGAGTATCTGGCTATTGGTCTTTCGGAATTCTTTTGCTATTAGATGAATTGGTCATTCATACCCGTTCACCTTTAGTTGCGTCTTGGTTGTTGTTGTTGGTTGTTTGATTTGATTTGTTGCGTTCGTTCATCAGAGCCCTTCTGCAACTCTGTTGTTGGATGCACTAAACATCATCACCAGTTTCAACTTAACTGATTTTCAGTTGGTACCTGCCAAAGGTGTGATAAAGACGTTCATTCGTTCGTCCGTTCCGTGCGCGTATTTAAAGGTGTTGACCATTCATTCCCACTCGTCCATTGGTGGCTTTCAATCGTTATCGAGAATGTTTAAATTTAAATTTGTGATTTTTGGCAGTATTTTTCTTACGAATCTGGTAGTTGCAATTGAGCAGGCGACTAGTGCTAGACATTTGTACCGGAGGGAATTTTTTACTCTACATAAATGGACTCAGGGTATTGAGTTGACATTTCCATCGCAAAGTGATCGAGAAGTGGCCGTGAATGCGGGTTACTACGATTTAGCGCGTATACAACTACCAGTCGATATTGATATTGAGTATAAAGGTAATTGGGTATCGTTACGTTACAATTTTCAAAAAAGACAACATTGGTTTATTTAAGAATTGAGATGAAAAAACTATTTTTATACACCAACTACACTGCTCAACATTTTTATGCGGCATGAGATTTTGCAGTCAATTTGGATATATGCTATTATATAGTTCTTAGACTACAAGGTGGTAGGGATCCCGATCCCGGGATTTCGATCACGAAAAATCCTGAATCCAGGGATTTTTGAGGACCAATCCCGAGAAATCCCGATTTTGTTGGCTGACGGAAATAATACGTGTTTTAAATTATATAAACGTAATGCGGAAGCGCTATGTCGTTGTTATGTGAAACTATAAAGGCAGATGCTCCTCTGTCATTTTGTTGAAGGAGATATCTGCTATAAAATTCATATTAAGTTATGGAATAAATAGAATATAACAATATACTCGAGACATCAAGTTAGAATCCAAAATTAAAATCTGGCTTGGGTAACAATATCTTTAATCTGCCATTAAAACAAATATTCTGTCTAATGATTACTCTGCTGAGGCATTAGAAACATGATGTAATAGCAAAAAAGTTGAAGATGCTATATATAGGTGCTAGGACTTTAGGCATTGACAAGGTCGAAGTTGATAAATAATCTTGCTTTCAATGTTTTTGCAAAGAAAAAAATCAATTTAAATACATAATAAGTGTGTACAAATCCAGAAATATTCCTAAATCCCGAAGAATCCCGGGATCCCGAAAAATCCATAATAAGTGTGTATAAATCCAGAAATATTGCTAAATACCGAAGAATCCCGGGATCCAGAAAAATCCCTGGATCCCGAAAAATCCCAGGATCATAATTTTCTCAATCCCGAATCCCGGGATTCGCAAAATTCAGTCCCGTTCGACATCCGTAGGGTTCATTAAATTCACTGTAGTTCTTCTAATAAACCGTAATATGCAAAAATTTAGAGATTGGATGAGGAAAGCTTTAAAGAATCGAAAATTAAATGATCTTCAATTTCATCTAATACCACTTTTGTCATTCGTTCCGGGGTTTCGAAGACATCTTACAGAATATTTCGAAAAATTATATTTTTTAGAAAATTTTAATAATTTTTAAATAAAAGCGCCATAAAACCATCGCAAAATGGACAGTCATTATATGTTTATAAAAGTTATAAATGATATGATATGAAAAGTGCCTTTCCTATATAAAAACATGAACCGATGTGCCCTATTTTTTCTATGGACGATTAGGTGCATTATAGAGTATAACTGCTTACATTTCAGCCAGATCAATTGAAAATGTGCCCTCCAGAGCGTCAAAATTTACCCCATTTTTATTAGGAAAGACAAATAATGTGATATGAAGTATAAATGCATAAATTTCAGCATGATCAATGGAACAATTTATTTATGTGGGGGCTATATCAAAACATAGACCCAATGTGCTTCATTTTAAATAGGTATCGTCCCTATCCTAAGAAATGCCTGTACCAATTTTCGCAAAAATAGCTTCATATTTGCGACATGCACTTTCGTCCCAAGAATGTATGGATAACAAGTATAGACGGATTAAGTTCGGCCATGCCGAATCTTATATACACTCCACCATGGATCGCAGGTAATTTGTTACGGGTATTAATGAACTCATTATACCACATTTCAGCCTAATTCGTTGAAATTTGAGATTTTTGTGGCGTTGCGATGTCAAATCTAGAGGGACCTTTGTATGGCGGTTACATCAGAACATGGACCTATGAATACCGTTGTTTGTGTGAAAGATACCGGGTATAATTAAACTCCAGTTACCAATTTCCAGTCCGATCAGTTGACATTTGTGGTCTCTATGACGTTAAGAAGTCAAATCAGGGAGATGCTATATATGGGGGCTATATCCAAAAATGGACCGATATTACCCATTTGCAATCCCACCTGTAGATATAAGAAGTATATGTACCAAATTTCAGCAACCTAGCTCAAGTATTATAGACTGTAGCGTGATTACAACAGATGGACGGATGGACGGATGGACATGGCTAAATCGTCTTAATCGTCTCAGCTAAGTACACACGATTTGCAGATCGGACAATGTTGCCAGAAAAATGGCGAAAAAGTGCAACCCTGTGAATTTACAACCGTGTAAACATACAATTTTTATCGCGCAACGTTGACAGAAAAGTCATTGTGAAATAATTTGCAGATTGTTAGATGTGCGAAGTTTATGCATGTGACAACGGGGTCATTGCCAGAAAAACATTTAATTTGCAACACTGTTATAACATATGTTTATTAACTATCCTACAATAAACATTTACAAAACATATTGTAAATATATGAAATTGTAAGATTTTCTTGCAATCGTCTGAACTGTCAATTCACCTTTGTGTAAAAATTTATCATTTTCTGTACATTTGCAGCACACTAACCGGGTTGATAACGTTGTCCGATCAGGCAATCGTGTATATGTAGCTTTAGAATTGTACAACGATTAATAATATGTATACTTTATGGGGTCTCAGATCAATATTTAGTGGTGTTACTAACGGAGTGAAAAATGAATATGCCCCTTTCCTATGGTGGAGGGCATAAAAAAGTGATTATATGCCGATTGGTTTAGGCGTTACAAACAAATGCTCAAACTCATAATACCCAGTACATGGCTATACAAAATTAAATTAAAAAAAAATTATATTCAAAACTTTGGGATTTTTTAAATATTTTTGGGAATAGCGGAGTTGTGTCCCCAGATATCTGGCGTTATAAGCCCACCTTTACAATGGCTGGTAAATGTTCATAAATCGTATACACATTATCGACATATTTGTTAAAACTAAACCTTATTTTCTTGTTAAAGGAATGAAAGTAATATATTATACTCGTATTAAAAATCCCAAAAAAGTTAATGCATACAAAACAAATATAAAAATATGGGGACATAGTCCCACAATTCCCAAAAATATTTTAATATAAAAAAATGTCCGTTTTACACTATATCTGTCATATTAAAAGTCGGTAAAAAATATTTAAGCTGTTTATCTTACAACAACTTTGTACATATATGCAGTAAGGAATCAATACTTTACTAAATTTTAACCCTTTGTGGGGGAGGTACTACATAGAAGGAATGGATCAATTTGGCCCATCTTCGAACTTAGCCTGAGATAGAAAAAAATATAACACATACCAAATTTGAAGATAATTGGTAACTCCTTTCGGGAGTTATCGTTCGCATCAGCAAGCAGACAGACGGACGGACGTACATCGCTAAAATTACCCAATACGAATTTCCGCCAAACATACTCCTTTGATGCGTCCGTAGCAAACGATATAAATATATCGTCGTTTCACAAAAGTGAGGGTATAAAAAACTGGACTATGAAAAACTTGCAAATTATTGATAATTAGGTTAAAACTACGCACAGTTTGGTTGCCTTAACCGAATTATTTGTCAACCGAACTACCAAATTTTGCTAGTTCTGTCTACTATAATTCTATTCCATCAGGACAACCAACATTTTGGTTGTGGTATACTTCTGCTTCCATGTTGACAACAATCACATTCGGTTGCGCCAACTACGAAAATGGTGGCTAAAATTATATGTTGTATGTTGCCACAACCAAATGTTTTAAAACATTGGTTGTTCTGACAATTCGTCAGTCATATACTACCGACAATTAATTAAAAACAGTTTTTATTAATTTTTATTTTATTTATTGAACAAAAAACAAAACAATTCTTAACAAAATTAAAAATCCTATATTACAAGTTCATCACTTTTATGAGATCTGGAAATATTTGACACAATTTTTTTATTTTGGTTGTATTTCCCAAAATGCATTTAATTATTCTAAATTTGGGAAATTATTGGGATAACCAATAAACAATTCTTTATTAATATTTTTTTCTGTTGCAATAATAAACTTTGATCTATTGATAAAATCTCTGTTGTCAAGAATAGAACATAGGTTTTACAATGAATTTTTCAAATTGGCTACCACAACTAACCGAGTGTCAATGAAAAAAACAATCTTAATTCGATTGATACAACCATCGATTTAGTTGCAAGCATTTTTATTTGATCGTATCAATGTTATTATTGTTGTTTCAACTATTTACAGGGTGGTTGATATGTATTGCAACCAACTTCAGGTTGCTATCATTTCTAAACCGCTAGTCTGATAGCTGACAGATTTATTTCAGTGACAGTTCATTTAATGTTTACAAGCTTACAAAAGCATTTTGATCTATTGCATTCAGAAAAAAGTTATTCGTGATGGAATTCAAGCGTGATAATTGAAAAAATTGCTCGTGAGCTGAACATATCGCGAGAACGGATACAACACATATTAAAAAATGAGCTTGGACTAAAGCAATTGAAGTTCCAAAAAGTGCAAGAGCTCACCGATGCACAAAAAAGGTTAGACTGGAAAGAGCCAAGCAGTTGCTTCGCTTGCACGAAAGTGGCCAGTTACCGAATTTGGTTTTCTCCGATGAGAAGCCATTCCAAATTGAGCAGTTTGTGAACAAACAAAATGATCGGGTTTACTTGCCAAAGAGGTCAGCTGACAAATTTACACCTTCGATTGGCCACCAGAACTCAAGCGCCGCCGATGGTAATGGTGTGGGCCGCCGTAACGGCCGATGGTCGCTCCCCGCTCGTATTCATCGACCATGGGGTCAAAATAAATGCCGATTATTAGCGCGAAAATGTCCTAAAGACAGTATTGAAGCCCTGGGCAGACAAACATTTCGGCCGCAGACCATGGACATTCCAACAGGACTCAGCACCATCGCACTCAGCACGCGTCAACCAAGAATGGCTTAAAAAGGAGGTTCCTCGCTTCATTTCTACCACACAATGGCCACCAAGATCTCCGGATCTCAATCCGTTGGACTTTTGCGCCTCGGGCATTTTAGAGAGTAAGGTTCGCAATAAAAAATACCAAAGTATCGATCATCTCAAGACGGCGCTTCGCCGGGAATGGGCCAAAATACCGCAGAGCCACTTTCGTACAGCGTGTGATGGCTTTGTCGGCCGTTTGAAGGCCATAATTCGTGCCAAAAGTGGCCAATTCGAACAAATCTAAACTGTTTCTAAAATGTTATGTTATTTCTGGCATTTTTTGCTTTTGAACAATAAAATTTAAAAAAAAAAATATAGCGCTTTACTTTATTGCATTACATATCAGCCACCCTGTATATATAAATACAACCGACACACGGTGTAGGCAATATACATTTTGTTGGTAGTACAATTTTTATACTGTTACAATCGAACTGCAACCAATTATTTTCCTGGGTGTACTAACTTTTAAAACAAGTAATAAAGTTCGGTCGGCCCTCAGCCCCAAAAAATATTCGTAAATTTAATAATATTTGTTGTTTAATTAAATTATTATTAATTATACCCTCACTTCAGTGATACGACGGTATATATCATTTGCTACGGAAAAATGTGTAACACATCGAATGAGTGACCTAAGACCCCAAGTATGTTCGGCGGATATTAGGATATCAACACGCTCCTTTTGGTACCTCCCACCCAAAATGGCCAAATCATACCAAAATTTAATATATCATAACTTTAATATACCAGTTCACATAAACGCTTACAATTCGGTACAGTGCAATACGTGTATATTTGAAATATATACATATATATTAGCGAAAAATAGGAGTATTTATTAAACCCCCTCTGGTACCGCCCATACAAATTGACAGATTAACTCGTGTAATATTTCATATTACAGTACTCACAAAGTGAGGGTATACCTTAGTCGGTTTACACGACTGAAACTTTCTTACTTGTTTAAATTTCACTTAATAAGTTTAAAGAATGCACTAGTATAATAGTTATACGCTGTTAACGTTGGGTGCGACATAGACCAAAAGGGGCGAGCCAATGATGTTCATTTTGCACTGTATTAAAAGATTTACACCGCACAAAATGTCAAGTATTTATAGGCACTGGTATTCAAGATATAAGCAGTTGAATTTTTGTACAAAATGGTCCCTTTGACTGGAAGGTACCAAAAGGTGTACTGACACTTCACCCAATTATCTCAAGGTTGTAGTAACAGATAAAGTATTACTATGTGAGAAATTACAAATGTTTCGGATAAGTAGTATAGAAGTTATTATAGAATCAATATTTCACTAAATTTCAACCCTTTGTGAGGGAGGTACTAGAAAGATTGGAGCAATATGGTCCATCTTCCAACATAGCCTGAGGTAGACAAAAATATTATTACATACAAAATTTGAAGTTAATCCATTACTCTTTTCTAGTGTTATCGTGCGCTCCAGCCAGACAGACGGAAGGCATTAGAAATATACGGAATTGTATCATAACAAAAAAGTTATAAGATGCTATAGATTAGTGAAAAAGTTCTATCAAGGCAATGAAAAGGTCCATGATGATAACACATAATAAGTGTAATATCCTGAAAACCCAAAGAATCCCGGGATCCCGAAAAATCCCGGGATCATAATTTTCTCAATTCGCGAAATTCAGTCACGTTCGACATCCCTAGGCTTCATTGAATTCACCCTAGTTCTTGTTATAAACCGTTATATGCAAATATTGAGAGATTGGATTAGAAAGCTTTAAAGAATCGAAAATTAAATGGTCATCAGTTTCTTCTAATACCATTTTGTTATTGAGATCAATTTTAAAGTGTAAATTTTTTATTTTGTACCTTTGAAAGCCGATTTAAATAATACTGTTCCTTCAGGTAAGAGCAAACAATTTTAAAGTTGTTTACAGTTTTCATCATAATTCAGTGGTATTCCATGTTCTGAGCTTATAACTTCGAAAGACATTATATTCCTTTCTTTGGGATATAAAGCGTGAATTTTTTAACGTTTGGTTATTGATAATTGAAGAAAACACATCAAATTTGTTCATGGAATAACATATTTAATAGGATCGATAAATCAATGTCTGCCATTTACTTTGCAAAAGATATTTCTGGCAAATGTTTGCCACGGCTACAGGCGAATGATTCGAAAAGTCAAATTTTGGCTAACCTTTCTTAACATTTCGGTCGGTATCTCACCAATGACATGTGTAATATTGTCTTTAAAGGAAGCAATCGGTTGTCAATGGACTTCACGTGCCCCCACAAGAATAGTCTAGTGGGGTCAAATTGCACGAACTAAGCGTTCTGTTGAAACCACGGGTCATACAAGAAAAATTATTCCATTTTGGCAAAAAAAAATACTGACAACAATTGAAAATACAAGTGATATAATTTTATATAAATAATGGGTGATCCAAGTAGAGATACTTTTTTAAATAGCCTTTTTGACAGATCACGAGTAAGTCGTGTCATGCTGTCATGTTATTTTTGTTAAGTATTGTTTGGCCTTTCATCATGGAAAGACTTACGCCTGAACAACGTTTACAAATCGTTCAACTTTATTACGAAAATTCACGTTCTGTGAGGAATGTGTTTCTTGCACTTCGCTCAACTTATGGTCAACATAATCGGCCTACTGAGCGTACTATTCGCAACAACATTACCCATTTTCAGACCCAGCATTCATTATTGGATAATATTCGACCGAATACGACGTTTTCGAGCCAAATTTTGTTTTGCCTTTCAAAGAAAGATTCAATGGCCAAACGGGTTGAATGTTGTCCCAAAATATGGTTGTTGTTCATGCGATTTTCAGTATTAGCAATCAAGAACAATCGTCGCTTATCTTTTCTGGTTCCTTCTAAGGGGTCCGCCATCTAACGTTTTTTTTTAAACTAGTGCTTATTTCGTGAATGGTAACACTTAGCTCATGTCTGATTTGACAGATAATTAGTTTTATCCTTCCGCTGAACGAATATGGTTGTGTATACGCTTGAACAACACTGGGAGCGATCGACTTACAGAAGATGCCGATTTTGCCAAAAAAAAATCATCTTTTCAGATGAAGCTCATTTTGATCTTGGCGGGTATGTAAACAAGCAAAATTGTCGCATTTGGGGCACAGAAAACCCGCACGTATACATTGAAAAGCCGATACACCCAAAACGAGTCATTGGGCCATTTTTCTTCGAAAATGAGCAAGGAGTGGCCGTTACAGTCAATGGCGATCGTTATCGGGCCATGTTGAATTTTTGTTCACAAAAATTGAAGAGGAGGATATTGGCAACATTTGGTTTCAACAGGACGGCGCTACGTGCCACACAGCCGAAGCTATATTTGGCGGACCCTATTTATTTTCATTGCATATGATGTAAGCTGCTAATCCCATGACGTCTATCATGTTGCAAAAAAATGCTTATGGTTAGATTTACTGTTTTGGTCTTCTTTGGAACGTAGCTGCACAGTGATATAAGGTTATCATGTTGTCTTTTTTCACTTCTTTGGGAATAACCCTTTTGTTGGATCTAATGGTGCCAACGTATGCTAGTCCAATCGACGAAAGACGTTCAGGTGCGTCTAATGTTGTAAAGAAGTTATCAGCAATAATAATTCTGCCGCTGTTGGTGTATCGATTAGCCAAACTCATGAGCACATTTTCGCCTTGGTTTGTCTCGTTGTTCTCCCTCCTTACCAGTGTACTGTTTTCCTTGCAACGGATATTTGGTTTTCGCCAAATATGCCACATCAATCTTGAGAGCTGCATAGTATTATGACTGACACTAAAATCTAATAGTATCCCAATAAAAGCGTCAAGCTCAACACTTGTCATATCAACCCATAATCGTGGTGCAGTTTGCATGTTCTGCGTTCCATTTGCGTGTAACTTTTTCTCCATATAGATTTGTTTGTGTTACGATGATGAACGTAATATTCAGTGAAAAGATAAGCTTGAACCCTCAAGCGGAGTGGTCATTTTTGTTTTTGGTCCACCTCCGAAACGCGTTATGTTGTGCTGGCGGAATCTAACTGCAGCGGGTTCAGCTGTACTTCACTTGGTACCATGTTTTCCAAGCAAATACCGTCTGCAGTTTGAGTTGGTGCATTCTCACTTTCTTCTTCGGATTCTTCATCGCTGCTTCAATAATAAACTAACTGAACTCAAAACCAAAATCAAACCGAAAGACAGAAATAAGAGAAAAAATAACAAAAACCTGGAAGTAAACATCTGCATTGAATTCACAGAAAAACAACCCAAAATGTGTATAATAATTATTTATTTCATACAAATTGTATAGGGGTCTGGCCAGAATCATGTGTTTGTCCAAGGGTTAAAACTGGCGTAAAAAATCTATTTTTTTGTCTGAACATTTATGCGGTCTATTTAACTGTACAACACATGATTTTGGGACTCAATTCTGAGAATTGGACTTGAAAGTAGCCACAAAAATAAGAACTTCATTCGTTTAGTCAAGTTGACTCAATTAATAACTTCATACTGAAATATAGGGTGATCCAAGTACAGATACTTTTTTCAATAGCCTTTTTTGACAGATCACGTGTGAGTCGTGCATGCTGTCATGTTATTTTTGTTAAGCATTGTTTGGCATTTCGTCATGGAAAGACTTACGCCTGAACAACGTTTACAAATCGTTCAACTTTATTACGAAAATTCATGTTCTGTGAGGAATGTGTTTCGTGCACTTCGCTCAACTTATGGTAAACGTAATCGAGTCATCTAAAATTGGACTCAACGGATGGACCATCTGAGACGATGTTCAGGCGTAAGTCTTTCCATGATGAAATGCCAAACAATACTTAACAAAAATAACATGACAGCATGACACGACTCACACGTGATCTGTCAAAAAAGGCTATTGAGAAAAGTACCAATGCGAAAGCGAATGTTCAAAATGAAGCGAATAATTTCGTTACATTCCTGATCCACACTTCATCCACGGAACGGCGCAAAAGCTCGTCCATAGTGGGAAAGAGGATAGTCCCCAACAGTGTACAGTTTAACATATATTTTCTGGCCTGTTCTGAACTCACGCGATATCACGGTGGTTTAATATTATCACCGATTTAAAAATCACTCTTGGAGGGTTCAAAAATCGTCCGATTTTGGTATAGTTGGTTTAAATTGATTGTTGTTTACTTTAAACAATAAATCGTATCATTTCCGAGCACCAAGAATGATTTTAAAATCGATGGTGTTTTGAAATCACCGTGATATTAAATCTCATGATTACAGAACAGGCCCGTTTGTCTAACAATTTAATTGTTATTTTCTGGATATTTCTAAATTTTTTCAGAGAATGAACATCGAACATTTCTAACAATACCCAGACTAAATTTCGGTGTACCCTATTCTTTGGCCACCACAATTGAGCCGGATCGGAAGACTCAAGTTAACCCAAAGGTTGCACCCTACCCAAGCTATGAATGGCATCACAGTCATGGATCCAACTGTACAGGAATAACATCGGCCTTGAGAACATATGTAAGTAGCAAGAAAGTTAATTGCGGTATAAAAAAGTAAGAACATGTCAGTTGTTTTAATTAAAGTATTATCGATTTAAATTGCATTTAATAAGTGTAAAGAATGCGCTGGTATTATAATTATAAGCTGTTAATTGTTGGTGCAAAATATTAAATTTTTATGTGAGGTACCAAAAACGGACGCTGCAAAATCGCCCATTTTTCACGAGGTGAAAGTAGTAGTCGAGTAAGTAGTATAAAAGTTATTAGAGAATCAATATTTCATTAAAGTTTAACCCTTGGTGGGGAAGGTACTAGAAGGAGTGGACCAATATTGCCCGTCTTCAAACTTAGCCGGAAATAGAAAAAAATATTACCACATAACAAATTTGAAGTCAATCGGAAGGACATTGCTCAAATGACTTAAAATGGAATTTCTACCAAACGTACTTGTGGTGTTAAGGCCACTCCTTCGAAATCCACGTACTTCTAGCGCCCACACATATAGTTGGTTACCCTAAGTTTCAAACCTGGCAGGTGGAAAGTCTTTTATACATCCTCGAATAATGTGGCGTGGCTAACCGTATCAAAGGCGTTTGATAGATCAAGTGCCACTAACACTGTCCTGTAAGACTGTTGGTTAAATCCTCGGTCGATATGTGTGGAAATTGCGTGTAAAGCTGTTGTTGCATTGTGTTGTTTCCGGAATCCGTTTTGATGGTTGGCAACTGCATAACATTCTCTTACACTGAGGAGGAGTAGTGCGTCAAGCGTCTTTGCTACTGGCGACAACAATGAGATGAGCCTGTACGAATCTCCTCTGCTCGCGTCCTTGCCTGGCTTCAGCAACCCTGCCCATTTTCCAGGCTTCGGGAACAATGTGGGTGGCTAACGACAAGTTGAGGACTTTGGTAAGGTGCTCAAATCCGGGTTCATCCAGCTGTTTTAACATCACCATAAAGATTCCATCATCGCCTAGAGCTTTGGATGATTTCGATCTTCGGACGACTTCTGCAACATCACCCATCGTAAATTGTGGTGGTACCTCCTCGGGTAGAAAAGACCTAATACAACGTAATACTCTCTTCTTCGCGCTGGGGGTTACTCCGTCAAACAAGGTAGAAGTCCGATCATCCTTCTTTTCAGGGTTCGATAGAGACTTAACCGTTGCCCACAATTTACTTAATCCGATTCCAATTTCCCGCTTATGCTCGCCGACTAGCCTATTGACTTCCAATGCCAGTTCCATGACTCCGGAGTCATCAGTATTAGTACGACGTAGCTCATTACTGATTTGCTAGTCCTGTTGCTTCTGGTGGGATATTTGGTCTTATTTTGGGTATTCGTTTTTGTTGTAAGCTATAGGTGTTGCTGAGCTTGGTTCCTTGGATCTCTTCGACCATAATGTTCCTCCGACTCATAAAATCCACTACCTCATTGATCTTCCCTCGAAGTCCATTGGAGTTGAACTGAAAAATGATACACTTTCATGTGGTGTAACAGCAATATGGAGCGTTAAGTGCTGCGGCGGAAGTGCACCTATTCCCTGCATCAGTTACATCGCACCGATGTTGACCTGTGATGGATGAGATTTTGACAAACGGAGCAAAACCACGGTCCAGGGTTTTCTTCGGCCCCGACCCTGACCAAAAGATTACGGAGCAGACATTCCGGGACATTTCGCTCCCAAAACAGAAAAACAAACGAACACGTACTTGCTGGATCTTTCTTAGTCTTTCGGATCAATGCGGTACAATGAACCGGCTGGCGTGGGATTGGCCTGACATCGAGGGTCAGGCGGCCAGCAAAATTTCATACTTATACATTTGCGACGAAGTAACATTCAAAAGTAATAACTACTAGGTAATAAGGTAATCGAAATGTTCTCCAAAAGCATTCCATTGTAGCTATTTTCAAAGAGCTGATTAAAAAGTTAGGTTAGGTTATGATGCCAATTAAATCAGTAAAATAATTTAAAAAGAAGAAATGTATGCGAAGCTTTTGTAATGCAATATATAAGTATATATAAGAAAAAAGTACAATTTTAAAATAAGGAAATTAATATAAAACATACTTAATTAACTTGTTGCAATATATAGCATAGCATATAGTCATATGGCACGCTTTTCAAGTTTCGGGTAACAGCTCATGCGGGAATCGTTAAGGTTCTGCTAAAGTTAAGTTACGGTTTCATTTGCCTAACCCACCCTAAAGTAATTTGCAAAGAAGATAAGTTGGCCATAATTTGTGATTTCAATTTCATAAAATTGTGAAATGTAAAATTCGTCATCTTCAAAATCAGGACTTAATATAATACTTGTACATACTTTAGAATTACGGTTTCGTCACACATTCAATTTTAATTAATTTCTTCTCTTGTCCACGCTCTAGATCGATGACTGTCAACGCTTATGGGTCCTCGATTCCGGCCAAATAAATTCTCTACAATGGTGTGCTCCACAAATTCTCGCTTTCGATTTGTTGTCAGATCAGTTAGTGCTACGTTTTGTGCTGCCTTCGAACAACTACAAAGCGGGAATTTCTGTCTACACGGATATGATAGCGGATGTCACATCTACGAATGAATGTCAAGATACCCGGATCTATATATCTGACGCCTGGGGTCATGGCCTAATTGTCTACGATATGCTGAAGCATAAATCATGGCGTATTGAACATGATCTCATGAAACCAGATAGAACACTAATAAATAATGCCCACGATGGTATATTTACGGTTAGTTTGAGTCCGAAAAATACGAAACTGGAAGGTAAGTTTATGTCCAAATATGTATGTATTACCACTAATTGCCCTTTTTAACATTCTTATATTGTTATTCTCCCTGCAGAACGTTATTTATATTTCCACTCCCTGAATAGTTTCAATGAGATTCGTATACCATTGCAACTAATCAACAATGAATCCATTTGGTATTATCCTAAAGAAGATCTGGTCACAGCAAAGTATTTCACCATCCTGGGATCTCGTGGTACACAATGCGAATCGGAGATAATGGATGGCTATGGCAATCTGTATTGTACTCTAATCGGTTCCAATGCATTGGTCAGCTGGAAAGAGGGCCGACCCTATTCGGCGGATAATCTAAATGTTATGGCATATGGACCTGAGCAGTGGCGATTTGTGACCGGTTTGAAATTGGCCATAAATCGACGGAGGGATCAGGAATTGTGGGCTTTAAGCACAGAACCAAAGGTGAATTATTGAAAATAATTTGTATTACTTTAAAAATCCACAAATGTAAATGACGTTTCTAACCGCCTGACCCATGATGTCGAAACTTAACTTCGCATGACTTTATTCGAAAAACAGCTTATTTAGACCAATTAACAGTATGTTTAAATTCGCTTTATCGTTCTGATGACTTTTTGTAGGTCGCAAATCAGCTGATTTTCGCATGGAAGTCATGCGAGCGTTAACGTTCACCATCGTGGGTCAGGCGGTTAATGACCCAATGCATTGCCTGCTTCCTTGGCAGTCGGATTGATTTAATTATTCCAGCTAGGACATTGTTCAGGCTATATGTTCCATGTTTCTTCCTTTTCTTAATGTTTTTTTTTTAATTTCCTCAATAGTTGTTTGTTGGCAATGCAATGCAAAGTAATCAAATAATGTATCAAATTATTGGCTGTCGCATAAAGAATTTACTTCGCAATGAACCGTGTTCGGTGGGAATGAATGAAGGATCCTGAAAACCTCATATAATCTGATAAATTAATTTGTTATTTTAATTGTGAATTCTATTTTTTTTTTGTAAATACTATTATAGTATAAAATTAATTAAATTAAATAATAAAAGTTAACTAAAATAAGAACGAATTTAAACAATTTCATTTCTGCTATTAACAAATGTTATATAAAATGTCGTAACGATAAATACAGTTTTTCGGAAAACGAAAAAATCATTTGCAATATTAAGAAATCTACGGCTTTTCATTCTGCTATAAAAACATCAAAATGTGGGTTTCTTCATTTTGAACTTCAGGTGACGAATATTTATAGTTTTTCAGGAATTGCGATCAAAGTTACTTGGAAACGTGGAAACTTGTATGAAATGAATTTTTAATGTAAATCTTAGAACGAATTATTAGCAAATTTTAGCAAAAAGTTTACAATTAGAAAGGTATATCTCCCAAAAAACATAATACGTCCATTTAATACAATTTAGAAAGGAGATCTCAACATGTGCCATCAGCAGAACGAATAAATCAAGAAGGAATTTCTTCAGCTACTCGGACAGAATGGATGAAATGACAGAAAATGACTAAAATAACGATTTGAAGTAGGTCGACTTAGCAAAGAATGTATTGATCAATTAACAAACAGTGTTATATTACCAACTACCGAAGTATTTTGTATGATATAGAAAACTCAGGATCCCGTCAAAATACATTAGGAAATTCGGGATTTGACAAATTTCGGGATTAACATCCGAAAACATGATTTGTGTCAGAAACGTATAACATAATTAAAGTGAAGGCTGGGTTAGGCAAACGTACGAATATTATGGAAATCTGTGTAAACGATTAGTCAACGAAACGGAAATGCTGAAATTTGATTATAACAATAAGTTTAGGTGCATATGCAAACAGCTGATTTTAAAATATAACAATGAAAAATTATATGTATAAAATCAGATTTACACGAGACAATTTTTTCTAAGCAAGTCAAGTGTCAAAGTTCTCTATGCCTCTCTTTCCTACAATCTTTGACACTTGCTTGGAAAAAATTGTCTCATGCAAATTAGGACTCAAGGTAAAGGTAAAGCTGAGTACAGACGATTTGCAGATCGGACTTACCTTAAGTACAGACGATTTGCAGATCGGACAACATTGCCAGAAAAATGGCGGAAAAATGCAACCCTGTGAATTTACAACCGTGTGAACATACAATTTTTGTTTTGCAACGTTAGCAGAAAAGTCATTGCGAGATAATTTGCTGATTGTTATATGTGCGAAGTTTATGCATGTGACAACGGCATTTCATTGCCGGAAAAACATTTTATTTGCAACACTGTCTATAATGTATTTTTATTGGCAATCCCGCATATAAATATTTACAAAATATATTGTAAATATATGAAATTGTAATGTTTTCTTGCAATCGTCTGAACTGTCAATTCACCTTTGCCTAACAATCTGACATTGTCCGTATATTTGCAGCACTTTAACAGGGTTGATAACGTTTGCCGATCTGGCAATCGTCTATACTCAGCTTTAGTACACACGATTTGCAGATCGGACAATATTGCCAGAAAAATGGCGGAAAAATTCAACCCTTGAATTTACAACCGTGTGAACATACAATTTTTGTTTTGCAATGTTAGCAGAAAGGTCATTGCGAGATAATTTGCAGATTGTTTGATGTGCGAAGTTTATGCATTATTGCTAACACTGTATATAAAATATTTTTATTGGCAATCCTGCATATAAATATTTACAAAATATATGAACTTGTAAGGTTTTTTTTGCAACCTTCTGAACTATCATTTCACCTTTGCCTGATAATCTGGCATTCTCCGTACATTAACAGCACTTTAACAGGGTTGATAACGTTGTCCGATCGGCCAATCGTGTATAATTAGCTTAACTAACTTTTATTGCAATGAAAAACAAGCAAGAAAATGCACTCACTTTGTGAGTGAATTTTCTGGTGGGAGATGCCAGATCGTTGAAAAATTTGTTCATTCTTTGTCAGTCAATGAAAACATTTAAATGATCGTTGCCGAAGTTATGGGAATATTGTTTTCGAATGAATCTGTAAATTTGTGCGGGGGGTACGCCCATTTTTCACAGAGTTCTAGGTACTTTAAAATCATTACACTGTGCAAAATTGTTTAGTATTTTCGTGCATTGGTACCAACGCTATAAGCTGTTTTGTAAAAATGCTACATTTGTGTGGGAGATACCAAAAGGGGCGTGGCAATAACCGCCATTTTCCAATGGATTGTAAGCACTATAATATCATTATACTGTACACAATTTCAAGTATTTATGTGCACTGGTATTAAAGCTACTAGCAGTTAACTTTTTGTAAAAAATGATCCTTTCGAGAGTTATCGTGCGCACCAGACGAACAATCTGACGGAAAACATAGTTCAAATGGCTTAAAAATTAAAAAAAATAGGGCAAACAATAAGTAGTTAGTTGCACATGTTACTTTTCTGTATAAACACTTTTTCTTTTTTATATTCTTTATTCGGTATTTCGGTTTAAACAAACTATTATTCAGCGCTGAGTAGTTGTTTACCCTTGTTTAGCTTTTTTATATCGTCATCAGAAACGAAACTCAGTTTTTGACGGATTTCGGTACCCTGCATCAAAATACACATCCTGACACATTTTTAGCGGCGTAATATTAAAAATGGCGAATTTATTAACGAAACTCAAAAGGGCCTAGCAACAAATTATTTCTTTTTTCATAGTTGAAAGATACTATTTCACGCAATTTTCACAAACAAGTTATTAATTATGTTTGTGTGATTTTATATATGCATCATTATGTTTAAACATTATCCTGAAAACTACGTTTTTCTAACTGCAACACTTTTCATTTTATTTAGTTTTTTGCTTCTCCTGTAAAATTTTCAAACATGATGATAGGCCCTTTTTCGTTTCTGATGACGATATGCATATTGTATTTATGTTTAATTGGCCAGACGGCTTGGAATTACAAGTTTGTACGAAATAGAAGGCAATCTCTCAGAGACTATAAGGAGATGGATGACTCACACATGGTAATGAAAATTATACCCAAAGACTCACTTTTCGACAAACAATCAAAACACAATGAAATATAGCGTGATCCATTCCGAGGTTCCCTCCTTTTTTAAAGAAAAAAACACAGAAAATTCAAATTGAATGGGGAATGCATGATTCAATTATAATTATGTATAATTGAATCATGGGGGAATATTTATTATCATTTCAAAGAACATTATTTGGCATTTATTTTTTGAAGATTATGTCTATCAAATGTTGACCGCGGCTACGTCTCAGATGGTCCATCCGTTGAGTTCAATTTTCGATGACTCGTTCGAGCATTTCGAATGGTAACTGGCGAATGACACGCGTGATGTTTTGCTCCAAGGCCTGAATCGAAGCGGGTTTTTTCCGCATAAACTTTAGACTTTACATATCCCCACAGGAAAAAGTATAACGGTGAAAATTAAAAAAGAAGCGGCGTTTAATTTATATTCCTTACCACTGAAACCAATTTTTTCCATTAAAATGTGCTTGAGATAAGTGATACATATATTCATATTTGTGCAGATTACAAAATCTCATATTATTCAATTTATTTCGCATATCAAAAAATATTGACAGACGTAATATGCTTTCACTACACTCAAAGAATTTTGTGAGTATCATTAGCAAAAATGTTTGTTGTTTCAACAGTCTGTGTCTGCTGAAAAAGGGAAAGCAGACTTCGTCTGTTATTTTAGCAAACCTATGGTTGTTATTCTAGCACACAAATTTGCCTGCTACTATAGCAAACTAAAACAGTCGTTTTAGGAAACAATTTTGCTATTATTTAACAGAAAAAAGCGAATAAAAGAAATACAAATTTTATATTTTCTTGATATGTATTTGAGAAGAGTATATCAATCAGGATTCCAACCTGAAGTTATTCAGCCCATGTATTGATAAGCGTTTCGAACTGTGAAATCTGTATGTACGCTTGATCTAAAAATATTATTGAAAAAGAAATCATTTAGTAAAATTGAATAGCAATAGGAGTATCTACAAACAATACTTACCGGTCACTGGCATTAACAATTATCTTCTTTTTGTCCGAAGGATAAATATAAAGAACATAAATCGTACGACATCGACGCAAACCCTGTCAATGTTGGCCAATGTGTTGGGTTCAACCTATAGACACGGTAATTGTACATGTCCAGAGCCAACTCATTGGGCAAAATTATCTTATCCATGGATTACATCCAAATTATACTACATTATTCCGAGTTTTTTTTGGAGCCAAAAGGTTGCTTCGTGATTCGGATATTAGCGACCATCGTTGGGGCATATGGAGTAAAAAATCAATGTTGCCATTTCGTTAAACGAATCACAAAAAGGAAAAAAAATACTTACCAGTTGTTCCAGGTATTGGAAAAGTGGACAAGGAAACAAAATTGCTAGTCCATCGCTTTCGCAAGTTCTCTGTATGGACAGCATATATTTGCTATGAAATTTAAGTTCATCTTTTGTAGCCGTATTTAAGTAGAGGGTTTTAATAGGACACTGCTTGCTGAGAATCGTGAAAACAACCAGAAATAAGCCTTTCACAGTCATATTGAATTTAATTTGCAATTTGTGTACGCTTACCTGTTGCGACTTGATAAATTGATAACGTGGTTCTTTATGTGCCACATACGTTATGAATTTCATTAAGAAATCGTAAAAACCCACCCACCGTTCAATATTTTCAGTGTGCCTTCTATCCCCCAAGGCATAAACAATTTCGCCTTTTTGGGAAATATTAAACCGATTTCTTTCTTTAGCCATTTGTAAGCAAGGTCCCCCGGAATAGTTTTACACATTAAAATCATTTATATTATCTTCTTGATGGATGTGATTTTTTTGCCAAAAATATTTCTTTATTCCGCCAGCGGGATGCCTTTGTAATGCAAATTAACAAACAGAACGAAAATTTCAATTTTATTTGGCGTCACTTCAAAGGGTGCTACTTAAATAGTGGCGCACGATGTCTGTCAAAGAGGGCTACTGTTGAATGTTAGTGAAAGCATATTACGTCTGTCAATATTTTTTGATATGCGAAATAAACATTTAATATGAGATTTTGTCATCTGCACAAATATGAATATATGTATAACTTATCACAAGCACATTTTAATTTAATAAAATTGGTTTCAATGGCAAGGAATATAAATTAAACGCCGCTTTTTTTTAATTTTCTTTTTTCCGTAAGTCCAGATTCACACGAGACAATTTTTTCCAAGCAAGTGTCAAAATTTGTAGGAGAGAGAGGCAGGCGGAAAAAATCTCTGCCTCTCTCTCTTGCAAACTATGACACTTGCTTGCAAAAAATTGTCTAATGTGAATCAGGACTAATGAAGCATGTCTATGTCTCTATTCACGCGAGGCAATTCGGTGTTTGTAGAAGATAAAGACAGCAAAGTGCGAATAAAACACACAAAACGGTTTGCCAGTACAAGAATCTACATTCCATATTATCTTCCGCTTTCCTTTCTCCTACAAAGGAGAAAGGAAAGTCTATGTTCTTCCCGCTTTACACGAGGCAATTTAATCAGCGGCTTAAGAGTGTTTGTTGGGGTGGCAGTTGGAAAGGGAGGGGAAAACCTCCTTGGAATCAATCGGACGTTTTGTTTTTCATTCGAACTTTGAAACAACAACAATACAATCAGGAATAGCTGTGGGAACGCAAAGGCAAGTTCAAAAGAGAATTAGGAATTAAAAATCGCCCCGCGTAAGTCGAGACTTTCCATTTCAAACCGAAAATTTCACAAGTATTTGCCGTCCTGTGGTCTTGTGTTTTTGCATACACAAGACCTAGTCCTAGATCCCACGAGGCAATTTTTTCCAAGCAAGTGACCAAATTTGTAGGAGAGAGAGGCTGGAGGAAAGAGCTCTCTGCCACTCTCTCCTACAAACTTTGACACTTGCTTGAAAAAAATTGCCTTGTGTGAATCAGGACTTTATAAACATTTTTACAAATCGCACTGAAAATGATAATGTTTATCTTTGGGTTCATTAAAACATTAGAAAGTAAAATCTAAACGCAATAGATTAATTTTAATAGTATGTACGGTACTTAGATTTTGAAATCGCTCTATTTCCACGTCAAATCATATTCGTTATCGATTTGTATTTTACTTTTTGCAGTTTTATTCGAAAAATATGGAGAACCTAACTCGGAAAATAGATATCGCCGACAAATTATTTAATTTATTTCAAAATATGCTTTTCTCAGCGCACGACTGACTTTAACCTTTTTGATTTTCAATGGTAGTTGAACTTTATCATGTAAATTATTGCATTATTTTCACATATTTTGATTAACAGCAAACATTTTCAGCAAACATTTTCAGCAAACTGCAAATTTTTCAGCAGTGCGTTTGCTAATGCAAAACTGCAAACTTTTTGCTATTATAGCAGAAAATTTGCTGTATTAGCAGAAAAAATGTTTGCTGAAAATTAGCAGACGTTGTTTGTTATTAACAGCAAACTTTTTTTTTTGGGTGTAGCATTCACGAGTTGCCCTCTTTGACAGACATCGTGCGCCGACGCCGGCTTTTTTGTTCTGTTTGTTAATTCGCATTACAAAGGCATTCCGCTGGCGGAGTAAAGTAATCTTTTTGGCAATGAAGAAACGAAGATAATGCAAATGATTTTAATGAGTAAAACGGTTCCGGGACAGCTTCGACCACTCTTATAAATGCCTAATGAAAAAAAGGCGAAATTGTGTATGCCTTGGAGGATCAAGTAATCAAGTTGCAACAGGTAAGCGTACACAAATTGCAAATTTAACTATGATTGTGAAAGTCTTAAGCTGAGTATAGACGATTGCCAGATCGGCGATCGGAATTGACAGTTCAGACGATTGCAAGAAAACATTACAATTTCATATATTTACAATACATTTTGTAAATATTTATATGCAGGATTGCCAATAAAAATACATTATAGACAGTGTTGCAAATAAAATGATTTTCTGGCAATGGCGCCGTTATCACATGCATAAACTTCGAACATATAACAATAAGCAAATTATCTCGCAATGACTTTTCTGCTAACGTTGCAAAACAAAAATTGTATGTTCACACGGTTGCAAATTCACAGGGTTGCATTTTTCCGCCATTTTTCTGGCAATGTTGTCCGATCTGCAAATCGTCTGTACTTACCTTTATTTGTGGTTGTTTTCACAATTCTCAGCAAGCAGTGTCCTATTAAAACCCTTGGCTACAAAAGTAAACTAAAATTTCCTAGCAAATATATGCTGCCCATACAGAGAACTTGTAATAGCGATGGACTAGCAATTTCTTTCCGTGTCTACTTCTCAAAATCTCATAGACCTCTTAGAAGAGTGGTCCTAACGAAAATATCTGCAACAACGTAAGTAAGTCCAGATTCACACTTGCAATTTTTTTCTGCAATTCTCTTTTGAAATTGCATTTGCGTTCAGACAATGTATTCTGTTTCGACAATTTTTTATTTTCACCGTTCATTACCGAGCACAAAACAACGAATATTAAATGAAAAGCAGTGTGGAAATGTCGAAAAACTTTACAGCGAAAGAAAACGCAAAACGCATTGCAAAAAAATTGCGAGTACGGAAGATTTTTTTCTCCCCCCTTACCGACTGCGTCCCGCTCCCACAAACACTGCAATTCAGCAGAAAAAAATTGCATGTGTGAATCTGGACTAATTGTTTTGTGATTTGTTTACTTATTGCATTAATGACACCTTTATCGCCAGAAATTTTGATTTTTACACCATATGTGTCCGTGCGTGCTTTTTTATAATGAAGTTTGGTCAGATGCTTTATTTAGGCGGCGCCGTGGAGTATTCTTTGTTTTTAGTTTACTTTTAGTGAGTTAGTCCTCATTTACATGGTACTTTTTTTTAAGTAACTTATCTTATTCTTCTTATTCTTATTCTCTTTTGAAAAAGTATTTACGTTCACACGCGTACTTTTTTTTCAATACTTAACTTATTTTCATTTGTTTTGTTTCGGCTTTTCCTGTGTGAATTGTTGTTGTTTCCAAGTGCGAACGAAAAACACAAAACGATGAGTACGAAAAGTACGAGTACGGCATACTTTTTCCCCCGTTTCCGACTGCCTCTCTCGCCCACATAACGCCGATAAGTATGCTTAATACTTAAAAAAAAAGTATCATGTAAATGCAGACTTAAAAGGCTAGTTTTTTGCATTTTTGTTATCGATTCTGACCATAAAAAATGCAGCAGTACAAGAAGGTGTAGGCGACATTATTAAAATGCTGCTCTCTGACAGGGCAACATCTTTTTTTAGAAAAGAAAACGCCATGTGTTTTAGTCGAGTCCTTTAAAAAAAGACTCCGGACACAGAACCGAGCTACTTGACCTTTCTACCTCTACACAAATTTACGTTTGTAACCAAATCTAAAAAATTACGTAATTAATAGCAAAAATATCCGCCGAAACAAAAGTTTGCTAAAATAGCAGAGTTTTAGATAAAGTTAAAGTTAAAGAGTTAGCTAAAGTTTCGAATCCTATGGAGATTTCGTTTGTGGAAAAAAATTTGCACTGTCGAAATGAAATGCTACACTCAAAGAATTTTGTGAGTATCGTTAGCAAAAATGATTTTTGTTTCAACAGTCTGTATCACCTGGAAAAGGGAAAGCAGACTTCGTCTGTTATTTTACCAACCCTATGGTTGTTATTTTAGCACACAAATTTGCCTGCTACTATATCAAACTAAAGCAGTCGTTTTATCAAACAATTTTGCTATTATTTAAAAGAAAAAAGAGGCTGGAAGTACAAACTATTTTTGTTACTCTAACATACGTCTTTTTCTTTTTTATTTTAAAAAAGGAATAAAAGTTTTATATTTTCCTGATATTTGAAAAGCGTATATCAACTCGGATTCCAACCTGTAGTTATTCATCCCATGTATTGATAAGCGTTTCGAACTGTGAAATCTGTATGTAAAAATGAAGAGTTTGAACCTCAAATCCTATTTTTGAGAACATTTTAATAAATTGTAAATAGGTACAAGTGTAAAAGTTGTAGCTAAGTCAAGAAAACCACATTATAGGTTGATAACTGTATTATCTCATTCTCACACCAAAACAAAATTTTTTGTAGAGTTTGTCCTGAGTCACACGAGGCAATTTTTTTTATCTGATATATTGAAATCAATGTAAACGATTAGCCAACGAAATTTTGCGAAACTATCGAAATGGAATGATAAATAAGTTATGAATAAAGATGTTATAATTTTTGTTGTGCCATATGTCTGAGTCATATGGCATGTTTTCCCAGTTTTGGGTAATTGATCAAGCGGTCAATGTTACGGCTGCGCTAAAGTTAAGTTACGGCTTCGTTGGCCTAAGGGCCGGTTTACATCTGAACGATCTGTCACCTGACTTTCCAGTGAGAATTAGCATTTGATCCTATTACGATTTTATCAAAATCGCACGTAAAATCCTTTTCGCAACAGACAAAGTCGTACCACAAGCAGGGATGGAAAAAGTTAGTACTTTATTACATTTTTCAGCACCATTTTCACTTTTAAAAGTACCAACGTAATGACCACATTGAAGTATTCTTTTGGAATAGCGATCACAATTCTCTAAAATTATATTTAAAAATGCTATAAGCGGAATGTCTAATTATAATTGTTGTAATGTATAAAAACGCAAAATCATCTAAGATATCTTGAACATTTCCACGAAAAAAGAAGCAATTTTATACTTTGAAAATTATGTTCCTTAAATTAATTCAATTAGTACCACTTGAACTTAAAAAGTATTAGTTTAGTACTTTCCAAAAAATTTATTTTCCATCCCTGCTTGTAATTGTATGACAATTTTGTCGTGCGATCCTCTCTCGGGGTCGTGCGATCCAAAGACAATTAGAATATAAGAAGACATTCCTTCAGGCCGAAACGTCAAAATCTATCAGTTACGAACGAATAGGAATGAATTGTAACACCAAAAACAGTATTCCGCGAACATTGATTGAACATTTTTTGCACTTATCGATTAATATTATTTTTTTAAATGTGACAATTACAAAAAATTCGGGAAAAACTGTCTGAAAATCCGCGAAAAACCTCACTCGTTGGAATGAAATTCCTATTCGTTCGTAACTGACAATTACTCGCTACAGGAAGGAATGTCTTCTTAAATTATATTGGCCCTTATTCATAAAAATTTAATAAAGGTTTGACGAACGCTTTAACAATGCTAAAGCGTTCCTTAAACCTTTAACTTTTTATGAATAAGGCTCATTGTCTTTGGTGCGATCCTCTCTCAAAATCGCGCGATCCTCGTTTACACCTAAGGTTATTTCTTAAATACCAGTGAATGCGTCCGGCGTCTGTCAAATTCAAGTTTCATCCTATTGTTTTCTGTGCATACAACAACACTTTGACGAACATCGGACGCATTCACCGTTTTTAAAAAAAACCCTAAAAGACTAGTCGCCCAGGGATGTATTTATGATAGATCGCACGACGAAATCTCATGATGTCAACAGGCCCTAACGCGGCCTTTGTCGTAAATCACACTCCGATATTTTTTAAGCCGATTTTTCCCTTTTAATATTGCGTTTGCGTTCACCCGACGTACGGTTGCTTCGACTTTTCCTGTGTGACTTGTTGCTGTTTCACAGTGAGAATGAAAAACACAAAAGGTTGAACCAGTTAAGTCCGAGTACGGTAGAGTTTTTTCTCCCTCCTTTCCGACTGCCTCTCTCCCCTACAAAACGCCGATAACACTATGCAACAAAAATTTTGTCCAAGGGATGTGGATAAGAGTTCCTGGTGCAATTTGGTGTCACGAACACGAAAAAAAATATTAAAAAAATTGTTTATGGTACATTTTTTTTAATTCCAGCTTTCTTGGAAAGTACAATTAGTATTTAGACCATATTTTTCAAGTATACGCCCGATTGAGCCGTGTTATGCCTTAAATTAAAGGGAATTATAAGGGCTACATATACTGCAAATATCACTTTCACGTAGAATCTTTGGTTTAATAACAGTCGTCAAAAATATGAGAAAAAATGATTTTATAAAAATCAAAAAACACTTTTCCTGGTACAAAAAAACATAAAAAAGTCGAAAAAATATTTTATCACATAGGAGTTTTTTTATTTATAAGGTTTCGATTCAGTTACGCCTTTTAGGGGCATGGACAACCCAGTCATATATACAGGTAATATGCTTATATGTACGCAATACAAAGTAGTACGCGGCAGTCTTGAAAATATTGGGTTTCTTCGTTCGAAGCAAACTATATGTCAGCTACAGATACTGCAACTTATGAACTTTAAACCCGGAACTTATGAATGAAATTTTTTATAATAAATGAGTGTAATTCGGCGCCTTAAAGAGATAAGTGGATTTTCTGAAAAATATTACAAATTTATATTTCGAAGTATGAGTAAAAGGCAAAGAACTTTTCAATGTGTAAATGATCCCGACAATTTCTGCTACATCTGCGGAAAATATGTAATTAAAAAATCGACGTGCTTTTAGTAAAATAATAGAAGAAATATATGTGTAATATTTTGGTATACGAGTTAAAGATATGAACGAACCGTGAACACCTAGTATTTTGTGTAATTCGTGCCATGTAAATCTTACTCGATGGACTAGTGGAAGAATGCGGTAAGTACTTTACAATTAATGTATTACAATGTTTTGTGGAATAAAACGTTTTAATTTTAGACTTCACGTGCAATTTGGAATGCCAATGATTTGGAGACAACCATTCATTCATTCACGATACGGACTGCTATTTTTGTCTAAGTAAACAGATTGGAGTAGGAAGGAGCATTGTAAAATTTGTCACTTTGCCAGTTGCACATTCGGGAACAATACCAATTTCCAAGTGTCCAAGTATAGATAACAGCCTAATTACGGAAACGTCATCAAGTTCAACTGAGTACTCAACTCTGAGCGATTCAAGTTTGAGTCAGAAGTCATCGCTTCTAACTCAGTTTCAACTCATTGATCTAGTGAGAGATTTGGAACTGACCGAAGATGTGAATAGGAACTTTACAAATCCAACGATACGTTCACGTAATAACGTTGTATGACTAATCACAACGCAAACTTTACAATTATTTTGTCATGGTCTACGGCATACGTTGCGCCGAACGCTTCGCAGTTACTTAGGCAAGCCGTACAACAACGAAAAAATTTCGAAGCACTGACGTTTCCCTAATTGCCAATCAATGAGAAGAAGAAGCAACAACTTCATTCATTATTATCTTTTCAATTCTTTTAAACATTTCCACACAATTGTACATTCGACTTATCGTGAACCGCAAATATGACAAATCTTCAACGTTGGCTCATGTATTTGGTGTTGTTCCTCATTCCCTACTTTGGAATACTGTTTGCCACCATTAAAACACCGGGTATGGAGAAGTTCTTGATGCCGCTGCAAATGTTGCCCTATGTGTTGGTCATAATGTTTGGCGTGAGTTTATTCATATTAAATGAATTGCTGGACAATTTTAAGCATAATTTACCTATGTACATATATTCTAATGTTTCTTTTATTGCAGATGTATGCCGCTGGAACCGTATTGTATCGTACATTCACCTTCAACGACTGTCCCGCCGCAGCCAAAGAATTACAGGAACAGATTCGAGAAGCTCGTATGGACTTGATCTCGAAAGGATTTAAGTTTCGTGATTAGATTTTGAGCGATAGATTATTTATTATTCAAGTATGTAAATAAAGGTGGGGTTTAGATTAGAAAATAGCAAAATTAATGTGTTTTATAAAATGGTCGGTAATTTCTTTGGTTTTCTGGAATAACGACCAATGTCAGAATAACTCCCATTTTAGACAATTTTTAAAGACTTTCCAACACTCAACTATGCACATTTAGTATTAAATGTACTGTGAGATTTTGGCTCTCCTGTACATTATAATTTTTGAGATGTGCTGTTATGTTTGAAAACTAAATTAAAAAGAATGTATTAACTACTTCCCTTCGAACTTGCTATGTCGACTTATCATACTTTGGATTGGACATGTATCAAGTTACATTGAGTATTTGTGTTTACTCTGTTGTCATACATTGAATAAAACAAAGTTGTGGACATCAGCATTTTAAGGCATGATTTCAAGTGACTTCGTCAACTCAGTCTTTAATATTTTCGCTTGAAATTCTTGTATTTAGTTTTTTATATACCCGTAACATTAGATAACAAGAGCAGGTGGGATTTACCTAAAATATCGTAGGCATACAAAATATTAAATTCCTTTTTTATGAAAAATACCCTGTAAATGCGGTTTCTGTACTTCGATTTCAGTCGAGTAGGTCTTTCCATAATGAAATGCCAAACAATACTTAACAAAAATAACATGACAGCATGACACGACTCATACGTGATGTGTCAAAAATAGACTATTGAAAAAAGTATCTACCTGGATCTCCCTATATATATATAATTTATTCACGTCGTTCCAAGCTGAATATAGGGCAAAAACATTGAATTGCACTAAATTGTAACCCTTTGTGAGGGAGGTACTGGAAGGAGCCTGAGATAGAAAAATACCAAATTTTAAGTCAACATATTTGCGTCGAACACGTTTATTGATGTGTTGCACTTTTGGCCCGTATTAAATGATATTTATATACCCTTTCTTTTAAAGTGGAGGTATTAAAATTGTCCAGAAATTATAAATGTAATTTCTCCAGTTTCAAACAGCTTGGAGAAGATAACGTTTGAATATGGTAAAAACGTTTTCTGTTCGTATTCAATTCAGAACTGTCTATGGAAAAGTAATTGAAGTTTCGAAATCTTTGGTAAATAGTTTCAATCCCAAAGTACAGTTCATATAACTGTTTATTTTGAAAGTGGCGTAAATGTCATTATGTTTTTAACCTAAGATTGGCATTGTTACTAGGGTATGGTAATAATAGATATATATTTTTTATATTCATTTCATCTCGAGACTTCAATGTTTCTATATTTTTATTTATTTTTTATTTCATCATAACTAAAAATTTTCGCATTCTAGTTTTATTAGCCCCCTTTTTCTAATGGCGAACAGTGCAAAGCAGAGAACCGTGTACGTCACTTTCAAAATGAAGAGTTCATATCTTTATTTGCATATCTGAATTTAAACCTTTCCGTTAGGTGGTAGCTGCAAATCCAGACCGAAGATTTGTTATACAGAAGAAGAAATTTTCCAGAAAAGAAAATATACTTTGACAAAGTCTTTAAGTAATTTTCATTTATTCTTGCTTCTAAGCATCATTTAATTTTAGGTCGTTTTTAAGATTCTTGGGCCAATTTTTGACCTGGGAAATTTCTGGGCGATTATTCATGCCGCCATTCATTCAGTCATAAAGGAATAAGACAGTTTGTTCCATTAGTTTTTATTGCTGCAAGTTTTCGCCCTTCGCCAACAAACTCGTGTCACACATACATAGCTCTAGGGGCATTTCATCCACTACATCGATAGCAGCACAAGAAGAATTTGTGAAAACATAATAAGGAATTTAGTACTTAGTGTGGGAGATCCAGAACGGTGGATTTTGATAACTATTAGCCGGTTTAAAGTCTTTGAAAAAGTTAAATAAAATATCTACATTGAAGGCATCAGAGATATTCGCATACCAAAGTACATATTTCTGCGTTGTCTACCATCGGCCGGGTATGGGCTATTCGAACCGCAGTCGCCGACATAATATTCAGCGCAATATATGATTGTTTTATAAAAAAATTAAAAATCAAGAACATCATATTTCCAGAACCTTTTCCATGACTACTGTAGATTATTGTATTTTTGAAAGCCCATATCTCAGGAAGTAGGGCTTCCGACATAGATATGTTTGTATATAAATGACTAGCTCTACAAATTGTAAAAAATTCGACGATATCAGAGCAATGTGTGTAAACTGCATTTATGAATTGGGGGCTAAACTGCACTATATTTCAACAAAATCGGGGTGCAACTCCGATTTTGTTGAAATTTCTCACACACTAGGAAAATGGCCCAGAAACAAAAAAACAAATTAAACCAGTAAGGAAAGGCAGAAAGTCGGGCGGGGCCGACAATATAATACCCTACACCTCCCTAACAATGCGATAAGGGTCATTGCCATAATAATTTGGAATAATTGGTAAATGGGTAGAAACATATTATCTAATTCTGAAACGATAATCGCTAAATTAAGCAATATTCGTTCCTAAATTGATAAACATCTTTCTGGAAAATTTTAATGATCGGAAGTAAAATACAACTTCTATAGCGGTTTGATACCAAATCAGGAGGAACAATCAATATAAATCTGAACCGATCTTCCCTGAATACTCATTCATGTAAAAAGACCTCCTTCTGTCGAATTTCGTACTGATCGCATATAAAATACAGTATCTACAGCGCCTACATGTCAAATCGGGGGTAACGTATATATGGGGGATACAGGGTCTCCCATATTCGACGAACCCATCTGGCAACGCCATAACTTTTGACAGAGATGTCAGATCGCTTAATGACATACCGCGTTTGAAGCGTCAGTCCAAGCAGATTTTTACCATGGAACAATACACGCCACGCGAAATAGTTGAAATTTACATTCAACAGAAGAAGTCAATTGTGAAAACTCAACGTGCTTTTAAAATATTAAAAAATGGTGGGTCCGTCGAATATGGGCAACCCTGTATATCTGAACTGATTTCTTCCAAATTTAACAGTGTTCATTCATATAATAAGAAACCTCTTTCTGCCGAATTTCATACTGATTGGATATATAATTTTTACAGCGCTTACAAGTTAAATCGGGGGTAACGTATATATGGGGGCTATATCTAAATCTGAACCGATTTTCTCCGAATTTAGCAGTATTCCTTCATGTAATAAGAAACCTCTTTCCGCCAAATTTTGCACTGATCGGATATAAAATACAGTTTTGACAGCGCTTACATGTCAAATCGGGGGTAACATATATATGGCGGGCTATATCTGAATCTGAACCGATTTTCTCCGAATTTAGCAGTATTCCTTCATGTAATAAGAAACCTCTCTTTGCCGAATTTCGCACTGATCGGATATAAAATAACATTTTTACAGCGCTTATATGTCAAATCGGGGGTAATGTATACATGGGGGCTATATCTAAATCTGAACCGATTTCTTCCAAATTTAACAGAGTTCATTCATGTAATAAGAAACCTTTTCCTGCCGAATTTCTTACTGATCGGATATAAAATAAAGTTTTTACAGCGCTTACATGTCAAATCGGGGCTATATATCTAAATCTGAACCGATTTTAACCAAATTCAATAGGGATCGTCCTTGGGCCAAAAAAAGATATGTGTAAAGTTTCGTCGAGATCGGACCACAATTGCGACCTGTACTTTGATTACAAGAATACATGCACAGACGGACAGACAGACAGAGAGACAGACGGACATAGCTAAATCGACTCAGAAAGTGATTCTAAGTCGATCGATGGGTCTATTTCTTCTCCTTTTGGGTGTTACAAACAAATGCACAAAGTTATAATACCCTGTACCACAGTGTGGTGTAGGGTATAAAAATTGGGGCAAGACCCAACAAAATGACCCGGTGCCTAGGGAAGGCCCCAGAGGGTCTTCCTAACGAATCAGCTGTTGTTTCCTCCTCCTAACGAACCAGAGGAGGAGGAAACAACAGCTGATTCCTAGGAAGTCTTCGCCGTCAGCGGTAGTTCTTTTAAGGCCGGGTTAGGCATACGTAACCGTAATTTATCTTTACCGTTGCCGTAAAGTTGCCCGTTTGAGCGATTAGCCAATTTTGAGATAACGAGTCATATGTTCTGACAACAACAACACATAAGTAAACAAAAAAGCCGCGATTTCTTTTTGTTTAGGTTTATTAAAAATGAAGTTAAAAAGATTGTTTATAAATTTGTGTGTTTTTAAATCTGTGCAGAATTTACAATTAAAGTAAATCAAGAAAATATCGTCGGATAAGAAGATGGGGTGGACGTCCTATAAACAATGACTGAGTTAACTACGCCACAGCAACGGATTAGACTGGCAGAGAGGCTAGCAATAACACCACTGTATGTCAAATATTGCTTTATCCTATGATTCCAAGTTGGGAAATATTAACATTCTATTCTTTAAAATTGTAGATATTTGGGTCACGGTTGTTCCATACAATCGATGGCATGGAGTCACAGGCTGGGGAAAACAACAATGCGAAATATTGTTTTAGAATACAGTGAAGTTTTGTGGCACTTGCTTTCTCCGATTTAATTAAGTGAACCAACTACACAGCAGTACAAACACATTGCCAATGATTTTCAACGAATGTGGGATATGCCGAATTGTGTGGGAATCTGCGATTCTAACTATACTTTCATATCAGTTAATGTTGGAAGTTATGGCAGCCAACACGATGGGAGTATGTCCACTAAACTTCTATTTAATAATAATCTATTTTAATACAAAAATAACATTTGCACTACACCTGGAATAAATTTGAACGCAATATCTTAAATATTCTGTGTTGTATTAATACTTTTACTTATGTCTATTTCCATTGAAGAGGGACTCAGCCAAATCCAATCCAATCTCTATCTATAAATAAGTCCACGTTTGTAGAGACGTTTATATTGCTGTCAAATTCACCCACAATGAAGAAGATTGGCGCAATGATTGTCTCGTACTGTCGCCAAAAGAATCCTGAAGCAGATTATAAATTTAATTTTTATTGGAGTCAGCCGCGATCTTCATAAAACTCACCTGTGACGCCCAGCTCCTTGCCAATTTGCTTCCAAGCTTCTCGCTTTTTTCAGATATCCTATATGCTGGATTATATTTATTGCATAAATGCTCCTGCAACTGCACCAATGAAATCAAATCTTCGTCTTTCATGTTTATTTGCACTTTTAAACAACAAATAATTAATAAATTATTTTCTTTGCTTTTCTCGGTGAACATACAATTGTAATTGTAAACAACATGTAGTATCAGCTGTTGTCAAATTGTACGTAAACGGAACGTCCAATTCTGATTTCAACAGATTCAGCCGTCCGTTTACGTTTCGTTTCCGTTGGCTAATCGTTTACACCGACATCCATATGACAGATTCAATCAGCTGATTCGTTACGCTACGGGGGCGTTACGGTTAAGTTTGCCTAACTGGGCCTTTAGTAATACTTCGAAAGATTTTGTGAACTAGTTTTAGTATTAATAAATAGTTGTTAAGTATAAATACAAACGTCTCATTACTACAACGACAACTATATTGGTGACCCCGCTTTTCACGCACAATCTGGAGTGGTATTTTTACATTGCTACAAAAACGTGTTGGAAGCAGAACAGCAAAAAAAAACTTTTGAAAGCAGAGCAGCAGCAGCGCTTTTGAAATTTCAACGTTTTTTTGCATGCATCATTTTGCCAAGATACACCATCTTTATACGATGCCATTTTTAGCTGCCAATTTTATCAATTCTCTTTTAAAGTTGCAGCGTAAATCTTCGTGCCTTTACACGTTGCCATGATATGATATTATCATGATATTAGTACTTGTCATTTGTTCTGACATTTCTCTTTAGTGAGTGTTCTTTTTGTTTTATTATTTTTGTTTATTATTTTTTATTTTATTTCCTTTTATTTTTCTTTTTTAAGTTCTGTTAATTTAATCTATTTTCAACTCAAAACAACACACAACACACGAAAAACTAGAAAATGAAAGAAACAATAATATCAAATGTCAAAATCATAAGAAAAGCGAAAAGAGCACAAAAGAGAATTTCATGCCATTGCCATGAAACCCAGTGCGGTGCCACTACGTGCCACTTTTTCCTCCATTCTTGCTTCTCTACACCCCTTATCAACAAACGCCAGTTGCATGGCTAAAAAATGGCATCGTATAAAGGCAGTGATAGTCTACGTTTTTGCTTATGCATTCTAAACGGTACAACTTGAGGCAACGAGAACATTCTGATAACAACGAAGAATTTTTCGACAGTAGCAGCATAAACATGTCGGAAATGGAAAATCTGATTCAGCGAATGGAGGCACTGCAACGTGAATTACATTCTCTTCGAGAGTCACAAGGGAACGCAGATAATGGACAGCGATCGAACCTTCATAAAGTGCATATTCCAAAATTCAACAAACAGAATCCGGAATTGTTTTTTGCTCAGGTTGAACGCTCTTTTTCTCTCTGTGGTGTTTCAACTGATGCGGACAAATTTGATGTTGTATCTGTGCGCCTTGAAGACGACATACTCTTGTCGGTTGAGGACCTCGTAACAAATCCGCCGCAAAATGACAAATATACTACATTGAAGGAGCGACTCATTTCGAAATTTGCTGAGTCTTCAGATTCTAAAATGCGACGTCTCTTGCAAGGTGGTGAGACAACGGGTATGAAGCCGTCAGAAATGCTGTCCCACATGCGACGTTTGGCACCAGGTAAGGGAAATGAAACGATTATTCGGACAATATTTCTCGGGCAAATGCCAGACTCGATTCGTCCTCTTTTAACTGTGTGGGAAGCAGACGATTTGGACAAACTTGCTAAAATGGCAGACACGATGTTGGACGCTGTGGGAAATACTGTGTGTGCTGTCTCTGGAGCACCACCACGTTCGGAAACCAACGTTCCGATCGATGCAATTAATTCGCATGTGTCTTTGGCTGATATTTGCAAGACTTTAAAGGATCTTTCTGCGAAGGTGGATACTATTAAAACAAAAAATAACAGCAAATACAGTCGCAATCGATCCAGATCTCACAGTCATTCACGTTCAAACGAGGACCACTTGAACCACCTTACACTGGACCATTTGAGATAGTCCAACGAATTTCAGATCGGTTATATACGATACGAATTAAGAACAAGGACGTGAACATATCGGTAGATCGACTCAAGCCAGCTTTCGTCATCAATAATACTGAGCCTGAACATCCTCAAACAACACAAACACCTCTACCGAGTCCTCAAACAACAGCATCACCTCTACCGAGTCCTCAGACATTCTCTCAAGACTCATCAACATCAACTCAGAGTACACAGTCCACCGAACTTCAAATTGTGCGGAACACAACAACTAGGAGAATATCGTTCCAAGCGGATCGGGTATCGGTCACTGGAGAGGGAGTGGCTGTGGCAGCACCAAGACCGTCGTGTTCGAATGACAAACAATCTGGCAAGGTTGTAACGAACCAGAGGAGGAGGAAACAACAGCTGATTCCTAGAGAAGTCTTCGCCGTCAGCGGTAGTTCTTTTAGTAATACTTCGAAAGATTTTGTGAACTAGTTTTAGTATTAATAAATAGTTGTTAAGTATAAATACAAACGTCTCATTACTACAACGACAACTATAGATATGTCATCCCGGAGCGAGTAAGATGTCAGTTACGAACGAATAGAAATTTCAACAAGTAGGACTTCAAAGAGTGATGTTTTACGCGGATTTCGGACCGATTTTCCCAAATTTTGTAATTGTCACAATTAAAAAATTAATATTAATTGATTAGTGCAAACAAAGTTCTAACTATGTTCGCGGAAAAGTGTTTTTTCGCGAGTGACATTTCATTCCTATTCGTTCGTAACTGATAGATTTTGACGTTTCTGGCCGACGGCACACTTGTATAATTTTAGGTCTGTGACAACAACAACGAGTAAAGTTGACAATTGTCAACAAACAAATGACGACACAAGCACAGACCTTAAATTATACAGATGTGCCGTCGGCCAGAAACGTCAAAATCTATCAGTTACGAACGAATAGGAATGAAATGTCACTCGCGAAAAAAACACCTTTCCGCGAACATAGTTAGAACTTTGTTTGCACTAATCAATTAATATTAATTTTTTAATTGTGACAATTACAAAATTTGGGAAAATCGGTCCGAAATCCGCGTAAAACATCACTCTTTGAAGTCCTACTTGTTGAAATTTCTATTCGTTCGTAACTGACTTAGTCCCCATTTACATGGTACTTTTTTTTTAAGTAACTTATCGGCTTATTCTCTTTTGAAAAAGTATTTACGTTCACACGCGTACTTTTTTTTCAATACTTAACTTATTTTCATTTGTTTTGTTTCGGCTTTTCCTGTGTGAATTGTTGTTGTTTCCAAGTGCGAACGAAAAACACAAAACGATGAGTACGATAAGTACGATAAGTACGAGTACGGCATACTTTTTTTCCCCCCGTTTCCGACTGCCTCTCTCGCCCACAAAACGCCGATAAGTATGCTTAATACTTAAAAAAAAAGTATCATGTAAATGCAGACTTACTCGCTCCGGGATGACATATCTTATTATTTATTATTTTTGACTTAACCTGGTGAAATTGTACCATACTTACACCTGCGTGAAGATACCGACGTCGGTAACTTTCGATAACTTCCGATAACACGAAATAACAGGGTGACCAAAAGTTGCAACACATAATGTCAAATAACAAAATGTACGTGTGTATGTATGTACGTATCAGCTGTTTTTGGACGATTGACAGAAAAAGTTACCGACGTCGGTCGGTGGATGACAGATGTGGAATTGTATTTTTTTAGAAAATGTGTAAAAGTAATATGCTTTTTTGAAAAAAAGTGAATATGTGGAATAAAAGAGGACATTGCACTGATCATTTTCGTGTACCATATGCCCCTGAAATATCTAGTCACACCGTGTAAATTGTAGATTTCTACTTTGCCCACTGGTGGTCAGGACACAAAACAAGTCCTGGGAACCAAACGGACATACAATACACTCCTATTTTTTCAGAGCTATACGAGGATACTATTACGAATATTTTTGTGTCTTTAAAGTTTCCAGAATCAGTTTTTAACTTCCCGAAAATTCCAGATTTCGGTTTGACCACTGGTGGTCAGGACACAAAAGTCGTCCTGGAAACCAAACGGAGATACAATACACTCCTATTTTTTCTACACTACTAGAGGATACTATTACGAACATTTATGTGTATTCAGAGTTGCCGGAATCAGTTTCTAACTTCCCGAAAATTCCAGATTTCCGTTTGACCACTGGTGGTCAGGACACAAAAGTCGTCCTGGGAACCAAACGGAGATACAATACACTCCTATTTTTTCTACACTACTAGAGAATACTATTACGAACATTTATGTGTACTCAGAGTTTCCAGAATCAGTTTTTAACTTCCCGAAAATTCCAGATTTCGGTTTGACCACTGGTGGTCAGGACACAAAAGTCGTCCTGGAAACCAAACGGAGATACAATACACTCCTATTTTTTCTACACTACTAGAGGATACTATTACGAACATTTATGTGTATTCAGAGTTGCCGGAATCAGTTTCTAACTTCCCGAAAATTCCAGATTTCCGTTTGACCACTGGTGGTCAGGACACAAAAGTCGTCCTGGGAACCAAACGGAGATACAATACACTCCTATTTTTTCTACACTACTAGAGAATACTATTACGAACATTTATGTGTACTCAGAGTTTCCAGAATCAGTTTTTAACTTCCCGAAAATTCCAGATTTCGGTTTGACCACTGGTGGTCAGGACACAAAAGTCGTCCTGGAAACCAAACGGAGATACAATACACTCCTATTTTTTCTACACAACTAGAGGATACTATTACGAACATTTATGTGTATTCAGAGTTGCCGGAATCAGTTTCTAACTTCCCGAAAATTCCAGATTTCCGTTTGACCACTGGTGGTCAGGACACAAAAGTCGTCCTGGAAACCAAACGGAGATACAATACACTCCTATTTTTTCTACACTACTAGAGGATACTATTACGAACATTTATGTGTATTCAGAGTTGCCGGAATCAGTTTCTAACTTCCCGAAAATTCCAGATTTCCGTTTGACCACTGGTGGTCAGGACACAAAAGTCGTCCTGGGAACCAAACGGAGATACAATACACTCCTATTTTTTCTACACTACTAGAGAATACTATTACGAACATTTATGTGTACTCAGAGTTTCCAGAATCAGTTTTTAACTTCCCGAAAATTCCAGATTTCGGTTTGACCACTGGTGGTCAGGACACAAAAGTCGTCCTGGAAACCAAACGGAGATACAATACACTCCTATTTTTTCTACACTACTAGAGGATACTATTACGAACATTTATGTGTATTCAGAGTTGCCGGAATCAGTTTCTAACTTCCCGAAAATTCCAGATTTCCGTTTGACCACTGGTGGTCAGGACACAAAAGTCGTCCTGGGAACCAAACGGAGATACAATACACTCCTATTTTTTCTACACTACTAGAGGATACTATTACGAACATTTATGTGTATTCAGAGTTGCCGGAATCAGTTTCTAACTTCCCGAAAATTCCAGATTTCCGTTTGACCACTGGTGGTCAGGACACAAAAGTCGTCCTGGAAACCAAACGGAGATACAATACACTCCTATTTTTTCTACACTACTAGAGGATACTATTACGAACATTTATGTGTATTCAGAGTTGCCGGAATCAGTTTCTAACTTCCCGAAAATTCCAGATTTCGGTTTGCCCACTGGTGGTCAGGACACAGAAGTCGTCCTGGGAACCAAACGGACATACAATACACTCCTATTTTTTCAGAGCTATACGAGGATACTATTACGAATATTTGTGTGTCTTTAAAGTTTCCAGAATCAGTTTTTAACTTCCCGAAAATTCCAGATTTCGGTTTGACCACTGGTGGTCAGGACACAAAAGTCGTCCTGGAAACCAAACGGAGATACAATACACTCCGTTTGGTTTCCAGGACGACTTTTGTGTCCTGACCACCAGTGGTCAAACCGAAATCTGGAATTTTCGGGAAGTTAGAAACTGATTTTGGAAACTCTGAATACACACAAATGTTCGTAATAGTATTCCCTTATAGCTCTGAAAAATTAGGAGTATATTGTATCTCCGTTTAGTTTCCAGGACTTGTTTTGTGTCCTGACCACCAGTGGGCAAAGTAGAAATCTACAATTTACACGGTGTGATTAGATATTTCAGGGGCATATGGTACACGAAAATGATCAGTGCAATGTCCTCTTTTATTCCACATATTCACTTTTTTTCAAAAAAGCATATTACTTTTACACATTTTCTAAAAAAATACAATTCCACATCTGTCATCCACCGACCGACGTCGGTAACTTTTTCTGTCAATCGTCCAAAAACAGCTGATACGTACATACATACACACGTACATTTTGTTATTTGACATTATGTGTTGCAACTTTTGGTCACCCTGTTATTTCGTGTTATCGGAAGTTATCGAAAGTTACCGACGTCGGTATCTTCACGCAGGTCAATATTGCCAGAAAAATGGCGGGAAAATGCAACTCTGTGAATTTACAACCATGTGAACATACATTTTTGGTTTTGCAACGATAGCTGAAAAAAGGCCCAGTTAGGCAAACTCAACCGTAACGCCCCCGTAGCGTAACGAATCAGCTGATTCAATCTGTGATATCGAAATCAGTGTAAACGATTAGCCAACGGAAACGAAACGTAAACGGACGGCTGAATCTGTTGCAGTGGTGCCCACAAAGAGAAATGAGAATGTGTTAGTTAGGTTACACAAAAATGAGATTGTAGTGGTACAATTGCACTGAACAAAATCACTTGGTTTTTTTTGTTTACGTTGTTATATTGTTTTACTATTTATGTTTTTGTGTGTCCAGTTTTAGCAATGAAGCCAATAAAAAAAGAAATAAATATAAAAACAATGCAAAAGTAACAAGAAAAAAGGTACATGTGTTCTTTGCCAATAATATTTTTGGGCAAAAAAATATATATAAATAATTTTATATATTGATAAACCAAATAATAACAAAAAGTAAATTAATTATTAAATTGAAAATATATACAATAAAAAATATCATTCGTTGTTGTAAAATATTTTCAGTGTACTTATTTTATTAAACAAAGCGACATAGACCTTCTTCGCTGACTACTAACAAGCAACTGAACAATTTTGTTTTGTTTTTTACGCTCTCTGTTTTTATTTTCGTTGACGCTCGGACTGTGTATATGAAAAAGCCGATTCATCTTCGTTGTTCTAACAAGTGTTTGGGCACCACTGATCTGTTGAAATCAGAATTGGACGTTCCGTTTACGTACAATTTGACAACAGCTGATATTAGGCATGTTTTCGTTACAAGCTAGCACTTTTAGTTTAGCACTTTGCAACGAAAACAACTGACTTCCACTAACTGGCACATAAGCAATAAGAGGCGGATTTTCACTATCTGGTAGCAATGGTGTCATGAGTTGCGAAGAAAGAACAGTGCGAAACAGACAAAAAATTCGTGAAAAGTATTTATAAAACATATATTTATTATTCTATGTTCAATTGTTTACACTCTTTTGCAAATATTAAAATAATTTCCCATTTTTGTTCTTCTTTTTCCCGTTAATTCACAATAATTGATAAAATCTCTCCAAAAATGGGATGCCATATTGCTAAATATAGGGTACCCAATCTGGCAACATCATACTCGATTAAGACATGAACACAAGCACCAAACTTCATCGGGAACTAATAGTGCTTAAAAGTGCTTAGCTCCCCATACAAATTAAGCACTTATGGTGTAACGAAAACACGCCTATTACATGTTGTTTACAATTACAATTGTATGTTCACCGAGAAAAGTAAAGAAAATAATTTATTGATTATTTGTTGTTTAAAAGTGCAAATAAACATGAAAGACGAATATTTTTTTCATTGGTGCAGTCGCACGAGTATTTATACAATAAATACAATCCAGCATATAGGATATCTGAAAAAAGCTAGAAGCTTGGAAGCAAATTGGCAAGAAGCTGGGCGTTACAGGTGAGTTTTATGAAGATCGCGGCTGACTCCATTAAAAATTAAATTTATAATCTCCTTCAGGATTCTTTTGACGACAGTACGAGACAATCATTGCGCCAATCTTCTTCATTGTGGGTTAATTTGACAGCAATATAAGCGTCTCTACAAACGTGAACTTATTTATAGATAGAGATTGGATTGGATTTGGCTGAGTCCCTCTTCAATGGAAATATACATAAGTAAAGGGTTTTCCATTAAGGACATACGAATTTTATATATTAATAAAACACAGAATATTTAAGATATAGAGTTCAAATTTATTCCAGGTGTAGTGCAAATGTTACATTTTAAGAATGAAATTCAATTTCGGTCATATGACCACCACGAGCCCGTCAACAGCGATCTATTCTTTGGACCCAATTTTCCACCACTCCTCTTCACATTTCGACCGGAACGTTGGCAATTTCGCGTTGGATGTTGTCTCTATGCTCGTCTAAAGTGGTTGACTTCGACCAAGGATATTCCTCAGGGGAAACGCCGCATCGCCAATAAAAAAAAAATGAGGAAAGGCTTCAGAGGATGCTGACGATAATGGTTTACTAGGAGGTACTGTACCTAAAATAACTGATTGGCCAAACGCAGAGTACTGGAATATAGCTGTATTTAATTTAAATTAAGAAATGTAAATTGTTTGTATTAAAATAGAATATAAATAAATTGAAGTTTAATGGGCATACCCCCATCGTGTTGGCTGCCATAACTTCCAACATTAACTGATATGAATGTAAAGTTAGCATCGCAGATTCCCACACAATTTGGCATATCCCACATTCGTTGAAAATCATTGGCAATGTGTTTGTACTGCTGCGAGTTTGTTCACTTAAATAAATCGGCGAAAGCAAGTGCCACAAAACTTCACTGCATTCTAAAATAATATTTCGAATTGTTGTTTTCCCCAGCTTGTGACTCCATGCAATCGATTGTATGGAACAACCGTGACCCAAATATCTAAAATTTTAAAGAATAGAATGTTAATATTTCCCAACTTAGAATCATAGGATAAAGCAATATTTGACATACAGTGGTGATATTGCTAGTCTCTCTGCCGGTCTAATACGTTGCTTTGGCGTAGTTAACTCATATTTTATTCTAGTGTCCGGCTTTCGCCCAGTCATTGTTTATAGGACGTCCACCCCATCATCAGATTTAAAAAACACAAAGTTATAAACATTCATTTTAACTTCATTTTTGATAAACCTTAACAAAAAGAAATCGCGGCTTTTTTGTTTACTTATTAGTTGTTGTTGTCAGAACATATTACTCGTTTTCTCAACGTTGGCTAATCGCTTAAACGGGCAACGTTATGGCAACGGTAAAGATAAATTACGTTACGTATGCCTAACCCAGCCTAAAGTCATTGCGAGATAATTTGCAGATTGTAATATGTGCGAAGTTTATGCATGTGACAACGGTGTCAGTGTCAGAAAAAATTTCATACATTTACAATATATTTTGTAAATATTTATATGCAGGATTGCCAATAAAAATACATTATAGACAGTGTTGCAAATAAAATGTTTTTCTGGCAATGGCGCCGTTGTCACATGCATAAACTTCGCACATATAACAATCTGCAAATTTTCTCGCAATGACATTTCTGCTAAAGCTGAGTATAGACGATTGCCAGATCGGCAAACGTTATCAATCCTGTTAAAGTGCTGCAAATATACGGACAATGACAGATTGTTAGGCAAAGGTGAATTGACAGTTCAAACGATTGCAAGAAAACATTACAATTTCATATATTTACAATATATTTTGTAAAAATTTATTTGCAGGATTGCCAATAAAAATACATTATAGACAGTGTTGCAAATAAAATGTTTTCTGGCAATGGCGCCGTTGTCACATGCATGAACTTCGCACATATAACAATCTGCAAATTATCTCGCAATGACTTTTCTGCTAACGTTGCAAAACAAAAATTTTGTGTTCACACGGTTGTAAATTCACAGGGTTGCATTTTTCCGCCATTTTTCTGTCAATGTTGTCCGATCTGCAAATCGTGTGTACTTACCTTAAGCTTTATACATATGTTGGAATTGAAAGAGTAGCATCTCCCCGATTTTACTTCTTAACGTCATAGAGACAACAAAAGTCAACTGATCGCGCTGAAAATATGTAACTGGGGTTTATTTATACCCGGAATTCTTCACATGAATAAAGTAGTCATAGGTCCATGTTTTTTTTATATAGCCCCCATACAAAGGTCCATCTTGATTTGACTTCGTAACGCCACAAAAACTTGAAATTTCAACGAATAGGGCTCAACTTTAATATAATTAGTTTATTTGTAACCGAAACCATTCACATGCGATCCATGGTGGAGGGTATATAAGTCTGCATTTACATGATACTTTTTTTTTAAGTATTAAGCATACTTATCGGCGTTTTGTGGGCGAGAGAGGCAGTCGGAAACGGGGGGAAAAAAAGTATGCCGTACTCGTACTTATCGTACTCATCGTTTTGTGTTTTTCATTCGCACTTGGAAACAACAACAATTCACACAGGAAAAGCCGAAACAAAACAAATGAAAATAAGTATAAGTATTGAAAAAAAAGTACGCGTGTGAACGTAAATACTTTTTCAAAAGAGAATAAGCCGGTAAGTTACTTAAAAAAAAGTACCATGTAAATGGGGACTAACATTCGGTATGGCAGAATTTAATCCGTTTAATCCGTTCTTTATTTGGGCAGATGAAGTCGATTTTGGGCAGTTTTTCGGAAAATTTTGGGCCGAAAAAAAATTCCCGGCGGCAACACTGGACTCTACCTTGTTCAATATACCTTGATTGGGCGGTTCTCTGCTCTTTATTGAACAAAAAAACAAATAATTGTGAACTTGATTTCTTTACATTGGAGAAAATGTCGAACGTCGCAAGCCAAAGTTTGGAAATCGTCAAAGAGACAAAGATTGCAGAAAAAGGTTATTACACGTCGAACGAAATGTTTAATTATGTGTGGCCCATAAAATATGACACTCTGTTTTGCAACTACCGTTTGCCGCGACATACGTCACATATCTCTGGCGAATTTGAAGACTTCCGCGGAAATAGATGGCTCTTACAATTGTCATTGGACGGTAACCAACAGGATTTCTCAATTTCGATGATTTCACAGAACAATAATAATGTGGATGTCCGTATAATGTTTAGCATTTCTGCATTTGCAGAAAGTGGTGAACGACTGAAAACCTTTAAAACAGAAACACCTGTTGATTTTGTAAAAGAGAAAATATTCACACAACCGAAATTCCTTACCAGAGATGTATTAACTGCATTCTGTCGTCCCAATTTTTATATTCTTTGCAGAATGGATCTTGTTGATTTGATAATAAGTGATCTTATCACAAATACCTTGGATGCTTCCGAATCTAGTGTAGCCGACGATTTGGGTGACCTTTTTAACAGTGGCAACCATTGTGACGTTGTCTTTGAGGTGAGTGGAGAGGAACTTAAATGCCATAAGGCGATTTTATCCACTCGCAGCAAGGTCTTCGCTGCTATGTTCGAACACAAAATGATGGAGAATAAAGAAAGTCGTGTCGTTATAGACGATTTTAAAAAAGATGTCATCGAGGAAATGTTGCGCTTTATTTATACAGGGAGGTCAACGAATATAAATGAACTGGCAGCAGAACTACTCCCAGCAGCGGAGAAATATGAGCTTCGGCAGTTAAAACGCATGTGCACTTTGGCCTTAATTAAAAACACAAACGTAGAAACAGCAGCGGAATTTCTAATACTCGCCGATCGCTACAAAGCCTTCTCATTGAAGGATCATGTTGTAAATTTCATTAACAAGAATCCCGTTCGGGTAACGCAAACTGAGGGATGGCAAAATCTTCACTCGTCCGCGCATGCCCATCTAATATTTGACATATATAAGGGATTAGCTCCAATTCTGGAAAACTTATTGAAAAAATAAGAAGAAACTATACATCTGTTAAAATAATAAACTCCAGATAAAAATAGTTTTAAAGTCTAAGTAACATTTACTATTCGCAATATATCGAAGAAGTTCGGAAAAAAATGTTTGATAATCCTGGAAGAGCTTAAGGAGAAACCAATTTATATGCTCGTAATAGAGTTAATCCGCATATGTATGTACATACATATCGTCATCAGAAACGAAAAATGGCGTAACAACTAGAAAAATTGAAATTCAGTTTTTGAAGGATTTCGGTACACTGCATCAAAAATTTTCGAATTTATTAATGATATTTTTTCATAGTTAAAAATTCCTTTTTCACGCAATTTGCACAAACAAGTTATGAATCCTTTTTGTTTGCATTTATATATGTATGCACCATTATGTTTAGGTATTATCCTAAAACCCCCGTTTTTCTGACCACAACATTATTTATCATTATTCTCCCGTAAAATTTCCAAATATGATGATACCCCTTTTCTCATTTCTGATGACCATATATAACATTTCTATTTTAATTCATTTCATTATAATTTAATTTTTTTTCAATGCGTTTTTTTTTATTTTAACAAATGTTTTGTGTCTATTTTTACATTTATCTGCAAGAAACAAAAAAACTGATTTTTTTATGTTATTCCAATTGCATAAAACTAATAAACAACAACGACTTAATAAACAAACAATATTTACATTTATGTATATAATCCTTTGTACGTTTGTTAGTCACGCATGATCTCCGAAACCCTAAGAGCGAATAGGCTAAAAATTGCACATTGGGTTCAGTTCGGGGCCATCTGTGTTTTAGAATGTATATATGTATAACGGCGATAAATGGCGGAGTGATCAAGTTATTTGCAAAATCCGCATTTCCAGAGCAACAACTGAAATTTATAATGTATGTGTGGTTTGTCCTGATTACAACGGGTGATCCAAGTAGAGATACTTATTTCAATAGCCTTTTTTTTTGTCAGAACACGTGTTAGTCGTGTCATGCTGTTAAGGTATTTTTCTTAAGTATTGTTTGGCATTCCATCATGGAAAGACTTACGCCTGAACAACGTTTACAAACCGTTCTACTTAATTACGAAAATTCACGTTCTGTGAGGAATGTGTTTCGTACACTTCGCTCAACTTATGGTCAACATAATCGGCCTACTGACCGTACTGTTCGCAACACCATCACCCATCTTGAGACCCAGCATTCATTATTGGATAATATTCGACGGAATAGACTACATCCAGCACGCAGTGAAGAAAATGTAGCGGCCGTAGCTGAGAGTGTACACGAAGACCGTGGAGAGTCAATTCGGCGACGTTCACAGCAACTCGGACTGACGTATGGAACGACTTGGTGCATTTTACGTCGAGATCTTAAATTGAAAGCATATAAAATACAGCTTGTGCAAGAACTGAAGCCGCCCGACCTTCCCAAGCGACATCGCTTCGCTCTATGGGCTCTTGAAAAGTTCCAAGAAGATTCGACGTTTTCGAGCCAAATTTTGTTTAGCGATGAGGCCCATTTCTGGCTCAATTGGTATGTAAACAAGCAAAATTGCCCCATTTGGGACGGAGAGCAACCTGAAGAGATTCAAGAGCTGCCACTTCATCCAGAAAAAACAACGGTTTGGTGTGGTTTGTGGGCCGGTGGAATCATCGGCCCAAATTTCTTAAAAAATGATGCCGGTGAGATCGTAACCGTCAATGGCGACCGTTATCGTGCCATGATAACCGACTATTTGATTGAAGCTCGTGAGCTCGGCGACATTTGGTTTCAACAAGACGGCGCCACTTTCCACACATCGCTTCAATCAATGGATTTATTGAGAGAACACTACGGTGGCCACCAAGATCGTGTGATATCATACCGTTAGACTTTTTCCTGTGGGGATATGTAAAGTCTAAAGTTTATGCGGACAAAGCCGCTACGATTCAGGCCTTGGAGAAAAACATCACGCATGTGAACTGAGACATAGCCGAGCCAATATACTGAGACGACTACCATAGAAGACTCAGAGAATACAACAAAATCACAAGAACAGCAAAACGAAACTCAAGGAAGCTATTCTGCGAACAAGTCGATAGCGTTAACGATGTTTCTAAAATTAAAAAGTTCCTCTCAAAAACCCATACCCAAACCGAAACAATGGTAGACGATATGGGCAGAAGAGTAGACTCAACTGAAGCAATGGTAAGGCTTTTGATGAACACCCATTTTCCGCAAGGTACGACGGGCCAGACTGAGATACCGAACTACAGAGAAAATGAAGAACAACAAAGTTATATCATTACAGACCATATGGTCAAAGAAGCCGTAAGAAGCTTTTCACCATTTAAGGCATCAGGACCTGTTGGAATATTTCAGGCACTACTACAGATGGAGGTGGATTATATATCAACTCATCTAGCCGCTATTTTCACAGCATGTCTAAAATTCGCATACACACCGAAAGCTTGGCAGGAGGCAAAAGTAGTTTGCAAGTTATGCAACACCTAAGGCTTATAGACCAATAAGCCTAACATCTTTCTTACTCAAAACCTTGGAACGTATAGTGGATACCATGATTAAAAGTAAGATACCAGGTGAAATGCTAAAATTTAGACCACATGCCTATGTTAAAGGGCGATCAGTGGACACCGCCCTACACGAGGTAGTACACAATATAGAAGAATCCTTCAATGGATTGACCTGCGGTATATATTGACATTGAAGGGGCGTTCAATAATGTAGGGACCGACACTCTCATCCAATCCTTAGACCAGTTTCATGTGGACCGGGCTGTCCGAGTGTGGATAAGCCACAGGCTAAGGAATATTTAGATAAATTGCGGGTCCCACGACATAAAAGTAAGAGACAGAGTAGCACAGGGAATACCCCAGGGTGGTATATTATCACCACTCCTGTGGGTAACTACCATAAATAGTCTCCTAAGGATACTAACGGATGAAGGACTTAAACCAGTCTGTTACGCAGACGACGTTATAATACTTCTGAGGCGGAAGAATACTACTCATTGCATATGACTAGGCTCGACCGAGAGGTCTAAATGTAAACCCAGAAAAAACAGAGATATGCCTGTTCACTAGGCAAACGAAGATTGGTCAATATGATGACCCACTTTTGCAAAACAAAACAATTCCAACAGCGTTAAATACTTAGGTGTAACCCTGGAAAGGAAACTAAATTGGAAGTGCCACATAGAAGAACGAGCGAACAAAGCTCACATATGCTGGGCGCTATGTGGAAGAGCCATTGGATTAAAATGGGGCCTTAATCCAAGTATGACACACTGGCTCTACAAGGGCGTAATCAGACCCTATCGAGGAACCGGAAACCGAACTCTTAGTCCGTCTGCCAGACCATAACACAGTCCTGGAGACGGAAGTCCGAGCAATTACAGAATGTGTGAGCTGGCTTGGGGCTAACACCAGACCAACAAATGTGAATATTTTCACAGATAGCCAAATGGCTATCAGGGCAATAACGTCTAGAACGGTGAAGTCGAGGACAGTTTTAGATTGTAAAATGGCGATTAACGCCTACTCCGAATACGGCACTATATGCATCATATGGGTGCCTGGTCATTGCGGAGTAAGGGGTAACGAGAAAGCAAATGCCTTGGCAACTAGAGCCAGAGACTTGCAAACAACAACACTAGAGAACGCAAAACCCTTCGGAGTTACGCGTTCTGAACTAAAAATATGAGCGAAGAACGCCCATATCACGCTATGGAATAGTGAAAACGTTGGGAATACAACGAAAGTCTTGTGGGGTGACCCAAACGAGGACAAGATCAAGACCTTGCTGAAACCAGTATGATCATGGGTGTCCTTACAGAACACACATGCTTACAAGCACACCAACATATGATAGGAGTTGTAAATGACAGCGTATGTAGGGCTTCCGGGGAGGATGACGAAACGTTGGAGCATTTGCTCCAACGCCAGTGCCCAGCGTTCGCGAACAATAGATCCCGTTTCTTAGGAAATTATACTATACCAGACTTGACACAACTTAGGGGCGTAGACTGGAAGAAGATTAAGGACTATGTCGACAGTACAGAGTTCCTAAAATAACTTTCCAATGACCTTTTTAATAACAATTCGAGCGCACAACAGGCCGAATACTGGCCATAAGTCCATACACATAACATACACATAAGTCCAAGGACATGAGGCGGAATTTCGCCGCCTCCTCTTCCCAACCTAACCTAACCTATTTCTACCAAAACAATAACTATTTCCCTGAACTTTCAAAGTTATGCGACTTACGGCTTGATTGATTGTATTTTTCTTAAATGCCCAAAGGCGTAACCCTTAATTTTATAATTTTGCAGGTATAGTGCCTCAAGTTTGGATAGATTAACGCCAAACCGTCTAAGGAGGCTTTGTTCAGAACCATCCCCTCTACTTCACCATGAAGATATCAACATCGGATCTACTTCCGTTCGCGAGTTATCGCAAAAACAGTATTTTTATCTAAAGAGACGAACTTATGAGTCGATTATGGATTGCAACCAACGTTTAATTGCGCTACCAGTTGCCAAATTTACATTATGGATGGCAACTACCGCCAACTTCAGTAGTTAAATGGTTAAATAAATTTTGGCAACCATTTATTTGTGATTGCTGTGTACTTTTTTTAAGAAATAAAACGTGATATTAAATGGTACTTATATTTTTTTATATCATATTTTCAACATTACCAATTTTTTTTCGCATGTTTGTAGGCTTCATGGTGGTTAAAATCACCACAAAACAACAATTTGTTATGTTAATCGAGAAAATGGAAGCAAACCCAAATATAGGCCGCGGTGTAGGCATTTTGGTGAAACCAATGTCACTACGGATGAAGTGTGGCCGTAATAATTTAGAGTTTGCAGAATGCGGTATAACAGAAAAGTATCTCTACCTGGATCACCCAATATATATATATAATTTATTCACGTCGTTCCAAGCTGAATATAGGGCAAAAACATTAAATTGCACTAAATTGTAACCTTTTGTGAGGGAGGTACTACACCATTTCCAAATGTAATTCAGAAAATATCAACTGAAATTCAGAAATACCATTTGAAATTCAGAACTCGTCACTTGAAATTCAGATTTTTCATTTAATTTTCAGAATTCGTCAATTGAAAATCAGAATTTCTATTTGAAATTCAGAACTCGTCAATTGAAATTCAGATTTTACATTTGAAATTCAGAAGTCGTCATTTGAAATTCAGAACTCCTCAACTGAAATTCAGAATATCCATTTGTAATTCAGAATTCGTCAGTTGAAATTCAGAAGTCGACACTTGAAATTCAGAACTCGACATTTGAAATTCAGAATTTTTCACCTTGCTTGACTTAAAAGGAACTCTTTGATCTTCAGATCAACTTCAAAGTGAGAAAACGATGAAATTAAAAAAAAATATTTTTTTGTTTCAAATAGAAATTCTGAATTTCAATTAATAGTTTCTGAATTTCAAATGAAAAGTTCTGAATTTTAAGAGTTCTAAATTTCAACTGACGAATTCTGAATTACAAATGGATATTCTGAATTTCAATTGAAGAGTTCTGAATTTCAAATGTAAAATCGGAATTTCAAATGACGACTTCTGAATTTCAAATGGAATTTCTGAATTTAAATTGACGAGTTCTGAATTTCAAATGGAAGATATGAATTTCAAGTGACGAGTTCTGAATTTCAGGTGACGAGTTCTGAATTTCAGATGGAATTTCTGAATTTCAATTGACAAATCCTGAATTTAAATTGATTTTTTCTGAACTACATTTGGAAATGGTGAAGAAGGAGCCTGAGATAGAAAAATACCAAATCGTTATACAGATAACCTTTCAAGAGTTATCGTGAGCTCAATCCAGGCAGACGAACGGACGAACATTGTTCAAATGACTTACCATTTCCTTAAACATATTTGCGTCGAACACGCTTATTGATATGTTGCACTTTTGGCCCGTATTAAGTGATCTTTACAAACCCTTTCTACTAAAGTGGAGGTATTAAAATTGCCCAGAAATTATAAATGTAATTTCGCTGGTTTAAAACAGCTTGGAGAAGATAAAGTTTGAATATGCTAAAAACGTTTTCTGTTCGTTACAAGGCTATGGTAATAATAGATATATATTTTTTGTAATCATTTCATCTCGAGATTTCAATGTTTCTATATTTTTTATTTATTTTTTTTGTTGTTAATTCAATAGTAGTTTATTCCAGACTGATCGGTAAATTTGAATATGAGTACAATAGAACAATAGTAAATATAATGAATGACATGTCAAAAGAGAATAGTTAAAACTATGTACATAGAGGAATATAAAACGCAGTGTTGTAATATAAGTAATGGGTGACTACTTCGTACTTTCCAACACCTCCCCTCGAAGTAGGACGTCTTCTAATCGCCTCCGGTCACACCCAGTTCTCGAATATGTTGTTGATGCTTAATAGAACCAAGGCCCTTCGTGAGTACATCAGCTGCCATATCTTCTGTTCTTCTGTATTCCAATTTAATGTCATCAGAATTTCGTTTTTGCTGTAGAACTGGTGTCGAACGTCGATATGCTTGGTGCGAGAGTGGTACCCAATGCTTTGAATTAATTTTTGGGCACTCTGACTGTCGTTGTAAATCGTAATACGGTTTTTCGGTAATCCAATTTCCTCGAAAATTCGTTGAAGATACAGTGCCTCTTTTGCAGCTTCCGTTATGGCAATGAGCTCTGCTTCTGTGCTCGATAAAGCCACTGTCCGTTGTCTTCGAGCTTCCCAACTGATTGCTCCAGAAGACATTATGTAGGCAAATCCTGAGAAAGAGCGTCTATCGGATAGATTCGATCCCCAATCGGCGTCAGCCACTCCATATAATTGGACATTACTTTTGCTATACTTTAGTCCGTGATCGATTGTTCCCTTAAGATATCGCAATATCCTCTTAGCAGCCTGCCAATGTTCAGTGCTGTAGTTTGAGTTAAACTGACTTAAAAAGTTTACGGCATATGCTATATCGGGTCGAGTGTTGACTGCCAAATACATAAGTGCACCGATCAAACTTTGGTAGGGATATTTTTGCATAACTGTTATATCTGGTTTCAACGGCTTATCCAATTTACATTGTTGTTCCAAAGGTGTTATAGCCGGTTTACAATCCTGCATGTTAAAACGTGTAAGGACGGATTCAATGTATTCTTTCTGTTTCAGTGATAGTTGACCATCCTTCAAATTTTGGTTAAATTCGATACCCAAACATTTGTTGGCTTTTCCGAGGTCCTTCATCTCAAAAGATTCAGCTAAGGACTTCTTTACATGACGTAGCAGTTTCTTATCATTTGTCGCTATCAGCAGATCGTCAACGTAAACAGTGAGTAACATGATTTTCTCACCTTTTCTTCTTATGAATAAACAAGGATCCTGTTCTGATGGTATTAATCCAAGTTGTTGCAGTCTTTGATTTAATTTTTGATACCACAGTAGTCCTGATTGTCGTAGACCATATAGTGCTTTGACTAATTTACATACCGGATTTTTGCATTCTTTCAGATCTCGGAGCCACCTTCGAGCAATTTCCTTGGCCTGTCGACTCTTCTGTGTGCATGTTCCAACTGTCTCATCTCGTGCCAATTTTTGTAAAACGTCTTCCAAACAATCTGGTATTTCCATAAAGACATTCCCGTCGAGATCTCCATTCAAGTACGCCGTCACAAAATCCATCTGGTGAATTTCGAGATCATTCTCGACTGATAAAGCCGATACTAGACGAATGGTTGACGATCGAACAACTGGAGAATAGGTGTCCAAAAAATCCTCCCCTGGCCGTTGGGAGCACCCCTTTGCCACTAGTCGAGCCTTTCTTCCATTGTCTATCTTGGTGCGAAATACAAATCGATTTGCAATGACCTGCCTGTCATTTGGGCGTTCGGTAATTTCCCAAGTACCATTCAATATTTGCGCCAAATATTCATCCTCAATTGCTAATCGCCATTTAGCACCATCTGCGGAATTCATCGCCTCGTCACAAGTAATTGGATCGTCGTTAAAAATGGCATTAATGAATTCACAGTCTTCAAAACCCTCGAAATCATCTGTGTCATCTTCGCTGTCATATATGGTTTCGGCATTCATATCGGTATTAGTTGGTATTTTTCGTGGTCGTCCCCTTTTGCCGGTTCGAACAATACGTCTCCTGCCCTTGTTGCTTCTCGGTACTTGCGGCATTTCAATTTCTTCCTCTGATGATGATCCGTCCGATTGTTGTTCTCGCTCTTCAGGCTCCTGATGTTCCTTCACTGGCATATCATATTCGCATTGGGGTTCTAAGTTTTCATCGATTATCGACCCAAACGCATCTCCAAAAAATTCGTGAATGAACTTGACGTCACGGCTGATAATGATATGACGTTTCTTTGGCGACCACAAACGATATGCCTTAGCCTCTTCAGAGTAGCCTACTAAAATACATTCATCCGAACGAGAATCCAATTTTCCATTCGACTTGTCCTTGATCAAAACATATGACCGGATACCAAAAGGTTTTAAATGTTTAATTGATGGGGTCTTACCCGTCCATAATTTAATCGGCAATTCTCCGTTCAATGATCTAGTGGGACATCGATTTCTCAAATAATTGGCTGTGTTGACGGCCTCCGCCCAAAATACTGGAGGTATTCCCGCCTGCTTCATCATACACCTAGCCATTTCTAGGAGCGTTCGATTTTTCCTCTCCGACACGCCGTTCTGTTGAGGTGTATGAGGAGCCGTCAATCTTCGTCTAATGCCAGCCTCTTCCAAATATTTGTTGAACTCTTTATTCAAATATTCGGTCCCGTTGTCCGACTGCAGAAATTGTATTTTCTTACCGGTTGAAAGTTCCGCCGAATTCTTAAATTTTTTAAAGGCACTCAGTACATCTGATTTCTGCTTCAGGAAATGAATTTCACAGTATCGGGAATAGTCGTCGATGAATGTGACGAAGTACCTTGCATTCGAATGTGAATTAACTCTCATGGGGCCACAGACGTCACTGTGAACCACCTCCAATAATGCACTGGTACGATTATCACTACCGCTGTTGAAACTATTTCGTGTTTGTTTCTCACTTAAACACACCTTACATGTTGACAATCGCTGTCCTGGTTTTATTTTTATCCCGTGTGCGCCCTTAGAATCGGCAAGCAGTTTTAAATCATGTTCATTCAGATGACCCAGTCTTTGGTGCCACATATCGATCGCATTTAATTTTTCCTCGGCCGTATTCACAGAATCAATTGAGTTTTTCAAAAAATAGAGGTTACCTTTACGAATCGCTCTGCAAATTTCCTCATCTCCATGCATAATGAATGCCTCCTTATCGTTAAAGTGTACCTGGTAACCTTTGTCTGCCAGTTTCGAAATCGACAATAAATTTGTACGTAAATCTTCAGCGTACATTACGTCCCTTACGATAAATGGCTGTCTTCGTCCATCATCAACTACGTTTATCTTCACGTCGCCTACACCTGATATTTCGCTCATTTCGCCGTTTGCCAAACATAAACTTTTCCTTATGTTCTTCATTTGCACAAACCCTTCTCTATATGCACTCATATGAGAGGTGCAGCCGCTATCCAAAGACAATTCGCTAGAAGTGTCAAAACAGCTGAAAGCGACATCAGCACAATTAAACAACGACTTTTCTTTTCTGCTCTCGTTCTCCTCAGCATGATTCGCGTTTTGTTTTGATCTGCAGTTTCTGGCGAAATGTCCAAATTTGCCACATTTGAAACATCCCTGTTTCTGCATCTGAGCTTTTGCATGCTCATCTTTGTTCTCTCTTGGCACTTTTTGAAATTTTCCGTTGACGCTATTCCTCTTCGGCTTTGCATACATCGCATTTTGTTCGTCTCGTTCTGTTTTTGATTTTCGTGATTGGTCCTCTTCGAGTATTTTCACTCTCAGCACATCGGGTGTCGGCAGTTCATCCCTTGTCTCTAATGCACAGCGAAAAGTCTCGAACGAGTCAGGCAAGCTGTACAGTAACAAAATAGCGAGTAAGTCGTCTCCGATGGTAACGTTTATTTCCTTGAGATTGCTCACCGCGTCGAAGAAATCATTTATTGGTCTCGAGCGCTATCACCATCTTTCATGCGTGCTAGAGCAACACGCTTCAGCAACGTAGCCTTCCTGGCCGGACCCTTTGATTGAAAAGTGGACTCCAATTTCAGCCATATCTCTCTAGATGTCTCACACTCAGATATTAGTCCCAATTCTGATGGCGTTATTGATAATAAAATATCCGCACATGCTTTTTGGTCGGTATTCTTCCATTTCTCGGCAGCATCTCCCTCGGGGCATTTCGTTGCGCCACTTACATATGACCACAGGTCGTTCTTTATAAGAATTGCACGAATTTGTAATTTCCATGTGTCATAATTCTGGGAATTTAATGGTTCTATCCGTATTATGTTGCCCGACATGATTACTTTTCGTAACCGTATACTTCGAAGATAAAATTTAATTTTATTTCTCTATGCGTTTCCCTGAAACTGAGCCTGGGCCCATAACCTGTTGTTAATTCAATAGTAGTTTATTCCAGACTGATCGGTAAATTTGAATATGAGTACAATAGAACAATAGTAAATATAATGAATGACATGTCAAAAGAGAATAGTTAAAACTATGTACATAGAGGAATATAAAACGCAGTGTTGTAATATAAGTAATGGGTGACTACTTCGTACTTTCCAACATTTTTATTTCATCATAAATAAAAAAAATCGCATTCTAGTTTTATTAGCCCCCTTTTTCTAATGGCGAACCGTGCAAAGCAGAGTGGCGTGTACGCCACTTTCAAAATGAACAGTTCATATCTTTTTTTGCATATCTGAACTTAAACCTTTCCGTTAGGTGGTAGCTGCAAATCCAGGCCGAAGATTTGTTATACAGAAGAAGTAATTTCCCAGAAAAGAAAATATACTTTGAAAAAGTCTTTAAGTGATTTTCATTTATTCTTGGTTCTAAGCATCATTTAATTTTAGGTCGTTTTTAAGATTCTTGGGCCAATTTTTGACCTGGGAAATTTTTGGGCGATTATTCATGCCGCCATTCATTCAGTCATAAAGGAATAAGACAGTTTGTTCCATTAGTTTTTATTGCTACAAGTTTTCGCCCTTCGTCAATATAGTTCCCGTGCACCTCGATGCGTGCACATATACCTGTGAAACAGCGGAAAAAGTGATAAAAGTGAAAAGTGTTAAATCGCGATTTTTAAATCGAAGAGGATTACAGTGAAAGTAAAGTGCAAAGTGAAGTGTTTGGCCCTGCATCAGCAGTCCCATTATGTGTACAAGTGATGGCTTCAACGAGCTCAGACATCAAGATTTATGCTAATTCGAAGACCGATGTGCTAGCAATAAAACCACTGCACTATCGGATGCAAGCAATGCCGACGGCTTCCAAACAGTCGACCGCAAACTCCGCAAGCGGCGTAAAAAGAGAGTCACAACACCGACGGCGAATCGTCCTACGAAGAAATGAAGATGGAGTCAATAATCTCCCAATACCAGGCTACCATTACTCAGCTTGAGGGTAGAATTAACTCTACTGAAGAATTGTGTCGTTCGCTCCAAGATCGACTTGCGAAATATGAGCAGATGTTCTCATTGCCAGCTGAGAACATGAGCACATCAGATGAGGCTCCTCCAGTTTCTGGCACATCTGCTAATTGGGCTGCCGACATCCCAGACGGGGCTGATATTGCAAAGGCGGCGGCAACTAATGCATCCATAAAGCCGTCTACATCCAAAGGGGCCAACTCTCGCACTAATGTGGCGAAAAACTCATCTAGTGGAAACACAAAACGTGTTACACCCGACGGCAAAATGGCATCGCCTATGCCAGTGCAGAACACGGCAGCGAAAGCATCAAATGCCGACGGCAAAACAGCCTCACATATGGCAAGAAAAACCCAAAATCCCGACGGCAAAACGGCGGCTGCCTCGTCTATCGGCAATGCTTGTGCAGCCAACATGGTAAGCCAAACCAATGTCAGCAGGCCTGTCTGTGCGACAGCAGGTAAAAACAGCACGGCTACAGCCACCATCAACCATACTAGAGCTGGCGGTGGTACACCATCATCTCAGCCAGTCAGTGGAAATTCTTCTACTACAGCAGCAACCCAAGCAGTCAACACAAATTCGACAAGGAACAGCCCCCGAACAATTGTGCATACAGAAAGGAACCCAAATGGGAAATCAACACCAGCCTTCACGGTCTACGACGTTGGAGTGAAGGATGTCACTAAGGCTCTAGGAACTGCGATCACGCTTGACCAATACGTGATCGCTCTGGTAAGAAAGAATCTCATATCTGTTAGGGTAAGGGGTCTTGAAAACTTCGAAAAGATAAGGTCAATTTTGACCCAAAAGGGATGGAAATTCTATACTCACACACCTAGGGATTTACTGCCCTACACTGTTGTGATTGATGGTCTCTCCAAAGAATACGATGTGGCTGAAGTCAAGGACTACCTTCATACGAAGGTTGATTTTAAAGCCGAGGTTCTCAGTGCCGTCTGTCTGTCCGACACAAAATGGCTAGTTCGCCTTTCTAGAGACTCCAACATCGAAAAGATGTACAAGCTTGAAAAGATACTCCATTGCAGAGTTAGTTGTAAAAAGGATAGAGGTCGCGAAGTCACCCAGTGCTTCAACTGTCAACGGTATGGGCATGTTTCTTCCAATTGCGGAATGCCATACCGCTGTGTAAAATGCGGACAGTCGCACGGCACGCGAAGTGTACTATTCCGCCAAAGGCGGTTAGGGATAACGCCCCTGCTCAATCAAACGAACAACATATCTTACGATGTGTTAATTGTGATGCTGATGGCCACACAGCCAGCTCCCCAGAATGTCCTAAACGGATTGAATTTCTTTCGAAGCGGAAAGAAACCAGGGAAGCGGCAGCAGCTAAGGCTGCTAATCGCTCAAGAAATATTGAGGGATTGCGAGCAGGGGTGTCGTATGCGGCTGCAATGGGTGCACGGCCTGGTCCTACTCTTCCTCCTCCATCCCAGACTACATCTCCAAGGGTTGCTCCCACGGCCTTGGGTACTGCTATTTCCAATGATTGCACAGCGTACTTCGGGAAAGGACTCCTTGATGTCATTTCGGACATCAGAGAGTTCAGTCCTGAATTTGTGCGCCTTCGCGATGCTGAGGGAAGAGCCAGTGCCTTACTGGGTCTTTTGTTACACATTCATGGGTTATAACTTTCAAAGTTATTTTTATCAACGTAAATTCCATTGTCTCCATTGCCAGAAGACACTTTCTAAAAAATTTTATTAACGAGCATAACCCTGATATTATGCTCCTAGCTGAGCACAAGCTTTCGCCAAGACATCGTTTTTCCATTGAGGGTTTCACTGTCTTCAGACAGAACAGGGCTGGACGTGCTTGTGGTGGAACCGCCGTTCTCGTCAGGGAACATTTCCGATCAGAGCGTATACTGTTCCCCTCTGGAAATATCGAATCTTGTGCTGCTAGAGTTTGGAGGGGTGACGGCTCCTCCATCATATTTATTGCCTCATACCTTAGCCCTCCTATTGATATTCGGGCCTCTGATTGTGAGCCAATTACGATGCTCTCGGACTCTGACGAAGTGGTCATTGGTGCAGATTGGAATGCTAAGCATCCATCTTGGGGTGGTACGGTCTTAAACCCTCATGGCAGATGTTTGTTCGATCACCTACAGAACTGTCCTAATTTAGAAGTCTACCCGACCAATGGTCCGACTAGACTTCACGGAACTTCTGGGTCATATATTGATCTCATACTACGAACACCAGGGCTTGATTGGGACACTAATGTTCCTCTCCTCCAAACTCATGATTATGAGTCAGACCACAGGGCTGTAGAATTTTGCATGAGATTAGACTCCATTCAGATCCGAGAATCTCGTACATGGTACAAGTACGATCGTATCAATATTCGCCGCTTCAAAAGGCAATTACAATCTGACCTTATAGAGCACACTCTCCCCATTGACAGGAATGTTGGTATTGCTGATATCGATACCTGTGTTGATGGACTAAGCTCGGTCTTTCGAAACGCCATTGAAACCTCTGTTCCCAAATCGTCTCTCAGAAATTCATCACTGGGAGACTTGCCGCCACGAATACTTCGTTTTATTCGTGAGCGTAGAAGACTAAGTAGAACCTTACATAATTCTGGTGATCCGGATAGCCACCCTATTCTTAGGGCTGACATCCGAAATCTCAGTAGGATTATTCAAGACTCTATTTATATCTTCGAGAGAGATAGATTTAAGGACTATCTCCAAGGAATTAGAGTTAATTCAAAAACCTATGGTCGTGTTAAGAGAGCTGCTGGTCTTTCGGCCAGAGATCCAGTGGCTGATATACTTTCTTCGGACGGAATCCATCTCACGAACGATATGGACAAGGCTGAAGCTCTGGCTCGGCATCTGCAGGGTGCTCACGCTACTGGTGTTCCGGTTGATGGCTCGCTTCTGTGACAGCATACTTGAGACGTAATAACCTATGTGACACACCTTTGTATTTCCACTTTGAAACTTAAAAATGGTGTGCATAAGAGCTCCGATATAATTTGATTGTCAGGGATACGAAAATAATTTTGAAAGAAAAGAAAAAATTTGAAAATTTTTTCTATTGGATTTTGGAATTCGAGCTCTTCGGAGTCAGAAGAAAGTTAAAATTATTCGTAATTAATATTTCCTTGCAACCTGTCCTCGTGAATTATAATTATATTGTTGAACTATTTTGAAATTATCATCGTGAACAAATTAATCCTGATTGTGCCTTTCGTTGGCGGTGAACGCCTATATTAAGATAAATTAAAAATAACAAAGGACACGCCAGTGTAAGGATCTCTTGACGCAAACTCAATTGGTCGAGCAATTTTTTTGAAGATTTGGTGGCTTTAAGCCAGAGATCTTTTTTGTGCTACAATCATATCTGGGATTCCGAATTTCGTCAGTTATTGGCAGATCTCGATTTTGTGAATATCCTATCCTAAATTTATCCTGGGTAAAGTCCCCACACAGTCATGGTGGAACAAGAGTATTTAGTGGTATAAAGTTTTCTACCCGTGTTGCAAGATGCCGTTTTGGTAACATATAAGATTCCGTGGCATTTTGAAAATTTGGAATATTCAAGAACTGATCATCATGCAAGATACAGGCCTATAGGGCGAAAATTAATCTTTAATATAATCAATATCATCCACAAGACATTAACTTAACAATACAGTTGGAACCGGAAGTAACCTATCGTAATTTTGTAAACGAGCATCGTAAAAACGAATTTTGACTATTACTCAACAGTATATACCATGATCCTGAATCGTCACCTGGCCAGATGACTTCGTGGGATGAGTTCGGTAAGTTTCAATATACAAATATTATTTGTTCGTTATTAGATGCTCGTCTGTTTTCTCTCATACCCAATACGCGACACTAATATATTCACATTTATTACCACTTTAAATAGACTATAAATAATTATAAGTTTCTTATTCACTAAACTTCACGGTATTCGATAACCGTCTCGATTACACTACATTTTGATCATATTACATATTATTAACAATTACTCATCTTTAATTACTATATAGTATATTACTTCCCGCGTACTTGGTTTATACATACTCACAATTTTCCTGAATGAATTAAATATAGTTAAAATGAACTTTTAATTTCGATTAATCATTTACGAAAGGTTCTTGATTTAGGGTGCTTTAATGGGCTGATTTCCTGCTGACAGGACCGGCATGGTAGGGAGGGTATTGAAGTATATAGTGGCAGACTAACATCTAATGCCACACTCTTCCTCCAACGTCATTTCCCCTCTCTCTCTCTCTCTTTCTCACTACCTATCGCTCTGCTTCAGTTTCTATTTTTCTTTCCTCTATCAGTCATGAACTACCTTAATTTTTTTTCTTTATGTACTCGATCCCGTGTCTATTTCCGTTGGGAGAAGAACCGCCCACCACTGAGCACGGCTGGGGCCAGAAGGTAGCCATTCCCAACGGAAGTAGGACCAGATAGGGGGTGGGTCGTTCAGGCTCGTAACTGAGGCTGTGGAGGGTGTCGTCAGCGGGAATCCAATTGTGAATTTCTGCAGTACGCTAACGGCTGACGGAAACATTGTTGACGACAGATCACACTGGTACGAGTGTGGTTTTGTTAGCAGTGGATCTGTGGCTAAGGCTATGTCCGCTCGTTCTTCCCGAAAGTCATGTGGGACGGATGGTGTTCCCGACATTGCACTGAAGAAAGCGGGAGACGCGGTTCTTCCTTTTCTGACAATCTTGTTTAACCACTGCCTTAATCTCGGGTACTTCCCAACTGCGTGGAAGATGGCTTTGGTCGTACCAATTCCTAAGCCAGGCTCTGATCCTGGTCTGTGTGGCAGTTATAGGCCGATTTCCCTATTGTCACCTTTTGGAAAACTCCTTGAGTTTTTCATACTGGATAGGATGAAGAATATTGTTAAGGATAGAAATATCCTCAGAGATTGTCAATTTGGTTTCAGAGCTGGTCTCTCCACCACCCATGCACTAGCGGCATTCACTGACTTTGTGGTTAGTGGTTTTGATAGGCGATGGGGCACAATTGCTGCCAGTCTTGACTTTGCTAAGGCGTTCGATTCTGTCTGGCAGAATGGAATCGTGTACAAATTACAATCATTTGTTTTCGACGAACAGTCGTGTAGGTTGGTGGCCTTCTTTCTAAGGCAACGATCTTTTAGGGTTAGAGTCGGTGAGACGATATCTGAACAGCATTCGGTTCTAGCAGGGGTACCTCAGGGTTCTCTGCTCGGTCCGATGTTGTACAATATCTTTGTCAGCGATATCCCGGGTCCCCCTGATGATGGCATGCTACTTACTTATGCGGATGACGTTTTAGTAGCCTGCTCTGGAGCAAGAGCTAGCTCTATAAACCGACAAATGAATTTGTACTTAGAGAAGCTACATCGGTACTTTACCAATTGGGGCCTCCGACTCAATGTTCGCAAATGTGTTTCGGTTGTCCTTAAGGGCAGACCCAGAACAGTATATCCCAATTTCAGGACATTTGTTCCGACATTGAAAATTGGTGACGAATTGATCGGAGTTTCCGATAGGTTTAAGTACCTTGGTGTGGTTTTTCACAACCGATTTGATTTCTGTCGACATGTCGACTACATTTTATGCAAGGCGAAACGCATTTACTTTGCGTACCATAAAATTCTCGGAATGAGGGGTGGACTTCCACCTGACATCCGCCTCCTGATATACAGACAGGTTATCAGGCCCATCGTTGCATATGCCTTTCCATCTTGGTTTGGTATTTCATCTGCCCAGATGGACAGGATAAGGCGATGGGAGAGGAAGATACTCTCTTCATGCTTGGGATTGAGGGGTACGTTGACAGATGATGGCTCATACAGAAGGCCCGCATGTAGGGCAATATATGATGGCATAAATTTCGACAGGATAGATGTTTTCTTGGTCAATGGTGCACTTCGCTTTCTAGCGAAGTGCAGTGGTTTAGACAATGGAATTGTTGCCCGTTTTATGGGGTATCAAGTTGATATGGAGTTTTTGATTACCAGGCGGCACTTAAGACCTGCGGCGATCCTTAGACTTCAAGATGAGGGCCTTCTTTTCGAGGATGATAGACTCCTATTTTACCACCGACGATATGATTCTTTCGACACCTTGAACACTGTGTACATCACAGATCAGTGATGTTCTCATGTACATATTTTTTTTTATTCATATTTTATTTTTGTTGTAATTTTTCGTATTTTTACTTTATTTTTATTTTTAATTTTATTTTCTTTCTTATTATTGTTATTTTTAAGTTTTTGCATTAGTTATTAAGTTTGAGAGATTGGTCCTTTTTTTATAATCCTAATTTTTTGGGACATAAATGTTGCAATATTATAAAAATGTAAACGTATCATAGTTTGTCTGTGGCAAAGCTACGACATTTATTGACCCTATATCATAGACCCTGATGAATAGTTTATACAAGGGTGTAGTTTGTAAGAAATTAGCAGTAAGCCATTCATGTAATTAGTATGTAAGATTTTATGGATTCAATAAATGGCTATTTTAAAAAGCAAAAAAAGCCCTTCATCAACAAACTCGTGGCACACATACATAGGGGCATTTCATCCACTACATCGATAGCAGCACAAGAAGAATTTGTGAAAACATAATAAGGAATTTAGTACTTAGTGTGGGAGATCCAGAACGGTGGATTTTGATAACTATTATCCGGTTTAAAGTCTTTGAAAAAGTTAAATAAAATATCTACATTTAAGGCATCAGAGATATTCGCATACCAAAGTACATATTTCTGCGTTGTCTACCATCGGCCGGGTATGGGCTATTCGAACCGCAGTCCCCGACATAATTTTCAGCGCAATATATGATTGTTTTTTACAAAAATTAAAAATCAAGAACATATTTAATACATGATACTCGTACACTCAACATCCTATTTCCAGAACCTTTTCCATGACTCCTGTATTTTTGAAGGCCCATATCTCGGGAAGTACGGGCTTCCGACTTATATATGTTTATATACAAATGACGTGCTCTACAAATTGTAAAAAATTCGACGAAATCAGAGCAATGTGTGTAAATTGCATTTATGAATTGGGGGCTAAAAAGCACTTTAAGGGGGTACAACCCCGATTTTGTTGAAATTTCGCACACACTAGGTAAATGGTCCAGAAACAAAAAACAAATTAAATAATTGGGACAAGGACCCATGGGGCCCTCAAGACCCTACAAATGGACCCGGTGCCTAGGGAAGGGCCTAGAGGGTCTTGAACAATATAATTTAAGAAGACATTCCTTCCTGTAGCGAGTAATTGTCAGTTACGAACGAATAGGATTTTGATTCCAACGAGTGAAATATTTCGCGGAATTTCAGACCAGTTTTCCCGATTTTTTTGTAATTGTCACAATTGAAAAATTAATATTAATCGATAAGTGCAAAAAAAAAAAGTTCAATCAATGTTCGCGGAATACTGTTTTTTCGCGTGTTACAATTCATTCCTATTCGTTAACTGATAGATTTTGACGTTTCGGCCTGAAGGAATGTCTTCTTATATTCTATTTGTCTTTGGATATAATCGCCCCTATTCCAGTTGGCGTCGTCGACGTCGATTCTTAGTCGACACTGTTTAGATAGACGACTTCATAAATTTTGAAATTTTTTTTAAATATTTTTAGGTTATAAAGCGTTTTTGTAAGTTCATGGATACCAAAAACATTCGTTTTGGCGTAAAGATGACAAAGCTAGAACTTCATAGATATGACGAAAATGATGTGACGACGTCGACGACGCCAACTGGAATAAGGGCGAATACGTTTTTGAACAAGTGACTTTACCCAAAAATAATGAATAATAATATATATATGTCATCCCGGAGTTGTCAGTTACGAACGAATAGAAATTTCAATGAGTAGGACTTCAAAGAGTGAGTTTTTCCGCGGATTACGGACCGATTTTCCCAATTTTTTTGTAATTGTCACAATTAAAAAATTAATATCAATTGATTAGAGCAAAGAAAGTTCTAACTATGTTCGCGGAAAAGTGTTTTTTCGAGTGTGACATTTCATTCCTATTCGTTCGTAACTGATAGATTTTGACGTTTCGTCCGGACGGCACATCTGTCTAATTTAAGGTCACTTTCACTTTTTGGGCCGGTCGATTGGCCACCAAGATCGTGTGATATCATACCGTTAGACTTTTTCCTGTGGGGATATGTAAAGTCTAAAGTTTATGCGGACAAAGCCGCATCGATTCAGGCCTTGGAGCAAAACATCACGCGTGTCATTCGCCAGTTACCAGGCGAAATGCTCGAACGAGTCATCGAAAATTTGACTCAACGGATGCACCATCTGAGACATAGCCGCGGCCAACATTTGATAGACATAATCTTCAAAAAATAAATGCCAAAGAATGTTCTTTCAAATGATAATAAACATTCCCCATTTAATTTGAATTTTCTGTGTTTTTTTTCTTTAAAAAAATAGGGAACCTCGAAATGGATCACGCTTGGTGTGTGTGTATCATTCTAACCCGCGGATTTTCCTGAAACTCGGAATGTATGAATTTTGAATGAAATATCAATGAAAACCAAAAAATATCTCAAACAAAACGGCAGGGCAACGTCTCCTGGGGTCAGCTAGTATTTTATATCACATACCTTAAATTAGACAGATGTGCCGTCCGGACGAAACGTCAAAATCTATCAGTTACGAACGAATAGGAATGAAATGTCACACGCGAAAAAAACACTTTTCCGCGAACATAGTTATAACTTTCTTTGCACTAATCAATTAATATTAATTTTTTAGTTGTGACAATTACAAAAAATTCGGGAAAATCGGTCCGAAATCCGCGGAAAAACTCACTCTTTGAAGACCTACTCGTTGAAATTTCTATTCGTTCGTAACTGACAACTTACTCGCTCCGGGATGACATATCTTATTATTCCTTATTTTTGTTACGAACGAATAGGAATGAAATGTCACACGCGAAAAAAACACTTTCCGCGAACATAGTTAGAACTTTCTTTGCACTAATCAATTAATATTAATTTTTTAATTGTGACAATTACAAAAAATTCGGGAAAATCGGTCCGAAATCCGCGGAAAACCTCACTCTTTGAAGTCCTACTCGTTGCAATTTCTATTCGTTCGTAACTGACAACTTACTCGCTCCGGGATGACATATCTTATTATTCATTATTTTTGTTTTATATGAACGCACATTAGCTGGCAATTTTTACCACAGACCTTAAATTAGACAGATGTGCCGTCCAGCCGAAACGTCAAAATCTATCAGTTACGAACGAATAGGAATGAAATGTCACACTCGAAAAAACACTTTTCCGCGAACATAGTTAGAACTTTCTTTGCACTAATCAATTAATATAATTTTTTTAATTGTGACAATTACAACAAAATTGGGAAAATCGTTCCGAAATCCGCGGAAAAACTCAAAATAGTAATAGTATGCAATTTAATGTAGAAGTTACAAAATATCATTCTCGTTTGCATCTGTTTTATATGTTTTTATACCCTCACTTTAGTGTGACGAGGGTATATATCATTTGCTACGAAAAAAAGTGTAACACATCGAAGGAGTGACCTAAGACCCCAAGTATGTTCGGCGGAAATCCGTTTTGGGTCATTTTAAGTCGAATGAGCAATGTCCGTCCGTCTGTCTGTCTGTCTGTCTGTCTGTCTGCCTGTCTGTCTGTCTGCTGGCTGGTGCGCACGATAACTCTCGAAAGGAGTAACCGATTGACTTCAAATTTCGTATGTGGTAATATTTTTTTCCATCTCCGGCTAAGTTCGAAGATGGGCCATATTGGTCCACTCCTTCTGGTACCTCCCCCACAAAGGGTTAAAATGTTGTGAAATATTGATTCTTTAATAACTGCTATTATACGTATTCGAATCTTCTGAAATTCCACACATAGTATTAGTTTGTTAGTCGCTATCAACTCGAGGAAAATGGGCGAAATTGCCACGCCCCTTTTGGTACCTCCCACACAAATGCGCCATTTTGCACTAAAAGTTAAAAGCTTATAACATTAATAACAGTGTTTAGAAATACTTGAAATTTTGTACAGTGTAATGCTTTTATAGTGCCTACAGTCCAGTGAAAAATGGGCGTTATTGCCGCGTCCCTTTTGGTACCTCCCACACAAATGCACCATTTTGCACCAAAAGTTAACAGTTTATAACATTAATACCAGCGTATAAAAATACTTGAAATTTTGTACAGCGTAATGTTTTTATAGTGCCTACAGTCCATTGAAAAATTAGCGTTATTGTCACGCCCCTTTTGGTACCTCTCCCACAAAGGTACCATTTTGCACCAAAAGTTAACAGTTTATAACATTAATATCAGTGTATAGAATTACTTGAAATTTTGTACATTGTAATGCTTTTATAATGCCTATAGTCCAGTGAAAAATGAGCGTTATCACCACGCCCCTTTTTGTACCTCCCAGACAAAATGGCCAAATTATACCACAATTTAATATCTCTACGTTAATATACCAGTCCATATAAACGGTTACAATTCGGCACAGTGCAATGTATTTAAAGTATCTACTGTTCAGCGAAATATAGGTGTATTTCTTAAACTCCTTCTGGTACCTCCCACAAAAATTGACAGAATAATTTGAATAATAATGAATCAAAATAATGAATAATAAGATATGTCATCCCGGAGCGAGTAAGTTGTCAGTTACGAACGAATAGAAATTTCAACGAGTAGGTGTTCAAAGAGTGAGTTTTTCCGCGGATTTCGGACCGATTTTCCCGAATTTTTTGTAATTGTCACAATTAAAAAATTGATATCAATCGATTAGTGCAAAAAAAGTTCAAACTATGTTCGCGGAAACCTGTTTTTTCGCGTGACATTTCATTCCTATTCGTTCGTAACTGATAGATTTTGACGTTTCTGGCTGATGGCACATCTGTATAATTTAAGGTCTGTGTAATGAATAATGAGATATGTCATCCCGGAGAGAGTAAGTTGTCAGTTACGAACGAATAGAAATTTCAACGAGTAGGACTAGGAATATTTGGATTGTGCAAAATTCCTTTGCAAAATATGGTTGGTTTAGCAAAGTACGGCGTCTTGTATAGTTGGAGGACTCATTTGAAATAAAACTAGAATTATTTTACATAAAACGTTCGATATAAGCAACACACGGTGGCTTTCGCTGGAGGGTGTTATTTCAAGAATTTTTGAGTAATGGGATTGTTTAAAATTGTGTTTTATTTCGTGTTACTATGAAGTACAAGGAATTTCTGCTGGTGGCATTGAATAAGAAATGACTAGCAGGGTTAAATGCTTTTTTTCCTTCTAACATATAATCTACAGGTTAGTTACAATTTGAACAAGGAAATTCTAGCGGAAAATTCACGTTTGCGATAACTACATCCAGCGAAAAACAAAGCACATACGTGCTTAATCTTTGCAAATTCGTTTATGATAATGAACCAACCCCGTATGTTACGAATTCCAGCAAGGCGGTGCATGAATATAGCATCGAAAATCAACAACGCTTCGTTGCAAAATGAATACCAACTGGGGATAATTTAAATCAAGTTTTAGGGACAACTATAGAACGTGCAGGGGACGACTAAAGCACTTGCTGAGGACAAATAAAGCACGCGCTGGGATAACTTTCCATTTTAAATCCCACCTCCTCCCCCCCTCACCATTTAAAACTATTTAAACAGCATTAGCGTTTCAATGCATTTATTAATGTTACAAGTAAATAAAACGTGAACACAACAAACATATAATTGCAAATTTGCATATTTATCACTAAGCAAATCAAGTCTAAACAAAACACATTCGAATATGCAGCGACACAGTATTACCTCTGTTTTTTCTCTGAATTCAGCTCGTAACCCTAATGATGGCAGTCTCCTTCGTATCATTCGCCTTTATGTACTGCAAAATTTAACTATTGTGCTCTATGAAAAACATACATACTTATTATTAACTTTTAAAATTGAAATTTTTATAAGCTTAGGTTGTTAAATATTCGTAGGCCGACACCATTTCTATTGATTCTAGAAATTTCTGCAATAGGAAGATGTCACTGGATCAATCACCTTATCCTTCTCATGCCATAGCCCAGAGAATCATCCACAATATCAAACAGGTCATTAAATTATATTTCTTCGTCATTAATTTTCATTTTTCACGTCTTTATAAATCCTCGTGGTTTCTTCTTCCAAGAACTGACAATAACAAATCCAATGAACAACACAAAGCCGAACAAATAATCATCAATCTCACGGCGACAATACATAACGCAACGCCGGTCAAAAAATCACCCCCGTTTCGTTGATAATTAATGTACGAATCGGTGGCGATTTTTCATGCACATTACGTTTATAAATTGGTACCAAACGGTGTTTATTTTGCAACATCTTTTTTCCCTCAGTGTAGGCATGTTTTTGTTACAAGCTATCGATTTGCAACGAAAATAACTGACTTCCACTAAATGGCGCATAAGCAGTAAATTGCGGATTTCCACTATCTGGTAGCAATGGTGTCATGGGTTGCGAAGAAAGAACAGTGCGAAACAGACAAAAAATTCGTGAAATGTATTTATAAAACATAAATTTACTATTCTATGTTCAATTGTTTACACTATTTTTGCAAATATTAAATCTTTCGAAGTATTACTCTAAGAACTACCGCTGACGGCGAAGACTTCTCTAAGAATCAGCTGTTGTTTTCTCCTCCTCTGGTTCGTTACAACCTTGCCAGATTGTTTGTCATTCGAACACGACGGTCTTGGTGCTGCCACAGCCACTCCCTCTCCAGTGACCAAGTCAGGATCCGATACCAGATCCGCTTGGAACGATATTCTCCTAGTTGGTGTGTTCCGCACAATTGGAAGTTCGGTGGACTGTGTACTCTGAGTTGATGTTGATGAGTCTTGAGAGAATGTCTGAGGACTCGGTAGAGGTGTTGCTGTTGTTTGAGGACTCGGTAGAGGTGTTTGTGTTGTTTGAGGATGTTCAGGCTCAGTATTATTGATGACGAAAGCTGGCTTGAGTCGATCTACCGATATGTCCACGTCCTTGTTCTTAATCTATATATATAAAATTGTTGCGTGACTGGCTGACTGACTGACTGGCTGACTGACAGATTGACTGACTGATCATCGCCCAGGCCAAACGGCTGAAGCTAGAATCATGAAATTTGGTGGGAGGGTAGTCCATGGGGCGTAGGCGAGCAATAAGGCGGGATTTTTCAAAATTCGTACTATTAGCCGCACAATGGGGCAAAAAGGGATAAATATGGTACCACCGCCAAATCTAAACGAAATGAGCTAGAATCTTGAAATTTGGTATGAGGGTAGCCCTTAGGAGGTAGACTCCGAAATTGGCAGGATTTTTCGAAATTCGAACATTTACGCACACAGTGGGGTAAAAAGTGATAAATATGGTACATCAGCCAAATCCAAATGGCAAGAGCTAGAATCGTGAAATATTGTGTGATGGTTGCCCTTATGAGGTAGACTCTGAAATTGGCAGGATTTTGCGTAATTCGAACATTTACGAACACAGTGGGATAAAAAGGAAAAAATGGGATAAATGTAGTACAACAGCCAAATTCAAATGGCAAGAGCTAAAATCGTGAAATTTGGTGTGAGGGTAGCTCTTATGAGGTAGACTCTGAAATTGACAGGAATTTTCGAAATTGGAACATTTACGTACACAATGGGGTAAAAAGGGAAAAATGTGGTACAACAGCCAAATCCAAATGTCAAGACCTAGAATCGTGAAATTTGGTGTGAGAATAGCTCTTTGGACGTAAACAAGAACAAGGAGTGATTTTTTTTAAAATTTAGAGGCACAGTGTGACAGAAAGGTATAAATATGGTACCAACGCCAAATTTAAAGCCTAATATTAGAATGGTGAAAATTGAAGCGAGGGTTGTCTTTGTGACAACTGATCGGGGTATTAAGTTTTTTTTTGTATTCGTAGTTTTCGGGGCACAGTGGGGCAAAAAGTGTAAAATATAGTACAGTGGCTTAAAAATGTCAAACATGGATCATTGGTTCCAGGGTAACTTTTGGAACATAAAATAGAGATTGGAAGTGATTTTTAGTAATTCTAACTTTAAGAGGCACAGTGGGACACGACAAACATTAAACATGTTGTACAGTGAGATAAAGAGTTGAATGGGGCACAGTTGTGCAAAAAAGGTTAACAATGGTACAGTGGGGTTAACTATTGAACAGTGGGGCAAAAATGTGTTTACTATGATACAGTGGGGCAAAAAGGGTTAAATATGGTACAGTGTGACAAAAATGGGTGACTATACAGTACAGTGGGGCATAACTGTGTTAAATAATGTACAGTGGAGCACAGAGGGTTAAATATGGTACAGTGGGGCAAAAACTGTTAAATATGGTACAGTGAGACAAAGCGTTTAATATGACACAGTGGGGCAAAAAGGGTTAACTATAGTACAGTGGAGCACAATTAGTTGAATATGGTAACGTGGGACAAAATGTGTTAAATAAGGTACAGTGGGGCAAAAAGCTTTAACTATGGAACAGTGGGGGAAAAATGTGTTAGAATGGTACAGTGGGACACAAATGGTTAATTATGCTACAGTATGACAAAAATGGTTACAGTGGGCACAAATATAAAATATGGTAACGTGGAACAAAATGGGTTAAGTATGGTACAGTGGGACAAAAAGCGTTTACTATGGAACAGTGGGGCAAAAATGTGTTAACTATGGTACAGTGGGGCAAAAATGGTTAAATATAGTGGACAAAAATGTGTTAAATTTGATTCAGTGGACCCAAAAGGTTAAATATAGTACAGTGGGTCAAAAAGCGTACATTTAGTACAGTGGGTAAAAATATGGATGCAGGGAGAGAGGGTAAGTTAAATATGAAATAAGAATGTTTTTTTCTAAATGTATGCTTTTAGTAGCACTGTGGTGCAAAAAGGTTAAAATTATTATGCACTGCAATTATGTAGCACTGTGGTGCAAAAATGTTAAATTATGATGCAGTTGGGGCAAGCAAAAATTGTTTAACATGTTACAGAGGGGGAAAAATGTGTTAAATATGGTTTAGTGGAGCAAAAAACGTTAAATATGGTACGGTGAAGCAAAAAGGTAAATACGGTAAAATGGTTAAATGTGGTAAGTGGGGAAAAAAGGGAACAAAATAGTCCCAGATATGTATAAAAATTCGTACTTTAGAAGCACAGTGTAATAAAATGTGTTTAATATGAAACAGTGGTGCAAAAGGTGTTGAATGTGGTCCCTGATGCAAAGGTAGCTCTTACAGCATAAACCAAAGCTAAGAAATTGTTTTTTCCAAATAGGTTCTTCTACTTAAACCGTGGGGAAAAACAAGTTAAATAAATGGCACAGATAGGGGACAAAAATGTTGAAATACGGCCTAAGCTTGCGAATTTGGATTTTGAAATATCAATTATCATTTTAAAATATTGTACAATCGTGCAAAGTGGTTAATTATGACACACTAAAGGTTAAATGTGGTACAATGGAGCGATTTACATTAGATTTTTAAATTCGTACCTTTATAGACACAGTGGGACAAACATGGTTTTATATTGTACCAGGGTGTGAATGTGGGTATTGGAACATAAACAAGGGGAAAGTTGCTAACGTATGAACCAAAAAAAAAATAGTTTTTCAACGTCCAGAGGTACTGTGGGAAAGGGGATAAATATTGTGCCATGAAGTCAGGGTAACTCTTGGAACATAAACTAGAAATGAAACGAGGGTTCGTATTTTATATATAAAAGTAATCATATCTTCTTCATTTTGCACCATATGTAATAATCATGTAATTTTGAAAGAAAGAGGTATGGCTATTTTACAGTACCCTAAACAGAAAATAGATAAATGATGGGGGCTGCGAAGCGCACCGGGTAAGCTAGTTCGTATCGTATATAACCGATCTGAAATTCATTGGACTATCTCAAACGGTCCAGTGTAAGGTGGTTCAAGTGGTCCTCGTACTGCGTCCGTCCGAAGAAAAACGTGAGTGCAATCATCGAGGTTCTTGAAAAAAAAAATTTTGTTTTTGTTGTGGTGAGACACTGGAATTGGTCGCAGGAAGTTGAAGTATTCACGAAGTTTACTTAGAAATTCTGATGAATTGGCAGGAATTTCTGATTCGGTGAAAAATTCTTGAGGTAACCGTAAGTGCCCACCATAAAGAAGATCCGAAGGCGAAGCTTGAAGATCCTCTTTGACTGCTGCCCTTAATCCGAACAAAACAGTTGGACGTATATCGACCCACGATACTTGTGAATGATACATTAAAGCTGCTTTAAAAGATCTGTGCCATCTCAATCATTCCATTCGATTGTGGATGATAAGCCGTCGTTCGAGTTCGTTTAGAACCAATTAAATTCGCTAGAGCCTTGAATAACGCGGACTCGAATTGTGTGCCCTGGTCTGTCGTAATTGTCTTAGGACAACCAAAGCGTGAAATCCAGTTGGACCAAAATTCAGTCGCGACCGTCTGGGCCGACATGTCCCTCAGAGGAACAGCTTCAGGCCATCGTGAAAATCGATCGATCATGGTGAGACAATATCTATAACCCTGTACTAACGGCATTATCACGATGTACAAATGAACATGATCGAAACGACTGTCTGGGACATCTATCTTGTCTGGAGTAAGGCGGTTGTGTCTGGTTATTTTTGCTCTTTGGCACGATATGCAATTCCGAGACCAATTTAGGATTTGTTTCTTCATTCCAGGCCATACGTATTTCTCACGTATCTGTTGAAGACTAGCACGGCCGCCAGGATGCGAAGGATTATGAATTGAATTGAAGATTTGTTGACGTAGTGACTCAGGAACATACATTCGAACATATCCTGTGGATACGTCACAGTATACTGATGTCGTATCAAAATGTACTATTTGAAGTTTTAAAGAATTTGCGCCATCCAAAATAGTTTTCAACTCTTCGTCCATCTCTTGAGCTGATTGCAGTTCCATTAGAGTGACTGATGTTGGCATTGAAATTGCGTTAAGGCGGGACAGTGCATCTGCCACTGCGTTTTCAGAACCGGACAAGTACAAAATTTCTGTCGTGAATTGCGAAATGAAATCAAGGTGCCTCAATTGTCGAGGCGAGGCTTTTTCTCGTTTTTGCGAAAATGCATAGACGAGCGGTTTGTGATCGGTCCGAACTATGAAATGTCTTGCCTCCAGCAAATGGCGAAAATATCTTATAGCCTCGTAGATAGCAAGCAACTCTCTGTCATATGTGCTATAATTTCTCTCTGCCGCAGATAATTTTCGAGAGAAAAATCCGAGTGGCTGCCAAATTCCATTTTCTTTTTGTTCCAATACAGCTCCAATGGCAATGTCCGATGCGTCGGTTGTAAGGGCCAAATTTGAATTGGGTGCTGGATGAGCTGGCATGGTTGCTTCACGAAGGCTGCGTTTGCAAGATGCAAAAACATTTTCAGCTTCAAGTGTCCAAGGAACCTTCCTCTTATCATTTTTCTTGGAATCTTTAAGGAATTCATTGAGTGGTGCCTGTAGCTGAGCGGCATGTGGAATGCAACGACGATAAAAATTGACGACACCGAGGAATCTGCGAAGCTCGCAAATAGTTTCAGGTTTGGTGTAATTTTCAATAGCGGCAATACGATCTGTTGGAGGTGTACAACCATTGCCGTTGATGATGTAACCAAGAAACTGTACTTCAGATTGTCCAAATTTACATTTATTGACGTTGATTGTTAGACCGAATTGTCGAAGGCGGTCAAAAATCTGCCGTAAATGTATTTGGTGTTCCTCAATAGACTCAGATATAACATTCATGTCATAAATATAACAATAAACAAAATCAAGACCTCTCAAAACGGAGTCCATAAACCTCTGAAAGGTTTGTGTGGCGTTTCTCAACCCGAATGGCATATATAAAAATTCCACAAGTCCAAAAGGGGTGCACACTGCTGTCTTTTGGATGTCTTCTGCAGCCATTGGTATTTGGTAATAAGCCTTAACAAGGTCGAGTGTAGAAAAAACTGACTTACCATATAATTTCTCACAAAAATCGTTGATGTTGGCAATTGGGTATCGGTCAGGTACAGTTTTGGAATTTGGTTATTTGCAATTAATTTTACCAAAAATCATTCATACAGCCTAATTGGTCCACATTTTGATATAGCCCTCACACCACACGCAAATACCAATCGTTTGGACTAAAATTCGACAATTGATATCTTATTTTATCCAGAACCATTTCAAGGAGAAAGTGTACAATGGTCTCATAAGACCTGACTTTTTGGTCCCAAAGAAATAATCTTACCAATTGGGCTGCAAAAATGATAACATGCGATTTATTTTAACTAAAGCTATTCCTCCTCCTCATAGGTCCATGTTTTGATATAGCCTTTACCTTCTTTAAAAATGTTCACTGCAATTTCCTCCACCGATTTTACAATTTAACACAATTCCATTCGGCATTGAATGCGATCGAATCTAGCAGCAATGAAATGTTTCTAACATTTCTAATGGTGATTTCGTTTGTGCAAAAAAATGTTAAATTTTTTCTACACTGTACACTGAAATCGCATTTTTAAATTCGTTTGTAAAAATGGTGCAGCAATATGAACGGGTTTTGATTTCGTTTGTAAAATTATTGCACTCCACAAATGCGAAAATATCGTATTTTCTACACTCAGCCCAGTCCACGGTGTGGAGTGTTGCACCGTCAAAAAGTAGAGTTCAGAACCAAACCTAATTGAAAGCGTACATTCAAAAATGCGCAACCAAATGGCAGCGCAGTAATGTAGGTATGGGTTTTACTCACCGCACGATTTTTATCCGATTGTGTGCATGTTAAATGCGAAATTAGCAGAGGGTGCCGGGGGAATTTTTAAAATGTCGCAACTTGATGTGGTGACATTATTTTTCAGAAACGAAATCACCATAATTTTATTTTTAAAAAGATAAATGAAAGTGTTCATTACATGCGAAAGTCCAAAAACCGCGATACTATTTTTCTTGTATGTATTGGCGAGTAGAACAACGTTTGTTTTACGAAATTTGCCGGACACCCCCAAAATCCGGATTTACGGGTCAAAAATCGATTTTCTTGCCTTTTATCACTTGAACGCCTATAACTTTGTTAATTATTAACAGATTTTTAATCTCTAAAAGATTTTGGAAAGAAGAGAATTAGACCTTTCGAACCATGTATATTTTGTAATATAGAAAGGTATAGAAAGGTTAAAGTCAGACGGGTCTGACTGTGTAATATCTGGTACCACTGTTTATAAATATTTATTTTATAGCGTAAATAATTCAAATCAGGGACTAAGATTGTGATTTGTAACTGCACATAGCGATTTGTAACTGAAAGGGGTAGAGTGTAACTAGATTTTTTGAAGCAATCTGCTGTTTCTTTGGAGTCGGCCAGCTTATATCTTTTCCTAACTAATCCGAATCCCTTAAAAATTGGGATCTAGAGGATGGCCAAAAAGATCTACAGGGATCTTTATAAGGTATACGATATGAACACTACCCTAAGAAAAAATCGCTTCTGTAGTATATTTGCTTGAAACATATTATTTTTGGGAAAATTATTTTTTTTCTATAAGTCGGAAAAAAATTCTTTATCTTATTCAAATATTTTCCCGTTTTTTTAAGACAATGTGCACCGATTGATAATATCTTTGAGATTGATTAATATCATATCATCACCGTTCATATCGGTCCAGTTTTTATTTTGGAGCCTCAACTCAAAATTAACCTTAAATAAGAGGGGGTAAACCATAACATGGGCCGATATACCCATTTTCAATGGGATTATCGACTCATACTGCTTAAGACTGTGGGAATTTGAGACTTTTTGTATCAGAACTTTAATTTGTTTGCAGTATCCATATTTATTGTAGCTTAAACGGATTTTTAAGAGACTGGTTGCATTTTTCCTTATAAAATATACTATATATGTAAACTAATTAATCGTACGTTTATCTCACAATATAATTGGTAAAAACATTGACTAAACTAGAAAATGACCGACAAAAATGAAAAAAAAATGTGTTTGTAGGAAAAATAAACCGTATTCCTACAGCTTCAAATAAACAAAATATACATCGTTCGAAAGGTCTAATTCTCTCCTTTTCAAATTCTTTTAGAGATTGAAAATGGGCTAATAATTAACAAAGCTATAGGCGATCAAGTGAAAAAAGGCAAGAAAATCGGTTTTTTACCCGTAAATCCGGATATTGGGGGTGTCCGGGGAATTCCAAAAAAGATTCGTGTTTTACTCGGCAATACCTACAGGAAAAATATCGCGTCATTTGCTTCTCAACTTGAGTCCGGATATTGGGGGTGTCCGGGGAATTCCAAAAAAGATTCGTGTTTTACTCGGCAATACCTACAGGAAAAATATCGCGTCATTTGCTTCTCAACTTGAGTTTAATTTGTCGCACTGTGTTATTTTTGAAGGAATTTTAAAAAATCCTTAATATAAGGAAACATTTTTATGTTTCCATTCATTTTTGATATTATAACAAATCGTCATTTCGGGGCAAAAATCGTCATGTCCTATTTTTTGACTCTAAAAATCGTCAAAATGACGATAAATCGTCATATTTGGCAACACTGATGCGGTAATATTATTCGGCTAAGTTCAAAGATGGGTCATATGGTCTACTCTTCTAGTACCTTCCCCACAAAGGGTTAAGATTTAGTGAAATATTAATTCTGTAATAACTACTATTCTAATTATTCGAATCTTCTGAAATCTCCTCGAGATAATTGGATATGTTGTCACTCCTTTTTTGGTACCTCCCACACAAATGGACCATTTTGCACCAAAACTTAATTGTTTGTAGCTTTAATAACAAAAAGGGAAAGCAATCAATGTCAATAATTATACTAAGTTTCTTCAGCTTTTAAGTGATGAAGTTAAGGGAAACGACCGCATTTAGCGAAAAAGGTAGTGTTGTCTCATCAAAGCAATGTAGCAATTCGCACATTCACTATTGCGATGGTCAAAATCAATGAATCGAATTGCCTCATCACCCACCTTTTTCGCCAGATTTAGTAGCTCCCTCTGATTATTTTCTATTTCCAATCTTGAAAAAATGGCTTGGTGGTATAAGATTTGCCAACAATGAAGAGGTGGAGTATGCGGTTGACGACTATTTTAAGGAGCTAGCGAGTTATTTGTATAATAAGGATATTGAAGCTATTGATATTCAATGTGTATCAATCTAAAAGGAGATTATGCTGAGAAATAATGAAAATGTTTTCCAAATTCGTTGAGTTTTCTTTAGTAGATCGGCTAATTTAGAAACCGCCCTCGTATATGGCAGCTATTCCCAAAACATGAACCGTTTCTTTTAAAATTCAACGATATCTCTGCTTGGCCCAAAGGTTGTTCCCGTGTCGAATTTTATACAAATATCGCACCTGCTCATCAAAAGGGTAACAATTCATAATTAAAACGACTAAGAAATACCCTCACTTTGTGAGGGTCATGCCAACATTTTTAATATTTATAAGCATGTTACATTTGTGTGGGAAGTACTAAAAGGGGCGTGGTAATAACGTATATTTTTCAAAAGTCTGTTGGTGCTGCAAAAACATTACACTGCGCAAAATTTTTCGTGTTTCTATTAGTATTTACGTTATAAACTGTTAACTTTTGGTGCAAAATGGACCATTTGTGTGGAAGGTACCAAAAGGGGCGTGGCAACTTCGTCCATTTTTCTCGAGGTGATAGCAACTCAGAAACTAATACTATGTGTGGAATTTAAGAAGATTCGAATATGTAGTATAGTAGTTATTAAAGAATCAATATTTCACTAAATTGTAACCCTTTGTGGAGAAGGTACTAGATGTAGTGGACAAATATGGCCCATCTTCGAAATTAGCCTGAGATGGAGAAATATATGACCGCATACCAATTTGAAGTCAATCGGTTACCACAGGTTTAGAGAGTTACAGACGGACATTGCTCAAATGACTTAAATCGAATTTCCCCCAAATATACCCGAACTTGAGGTCTTAGGTCACTCCTTTGAGGTGTAACACTTTTTGCTTGTAGCAAATGATATACCCTCCTCTGTAAAGTGAGAGGATAACAATATGTCAAAAAAGTGAAGATAACTTGTTAATGGTATTTTCTAAGACTGGTATATTTCCGTTAATATTATTTTTTAATTAAATATTAACGGAATCAGTTTTTGGCCTCTACTACATTTTATTTAAATTTTAATCTGTTATCCCTTTGTCGAAATGTCAGTGAAATTGTTATATGAACTTTGCTAACAACTTAAGGTGGACCGATAGAGGTAAGATGGACAAATCGAATCAGATAGCGATTCTGAATAGATCGGTGTACTTTAACCTGGGGTTTACACGAGACAGTTTTGCGAAGACAATAACAATAAATTTGCACTTGTATAAAGGGTTTTCCAATAGAAGTGATATGATTTCTTCGAAAAAAACACACTTATTATTAAGGAAATTCAAAAGTTTTTTATTTAATGTGAAGTACAATCGATGCAATTAAGTTCTAAATAAAACGTCATTCAAATGGCCTCCACAACTTTTTCTGCAGGAACGAATTCGATGAACCCAATTCGAGCACTTTTTCCACTAAATCAAGTCGTATGCCATGAATGGTACGTTCAATATTGACTTGTAAAGCTTGAAGAGAGTCTGGTTTATTTCGAAAGACCAATGACTGGCTGTGTGGCTCGTAGCCACAATCGGTCAATGGCAAAAAGATAGCTCTTAATAGCTCAATGTCGTAGGTCGACTGGAAAGTGTTTATTTTGGATTTTAAAAAAAGAGGGACTTAGAATCATTTTCAAATGTGAACGGAATGTTTATTTTTGTTCTATCTCCTTAACGATACGTCGGATCGGGAATCGGTCAATGGCAATAAGATAGCTCTTAACGAGAGCTAAAATATTGCTCATGGGTGTCAATAATTTGTTCTTGCTCTCCATGAAGAAATTGTAAACACTACTGAATATAATGAAAAACAAATGACAGATGACATTTTACAAATGGCCGAAACGTCACTTCAAAATCATATCATCCCTATTGGAAAACCCGTTACTCATCACCTACACGTCTCTTATTATCTTCGCCACTGTCTCCGATTTTTTGAACACAGTAAATTCGGAAAATAATCTGTCGTAAGCAGCCAATTCTATATAGTTTTGTTGTAATTAGAGATAAAAAACCAGTAAGGAAAGGCAGAAAGTCGGGCGGGGCCGACTATATAATACCCTACACCTCTCTAACAATGCGATAAGGGTCATTGCCATAATAATTTGGAATAATTGGTAAATGGGTAGAAACATATTATCTAATTCTGAAACGATAATCGCTAAATTAAGCAATATTCGTTCCTAAATTGAGAAACATCTTTCTGGAAAATTTTAATGATCAGAAGTAAAATACAACTTCTATAGCGGTTTGATACCAAATCAGGAGGAACAATCAACATAAATCTGAACCGATCTTCCCTGAATACTCATTCTTGTAAAAATACCTCCTTCTGTCGAATTTCGTATTGATCGCATATAAAATACAGTCTCTACAGCGCCTACATGTCAAATCGGGGGTAACGTATATATGGGGGCTATATCTAAATCTGAACCGATTTCTTCCAAATTTAAGAGTGTTCATTCATATAATAAGAAACCTCTTTCTGCCGAATTTCATTCTGATCGGATATAAAATAACATTTTTACAGCGCTTACAAGTCAAATCGGGGGTAACGTATATATGGGGGCTATATCTAAATCTGAACCGATTTTCTCCGAATTTAGCAGTATTCCTTCATGTAATAAGAAACCTCTTTCTGCCAAATTTTGCACTGATCGGATATAAAATACAGTTTTTACAGCGCTTACATGTCAAATCGGGGGTAACATATATATGGGGGCTATATCTGAATCTGAACCGATTTTCTCCGAATTTAGCAGTATTCCTTCATGTAATAAGAAACCTCTCTTTGCCGAATTTCGCACTGATCGGATATAAAATAACATTTTTACAGCGCTTATATGTCAAATCGGGGGTAATGTATATATGGGGGCTATATCTAAATCTGAACCGATTTCTTCCAAATTTAACAGATTTCACTCATGTAATAAGAAACCTTTTCCTGCCGAATTTCATACTGATCGGATATAAAATAAAGTTTTTACAGCCCTTACATGTCAAATCGGGGCTAACATATATATGGGGGCTATATCTAAATCTGAACCGATTTTAACCAAATTCAATAGCGGTCGTCCTTGGGCCAAAAAAAAGATATGTGTAAAGTTTCGTCGAGATCGGACCATAATTGCGACCTGTACGTTGATTACAAGAATACATGCACAGACGGACAGATAGACAGACAGACAGACGGACATAGCTAAATCGACTCAGAAAGTGATTCTAAGTCGATCGGTATAATAAACGATGGGTCTATTTCTTCTCCTTTTGGGTGTTACAAACAAATGCACAAAGTTATAATACCCTGTACCACAGTGTGGTGTAGGGTATAACAAAAGATAATCGCAAAAGGCCGTCTTCTGCCAATTGTCCTGTGTACAGCGTTACCGTTGGGAAATTTCAAAAAGGGGCACAAAAAGGCGATTTTTTCGAAAAAAGGGGCAACCGATCATTAAAAAGGGGGATCAATTTTAAGGTTTTTATTTAAAGAAAATAACAATAAAAAAACAAAGCTTAACATAAAAAACCAGTAAGGAAAGGCTAAAGTCGGGCGGTGCCGACTATATAATACCCTACACCACTCTCGTAATATTGAATAACTCTGATATACTCTGATTTGTAATTCATGTATAAATTGTTTACATAAATTTACTTTTGGGACATTTTATATTTAAATAATACCCTGTACCACAGTGTGGTGTAGGGTATAAAAACGATTGGACCTAAAGAGCCAAATCGGATGAAACATATCTATGGGAGCTATAGCTAAATCTTTACCGATTTTCTTCAAATTCGGCAATGTTGGTTCATGAATCAAGAAACTCTAGCATTCTAAATTTCAAAACGATTGGATGTAAAATATAGCTTCTATAGAACTAAAGGGCAAAATCGGACGAAACATATATATGGGAGCTATAGCTTAATCTTAACCGATTTTATTCAAATTCGGTAGTGTTGGTTCATGGATCAAGAAACTCTACCATTCTAAATTTCAAAATGATTGGATGTAAAATACAGCTTCTTCAGGACTAAAGAGCAAAATCGGACGAAACATATATATGGGAGCTATAGCTAAATCTTACCCGGTGTTCTTCAAATTCGGCAATGTTGGTTCATGGATCAAGAAACTCTACCATTCTAAATTTCAAAACGATTGGATGTAAAATACAGCTTCTATAGGACTAAAGGGCCAAATCGGACGAAAGATATATATGGGAGCTATATCTAAATCTGAACCGATTACAACCAAATTCAATAGCAATCTTAACAGCCGCGAAATACTCTAAACTGCAAAATTTCAGAACGATCGGAGTGAAATTGCGACCTGTAGTCGACGAACAACTTTACATGGACAGACGGACGGACGGGCGGACGGGCGGACAGACATCGTTAAATCGACTCAGCTAGTGATTCTGAGTCGATCGGTATACTTTAAGGTGGGTCTAGCTGTGTTATTTTCAGGTGTTACAAACATCTGCCGTGAAACAAACTTATAATACCCTGTACCACAGTGTGGTGTAGGGTATAATAAGTAGGTAACATTAAAAAATGCATTCATTTACACTAAAACTAAACAAAAAATACAATGTTATACAAAACTTCTTATGATGTATACTAAATATATTTTATCACATACATTTCTTTATTTATATTTACTTTTTTGTAACTTCTTTTTTTATACTTTCTTATTAGATCTGTGCTTGGGACATATGTGTTTTGTATTGAGTTTTTTTGATCTCACAATAAATCTGTTTAAAAAAAAGCTTATAATATTTATGTACATCAACCTAATGAAAAATAAAAAATAAATTGTATTTTTTTATTAACACATATATTGTTACAATTAAGAAATCACTAAAATTAATTGTATTGTTGCATAGACGCCGACCTATTCTCAGAATTTTCACCAATAAGATGGTGGAAATAGATTCTCATATGCTTACACATACAAAAGATAAATGTAAATCGTTGTAACATATGCGTATATCCCATTAAATAACCTAATTCAGAACGTAGCGCATTAGGCATTTCCGTACGTTAGTGTTGTCATAAGAGTATAAAAAGCAGATTTTTTTACAAAAGCCAAAAAGTTGCACAAAAAAGCGAAAATGGGTACATTTATTATCAAAAAATAAAAGGGGCGCAAAAGTAGCACGGCTGAAAAAAAGGGGCAAATATGCCGCACAACGGTAACGCTGCCTGTGTAAACACAGACGCAGCTAGACGATCCTTAGCTTTGATATTTTTAGGTGTTACCAACTTCTGTCGCAAAACAAACTTACAAAACCCTGTACGACAATGTGGTGTAGAGAATCAAAATTCTCTAAAAATTCTCTTAAACCTCATAATATTTTCCAACTTTTGACTTTAATAAAACGCTATATTTAGCGTGAGAACCGTTAAATTGATAACACTGGTTAATACTCTCAACTTGGGTTCAACTCAAAACTTGTTTTCGTTTAACGAACCCAACCCAAATGACAAAACCCTCTCCCCTCCCTCACCAGATTTTTAACACACACTCAAACTATTTGAGCCGCAACGTGAGTGAGGGCTTTTGAAGTCAGCAGTTGGTTTTGAAACATCACAGTGAGTGGTAAGACAAGTCGGAAGACTGTCGAAGTGAAATTATTTTTGTTTAAATTAAATTGTGCATCGCATTCATTCTACACAGAAGAGTTGACATTCGAAGAATCATTATTCATTCGTTCATTATGAGTCAAAAAGTATTGGGATTTTTTGTGGTCTTCATTGCTGTGGCCAGTGCAATTAAGGTAAGAAGTCGCGCATATCTTTATGCAATTAGTATTATGTATTCGCAGTGTTCGTTACGATGATTTCAGAATTGAAAAAAAATAAACACGTACATTTAATACTCTCAACAAACATTCCACATACAAACAAAATGGGTAGGGGAACGGACGGCTGGACAGATAAATTAGGCAAGAGTTTTTGTTTTTAAAATTAAACAAACGACATAGAAACCGGTCTGAGTGTGTGTGTGTGTGCCTGTTTCAAATACTCGTCGAAAATAACCGTCGAAATGTAACAAAGAGCAGAACTCGAACTTGGCTAATCGGCGTTATTCGTCATTTCTTAAAAAAAACGGTTTGTTAGACATCCTCCCCTATATTGAGCCGGCCAACAGAAGAAGTCTTGACAACAGGTCATTCGTTTATTTACCTTTTGTTTTCACGATCGTTGACCCCCTTTTCTTGTAAACGAAAACAAAAAGAAACAACAACAAACGGTAAAAACTGTACGTTTTCTTTTCATAAAAGCGGAAAATTGTAACCGGTTTTCTATTCGAAAACATTTTCTTCTTGTTACAACATTATTCACTTACAAAGCTATGATTACATTCAAGATATACTATATCGTACGTATGTCCCTATGTCTAACAGTCTAACAATCACTGCAAATGCAAGTCGAAAAATAAATACATACTCGTACATAGTTATGTATTTACTTAAATTTAAATGACAAACGTTCATTAGATCCCTCAAGGTTAAATAGGTACGCCGTATATCAAATTAATTGGAGGTGATGTCTATAAAATCGTAAATGTAAAACAAATCTGTTTGACTTTTGCAACCGTATTTAATATTCAACTCGAAACGTAACAAATTCGTTGAAAAGAAATATATAAACATATAACAGGTACGTTCAAAGAGGAAAAAGAGCTTGAAACAAATATGGGGTGTTTTTTTAGAGAGGCGCGAAATTTAAATTGGCTAAATAAAAACAAATGAGAAAATGTGAGTCGTGTAAACCGATCGACTACCCTCACTGTGTGAGTAATGTAATATGAAATATTACACGAAATAATCTGTTAATTTGTTTGAGAAGTACAAGAAAGGGTTTAACAAATACGCGATAATGCCCTTCAGAGAACATTAGCGTTTTTTTATTTCTTTAGTGTTACTGTTCGCGAACGGTACCACTACGATAACGTACCGTTACTGTTCGCGAACGGTACCACTACGATAACGTACCGTTCTTAGAACACGACGAACGGTACCACTACGATAACGTACGGTTCATAGAACAGTATCACTACGTCGTAGTGATACCGTTCTTTTGAACAGAACACAAAAATTTCACTACGTTTATTGTTCCGTTCTTCTATATATTCGACACCACAGGTCGCAAATATGAAGCAATCTTAATGAAAATTGGTACAGAGGCTTTTCTTAACCCAGGGACGATCTCTATTATGTGGGATGTGCCAAAAAGGGTGAGGCAATAACGTCAATTTTCACCGAACTGTAGGCACTACAAAAACAGTACACAATTTCCAGTATTTTTATGCCCTGGTATTCAAGTCATAAGCTGTTAACTTTTGGTGCAGGTGGTGATCGGAAAATTCGTCCATTTTTCTAAAGGTGGTAGCGACTGATAAACTAATACTATGTGTGAAATTACAGAAGAGACCAATATGTATTATAGAATCCATATATCACTACATTTTAACATTTTGTCGGGGACAGGAAGGAGTGGACCATCTTCGACAACTTAGCTTGAGATAAAGAAAAATATTACCACATAGAAAATTTGAAGTCAACCGGTTACTCCTATAAAGAGTTATCGTACACACCAGCATACAGACATACGTGCGGACATTACTCAAATGACTTAAAATGACCCAAAACCGATTCCCGTCAAACATATTTAGGTCACTGACTTCAAATAACCCCACAAGAAATACTCGTAGTCTAATGGTGGTAAATCACAACTTGGAGGCCATTCAGTATCACAATATCTTGAAATAATCGAATCTCCAAACTTTTCTCGCAACAATTCAATTGTTTTTTCTCGCAACAATTCAATTGTTTCAATGGCAAAAAGATAGCTCTTAACGAGAGCTAAAATATTGCTCATGGGTGTCAAGGTCGTAGGTCGACTGGAAAGTGTTTTTTTTTTGGATTGAATAATTTGTAAAAGTTGTTCTTGCGTATATCTCTCCATGACAGACAAACAGTCTGGAAATTTGACTAAAATAGCTTCAACTTCAAAGGGCTATAAAACAAAAATTCGAACTAACTTCGAAAAACCCTTTGGGAGGTTTTTATATACTAGTCTTGTACTATCAGGCCCAATTGGTCCCGTTCGGGAATAATTTTCTTGTTGCACAGTGTTATTTACGAATGAAATTGTCAATTTAAAATTAATTTGTCTATTCTTTAAAAAAATAAGACCAACAATTACTACTTCATTTTCTATATTTAATATGTCCAAATTTCAAAATCGATATTGGTTCATTTTAGATCTTAGTCATATTTTAATTCAATGTATCGCAACGAGGTCCTTCACAGCCAGAAGAGCTTAGTAGAAGCCTTGTTGCAACTTACAAACCTTCAATTGGTTAAATATTTAAAAATACTTAGTTTTTATTCGATCTTTTTTTGAATCTACATTTAATTTACTTTTGTCAACATTTTCTTTCTTTGGTTGGTTTATTGTCATATAGAGACTTAAAGACATTTTTAGCACAATAGTTTCTGCAGTTAGCGATTCCTTATCAATTTGCAGGATAATTCTTCATCAATAAATTCAGAAGTTCCATTCAAAGCTTTACCAAATAATTTACTGCTTTAGCTAGTGAAAGACTACAATCTGTTCTCCAATATTAAAATGCTATCGTATCATCAGGTAAACCTACATATTGGTTTTTAACTAATGTTGAATTAACCGAAAAAACTTTGTTATGCGTTTTGTTTTTTCTTCTTCTTGAAATTAGGCACTAATAGTATGTAATTTTTTGTTGGCAAAATATTGTTTTCAAATATTGTTAAATATATTTTTATAATCGTTAAAAGTACTTGTTTTTGCCGTAACCTTTAGTATGCCTCTCCGAGCCTTGTTTTGTAGAGCAGTGTTATATACGTGAAGGTTCATAACGAGTTCTGGTTTAGTGATTATATTTATTAATCCCAAAGCATCCACTGCATTTTTGTGTCGTGATGCACTTGCTTCCTAATTTAAACTATGTTTTGTACCAACATAATTTAATGCAATTTATCTAAAATTTTCATATCTACAACTCCATCTTGTTTTACTGAGACGTCGAAATTCCAAATATTTTATTTGTAGAACATTGCTTATTCTATTAAATCAATATTATTTCCAGCTTTGGAAAACTAAATATGCAACCTGTACAGCATTGAAAAACGTTGATGCTGATTGTATGCTCGAATAGGAGTCGTCAATTACCAAATTTAATTTGTGTGTCTCACAGTAAGTTAAAACGGCTTGTGGATATTGCCAATGTTAAACGCAATCGGTTTTATGCCATGTTCAAGTTTTATGTCACATTATGTTTGCACCAATATAAGACTTCCAATTATTGGAATATTTGCCATTTTATTTTTCCACAAAATATTCAGAATAAGTTTATGTAAAGAATTGACATATATACTTACCGAAAAATCTAAAGCTAAAGCTGAGTATAGACGATTGCCAGATCGGCAAACGTTATCAACACTATTAAAGTGCTGCAAATATACGGACAATGACAGATTGTTAGGCAAAGGTGAATTGACAGTTCAGACGATTGCAAGAAAACATTACAATTTCACATATTTACAATATATTTTGTAAATATTTATAGGCAGGATTGCCAATAAATATACATTATAGACAGTGTTGCAAATAAAATGTTTTTCTGGCAAAGGCGCCGTTGTCACATGCATAAACTTCGCACTTCGCACTTACCTTAAGTACACACGATTTGCAGATCGGACAATATTGCCAGAAAAATGGGGGAAAAATGCAACACTGTGAATTAACAACAGTGTGAACATACAATTTTTGTCTTGCAACGTTAGCAGAAAAGTCATTGCTAGATAATTTGCAGATTTTTAGATGTGCGAAGTTTATGCATGTGACAACGGCGCCATATTCAGAAAAAACATTTTATTGGCAACACTATCTATAAAACATTTTTATTAGCAATCCTGCACGCTGAAAAAAAATCGCTTCTGTAGTATATTGCCCCAAACATATTCGGCTTGAAATAAACATATGTTTAGGGTACACTCGAAATATATAATATTTTACACACACAAATATTATATGCTTGAGAGGATATTGTTCTAAACAAAAATATGCTCCCATTCAAATATTTTTTATTTGGAACTAGTATTTCCGAAACAAGGATTCTTTTGTAATTATTTATTTTGGTAATGTATTAAATGCCTTAACTCAAAGACAAGTTTTCTGTTTTTCAGATTTTCAAAGAGCGATTTTTTTTTATAAATTTTATATGTTTGTAAAATTTAATCAAAACTTAAATCGAACAATCTTTCGTAAATATAAACGACATTGATGGATTGGCAAAAAGTGATGAATAGGAATATTTATAAATAAGGAAATTTTTAGCTATAAAGTTTAACACGAAAACTAGGAAAAACTAACTAAAATTCGAAAAAGTCAGTAATGTTTTAAAAATCTTTTTAAATAAAACATATTTGGAAATCTTCTTAAACAATAACTTTGTTTGTGTGTAAACACATATTTTATTTGTGAAATTCAGTTTGCAAATAAATTATGTTCTAATATATTAATATATGCGTTCCAAACAAAATTTCTTGATTTTCAAATAAAATTTATTTGTTAACAAATATATAATATTTAAAAAAATCGTTTCCAAGTATATTTTCTTTCGTTTCAAACATATCAAAAACGACGATTTTCCTCCGTGTGCATATAAATATTTACATTATACATTACATTATATATTGTAAATATGTTAAATTTTTTTCTTGCAATTGTCTGAACTGTCAATTCACATTTGCCTAACAATCTGTCATTGTCCGTACATTTGCAGCACTTTAACAGGGTTGATAACGTTGTCCGATCTGGCAATCGTGTATACTTAGCTTAAGAAACCTATGAACCGTTCTTGTTCTTCCAAATTGATTGCAAACCTTTGAGTTTTGATATTCATAAGAGCATTTGCAAAAATTTATATTATTTCAGCTATTGCTATACCAATCATCTGGTATTGATAAAATTAAAAAATCCAGCTGGAATATCTGTGGGGAGAGGGGCTAAAAGACTTCTGGGGTGGATTTAGACCACCCCAGTCACCCCCTTCCTACGCTTATGCTTACAACTATTAAATATTAAGTGGTAGAGTTTTAAAGGGCCGTACACGCTGAAAAAAATCGCTTCTGTAGTATATTGTCCCAAACATATTCGGCTTGAAATATTCATATGTTTAGGGTACACTCCAAATATATATATATTATATATTTGACACACACAAATATTATATGTTTGGGAGGATATTGTTCTAAACAAAGATATGTTCCTATTCTAAAATTTCCTAGTATTTCCGAAATAAATATTAATCTGTATTTATGTATTTTGGCAATGTATCAATGCCTTAATTTAAAGACAAGATTTCTGTTTTTCAGATGTTCAAAGAGCAATTTTTTTATAAATTTTATATGTTTGAAAAGTTTAATTAAAACTTAAATCGTATAATCTTTCGTAAATATAAATTGCATTAATGGATTGACAAAAAATTAATTGGAATATTTATAAATTAAAAGACGTTTTTAAAACTAGGAAAAACTAACTAAAATTCGAATAAGTCAGAAAAGTTTTTAAATAAAATATATTTGAAAAACTTCCTAAACAATAACATTGTCTGTGTGTAAACACATATTTTATTTGTGAAAGTCAGTTTGCAAATAAATTATGTTCTAATATATTAATATATGCGCTCCAAACAAAATTTCTTGATTTTCAAATAAAATTTATTTGTTAACAAATATATAATATTTAAAAAAATCGTTTACAAGTATATTTTCTTCCAATTCAAACATATCAAAAATTATGATTTTCCCCCGTGTACGAGCTGCGAAGACGAACAGCGTAGTGGTCGACCAATTGAGGTGTTCACGTCAGAAATGGTTAACGAAAATTCACAAAATGGTAATGGATGACCTTTGGTTGAAGGTTCATGAGGTAGCTGAAGGGGTCAAAATGGGCCGGGACGGATTAGAGTGAGACAAAAATTTACGGGATTGGTACGGCATTAGCATTTTACCATCTAATTTTGTTAAATCTGTTGTTTGGAGAAGTACTAATTTTTATTAGGATACTAGCTGAGCCCGGTGCGCTTCGCTGCCCATGTCAAAATTCGCGCTGTAGAAACTGTATTTTATATCCGATCTGTACGAAATTCGGCAGAAAGAGGTTTGTTATTACATGAAGGAATACTGCCAAATTCGGAGAAAATCGGTTCAGATTTAGATATTGTCCCCATATATATGTTACCCCCGATTTGAAATTCAAGCGCTGTAGAAACTGTATTTTATATCCGATCAGTAAGAAATTCGGCAGAAAGAGGTTTCTTATTACATGAAGGAATGCCGCAAAATTCGGAGAAAATCAGTTCAGATTTAGATATAGCCCCCATATATATATGTTACCCCCAATTTGACATGTAAGCGCTGTAGAGACTGTGTTTTATATCCGATCAGTACGAAATTCGACAGAAACAGGTTTCTATTTACATGAATGAGTATTCTAGGAAAATCGATTCAGATTTATATATAACCTCCATATATATGTTCCTCCAGATTTGGTTACAAAGCGCTATAGAAGTTGTACTTTACTTCCGATCATTACAAAGTTCTCCAGAAAGATTTTTCTCAATTTAGGAACGAATATTGCTTAATTTTGCGATTATCGGTTCAAAATACATTTACCAATTATTCCAAATTATTATCGCAATGACCCTTATGGCATTGTTAGGGAGGTGTAGGGTATTATATAGTCGGCCCCGCCCGACTTTCTGCCTTTCCTTACTGGTATTAGTAATAAATTCACTGAATGAAAAAATACCGAATTCAGTGGAAAGTCCAGAAAATAGAAATGTATACTTATAAAATTTCCAAATTCTTGTTTCATTGATATTGCATCACATTATCATATTGCGATTGTATTGGAGTGAGCAGCTGTAATTATCGCATACCGAGCATTTTTGTTCATGTATTTCCTATATAATACTTGCAAGATATATCAAAATATGGGCTGGGCCACGCCCACTGGTCCTATTCCGCCCATTTGAAAGCCAATCACGTAGACTGCTACCAAATACATATACGCAAAATTTCAACACTCTCGCTAACAAAATGAGCAAGATAATTCAATTTCAAAATTTGTCTTATATGGGCGGTGGCCCGCCCATTGGTCAGATCCCGCCAATTTTTGGACCAATCACGTGGACTGTCACCAGATACATATCTACAACATGACAGCACTCTAGATACAAAATTGTGCAAGTTATATCAATTTCAAAATTTGGCTTATAAGGGCGGGGCCACGCCCATTGGTCCGATCCCGCCCATTTTCTGACCAATTACGTAGAATGCCACCAGATACATATACACAACATTGCAGCACTCCCGATAGCAAATTGTGCAAGATATAAAAATTTCAAAATTTGGTCATTGTGGGCGGGGCCACGCCTATTGGTCCGAACCCGCCCATTTTTGGACCAATCACGTAGATCGCCAACGGATATATATACACAAAATTCCAGGTCTCTCGCTAACAAATTGTGCAAGATATCACATTTTTTAAATTTGGCTTATATGGGCGGTGCCACGCCCATTGGTCCGATCCCGCCCATTTTTGGACCAATCACGTAGACTGCCACCGTTTACATATACACAAAATTCCAGCACTCTCGCTAACAAATTGTGCAAAATATCTCAATTTCAAAATTTGGCTTATATGGGCGGGGCCACGCCCATTGGTCCGATTCCGCCCATTTTTGGAAAATTCACATAATCTGCCATTAAATGCATACAAACAAAATTTCAGCACTATACCTATAATAGGAGCAGAAATATCGGATTTTTAACCTACGATTTGTATGGGAGGTACCACGCCCCTTTGTCCAATTAATTTTTTTTTTTTATATAAACCATCTCGTGAAAATTTAGAATCGAATAAAAAAAAATCATCCAAATCGCTCCAGCCGTTCTGACGTGATGCCATTACACAGATGGACCGTTTCATTTTTATGTAACAGGTGGCGCAAAAGTAATCCTCCTATCAGAAAATGCTATAAATTTTGCGATTGGCCCCTAATGTCAGTTCTGTTTTGACATTTGTGTAGTAAACACATGCGAAATACACGTTAATAAACAATGTTACGCTACACTGCTCCAGAACGCGGAATATTGCTGACTATTTATTTGACCAATAATCGGTCGGTGACTTTGGCACAACCCAAAGTCTAATTTCCATCTTAGCGGGTACGCAAATAAGCGAAATTTACGCTTCTGGGGCACTGAAAATCCGCGTGTAACCCACGAAGAGCCATTACACCCGCTCAAAGTCACTGTATGGTGTGCTGTTTTCGCTGAAGGAGTCATCGGACCTTTTTTCTTCGAAGACGTCGCGGGCCAAACGGTTACTGTGAATGGTGAGCGCTACAGAGCAATGATCAACGAGTTCTTTTTGCCGCAACTTGATGAATTGTGATTGGAAAACATGTGGTTCCAACAGGACGGTGCAACGGCACACACTGCACGTGCCACAACCGATATAGGATGCATTTCCCAGGCGCCTAATCTTCCGTTTTGGCGATTTGCACTGGCCAGCAAGATCGCCTGATTTGACCGCTTTAGACTTCTTTTTGTGGGGCTTTTTGAAGTCGCGGGTTTATGTCAACAAGCCTCAGACTCTTGCAGCTCTTAAAGACAATATCCGTCAAGAATGTGAGGACCTATCGCCGGAAGTTTTGGCCAAAGTGATGGAAAATGCCATAAAAAGGGCTCAAATGACAATCAACTGTGGCGGCGGCCATTTACATGACATCATATTCTCGACTTGATGTATAAAAATTAAAAGACCACATAAAAATAATCCACAAGAAGAATCAACGTTATTCATTTTTTTTTTAAATTACAGCCAAAAAACATCGAAAGGTTACTTTTGCGCCACCTTGTATATAGATAATACGATGAGTTACATCTCACTCAGTAAACAAATCTACTATTTCTCGCAACGAAAGGCAGAGGTCATGTGGTCAATTATTCCACTCTTAATCACAAATACATACGTACTTATATTATTTTAATTACGAATATTTATCCGCTGCGATTAATTATTGTTTCTGATCAGTACTTGTTTTTTTTAACCATAATTAAATTTTGTTATTTGCTCATCTTCGTTTTTTCCCTCTTGAAATTAAAATGACTTTGATGACATGGACTGACTGATTGGAACGTACAACCGCACTCACTCACCAGCGCGTAGTAGCCTCTGTGCATTTTCGTATTACGTGAGGGGCTAAATCTATTGATGATGAGATCAAAAGTAATAAATGATGTGGATCGGAGCAAAAGGGTAGCCAGTGACCTAAAGTTGGTGGGCAACAGCAGGCCTTCTGTTAGGCCTTTATTTACAAACGCGGGGACTATCACTACATCGCAGCGTGATATCTAATGGTGAAGGGCCAATGCAAGCGGAATGCAGCGCGGCGGCGTCTCAGAAAAGTTGAAATTTATTCAACTTCTCGCTCCGCCGCTTGATTTGGCATTGCCAGATTAAATTATTCTCAATCCGACACAATTTCTTGTTTAACTTTTATTGAAAACAATCACATGTTTTAAGTACGGGCAATGCTGAATTCGCACCCTTTATCACAGGGTTGCCAGAACTGGGGTTTTGAACCCAATACTGGGGTTTAGTCAATGCAAATTGGGATTAAAATAAATAATTTGGGGATGGGGTTATTGAAAGGGGATTTTTGTAAATATTTTTGGGGTTTGATGCAATATAAAGATTTTCTTAATCATTAAGTTCTTAATAGAAAACTCAACAACTGCTGTAAGTTGCAAAGAATTTATAGGTGAGAACGAATTTGTAATTGATAGATTTGATTATAATGTTAAAATTTTTTGGCTATTCAAAGTCCTTAGTAGACGAAACACTTTCTTGAAAATATAATGTTTTTGAACCATTTTTCAACGAGTATTTTCTACAATGATGTTACCAAATCTGAACTTCGTATTAAAAATTAGTACGAGACTTTGCACCATTAGGTAGGTATAAGTTGCCATCAAATGAAAATCTGAAAAATTATATTTCAAAACCATTTACAATGCATATGAGACTTAAGGTATTGATGGTGGTGGCTAAAATTTATTACCACATTGCAAAATATATAGATGTCATGCATAATTTTTTTAAATGTTTAGAAGTTACACTAGTCCGACCGACGAATCTTAAATTCGATATAAAAAAGTACAAGAAATATTCTAACATTGAAATATTAAATATTATTTTTAAGGACAATCAATGCTCCGTTTTCAGTTTCTGAGTTTTTCATGGTCAGTTGGTAATAGTTTGACACTTTAGTATCAACAAAATTATGGACCTTAATTGATACACTTCAAGGATTAAGGCTGTTTTCTATATACATACTGACCACCAGTCACCACAAGAAGATACGTGAAGCGGTTACGAAGATATGACAATTTTAACAAAAGCAATTTTTGAGATCTGTACTGATCTGATTTTCTTGTGATTTTTTGGGGACAACAGCAATTTTTTTCTGGAAACCACGCTTTACCATTAGTGTTGTTGAAGATAGAGAAAAAAACAATGCGTTATTGAAGTCCTTACCCAAAAGCTATTTACACATGGTTGTCAGATCTTACAATGTTATCAACTATGTACAACTAATGTAATGTGTAAAAGCTTACATTTCCGCGTGATGGGTTAAAATATGCGTTCCCTAGAACGCTAAGAAGTCTAATCGGGAGGGAGAAATACCAAATTATGGACCATTGTTTCCCATTTCCAGTAGCAACGATTAATTGCAATATAAAGTATAAATTCTTAAATTTCAACCAGATTGAAAAATGTTTTTTCTAGAGCGTCATGAAGTGACATCGGTGGTGACCTTTATATGGGGGGATATATCAGAACATGTACCGATGTTCCCCAGTTTTACTATTTAGGGCAGACTAAATTAGCGAGATCAATTTAAGAATCCGTTCTGTAGAGCTTCAAGAAGTGACATAGGTGGGGACGTTAATATGGGGTATATACAAAAACATGAACCGATGTGTCCCATTTTTACTATGGACGATTAGGTTCAATGTAAAGTGTAAATTCTTAAATTTCATACTGATCTATCCAAAAATTTGTTCTCTAGAGTGTCAAGAAGTGATATCGGTGGGGACCTTTATAGGGGGCCTATATCAAAACATGGATCGATGTTCCCCATTTTTACTATGGACACTTAGGTGTAAATTCTTAAAGTGTAAATTCTTAAATTTCAGCCAGATCCATATAAGAATGTGTTGTCTAGAGCGTCAAAAAGTGACATCGGTGGGGAGCTATATCAAAACATGGACCGATGTGCCCCATTTTAGCGTCTAAGGCATGCCTCTGTACCAATTTTCGTAAAGATAGCTTCATATTGATCAGAAGAAAACACGACCTGCACTTTGATCAGAAGAAAACACGGACAGACAGACAGGCGGACATGGCTAAATCGACTCAAAAAGTGATTCTATGGCGATCGTTCTGTATGAAATTCTGACAAAGAGAGTTTTCTTAATACGATCACTACAAAATTCGGAGAAAATCTGTTCAGATTTAGATGTAGCGCCCATATATATGTTTCACCCGATTTGCAATGTAAGCGCTGTAGAAACTGTATTTTATATCCGATCATTATGAAATTTGGCAGAGAGAGTTCTCTTATTACATGAATGAACAATGCCAAATTCGGGGAAAATCGGTTCCAATTTAAACATAGTCCCAATATACACTTTCAACTCCGTTTGTGACCACGTTCGGTGCAATTTTTTCTGGGGTGTGTACGTGTTTTTATAAACGAAACCAAAAATGTCTACTTTACATTTGAAGGTCTATTTACAGATCTTCCTAAGGAAGGGAAATTACAAAGTATAGGCCTTCTTGATGAAAGCCATTAAAAAGGCCTCCACTTGTCTGGCCTCATCATTTATTCAGCCAGAGGTAAATGCACGGGTACGAATACAAATTAAAACACAAACATATACGTGCATACATACAAACTGCAAAAATCTTCTGCGAATAATAATTTAATTAAGAAACGAGAAGCAAAACAGCACTCAGTGAGAAAAGTAAGTAAATAAAAAAACGAATGTTTTTTATGCACTTCTTTCGAACACTTGTAATAATAAATTGTCTTTATTTATTATTCATTATTTGTAAAATTTCTCACAAAACAAATAAATTGTTATTATTATTGTACTACTACGGGTTATTTGAAAGAAACCGGTTTATAGGATTTTTTACTTAAAATTCGATTAGATTTTTGCACTTTTCTTAATTTAGTCACGATTTTGTTGAAACAGAAGTGAGCAGTTATTTATGCGCAATGAGATCACAGTTTAAATTAAAAAAAGAATAATGGTGTTTTAATTAAAAAATTTAAAATGTATGGCAGACAACTTTAGGTGCTTTAATATATCTAACATCATTTGGCGCAAAACTCGATTTGAAATTAACAGAGTGTTGGCAACAAAAAAATTTAAGAATTTGCAGTTTACAAACAAACAAAAAGTTTTCAGAGAATTTTCTTAACATTTTTAATAATGATAGAAGGATCTATGACAATTATGTGTGAAACAAAATATCTGCCAAATGCTCGCCACGGCTGCGGTGGCATTCCTCTATCCGATGGTCCATTTTTTCAATGACTTAATTGAGGTTCAATGTCGTTAATGTGCCGAATTAATGGCACCATATTTTTGGAACCACATATCGTGCAGGTCCATATCCTCAATTTCTGACCACAAGAAGTACGTTATCATCTCGCGATAGCGAACACCACTCACGGTAACTGCCTGGTCGATCTCATTTTCAAAGAATTAATGCACCCAACAGTCACTCTTTGTGGATGCATTGGCTTTTCAACAATCACTCGCGAATTCTCATTGGCCCAACTGCGGCAAATCTGCTTGTTACGAATCTACTGAGGTGAAAGTGTGTCTCGTCGCTGAAGATGATTTCTTTGTAAAGGCACCATTCGCTTCTGTCGGTTCAAGCAACTTGTAAGCGTCTAAATTCAAATCTTTAATCAAAATTAACATCAGTGATGTTCGTGAGATGTTCAATTGTTGGAAATGACGACGAGTCGATGTTAACGGTACTTCTCCCACACTATCGCGAACAGTATCAATGTTTTCCGCAGAACGAACTGGACGAGCATGCACAGGTTTTTTCACATCTCCTATAGACCCGGTTTGCTGAAATTTGCGCACAATTTTCCCGATTGTGGACACATCTGTTCGATTATGCTGACCAAAAAATCACAAAATGCATTTTGATTTGAACGCCCATTTTCGTAAAAGGCTTCAACAGTCTTAACGCGCTGCTCAATTATGTACCGCTCCATGATTGAATTCGTCAAACACTGAAACAAAGAAATGTGAAATTAAGATGGGCAAAACACTTGACGTTAAGGTGTGACTCACAATTATCATAGTGCATTATGGATGGACCACCCTTTATATTCTGGAATATAATACGAGACCGACTAAGGTATACCCTCGCTATTTTGAGTAATGAAAATGGTACATCGGGTAAGAGACGTCAGAACGTTGAAAGAAATTGCTCATTCTTTTGTTTGGAAATGTTGTCTAAAATTCAAAATACATACATATATCGAATTGTAAGGTATTACGAGGGAGGTCTCAAAATTAGCCGACCTAACAAATGGCGGTAGTAGCAACCTTCTTAAACATATCGCAAAAAGAAACGATCTCGGTGAATTTGTAAAAATTGGAAAAATTGGCCACCGAGATGTAATACAATACTTCATTTGAAGGCCTTAGTCCAACCAATATTAAAAGCGAGCCAGATTCTACTTTGGGGCAGTCAGCTCCTCGTTTAAACGGGGCCGTACGAGCTGCCAAGATGAACACCATAGTGGTCGACCAATTGATTTTTGTGACACGGCTTTTTCCCGGTCCGTGAAATTGTAATAGTATAAATTTACTTTGTATTGTACATCATACAAATAAATAAATAAACTGTCAACGTTCAAAAGTCTCTTTTGGAAGATCCTATATAAAGAAACATATATAAAGAATATTTAATGAAAACTGATTATTGGCGGTAGGGCGGTAATGGAAGTTAGTTGTTTTGCATTTTTGTTGTTGTTGGATATCTTACCCAGATTCTTTTCAGATTTCAATTACAAAATATTCTGTTTGAGCAAATTTCACCCTATTATTAATTTATTGTTATTGTATATGATTAACAGGTTAATTTTGTGTTATAATTAAAAAATAACATTTGTTGGTATTGTTAACGAATTCATGTCACGAATTCGTGGAATTTGAATTGACTATTGTGGCAAAAAATTAGAGGTGTTTAGTAGATTTCATAAAAATTATCTGAAATAGTTTGAAAACAACACAGGTTAGGTTAGTTCCGAATGGTTGTGGTACGTCACACTGAAGTGATACGATTCCAGATGTTGAGTATCTCCTTATCACGAGTTCAAAGAGGAGAAAATAGTTTTTTCTTAATATTATATTACAACCGGAAATAAATATTTTAGATTTGAAACTAGAATATTTTCCTCACACGAGAACATTTGCAACTATAATGCTGCAGATTACATAAAAAGCTTTTAATGTAGCCACTGATAACATTTACGTCAAAGCAATATAGGGATATCACGATTACACTACGGTGATTTCCTCAGATTTTCAACATAATGTTTGTTTTCGATATCATTTTCAATTATAACGCAAATGTGTTAAAAGTTTGGGCGGTGTGGGATAATATCGATTATTCAGCAGAATTGAATGAAACATACTCGTACTTACACGTACATACGAGTATTACAAAAATGTCAATAGTTACAATATAGATAGCGTGCCCATGGAAAATTACGCAGGGTGTCTATACAATTTATAGACATTATAAATTATTAACTATGTAAATAGAAATTCACAATTCGTAAATTATAAATTTTAAATGTGATGTCATGGAAAACATTGTTCAGATAATTTGAAAGTCACAAACTTTGTGCACATGTGTGTGTCTGTCTTTCGATTATATTGGAAATGCAGTTGATGATTCAATTAACATTTCGAAGCTAATTATAATTTGAATAGTATTGTATATGAAGGCTGCACTGTAGTCAGTTAATAGTAAGTTCACTAGCTTGCGAGGGCTTAATTGAATTTCTCTGAAGACAGAGACTTTGTATTTTCAGCTATTTCAAATTGAAAGTGTCGCTCAGGGATTGGATTTAAGTTCGTATTTTAAGACATTCACGAACGGAGGATTAAGATAAAAACTAAAATTTTAAAGCAGGAAATTTAAATAGGAAAAACAATTCACAAAACCACAAAGTAAAAAATAGAAAATTGTGAATTGAAGATGAGATCACTGATATTTAATTACCAAAAATTTAGTTTATTCGGACAAGTATTAGTTTAATACATGTCCGAATCTTCTGTAATTCGACACGTAGTAATACAGGGTTTTCCAACAAGAGGTGTTATTTTGAATCACCCGGTATTTCGGTAGCTGTCACTTTCGAAGCTTTTATTCATTGACATTTGACAAGTAGAAACTACGCCATTACTAAAAATGGAACGATACACGATTCAACAACGCATTGAAATTATTAAAATTCACTACAAAAATGGTAAAAAACCGATAATGGTGAAATCTAAATAAATTAGACCAGTTACAAGAATCAATTAACTTTATGTCCTCAAAATTTGATGAAGTTATAAAAGGAATTACTGAAAATAAAAATAAAATTCAAAATATAGAAAAAGAAAATAAAAACTTAAAAAGTAAAATTAAACATTTGAAGCAATCTGTGAAAATGTTGAATGATCAACGCGTAAAAAATGATTGTGTTGTTAGTGGAATTGTGGTTAATAATGAAGCTAGTGCCGCAGATACAGTAATTGAACTCTCTAAAACAGTTGGTGTTGAAATTCAAAAGGAAACAATTGATGAAGCTTTTTATTTAAAAAGGAAAAACTTTTCCAATCCCACAACAAGTTTGGTAGTGAAGTTCAATTCGAAGTCAGCAAAAGAAAAACTAATGTCTGTAAAGTCAAATCTTAAGAAAAACGAAACAACTAAATCGATTTATGTTAATTACTTTCTGAGCAAGGAATCATTGGAACTTTTAAATTATGCCAAAACACTAAGATCTGTCGGTTATCAGTCAATTTATTCACACGCCGGAAGAATTTATGCCAAAAAGAGTGATATAACCAAACCCAGATTAATCAAATCAGAGGAAGATGTTGATAGTATTCTAATTGAAGCTACAACGAATAAATTTCATAATCGAAGAGTTTCTCACATGCAACCAATTATTCCTGAGGACTCTGATAGATCTGAAGAAGACGCCCAATCTCAATTTATATCTCCTGCTAATATGAATTGAACAAATTTTTTTGTAAAATAGCGTAATTTTAATATTCGTTACATTTTTCTCTTTTCTAAACATTGTTTAATAATAATAATAAATATTTTTCAAAATTAGATATTTTTACACGCTGAAAAAAAATCGCTTCTGTAGTATATTGTCCCAAACATATTCGGCTTGAAACATATATATGTTTGGGGTAGACTCTAAGCATGTAATATTTGGTACACACAAAAATTGTGTATTTGGGAAGATGTTGTTCTAAACAAATATTTGTTTACATTCCAATGTTTTTATTTGGGACCATTTTTTCCGAAACAAATACATATTTATTTGCATTTAAGTATTCATAAAATACATAAATTCTCTAAAATTTTTCAGTAATTCAAAGTTAAATTTTGAGAAATTTTTAATGTTCGTAAAAAATAATAATTGAAATCATATAATCTTGGATCAATATAAAGTACTTGGAGGATTGACGACTAATGATGGCTTGGAATACTCAGAAATTTGAAATGATTGATTTAAAACAGAAGGTAATGCTGCATATGGTATCATAACTGGGAGGTACAATTCGAAACCCAAGAAAAATTGAAACTGAAATATGAAAAACTCAGCAAAAGTTTTGGAAATATTTTTTAAATAAAATATATTTGGAAAAATTCCTAAATAATAATTTTATTTGTATTTAAACACATATTTTATTTGAGAAATTTAGTTTGCAAATATAATTTGTTGTAATATATTAATATATGCGTTCCAAATATATTTTATTGATTTTCAAATAAAATTTATTTGCTAAGAAATATATAATATTTAAAAATTTGTGTTCCAAATATATTTTCTTTCGATTCAAACATATCAAAAAAGGCTATTTTGCCCCGTGTACTAATTATTTAAAGGATTTTCAAAACAATTTCTTTAACATAATATCTGTGAACATAAGAAGCATCTCGTCCATAGATAAGTTTAATAAATTTAAATCATTGATTGCTCAGTTTGAGATTCTGCCTAATATTATTGCTGTCCAAGAAACATGGTTTCAAAAAGATATAAGTCAAATATATAATATACCAGGCTACAATGCCATTCATTGCTGCAGGTATGATGGATATGGTGGTATTTCATTATTCATTAAAGATACATTTACTTATACAGTTGAATATTGTGAAAGCAAAAATTTTTTTGAAGCTATACGAATTTAAGTTAAGGATTTTAAAATAAATGGAAAGTCTTTGAATGTCACTAGTTTCTACCGCTCTCAGAAATGTGAATTGAATATTTTTTATAGTTTCATGGAAGGCCTGTTGCATAGCACTGGTGGATGTCCGAGCATAGTTGTTGGAGACTCTAATATAGATTTTTTAAATACAACCATGTCATCAGATATTTCAAATATTTTATATAATTTTGGATATAGAAGTTGTCATTATTTAATTACACGTCCAAGTAGCGGCAAATCAATAGACAATGTATTCAGCAATATACCAAATGAGATTTTAGTTGATTCAATAGAATGTAGCATTTCAGATCATAACTTAATATCTTGCAAAGTAATTTGTAATACAAGAGATTTAGAATACACATCTTGTTGTGTATTCTCGTCAGTGCAATTATAGCATGTTGAGAGAAAACGTCAATACTAGGTTATCAGTGATGCAGTTTTCTGGTAATGCTTCAGATGATACATCTAATTTCATTAATATATTTTCTAATTGCATAGAAAACGCAACAGTTGAGAAGGAGGAGAAGGTTCTTACAAAAAATCTTATTACACCTTGGATTAATCGAAACCTATATGCTCTCATATCGTTGAAACAAAAATTATTAAAAGTGAGAAGAAAGAAAGGTACAAGTATTAGCCTAGAGAAAAAACTAAAACAGATAAGTCGTGTGATAAAGAGAGCTACGAGGATTTGCATGAATAACTATTATCAAGATCATCTTAAATCATTTCAACAGGATCCGAAAAAATGCTGGCGATTTTTAAATGAACAGTTGGGTAGAGTTTCAAGACCCAAAATACAATTAATAAATGATCAAGGTGAATTTGTTACAAATAGTAAGCAGATGTGCAATATTTTTAATGAATATTTTCTGAAAGTTCCGAAAATATTGAAGGAAAACATATCACATTTGCCAGGAGATTGCTGTAACATGCTCAACACTCTGACTCAATATCATAATTCCTTTTCATTTTGTAATACAAATAATGAAGAGATTTTAGACATTTTTGGTAAGCTGCAGACAAACAAAAGTCCTGGCCCGGATGGAATTTCGGCTAAAATGTTTTTGGAATGCAAGAACATAATTGTTTCTAATGTGGTTAAGTGTTTCAATACCACTATTGAAACATCAACATACCCAGAAGTACTTAAAACGTGTAAAATAGTACCTATCCCTAAAGGTAAAATGTCATGTGCCGTTGAAAACTTTAGACCAATTGCTTTATTGCCATTACTTGATAAAGTTTTTGAAAAAATTATGCATAAGCAGCTCTCGGCTTATTTAGACGAGAACAATCTACTTTTTAAGTTGCAATTTGGGTTTAAAAAAGGCAGTGGTACTCAAGAGGCAGTAGTAAACGTTGTAAATACAATATGTGAAGGTTTGGACAATGGCTTTGGTGAAGTTGCTGGGGTTTTTTACGACTTTTCTAAAGCATTTGACCTAGTAGATCACAGTATATTGTTACAAAAACTTAAATTTTATGGGATCACCGGAAATGCTCATAAACTTATTGAAAGTTATCTTCTAAATAGGAAGCAATATGTAGAAATACAAAAAAGTAGAAGTGGAATTGGTAACATTCAATTTGGGGTGCCTCAAGGCAGTGTTTTAGGTCCGTTATTATTTACTATTTATATAAATGACATTTCAAATCTGAAATTACATGGGAAATTAATAATGTATGCGGACGATATAAGTCTTCTACCCATATTGCCATGAAGTTATTTTAAGAGCTCACATAGAAGAGGATGCTAAGACAATATCGGAATTCGCTAGAGTAAACAGGCTAGTATTGAATGCCGAGAAAACAAAATTGCTTCGATTTCGACCGTGCTCTGTTGGTAATAATAACCTATTCGATGTTTCTGTCTGTGGTAGAAGAGTCGAAGAATGTAGTTCTTTCAAGTACTTAGGAGTACATCTTCAAACCAATTTGTCGTGGAACTTGCATATGCAATATTTAAAAACGAAAATAGCTCCAGGAATTGGTATGCTTTACAAATTTAAAAATAAGTTTGATGAGAAAACTAAACTGATGATATATAATGGTTTAGTTCATAGCCATTTCAATTACTTACCCATCATATATTTACACAAAAAAAACACTGAATTCAGATCTTTACAAAGGTCACAAAATAAAGCACTTAAAATTGTTTACAATCTTCCACAAACGTTTTCAACGATATCATTGTATAAAGATGTATCAAAAACTATTCTGCCAATATATGGTCTTTATAAACTGCAATTGTTCATGTACATGTTTAAGTCAGTCCATTGTATTGGTTATAATTCAATTACCTTTTCACAAAATCAAACTGTATTCAATACTAGAAACAGATCCAACTTACTTGTTAAGAGGTGTAGACTAGAAACAACAAAATAACGTATAGAACACAATGGCTGTTCTGAGTATAATCATCTTCCGCAATATCTAAAAGATATCTTACAAATTTCTACTTTCAAATTAGCACTAAAAATTTATTTACTTGAAAATATCGAAATGCTTCTATTGTGATTTTGACTCGTTGGGCCCATTCCAATCGACGAGGCTTGTCCGCAGGCAACAATCTTTGCGTCAATTGAATTTTGTACGGGAACAAATGCAAATCAACGCGAATAATTGTAAAGTGGACCGAGCCATGCCCAACTGCTGAGAACGGCGTTTTTGGGATGTTCTTGGGGACCTCTCAACACTGGCTCGTACGGCAGCGATATTCTCGGCCGATCGCCTTGGTCGACTTTTATTTGGCCTCTTCGGATTAGAAAGAGCCTCACCAGTCGAAAATTTTTCGTATAAACGCTTAATGGTGTTCTTAGAAGGCGCACTTCTCACATTTTTTAATATTTTAAAAGCACGTTGACTTGACTTCTTCTGTTGAATGTAAATTTCAACTATTTCAGAGCGCTCGCGTGGCGTGTATTGTTCCATGGTAAAAATCTGCTTGGACTGACGCTTCAAACGCGGTATGTCATTAAGCGATCTGACATCTCTGTCAAAAGTTATGGCGTTGCCAGATGGGTCCGTCGAATATGGGAGACCCTGTACATACATAATTTAGAGCTACTATGTAAATTTTGCTAGATATATGCCAACTCGCCCCAAAAATGTCCAAGTGGCGCTGGGGCACTCATATTTTACTTTGTTATAAGAATTATTTTGTAAATAAATGAATTATTAAAAAAAAGAAAAAAATCCGGAATTCCATCGAAAAATCATCTTGAATGATGAGGCCCATTTCCACCTCTGTGGCAACAAGCAAAATTGGGGCTCGGAAAATCGAAAAGTTATTGTTGAGAAGCCTCTCCATCCTCAACGTGTGACTGTTTGGTGCGGTTTATGGTCCAGCGGGGTCATTGGACCTTACTTTTTACGGCGCTACGTGTCACACAAGCAACGAAACCATTGCTCTCGTTACGGGAAAAGTTTCCGGGCCGTGTAGTCTCTCGAAGAGGTGATCACAATTGGCCACTGAGATCTTGTGATTTAACACCTTGCGACTTCTTCCTTTGGGGCCACGTGAAAGATAAGGTCTACGCCAACAGCCCAGCGTCGATTCAAGACCTTAAAGATAGAATTCGTGAGGCTATCGAGGACGTAGGGCAGCCACTTTGCGATTTGGTTATGGAAAATTTCATGAAAAGGATATGGTCCTGTAAGGACCATTTGGCTGATGTTGTTTTTCATTATTAACGGCATACCTTCCTCTTTATTATGAAATAAACATCCGATCATTTATCTCAAAAAATTGAATTTTTCTTTGAATACCAAAATAACACCTCTTGTTGTAAAACCCTTTAGTATATTTGTCGTTATCACCTTGAGAAAATGGGAGAAGTGTCCCCAGATCAATGCCATCCAACTCGTTGTCCAGATCAATGCCATCCAACTCCGACCATAAAAAATCATTAATCATCTCTCGATAGCGTAACTGTTGATCCAACCTCATTTACGAAAAAGTAAGGCCCAATGTCCCCGCCGGACCATAAACCGCACCAAACAGTCACACGTTGAGGATGGAGAGGCTTCTCAGCAACAACTCTTGGGTTTTCCGAGCCCCAGATGCGATAATTTTGCTTGTTGACATAGCCACCGAGGTGGAAATAGGCCTCAACAGTCAAGATGATTTTTCGATGGAATTACGGATCATATTCATGCATTTCATGGACGCAATAAGCAAAGACACGACGTTGTTAATGATCGGCCGGCCTGAGTTTTTGTGTTAACTGAACTTTATAAGCCTTAAGACCCAAGTCTTTATGCAAGATACGGTGTAATAACGTTTGTGGAATGCCCAATTCCAAAGAACGACGAGGAATGGACAAACCTGGGTTTTCTTCAACACTTTGGGCAACCGCAGCAATATTCTCAGTTGTTCTTGAGCGACGTGCACGGGATATATTCTTCACATCACTTGTCCCAACAGCTCGAATTTTTCCACCAATTTATGTATTGCGGTCCGACAGGGTGTTTCACGACGATCCAAAAATGCTTTAGTTTTGCCAACTGTGACTGCAAGATTTTCACCATTTTTGTAGTGAATTTTAATAATTTTAATGCGTTGTTGAATCGTGTATCGTTACATTTTTAGTAATGGCATAGTTTCTACTTGTCAAATGTCAAAAGTGATAGCTACCAAAATACCGGGTGATGCAAAATAACACCTCTTGTTGGAAAACCCTGTATTACAAATGGCCGAAACGTCACTTCAAAATCATATCATCCCTATTTGAAAACCCGTTACTTGAAATTTTGTGCACGGTAATACTTTTATAGTACCTACAGTCCGGTGAAAAATTGACATTATTGCCACACCCCTTTTGGCCAAAGTATACCAAAATCGAATGTCTCATAACATTGATACCAGTGTACATACATAAGCGCTTACAATTCGGTACAGTACAATGTGATTAATGTATCTACTGTTCAGCGCAAAATAAGCGTATTCGTCCAGTCACCGCTGGTACCCCCACACAAATTGAAAGATTCATTCAAACACAACATGCCCGTACAGTGTTGCCAGAAATGACGATTTATCGTCATTATTACAACGAATAGCTTTAGTCGCATTTAATCGCATGTTATCATTTTTGCAGCCCAATTGGTAAGATTTTTTTCTTTGATTCCAAAAAGTCAGGTCTCATGAGGCCATTGTACACTTTCTCCCTGGTTCTGGGTAAAATAATACATCAATTGTCGATTGGTATTTGTGTTTGGTATGGGGGCTATATCAAAATGTGGACCAATTAGGCTGTATGATTGATTTTAGGAAAATTAATTGCAAATAACCAAATTTCAGTCCAATCGGTTATGTGGTTTCTATACAAAAATGTTTACCATTAATCCTGAGAAACTAAATACATTTTGTGAAAATGCAGTCTAATTGGTTGTGGTTTCTAATGCAAATCTAGTGGAACCTTGGTATGGGGGCTACATAAAACCATGAATCTTCGCTAGATCCTTTTGGTGTGAATGGTTCTATGCATTTTGTCAAATTTCTTCCCAATGGATAGAAGTTTCCGGATTATATGATGAAATAAATAAAATCGAAAATTGATCCTAAGAAATAATGCTAAGAAACTGATACATGTTTAAAATGTGTTTCCGACAAATTTGATTATTATTGCTGTTCGAGAATGTGAGATCGGCTTACAACATTTTTGTACGCTCAATGTCTGGAACCGCGATATCATTTCGGAGTACCAATAAATACATACGAGTATCTGTCTCAGAAACATCCAATTCGCCCGAAAATAACTCAAAATCTGTATGTAATTAGGCATGTTTTCGTTACACCAAAGGTGCTTAATTTGTATGGGGAGCTAAGCACTTTTAAGCACTTTTAGTTCCCGATGAAGTTTGTTGCTTGTGTTCCGGTCTTAATCTAGTAAGGTGTTGCCAGATTCGACATCCTATACTTCGCAGTATGGCAGCTCATTTTTGGAGAGATTATTGTCAATTATTGTGAATTACCGGGAAGAAGAAGAACAAAAATGGAAAATTATTTCAATATTTGCAAAAAGAGTGTAAACTATTGAACATAGAATAATAAATTTATGTTTTATAAATACATTTCCCGAATTTTTTGTCTGTTTCGCACAGTTCTTTCTTCGCAACTCATGACACCATTGCTACCAGATGGTGGAAATTCGCCACTTACTGCTTATGCGCCAGTTAGTGGAAGTCAGTTGTTTTCGTTGCAAAGTGCTAAACTAAAATCGCTAGCTTGTAATGAAAACATGCCTAGTGTTTGCGATCGTCATCTTAAATGCTTAGTCCATATTTACACTAGGCAAGTTTTTTCAGCAGCTTATCATCAAATTATCTAGCTCGAAGAACCCAAAATGTTCAGGGAGGGTTTTTTCACCGACTGTCTGAACATTCAGCCTGTGTAACTCGGGACTTAGCGTACGGTATTCTGTTTGCGTACACATACTCAATCACTAAAAAGATAAAAACCGTTTGCGTTCTATGAACGACCTATAGTGTACTGTTTTTTGCCAAACACTGGTATCTACAGTCCAGTGAAAAATGGGCGTTAATGCCACTCCCCTTTTGTTACGCCCACACAAATGGACCATTTTGCACAAAATTTTAACAAAAGCGGCAACTTTTCCCAGGTGATAGCGACTAACAAAGTAATAATATGTTGTGGAATTTCAGAAGATTTCGATAGGTACTTAGTATATATGTTATTAAAGACGTAATATTTCAGCAAATTTTAACTCTTTGTAGGGGAAGTACTAGAAGGAGTGGACCAATATGGCCCATCTTCAAACTTTTGCTTGAGATAGAAAAAAAAACTTTACCACTTACCAAATATTCAGTCAATCGGTTACACCTTTCGGAGTTATCTTGCGCACCAACCAGCATACAGACGGACGGACATTGCTCAAATGACTTAAAATGACCCAAAAACGCCAAACATACTTAGGGTCTTAGGTCACTCATGTGTGTGGTATAAGTAATTAGCAATTTTCAACTGCAGACTTTAAAAAATAGATACTTATGAACAATAAATTTCGCAAAAAAAACTCTTTATCACACCTCAATTTTTATTACCACCTCAATTTTATAGGACAAAGTTGCAAATGCAATTCCTAATTTGTGCCTTAGTGTAGATGTATGTACAGTGTGGAGGTGTACTAGAATTCCCCACGACATGTCTTCTCATTGTCTTATGCGAAAGACAACCCCTCTTACCAAAACAAAGCCATAACTCTAACTACTCTTCCCCCAATATGTGTGGGTTTATGTTTCGTCAACAAATCCACAACCACCACCACACCCCGACTCGTTACTCTAGACGCAATAAAAAGGAAACGGAAATGCCTTTAGCCAGGACATTTATGAGAGCAAAAAGCTTTTGTTAATACAGTTTTACGAAAACAAATATCCAATGCATTCCGGGAAATACGAGTAGCAACAGAATAAATAATTGAATTGCACCATTACGACAACATTGTTTTCAAGAAAATTTCACGTTTTGTATTCTTCATTTTCAGGTACCCATTACTGTGTACTATGAATCGCTGTGTCCCGACAGTGCCAAGCTCATCACCGAGCAAATCTTTCCGGCAGTGAAAGGGGAACTGAAGGAACATGTTGACATCACATGGATACCATTCGGCAAATCACAGGTATGTGGCAGTCATCGATGCCGCAATGGCCAACTGGACAACTCCCAGTGCGGGCCATAATTACACAAAACACTTGTTTACGTATTTGTCATCTAAACTCTTCTCCCCGCATTCCCCCGTTTAGTATTCTACACAAGGTTCAGAGGTTGTGTTCACCTGCCACCATGGACCCAACGAATGCTATGGCAACAAAGTGCATGCTTGTGCCATTGAACACATTCAAGCCAACTCCTATCAAGTGGAGTTCACCCGCGAATCTCTCACATTGGACTTCATCAATTGCATGATGAAAATCGGCAAGAACTTCCCCGACAATGTCTATCCCGGAGCCAAGTGTGCACGTGACAATCAGATCAACACCTGGGAGAACATTCAACATTGTGCCAACAGCACCGAGGGCAACCAGTTGCTGATGAAGCATGGCCAGGCCACCAATGCGTTTATGAACCCCTTGAAGAGTGTGCCCACAGTAGTCTTCAAACAAGTAAGTAGAGAAGACCGGAGATCGAAATATATTTAACTGGACATTTTAATTTGAAATTCCCCGTTCATTGCAGCAATATGACGTCAAAACCAATGACCGCGCCCAAAGCGATTTTGTGGGCGTTTTATGCTCATACGTGTCACAACCTATGCCCAAGATCTGTGCCAGCCGCAACTCCGCTGTGAGCACCGTTGCTGTCTCTACTCCTTTCATGGCTCTCTTGGCTTACGCTTTGACCAAGCTGTTCATCTAGAAGAAAAAACAAAAGCTTAAACGTCACCACCACCAAAATTCAAGCTTTAACTTCAAATAACATTTTTAACCGCATTCTCGGCTTATAGGCCTAAGCTACGATAGATAGTTCATCGATTTGTTTTTTTTTTTATAAATATATACATATTTTTTATTTTCTATAATTGCAGCAAGAGTAAAGAAGTTTGCTCCGATACTTATTTGAAGTACGAGTATAATACAATAAATAACAAGTATACCCATGTAAATACGATGTGAAATCAAAAGATTCTCAAATAATAAATAAACAACATATTCCCTCCAAAAATAAATAAATACTATTATGTTTGCATTCAAAATACCGTTAAATTAAGGCAGAGTTATGGTGATTTCGATTCTGAAAAATCAGTTGACCCGTCGACGCAAAGAGGGGCGAAATCACAAAAAAATGAAGATTGAATTGATAAAAGGAAAATATTTTTTTTGATAAATTTATATTATTTGAATAAACAATAAAAAATTCTACACTTTTCACATTTCAAAGTCATATGTGGTTTACTTTTCAACAGTAATTGAGAAGTTTCCCATTGTAATTGAGAAAATTTCACTTTAAATTGAGATTTTACATTTGAAATTGACAAAATTTCAATTGAAATTGAGATTTTACATTTGAAATCGACTAAATTTCAATTGAAATTGAGATTTTCCATTTGAAATTGGCTAAATTTCAGTTGAAATTGATATTTTCCATTTGGAATTGACTAAATTTCAATGGAAATTGAGATTTTCTATTTGAAATTGTCTAAATTTCATTTGAAATTAGGATACTTCCACTTTAAATTGAGAAAATTCCATTTTCAATTAGGATATTTCCATTTGAAATTCAGAAAATTCTGTTTGAAATTAGAATATTTCTATTTGAAATTGAGAAATTATGAAAATAACTTTGATTTTGAAATACATGCTAAAAGCTGGAGTTGAAGGATAAATGCGCTATTTTATTGATAAATATGACCCGTGGAATCGTTAACCGTTTGTTACCGGGTTCCCGCTTTGTACCAGTGGTAACTTCCTCGCGTAGTCCAAATGTCCATTTGATAGGTGCAATAGGAATATTCGGAGTCATACAATTGGATCGGCGTAGAGGGTCATCCACTGCAGCATCTACAAACAAATGGGCTATATATTATTTATATAAACTTGAAATGGTTGCACGTTTGTTAGTTAATTTTTAATAATTATTCGTATTACAAGAACTTTATTATAATTTCTCAATTATAAATAAAAAGTTCTCAATTTAAAAACAAAATATCCTACTTTCAAACGGAATTTTCTCCATTTAAAATGGAAATATCCTAACTTAAAATGAAATGTAGACATTTTTAAATGGAAAATCTCAATTACAAATGAAATTTTGTCAATTTCAAATGGAATATCTCAATTTCAATTGACATTTATTCAATTTCAAATGGAAAATCTCAATTTCAAATGAAATTTTTGCCAATTTCAAATGGAAAATCTCAATTTCAATTGAAATTTAGTCGATTTCAAATGTAAAATCTCAATTTCAAGTGAAATTTTCTCAATTACTGTTGAAAATGGTGTGTAGTAGTATCTTCATGTTTAACAATTTTGGATTTTTTAGTGAACAGTTTTGAAAATTTAAATTTGACATATTTTAACGCTAAACGTAAAAAGTAATGCTATTATTATGGAATCTATGGGCCTTATTCATAAAAAGTTAATGAAGGTTTGAGGAACGTTTTAGCAGTGTTAAAACGTTCTTCAAACCTTTATTAAATGTTTATGAATAAAGGCCTTTAACTACAAGTATTTCAAAGTCACTCTAAACAAAATAATAGTTGCCTTTGTAATGATAAAACTTTCGGTTTTTACTTAAACAACTATTTATGTAATACTATTTATTATTTACAAAAACTAGTTTACAAAATCTGACAAAGTACTATTAAAAATACTACAGCTGTAGAGCGAAAACCTCCCGCGGAATCAGTTGTTGTGACCCTCTTCTTTGGTTTGTTACCAAGTTGCCAGATTGTCTGTCATTCGAACACACCAGTGCAAGACCAAATCAGGATGTGATATCTGATTCGCTTGGAAAGATATTCCCCTAGTTGGTGTGTTCCGCACAACTGGAAGTTCGGTGGACTGCTTTCTCTGAGATGATGTTGATGAGTCTTGGGAGAATGTCTAGAGGTGCTGCTATTGGCTGCGGATGTTCAGGCCCAGTATTATTGATGATGAAAGATGTGGTTAGGTGGTCCAAGTGGTCCTTGTACCTCTTTCGTGCGAAGAAAAACGTGAATGCAATCACGATGTTCTTGAAAATGAACATTCTGATTTTGTTGTGGTGAGACACTGGAATTGATCGCACCATGATATACAATTTACCATAACATTTCCTGCTGTTATAGTTTTTAGCTTTTTAGTTCCAGTTTCTAAAAACAAACATATTATTTATATAGCCCAAAATGTGTCCTTTCATTTGACACCCATATCGTCTTACTAGGGCTTTCAGAAAAATTACAACAAATATTTGAATAATTATATCCTTAAAAAATGTCATGTCCTTTCAAACACGAACTCGACCAGAAAATAAAAAAACTGAGTATACAATTTTGTTTTGTTTCATGTCAGCTTTCTGAATTATGTATAGATTTTCATGAATTCTGCAATATTAAAAAAGTTCCATAAAATGGAAAACTTTTAGTAGTAAAATACTTTAAATGAAATTAAATTTTAAATTAATATTAATGAAACGTTTTATATCATCATTTTCCCGATTAAATAAAGCATTTAAATTAAAAATTAAACTTTTTCCTAACCAAATAACTTTTTTTAAAATAAAATGAAACCTTTTCCGATTTATAGGAAACACTTTCCAAAACAAGTAAGAAAGTTCAGTCGGGTAAACCGACTTATGAATCATCTCACCTTGAGTCCCAAAAAAAAAATATTAGTAAATTTATTTATTATTTTGTTTTAATTAAATTATTATCAATTTAAATTGCATTTAATAACTTTAAAATATGTACTGGTATTAAAGTTATAAGCTGTTAACTGTTGGTACAAAAAGGTCCATTTGTGTGGGAGGTACCAAAAGGGGCGTGCCAATAACGCCCATTTTTCGCTGGACTCTAGTTACTATAAAAGCATTACACTGTACAAAATTTCAAGTATGTGTATGCAGGGACGTATCTAGGATTTTGGTTCGGGGGGGGGGGCCCAACCTTTTTTTCCATAACAAAGATAAACAATTAAAAAATTGCGTTTCTTCGAGTTTTTGAAAGAAATCTATCAATTATTTCATCGATTTTGACTTCATCTTTGTATATAGAAATCAAAGCCAGATAAGATAGCCCTTCTCCTTCCATTCTGTTCCGGAGATAAGTTTTTATTCTTCATAACGTCGAGAAACTTCGCTCAGAAGATGCCGCTGTCACAGGTTGGGAACATGTCCTCATCACAAACTGAAATAGCATCTAATGCATTTGATGTCTTATCATTCTTCTGCTTCCAATAATCAATCCATATACTTATTTCAGTTAAAACAGATTTTGCTGAATTTTTTAAATCGTTTTTGTAAAAAAGTGTGACTTCTTCGAAATCTTCCTTTGTTAGATTTACAACTCGTATCGGAACGACATTAAACAGACTTGTAATTATAGCTTCATGTTCGGAAAATCTGTTATTTATATGTGATATTACTTCGTCCAGATATGGTATGAACAATGTTGTCCTAAAATACGCCTTGGCATCTGAACCAGGAATATTAGCCCTATACTTTTGAGTGCCTACTCTTCTAGGTAGTGCAGCTTCTATTCCAAAACCTTTTGCAAGTTGTGTGGGTTCTTCAAACAGTTTATCAAACTCCGCATCTGAATTTCTACGCATGTCACTTAATTTAGTCGTTGCCAATTTTACGATTTCGTAAGCCTTTATTATATCTAGGTTAATCGTTTGCAAATACCGTGATAAGTTCTGTGTAATGGCCAAACCGTACTTATTACCACACCCAATATAAAGTCAAATTTACATACACGGTTGTGCAAACTCATTCCATTACTGCAACCTACATGTTAAAAAGGTAGATAGATAAGAAATCATAAATGTAATTTTAACTTAATTTTCGCCATATCTGGATATCATAAATTTAAAGCCAATCAATAATTACACCGGTCGACAAAAACAAAATTTTTTCTTGGGTTTCTGTTTTAATGCATAGAATCTGATTCTAGACGTCAAAAAACGTCAAAATCTCCAATCTTAGCTTTTAAAGTTTGTTTTTGTAAATTTTACATCGATAAGAAAGTTTTAAAGTTAAAACCTTACTAAATTAGCTATAACTTTTTAAATTATGCATCGATTTTCTTCGGAATGGGCTCGTTTAATTCATGACCGAACAGACTTTACGATAAAAATATAACATTTGTTAATTTTTAGATTGTTTTATGGGAGTTTTATTTTAAAAATATTAAAAAAAATCACTTTTTTTTGCCAATATTTTGTAATACTCGTATATCGTCGAAACCGCTGAACAGATGGAAAATGGTATTATATGAAGTTGAAGGCTACTTAATATTTAATTCTTTAAAACTTTCCTCAACCAAATCGGATAAATGGTTCTCGAGTTATGCCACTATATGTGGTTCAACCATTAATTTCTTTCCATATCACAGCTTATCGCGAGAATTTAAAGAGACAACCCTTTAGGCTAAGAAAAAAGAGAGGTTGAACCACATATTATGGCATAACTAGAGAACCATTCATCCGAATTGGTTCAGGTAAGCTTTACAAACTTCAGAATTAAGTAGCCTTCAACTTAGCACAATACAATTTTCCATTCGTTCAGCGGTTCCGACTATATCTTATAAAATATTGCAAAAAATCATATTTTTGAGAAAATTTTAATAATTTTTAAATAAAAGCCTCATAAAAACATCTAGAAGCGCATAATTGTCATATTTTTGTGATTTTATCGTAAACTCTGAAAAGTTATGAATAAAATGAGGCCATGTCGAAGAAAATCGATGCATAATTTAAAAAGTTTTAGCGAGGAAACCATGCTCTTTTCTTATTTTTAGTCGTTATTACTTTTACTGTTACCATTTTTTACGCTTTTGTATTGTTTTTTTAACGTCCTTCCAAATATTTTTCGTGTTTTTTGAGTGATTTTGAAAATTGTAAGCAGTTTATGCCTATGTTTAAAAAAATTTCGGGGGGGGGGCCCGGGCTGGTAAATTTTGGTACAAAATGGTCTATTTGTGTGGGAGGTACCAAAGGGGGCGTTCCAATTACGGCCACTTTTCTCTAGACTCTAGGTACTATAAAATCATTGCACTGTACGAATTTTCAAGTATTTTTATGCACTGGTATTAAAGTTGTATGATGGTAAATTTTGGTACAAAATAGTCCATTTGTGTGGGAGGTACCAAAAGGAGCGTGGCAATAATGCCCATTTTTTCACTGTATTGTAGGTACTGTTAAACCATTACACTGTACAAAATTTCGCGTCATTGTATGCACTGGTAATAAAGTTATAAGCTGTTAATTTTTGGTACAAAATGGTCCTTTGTGTTGGAGGTACCAAAAGTAGGGTGGCAATAATGCCTATTTTTCAATGTATTGTAAGTACTATTCAACCATTAAACTGCACAAAATTTCAGGACTTTGTATGCACTGGTAATAAAGTTATAAGCTATTTTAGCTATTTTTAACTTTTGGTTCAAAATTGTTCTTTTGTGTGGGAGACAGCAGACAGACAGACGGACGGACATTGCTCATTCGACTTAAAATGACCCAAAACGAATATCCGCCGAACATACTTAAGGTCTTACGTCCCTCCTTCGATGTGTTACACATTTGGCTCGTAGCAAATGGTATATACCCTCCTCTCTAAGGTTAGGCGATAATGAACCTTTTTCCAATTTAAATGAACCCAAAAATTTATATTTTCTCATTTCATTCGGTAAATGTTTACCTTAAATCGAATAGCTTTAATTTGGTCTGGAAATGATTGATTTAGTTGAGAAATAATTTTATTTAATTGAGTGCTTACTTATTTTAATAAGAAATACCAACAATTTTAATAACTGAAGAACTATAATTTGGGGTTTTAATTTTAATACTAATGTATTCCTTTACACCAATGTGTTCGAACTATGAAATAAATATATTTTGAAAAATGTGTTATTGAAAAAATTATTTCAAAACATACACTGACATGACTGGGCCCATTTAAGTACTTATTGGTAATGCATTATTCAATTTTTGTTTTAAAATTTCGTAGGCCTCAGTTAGTAGAACACCCACAAAAAGAAATGTTATAAATCGGAAGAGAAACACGAGTTAAACGCTTTGAGGCCCTCTAGCTCCGCCCCTATCTGACATAGGGGGCCCAAATATAAAACTTAAATTCTCTAACACCTCTTTATCTACCATGCCATGTTTGGTCGCAATCGGTTGTTTGGTTAAAAAACGGTCGCATTATCCCCTTTTTGAATTCTTACCACTGTGCAGTTTTTTTGCAAAAACAGACGAATATTCTTGGTATTTCGTCATAACTTTTACAAATATTAAGTCTCCCAAAAATTTTTAAATGTTCTGTATTTGTGAGAGTGCGACGAATATTTTGTGAAAATTGAAGAAAGTCAAGGGGGAACAATTATTTCTACAAAGGTTTTTTTCAAAAAAATCTTTCGTAAATTTTTTTTAAAAGAATCTAAAAACAAGTAAGAAAGTTTCAGTCGGGTAAACCGACTAAGGTATACCCTCACTTTGTGAGTAATGGAATGAATATTACTCGAATTATTCTGTCAATTTGTGTGGGAGGTACCAGAAGGGGTTTATCAAATACACTTTTTTTTGCTGAACATTAGATACTTTAAATTCATTGCACTGTGCCGACTTATAAGCATTTATGTGCACTGGTATAAACGTTATGAGACATTAAATTGTGGTATGATTTGGGCATTTTGTGTGGGAGGTACCAAGAGGGGCGTGGCAATAACGCCCATTTTTCACAGGGCTATAGACACTATAAAAACATTACACTGTACAAAATTTCAAGTATTTTTATACACTGGTTTTAATGTTATAAGCTGTTAACTTTTGGTGCAAAAAGGTACCTTTGTGTGGGAGGTACCAAAAGGGGCGTGACAACAACACCCATTTTTCCCTGGACTGTAGGCAATATAAAAACATAATACTGTACAAAATTTCAAGTATTTTTATACACTGTTATTAATGTTATAAGCTGTTAACTTTTGGTGCAAAATGGTGCATTTGTGTGGGAGGTACGAAAAGAGACGTGGCGACTTCGCCAATTTTTCTCGAGTTGATGACGACTAATAAGCTAATACTATGTGTGGAATTTCAAAAGATTCGAATAAGTAGTATAGCAGTTATTAAAGAATCAATATTTCACAACATTTTAACCCTTTGTGGGGGAGGTACTAGAAGGAGTGGACCAATATGGCCCATCTTCGAACTTAGCCGGAGATAGAAAAAAATATTACCACATACCAAATTTGAGGTCAATCGGTTACTCCTTTCGAGAGTTATCGTGCGCACCAGCCAGCAGACACACAGACAGACAGACAGACAGACAGACAGACAGACAGACAGACAGACAGACAGACAGACAGACAGACAGACAGACGGACGGACATTGCTCATTCGACTTAAAATGACCCAAAACGGATTTCCTCCGAACATACTTGGGGTCTTAGGTCACTCCTTCGACGTGTTACACTTTTTTCCGTAGCAAATGATATATACCCTCGTCACACTAAAGTGAGGGTATAAAAATAGAGCCCTACCGAATGTTCGGCTACGGCCAAAACTCGACATTCGGCCAATATTCGGCATTCGGCCACAAAATCAGCCGAAGTTGGCAGATTTTTTGTTCAAAAAGTACAAAAAAATAGAATTATATGACTTTTTAAAGAAAATTCTATTATGAAATCTTCATAGAAGTGTACAGAACAATATTACAATATGAACAATACTACAAAAATAGTTTGAGAAAGGACACCAAAGGAAGAAAGACAAAGAAAAACATGACTCAGTTCCTCAACTAAAAGCTCTGCAACTAGTGAAAGCATTCTTGTAAAAGTAGTACGAATAGATAATAATGACCCATTGAGTCCAAGAATCATTAAAATTTTGTTTCAAAAATTTGGAAATGGTGGCAGAAATGTACTTGTGTGCTAGAAAGCAGTTATTTATGCTGCTGGGAAGCTGTATTCAAATTAAGGAAATAGTATACAAGGTCTTAATGCAGAAAAATACTTTTTTTGTCATTATAACATTAATGTTATAATTTATGTGCTAAGTAAATAAATACATAAGCATTAGACATAAACTGATTAAATATACAATTTTTTGGTGCAAAGTAAACAATTCTTTAACAAATATAAAACATTCGGCTTCGGCCGAAAGTTGCAAATTTAGCCGAAGTTAGGCTTCGGCTTCGGCTTCAGCCTTAAAATCCGTCTTCGGTCGGGAACTAGAAATGATATAATTTAAGGAAATATTGATTAGTAAGTAATATAGCGAACATTAAAGATTTTGGTCTAAACCGTATTCGAGGCACCAATGAAGAATCTTGTCAATAGCAAATCAATGGCAGAAATACTACATTCGACAAGAATATGTGCAACAGACAAATATACACCACAGAAATTGCATCTTCTAGGTACCGTACCATCGTTATTGTTGTAATAGTTCTGCTGTATCCAACTAGTTTTCCCTGGGGAAAAACGTGTTAATGATACAGCTTTCGCTGTTGTGACAATCCGTGGCCGAGCTTCGCTCGGTCGTTCCGATTGTCGTGGGCCTGCTTAATAGCTCAACCCTAATGAGAACTTATGGGTGATTGTTAACATGAAAATCAATGTGGACAATTTAAAAGGTCAAAAAATTACCTGTTTAAAGACATAAAATAGCCAGGGAAGGAACTTCGCAGTATGTTATACATGATTTAATATTCTCAAGGCCTAACAGATGTGTGTTTCGCTCGTAGTAACAGATACGCGAACAAATATACATTTTGAACGTTTTATTGTTTTACCCAGAGGGGTTGCTTCAGTTCTGTTCATAAATTTGTGTAGGGTTGAATAGCATAGTTATACATTTATGTTATTAAATAAAATCGTACTCAAATTTCTGTTTTTTTTTTCAACACTGGACATACAAACTAATATTATTAAACAAAATATTTAAATACCCTGCAGCGAAGCGGACCAGTTCATAAATAGTTCTACACTGGTCCATGAGAATGTATGAACTAGTTCTACATAATACCCTTTGCCCAGCAAGCAACTGTTTCTTTGTTTGGATCAGTTCTGATATAGTTCAGAATGGAATAGTTTTGAATTAATTCTAGGGAACTAGCTCTGATATCGTTCTTCAGGAATATATCTAAACTACTCCAGAACTGGTTCAAACGAATGCACCCGGAGAAAAAATTATTCTTCCTAGGACAAGCCCATGTAAAAAGAAACAGTTGCTTGCTGGAAAAAATATATTATGTAGAATTAGTTCATGCTCTCTTGGTTATGGACCAGTCTAGAACCACTTTTCAGTGGTATTTTGAATGGTTTTTATTTTTATAATATTTATAAAAAATAAATTGAAATATATTTATTCTTTGAGAAACGGAAATAAATTATTTTAATTCCTAGAAAAGGAAAACTTGAAATAGTTATAATTATTATTATCATTATAACGTTTTACTTGTTCAAATTTCCACTTAAAATTTAACACAAGACTGAAATGACAAGCACCACCATAAATTCCTAACGGTAAACACTTAGAATTATTTCAATGCAGACGAAAAAACGCAAACAAATGTTCACGCTGTACAAAATCAAACAAAAGCAGCGCTGCCTAGGCAGGTTTCTTTGAATTCTCTTGTTTTTTGGCGCTCAACTGTTTCTGGCTGCATTACTTTTGCTCTAGTCTGGATCTAGTTCATTTTGGACCAGCTCAGAAGCGGTCCAACCCATGACACCATTGCTACCAGATAGTGGAAATCCGCCATTTACTGTTTATTCGCCGGTTAGTGGAAGTCAGATGTTTTCGTTGCAAATCGCTAGCTTGTAACAAAAACATGACTAATATCGGTTTCCAAAAAAAAAAAATACATACGCCCTTTCTATAATAAAACCAAAAATATGTACATATGTACATACACTGGCGATCAAAACCGAGTGCATGTTTTAAACTTGTGTACTTATTGTGGTATAACGTTTTAAATAGTTGACGGATGCTGGTAAAATGTTATGTGAAATACTTTATCATATAATCAATAAAACTAAGTACACAGAAACAAAATTTACATTGTCAAAACTGGCGAATTTCAGCAAAGTTATGTGGAAACCCTATTCACTCAGTTTTGACTGCGTTGCAAGCGCGTAGCTTACTGCGTTTCCAAAGAAATTGAAAAGTGCCGTTAGGTAAATATAGTGGTATATTTTTGTTTGTAGTATACTTCAGTGGATTTTAACTTTCATTGAGTTCGGTAATTTTCAAGATTAAGGCCGAATTAAAACAAAATAATTAAAAAATGAGAAAAATTGCAACAGATGTTGAAAATAGTATAGTCGCCATGACTGAAAGTGGAAATTCGTCACGTGTTATTGCTAAAAAGCTAAATGTGAGTCAACACACCGTAATTGCTGTCCAAAAACGACGAAATGTCGCTCCTAAATTGAATGTTGGAGGTCGTCCTAGGCTACTAAATGACTCTGATGCCCGTTTTATGTTATGTCAAATGAGAAGCAAAAGCTCCAAGACACCTAAACAAGCTGCTTTAGCAATAAACAAGAATGTTAGAGCACCAACTGCTCGTAGAGCCCTTCACAAACTTGGATACATGTCAGCAGTTAAGAAGAAGAAACCAGCTCTATCGGACAAAAACATAAAAGCACGACTGAAATTCTGTAAAAGTCACGAGAATTGGACGGTGGAAGATTGGAAACACGTCGTTTGGTCCTATGAGACAAAAATTAATCGTTTCTAAAGTGATGGGAAAGAATATTTTTGGCATAGAACTCAAGAACGTCTTCAAAAACACCATGTGAAACAAACCGTGAAACATGGTGGCGGCAGCTTAATGGTTTGGGGATGTTTTACATGGTGGCATTTGGGACCATTGGTAAGAATTGAAGGTATTATGAACAAGGAAGGCTATCTCAATATTCTCCAAACAAATTTGCCGGACTTTGTGTATAGATGCGCCTATCCTGAGAACGAAGTGATTTTCCAGCAAGATGCGGACCCCAAACATACTGCGAAAATTGTGCAACGCTGGCTCCTGGAACAAAATTTTGAGGTAATGCAATGGCCAGCACAAAGCCCAGACCTCAATCCCATCGAAAATGTGTGGGCTGTGGTCAAGAGACGATTGGCACAATATGATCGAGCACCAAGTAACATGGAAGAGCTTTGGAGCCGAGTAAAGCTTGAATGGGAAAATATTCCTAGCCAAATCATAGAAAATTTGGTTGAAAGTATGCCTAAGCGTATGAAACAAGTTATTAAAAATAAAGGATTGTGGATTCCATACTGATATCATACTTGTAAAGTCTTGCCGATAAAAAGTTCAAAACTGAGTGAATACAGTTGCATTATGTTTTTCTGTGAATTTGTTAATTTCGTTAAGTTTATTTTTTTTTGCATACTACGTTTTGTTGTAATGATAATAAATGTCACTCCTTGGGATTTCCAAAACAATCCGTCCATTATTTACATTTTTGTGATATCGTAAGTACAAATATTTTAAACATGCACTCGGTTTTGATCGCCAGTGTATGTATGCATATTATAACATTTATTTACAACTATTTATGTAATTTTTAAGTTTGTCAATTTCAGAGCTAGTCCTTCATATATGTCAAATATAAGATTCGCATGCGTCGAGCGAAGGTTTTGCCATCCCTCAGTCGCGGTCACTAGGGCTGCATTGGAATTTATGTATTTCACTACATGTGCCTTCAATTCGGGTACATTGTAACGATCGGCGAGTACTAAAAAAGCTGCTGCTGTGCCAACATTAGTATTTTCAATTAAAACAAATGTACACATACGCTTCAACTCCTGAAGATCGTATTTATCTGCTGCTGCCAATAATTCGGGGGCCAAGACATTTAATTTTGGTGCTCTTCCCGTATAAATGAAACGCAACAATTCCTGAATAATGTCCTGTTTAAAATCGGTTATTGAGACTCGACTCGATTTATTCTCAATCATTTTATGTTCGAACATAGCGGCGAAAACTTTACTGCGAGCGGACAATATGGCCTTGTGTGCCTTAAATACCGATCCGCACACATCAAGGGTTACGTCGCAGTGCTGGCCACTGTTAAATAGCTGACCCAAATCGTCTGCCAACACAGATCCATTATCAGCCGAAGAGATTAGTTCACTTATTGTTGAATCAACTATATCCATTCTACAGAGAATGTACAATGGAAATCCACCGCTGCCTTTAGAGATAAAATTTTTCTTTGTGAATGTGCGCTGTTTTACAAAATCAAATGGCGAATCAGTTTTAATTGTGTTTAGGATTCTATTATTCTTTAGAACTGCAGCAATGCTAAACATGATCTTGACATCCGCTTTCTTCCCGTTCGCGGTCAAGGTTAATGAGAGGGACATGTCCTGTCTAAATGATTCAGATTTCAGTTTTAAGCACCATCCATTTCCGACAAAATCTTCAAAAGTAGTATATATATTATTAGGATCATAATTTTTGCGAAAACAACTGTCAGGAGAATCTATATGTGCGATCCATAAATATTGAAACATATTATCTAAGGTGTAATAGCCGGAAACCTCAACTTTATTGTTGATAACTTTTTTATTAGCATTATTCGACATTTCCAAAGTTCCAAAAAATATTTGCAATATCAACAAGTTCTTTCTTTCCAAAATGTATCTGTGTGTGTGTATTTATGAGTTTATAACAAAGCAACCACGCCAACGACAATGTAATCCGTACTGACACAGCACAATAATGCAATCATACACCCAGCAAGATGATAAAATTCTTAATGATATATGGTAAAAAGGGGCATTCCCGAAACATGTGTAGAATAAATATAATTTCTTCGATCAGTCCCAATGACAATTGAATTGATAGAGGTGGGAAACTATCGATGGTACTATCGATAGTTTAATTTTTTTTGTGACTATCGATTGTTTTCTGCTAAGATTATTTAGTCCCCATTTACATGGTACTTTTTTTTAAGTAACTTATCTGCTTATTCTCTTTTGAAAAAGTATTTACGTTCACACGCGTATTTTTTTTCAATACTTATACTTATTTTCATTCGTTTTGTTTCGGCTTTTCCTGTGTGAATTGTTGTTGTTTCCCAGTGCGAACGAAAAACACAAAACGATGAGTACGATAAGTACGAGCAAAGACAAATAGAATATAAGAAGACATTCCTTCCTGTAGCGAGTAATTGTCAGTTACGAACGAATAGGAATTTGATTCCAACGAGTAAGGTTTTTCGCGGATTTTCAGAACGTTTTTCCCGAATTTTTTGTAATTGTCACAATTAAAAAATTAATATTAATCGATAAGTGCAAAAAAAGTTCAATCAATGTTCGTGGAATACTGTTTTTTCGCGTGTGACAGTTCATTCCTATTCGTTCGTAAGTGATAGATTTTGACGTTTCGGCCTGATGGAATGTCTTCTTATATTCTATTTGTCTTTGAGTACGAGTACGGCATACTTTTTTCCCCCCTTTTCCGACTGCCTCTCTCGCCAACAAAACGCCGATAAAAAAAGTATCATGTAAATGCAGACAAACACTTCACACTGTTTGATGTTAACAATCTAGTCGTGTTCTGTGCTTGTTCGTTTGTTGTATTCTTTAGGGCATCTCCTAAATACCGGTGAATGCGTCCTGCGTCTGTCAAACTCGTTTTCAAATGTATGGAAATGTACTACAGCTACCGAAATAAGCACACGGATACGCCGGATAATTTAAAAAAATCCGAATTTGACAGTGCTCTTACAACTACAACGAAAGAAAACAAAACAACAACAAAAGAAAACATAAACACAAACAGATGACAAGCAGCATTTTATTTTTTATTTTGGAACAGTGCACGAAGTAGAAAAATATTAAATATTGAATTTGCTGGAAATACCAAATACAAACTGGTAAGAATTTAATATTTTACTGTTGTAATTTATATCAAAATGTGTTTCAGGTTAACAGCGAAGAAATGATTGAAATAGCTGGGACACTGCCCACTTATGGAATACAAAGGAGCCTCTCCACAAATGTGTAAAAATCAAGAAGGGCACATGGCAAGCAATTTCTCTGAAGTTGTCAACACCAAGTAAATTCCAAAACTTTAAAATATGTACCAGCATTTTTGTATTAATGTTTGTTAATTAAACAGAAACGTGGGGAACCTATTCATGCTGCTTGGACGCAAGGAATCCATTTTCAAGAACACATTTTGATTCCGGTCGGATCTAATCTAAGAAAATCGTTAGTCCAGGTGTTTGTTCTTCCTACAATGAAGCATGTGACACGAGCTTGTTTCGAATAGTTTTTATTTCCATAGCTTTACGATGCTGCATTTGAATTCCATGTTCAACGAGGACATTTGGAAATATCAATTGAAACTGTTCAATAAACAATTCTCTACTTTGAAGCATGATAAAACACAATTTAGTCCCAACATCGCAAGTGCCGACAACTTCGATAGATTTGGTGGGCGTTTACAAAGTCAGGAGGAGAATTACAGGTCTTTACATTTTGCACAACCAATAAAGAGTTTAAGAAACATAATTTGACTTCGGTGGACAAAACCAACATCTTTAGATACTCCACGATTACTAATATTTCCGTTCTTCTCTAATGAAAAACAGCATAACAAACAAATTAAAACATATAACTACAATGCTATGGAAAAATTGCAGTTAAAAAACATTGTGTCATTGGGGTGTATACACAATAATACTGCTCGAATGCAAACTATCAAATTGCTTCAGTGCAGCTTCTACAATCTTTCCTTATGAAAACTTAGTTAGAAAGTTGAGAAGGCGAAGAAAAATGAATTGCTGTCTGAAAATGTTTAAAATTCGAATGCCTCCTGGTTTTGGAATATATTTCTATTCCTTCTTCTTTGTGGTTTGCCCAGAATATTTTCAGAACATATAAATCATCCATAATATCGATATTGCTCTGAATATCCACTCCAAATGTAGAAAAACAAAATTTTTCTGAAATGGGGATGATAAATCAGCTGTTTTCTGTTTATTGCGTATTTCGGTACAGCGCGCGTTAAAAAATTATCCATCATGCGTTTTTTTGACAGACGCTGACGCATTCACTGGTATTTAAGAGACACCCTTATACTCGTTTCAATTCGTCAAACGATGAGTATAATGAAGCGAGTATTTGGCAGTGATGATAAATTTGATACTTTAGTACTTTTTTGGTACTTTTCAGACCCTCAAAGTACCGTGATACTCCCGCGACACATTTGATACTTTTTTTTATCCAACATGCCTTTGCAAGAAAATAATATACACTTTTTCAAAAAAATATATATAAGTCGTACACATGCTCTTTCGACATGGTTCGACATATGTAGCTACGCAACGCCAAGAAATAAGTTTGGCTCTTTGTATTACAACAAAATTCAGTTTCTTTTTATTGTGTATGGAATAGCGCCTTTCCAGTTTCTAAAGTGACAAAATTTGCGATTTGACAAATTTTGCATTTTTAACGAAATAAAAAACCTATAAGAAAAGATCAAATTCGTCTAGAACCATCACGTGGGGTATAATCGTATATCAAAACGTGAAGCAATTCTAACAAGTAGCGATCCTGGATAAAATAAAATTTAAAGTCAATTAATTTTATATTAAAACTGGACCGACATGGATCACTTTTTTCTACAGATGATTTTATGCAATATGAAACATATTTCATCATAATCTGCTAAAAATGTGTTCTTTAGACAGTCAAGAATTCTAATCAGAAGGTACCTTCATATATTTAGAGACTAAATCAAGACATGGACAGAAATGCCCCATTTTCAATAGGATCAAACATGATTTTGTATCAATTTCCGTAAATATCGGTTTATATTTGCGACCCGTACGATTTTAAAATGAAGCATTTCAGATATTTAACAATTATATCTGTGCTTATTTTCCTCCAACAGGCTAGTACAAACAAAAGGTTTTATGCTGCTATAAGATTTTATTTAGTACCTTGTTATCAAGAAATTGTTCATGTAAAGAATTTTTCAACAGGGACGCTACAAAAGTAGACCGACGGGGACAGCAAACGACGCCATTTTTTTTGCCGCTCTTTTGACATTTCTCTTCAGTAAGGTTTGCCATTTCATGATGGAAAGATATACGAGCCAACAGCGAGTCGAAATTATTAAAATTTACTACCGAAATTCGGAGTCAGTGGCATCAACGTTAAGAGCGCGAAAAATCGAAAAATCATCTTCAGCGATGAGGCTCATTTCTGGTTGAATGGCTTCGTCAATAAACAAAATATGCGTTATTGGTCAGACAACAATCCACACGTACTCCATGAGTCATCATTGCATCCCGAAAAAATTAGGGTTTTGTGCGGTTTATGGGCCGGCGGCGTCATTGGGCCGTACTTCTTCCGTGATGATCAATACCGGCACGTTACTGTGAATGGGAATCGCTACCGTTCAATGATAACCGAATATTTTTGGCCCCAATTGGATGATATGGACTTGGAGGACATGTGGTTCCAACAGGACGGCGCCACAAACCACACAGCGAATGCCCGTGTGGCCATGCAAAAGAAATCGAGTTCCGTAAATAATGGCATCGAACGTAGTTTCACAGGAATAAAGAATTTTATTGATATCCAAAACCGTTTTTCTTTTATTTAAAAAAACTTTAGCGCTCTATTTGCCAAACCCGGTATTACTGGATCTTACTAATTTGTATCTGAATATTTCAAGAAGAATTTAAACAAATTTTAAAAACGAAATAACACAAAGCATTAGGCGACATACGCCTTGCTTTGCCGTTGTCTGTTTTCTTACAGACAACGGCAAAGCAAGGCGTATGTCGTTTCATGTTTTGTGTTATTTCGTTTTTATACTCATATCCCTGAAGATGTTCTTCAAAAAAGGAAAAAAGGACAGATATGTTACTAGTTTGAAGTAAAAAGCAACTAGTATATTTCTATACACAAACTAGTCATTTTGGCTGCAGGGGTAGTGCAGTGTACACTGAAATCGAGTATTTTTGTTTTGGTATACAGTGCTTGAATGAGTGTACTTCTCTAATGTCTTAAGACATATCTGTCCTTTTTTCATATAACGAACTATCGATTTTAACATTGGCTTGTCATAGGCACCCAACTAGTTCATTTGTTTACAATTCAGCACTAGTTAATATCTAGTTCAGTTATTACTATATTTGAGAATAAGAGAGTACAAGATAATGGTGGTGCGAGAGAGACACATTTACTCTGCCACCACCAAGCGAGTACTTGTTCGTAAAGCAGTTCAGACAATCGTTTTTGCTTATTTATCTGCTGCTGGCGGCAGAGAGACGAACGTGTCGATCTGCAACCACCTTGTAGGAATCATGCAAGTACTGTAAAGCAGCTCAAATAATCGTTTTTGCTGACAGATATGCGAATGGGTTTGCATAGGTCACATTGCAACTAGCTTATGACTGGTTCAATACGCAACTAGAAATGATTTTAGCTGCAGGGTTGTTACTTATTTGTTTTGAAACCTGTTTGGTGGTGACTGTTCTCTTCACTCATGCATTTGTTTTGTCAAAATAGAGTGTGTGACAGTAAGTATTTGATAAACAACTGAATGTCTTGAAAGACCACTCAAGCCATTAATTTCAAAGGTTTAGTCGATATTAAATATTCTAACCCATGTGTAAATTTTTTTTTATTTTCTCAGGCTAAGGTCAAAGATGGACTATGTTGGTCCACTCCTTCGAGTACCTCCTCCACGAAGGACAAAAATTTAGTGAAATATTGATTATCCCATAACTTATATACTAATACCCAGAATCTTTCACTATTCCATCATCTTTATTAATCGCTATCAGTTGCCATGCCGCTTTTGGTACCTCCCATACAAATGGAAAATTTTGCACAAAAAGTTCCATAGAAATACTTGACTTTTTGTGAGGTGTAATGCTTTTATAGAACTTACAGTCCCGCACAAAATGACCGTTATTGCCACGCCCCTTTTGGTACCTCCCATACAAATGGATAATTTTGCACAAAAGTAAACGGTTTATAACCGGGATTCCTACACATAACAAAACTTGAAATTTTGTACAGTATAATGTTTTTGTAGTACCCATAGTTTATTAAAATATGGGCGTTATAGCCACGCCCATATTTTAATCCCAAACAAAATTGCCAAAATTAAAAAATATTTTTTTGAATTTCCCTATATTTACAATATGGGTCATAATTTATACACTTAATTATTGTCTTCTTACATGTAGGCAAAAATGTTTGCGGATTTTATTCTATTTTTTATAATTTTTTTTGTACCAGCAAAAGACGATTTTGTGGAAAAAAATATTTTTTTTAATTGTTTTATCGACAGTTCTGTTTCTACTTGAACGTGATGTTTTCAGCATTCTAAACCTCATAATTTCCTTTAATTTATTCCGGCTTTTTCGAGCTTATACTTCAAAAAATATGGTCCAAATACTAAATACAATCTATACAAAAATCATGTTTAGGTCTCGGAAACTGCATGGTGATTTACATTCTTATGAAAAATAGAAAGCACATTTAAAGAATTTTTTTTTGAAAAATAAATGAAAATTTTTTTTACAAAGCGGAATTATTTTGAAATAATAATAAAAACAAACCGACCTTGAAGATTGTAAAATTTTCAAAAGAGTGAATTTTGAGAAATATTGGTTTATTAAAAAGATTATGGGCCTGTTTTTGTAACTTATTTTTTGTCACTTCGCACGTCTATTGGCAAGCGAATGAAATTTTTGGTTTTTGCACACTTTGTTTTGATTGTAAAGAAAGAAGCTTTCAATTATCGCCAAGACAACAACGAACGAAATGAAATGTCAAATTAGACGATCAGAAAAATTCATTCGTGTCGGTTATGTTTACCGCCCTTTTGAATGATAAAGTGAAAATTGTTGGATAAATGAATAAAAAATGGATAAATGAACCAAACAACATACACATGTATCTTTTGCTGAAGTATCCACCAAAATTTCAAAAAATGTCTTTTTATTAGTTTGTATAAAATGTTTTGAAATCTTACAACCACACTGTTGCTTTTTGCATTTTTTCGTAATACCTTAAATTAGGTGACCCAAACAATTGTTTATTATACCTATCGACCTAGAATATCTTTCTGAATTGGTTTGGTTTTGTCCGTCCGTCTGTTTATAAATGTATCCTTGTTACCGAGTACAGGTCACAATTATGCTCAGATCACTAGGAAATTTAGCAAGAACTTCCTTTTTAACTCAAGGACTTACTAAAATGGGTGCAGAAGGTTTCCGATTTATATATAGCCCCTATATATACATAAATGATCTATCAAACAAACAATTGTGTTTGTTTTCGGTTTTTTAATTATTTCTCATCGTCTAGAAACAGCTGTTGCAACTTTTACAGCTGTTAGATAGGGTTGACCCGTTCTGATATTTTCGTGTGGAAAAACCTTTAAGAAATATCAATAACAACATGAAGGTAATATTGGTCTTTGACAGGAAGACGATGAAGAAAAGAGCTTTCTTACCCAAACGATAAGTGACAATGAACCAAATTAAAAACATGATCACTTGGGTGAGAATAAGAAGAAGAAAATTATTGCTTGGGTAGCTATCGCACGTCTGCGTTTTGGTACATTTAGCTGAACAGGCTGTATATATTTTTATCGGTATATGCTATCAATATACCTTTTTGAAAAATGTTGGTAAACATTTGCACTTCTAATGAAAAATAGAAAACAAATTTAAAGAGCATTTTTCTATTTTTTTTATTAAAAATATATTAAAATTAGTTTTTTTTTTTTAAATTAGCGATTATATTAAATTGTGCCAGCAACCCACCGGAATTATTAAAAACAGACACTATAAAGATTTAAAAATTTCCAAAATTGCGAATTTTGAGAATTACTGGTTTTATAAAAAAAATATATTTATTATCGGTCTAAGCTGTCAATATGGACCTTTTGGACAATTTTCATAGCATCAATCAATGTATGTGTTACATTACTGGGTTAACATTGATGCAATAAAATATTTAATTGAAATTATCGATTTTTTTTCAATAACAAATTATTTGAAATTAAAATTAGTTTTTTTTTTTTAAATTAGCGATTATATTAAATTGTGCCAGCAACCCACCGGAATTATTAAAAACAGACACTATAAAGATTTAAAAATTTCCAAAATTGCGAATTTTGAGAATTACTGGTTTTATAAAAAAAATATATTTATTATCGGTCTAAGCTGTCAATATGGACCTTTTGGACAATTTTCATAGCATCAATCAATGTATGTGTTACATTACTGGGTTAACATTGATGCAATAAAATATTTAATTGAAATTATCGATTTTTTTTCAATAACAAATTATTTGAAATTTTTAAATTAATTGATATTGTTGGTAAGTTGACCTATATGCTGTTTTCAAATTTTGTTGTTATTTGATTAGTGTTGTTCATTAGATTTCAATATTTATTTTTCTCGATATTTCGATTACCTTCGCTAGTCATCTTCTGCAGATATTAAATTGATCTTTAAAAAATATTTAGTTTTTTAAAAAAAACCGAGTCTTTCAAATTGAGCATTCCTTTGTTTTATCATTTCGAAAAAAGGGCATCAAAAATACACAACCAGAGATGTGGTTTCTGGTTTATTATAATAATTATGATAAAGGACATTTTTCGATTTTTCACTCTGTTAGAAATTAATTAAAGCATCTGTGACAAATTGTTTCGCGGACAAAGCAAACCTTTAAAATTCCTTAACTTATCCCACATTCGCCTTGATGTAGGTACATGTAATGGTATACATAGATATGTAGGACAGCCAATACAGAAACTTGATGACGTACTCACTCACTTACAACTTACAACTTCCAACACAGAGTAGTAGTCGTAGATGAGTCCCAATGAAATCATAATTTATGCAAATTAATTATCATAAATCACAACCGAAATCTTAATAAACAATCTAACAATCAATGAGATAACTTTTATATGAACTTCAAACCAAATGGAAGTAATCCTAAAACATGATAAAATACTTCCCTCCCCCTTCCCATCCATTCAATCGAAATGGTTCGCCACAATAATTGTGGGGCTTGTGAAATTTGGAATAAGCGTTTAATATAAATGCGGTTAGGGTTTAAAACAAATTTCGTTGAAACTGTATTTTCCTTCTAAATTTGGCCGAAATTGCATTTCACTGCTAAAAATTTCGTCGAAATTTTTTAAAAAAAATCATTTGAATTTTTTTAGATTTTTTATTTGAAATTAGACATTTTTAAAATTCAATTTGAAGGAATTTTAACAACATTTTCTGGAGAATAACAGTTTCAACGATTTATCTAGATAAATGCAATTTTAACAAAATGTTGTACAAAAGTAAAATTTCTGTGAAATTTTTGGAAATAAAAACAATTTTGAACAATTTCTATTTTTTTAGAAAACATCAGTTGCAACGAATCTATGTAATTTCAACGAAATTTTCGTTTGTAAAAAATTTTGTTTCAACAAAGTAGTCTAGATGCAATTTCATCGAAATTTTGTAGAAAAATGTAGTAGCAACGTAATTTTTTAGAGGACAGCAATTTCAAAGAAATTTTCAAGAATTATTGAACTTAAAGAATAATGCATTTTTATATGGAATTTTGTAAAAAAAAACTTCCAACAAATATAGAAGAAAAATGCAATTTCAATGAAAATTTGCAGAAAAATATTTACAATATTAACTAAATTTTCAAGAACAGTACAATTACAACAACATTTTCAAGAAATATGAAATTTGCAGAAAAATTCATTTGTAAAAATACAGTTTCAACAAAATTACATAGCAAAATTTAATTTCATCGAAATTTTGTAGAAAAATGTAGCGACATCGTAATTTTTAGAGAACAGCAATTTCAACGAAATTTTGTAAAAATACAATTTCAACGAAATTTTGAAGAATAATTTAATTTCAAAGAAAAATTCCATTTTTATATGAAATTTTGTAAAAAATATGAAATTTCAAACTATAGTTTAAGAAATGCAATTTATATGACATTTTGTAGAAAAATACAATAACAAAATTTTATTTTAAAGACATTTTTAGAAAATTTGAATTAATTAATTCAACTATTTTTCTAGATAAATGCAACTTGAACAAAATTTTTAGAAAAGTGTAATTCCAAATACAAATTTCAACAAAATCTTCCTGATATATTAAATTTCAACGAAATTTGTAGAAAAATTCATTTGTCAGAAATGAAGTTTCAACAAAATTGTTTAGAAAAATGTAATTTCATCAAAATTTTGTAGAAAAATGCAATACCAACGTAATTTTTTAGAGAAATTAAAAAAAAAACAATTTTTGTATGAAATTAGGTAAAAAATCAAATAAAATATAATTTTCTAGAAAAGTTTAAATTTGAAGGAATTTTAACAAAAGTTTTTTGGAGAAAAACAGTTTCAAAGTTTTCTAGACAAAGGCCATTTCAACGAAATTTTTTAGAAAATTACAATTTTCCAAATAAAAACAAATTCAACCAAATTTTGTAAAAAAAAAGAAAAATTTCAACAAATCTTCTAGAAATATTTTAACGAAATTTTGCATAAAAATGCATTTGTAAAAAATGCAGTTTCAACAAAATTGTCTTAAAAGTTGAAATTTCATCGAAATTTTGTAGAAAAATGCAGTACTAAGAACTCAATTTGAACATAATTATGAAGAATAATTTAATTTCAAAGAAAAATTAATTTTTGTTTGGAATTTTCTATAAAAATATGCAATTTGAAACAAATTTAGAAGAAAAATGTAATTTAAAAAAAATCTTGTAGAAAAATACAATAAAAATTCTTAAGAAAAGTGTAATTTTAAAAAAAATTTTGTGGAAAAATTTACTTTTGTTGAAATTTTCTAGAAGAGTTCAAATTTGAAGGAATTTTAACAACATTTTCTGGTGAGAACAGTTTCAACGATTTTTGTAGATAAATGCAATTTCAACGAAATTATGTAGAATATTACAATTTCCAGGAAATTTTCCAAATAAAAAAATTCAACCAAATTTTGTAAAAAAAGAAAAATTTTAACAAATCTTCTAGAAATATTTCAACGAAATTTTGCATAAAAATTCATTTGTTAAAAAATTCAGTTTCAACAAAATTGTCTAAAAAATTGCAATTTCATCGAAACTTTGTAGAAAAATACAAACGTAATTTTTTAGAGGACAATAATTTCACGGAAATTTTCTAAAAACACAATTCCCATGAAATTTTAAAGAAAATATAATTTTAAAGAAAAATTCAATTTGTCTGCAATTTTATAAAAAACATACAATTACAAATTTAAAAAAATATAATTTCTGTGAAATTTTGTTGAAAACGGCAAAATTTTAAGATAACCAAAATTTCAACTACATTTTCTAGAAATATACTTTTTCAACGAAATTTTGCAGTAAAAATCATTTGTAAAAAAATCAATTTTAACAAAATATTTCAACATTTCTATAAAATGTTTTTTAGAAGTTTTTTGTTAATTATCGATTTAATTTTTAATTAGATTTATTTATTGAATGTTTTCAGATTCGAATTGTTCAGCTTTTTCGATCAACTCTTCCTTTCGAAAGAGAGGTTTTTGTGGTGTATTGGAAAAGATAAGACACTGCGCTCGCTCTGAAAGCCATGTAAACACAAAAAATACTATGCTTACTGAAATGTAGTAAAGTCTTTCTAATCGTCCAACTAATCTTAGAATCCACGCCATCTACTGGCGATTGGTGTAGAGACAACTGTGTCGAACTGGCAACCCTTACCAGTCACATGGGTGGTGAAAATGGTTAATTTAAGTCTTGCTTGGAGCTTTGACTGTGTGACTTGTACGCTTTCTTCGTAGGTATATAATTCCCATATGCAAATTTCGTTGTAGATTGGTATATATACAAGTGATGATCGCCACAACTACAAGCTCACACTGTGTGTCATATATAAGACCCTCTGATGATATCCCCGCACAGGATTGAAATACGTATAAGGGTATGTGTTTACATGGCTTTCAGAGCGAGCGCAGTGTCTTATCTTTTCCAATACACCACAAAAACCTCTCTTTCGAAAGGAAGAGTTTGATCGAAAAAGCTGAACAATTCGAATGTGAAAACATTCAATAAATAAATCGAATTTCTATAAAATTTCATTCAAATTGGATTTTTTAGAAAGTTTGATCAAATTGCATTTCTCTAAAAAAAATTGGTGTATTTTTCTTGAAAATTTTGTTGAAATTTCATTTATTACAATATTTGAAATTTCAGTATTTACAAATGTATTTTTCTGCAAAATTTCGTTGAAATTTCATATTTCTAGAACATTTAGTTGAAATTGTATATTTATTTATTATATTTGTTTGAAATTGCATATTTTTTAAAAAATTTTATACAAAAATGAATTTTTCTTTGAAATTAAATTATTCTTCAAAATTGATTGATTTTTTTTAATTGTTTTTTTTACAATATTTCGTTGAAATTGCATATTTCTAGAAAATTTCGTTGAAATTTAATATTTTACAAATGAATTTTTCTGCAAAATTTGTAGAAATAGCACATTTCTTTAAAATTTACTTAAAATTTTATTTTTCAATTTTTTTTTACAAAATTTCATTGAAATTACATTTTTCTTTTAGATTTGTTTGAAATTTGTATATATATTTTTTTAAATTGCAGACACATTTATTTTTTGTTTGAAATTATATTATTCTTCAATATTTCGTTAGAATTGATTTTGTAGACAGTTTCTTTGAAATCCTTGTCCTTTAGAAATTACGTTAGTATTTCATTTTTCTACAAAATTGAATTTTTCTACTGCATTTTTTTAAAAACGGATTTTTCCTGCAAAATTTTATTGAAATATTTTTAGAAGGTTTGTTGAAATTGTTTTTATTTTTAAAAAATTTGGTTGAAATTGTTTTTATGTGGAAAATTTCGTTAAAATTGTAATTCTATACAAAATTTCGTTGCTATTGAATTTATCTAGAAAAATCGTTGAAACTATTTTTCTCCAGAAAATGTTGTTAAATTTCCTTCAAATTTCTAGAAAATATCATCGAATTTGATTTTTTTACAAAATTTTATACAAAAATTCACCTTATTTAATATTTAAAATTTTTATTTTACAAAATTCGATACAAAAATGAATTTTTCTTACAAATTAAAAATATTTTTTCAAAATTTCATTGAAATTGTTTTTTTTACAGAGTTTCGTTGAAATTGCTGTTCTCTAAAAATTACGTTGATACTACATTTTTTACAAAATTTCAATGAAATTTAATTTTTCTAGTTAATTTTGGTTAATTTTGTATTTTTACAAACCTTTTTTTTTGCAAAATTTTATTGAAATTAAAATTTTTTCTAAATTTGTTTGAAATTAATTTTTTTTATTCTTTTTTATTCTTTGAAATTAAATTATTCTTAAAAATTATTTGCAATTGTTTTCCTCTAAAAAATTACGTTGGTACTACATTTTTCTACAAAATTTCGATGAAATTGCATTTACTAGACAACTTTATTGAAGCTACATTTTTACAAATGAATTGTTCTACGAAATTTCGTTGAAAGAAAATTTTGTTAAAATTCCTTCACATTGAACTTTCTAGAAAATTTCATAAAAAATTATTTTTCTAAAAAATTCCATCAAAAGTTAATTTTTCTACAAAAATTCTTTTAAATAACATTTTTTAAAGAATTTTTATTCAAAATTTCATTGAAATTGCATTTTCCTCTAAATTTGTTTGAAATTGCATTTTATACAAATGAATTTTGCTACGAAATTTCGTTGAAATTGCATAGATTTTGTTGAATGAATTTTTCTAAAAAATTTGGTTGAAATTGTTTTTATTTTGAAAATATCGTTGAAATTGCATTTATCTAGAAAAATCGCTGAAACTGTTTTTCTCCAGAAAATGTTGTTAAAATTACATCAAATTTAACTTTTCTAAAATATTGTATTGAAATTGATTTCAAAATTTCGCTAAAATAAAACGTTTCTTGGAAATTTTTATGGTATTTTTATTTACAAAATTTTATTGAAATTGCACTTTTATTCTAAATTTGATCTGCATATTGTTTTTTTTACAAAATTTCATACAAAAATGCATTTGCGGAAACTGCATTTTTAACAAATGAATTTTTCTACAAGATTTCGTTGAAATTTAATATTTCTAGAAAATTTAGTTGAAATTGTATTTCTCTACAAAATTTGTTTGAAATTGTTTTTATTTGGAAAATGCTTTTGAAATTCCATTTTTCTACAAAATTGAAAGTTGAAATTGCAATTATCTAGAAAAATTGTTGAAACTGATTTTCTCTAGACAATTTTGTTAAAATTGCTTCAAATTTAAAGTTTCTACAAAATTTCATCGAATTTTAATTTTTCTACAAAATGTCTTTTCTTGAAAATTTTTATTGCATTTTTCTACAAAATTTCATTAAAATTTAATTTTTCTACAAAATTTCATTAAAATTGCATTTTCTACAATATTTCATTAAAATTACATCTTTCTTTTAAATTTGATTGAAATAGCATATCATTTTTTTTTTTGCAAAATTTCATACAAGAATATTTTTTTTAAATTATATTATCCTTCAAGATTTCGTTAAAATTGGTTTTTTTTGTTAATTTTGTTGAAATTGCTTTCTTGTTTGTGCAGCATTTTTCTGCAAAATGCAAATTCTGCAAAATTTCGTTGAAATTTTAAATTTCTAGAAGATTTTGTTGAAATTGAATTTCTTTACAAAATTTGGTTGACATTGTTTTTGTTTGGAAAATGCGGTCGAAAAATGTCGTTAAAATTGCAATTATCTAGAAACATTGTTGAAACTGTTTTTCTCTAGAAAATGTTGTTAAAATTGCTTCAAATTTAAATTTTCTAAAAAAATTAATCGAAATTTTATTGTTCTACAAAATTTCTTTAAAATAACACTTTTCTTTAAAATGCATTAAAATTGAATTCTTCTACAAAATTTCATTTAAATTGCATTTTTCTTTTAAATTTGGTTGAAATTGCATACTTTTTTTATAAAATTGCATACAAGAATAATATTTTTGAAATTAAATTATTCTTTAAAATTTCGTTAAAATTATTTTTTTTTTGGAAAATTTTGTTGAAATTACTTTCCTCAAAAAAATATGTTGGTGCAGCATTTTTCTGCAAAATTTCGATGAAATTTTAGTTTTCTTGACAATTTTGTTGAAACTGCGTTGTTTTTTCCAAAATTATGGAATTGCATTTTTCTCTTAAATTTTGTTGAAATTGCCTATTGTTTTTTACAAAATTTCGAACAGCAATGCATTTTTGCTTTCTTCTAAAATATTACGTTAAAGTACTGCATTTTTCTACAAAATTTCCATGAAATAAATTTTGTAGACAATTTTGTTGGAACTGCAATTTTTAAAAATGAATTCTTCTACGAAATTTCGTTGAAATTGCATAGATTTTGTGGAAATTGAATTTTTCTACCAAATTTTGTTGAAATTGTTTTTTGTTTTGAAAACTTCGTTGAAATTGCATTTATCTGGAAAAATCGTTGAAACTGTTTTTCTCCAGAAAATTTTGTTAAAATTACATCAAATTGAACTTTTGCACTGAAATTGATTTTTCTACAAAATTTCGCTAAAATAAATTTTCTTGAAAAATTTTTACAAATTTTTTATTGAAATTGCACCTTTCTTCTATGTAAAGATGATTTGCATATTGCTTTTTTAACAAAATTTCGTATAAAAATGCATTTGCTGAAACTTAATTTTTTACAAATGAATTTTTCGGCAAAATTTCGTTGAAATTTAATATTTCTAGAAGATTTTGTTAAAATTAAATCAATTTAAATCTTTAGAAAATTTTGTTTAAATTGCTTTCCTCAAAAAAAATTATGTTGGTACAGCATTTTTCTACAAAATTTCGATGAAATTTTAGACTTCTTGACAATTTTGTTGAAACTGCGTTTTTTTGCAAATTTCGTTGAAATTGCATTTATCTAGGAAAATCATTGAAAATGTTTTTGTTTAATTTTTTAAATTTCCTTCAAATTGAACCTTTCTAAAAAATTTCATCGAAATTAAATTTTTCTAAAAAAATTATTTAAAATAAAACTTTCCTAGAATATTGTATTTTCTTAAAAATTTTATAAAATTGCATTTTTCTCTTAAATTTGGTTGAAATTGCATACTGTTTTTTACAAAATTTAATACGGCAATGCATATTGACTTTCTTCTAAAAAAAGACGTAGTATGTACTGCATTTTTCTACAAAATTTCCATGAAATCATTTTTGTAGACAATTTTTTGAAACTAAACTTTTTACGAATAATTTTTTCTGCAAAATTTCATTGAAATTGAAAATTTTCTAGAAGATTTTGTTGAAATTGAATTTTTCTAAACAAATATGTTGATTTTTTTTTTGGAAAATTTCACCTTTTTTAAAAAATTTTGTTGAATTTGTATTTATTTAGAAAAATCGTTGATATTGTTTTTTGTTAAAATTCCTTCAAATTGAACTTTTCTAGAAAATTTAATCGAAATTTAATGTTTCTGCAAAAAATTTTGTTAAAATAACATTTTTGTTGAAAATTTTGAAATTATTTAGTTTGAAATTGTCTTTTTACAAAATTTCATATCAAAATTAATTTTTCTTTGAAATTCAATAATTCTTCAAAATTTCGTTGAATATTTTTTTAGAAAATTTCGATGACATTGCTGAACTCGAAAAAATTTCGAGGACAATTTTTCTGGACAATGTTTGAAACTGCATTTTTTAAAAAAAGAATTTTTCTTTTTTTCGTTGAAATTTAATATTTTTAGCAGATTTCGTCAACAATTTCCTGGAAGTTGCCCTTTTCTACAAAATTTCGTTGAATTTACATTTATCTAGAAAAATCATTAAAACTGTGTTGCTCCAGAAGATGTTGTTAAAATTGCATTTCTCTACAAAATTGCTTTTTTTTAGAAAATTCCTTCAAATTGAACTTTTCTAGAAAATTTCATCGAAATTGATTTTTTCTACAAAATATTGTTAAGATAAAATGTTTCTTGAAAATTTTTTGAGAAAATTTTCGTTTAACGTGATCGTCGACCGTGAATGTGATCTTTAATCCCGCCAGTGACCGTGGTCATCGAGCTCCGTTCATCGAAATTTTACCCGAACATTGTCAATAATACTGCGATCTGTCATCGACCTTTAACCCGATCAGATGACTAATACATTTTATTACTTTTTCGATCTTAAGTGGTCCGGAAAAATTTAATTTCGAAGAAATTTAAAAAAAATAAATTTGAAACAATTTTTTTGGAAATTAAATTTCGAAGAAACTTTCTAGATAGATGTGATATCGAAGAAATTTTGTAGAAACATGCAATTTCTACAAAATTTTCCAAAAAGACGATATATTCAATAAAAATTGTATTATTGACAAAATTTAAAAAAAAAATGTCATTTTGGCGAAGTTTTCTAGAAAAATGCCAATGTTGACCAACATTTTCCATAAAACTGCGATTTCTATTAAATTTTCAATGAAAATACATTTTCAAAGAAATTTTACCAAAAAAAGCATTTTAGCTGATTTTCTATAAAAACTAAATTGAAATTTTCTATAAAGAATAAATCCGGTAAATATCCAATTTTGATGAAATTAAAATTTTCTATAAAAGTATAATTGGATGACATTTTGTAATTATAAAATTGCAATTTATAAAAGAAATTTTTAAATACGATTAATATTCTTCAAAGCGATTAAGAGACAGAATTAAATATGTTATTTGAAGTGAAATGCTTGGGAAAATAAGAAGTAATAACTATTCTGCAATGGATTTAGGCACTTATTTTGTTTTTGAATTTAAAAAAAATTAAAAAAGTTTGAAGACTATTTTTAGAAACTATGTATTAGAATAATAATTTATGTTGTCTTAAAACCGCACAAATTCCATTGAATTCGGCTAATTAATTAATTTTTCGTAAGACAATTTTTTTGACATTTTCAAAAGTCAAAATCCGCAAGTCCGGTGTATACGTTGCACAGTGGGAGGAAATAAAAAGGAAGATAATTCGGCCGATTCTTAGCCAGAAAACCGATTACGACAAAACTTGGAATGTTTGTGGAGAAGTTTAGTTTTGAATGTAGGACGGAGCTGCAGGGTATCATAGTTAGCCATAATTACAATTTCTAATCGAATTTAGAAAAGTTTTTTTTAATAAACAAATTGATTTAAAATAAGTTTTCTTAAAAAAATATTAGCAATTCATTTTCACGCCAAAGGACTCTGTACGAAACTGTTATTATGGGCACTACTTTTTTGAAAAATGAAGCAAAGCACTATGCTAGCACTTGAACCCACCCATCCATCTTTGCTCCACTCATTTCCACTGTAATTGAACTATTACCAAAACTCAGCGAAATAGCAGTCATAAAATAAATCTCAATCATAGGCATCAAAACAGTATTGGAATTATCAACGATTACGATATAGAGTTGGGATTACTGGTTAGCATTGCTTACCTGTCAGGTTCATGCTACGTATGAACCTATATTTCCTCTGTTTTGACAATTGATTACTGCCGATGTAATCTAAACGTCATTTGTTATTCGAGAATAAATCCAGCGATAAACAGCTGACGTTAAAGGGTTAACACGGGGAGGGGAGCTCGTTGTTTGTTATTTGTTAATGATACACGCCCGTATCGATGCAACGCCACTGTTGCCGGGCAAGGCCAGGCCATGGAGCTGTCTATTCGCCACATTGTTCCATTCCAATTGATTGTGAAAAAACAATTTACCTGACAAACACTTGACACTCGACTCAAATCGACTTGTTTGTGTCAGCGGACGCTAATCACTGCGATAATCACTGTTTTTGTGGTGACAATAGTTATTCGGCGTTGTTTATCATCAATAACTCAAGTGGCCGCAAGTGGTTATTTATGGTCCATAGTTTAGGTATCCATCCAACCGCACTGGATCACTGGAGAATATGGAAATATTATTTATTATTACAGGAGTTTTATTATACCAGTAGCTATTCAAATTGTACAATAAAACGTTTGAATATTTTGCCCCAATTAGTCTCAATTTTAAGAACAAAGAGGTACTAATATACTAATTAATATACATATAAAGCGGTACGCTTCGCATCCCTCATCTTTATTTTATAGATATAAAAATTAAGTATATATATTCAGATAAAGCAATTGTCAAATATCTGAAGTATTTGTTAAAATCTCTAATTCGAGATTTTAAATATTTCCAAATATCTAATATAATATTTGCCTGCTTGCTTTAATTTACTTTGGTTAACAGTTGTTTTTGGAATATTATGGAGAAGTGAGTTTCACAAAGAATTCTCATTCGCTTGTGTGTAGAAATCTACGTTAAAGAGCTCCGTACATCCAATACAACTGCACACGCAAAAATAAAATTCGTTTCTGCGAAACGAAATATTAGAAAACTAAACTTCTCGTTAGCCGCAACTGAAATTTCGTTTGTTGTGAGAGAAACTTATTTCGCGTAAGCTATTGTTTGTTCTGACCAAAAGAAATTTCAGTCGTCGTAAATGAGAGTTGTAGTTGTCTAATATTTCGTTTCGCAAAAACGAATTTTTTCTTTGCGTGCAGCTGAACTGATGATAACGAGCGTCACGAGTTCACTAAGAAATGATGATCCAGTATGTGTGCTGCCAATTTTTAATACATTTTTATACACCGCCAAGTTTAAAATATTTTTTTCTATATAAAAATATAGAAACAAAATGGTCTTGAAGCCGGGAGAATATCCGGTACGGTATTTTTTCTCCACTTTTATCTAAAACAAGTAAAAGCGTTAAGTTCGGTCATGCCGAATCGTATATTCCTCCATGGATATGGAGCAAATAATGGAACGATCCTTTTTATCCCCAGCCAAAAGTGTAACACATCGAAGGAGTGACCTAAGATCCCAAGTATGTTTGGAGGATCATTTCGATTTTCGATTTCGATTAAGTCATTTGAGCAATATCGGCCCGTCCGTCTCTCTGTCTGCTGGTGTTGCGCACGATAACACTCGAAAGGATTAACCGACAGACTTTAAATTTGGTATGCGGTAATATTTTTCTCTACGTCCGGCTAAGTTCGAAGATGGGCCATATTGGTCCACTTCTTCTTGTATCGGGTCCGTCAATAAGAGCGCTACAAAAGTTTTTTTTTAAATAAAACAAAAACGGTTTTGGATATCAATGAAATTCTTTATTCCTGTGAAAGTACGTTCGATGCCATTATGTATGGAACTCGATTTCTTTTGCATGGCCACCACGGGCACGCTTGCAGAAGTCCAGACGCTGAACCCAATTTTCGACGGTTTTCAAGCATAAATCGACCGATACTGCTGCAATTTCACGTTCGATATTCGTACGAAGTTCATCAATCGTCGCTGGCTTGTTGGCATAGACCAAAGACTTGACGTAGCCCCACAGGAAATAGTCTAACGGCGTCAAATCGCACGACCGAGGCGGCCAATCGACTGGACCATTTTGTGAGATAACACGTTCTCCAAACTTGGTTTCCAATAAATTGATTGTGGCATTCGCTGTGTGGCTTGTGGCGCCGCACAGTGTCGTGATTTCATATAAGAGGTGGCCAAAAATAGAAGGAGCCGTCGCAGGTGAATGAAATTTTGCATAAGTCGTGTTTTTCGGTCGGAAAGAATAAAAACGAAGTTTTGGAAAAATTGACTAAAGGACAGATATAGCCCCCATATATATGGTTTGTCCGATTTGTCCCTTTAGCCCTATAGAAGCTGTACTTTACATCCAATTGTTTTGAAATTTAGCATGGTAGAGTTTCTTGACCCCTAGACCAGAATTGCCGAATTTGAAGAAAATCGGGTCAGATATAGATAAAGCTCCCATATATATGTTTAGTCCGATTTGGCTACAGAACGAATCGTTTGTAAAGAAAATAGGCTCAAATTTTGAGGTTCACCCTTATTTTCAATATTGATTTGTTTTTAATTTTCGTTTATTTTTTGGATTTTTATAACATATATTTTGAACATAATGGTAAATGTTCAAAAAAGCATTTAGTTTTCCATAATATATTTACAGCAAATCATAATACATTTTCACACATTGCGAAATTAACTTTTTATTTATTTCAGTTAATATGTAATAAATACAGATATACTCGTAAATACGAACAAATATACTACTCACTATCGCTTTCCGATTCCTCCTCTAATTCATTGTTACAATTTTCGCTCGCAGTTATATACTTTTTTAAATCACCCATATCACACCTTTTTACAAGTCTTTTTTGGATGTGGATAGAAATCGATGGTTCTGATTGGATAATAAGATATGCTATTAAGTCTTTATTACAATCAACTCTACTTCGTTTTCTCGTGTGTCTTAATCGTGCATTTCTTATGATTTTGTGACTTGATTCTAAAGCCTCTTCTGACAACATTCCAATTGGAATGGTCGAATATTTGATAAAATCGATACCATGTATTAAAATTTTGTGCATTGTTGCAGGCATGTAGTACCAAGGATACAATTCGAAGTATAAAAGAGCGGTTTCTTTTAAAAGTTTTTCAAAATTTGTCACATTAATGGGCAGTCCACACGAAAGGGTTCTTAAGATAATGGAAAAATTTTGAATTATTGTTTTGTCCAGTCCTGTTATCCTGGCAGACATTTCAGCATTTGAAAAGAAACGTCTTACAGTATTTCCGTCATTTGACGTACCATATCCCGTTTTTACCTTGTCTACTATCAGCCCCATTTCACTTTTAAATTTGTCTTGAATGTTCTTTTTATTTTGGTCCACTCTTTGTTTCATTTCTCCTCCTGATATTCGCCATGTTTTAACGGATTGCTTATATGCAATATGAAGAAGACATTCAAAACATTTTATCCACGCATGTAACGTAGACAATCCATATTGGTAGCATTGTTCATTGACCATTCTTTCAAAAATTAATATGTTGTTCATTTCGGTTGGCTTTGCTCCACATAAAACGCAATTGGAATTGCTTCTGTTTTTGTTAATTACGTTTAAAACTGTTCCGTCTATCATAGTAAGTTTCATTCTATAATGCACGTTAAGACTTTTGTTCTTAGAATTATAAACATAAGAATCCAATGTTTCAATTTCGTGTTGTATTTGTTCCCTTACAGTATTTATGACATCGGGATTTTCTTTTGTAAACATTATTTTTATTGGTCTGCATAACCTACAGGACGAGTGTTTATCGGTTTGCCGCGCCACTTTCTCATCTACCCAATCTAATATACGAAGTGGAACAAACGATGCAACAAATACAAATTCGTCATTAGCATCATGGTTTTCAAATTTTTGCTTATAAACACTATGCCCACTACTGCCATCAAATCCCCATTTACATTCTAGTATTAAATCATTTTCGGTTTGAAAATCATTCATATTTAGAATGCTATGAGCTGTTTTGTCCAAAATATTTTGCAATGGAACCTCTGCTGAAGTTTCTGATACATGAATGTCGTTCGGGATAAGCTTTTTTTCGCCTCTGCAATTAAATAGTATGACGGGAAACAATCTTGATGAACTGAATTCACCACCTTTCTTAGCATATTGTATTGCCTAACTGAGAGATCCAAGTCTATAAATAATGCTAATGATTTCTCCACTGATAACTTTGTAATATTCGTCGAGTCTGAAACCTTTTTAGCAGCTCTAGTTAGAGCTTCAGCAGAAGTTGATGCAACCAGTTCATGGATTCGTCTTCTTTTAGTACGTTGCGACGATTCTTCATAACTCTTACAGGGCCTGCCTTTATCGACACTTGTACTTGATTCCTAATAAAAGCAGATTATATTGATTTAACAAAACTTACAGAATTCCATAACTAACTCACAAAACAAACGTCTTCCGTAAATAATTCAGTATCCAGCCAATCACTTAACTCATGTTCGAATCTATTTTTCATCCGGGAGTATTTGCTCCAATAATGGGTAAATTTTAGAAGGATAAGTCTAAGTTCCTTTTCTTCTGTATCCGACAACTCTCTTTGCATGTTTTTTGTCGCAAATTCATTAACATGATTCTCTATACACGTGGTTTTATTTTGCTTCAACTTCAACCATATGTTATAAATATCACGGATTTGCAGTGGGACCGACACTAAAAAAAGATTCACCAATAAAATTTGTGCAGAGCTGTGCAGCTGAAACTTATATATGTTAAAATACATAGTTATAGCTAAAAAATATCAAAAAATTGGAAAGATGTTTTTTGATGTTTTTTTTTTAATTGTCTACGCAAGTTTGTGTATATTGTCAAAACCTGACTTCACACCAGACCTGTCTTCTTGCTAACGGTACATCACATATGATCAATATTTATAAACTATAACAGTGTTGCAATTGTAGCAATATGTATCACACTTGCATTTCAATGGAATTTTGTACCAACCGTTAACAAAAAATTTGAATTTAACCCCTTATTACTGGATACGAAATATCATTGTGTTTCTTAACAATTATCATTTTACAAACAAACTACAACTTTGAGCCACAATAACTCAAAAACTGCTCAATATTTTTGGATAATATTTTACACTTTTTTTAGTTGTTGTGTTTTTCATAAAATTGTGTAAAAAAAATCAACAATTCCAACATCAGCTCTTACCATTTTTGGCCACGCTCGTGACACAGTGCGCCGTCCTGTTGGAACCACATGTCCCCCAAGTCCATATCATCCAATTGGATGTACGAGTATATTAATTTATTTTTTTTTATGATAGAAGAATCTACGACAATTATGTTTGAAACAAAATATCCATCAAATGCTCGCCACCGCTTGCCACATGTGACTCACAATTAACATCGTGCATTATGGTCACACCACCCTTTATAACATTAAAAACAGAAACGTTAAAATTAGTTATAGATGTGTCTAACATTTTTTCGGAGTATCTTAACATACAATATAGGTTTTAGGTTTTAGGTTAGGGTGGCAGCCGTTTTCTTTTTTATTTCTTCAGCTCACATAGACCAGTTTAGGTCCCTAGTGGTGACACGGGCAAAAATTCCCTTCATCGAAACCAACCTGTTTGATATACAAATGTATCGATAGCACGAATATTGGTACTGGAAAGATCTGTTAGGCTGCCTAGAAAGGCCGACCCCAGTAGGTCCAGTCGTCGTTTACTCAAAGCGGGACAGTCGCATAGCAAGTGCTCAATGCTCTTCACTTCTTCCTCATCTCCACAGCTTCTGCAGAAGTCATTGGAGTTAATACCCAATCTTCTGGCGTGTTCGCCAAAAAAAAATCTCCCAAAACTAAATCTTGCGAACGGCCCTGAGTTGTATTATAACAAAATATGAACAGATTTAAAAAAAAATTACTTTGATGAATGTCAATTTCATACAATTTAACTTTCGTTATCTCTAACGCTCGGTTATTTTGTTTTGTGTTAATGGGGGTAAAAGTACTAATTTCGCAAAATAAATTCGTATACCTACAGGGTTTTCCAACAAGAGGTGTTATTTTGAATCACCCGGTATTTCGGTAGCTGTCACTTTTGAAGCTTTTATTCTTTGACATTTGACAAGTAGAAACTACGCCATTACTAAAAATGGAACGATATACGATCATCGAACGATACAAAACGATTAAACAACGATCGAACAAAAAACTATACGAACGATCATCTTGACTGATGAGGCCCATTTCCACCTCGGTGGCTACGTCAACAAGCAACATTGTCGCATCTGGGGCTCGGAAAACCCAAGAGTTATTGTTGAGAAGCATCTCCATTCTCAACGTGTGACTGTTTGGTGCGGTTTATGGTCCGGCGGGGTCATTGGACCTTACATTTTCGAAAATGAGGAATTGGATGGTATTGATCTGGACAACGTTTACTTTCAACAAGACGGCGCTACGTGCCACACAAGCAACGAAACCATTGCTCTGTTACGGGAAAAGTTTCCGGACCGTGTTATCTCTCGAAGAGGTGATCACAATTGGCCACCGAGATCGTGAGATTTAACACCTTGCGACTTCTTCTTTTGGGGACACGTGAAAGATAAAGTCTACGCCAACAGCCCAGCGTCGATTCAAGACTTCAAAGGTAGAATTCGTGAGGCCTCTTTATTATGAAATAAACATCCGATCATTTATCTCAAAAAAGTGAAATTTTTCTTTGAATACCAAAATAACACCTCTTGTTGGAAAACCCTTTATTTTGTTCCAAGGACGACCCTCTAATAAAATTTCGCCATTCTATCTCAAGTCGTTTGAAGGTTGTACCATATGGATCGTTTTTTGTCCCATTGTACACGTAAAAGTAAGAAATTAGTAAAATAGCTTTTGACCTGCTTCAACATACAAATGGCTACCCTAAAACCGCATTTTCGATTCTTGGCTCTAGACATTTTACTTTGCCATGATTTTTGTTCCATTTTAACTCTTTAAAATTACAAGGTTCCCAAGTCTACGTTCCAATGATTACTCACACGCCAAAATTTTACGATTGCAATTCTTGTCAAATCTATTTGACACTAGTACCACATTTACCACTTTTGCACCACTTTATTCTTAAAAGTTTGAAAAAATCTCGCCTTAGTCCGGGTATACGTTACAAACGATGGAATGCAAAATATAGCACCTGCAGTCGAAAAAGTAATATCGGGCATATATATATATGGCAGCTACGAATATGTATTAAAACCGATGTCTTCTGACCGGGATGACACTTGCACCAAGTTTAGTCCTATTGGATAGTAGTTATGACACAACATTTTAACGAGAACGGTTAAGGACAGTCCGAGTTGGAGGTTGTTGAATTTTGAAATTCTGATCAAAAGGTCCTTTTTCCCCATCCATATACTCGTTACTAACTACCTATTGTATTTACAAAATTTTGCCCAAAGTGTTTTCGATATTAAAAAAACGCAAAACTAGTTTTAGTGAATTGAGAATTTTTTTTGCATTTTTGTCAAAACCCCATGTTTATACCCAAAACCACGCAGGGGTGCAGGATATCATGACTTTGTGCATTTGTTTGGAACGCCTAAAAAACAAAGAGATGGACCCATTATCTACTATACCGATCGGCACATAATCACTTTTTGAGTCGATTTAGCCATGTCCGTCTGTCCATGTATTCTTGTGATCAAAGTATAGGTCACAAATATAAAGTCATATTTACGAAAATTAGTACAGAGGCAGTTCTTAGACTAGGGACGAACCCTATTGAAAAAGGGGCATATCGGTAGCATATCGATGTCACTTCCTGACGCTTTAGAGAGCACATTTTTCAACTGATATGGCCAAAATTGGGAATTTATACTTTATAGTGCACTTACTCAGGTGCTCCGTTAAAATTTAACTGACAGTTTTAACTGAAAATAAGTCGTTCAATTTAACTGGCATATTTTCACCAGTCAAAAAATAAATGAAAATATTAGAAAAAACGCCATCAAAAATTTCTGTCGGGTAAACCGACTATGTATACTCTCTCTCTGTGAGTAGCGTAATGTAGATTATGGTACTTTGTGGGAGCCAGAGAGGTCAATAACCATTGTAAAGGTGCCTAAAATAGGAAAATATTTATGTAGAATGTTCCTACAAAGTTTAGGTTAGGGTGGCAGCCGTATTTTTTTACAAGCTCACATAGACCAGTTTAGGTCCCTAGTGTTACCACGGGCTGAAATGATCCTCATCGAAACCAACTGGTTTGATATATAAATTTATCGATAGTACAAATATCAGTACTGGAAAGATCTGTTAGGCTGCCTAAAAAGGCCGACCCCAGTATGTCCACTCGTCGTTTACTCAAAGCGGGACAGTCGCAAAGCAAGTGCTCAATGCTCTCCACTTCTTCCTCATCTCCACAGCTTCGGCAGAAGTCATTGGAGTCAATACCCAATCTTTTGGCGTGTTCGCCGATCAAGCAGAGTCCCATCAGAACTGATACTAACGTATACAATATATGCCTCTCTAGTGCGAGGAGATATTTTGACCTTTTCAGGTCATACCTTGGCCAGATTTGTCTAGCTACCCTGCAGGTGCCGATTTCTGTCCATCTTTCGTTGGACTGCCTGATTGCCTCTTGCCTAAGCCAAAGCTTGCACGTGGATAGTGGCGCACCAATATATGCAAATTCTTCGAGAATTTGTAATGTCGTCCCTTTCCTAGCAAGTTCATCGGCTTTGCAGTTCCCCGGGATATCCCTATGCCCAGGCACCCATATGAGGTGTATATTAAACTGCTCAGCCATCTCGTTAAGAGATCTGCGGCAGTCGAGGGCTGTTTGTGAATTTAGGGATGTTGCCTCCAGAGAATTGATGGCAGCCTGGCTGTCCGAGTAAATTACAACGCCAGTGTTGGTTACTATGTTGCGACTCAACCACTTGGCGACTTCCCATATTGCCATTATTTCGGCTTGATAGACACTGCAGGTATCTAGTAGTCTGTGAGCTATATCCAGACTAAGTTCTTCACAGTGTACTCCGAAGCCAACCTTTTCATCAAGCTTCGAACCATCCGTGTAAAAGTGGATATGGTTTCTATTACCTGGTATTCTGCCGACCCATTCATCTCTGGCGGGAATCATAGTGATGTAATTTCTCTCGAAGGTGTACACAGTTGGTATATAGTCCACTCGGTCGGTTACCATAGCACTACACTTTGATATCCTCATGTGACCATAGTTCTTGTACCTCCACATTGATAGGTAGTTTAATCTTATTGCCGCTTTGGTTGCAACTTCTCTCGCCACAATATTAATCGGCAGTATATGGAGTAGGGCTTGTAGAGACTCGGTCGCTGTAGTCCTTAAGGCTCCGCTTATGCTCAGGCAGGCAGTTCTCTGAACCTTTGTTAATAGATTGGTAATGGTTAGTTTGTCAGTTGCCGTCCACCATACCACAATACCGTATAACAGTATTGGACGAACTACTGCTATATATATCCAGTGGACGATTTTAGGAGAGAGGCCCCACCGCGACCCTACAGCCTTTTTGCAGGAATATAAGGCGACGTTGGCCTTCCTTACACGTTCCAATACGTTAAGTCCAAATAACATTTTCCTATCTAGAATTATTCCTAAAAATTTTGCACTTTCAGAAAAGACTAGATCTGTTCCATTTATCCGAGGTGGGGGGTCCACATGTGGGACATTATTCATTCTAGTAAAGAGAACCAATTCTGTCTTGTTGGGGTTAACGCCCAAACCGCTGCTTCTGGCCCATCTAGCCAACTTGTTCAGAGCCACCTGTAGGATGTCTCTGAGGACGTTTACGAATTTGCCACTCACTGCGATTGCCACGTCGTCCGCATATGCCACGACCTTGCAGCCACAATGTTCTAGATCTAGCAGGATTTCATTCACCGCTAGGTTCCAAATTAGTGGAGACAGTACTCCTCCTTGCGGGGTCCCTCTGTTTACAAACCTTGTTAGAGTTGTGGACCCTAGACATGCTGTTATGCGTCTTCTGGTGAGCAGACTTTGAATTAGTCTAATCAAACTAGTGTTAACTTTTAGATGTGAGAGTGCCGCAATTACCGCATCTGAGTGAATGTTGTTAAAAGCCCCTTCTATGTCAAGAAATGCCACCATGGTGAATTCCTTGAAATGCAGGGACGATTCGATAGTGCTCACAAGTTCGTGCAGGGCTGATTCTGTAGACTTGCCCTTATTGTAAGCATGTTGGTTCCCCGACAGGAGTTGTGTATCCAGGTTTTCCCTAATGAAATGATCTAAAGTCTTTCCAGACCTTTCAATAGGAAGGAGGATAGGCTAATTGGTCTGAAGTCTTTTGGCCTAGTGTGTGATATCTTTCCCGCTTTAGGTATGAATACCACTTTGGTATCCCTCCATCGATTCGGGACGTATGAAAGCCTGATACAGCCTACATAAATTTTCTCCAGCCAGGGGATAATGTACTTTAACATTTTCTGCATTTCTGCTGGAGTGATGCCATCTGGTCCAGGTGACTTGAAGGGCTCAAAGCTGTTAATAGCCCAGCTTATTCTGGATCTCTCAGTCAAGAAGCTAGCGACGCTCGCAGTCCACTCGCACTCTTGTTGGTCCTGCTAATCCTCGGGTTCTGTTACAGAGTTCCCCGGGAAATGTGTGTCGAGCAGTACATTGAGCGACTGCTCGCTGTTTTTGGTCCAGTTATTTGCCTCATCCTGTACAGGGTGAAACAGATAATATCTTCCTCAGCCTAGCGGCGTCGGAGACCTTTTCCACTTCACCACAAAAGGTATACCAAGAGCGCCTTTGCGCCTTTCTAAGCTCCTTCTTATAGATCTTGAGTTGCTCTTTATAGGCATCTCAATCATTAGCGACCCCAGTAGATTTAGCCTTATTGAATAGCTTGTTGCAGGTCTTTTTCATAGCCGTTAGCTCAGAAGTCCACCATTGGGGTTTAGTTTTACCCTTGTACCTTGTTTTTGGACAACAAAGTCAAAAGTCATGGGGAAATTATTTCCGAATGAATATGTCTTTTTGTGTGGGGGTACCGGGAAGGACCTCGACAAATTCGAGTATTTTCCGCTGAACAGTGGATACTTACAAGACACTGTCCACTGTTAATGTTACGAGATATTAATTTTTTTTTATGATTTGGAGATCTTGTGTGTTAGGTACCAAAAGGGCGTGGCAATAACACCCATTTTTCACTGGGCTTTGAACTAATTGGATGTACTGGTATTAATTATTTGTGTGGGATGTACCAAGAGGGGCGACAGAAAGGCTATAACAATGTGTGGACTTACAGAATATTCGGTTGCATAGCATAGAAAATAGTAGATAATCTATATTTTAGTAATATGAAACCTTTTGGGGGAGGAGTGGACCAATATGGCACGTCTTTGAACTGAGATAAATAAATTGTGGTATTACCCACATATTGAAGTCAATCTGTTACTCCTTTCCACGATTAACGTGCGCATCAGCCAGAAAGACAGACGGAAGGCGGGTACAGTTCAACTAACTTTAAATTTATCAAATGTATTTCCGCCTATACTTAAGTCATTCCCAATACACAAACATCCTTGGACTGTCGCAGAGCGCTTAACGAGATGGCTGAGCAGTTAAGCATACTCCTCATGTGGTTGCCTGGGCATAGGGATATCCCGGGAAACTGCAAAGCTGATGAAGGGGACGACATTACAAATTCTCGAAGAAACTGCAAAGCTGATGAAGGGGACGACATTACAAATTCTCGAAGAATTTGCATATATTGGGGCGCCACTGCCTACATGCAAGCTTTGTATTAGGGAGGAGACGATTAGACAGTCAAGACAAGATATGATATAAGAAGATCTCCCTGTCTACGTTGGTGTCAGTTCTGCGGGACACTGTCTCATCGGCGAACACGCTAGAAGATTGGGTATTGCGTCCGATGACTTCTGCAGGAGCTGTGGTGATGAGGGAGAAGTGGAGAGCATTGAGCACTTGCTTTGTTACTGTCGCGCATTAACTAGACGACCACTGGATTTACTGGAAGTCGTACATATCTCTCTGTGTTCGTGCTATTGATAGTTATGGCTATCATACTGGTTGGTTTCGATTAGGGGCTCCTGAGTCCGTGGTAACACCTAGGGACATACATTGGTATGTGTACCTAGGCCATTCCCTCGATGTGTTATACTTTTGGTCCATAACATACGAAATATGTATTTTCTCCTCCATTAAAATCCATCTCCAGAAAAATGTGCGAAATTGCCTTGTCCGTGCTGGTACCTTCCACACAAAGGAGTCAAATCATGCTACAGCTGAATAACAAATAGAATTGAATGTAATTACACGTTTTCTTAAAATTTAAAATACAAATATTTTAGGATTTATTCACAATAGTAATAAACTTCAAGTTATCTAACAGAACCTTCCTGAAAACAAATTTTTAACGGGCCGTTTAAAATGTTCGTTAGACTAACTGCCTGTTAGCTAACTTTTTCAATAAATACGAGTATAACTAACCGAGGTACCTGAAAACGGCCATTAATCGTTCCATGTTTTGATATTGCTCCAATATAAAGAGTTCTTCCTTTTTTTATTGTCGTTCTAGGGGACGCATTTTTAACCCATCAAAGTTTCTGATCAGCCAAAATCGACGGAACTTGTCACGACAAGTCGCTGTGCTAACTGGCCACTGGCCAATTGAAGATCATGCAAAGCGGTTAAAACTTCAATACAACGACCATTGTCGCAGCTGCGACTACGGGGAGGAAGAGGAGACAGTCGAACACCTTCTCTGTTCCTGTCCCAGCAATAATACAGCGCAGACTTAAAGCTTTAGGTCAACCGTTCCTTCGTAACCTCGTCGAGGCGTCAGTTATAGGTCTTGTCAAGTACCTCAACCTATCAGGCTGGATATAAAGACACAGCCTGATAGGTTGAGGTACACTACGCGAGTGAGGTTGTTATCAAAGCGTTATTTTAATATACTAATTGAGGCTAGAGAACGGTTCTTAGTCACCACGTTAACCAACCACACACAGAAAACAGTTTGGTTGCCTCAACCGAATTTTTGTAGTTCTGTCTACTATCATGCAATTCCACCAGGACAAACAACATTTTGATTGTGGTATACTTCTGCTTCCATGTTGACAACAATCATATTTTGTTGCGCCTACGACGAAAATGTTTTTAAAAATTGTTTATTCTGACAATTTGTCATTCATGTGCTACCGACAATTAATTAAAAAACAGTTTTCATTAATTTTTATTTTATTTATTGAACAAAAACCAAACAATTTATAACAAAATTAAAACTCCCATAATAAAAATACAAATACGAATATATGACTATTATGAGATGTTGAAATATTTGACACGAATTTTAGTACACGAGAGTTCAATGCATAACAAAACGTTTTATTGTGCTTTCAATTTCATGATTGTTGCTTTTATTTTTTTATTTATGTAAAACATTTTGCACAACATATTCTGCATTTCACACATTATTATCCACTCGAAATTATATTTGAATACATATGTATACACTTCTTGAACAACATTTTGAAGATGTCGAATAATTCTATTTTTTGTTTGTCATGTATCAACAAAAGAACAGCAACCAAGCTTTCGGTTGTATTTCCCAAAATATATTTAATTATTCTAAATTTGGAAAATTATTGGGATAACCAAAAACGATTATTTATTAATATTTTTTTTTTGTTATAGTAACCAATTATTCGTTGCAAAAATAATCTTTGGTATATTGATGCAATTTCTGTTGTCAAGAATAAAAGACTCGCTGTCACTACCACACGCTGAAAAAAAATCTCCTCTGTAGTATATTGTCCCAAACATATTCTGCTTGAAACATATATATTTTTGGAGTGCACTCCACATACAAATATTATATGTTTGGGAGGATGTTGTTCTAAACAAAACTATGCTTACATCCTAATATTTTTTATTTGGATATGTTATTTCCCAAACAAAGATATATTTGCGTGAATATATATCTATTCTTTAATTGTTCTAAGTTGTCAGCAACTGAAAGGTCATTTTTAGAAAGTTTTAATGGTAGTAAAATTTCTTTATAATTCAAAATAATGAGTTGGAATAGTTAGAAAAAAATATATGGTTTCAAATAGAAGATAATGCTAAGTATGCCAATTTTAATAGAAATGCATAATTCGAAGACAAGGAACAAATTAAAACTAAAATTCGAAAAATTCAGCAATGTTTTGAAAATCTTTTTTTAATAAAATATATTTGGAAATATTCATAAAAAATAATTTTATTTGTATTTAAGCACATATTTTATTTGAGAAAATTAGTTCGCAAATATATTTTATTCTAATATATTAACATATGGATTCTAAATACATATTATTGATTTTCAAATAAAATTTATTTGCTCGAAAATATATAATATTTAAAAATTTGTATTGCAAGTATATTTTCTTTCGATTCAAACATATCAAAAAAGGCGATTTTGCCCCGTGCAAATATCGGTCATATGGTACTATAATGAAAATTTAAAAGTAGTTACCACAACTAACCGAGTGTCAATGAAAAAAACAATCTTAAATCGATTGATACACGGGGCAAAATCGCCTTTTTTGATTTGCTTGAATCGAAAGAAAATATAATTGGAACACAAATTTTTAAATATTATATATTTCTTAAATATTATATATTTCTGAGCAAATAAATTTTATTTGAAAATCAATAAAATATATTTGGAACACTTATATTAATATATTACAACAAAATATATTTGCAAACTAAATTGCTCAAATAAAGTATGTGTTTAAGTACAAATAAAATTATTGTTTAGGAATTTCTCCAAATATTTCTTCAATTGTACTTCCCATTTATTGTACCATATGCAGCATTGATTTCTGTTTCAAATCAATCATTTCAATTTTCTGAGTATTCCAAGCCATCATTAGTTGTCAATCCACCATAAAATTTATATTGATCCAAGATTATAGGATTTCAATTATTATTTCTTATTTTTACGAACATTGAAAATTTCTAAAAAATGCTTTGAATTACTGAACAATATAACACAATTTAGGTATTTTCTGAATACCTAAATGCAAATTTTTTGGTTGCTTCGGATATAATAGTCCCAAATAAAAACAAATTAGGAGTAAACAAAGATTTGGTTAGAACAACATCTTCCCACCTTTGTGTGTACCAAATATTTTATGTTTAGAGTGTACCCTAAATATATATATATATGAAGCCGAATATGTTTGGGACAATATACTACAGAAGCTATTTTTTTTTCAGCGTGTACCACCCTCGATTTGGTTGCAAGCATTTTCATTTGATCGCATCCATGTTATTATTGTTGTTTCAACTATTTATATATACACGCTGAAAAAAAATCGCTTCTGTAGTATATTGTCCCAAACATATTCGGCTTGAAACATATATATGTTTAGGGTACACTCTAAACATATAGTATTTGGTACACACAAACAAATTTATATTTGGGAAGATGTTGTTCTAAACAAATCTTTGTTTACATCGCAATATGTGTTTACTTTGGACGATTGTTTTCCGAAGCTAATAATTATTTGCATTTAAGTATTCAGAAAATACCTAAATTGTGTTTAATATTTCAGTAATTCAAACCTAATTTTTTAGAAAATTTTCAGTCGTAAAAATTTAAATCGTATAATCTTCGATCGAAATATATTACTTGGAGGATTGACAACTAATGATGGCTTAGAATACTCAGAAATTTTAAATGATTGATTTAAAACAGAAGTTACTGCTGCATTTTGTATTATAACTGGGAGTTCAATTCAAAACCAAAAAAAATTAAAACTGAAATTCGAAAAATTCAACAAAAGTTTCGAAAATATTTTTTAAATAAAATATGTTTGGAGAAATTCCTAAACAATAATTTTATTTGTATTCAAACACATATTTTATTTGAGAAACTTAGTTTGCAAATATTATATGTTGTAACATATTAATATATGAGTTCCAAATATATTTTATTGATTTTCAAATAAAATTTATTTGCTCAGAAATACATAATATTTAAAAATTTGTGTACCAAATATATTTCCTTTCGATTCAAACATATCAAAAAAGGCGATTTTGCCCCGTGTATAAATACAACCGTCACACGGTGTATACAAACGATTTTTTGTTGCTAGTACTATTTTTTTATTGTTACTATCGAATTCCAACCAATTATTTTCCAGGGTACATCTATATATATTTAAATATATAACTGTTCGCTTAAACTAATTTTACCCAATTAGTTTTTGATGACATTATTGTTTCAAAAAAGAAAAACGGCGCCTTTAAAAATTGCATACACGGAGGAAAATCGCCATTTTTGATATGTTTGAATTGAAAAAAATATATTTGGAAACAAAATTTGTTAACAAATAAATTGTATTTGAAAATCAAGAAATGTTTTTGGGAACGCATATATTACTATGTTAGAACAGAATATATTTGCGAACTTACTTTCACAAATAAAACATGTGTTTACATGAACTTACTTTCACAAATAAAACATGTGTTTACACACAAACTAAGTAATTGTTTAAGAGGTTTTCCAATTGTATTTTACTTAAAAAAAGATTTTTAAAAATAAGCTGACCTTCGATTTTTAATAGATTTCCTGTTATATTTTACGGTTAAAAATGTCATAAGCAGCATTACATTCGGTTTTACAGTGCTAATTTTAATTTATAAATTTTCAAATTAAATTTTTTCCAATTTAAATTTTTGTCCCATTTTAACAAACATATACAACTTCTAAAAAATTGTCTTTTTAACTTCTGAAAAACAGAAAACTTGCCTTAAAAAGGAAGGCATTGCCAAAATACTTAAATACAAATTATTCTTTGTTTCGAAATATTAGTTCCAAAGAAAAATATATTTGGATGAAGACATACTCTTGTTAAGAACAACATTCTCCCAAACATATAATGTATTTGTGTGCATAAAATATTATGTATTTGGAGTGTACCCTAAATATATGTATGTTTCCAGCTGAATATGTTTGGGATAATATACTACTGAAACGATTTTTTTTCAGCGTTTAGGAATAAATTTATAAGGCTAATATCTTGCATCAATTTTGCGCAGTCCTTAAGTTAAGGCATTTGCGATATTATATTACCACGCGTATTTTTAACCGTTAAATTGGTCCGATATTGATGTTGACACACCTTTTTATTCTAACCCACAATGCGCCTTTATTCATTGTATATTTATATATATGTCATTTATTTACAACTGAGTTAAATTACATAGGACAGTTAAATTGGAGGACTAATGGAAGAGTGACGCGAATATAAATGCTACATTTGTACACATAGCCAATCCTCTTCAATTGTCAACCTCACCCACTGTCCACCGGAGACTTGGTGTCCTCTGTCACGCTAACGAGGCTCTGACGACCGACCGTGGGCGGTATAACCCTAACCGCAGCATGGTGTAAATACCTGCAGCACCTCAACATGGATTGTTACTCCTTGCAGCATCACGATGGGCTCGTGCAACAGGGATGGCAGCGGATGAGCCAATAATGTGGCCAACGGTGGCGCCCAAAAGTCTTCAAAAGACCTACCATCAACCAACCCTAACGTAGAGGGTTGCTGGCAGCCCCAGCGCTAGGTGCGGGTGCGATGGCCCAATCAGTCGTCCATTTTTAACAAAACTGATTACAGAAACTTTATTCATTGTAATCAAATGTAAATCAAATTTGTACATGAAGAAAGTCGAAAAAGTCGACATCGTAAAGTCGACTTTTACACTTCTGTACAGAAACAAAAAGTGAACTTACGATTTCGACGTTTTTGTACCAAAAAGTCGATTAGTCGACTTATATATCCCTATCATAGATCTTTCTATCGTAATACAAATTATGAATATAATTCTCCGAAAACTTTTTGTTTTTTTTTACAATTAACATTGTGCGTTTAATATGGACCTGGATTTGTGTTCCAAATATATTTTCTTTCTATTCAAATATATCAAAAAGGCGATTTTCTCTTGTAGGAATCAATATGAATATATATTGCTATCCAAATATGATATACATATATATTATTCAATAATTGTTCTCTCAACTATATTTTTTCAATTTAAACATCAACCATTTTTAATGACTGAATTGAGCCATTTTTTCGAATTTTCGTATTTTTATTTTTGGCAGTTTTTTCCTTTGGATCATTTTATATAGTTAGATTAAATATTTTTGGAATTCAAAACAAATCAAAGGACAGTTCAACAGACGTATTATCAGTGTATACGAATTTAAAATTTGATAACATATTTATAGATAGAATTAAATTATCGTTGAAATCCTTAAAGAGTCATATTTTGGGCAATTAGACACACAAGAATCAAAAGGTACGACTAACGTTAAGCTAAACCACTTAATAAACCTCCTACACTTGGTAAGGTCCCAATTAGCCAATTTAGTAAATACTCAAAAAAAACATATACATATCACCCGACTCCTAGATTCTCAATTAAGCAGGCTAAACCGCTGCAACAACAACAAAAATATTGGCGACCACAAGCCAAAATCCCGCTGGACCCAACCCGATGACTGACGGTAATGGTAACTTCGTCAGCCAACAGGTGCATAAGGAGCTCTTCACTGTCAATACAACTACAGAAAACCCACGCGTTCAACTTTCTTCTATACAACCTTCACGCATACATTAATAGACACATAGGTATGTGCACCCACGGCTTACAACAAATACACGCTAAGAGATGGGCCGAGTGGGTGGGTGGTTGTAATATTGTTCAAACGATTACACAGCGTACAGCGTGCGAGAACGAACACCACAATCTTCGTAGATACGTTCGTAAAAGCTCTGCTCCTCTGATTGGTTGTGGTGGAAAGTTAACGAGGGTTCGGTAAATACAATAACAGCAACACTTAACATCTTCAACAACAACATCAACATCAACAGCAAGAGGAAAAACTACGGAAAATAGCTTTTGCAGAATCCAGTGTTTCGTGCTGTTGCTGCTTTCACCTCACGTATATAAAGATAGGTGCTAAATCGATGTCAGCAGTCATTCAAATTTTGACAGTTGCTACAGAAAGAACTTCGCCAGGTGTGTGAGTGTCCGAGAGTTTTGAAGGTGAATAATAATACAGCAGCCGACAGTATCAGCAACAACAATCAAAGTGTATTTAAATACTCGGCGGCATCCGTTTGTTATATTGAAAGTGAAATTTTGAAAATAGAAAAAAGTGAAAAACTACCTAAACGGCTGAAACCGAACTGAACCCGATTAGAAACGTTCAGTAAAAATAAAAAATTGTTCAAAATTATTTTGGAGCGCAATATTTCGGTAAGTTGAGTATTCTCTTTTTTTGGAATTATAAAAGCAAAGGAAAAACTTTTGAATAAAATAAATATTTCCATAATTTAATTTGTTTATTTATTGAAATAAATATTACAAAATTAAATCAATAACTACAACTTTTTTAGTTATGCATCGATTTTATTCAGATTTTATTCAGCCTTCAACTTCCTGAAATAAAATTTTCTATCCGTTCAGCGGTTTCGACGATATCTTACAAAATATTTGAAAAATATCCCATATTTTGTGAAAATGTTAACAATTTTTAATTAAAAGCCTCGTAAAAACATCTAAAAACGCACAATTGTTTTATTTTTATTATTTCATCGTAAAGTCTGATCGGTCTTGAATAAAATGTGACCATTCCGAAGAAAATCGATGAATAATTTAAAAAGTTGTAGCGAGAAAACCAATGCCTTCTCTTGAAATTCGAAAATTTGCCTTTGTTTTACAAAACAAACATTGGAAAAAAAATATTTTCCCTTTATTTGTAACAAAAAAGAAACCAAAATTAAACACTTAGGAGTAAGACCCAAAAATCGTGTCGACCGTTTTAATTATTGTGAATTTTTCGATTTTTTAAGAGGTATTAATTAAAAAAATATTAAAATTTTCTCAAAAAAAATGATTTTTCGCAATAGCTTGTAAGATATCTTTAGAACCGTTGATGACATAAAGAAATTATATATTAGAAGAAGATGAAGGCTACTTAATTTATGATTATTTAAAGCTTTGCTGAACTGATTATGACAAATAGTTCACCAGTTATGCTCAAATATGTGGTTAAACCTAAATTTTTTTTCCACAAATAGACCACAAAGCTCTTGAAGCAAATGACCTAAGTTTTCTTTTGAGCAAAAAAAATCAGAAATAAAAATATGTATTTTTACAAAAATGTCAAAACTACTTTTAATTTCGCACAAATTTCTCACAACACTATTTTTGCGAATTTTTTCATATTCTTCAAAAGATTGACTGACACAATCTATTCAACATTTTCAAAATAAAATAGCTAATTAGTAGACCTCGGATTTTTTGCATATTTTAATTTTTCATCCGAAACAAACTTTCCGTTTTATCGTTCAGGAAATTTTATATGTTTTGAAAGATAAAACGTCTAAATGCAAAGTTTGGTTGCAATCGGATGAACAATTAAAATTTGCAAAAAAATCCGAGGTCTACTAAGTATTTATGTATACCGATGGGAAAAAAGATGGTTTAAAAAATTAAATGTCAACCTCCAATTCGAACAGTCCTTAACCGACCTCGTTGAAATTTTGTGTCATAACTACTATCCAGTAGGACTAAACTTGGTGCAAGTTTCATCCCGATCAGAAGACATCGCTTTTAAAAATTTACTCATTTCACATGAAATCCCGCATATACTCGTATATCTTCACATGTCCTCATAACTTAAGACGATATTCAAATTTTTCGGATATATTTATAATTTCTTTCCTAAAAATGTCATATTTTATATTTTTATTACAAAAGCAACAAAATTGTTAGGAAATTAACAATTGTCTAAGGAAAATCGGATATAAATAAAAAAATATATTTAGTATACGGAGTTCGGTCAGATAAAACTGTTTCCTTAGAACAGGTTTTGTTAAAATCTGGAATGCCAAAAAATGTCACGGGGAAAAATCGCCATTTTCAATATGTTTGAATTGGAATACAAATATATTGGGAAACAAAATTTTTAAATATTTTATATTTTTATACAAATGCATTTTTTTAAATCAAGAAATTTGTATAATTTTTTTGTAGTTTCGAGAAAATCACACTTGATGTTTTTGTGAAATTAGACTTCGTGGAAGATAAATATGTGTAGTTTAGATGAGAATCGATGTTTTCAATTTCTTGTTATTTTAATATGTGGTGAAATAATCAGGCTACAGCCAGATGATTAGTCTAAAAGTGTGTTAATTGTATATAAATGGGATCAAATTGCCATACTACATACATACATAAACGTTTTTTCGATTTAACTTTTGACCCACTTTGTGGAAGTAGAATTCCACCAAATTTTTACCAGCTATAGAATCGATTTCGTAGATTCTTATAATGCAATAAAAAATTAATGGTGTATATGCTATACGCTATTGTTTTATTGAGGTGACGATATATGGTTAGGGTGCTTTCTAAATATAAAATATTAGATTTAGATATTGTCTAAGGAAATCTTTGTTTCCATCCTAATACATATATTTTATTTCGGACTATTATTTCCGAAACAAAGATTTATTTGCATTTAAGTATTCAGAAAATACATCTATACCTTAACTATGTTACGTTTTTCCGTAAATCAGAGTTCATTTTGTAGAAATTTTTAATGTTTGCACGCTGAAAAAAAATCGCTTCTGTAGTATATTGTCCCAAACATATTCGGCTTGAAATATACTGTATGTTTAGCGTACAATTCAAATATATAATATTTAAAACACACACAAATATTATATGTTTGGGAGGATATTGTTCTGAACAAAAATATGCTCCCATTCAAAAATTTTTTTATTTGGAACTAGTATTTCCGAAACAAGATTAATTTTGTAATTATTTATTTTGGCAATGTATCAATGCCTTAACTTAAAGACATGTTTTCTGTTTTTTAGATGTTCAAAGAGCAATTTTTTTTATAAATTTTATATGTTTGTAAAATGTAATTAAAACTTAAATCGGATAATCTTTCGTAGATATTAATTGCATTGATGGATTGACAAAAAGTGATGAAATGGGATATATATAAATTAAGAAAATAAAGTATAACACGAAATCTAGGAAAAACTAACTAAAATTCGAATAAGTCAGCAAAGATTTAAAAATCGTTTTAAATAAAATATATTTGGAAACCTTCTTAAACAATAACTTTGTTTGTGTGTAAACATATATTTTATTTGTGAAATTCAGTTTGCAAATATATTATGTTCTAATATATTAATATATGCGCTCCAAACCAAATTTCTTGATTTTCAAATAGAATGTATTTCTTAACAAATACAAAATATTTAAAAAAATCGTTTCCAAGTATATTTTCTTTCAATTCAAACATATCAAAAATGACGATTTTCCTCCGTGTGGTAAAATACTTTATAATTGAAACCTTACAACCTTGGATGATGACTTGGAGTAATCAGAAATTTTAAATGGGTGCCTTAAAAAAGAAACTAATGAAGAATTAAAAATTAAATTCTTAAAAGTCAGAAAAGTTTTGAAAATCTTTTTTAAAAATATAGTTGGAGATATTCCTAAACAATAAATTTTTTTATATTTAAATAAATATTTAATTTGAGAAAATTAGTGCGCAAATATATTTTGTTCTAATATTTTAATTTTATTAATTTTCAAATATATTTGTTGAGAAATATATAATATTCAAAAATTTCTGTTCCAAATATATTTTATTCCAATTCAAACATATGAAAAATTGTGATTTTGGCCCGTGTACTTAGTTACGAAAGACTGAAATTTTTTATTGAATTTTCCAAACACATAATATGTCTAAAAAAATCACTTTGAACTTCTGAAAAACGGAAAACTTACCTTTAAATTAAGGCATTGTCAAAATACTTTAATACAAATTAATCTTTATTTCGTAAATATTAGTTCCAATTAAAGAAATATTAGGATGGGAACATAGTTTTGTTTAGAACAAACATATAATTTTTGTGTGTTTCAAATATTATACATTTGGAGTGTACCCTAAACATATATATATTTCAAGCAGAATATGTTAGGGAAAATATGCTACAGAAGCGATTTTTTTCAGTGTGTGGAACATGTACCAGGGAAAAAATGTTATATATTTGAATTGGAATAAAATATATTTGGAACAACATTTTTTGTATATTAAATATATTCATACAAATGTATTTTATTTGAAAATCACTAAAATATATTTGGTGCGCATATGTTAATATAGTAGAACAGATTATATTTATGAGCTAATTTTCTCAAATAAAATATGTGTTTAAATACATATGGGTAATTCCAAAGGCAGTCGACCCACTTTTTAATACGACCCCCTCTGAATTCGATGTAATTTGGTACACGCTATCTCCTAGATGTCTATATTTAGTCCAAGTTCGTTATGGTTCTTGTTTTACAGCGTCCGAATGTTGGTCGAATATCTACTTTTTTCCTAAAGGATACTGAATTCAACAGAGTATAACTTAAGAACGCGTTATCTGATTTCAACGATTTTAGTGTCGTACTTATCGGATACAAAATACGGTTTCTACAGCCGTTACATGTCAAATCGGGTGTAACAAATATATTGGGACTATGTTTAAATCTGAACCGATTTTCCCCGAATTTGGCGGTGTTAATTCATGTGATAAGAAACCTCTTTCTGCCAAATTTTTTACTGATCGGATATAAAATACAGTTTCTACAGCGCTTACATGTCAAATCAGGGGTAACATATGTATACCCCTATATATCTAAATCTAAACCGATTTCCCCCAAATTTTGTATTGTCTCTACACGGGGCAAAATCGACTTTTTTGATATGTTTGAATCGAAAGAAAATATATTTGGAACACAAATTTTTAAATGTTTTATATTTCTGAGTAAATAAATTTTATTTGAAAATCAATAAAATTTACTTGGAACGCATATATTAATATATTACTTACTTACTTAATCGGCTATTACAGAACATTAGTTCCTGAAGCCGAACGTAGAATAGATTTCCAAGCGCTTCGATCTTCTGCGCTTCTTCTCCAATTTGTGACACCAAGTTTCGAGATGTCTTCCTCCACCTGATCTTTCCATCGGAGTTTTGGCCTTCCCCTTCTGCGTGAACCGTCATCAGGTTCGTATTGAAATGACTTTTTTGCTGGAGCATCTTCATTCATTCCCACCACATGACCTAGCCAACGTAATCTCTGTAATTTAATACGCTTAACTATGTCAATGTCGGCAAATAGCTCGTACAGCTCGTGGTTCATACGACACCGATATTCTCCGTCAACGCAGATTGGTCCATAGATTTTACGAAGAACTTTTCTCTTGAATACTCCAAGTACTGCCTCGTCTGCTTTCGCAAGTACCCATGCTTCAGAACCATATAACAGCACGGGTAGTATCAGCGACTTGTAGAGTGTGATTTTTGTTTGTCGAGAGATGGCTTTGTTCTTGAACTGCTTACTTAGTCCGAAGTAGCATCTATTAGCCAGGATTGTTCTTCGTTTTATTGTTCTTATTAATATATTACAACAAAATATATTTGCAAACTAATTTTCTCAAATAAAATATGTATTTATATACCAATAAAATTATTGTTTAGGAATATCTTCAAATATATATAATTTAAGAATGATTTTCAAAACTTTGTGAATTTTTCTAATTTCATTTTTAATTTTTCCTTCGTTTCGAATTATTTCTCCCAGTCAAAAATATCATTAGCAGCATTGCATTCTGTTTTAAGGGACTCATTTTAAATTTCTGGGTATTTCATGTCAGTATTTTTTTCAATCCTTCGAGTAAATTAATTTTATCAAAAATTATACGATTTCAATTAAAATTTTTTAAAAATTATCATTAAATTACTGAAAAACTTTACACAATTAAGATTCGATATTTACGGAATACTTAATTTTAAATACATTTTTGTTTCGGAATTAAAATCGCAAATAAAAGATATTAGGGTGAAAACAAGGATTTGTTTAGAACAACATCTTCCCAAATATATAATTTTTGTGTGTACCAAATATTATATATTTTGAGTGTACCATAAACATATATATGCTTCAAGCCGAATATGTTTGGGACAATATACTACAGAAGTGATTTTTTTTCAGCGTGTAAGTGCATCACGAGACCACTCTCTGTCAATTTTTGTACAAATCGGTTCAAAAATGTTGTTTATACAGAGCATATATGCCAAATCGGAGGTACATACATATATATGGGAGCTATATGTAAATCTGAACCGATTTTAACCAAATTCAATAGGGATCGTCCTTGGGCCTAAATAAAACGACTCAGAAAGTGATTACAAGTCGATCGGTATAATAAATGGGTCTATCTCTTCTCCTTTTGGGTGTTACAAATAAATGCTCAAAGTCATAATACCCTGTACCACAGTGTGGTGTAGGGTATAAAAATGTTAGGATGAAAACAAAGATTTGTTGTTAGGACAACATCTTCTCAAATACATAATTTCTATATGTACCAAATACTATATATTTAGAGTGTACACTAAACATATATATGTTTCAAGCCGAATATGTTTGTGACAATATAAGTTAGAAGTGATTTTGTATTATATCAGCTACGTAAAGGAAAGTCTAGTCGCATAGCAGATCATCGGCCTATTCTGCGGCAATTCTAAAATTGTATTCCTGTCCGAAAAATTAAAGTTGAAATTATAGGATACTTGTTCACTATGAAAATTCACATAAAAATAAAATTATAAAAATTCAGTTTTGATTATTGTTCGGCTTGAGGTCCTTTTTTTGTAATTAAAAAAGCGATTTGATCTTTTTTAATTATTTATTTTTGTTTTCCTATATTTCGACTAACTTCGTTAGTCATCATCAGCGCGTTTGAATCTAATACAAAAACACGAAAAACAGGTTAAAAAAACACAATTATTTAAACAATAATATTTTAACATACAATTTTAAATTTCGCTTTTAAACAGTTCGACTGGCTTCCTTGAAATTACTTGTCGACTAACATTTTTTCGTCCGTGCTTATTAATTATATGTCTATACATCTGAGAGCATTTATCTGTGTATGTCTTATAGTTAAGTCTCTTCTCTGTCGGGATATTTGTTATGAAGAGCATCTCTAATGTGTATCGTCTGTATGGATTTTTCTCTTCTATTAATACATCTACATTATTGAAGTCAGGTTTGTGTCCAGTTAGTGTGCAATGAGCTGCCAAAGCCGTCTTCTGCTCCAATGGTTTTTCCATAGCCTTTTGGTCCGATTTATGTGACGATAATCTAGTTTTAAGTTTAGTCCTTGTCGTCCCTACATATACCGTTTGGCATACGTCGGTTTCGTCACCATTGCACCTTATCTGATATACCAAATTTGATTTGTCTTCTTTTTTCAGCTTTGATTTTGTCCTGCTGAATAATTGGTTGGTTGTGTTTTGTGTCCTAAATGCTAGTTCGATTTTATTTTTGTCATATATGTTAGAATTTTTAAATCGTTCAGATAGTCCCGGTATATAGGTTACAGACTTATATATTCTTGGTTCTCCGTTATTATCTTTCTTGTCCTTTTTCATCATCGCTCTCCTTAATAATTCGTTTATCGTTCTTTTCGAAAATTCATTCTTGGTCAATATATTTTTTATTCTATTTTTATTGGTTTTGTGAAATTCTACGTCGCTAATGGTCAGTACTCTGGATATGAAATTAGTCGCTGTATTTATAATAGTCCTTCTTGGGTGCTTGGAGTAAAAGTTTATTAGTCTTCCAGAGGCTGTCGTCTTTTGGTACCAATCCATTTTAAATTCGTTTCCTCGTCTGATTATCAATGAGTCCAAATAAGGTAGCTTGTTGTCAATTTCCTTTTCCATTGTGAATTGAATGCATCTGTTGAATGAATTGAGCGTATCCATCATGTTTTCTACGTCATCTCTTCTCATTATCGCGAATAGGTCGTCCACATATTTTGTTAATAATTTAGGTTTACATTTCATATTCCTCATCGTGGCGTCTAATAATTCTTCCATAACAATGTCTGCTATCACTGGGGAAGCAGGTGAGCCCACTGGTAAGCCTTTTAGTTGTCCATATAATTTCTCTTCATATTTGAAGTATCGGGTATCCTTAATGCAGAAAGTCAGTATTTTTATGAAAAGGTCCTTTGGTATTCGGGTATATTTCTCCAAATCGTCCCATTTTTCGTCTATGATCCTTATAGCTAGCTGTACTGGTATGCTTGGGAACAAGGAAACCACGTCAAAAGATATGAGTACGTCATCGTCCTCCAAACGTATGTGTTCAAGTTTTGATTTTAGATCTATTGCATCTCTTATATTGTATTTTGAGTCCTTCGTCAGGTTTTTAATAATGTCAACTAAATATCGGGAAAGTCCATGTGCTGGTGAATCAATAGATGAGCATATTGGTCTCAATGGTATTCCGTCCTTGTGTATTTTAGGTAGTCCATAAATTCTAGATGGTACGGCAGTTTTATTCGTCAATTTCTTCTTTTCTACGGTGTCGATTATATTCATATTGAATAATGTATCTACTAAAATATTGTTTTTATTTTGGAGACTTGTAGTTGGATCCCTTTTCAGTCGTCTGTATGTACAAATGTCTTTTAAGATATCGTTCATTTTGTTCATATAGTCTGTTTTCGTCATTGCTACGGTCTTTCCTCCTTTGTCAGCATTTAGTATTAATATGTTCTTGTGTTCCCTAAGAAATTGTTTGCTTTGGTTCACTGTGTCAAGTACTATCCTATCTCTTTGGTTCAGTTCTCTTTTTATACCCTACACCACACTGTGGTACAGGGTATTATAAGTTTGTTTCACGGCAGATGTTTGTAACACCTGAAAATAACACAGCTAGACCCACCTTAAAGTATACCGATCGACTCAGAATCACTAGCTGAGTCGATTTAACGATGTCCGTCCGTCCGTCTGTCCATGTAAAGTTGTTCGTCGACTACAGGTCGCAATTTCACTCCGATCGTTCTGAAATTTTGCAGTTTAGAGTATTTCGCGGCTGTTAAGATCGCTATTGAATTTGGTTGAAATCGGTTCAGATTTAGATATAGCTCCCATATATATCTTTCGTCCGATTTGGCCCTTCAGTCCTATAGAAGCTGTATTTTACATCCAATCGTTTTGAAATTTAGAATGGTAAAGTTTCTTGATCCATGAACCAACATTGCCGAATTTGAAGAAAATCGGTTAAGATTTAACTATAGCTCCCATATATATGTTTCGTCCGATTTGGCCCTTTAGTCCTATAGAAGCTGTATTTTACATCCGATCGTTTTGAAATTTAGAATGGTAGAGTTTCTTGATCCATGAACCAACATTGCCGAATTTAAAGAAAATCGGTTAAGATTTAGCTATAGCTCCCATATATATGTTTCGTCCGATTTGGCCCTTTAGTTCTATAGAAGCTATATTTTACATCCAATCGTTTTGAATTTTAGAATGGTAGAGTTTCTTGATTCATGAACCAACATTGCCGAATTTGAAGAAAATCGGTAAAGATTTAGCTATAGCTCCCATATATATGTTTCATCCGATTTGGCTCTTTAGATCCAATTGTTTTTATACCCTACAACACACTGTGGTACAGGTTATTATTTAAGTATAAAATGTCCCAAAAGTAAATTTATGTAAACAATTTATACATGAATTACAAAATGTATATATCAGAGTTATTCAATATTACGAGAGTGGTGTAGGGTATTATATAGTCGGCACCGCCCGACTTTAGCCTTTCCTTACTGGTTTCTATATGGTTTTCTACTAGTGGTGTGAGCTTCGCTCTTCCGATCTCCTGTTGTTCTCTGTTTTCAATTGTTTGGATGCAATCCTCTCCCTCTGCAATACAATTGAACAATGGGAATGTTGCATGTGTGTTGGGCAATGCGTATTTTGGTTCCAGTGAGAGGACCCAGCGGTAAAAATCAGGTCTTAGGCGGCAAGCTATCAGGCCTGATTTAAGAGCCACGAGGCCTGGCCGCCGCATTCAATCTTTATTTCTTTTTTACATGGAGTGACATTGCGAGGCCAGGCCTTGCATCTCGCGGTAAAAATCATGCCTAACAAAGGATTGTCGAATGAAGGTCTGATGTACAGCTTCGAAGGAAAGTCCTACAGTAAATCAAAATGCAGACCAAATAATGTATTTTAAATGAATGTCACATTCAGCACCTCAAATGCATAATATAGGAGTTCGCAAAGATAATATAGAATAATGTTGATAAGAATCTATCTTAATCTATCAAAAACACAAAGCAACTAAACTCTACAAAACCTTTGCAACGACTAATTGTTTGTTAATTTTAATTGTCTTCACCTTCAATTTGTGTAGCGGTATTTCTTTTTTTTTTTTTTGCATAAAACTTGTTTTTTTACTCTCGCAGTAGCAACAAAGTTCATACATGAGAAACTTGAGGGAGGGAGAACGAATTCGTGTACACTCTGACTTCCTTCTCCCGTCTTTTAACATGCATGATTATGTCCACACAAAATTTAAATGTTGTGTGCTAAACGCCTTCGATATGATATATTTTTAGAAGGACAGAATCATGCCTGATAAAAGACGGGAGAAGGAAGGCAGAGCGTACATTTTTCTACATATGCAAAAACTTGAGAGAGAGGGAGAACGAAACGCATCAATATACATATGAACATATGGTATCTCGCACACAAATGACCATACAAATGGACTATATTATTTACCTCCAACACAATAGGACCAAAAGTTAACAGCATAAAACTTTAATCCCACTGCATTCTTTAAAGTTATTAAATGCAATTTAAATTCATAATAATTTAATTAAAATAAAAAAAATAATTTACGAATATTTTTTGGGACTGAAGGTGAGTGGATTCGTACGTTATCCGACAGAACTTTCTTATTTGTTAATTTATAAATATTCCAAATCATCATTTGTTGTCAATTTATCAATGCAATTTACCGAAGATTATACGATTTCAATTTTAATAGAATTTTACAAACATATAAAATATTTATAAAAAAAATACTTAAATACAAAACAATCTTTGTTTCGGAAATATTATTTTAAAATAAAAAATATTAGGATTTAAATATATCCTAATACATAATATTTGTGTGTGTCAAATATAATATATTTAGAGTGTACCCTAAACATATTACTTCTGCGATAAATAGTTTCCAAGATATTCAATATTTAAATATTGCCACGCCAAGATGGAAGATTTCAAAGACAGGAAGTTTGGAATCATTTGGTTCGCATAGATTTCCTAAATTAAAGTTTGAATTTTGTTGAACGATTTACTTACTTACCATTAATAAAGACTGCTAAATTTAGCGGAAATCGGTTCAGATATAGCCCCCATTCCGATTTGAGATCTCAAATCAAGCTAAAAATTGGCAGAGGAAAGTCTCTTCAGACATAAAAGAGACTACTGAATTTAGTTGAAATCAGTTCGGATTTAGATATAGCCCCCATATATATGTATGTTTCTTCCGATTTGGCTTCTAAGGTTTGTAAAGAAGGTTGTATTTTACATCAAATCGAGGTAAAAATTGGCAGAAACAAGTCTCTAGTCTGCATTTACATGATACTTTTTTTAAGTATTAAGTATACTTATCGGCGTTTTGTTGGCGAGAGAGGCAGTAGGAAACGGGGGGAAAAAAGTATGCCGTACTCGTACTTATCGTACTCATAGTTTTGTGTTTTTCGTTCGCACTTTGAAACAACAACAATTCACACAGGAAAAGCCGAAACAAAACAAATGAAAATAAGTATAAGTATTGAAAAAAAAGTACGTGTGTGAACGTAAATACTTTTTCAAAAGAGAATAAGTCGATAAGTTACTTAAAAAAAGTACCATGTAAATGGGGACTTACCTATTAATAAAGACTAATAAATGTAGTGAAAGTATAAGTACAATTTAGTAAGGGCTGCATAAGCTGTATTTTACAGACCCCTGTTACGAAAATTGGAAGAAGGGAGTCACTTGAGCTACGATTTAATGCAGATAATTTTTAAAGATATCGGTTGCAATATTGGCAAGTATAAGGTTTCCAAACGATTTTAATGCAATTAAAAAAATGTTTTCTTCATCCATTGACTGATTGTACGAGTTTAAAGGTAGACGTTTCAAATTTAGATCAATTTTATGCGTGCTTATTCTGCTCTATCAAGATGGTGTAGAGTATCATATAGTCGGCTCTGGTTCTCCGGTTCCGTGTACGCAACTATTCATTTGCGTAATCGTTAAAACGGTGTTTACATTGACACAGTTTGATATGCGATTTTTGGAGAAAGAAATTGCATTTGTGCGAAGTTCTGCAATCATCTGTCGGAATCCTATGTAGAAATACATCTTCCCAAATACAGGGTTTCTGATTTCTTTGAAAAAAAAACACACTTATTGATAAGGAAATTCAAAAGTTTTTTATTTAATGTGAAGTACAATCGATACAATTAAGTTCTAAATAAAAATTCATTCAAGTGGCCTCCACGACTTCTTCTGTAGGATCGAATTCGATGAACCCAATTTTCGAGCAATTTTTACCACTAAATCAAGTCGTATGTCATGAATGGCACGTTCAAGATTGACTTGTAAAGCTTGAAGAGAGTCTGGTTTATTTCGAAAGACCAATGACTTAAAATAACCCCACAAGAAATAGTCTAATGGTGTTAAATCACAACTTCTTGGAGGCCATTCAATATCACAATTTCTTGAAATAATCGAATTTCCAAAGTTTTCTCGCAACAATTCAATTGTTTCATTTGCTGTGTGGCACGTAACCACAATCGGTGAATGGCAAAAAGATAGCTAAAATATTGCTCATGGGTGTCAGAGTCGTAGGTAGACTCGAAAGTGTTTTTTGGATTTAAACAAAAAATGGACTTAGCATCATTTTCAAATGTGAACAGAAAGTTTATTTTTGCTCTAGCTCCTTAACGGTACGTCAGATCGGGAATCGGTCAATGGCAAAAAGATAGCTCTTAACGAGAGCTAAGGTCGTAGGTTGACTGGAAAGTGGTTTCTTTCGGTTTTTAAAAAAATTGACTTGGCGCACGAAAAGTTGCAATTGGAGAACGATTATTTTGATAATAAAACTGAATAATTTGTAAACGTTGCTCTTGCGTGATGAAATTGTAAACACCACTGAATACAATGAAAAACAAATGAGAGATCACGACATATTACAAATGGACGAAACGTCACTTCAAAATCACATTATCCCTATTCGAATACCCGTAAACATATATATGTTTCAAGAAGAATATGTTTGGGACGATTTTTTCAACGTGTAAATGGCTAATCTAGCCTTAACACTCTAAAGGTGTATGTGTTTCTCCAAATTAAGTCCGTTACCTCCAAAATGAGAGTATACTTCAATCGCTTTACTCCGCATAAACTTCCATAAATGTCTAAAAAATTGCAAACAAAATTAGGCAAACATTTGACAAAATTCTTCGGCATTAGCCCATTGGATTACATTTTAAATTTTGTTTTAATTTGTATTACATACTTGGAGTAAAATAAGTGATGTAATCTGAAACAGATGTAAAACTCTTTGAAACTCAGAAATGCAAAGTACCTAAAAAATTTATATTTTTCTTTTTCGTAAAATAATTTAAAATCTACATTTTTAGAAAATGTTATGCAAGTTAATAATATGTATTTTAAATTATCTTTAACCACGGATGCTTGCTTGTGCTATGAAACACGGCGGGTTGATGGATGAGGTCTCCTTTGAACCTATAAATTCTTTGAATCTGCAACATACAGCACTTTTAGTAGAATAACGTACTGCAGTTAACATGGAAAACAATGAATATTCATTTACTCACGAAAAAGGAAAACAAACAAAGAAATTCGTTCAAGTAATAATTTGAAGACTCATAACCTAAACATATCGCAGTACTTTTTTGAACTCGCTCAGAGCAGATGAGTGAGCATCAGAAAATGGTGTATGCATTTTAATTTCTGTTATGTTCAAAGCAGTGGCCTTAATAGAAAAAATGAAGGAGCTGCTGCTTCAAACAGAAACTGAAATAAATAAAAATCGAGCCCAATCAGCAAATAGTTGAATCAATAAACATTTTGACTGAAAATTTCGCTATCACAATATCTACCAGTATCAATCAATCTTTTTCAATTAACAAAATTCTTGCAGTTTTTCATTTAAAATAATCAATTACTCTACACGCTGAAAAAAATCGCTTCTGTAGTATATAGTCCCAAACATATTCGGCTTGAAACATATATATGTTTAGGGTACACTCTAAACATATAATATTGGGTACACACAAAAAGTATATATTTGGAAAAATGATATTCTTAACAAATCATTGTTTACATCCCAATATATTTTTATTTGGGACTATTATTTCCGGAACAAATATTTATTTGCACTTAAGAATTCAAAAAATACGTTAGTTGTGTTCAATTTTTTACTAATTCAAAGCTATTTTTTCGAAAATTTTAATCTTCGTAAAAATATAAATAAAAATAATTGAAATCGTATAATCATGGATCAAAATAAATTACTTGGAGGATTGACAAAAAATGATGACTTGGAATACTAACTCAACAATTTGAAATGATTGATTTGAACAGAAGTTAATGCTGCATATGGTATTGTAACTGGAAGGTATCTACATTTCGAAACTAAGGAACAATTTAAACTGAAATTCTAAAAAGTCAGCAAAAGTTTTGAAAATCTTTTTTAAATAAAATATATTTGGAGAAATTCCTAAACAATAATTTTATTTGTATTTAAACACATATTTTATTTGATAAATTTAGTTTGCAAATATATTTTGTTGTAATATATTTATATATGCGTTCCAAATATATTTTATTGATTTTCAAATAAAATTTATTTGCTCAGAAATATATAACATTTAAAAATTTGTGTTCCAAATATATATTTTCTTTCGAATCAATCATATCAAAAACGGCGATTTTACCCCGTGTATGCAACAATTTTTTTTCTATATCCCAGGCTTAACAATTTTTGTGTAGATTAGGGCATACTATTTTAGAAAACCAAAACATACATTTTGTTATGGTAAAGTTTTATTTTTAATAAAATTGGAACGAAATCACGTTATGGCCATATGCTCCCAAGAGGAGTAAAACAGGAAAATATATATACATATATACATATGTTGGGAATATCGCTTTCAATACCACAAAACATGAGATTAGTAATTGCCATTAACAACCGTAAAAAATATTTAAAAAAAAATCGCAAAAAAGTTGGAAGCAAATTACGCGATACTAGTTTTCCTGAAAGTCTTATCGAGTAAAACAAGAATCTTTTATTTTTAATTTCCCGGATTTACGGGTAAAAAATACGATTTTCTTGCCTCTTTTCACTTGAACGCCTATAACTTTGTGAGTTCTTAAGCAATTTTTAATCTCTAAACTACTTTGGAAAGAAGAAACTTAGACCTTTTGAACGATATATATTTTATTTAATTTCGTAGAACAAACTTTGTTTTACTCGCCAAGATCTACAAGAAAAATAGTATCTCGGATTTGGGACTATCGCACTGTGTTATGAATCACACTAGGCGTGTTTTCGTTACACCAAATGTGCTTAATTTGTATGGGGAGCTAAGCACTTTTAAGCATTATTAGTTCCCGATGAAGTTTGGTGGTTGTGTTACTGTCTTAATCGAGTATGGTGTTGCCAGATTGGGCATCTTATATTTCGCAGAATGGCATCTTATTTTTGCAGAAATTGTTATCAATTATTATGAATTAACGGGAAGAAGGAAAAAAACCAAATTAAAATTATTTTTATATTTGCAAAAAGAGTGTAAACAATTGAACATAGAATAGTAAATTTTGTTTTATAAATACATTTCACGAATTTTTTGTCTTTTTCCCACTGTTCTTTCTTCGCAACTCATGACACCATTGCTACCAGATAGGGGAAATCCGCCACTTACTGCTTATGCGCCAGTTAGTGGAAGTCAGTTGTTTTCGTTGCAAAGTGCTAAACTAAAATCGCTAGCTTGTAACGAAAACATGCACATTGTCAGAAAAATGGTGGAAAAATGTAACCCTGTGTGAACATACAATTGCAACGTTGGCAGAAAAGTCACTTTGAGATAATTTGCAGACACTTTTGATGTCAGATGTGCGAAGTTTATGCATGTGACAATGGCGCCATGGTCAGACATTGGCAACATTAGACATGCTTTCGTTACACCATATGTGCTTAATTTGTATGGGAAGCTAAGCACTTTTAAACATTATTAGTTTCCCATGAACTTTGGTGCTTGTGTCCCTGTCTTTATCGAGTATGGTGTTGCCAGATCGGACTTCCTATATTTCGCAGTATGGCATCTAATTTTTGGAGAGATTGTTGTCAATTAATGTGAATTAACGGGAAGAAGAAGAACAAAAATGGAAAATTATTTTGTTATATGCGCAAAAAGAGTGTAAACAGTTGAATATAGAATAGTAAATGTGTGTTTTATAAATACATTTCACGAATTTTTTGTCCCTTTCTCACTGTTATTTCTTCGCAACTCATGACACCATTGCTACCAGATAGTGGAAATCTGCCACTTACAGCTTATGCTCCAGTTAGTGGAAGTCAGTTGTTTTCGCTGCAAAGTGCTAAACTAAAATCGCTACCTTGTAACGGAAACATGCCTATTGTAAAAGTAAGGAAATTAAAAAAAAAACATTTTTAATTGGGTAATTTTGTTTGGGACGTACCGAAAGGGGCATGGCAATAAGGCCCATTTTTCAATACTAGTATACTATGGGTACTACAAAAGCATTACACTTTACAAAATTTCAAGCACTGGAATCAAAGCTATAAGCCGTTAACTTTTTGTGCAAAATTATTCATTTGTATGGGCGGCACCAAAAGGGGCGTGGCAATAAAGCCCATTTTTCACGATACTGTAGGTACTATTAAAGCATTACACTGCGCAAAATATCAAGTATTTGCATGTACTGGAAACAAAGTTGTTAGCCGTTATCTTATTGTGAAAAATGGTCCATCTGTATGGGATTTCATAAATATATAAATGGACCATATATCTTTAGGGCACTAAATGCACTTTTTTCGTGTAGGTTTCTTCCGCATTTTTTTTCTCCTATTCAATATCTAAAACTTTGCTTCAGATATAAAAGAGCTATTTCCTACGGTATACCGAGAAAAAATATAGAAAAAGTGCAAAAAATCCACCTTGAGAAAAACGTATAGCCATTTAATTATTATTTGAGTCAACTTGACTAAACGAATGATGCAGAAGTTCTAATTTTGAGGCTACTTTCACGACCAATTCTCAGAATTGAGTCCTAGAATCATATGTTGTACTGTGTAATTGAAAACTGTTATTCATTTCTGTATATCTTTTATGGCTCACTGCAAGTATCAACAAAATCGTATTTTTTAAGTAATTGTTATTAATTATATATGTATGTGAAAACACCGTTAGAATAATTAACCGCCAGCGTTGTTTAAAAAAGCAAATTTTATGGAATGTTCTCCTTCATTCATTTGCTCCAGTTGTAACTGGCAAAAGTCACAGGTTTTATTGACATAGAATCGTTAGAAACAAACAAACCCATTTGAGGAATGAAAACCAAACATTGACATTATGAACTCGTTTCTTGTGGATGTTGAAAATTAGTTAATTTCATTCGCCGACAATGATGATGTTTAAATGCTATCTATCCCCCTCTTCCGCCTGGTCCCCCCGCTCCACCGGCTCCTCAACCAAGCAACAATGAAAATGTATTTGGCTTTAAAGGGTTATGATTTAATTATCCTCATTAAATAACTCCCTTTGCCGCTAAACCGAAACCATTCCACGAATTAGCTGCCTTAAGGTTTCCGCCACTCAAACAATTGCAAAAGTAGAGCATCTAATAATACAATTTTCTGTTTGTTCAAATACTCGTAATATAAAATTTACACTTAATTTATGCCATAGTGAAGAATTCACGAGTTGTTGGCCATTTGGTCAACAGCTCAACTCCACAGTGAGAAAAAAACATATGAAATATATCATACATATGTTATTTTTATATTCATCTGGTGTAATTTTTATATTTTTGCACACTGTGAAGTTTAGCTGAAGATCAAAGGGTTCCTTCTAAGTGAAAGAAGGTATTTTGTATAGTCAAGTTAAAAAGAAAGTCTATTTACAACGTATATAGAGTTTCTCTTTTCCTCGACTTTTTCATTTCCGGGGAAACCGGGAAAAAATTGGCACATCCCGGAAATTCCCGAGAAAAGTCGGTCTGTAAAAAACAAGACAAACTCTGTTGTATTTACAGTATGTAAATATTCATTTGTTTTTTTAATTCATAAGATTAAATATATTACATTAAACGACTGCTTGCTGTTTTTTGTCCAGTTATTTGCCTCATCCCGCAAATAACCCACTGTATAGGGTGAAGCTGATAGTATCTTCCTCAACCTTGCGGCATCGGAGAACTTAGTCATATCCTGACCATTGAGATAGATTCCTCAAACGTACCGTCGAGACTGCTAGAATGTCCAGAATCATCAAATGTAGTATTACATTTAGTGCATCAGACGAACCTTACTCAGTATGTTACAGAAGGTAGACAAGATTAGTTTTGCCCAAAAATGTCTCATTACACATTCTACCGAATGCCCCTTTGGCAACACGTTAACTGTTTTGAATATAATGATTATGACATTTATTTATTGTCTATTATTTACCTTTCAAACATTATACTGATGTACCGTATTCTGAATTTGTATTGATCGATTCGACAGCATTCCTGTTATCAAGTCCACTATGTTAGAGTACACTAAAATACAAGTATTACTTGTTTCCAATCTCATCGGTAGTGATCAGAATTGTCTTCTGATACCTATTAACTGGACACTGACCAGTTAATGGAAAAAACTCTTTCACCGGGGTCAAATTCGTTGTTTTTCAAGCACAAAAGCAAAAGCCTCTTAAGTAATGTGATCATAATGAGATGTCCCTTATCAGTGATGAATAAATATAAATTAATCAAATTAAAATAATTTGAGATCCATTTCATGAGGATGGCCTACAACAAATTGATTAGTAGCTTCGGTTTATAAACGAAGTGAAATGAACGGAAACAGTGAATACACAGCATTTTCAATATTTGCTTACATAATTTTAGAGTTTATTTCATCCAAAATCTAGGCAATTGCATCGATGAAAATAATCTCTGCAGCAATTACAATTTTCTTTGGTGATATGAAAAATTTTCTTTCAGTGTTAAAACTCGTTTACAATGTCAAATAGATGTTCACGTCTGCAATCGGTCTTATCATCTCATTGCATTCGATCTTGGATCTGAGGGCAATCCATTGACACCCGTTACTTTGTTGTTTTCCAAATTGGAATATTTATTTTGTTATAGTGGTTCACTGACATCTGTCAGATGATTTCCGTAATTGTCGATGCAGAAGTAATATTTGAGACTTCTGATTTAATAACAGAAATCGACAGAACAAATGAATTAAATTAACCGAGATCCAAGAAAACAAACAAAAAATAATGTAGGGTATCATAACTATCGTTGCAATGGTAAAATTTTTACAAACGTTTTTATTTTCATTTTTGTTGCCCATTACTCACGCGAACTTTACTAAAGATGATAACAAAACTCTTGTTGATGTTTTGTTATTCCTTTCAAATCAGAAAATAGTGATTACGTTCCTAACATTTGTTACAGACAGCGTAAATTGTTCCTTATTCTAATCTATTTTATCAGTATTTCTAGATTAGCTCACATTATACACTGAAAAAATAAAGATCTACATAAACCAGTTATTTATTCAAAATAAAGACAACATTGATCAAATCTAAGAAACTTGTTTCTTTGAAATGACGACAAACTAATTTAACTTTAAAACATGTTTCTTAGGTTACTGACTAATTGACAGAATAACTGCCAAACTGACTAATTGATTTAATGATTAACTAACCGATCGACTGATTGATCTCAGCTCAGCCCAAACGATTGAAGCTATAGTAACAAAATTTGGTAAGAAGGTAGTCCTTGGGACGTAGACTCGTTATAAGAAGGGATTTTTAGAACTTCTTTGCGTATAGTGGGGTAAAAAGGGACAAATAAGGTGCAACGGAAACTCTTGGAACATAAACTTGACAGAAGAATTTGTTTTACGAAATTCGAACTTTTATAACGGGTGGTTTTAAGCTGCGTTAGAACTTTCGATATCGATAATGTCAAATCAGCTGATAATGTCAAATGTATAATGTGTTGTCATTTCTGTTCAGTAAGCTTTGTCAAGTCATCATGAATCGTTGAATGCCAGAACAGCGCTTTGAAATTGTGGAAATTTACTTTGAAACAAAAATCTATTCGCGAAATGCAAATCCAAGAAGTGTTTAGTGATGAAGCTCATTTCTGGTTAATTACCCTATGAAAAAAATTATGCTGAGGACTCTCCATGCTTTACTACAACAATTATAGTTATTGTAAGTTAGAGTCATTAAAAAAATGTCATTGAAAATGATTGTCTCTCTACAAAAAAATCTATCTTACATATCAAATTGATAGATCCATGTCAAAGGAAAGTTTATACATTTAAATCTAAACAAGTAAGAAAGTTTCAGTCGGGTAAACCGACTAAGGTATACCCTCACTTTGTGAGTAATGTAATATTGAATATTACTCGAATTATTCTGTCAGAAGGGATTTATCAAATACACCTATTTTTCGCTGAACATTAGATACTTTAAATTCATTGCACTGTGCCGAATTATAAGTATTTATGTGCACTGGTAAAAACGTTATGAGATATTAAATTGTGGTATGATTTGGGCATTTTGTGTGGGAGGTACAAAAAGGGGCGTGGCGATAACGTCCATTTTTCACAGGGCTATAGACACTATAAAAACATTACACTGTACAAAATTTCAAGTATTTTTATACACTGGTTTTAATGTTATAAGCTGTTAACTTTTGGTGCAAAAAGGTACCTTTGTGTAGGAGGTACCAAAAAGGGCTTGGCAACAACGCCACTTTTTCCCTTGACTGTAGGCAATATAAAAGCATAATACTGTACAAAAGTTTTTTTATACACTGTTATTAATGTTATAAGCTGTTAACTTTTGGTGCAAAACGGTGCATTTGTGTGGGAGGTACCAAAAGGGACGTGGCAACTTCGCCCATTTTTCTCGAGTTGATAGCGACTAATAAGCTAATACTATGTGTGGAATTTCAGAAGATTCGAATAAGCAGTATAGCAGTTATTAAAGAATCAATTTTGCACAACATTTTAACCCTTTGTGGGGGAGGTACTAGAAGGAGTGGACCAATATGGCCCATCTTCGAACTTAGCCGGAGATAGAAAAAACTATTACCACATACCAAATTTGAAGTCAATCGGTTACTCCTTTCGAGAGTTATCGTGCGCACCAGACAGCAGACAGACAGACAGACAGACGGACAGACAGACGGACGGACATTGTTCATTCGACTTAAAATTACCCAAAACGGTTTTCCTCCGAACATACTTGGGGTCTTAGGTCACTCCTTCGATGTGTTACACATTTTTCCGTAGCAAATGATATATACCCTCGTCACACTAAAGTGAGGGTATAATTAGATTACTAGCAACAATTTATTGTTGTCATTATTTAAAGAATGGTTAAATTTTAAGGGCCGATGTTGATTTTGAATGATTTATTTGGAAAATTATTGTCATTTCTTTTCATTATGATAATGTTGGTATGGTTCAATTATGTGTGGAACAAAATATCAGCCAAATGGCCGCCGCGACCTCTGCGGCCCACCTCCATCCGATGGTCCAAATTTTCGATGACGCTGAGGAATAATTCAGGTTCTATGCCGTTAATGTGCCGAATTATCTCATCCTATAGTTCTTGAATTGTTGCTGGCTTATCGACGTACACCTTTTCTTTCAAATAACCCCAAAGAAAGAAGTCCAACGGTGTCAAATCACATGAGATAACTCGGCCATTGAATTTGTTGCGCAAAAGAGCCATTGTTTCGTTAGCTGTGTGGCAAGTGGCACCGTCCTGTTGAAACCACATATTGTCCACATCCATATCTTCCTATTCGGGTCATAAAAAGTTCGTTATCATCTCACGAAGCATAGCCGCGTATAACGTTGTAAACGACATAGCAGACACAGACAAAATAGCAGAAGCTTTCCTAATTTTCTTTTTTACTCATTATACATAGACATAGCTGCATTAAAATTATATTTTATAAAAAATCTTTTTCTTTTAAATTTTATGTATTTAATAAATTACAAATTATTTCTCTTCACACGGCGTTAATGGCGCTTACAACGTTATTCGCGGCTATGCTTCAATTATAAATTTGACAGAAGCCCACATTCATTCTAAATCTTCATAATAGTAGCGTTTAAGCCAGGTCAGGGAGATCGTCTGTTACTGATTCAAGCTATTTTGCTTTGTGTGTGGTGAATATTTGGTTGGAAAAAAATTATATGCAATGATATGAATCATTAAAATGTGCTTATTTACTTTATATTGGTTTTGCTGTCAGAAACTTGGACAAACCGTGGACACCTACAATGTTTTGTAATAGTTGCAGAACTATTATATACAAGTGGTCAAATGGCAAGAACATCTATTTCGATTTTTCAATTCGAGTACTTTGGAGAGAGTCAAGTAACCACCATTGTTATTTCAGTTTAAAAAATTTGCTCGACTCAATATGAAAAATCGAAAAAATATTACTTAGGCGAATGGCCCATCGGTTTCCAAACCAGTTCAACGTCCACCAAATGGCCATTGCCAGTCATTTCCAGTGCTACGAGCAGTGAGTTCAAAACATCTTTCACCAGCAGTGGTAGTTTGCATAAGGCTGATGATGAATGGCCCCATTTAGTGACCCAAGCTGAGCTGAATGATCTAAATCGGGATTTTCATTTACCGAAGCAAGACGCAGAATTACTAACTTCAGGCATTTCTCTGGGCGAACACAAATGTCAGATCGAGGCACTTTATTTTATTTGCCGACAGATAGGAACAATGACAAAAAAAAGTTATTAAAAGTAAAAATAACTAGATATTAATATAATTACGGTAAAAACAATTAAATAATACATACTCGTACATATTTAAGCATTGACAGCTCGCTAAGATGGAATAAATCATCAGTGCACATTGAGAGAGACGTGGGAGAGAGAAAGAAATGAGAGTCTTGCTTCAACTCAGCTGACCCACCCAGGGTTGATTTTTTGGCCACCGCACTGTTTTTCAGATTTGGATTTTTACTGGCCAAAAGTCAAATTTTTTGTCATCGCCGATTTATAAAATTTTAATGCCATTCAATAGGAAACATATTGAGACTAGGGTAGCCAAAAAATTAGTTCAAAATATTTATTATTGAGAGTGTTTTATGTAATTTTAAAAAAGAACCTAATTTTTGTAGAAGGAAATTGTCATTTCTCTTGAGAAATTGCCAAAAGTATTACTGTACTGTTTACACGTGGTTTGTTATAAAATATTTCCACAGGTACTATATTTTTGTGAAATTGGAATTTTAGTGGAATGAAACTTTTTAGCATCAAGAGACTTCAAGAAGATTTTGGTACCAGAAGAAAAGTGTCCTCTTTAAGCCTATATATGCTTTTGTATCTGCCCCGACCAGCCTGTAGAACACTTTTTTAATTTTAATGAAATTACTCGGGAACAAATTTATTGTTCTTTTTATTTTACCTGTTCATATGACTATGTTGTAGGTACACCAAGCCAAGTTGTGTGCGTTTTATGACATATATATGCCATCTTAACCCTTTTCTAGTTTTTTGGGTCTTTTTATATTATACCTATGTTTATGCTACTTATGAATAGAGTATGACACTATACATGTAAGAAAAGGATAAAATCCTGTGGTATTCGAATACAAACTCAGTTGCAATATTATATCCAAGCAGAAACAATCATATTTTAGAATATTAAAAAATGGAGAACTTCAGCTATAAATAGTATGACACTAGACATTTAAGAAAAGGATAAAATCCAGTGGTATTTTTTTTCCCTAAACTTTGTATGAATAACTAGAAACACCTGGAACTCACGAAATGCTAAAATAAACCAATCTAAAAATAAAAAAATGGTGAACTTCAGCTATAAAGAATTATCCGAAGAAGTTACGTTCAAAGCAAAGTAAATTCCTCAAGCATCGAAATACAATTGGAACTGCAAAAAAGGAAATATTTCATCAACAACTTAACTATGCGCTACAAACAAGTTGGATGGAATAAACATATAAATTTTATAAGGCCTTTGCAATATGGTTAGAGGGCGAACTTAGTTTCCAAGTATCTTCAGAAAGTAAAAATCAAAACAATTGTGGGATACCACCAAAATCACTCGGCAACTGTAGCGATAGATGTAAAAGGTGGAAACTTAAGGATATCAATGAAGAAATCGGATGTGAAACTATTGCAGAATGCTTGTTACATCAATTGCGATCACAAAAACAACGCACAAAAGCCGAAATTGTTGAAAAAGTTTTAAACGCTAGTCCTCTGAGAACAAAACGGATTATTAAAAGTATTCCAAATCCAAGCGATGAAAAACAGTTCCCAAATGAAGAGGCATAGCATTATTTTTGGATTTGAAGTTAACAAAACACCAATATACACAGCTCAGGTTGCGTGCGACCTACTTAATCATACAGCTCAACGCTTGCTACAATCATTTAAAGGACATGATTTAAAGAAATATGGGAACTGCAAGTTAACCCTCTTTTGCAAATGGGGATGTGATGGTTCTTCTGGACAAAAGCAATAGAAGCAATCTGCACGTGAAAATACTTCAGACGCAGATATGTTCATGGTGTCATTTGTGCCCTTGCGATTGATAAAGAATTTGGAAGACTCGGAACCTTCGACCAGTACGATGCAGACAAAGGATATTTGGAAAAATCAAACACCATCTTCTACGAAATATTGCAGACAAATCAAATTTGAATTTTAAAAAGAAACTCATGATACCATTAAAAAAGAAGTCTATGATATAAGAACCCAAATTACAAGACTGCAGCCATTAGAAGTAGAAATTGAAGGCCAGACAATTGAAGTTAACTACCCATTAGTGCTAACGATGATAGATGGAAAAGTTGGCCAGGCTTTGACTGACACAAAGGCTTCATCCAGCTGCATTATATGTCAATCTACATCAAGCAAATTACATAAACCAAGTCCCGGAAAAATCAGTAGATAATACTGATGCATATGAATTTGGATTATCGCCACTACATACGAGAATACGATTTATGGAACACATACTTAAAATCAGTTATGATTTGGATTTTGGACCTACAGGATCAATGAGAAACAATAACACCAACAAGGATTTAAGAAATTTGCAACAGAAATATGATCAGGACGAATTTCTCAAATGTGGGTTGATTATAGACCAACCAAAACAAGGATCAGTCAATACCAATGATGGGAATACAGCAAGAAGTTTCTTTTCTGATCCCGAAAAAGCATCTGAAATAACTGGTGTTGATATAAATCTCATTTCAAGACTCAAAACAATTATCGATGTACTTGCGTGCCATAAACAAATTGATGCAAACAAATTTAATGAATATACCAAGGAAACGGCAAGAATATATAATACCAAATATTCATGGGGAAATATGTCTGCAACAGTTTATTAAGATGTCATTAAGCATCATTTGGTAACAATCGGAGATCTATCAGAGGAAGCCCAGGAAAAAAGAATTAAGGATTACAGATTATAACAATACAGAAATAGTACGGAACAAAATATCGAATATTTGCAGGCAATTTTTCAACCGAACGAATAAAAATTATAATTTACTGTTTTTGTTACATATAAAGCGTGATCCATTTCGAGGTTCCCTACTTTTTTTAAAGAAAAAAACACCGAAGAATTCAAATTGAATGGGGAATGTTTATTATCCTTTGAAAGAACATTCTTTGGCATTTATTTTTTGAAGATTATGTCTATCAAATGTTGGCCGCGGCTACGTCTCAGATGGTCCATCCCTTGAGTCCAATTTTCGATGACTCGTTCGAGCATTTGGTAACTTCTGGTAACTGGCAAATGACACGCGTGATGTTTTGCTCCAAGGCCGGAATCGAAGCGGGTTTGTCCGCATAAACTTTAGACTTTACATATCCCCACAGGAAAAAGTCTAACGGGGTGATATCACACGATCTTGGTGGCCAATCGACCGGCCCAAAACGTGAAATTATCTGCTCACCGAAGTGTTCTCTCAATAAATCCATTGATTGATGTAATGTGTGGGAAGTGGCGCCGTCTTGTTGAAACCAAATGTCGCCGAGATCACGAGCTTCAATTTCAGGCATCAAATAGTCGGTTATCATGGCACGATAACGGTAGCCATTGACGGTTACGTTCTCACCGGCATCATTTTTGAAGAAATATGTACCGATGATTTCGGTACGTCGGATCCGAAATCGGTCAATGGCAAAAAGATAGCTCTTAACGAGAGCTAAAATATTGCTCATGGGTGTCAAGGTCGTGGGTCGACTGGAAAGTGTTTTTTTTTTTTGGATTTCAAAAAAATGGACTTAGCGCAATTGGCGAACGATTATTTTGATAATAAAACTGAATAATTTGTAAACGTTGTTCAGGCGTAAGTCTTTCCATAAGTAAGTCTTTCTTATAAGTAAGAAATAAATGCTTTCCCTTAATGTTGTTCAAATACAAAATATAAAAAATTTTTGCTATGCAATGTGTTTTTTAAATATCGAGGACATTTTTTTGTCGAATTTTTTTTTTTTTATTTTTACAAAATTTATTATTAAAATGGTTTATTTATCAATGTAAGGCATTCTTTTAATAAATAAAGAAGATAAAAACAAAACAAAACCCCACATTTCCATGCAAAATATTACACAAATTCAAAAGTTCAACTTTGACCTTGAATTCCTCAATAACTGCTGACCCGATTTTATTGAAATAAAAATTCGCGAAAAGCTTACCTGTCGAACAAAAAAAAGATTACTAAAATATACTAATACAGTGTTTTGGCCAGGAAAAAACGATTCTGAACCACTGTGCGGCGTTGTATCTAGCAAACATGTAATTACTCAATGTTAAGTTGTCCAATATATAGTTTGAATGTATGGGGTTTTCCAACAAGAGGTGTTATTTTGGTATTCAAAGAATATTTCCATTTTTTGAGATAAATGATCGGATGTTTATTTCATAATAAAGAGGAAGCTATGCCGCTAATAATGAAAAACAACATCAGCCAAATGGCCACCACGACCACGCTTACAGCACCTCGATAGCCTCACGAATTCTATCTTTGAGGTCTTGAATCGACGCTGGGCTGTTGGCGTAGACCTTATATTTCACGTGGCCCCAAAGGAAGAAATCGCAAGGTGTTAAATGTGTCACGTAGCGCCGTCTTGTTGAAAATAAATTTTGTCCAGATGCATACCATCTAACTCCGACCATAAAAAATCATTAATCATCTCTCGATAGCGCAATCCATTCACCGTAACTGTTGATCCAACCTCATTTTCGAGAAAGTAAGATCCAATGACCCCGCCGGACCATAAACCGCACCAAACAGTCACACGTTGAGGATGGAGAGGCTTCTCAACAATAACTCTTAGGTTTTCCGAGCCCCAGACGCGACAATTTTGCTTGTTGACGTAGCCACCGAGGTGGAAATGGGCCTCATCAGTCAAGATGATTTTGTATCGTTCGTATAGTTTTTTTGTTCGATCGTTTTTTGATCGTTTTGTATCGTTCGATGATCGTGTATCGTTCCATTTTTAGTAATGGCGTAGTTTCTGCTTGTCAAAGAATAAAAGCTTCAAAAGTGACAGCTACCGAATTACAGGGCGATTCACAATAACACCTCTTGTTGGAAAACCCTGTATTATTGATTTCATAAAGCACTAAAAGGGGCGGGAGGAAAGGGCAAAAACGCTTAAATAAACAGACGAAACGTGTGTGTAACTGTTTGTTTTCCCACCACATCAGTAAAAAGGAGTTGTGGTAACCATGACAACAACGACAACTGACCGACGCTATGGCCACGACACACAATTCTTTTAAAATCGAGACATTTATGCGCTTTTAATAAATCAGTTTGAAAATATTATCACCTAGAAGCACGCAGTAATCTTATTGAGAGCTTAAGGAACTAGAACTATTTTGTGGGGTAAAATCGAAATTCATTGCAATTTTTACAAGATGAAACATCAACAAGTCGTTGTTGATTATTGGACAATGCTGAAGACGTCAATCACCTGTTTACTTTTGGCAATTTCGGGTTATGTGTTAATAAAGTAAGTGCATACTCAACCAACCCCATAGCTTCTCACGTCAAATTTCATCCACATTTTCAAGAATGGTTCAAACTATATTCTACCTGCCTGGGTATCTGAAGAATAACCAGAAACGTCTTGAAGAGTTAGCGGCGAAATACAACTTGGATTTGGACAAAGAAATTGCCGAGGCAGAAAAGGAGATTAATGAGGAAGAAAATAAAAATCAAGAGTCACAAATTGAGGGATCATCCATAGTTTTGGAAACGGAGGAAAAGAAAGATAAATAATTACGTTGATGTTTAGATATGTATCACTGTATTTCTATTATCTGTATTTTACCGTTTCCGTATAAAATATGTATAAAGAAAAATTACTTACTTTCTCATCTATTGTTTTCAGTTTATTCGCATTCTTATTGACTAATTATTATACTCTACCACAACCGGCATATCTTCAGGGACTTCATCCAATAAACCTTCAAACGACCAACACATACTGCTCTCCAACGGCACTCTTGTGCAGTGATGGGAAACGTGGTACAATTGTACCACTTTTGGTACAATTGAGTAATTTTTGGTACGCTGGTACAATCAAACAATTTTTGGTACATTTCTCTGGCTGGCAAAATTAATGAAAAAACCTATAAAAAAGATTAAAAAAGACCTTAAAAATTAAAAAGTATTGGGGCTATATCAAAAATGGACATCTGGCGACTGTTTTTCGTGTAAAGGGTTCCGTGTATTAATGCACTCCAAATACCAGTTTTCAGCCCGATCACTTGAAATTTGCTGTCTTTACGACGATACGAATTCAAATCGGAAAGAGGATATATATATATATATATATATGGGGGCTATATTAAAAATGGGTCGATATTGCCCATTTTCAATCCCAAGCTAAAGGAAGTACCAAATTTCAGTATTCTATCTCATTTTTATTGTAAATTGTAGCGTGATTACAACAGACGGACGGACATGGCTAAATCGTCTTAGGATTTTACGTCTATTAAGAATATAAACTCGTATGTATAAGTATATATACTTTATGGGGTCTCTGATCAATATATCGAGGTGTTACAAACGGAGTGGATGGTATACAAATCGAAAAACAAGTAAAAAGTTTTTACTTTTGGTAATTTGGTATAATCGTGGTACAGTTGGTACAATTTCTTGATCATTATGGTACAATTAGAAAATTTTCCAATACCATCATTGCTCTTGTGTAGCCCTGCCACACTCAAATTAACTAAGAGAGCGAATGTCTTTGAACACACTATTACGTTCAGAGGGCTCCATTAGCTCTTCAGGCAGGCAGGGCAATTGATAGGCCAAAACCTCGGCATACTTCATGAATAATAATCTGTATTTTGTAATGGCATCCTCAGAATGGGATAAAATGTTCTAATGAGTGACCGACAAGGAAAAAGGCAAACGATAATTGTATTTCTTTGATCAAATCTTGTGATTGCGCAAAGCCATGTACAGGGTTTCCCAACAAGAGGTGTTATTTTGAATCACCCGGTATTTCGGTAGCTGTCACTTTTGAAGCTTTTATTCTTTGACATTTGACAAGTAGAAACTACGCCATTACTAAAAATGGAACGATACACGATTCAACAACGCATTGAAATTATTAAAATTCGAAAAATGGAAAATCATCTTGACTGATGAGGCCCATTTCCACCTCGGTGGCTACATCAACAAGCAAAATTGTCGCATCTGGGACTCGGAAAACCCAAGAGTTATTATTGAGAAGCCTCTCCATCCTCAACGTGTGACTGTTTGGTGCGGTTTATGGTCCGGCGGGGTCATTGGACCTTACTTCTTCGAAAATGAGGTTGGATCACCAGTTACGGTGAATGGATTGCGCTATCGAGAGATGATTAATGATTTGTTATGGTCGGAGTTGAATGGTATTGATCTGGACAACGTTTACTTTTAACAAGACGGCACTACGTGCCACACAAGCAACGAAACCATTGCTCTGTTACGGGAAAAGTTTCCGGACCGTGTTATCTCTCGACGAGGTGACCACAATTGGCCACCGAGATCTTGTGATTTAACACCTTGCGACTTCTTCCTTTGGGGCCACGTGAAAGATAAGGTCTACGCCAACAGCCCAGCGTCGATTCAAGGCCTCAAATATAGAATTCGTGAGGCTATCGAGGACATAGGGCAGCCACTTTGCCATTTGGTTATGGAAAATTTCATGAAAAGGATATGGTCCTGTAAGCGTGGTCGTGGTGGCCATTTGGCTGATGTTGTTTTTCATTATTAACGGCATACCTTCCTCTTAATTATGAAATAAACATCTGATCATTTATCTCAAAAAATGGAATTTTTCTTTGAATACCAAAATAACATCAGGCATTTATACAGTCCAGTGAATGTTGGGAAATTTCCGCATGAGTGCTCTCTTTGGGAACTCTAACGGGTACCACACAAAAGGTATCGATATAGAAACCACATAAACTCTTCTACCGATTTTGCAACTTAACAAAATTTTTCTGAATAATCCTTTTATGTCATTAAATTTGACCGAATCTACCCCCAATTTTATTTTTTCAGTGATTATCAATAATATTTGATAATTTGTATAACATTTGTAATTTTTATTTTAAAAATATAAGTGGGAGCGTAATTTGTATTCCAAAGGAATTATAAAAAAATCCATAATATAGAGGGATTTTATTAAAAAAAACGTAAAATTTAGAGAAATGTCTAATATAATTCATATAATTGTATATAATTCAATGTTTAAAGATGAAAACACGAAAACAGCTGAGCTGCCAAAAAGAAAGTTGGTAAAAATCACCCATTATAACAACAATTTGTTAAGTTTTCCGTACTTTTTTCATATCTTAAAAAATCGTCATTTCGAGGCAAAAATCGTCAAATCGATAAATCGTCATTTCTGGCAACACTGTTCCTCACTAACATTTCCTGTTCGCGGAAAAAGTGTGCAAAGCCTACCCTCGGAGCTGTGTCGCCGTATGGTCATGTGGCGGCACACCATATATGATGCGGACCTGGCGGTATCATCTTTATCCCGTGAAAATTGTCGCCTATTGTAAAGCAGCACAAGTCAATGCCAAATTCTGTTTTCCTGGGAACTCCAGCAATGAATAGCACGGCCCCATGTTTGAATAGCCGTCTCGCTGTCCATATCCATTGCAGTGTTATCTTGGTTCTTTTTAGCAAAAAAACTAGAGCCGGACGGACAGACAGAAAATTAACACCAAAAGTGGTCAGTGAATGGTCAGAAGTTACCAATAAATGTCATCAAGCAGCTTCAGCAGAAATACTCTATAATAATTCTAATTCTATCATTCTAAATAAAGAAGATGAAAACAAAACAAAAACCCACATTTCCATGCTAAATATTAAGAAAATTCAAAAGTTCAACGTGGACCTTGAATTCCTCAATAACTGCTGACCCGATTTTATTGAAATAAAAACTGGCAAAAAGCTTAAGGAGTTACTTGTCGAAAAAAAAACTTACTAAAATATCTCTATCGGTTCCAAAGTTACAGAGTTTTGGCCACTAAAAAAGGTTTATGAACCACTGTGCGCCGCTAAATTGCAAGTTTTAATACCCTAACAGCCTGTTTCTGTCACTTGAAAATTTGTTTCGTTCGCCTGCCAGACCACACACAGCTGACAGTTTCAGTAACTACCATCAGAACGACAAGTCGCACGATAATGAACTCGTACAAAAACGTAATCATTTCAGTGTAAATGTTGCTTTTCCTAGCTCTCTTTGCTGTCATCTGGGCGAACACAAACGTCAGATGGAGTCACTTTATTTTATATGTCGACTTATAGGAACAATGACAAAAAAACGTTATTAAAGGCAAAAATAACTAGATATTAATATAATTACGATAAAAACAATTAAATAATACATATGTATACATATTTAAGCATAAAGAAGTCAACATTGGCAGCTCGCTAAGATGGAAAAAAATCATCAGTGCACAATGAGAGAGACGTGAGAGAGATAGAGAAAGAAATGAGAGTCTTGCTTCAGCTCAGCTGACCCACCCCGGGTTGATTTTTTGGCCACCGCTAGTGTAAATAGTACAGAGGTGTATTTGCTCAGGTCGACCATACAAAAATGTGTACTTTTTTAAACCGGAAGTTGTGAAATTATTTATCTGGCAATTACATTATTTTCCAATTGGTAAATTGCTAATGTCATTGACGTAAGGCCAGGCGAACGAACCTTAGAGTAACCAAATTCCTGACGAATGTGTGTGACTGTTTTTCTTTCGCAGAGACTTTCGTTTCAAATATAGAAACAAGTCGTAAATTGGAAAATGTTATTTCTAAAAATTCTTAAATTTGCGTTTCTTTTAAAGTCCTAGGGCCTTATTCATAAAAAGTTAAAGCATGTTTGAGGAACGCTTTAGCAGTGTTAAAGCTTTCTTCAAACCTTCATTAAATTTTTATGAATAAGGGCACTAGTATTTTCTTGTTGTATTAATGTGTATTTCATTTTACAGTAATTTTTTTCGTATTCTTCCAAGTAAGTCACAGAAACTTATTTGTGGAGTAAAAAACTTAAAAGTTTTATTTTTCTCTCGAAAAAACATAAAAAATAAGTTTAAACTTATCATCTGCTAACGCTGTTGGGCGTTCAATGTAATTGAGAACAATAACGTTTTTGCGCTTAGCGCTGCATATTTAAAATGCGCCTTAAAGTAATAAAATTTTATTGTTTTATAATTTTTCTGTTTGGAAGGGAATAAAGCAAAAAATAAAAAAACTACACATATTTTTTAAAATCGTTTTTCTTGCAAAAAACTTTCTTTTTTGCCTTTTTTACGATACCAATCGATAATTACTCACTTCCCAATTTTACACCACTGATGGTGGTGAAAAAGCAGTAGCAACTCGGAAATGTATTACTTACGTCCACGCTAACTTTTGAATAATTGTAAGCGTGCGGGTAAGTGGTTATTTTCAGCTTTTGGTATGCTTGAGTGGAAGCACTTTCCAAAATATAAGCTGTTACTACTTTAGAATTTAGCTCACCCGTGAAGTTATTTGGTAATTGGAAATTTTGCTGGAAATAAATCTACCCTCATGTTTTTCTTCTTGAAGTTACAGAAGAATTTTTCACAAATTACTCCTCATAATTTTTCATAGATTTAATGAAATGAAAAAAAGTTACATAAATATAAATAAGTCTATGAAAATGTATTCTAAGATTTGATAAACGTTATTTTTCAGTGTACAATTGTTTTCAATCTTTGTCACGATTAATCATTTCCCTCGAAATCTATCTATTGGCGTTAGCTTGTGAAACCATGTGTTTGATTAAATTGTTCATTTTTTATTTGAATTTTTATTTTTACACGGTTGGGAAAATTTATGGGTATAAGTCATGAATAGTACCATCAGTTCCCTGGTATTTGTTTTTCTGTTTTTTTTTTATTTTATTGCATCGAAATAATTGCAATGCATCTGGTTTTAAGGTTGTTTTGTTTATTGCAATCACCGACAATAGTCTTTGGACTATTCCTGAGGTGAGAGCTGGTGGGAGGGATACTTGAAAGCCAAAACAACAGGTGGAATGTTTCCAGAAACGATGTGATGACTTATAATGAATAATTGCACTATAATATTCATGATTTTTTTGCTTTCTCAGTACAACATTTTCAAGGTCATCGAAAGTTGACACCGTTTTGACTCTAGTTTATGAAAGTCCTTATCGAAAGTAACAAAATGCCATTTTGGGATTTTTTTCTGCTTTAGCTCCAATGTGGATTTTATCGTATCGTGAATATTGTAGCTGAAACTTGATTTTGAGATTTTTTTCCAATGGCTAGTTAACCGATGGGAATTTTGTTAACTAGCCTCAGCCTAACTTTAGGTAACGCAAAACTGTCGAGAAATTGTCAATTTGTTGAGACATATCTGCACATAATTTATCATAACTCGGGAGGGCGGGAATGTTCTACAATAATACTGGTCATGCAATTTTACAATACGAGTATATGTCAGATCAAAAAACCAGTCAAATTATAGTCAAAACTCTCTTTACTGGCATCGTTATTGCTTCGACCACTGGAACTTATGAGTATTTGTAATGAATAGACAGCGGAATACATATATCGATACCTGCAATCTAAAACAGTCGACTTAGCATGTCAAAAGTTATTCACAAAACAGTACAGGTCATTCGATTTCCATTACAAAGGAATTCCACACAAATTAAAAAAAATCATCAAACTTTGATCGCCTCTCCTGAAAAACTACATTTTTGCACTAAGCATAGAGGTATCGATATGCAATTGCATATTTTTATTGGATGGTTGTACGGCAAAACCGGTAACTCACACATTGTTTTCATCAAAAAAATAATTAAATATACACCTATTTATTTTATGCAAATTGCATATTTGCATATATCGTGCATATGCAAAAAATATGCAAACACATTTATGTTTAAACTTCGATCATTTGCTGTTGTTTCATTTTGTACCGTCTATTATTTTTTCTAATTCTGAAAGGGCGTAACAGACAAAACGGTTGAAGATTTAATCTTGGAATTTAGTGCGAGGGTAGTTCTTTTTGTTATAAAGGGTGTCCCAAGAAGAGCGCAATTTTTAAATCTCGCAACATTCGAAGTGTCATTGTTTGACATTTGAATAATTGTTATTGTTTGTTAGTAGAAGGTACGAGGTTAGTAAAAATGGAGCGCTACACGAATGAACAACGCATTCTCATTGTGAAATTGTTTTACCAAAATGGTGAAAGTTTTGCGGCTACAGTTCGCAAATTGCGATCAATTTGGGGTCACAATAATGCTCCAAAAGAGTCAACTGTAAAGAGATTAATGGATAAATTTGCCGAAACTGGGTCTGTTAGTGATGTAAAGACAACAACGCGCCATCGACCAGGTCGATCGATCGACTGTGTGGTGTGGTTTTTGGGCTGGAGGAATCATTGGACCTTTTTTTTTATGAAAATGAGGCAGGTCAAGCGCAAACAGTCAATGGTGTTCGGTATCGTGAAATGATAACCAGTTTTTTCTTGCCTAGAATTGAAGAAATGAATGTGGTTCCAACAAGACGGCGCCACATGTCATACAGCCAGAGAAACAATTCAATTGCTGCATCAGTCATTTCCCGGTCGTGTTATTTCGCGTTTTGGAGATCAGAATTGGCCGCCTAGATCGTGCGATTTAACACCATTAGATTTTTTTCTTTGGGGTTTTTTGAAGTCGATGGTTTACGCGAATAAGCCGACGACGACTCAAGCCTTAAAAGACGAAATTGGACGCTGCATTAATGAAATACCGCAGCATTCATGCAAAACGGTCATTGAAAATTTCAGTAAAAGATCGCGTGCATGCCAGCAAAGCCGCGGAGGCCATCTGCACGATATATTGTTCCATACATAACCTCATTCTGTCTACTTTACGATATAATAAAGTTTCACGATTGGGACACCCTTTATAACATAATGTTTCAAAAATAAGTTAATTTTCTCCAAATTTGCCGATGCATATGCAATTTTTTTAGTTGCATATGCGATTTTTTTGCATATTCATTTTTCATTCAACATATGCACATTATATTTTGCATATGTTGTGTATATTCATTCCCTTGCATATAAAATGCATATATGGAATATGCTAATTGCATCGAATTTAGAATCCAAAAATACACCTAATAACTTGTAGGAGTAACCGATTGATTTAAAATTTGGTACGTGTTAATATTATTTCTATCTCAGGGTAAGGTCAAATATGAACCATGTTGGTAAACTCCTTCGAGTACCTCCCACACAAACGGCCTAAATTTAGTGAAATATTGATTCTTTAATAAATAGTATACGAGCGCCCCAGTAGGCGAGTTGGTAGCGTACTCGCCTATGAGTTTGGGGGTCGTGGGTTCGATTCCCACCAGAGGCTCTGGTCTGTCGCTGCAAAATTCAGCCATATGGTCTTTGTAACCCGGCCTTTCCCTGGACCTTAAAATTAGAATATAAATTTACTTTGTATTGTAATTCATATAAATAAAATAAATAAATAAATAATAAATTGTATACACTAATTATCAGAATCTTTCAAAAATCATAAAAATTGTCACGCCCTTTTTGGTACATCTCCCATACAAACGGACCATTTTGCACAAAAATTTAACGGCTTATAACATTTATTCTAGTCCACACAAACACTTGAAATTCTGTGCGTTCTAATGCTTTAATAGTGCCAAAAGTCCCGTGAAAAAATGGGCGCCACTGTCACGTCCCTTTTTGTACCTCCCAAACAAAATGGCCAAAATAAATAATATGAAACATTTTTTACTATTTTTATGTTCTTTTTGTGATAGCAAAAAACGATTTTAAAAAAGCAGATTTCTGCTGATGTTTTTAACGACATTTACTACACCACTGTCTATGCGCGAAAGTGATATTCCCAACATTTATAGTCCTTATAATATTGTTTAAATCGCTGCTATATCGAGCTTATACTTCAAAAATGTTCATGGATGGTACCCATGAAAATTGGAATTAAAAAAAATAGTATGCCTCAATCTACACAAAAAAAAATTTTAGTTGCATATAAAGGGTCCGCCAAATAACTTTTTTTTTGAAAATGCTATAAAAAAAACTACTGAAAACTCATTGGATGGTCAGTTGGCTTCAACTCCTGAACCAATTGGACTTTGTATGGCGTCATACCAAGGTCTTTATGCAAAATTCGTCTCAATGATGTCTCCGAAATGTTCAATTGTAGAGAACGATGGTGAATTGATGTTGGTGGCGCTTCACGCACACTTTCTGCCACAGCAGCAGTATTCTCGGGTGTACGCACTGTTTTGGCTTTTCACGCTTTGGTTTATCGATGAGGATGCCACTTTCTTTCACTTGTTTCACAAGATAACAACATACAGAGCTGACAGTGCTCCTCTTCTTCCAAAATCCGTACGCAATTTTCGCACACATTCTGCAACATTACCATGATTATCAAAGTAATGTCGTAATATTCGCAATATACACATATTCGTTCAGCGGAAGGATAAAACTAATTATCTGTCAAATCAGACATGAGCTAAGTGTTACCATTCACGAAATAAGCACTAGTTGAAAAAAAACGTTAGATGGCGGACCCTTTATTTTATTCTATCAATAAGTTACCCAAAAACAACAACTTTTATTTCCTCAGAAAAGTTGATGTCAAGAAAGTCTTCGTACACTATTTTGTCGGACCCATACTCCGATCTGCAGAACGTTTATAAACAAATTTTGTTACAATTCTGTTGTCTAACTTGTCGACTCTGTAATGCAATTTAAAAAATCCAAATAAAATAAAAATAACGGGTCGGTTTATATTCTGATAAAATCGAATGACAAAACACTTCCTTGATATACTGTATGCATGTATGTATATAAAGCGTTTATAAAAACGTGTATATTCATATATTTACAATTGCAATTTCAGTTTATGTAATTCAACGTCATCGCACTGATAACAATTACATTTGTGTGTAACAACTATTTATGACACGATTCTCAACTAAATTGATTAGAATATCTCCGATTGACCGATTGACTTGTTTTCGTTTCAATCTCTTCTTAAAACATTTTAAAAAGATTGAAATTGTAGGCGAGGAGCTTATGCTTCGCTCCAATTGCTGCCATACGAATACGTCGTCTTGACCTACATGCTAGTCGTCCATATTCTGATGCTCAGTTACTTACTTGGGTGTACGAGAGGCAAACTTATTCATTTGTGTCTGAATATTATTCTCACATAGTGATAGATTTCAGAATAACGATCATGTCATCCATCTGATGGGAATTGATAAGGCGAAATTTCCTGAATTAAAATGAATAGTACGCACAAATCGTGAAAAAAGGTAAACAAGCACTTCAACATTTGGTAATTATTTACGATTAAGCATCAAAGGGGGAGATTGCTTGGAAAATAATAACTAGTACGATTTTTTTTTATTTGGTGATTTGCTACGCTGTACTAACCTCAAATAATCATTTCTAGATTCGAGGAATCGGGTCAAAGAGTTCGGTTTGCAATTAAGAAAAAAAAACTATAAAAACAGCCTGATGGGTGGGAACAATTTTAAGATAATGAATAAGATGCAACGAGGTTGGTATAATAATAAATAATAAATAATACCAAATAATTAAATAAAATGTTATCTAACAGATATATATGAGCAAATCGTACTAATTAAAAATTTAACAAGTAGGAAAGTTCAGTCGGGTAAACCGACTTAAGAATCCCCCCACCTTCAGTCCCAAAATAATATTAGTATTTTTTTATTTTTTGTTTAAATTAACTTATTTTTAATTTAAATTGCATTTAATAACTTTACCGGTATTGAAACCTTAAGCTGTTAACTTTTGGTGCAAAATAGTCCGTTTGGCATGTCAATGACGCCTATTTTTCACTTGACTGTGGGTTCTTCAAGTACTTGTATGCACTATTATTAATGTTATAAGCTTTTAATTTTTGGTGCAAACTGATCTACTTGTGTAGTATGTACCAAAAGAGACGTTCCAATAATGCCCACATTTCTCTGGGCTCTAGGTACAATCAAAAGCTTTATACTGTACAAAATTTCAAACTGATATTAAAGCTACAAGCAGTTAACTTTTGGTGCAAAATGGTCCATTTGTCTGGGTGGTACCAAAAGGGGCGTGGCTTCGGCCATTTTTCTCGAGGTGATAGCGACTAATAAACTACTACTATGTGTGGAATTTCAAAAGATTCGAATAAGCAGTTTACGAGTAGATATTTCTAAAGAATCGATATTTCACTAAATGTTAACCCTATGTGGTGGAGGTATTAGAAGGACGGGACCAATATGGCCCATTTTCGAATATACACGGAGATAAAGAAAAATATTAATGCATATCAAATTAGGAGTCAATCGGTTCCTCCTTTCTAGACTTATAGTCGATGTTATAAGTCTTTAACTTTTTGTGGAAAATATTCCATTTGTATGGGAGGTACATTAAACAATCATTTTATTTTTATAAACACATATTTTATTTGAGAAAATTAGTTTACAAATACATTTTGTTGTAATATATTAATATACTCGTATGCGTTCCAAATAAATGTTATTGATTTTCAAATAAAATGAAATTGCTCAGAAATATATAATATTTAAAAATTTGTGTTTCAAATATATTTTCTTTCGATTCAAACATATCAAACCAGTAAGGAAAGGCAGAAAGTCGGGCGGGGCCGACTATATAATACCCTACACCTCCCTAACAATGCGATAAGGGTTATTGCGGTAATAATTTGGAATAATTGGTAAATGGGTAAGAACATATATTTGCGGATATATCTAATTCTGAACCGATAATCGCTTAATTAAGCAATATTCGTTCCTAAATTGAGAAACATCTTTCTGGAGAATTTTGTAATGATCGGAAGTAAAGTACAACTTCTATAGCGCTTTGTAACCAAATCGGGAGGAACATATATATGGAGCTTATATATAAATCTGAATCGATTTTCCCTGAATACTCATTCATGTAAAATAGAAACCTCTTTCTGTCGAATTTCGTACTGATCGGATATAAAATACAGTCTCTACAGCGCTTGAATGTCAAATCGGTGCTAACATATATATGGGGGCTATATCTAAATCTGAACCGATTTTCTCCAAATTTGGCAGTATTCCTTCGTGTAATAAGAAACCTCTTTCTGCCGAATTTCGCTGTGATCGGATATAAAATACAGTTTCTACAGCTATTGAATTTCAAATCGGGGGTAACATATATATGGGGGCTATATCTAAATCTGAACCGATTTTCTCCGAATTTGGCAGTATTCCTTCATGTAATAAGAAACCTCTTTCTGCCGAATTTCGTACTGATTGGATATAAAATACAGTTTCTACAGCGCTTACGTGTCAAATCGGGTGCAACATATATATGGGGGCTATATATAAATCTGAACCGATTTCCCCCAAATTTTGTATTGTATCTAAGTGTATCACGAGACTACTCTCTGTCAATTTTTGTACAAATCGGTTACAAAATGTTGCTTATACAGTGCATATATGCCAAATCGGAGGTACATATATATGGGAGCTATATGTAAATCTGAACCGATTTTAACCAAATTCAATAGGGATCGTCCTTGGGCCTAAAAAAAGATATGTGCAAAGTTTCGTTGAGATCGGACCATAATTGCGACCTGTACTTTGATTACAAGAATACGTCTACAGACAGACGGACAGACAGACAGACGGACATAGCTAAATCGACTCAGAAAGTGATTACAAGTCGATCGGTATAATAAACAATGGGTCTATCTCTTCTCCTTTTGGGTGTTACAAACAAATGCACAAAGTCATAATACCCTGTACCACAGTGTGGTGTAGGGTATAAAAAGGCGATTTTGCCCGTGTAGTAAGTGCAAAAAAAAATATTTCCAAAATCTTATCCTTGAAATTTTATCGGCCTGTTTCTGTATTTCTAACGAAAGTCTTTGCGAACGAAAACCAGTCACTCACTTTCGTCAGGAATTTGGTCTCTCTAAGGTTCGTTCGTTCGTCGCCTGGCCATACGTCAATGACGTTAGCAACTTACCAATTAAAAATAATGCAATTGCCAGATCAATAATACCAAATCTTCCGGTTTAAAAAAGCACACATTTTCGTATGGTCGACCTTAGTAAATACACCTCTGTACTCTTTACACTAGCGGTGGCCAAAAAATCAACCCTGGGTGGGTCAGCTGAGCTGAATCAAGACTCTCTTTTGTTTCTCTCTCTCTAACGTCTCTCTCATTGTTGATAACTAATGATTTTTTAGCGAGCTGCCAATGTTGACTTCTTTATGCTTAAATATGTATATATATAAATTTGTATATATAATTTTATAAAATTGTATATGGACATTTCCGCCGAATGGTCAACCAGGGCCAAAAAATAAAATGTTGGTAATCATCGTATTTTACTGTAAATAATTATAAAAAAAATAATACAAAATGTCTAAATTTTTAAAATAGAATGGTTCCATAGCATATCTCAGTTGTTTTCATGAGAAAATTTGCATAAAAACTGAAAAATTTTATTTTTTCCATTTTAAGCTACTTTTACAGACATTTTTATATTTAATTATTTTACATATAAAAACATATATTATGCTTGCATTCTTTCTACAAAATTTCTCTATTACAATCAATTAAGAAGAGAAAAATGCAAGGAGACCAAAAAAAAAAAGTTCGATTAACGATTAATTTAACGGTTAAAACAAATGGAAAAATCGTACGTTCGTGACCGTACGTTCGCGACCGACAATTAGAAAAAAAACCAATAGAGATAATTTATTGGGTAAATACTCGATAGAAAGCTACATTAATCCTCTTTTAAAATAAATTAATAGCTTCAGAATTTTCCGTTCCTTTTCGCAGATTTTTGCATGTTACTAGATTCAGCCAAAGTTGACTTCTATTTCGCGTACGTTCGTGACCACAGGTATATTGCTATTATTATGAAAACTAAAACTCGATGAAACCCATCTTTTGCACCTGACATAGAGCTGCTAATATGCTATCAAATTACCAAGAAAAATCGGGGCAATTTTTTGTTTTCTATATTTGTACATCAAAAGCGTACGAACGTACGTTCGCGACCTGCGGAAATGCCCATATGTAATTTTATTAATTTTTAATTATATTAATATCTACTTATTATACCCTACACCACACTGTGGTACAGGATATTATAACTTTGTGCATTTGTTTGTAACACCCAAAAGGAGAAGAAATAGACCCATCGTTTATTATACCGATCGACTTAGAATCACTTTCTGAGTCGATTTAGCTATGTCTGTCTGTCTGTGCATGTATTCTTGTAATCAAAGTACAGGTCGCAATTATGGTCCGACCTCGACGAAACTTTACACATATCTTTTTATCTTTTGGCCCAAGGACGATCCCTATTGAATTTGGTTAAAATCGGTTCAGATTTAGATATAGCCCCCATATATATGTTAGCCCCGATTTGACATGTAAGCGCTGTAAAAACTTTATTTTATATCCGATCAGTATGAAATTCGGCAGGAAAAGGTTTCTTATTACATAAATGAACTCTGTTAAATTTGGAAGAAATCGGTTCAGATTTAGATATAGCCCCCATATATACATTACCCCCGATTTGACATATAAGCGCTGTAAAAATGTTATTTTATATCCGATCAGTGCGAAATTCGGCAAAGAGAGGTTTCTTATTACATGAAGGAATACTGCTAAATTCGGAGAAAATCGGTTCAGATTTAGATATAGCCCCCATATATATGTTACCCCCGATTTGACATGTAAGCGCTGTAAAAACTGTATTTTATATCCGATCAGTATGAAATTCGGCAGAAAGAGGTTTCTTATTATATGAATGAGCACTGTTAAATTTGGAAGAAATCGGTTCAGATTTAGATATAGCCCCTATATATACGTTACCCCCGATTTGACATGTAGGCGCTGTAGAGACTGTATTTTATATGCGATCAGTACGAAATTCGACAGAAGGAGGTCTTTTTACATGAATGAGTATTCAGGGAAGATCGGTTCAGATTTATATTGATTGTTCCTCCTGATTTGGTATCAAACCGCTATAGAAGTTGTATTTTACTTCCGATCATTAAAATTTTCCAGAAAGATGTTTCTCAATTTAGGAACGAATATTGCTTAATTTAGCGATTATCGTTTCAGAATTAGATAATATGTTTCTACCCATTTACCAATTATTCCAAATTATTATGGCAATGACCCTTATCGCATTGTTAGGGAGGTGTAGGGTATTATATAGGCGGCCCCGCCCGACTTTCTGCCTTTCCTTACTGGTTTTTTCTTTTAATAACGTTTTTTTGTCATTGTTCCTATCAGTCGACAAATAAAATAACATGACTCGATCTGACATTTGTGTTCGCCCAGATGACAGCAAAGAGAGGTGGAGAAACCAAAATTTACACTGAAATTATTACGTTTTCGTACGAGTTAATTATCGTGCGACTTGTCGTTGTGATGGTAGTTAGCGAAACCCAAATCAGCTGTTTTCGTCTGGCAGGCGAACGAAAGCAAATTTTTAAGTTAACGAAACAGGCTGTAACTTACATAATTTTTTTCATTTTCAAAAAATGAAAACTTTGACCCACTTTAAAAAATCTCAGACCAGCTGGACCATAAGTCCATTCTACAAAAATTATCTACTCAACATGCTCTTTCAATTATAGGCTCGCTATTATGTTCAAAAAATGCTGGTGGACAGTGTTTTTTTAGGTTGAAAAGGGTTTTTCAGTTTAATACCAAAACACAATAAACACATATCGTTGGCATAGCGCAAAGTTTACATTTTTGAGGTAGCCTTACAGAAATGAGAATGTTGTAAATGTAAATATATCAATCTCAGCGAATTTTAGTTTGTGTTCTTAATCTGTTTACAATGGCTTCAAGTTACTAGTCTCGAAAATGTTTAATTTATTTTCGCGAAAACAAAGGGAAATGAGAACGAGAACTACAACAAAATATACCTAGGCACAACAAAACGCAGCTTAGGCACAAAAAACGAACGAACGAACTAGAAACAGACGTTAAAAAGAGAAAATGAACAACAACTTTAGCACAACACTGCGCCAAACATGAACACACAGCTGACCTGAGTAGTGTGAGGATTTTAGACAAAGAGACCAGAGAGAACAAACGATATACATACAGTTGCGGTCAAAATAGCACCACATCCACCTCCATCCATGTGGATACGAAATTCTCAAATATAATGCAATTATACTCAATATTATATTGAATCATTATTTTAAATCCCATCTCCTCAAAAATATCTACATTTTATAAAAGAAAGTAATACATTGTGTCTTTTGAGAGGTTCTTTAAAGTAACCTCTTAATCAGGCCAGTCAAAAAAATAGACAAAAAGTTGATAAAATTTTACCAATTTTGTGATTCTGAACATCCATAAATGCCTAATAAATATAATATAGAGTTAAATATTTTATTCTTGAAAAAATTAAATGCTTTTATTGAAATATTTTTTAATAATATTAGAGCTTTATACCGCTGGAAATTTTAATTTCATTAAATTTTTTCGCAAAATATGATTAGCATGAAAAATCTTTCAGTTTTTCACGAAAACTGATCTAAAATACTGTAAAGTTTTCTTCTGAAAGTTGAAAATGTAGAATCCAGTCTCAAAAATGTAAAGATTTCTTCGGAAACTGGAAAATGTAGAATCCAGTTTATCTTGCCGCATTTATTGGTTAAAGGTTCAGTCAGGACGAGCAATGTGAAGCTTTGTATAATGAATAAAGGAGCCGTAAAGATTTTTATGTCTGAAGTTAGGCTTGAAATAGATCGCAAATATATGGGAAACACAAATCAATTGTTTCCATCTCAGAAAAATGGTCTCGGTTTAAGATTTTCATATTGGTAGTTGTGTATAATTTAATATAACCTATTGCAAATTGACATGACAAAAATGACGCAACTTTTTTTGTTCAGATGAGTCGGAAAAGAAACTTAACATTATATAAAAAATTATAATTCATAATATGATATTGCAGGTTAATACATATGAAGAAATATTGCTCGTCCGCAGTTTCCAACAATATAACGATCCAAAATTCGAGCAAATTAATGATATAATGCTTTCGCAATAACCATATAAGCTCGTTAGGATGACACGCATAGCCCCGAACTGTCCATATTTCAGAAAAATATGGGTTTTTAATAATTAAGGGAGATCGTATAAGAGTAAAAGAAAACACGCAAAACCTTTAGGGAAAACGGGAAAGTCATTTGAATACTCGATTTAGCAGATAGGGGTCAGAATCAGGAAAATTATTTTGGAAGACGTTGTATGACATTGTTGCTCTCAAAGTAGTATTGCTGAATAAATATTTTGTTACTAATATAAAATTAAGACAACCGCAACTATTATTTAATAGCTATAACAAAATTTTCCTTTTGTCCAGTTATATAATATGTAGTACAAATTCTAAAGCTGATATTATTTTGACTGGAGATTTTTTGCACTTTTTACAAAAAAATTATGTTTTTCATTTAATAATTCTGTATAGTATAGTGTTTATTTTAACCAAAGAAACCAATGTCAGTAATGCAATAGTTTTTGAAGAATATCCGTTTTAATATGATTCTATATCGTGGTGCTATTATTTTGACCGCTATTATTTTGACCTGTACATTAGAGAGTTTAAGAATACAGCTAAAGATACAGAGTGCAATAAACAGAAAAGAGGCCAAAGATAACGCCAACCAACGCTGCCAGTTTAGGGGATTTATTCCCAATTTAGGGATTTTTCTTTGTAAATGGGGATATATTTTTTGGTTTGGGGATCCGGGGAATTGGTGGGGATTGCAAATTTCTTATTATTACATGTCTTCATTTGTGTTAAAATTTGTAATTTCTGTTAAAAATTGTGTCAAAAGTTCGTACTAAAAGAATCTTTGACTAACACTCTCGCAGTGTATTTGAGTACGACTTAAACCTGAATTAATTGCAAGTACGTATTTCTATAGATATTTATAAATCTCAATGGAAACAAAATGTGGTTTATAAAATGGAAAGAATTCTTCGGAGACGACATTACGAACTATTTCAGCTCATTTTCTATTAAAGTTTACTTGTATCAGGATTATGATGATCCAACTAAATTTTTAAGAACTGGCGTCGCTAGTATTAACCTTTTTGCCAATTATTTAGTCCATTGGCAGAAATTATAGAACTTTTAATACCAGAACGTCTCATGGTCATGGCTTAAGTGTATGTTCATGGACATGAGACGTTTAAACGTCTCATCTTTTCAACCTATCCTAATACCAGAAAGATGTACAAATAATTAGATGATGTAGATGAGATGGAAGAGTTTGAATCAGATATATTTGATATAATGAATATTTAATACGTTCGTTTTCTACAAACTAAATGAATTATAGTACAAAAAACCTTGAATTTTAAAATACATCATTCACATGAGTTAAAATAGTATCTGGGGATTTCTTTGGTAATGAGAAATCTTTTTTTGGGGATTTAGGGGATTAAAAATAAAAATTTTGGGATTCGGCACTAAAAAAACTGACAAGCCTGACACCAACGCAATTTACACCATAGCAATAGTTTAGTTTTACTTCAATTTTAACTGTGATCGTTGCTATGAGGAATTTCTCTGTGATATTTTAATACATTAGTAATTATTTTTTCAATTATTTATTAATTTTATGTTTAATGTTGTGCTGCTCCAGTGTCGTTCAATACTAGTATTTATATATAAATAATTAAAAAAATTTGACGAAAGATTAACAGCCTGTTCAGCTAAATGTAACAAAACGCAGACGTGCGATAGCTACCCAAGCAATAATTTTCTTCTTCTTATTCTCACCCAAGCGATCATGTTTTTAATTTGGTTCATTGTCACTTATCGTTCGGGTAAGAAAGCTCGTTTCTTCATCGTCTTCCTGTCAAATACCAATATTACCTACGTATTGTTTTTTACATTTCTTAAAGCTTTTTCCACACGAAAATATCAGGACGGGGGCAACCCTATCCAACAGCTGTAAAAGTAGCAACAGCTGATTCTAGACAATGAGAAATAATCAAGCAACCGAAAATAAATACAATTGTTTGCGTGATTGATCATATATGTTTATATAGGGGCTATATCTGAATCGGAAACCTTCTGTACCCATTTCAGTAAGTCATAGAGTAAAAAAAAAGTTCTTGCTAAATTTTATAGTGATCTGAGCATAATTGTGACCTGTATTTGATAACAAGAATACATTTACAAACAGACGGACGGACAAAACTAAACCAATTCAGAAAGAGATTCTAGGTCGATATGTATAATAAACGATTGTTTGGGTCACCTAATTTAAGATATTATGAAACAATTTAAAAAGCAACAGTGTAGTTGTATGATTTCAACACATTTTATACACACTAATAAACAGAGGTTTTTTGAAATTATGGTGGAGACTTCAGCAAAAGATACATGTTAATGTTGTTTGGTTCATTTATCCATTTTTTTTATTAATTTTCCCAACAATTTTCACTTTACCTTTCAAAAGGACGGCAAACATAACCGACACGAATGAATTTTTCTGATCGTCTGATTTGACATTTCATTTCATTCGTTGTTGTCTTATAAGAACCAACATGTTGGCGATAATTGAAAGCTTCTTTATGTATATCCAAAACAAAGTGTGCAAAAACCAAAAATTTCATTCGCTTGCCATTTGACGTGCGAAGTGGCAAAAAAGAAGTTACAAAAACAGGCCCTAAATGTAAATGAATCTATAACAATTTTGTAGTTTTTCTTTTATTAGACCTTTTGCACATCTGATGGCGATATTTAAATATATTCGAAGTTAAAATTAATTGTATTTCAACGAACACTTATTTTATATAGCTCTTAAGTAATATCAACACCACATTTGTCAATCTACCCTCATATACATATTTGTAGCCTTTGATGTAGCAGATTTGCACTAACGTGTAGTAAACAATTATTTAAATATTACATATTTGTTTTATTGTAAATAAAACGCCATGAAATTCAGTGAGTGAAAATGAGTATTATTACTTGCATTCACTGGTTTTGTATAATAATAACATTTAATTCGCTTAAAATAGCGATAATTGTGTGAGAAAAAAACGAAAGAGGACACACTTCTTTCTGAAGATGAGCAAGATGATGATGGTGATGATGACGATTTTTCTTTTTGTGGCGTCTGGTCTTATTTGTTGATGTTTACATTTACAACAATGTTTTAAAATGATGGACGGCGACACGCTGTCCTGCTTTTTTGCAGAAAATGTTGTAAGTAAACAATAACTGGCGGGCAAAGTTTATTGCTTTTAAATACGTACATTATATATCAAGGAAGGAAATACAAAGTCTACGGAGCATCTCTGTGGGAAAGAATGTCAGTTTTAATGATCTGCATGACATTTAACAGAGAGCAATTTCTTGTACTAAGAATAGGTACTGTCGAGTTTATGGAGTCTAGTCTATTCGGAATAACAAAATTCCCCTTAAATATTCAGATCTAGCACCTATACAAACAAAAAAGTTCATTTACCTGCCGACCTGTATGTAATTCATAGAAGAAGGTCATAGAACTTGTACATCTGTTCTGATCATAATATATAAATGCTTGAATTGGTAAATAATGGAGTTTTCTTTTAAAAAAAAATGTTGCCATGTCAGAGAGAATTTTAAAAATGTCGCCTACGCTCTATTGTGCCGTTGTATTTTTTATTTAGGTGGTGCAATAAGGTATTTTTTTCCTGTCGAGTTTTGCATTTTTATTTTCGATTCCGACGAAAATAAAAATGCAAAACTTGACAGACAAAAAATACTTCATTGCACCACCTAAATCAAGGAAGGAAATACAAAGTCTACGGAGCATCTCTGTGAGAAAGAATGTCAGTTTTAATGATCTGCATGAAATTTGACAGAGAGCAATTTCTTGTACTAAGAATATGTACTGTCGAGTATATAGAGTCTAGTCTATTCGGATTAAAAAAAAATCCCCCTTAAATATCCAGATCTAGCATCTATACGGCAAAAAAAAGTTAATTTACCTGCCGACCTGTATGCTATTCTTGTGCATCTGTTCTGATCTTAAAAAATAAATGCTTGAATTGGTAAATAATGGAGCTTTTCTAGCACCGAGATGAATTTTTATTTTCGATTCCGACGGAAATAAAATTGCAAAACTCAACAGACAAAAAATACTTCATTGCACCACCTAAATAAAATTATTTGTCAAAACTTAATTAGAAACAAATAAAGAGGGTGTTAGCCAGCAAAAAATATTAAAAATATAAAAAAAAATAAAATGTTAATACAAATATTAAACAATCGGTGCGGATTCGAAACCGACCACCTTAATTAAATTATTCCTAGATAAATGGAGTTTCCAAAAAATCAACAAGATTTTGTGAAAATTCTCTTACTTATACCAAAAGGGCTATAATTTCTTCTTTTATCTTTGTTTGAAATATTAATTGTTTTCTTCGTTAGGATGCTATTTTTTACAGTTTTTTATTGCCATCAAAAAACGATATTTTTAAAAAAATTAATATTTCTAATTGTTCAACATCTGTAGCCCCCATAATTTTCATTCATTTAAAGGCAAGTCCTGCTTATTCGACTTTATACTTAAACAAATATGTTCCAAACACTAAAGACATCTTCAAAGAAAATCGGAAATAAAAAATACGATAATTTTGTTTAATATTTTGGCAGAATATACATATTACACCATAAAATGTTATACACAACCCTATGGCAGAGGGCACAAAAATAGTTTGACACCACGCATATACACACGGGGGTATTTTACTATTCGCTGGGAGAAAAAGAGAAAGATACACTAAAAAAACATCTGTTTTGTAGGGCAGAGTTCTCCCCTTTGATTTAATACAGGGCTGAAAATGTAGCATTCTTCCACTACGCGAGAGCGACACTTTTTACAATAGAAAACGAACACTATCGCAGTTCAGCATTTTATAAAAACGAAAAATAAGACGTTTGAAGAGGGAAAGGCAGAAAATGTGTTTTTTTGACACAAATGAAACTACCATACATGTAACTTTAATGGAGGAGGTATAATTAATTGGCAGCGGGCCAAACGTGTAACACATCAAATAAGTGGCTGAGTTTATTCGGCGAAAATGCGTTTAGGACATTTGAGCGATGACCGTCCGTCTGTCTGGTTTCTGTGTACGATTAGTCTCGAAAGGAGTGTATGTAGTAATATTTTTGGCTATCTCAGACTAATGGTGAATGTACGCGAAAAGCGGCGCGGCGTGTCAAAAAAGTTTAAATTTGTTCAACTTTTCCGCCCCGCCGCTTGATTTGGCATTGCCAGATTAAATTATTCTCAATCTGACACCATTTCCTGTTCAACTTTTATTGAAAACAACCACATGTTTTTTGTACGGGCTATGCTGAAGTCGCACCGCGTCGCATGTCGCGTGCATTGTCCCTTCACCATAAGTTCGAAGATGATTCATGTTGATCCACTGATTTTGGTGGCTCCCCACATAGGGTTAAGACTAAGAGAAATATAGAATGTCAAACAACTTCAATACTACTTATTCAAACCTTCTGCAATTACTAGAAAAAATTTTCCCTTTCGGAATCTCCCATTTTGTAGAAAGAGTTAACAGTTCGCAAATTTAATAGCAAGAACTCGAGATTTTTTTGCTTAGTGTTATTATACGAAAATTTTCCGATTTCAGGTAAATCCGATTGGGCTCTCAGATCTTAGCGTATGGGTTTCACAATTTTGCATCTTAAGCCAATGAAATGCTAAGAAATGCAAAAACGCTAAACCTCCCGACGACTATCTCTTATACGTGTTCTCTTATAAATCCGCCAATGGAGAGATGCGAAGAACAAAACAAAATAATCAGAATATAATTAATAAAAATATAATCATCTATATTAAGCTCTCAAAATATGAAAAACATTTCATTAAGTCCGGAACTCTCGAAAAATGTACAACGTACTTTGTCGAAATAACAAGTTTCACTACTGAGCACTCGATCTGATTTATTAAAAAACGAAAAACAAAAATACATATATACAAATAAATAAAGATACGGTGTTAGTTTTATATTAAATTATTCTAATTATATAAGAAAATTTACCAGAAAATTAAGTGCAAAATATCTGTGATTTTAAAAGTACCTTAAGTGAAACGATAATACAAAAAACACGTCAATTTACACACATCTTTAGTAGATTAAGGCAAACAAAAAATAATTGATTAATTACTAAGAACGATTGCCATTAGATATTCATTCAATTAAATAGTAATTTTGGCACGCCTAAACGCTATTGCTATTTATGTGCCTAACTAATTACACACCTACTAAAATAACTAGTAATTCTGGCAATTTTTGCAAATAAGGTGAGTTTTTAGGAAAGCAAAAAAAATCTCAAACCATATTATTCTTCTGAGACATAGCAACATTTAACAGCGATAACAAATGCACAGTTTGCTGAGTGTGTATAAATTGTCTACAAATCATATTTCTATGAAGTTCGAAATGGAAAATTTTGATTAACAAAAAAACATACTATTGTGTAATAAGATAATTACGCAGGGCTGAGAGCAAATACTACTTTGTTCTTTTTTATAGCAGTATAAAACAATTTAATTTATGTATTTTCAACCGCCTCGGCCTCGCCCTCTCTAACCTATTGTAGATGTGGAAAACTTTGCTGTAGATTTGCATTTTATTTATATTGCAATGAAAAAAAATTGTTAATTTAATCTAAGAATTCATTCCTTGCTAAATATTTGTCATAGCTTCTTCTTTATATTTTTCAAAATTGTTCATAGTTTCATTAAAACTAATTTTACGACTAAATACGAAAATGTTCTTCTTTATTTTTGAGAACAAAAAAAAACTTAAGTTTTTGAGTTAACACCTTTTTTTAGTTTTGTGAATCCTTTTGGACCAAATTTTTTGAATATATTTATTGACATATATTGTATACAAAAAGCAAGCACTCATTTGAAATGTCCGTATTTGGCCTTCACAAATACCTTAAGTCGCACTGACCAATCATCAATAGCCACACGGACCTCGTCCCTTTGGGAATGTGGCCACAGCAAGTTTAAGAGAATCGATGTTGGGGAATCTTTTGTGGGAGACCTTGTCCTTAAAAACTGTCCACAATTTGTAATCCAGTGGGAATCATACTGGAAAGTCAATGCCAGGTTTTGGAATAGGGAATGGTTAAGTGATTTCACAACAGCTGTCAAAACGGTTTCTTGGTAATTTTTGGCCAATGTTTTGTCCCCCTGGTTTACGGAAATGCAAGTCAGTGACTCCATCGGAAGAGGCACCCCATCAAACCATGATTGAAGCTGTATGATGGATCATTTCGAGCCGTGGAATCACTTGAGATGCTTCCTTAGACGACCGTGCATACACCATATCATTTCATTTGTTAAATTTTTCTTGCAGATTCAATTTTGTTTCACCTGTAAACAAGATTTTTTTGTGCAAGTTATCAGCGTGCTTCACCAAAAGACATTAGAATTTTTCTTGCCTATTTTTTATGAAGATGAATTCAACAAATGTCAATTGCGGCCTTTGAAAACCCCAAGTCTCAAGTCTTATTTGATAATTCGGCTCATGGACTTTTGCGTAATATTCATCTCACGGCCAAGATTTTCTGTTTTTGGAGCGGAATTCGCAGAATTCCTGATTTGATGACATCTCTAGTCTCCTCAAACAGTATTATGTACCGGTAGATGAACATGAGACAAATCCCAAGCGGGCAGAGCGTTTTGGAAATGTTGTTTTTTTTCATTCCATATTTAAAAAGCGCTACGGTTCTCATTATCTGACCACTCCATGGTGAAAAATGAAGTAATTTTGAATTCCCGTTACAAACTAGTGCTACAGGGGTTAGGTTTCATAATCGACGTGGTAAGGGTGGGGTATGTTCAATCCCACTATTGTAATGGGTGTGTTCAATTTTGTAACAGTATGTATGTCCCTACTAAGTACTATTAGAAAAAGTTTTTTGGTTTTCCCATATATATTTTTTTTTATTTGAAAAACAAGTAATGAAGGCTAAAGTCGAAGTGTTCGGCATTGAATTTAACCAATAAACTATATTCTTTAAAATTTCACAAAATTCGTCAGTAATATACCCTACACCACATTGTGGTACAGGGTATTATGACTTTGTGCATTTGTTTGTAACACCCAAAAGGAGAAGAGACAGACCCATTGTTTATTATACCGATCGACTTGTAATCACTTACTGAGTCGATTTAGCCATGTCCGTCTGTCTGTCCGTCTGTCTGTCTGTAGATGTATTCTTGTAATCAATTATGGTCCGATCTCAACGAAACTTTGCACATATCTTTTTTTAGGCCCAAGGACGATCCCTATTGAATTTGGTTAAAATCGGTTCAGATTTACATATAGCTCCCATATATGTGTACCTCCGATTTGGCATATATGTACAGGGTTGCCCATATTCGACGGACCCATGTTTTTTTAAAAAAAATCAAAGAAAAAAATAAAAATTTGGCGGTTGGCAATCTTAATCATTTAATTTGTTCCAAGTAGATTTGTTTACATAAATTTTTGAATATGATATCTCTCAAATGGCCGCCTCTGGCGTTGATGGCGTATTGTGCCCTTTTTGCAGCATTTTCCATCGTTTTCGCCAACATTTCGGCCGGAATAGCGGCTATTTCTTCACGAATGTTGTCCTTGAGCTCTTCTACGGTCCTTGGCTTGTTAACGTAAACCTTTGACTTCAAATATCCCCACAAGAAGAAGTCAGGCGGCGTCAAATCGGGCGAACGCGGTGGCCAGTCCAAATCACCACTTTTCGACATCAAATGTAAATTCTTCAGAAAATCGATTGTTATGCGACTTGTGTGCGTTGGAGCGCCGTCTTGTTGAAACCAGAACTGCCTCATACGCTTTCGACGAATAATTGGCATCACAAAATTGGTCATCATGTCGCGATAATGCTCCTGGTTGATGGTAACAGCATGGCCATTTTCGTTTTGGAAGAAAAACGGCCCAATGACCGTTTTCGCACTAACGCCGCACCAAACTGTGACTTTTTCGTCATGAAGAGGCAATTCTTGAATCTCCTGAGGATTTTCAGTGGCGTAAATACGGCAATTTTGCTTATTTACGGTCCCATTCAATGTGAAATGGGCTTCATCGGACATGATAATTTTGTTCCAAAATTGCTCGTCATCATCGGCCATTTCGATGACTCGTTGGGCCCATTCCAATCGACGAGGCTTGTCCGCAGGCAACAATCTTTGCGTCAATTGAATTTTGTACGGGAACAAATGCAAATCAACGCGAATAATCCGTTGTAAAGTGGACCGAGCCATGCCCAACTGCTGAGAACGGCGTTTTTGGGATGTTCTTGGGGACCTCTCAACACTGGCTCGTACGGCAGCGATATTCTCGGCCGATCGCCTTGGTCGACTTTTATTTGGCCTCTTCGGATTAGAAAGAGCCTCACCAGTCGAAAATTTTTCGTATAAACGCTTAATGGTGTTCTTAGAAGGCGCACTTCTCACATTTTTTAATATTTTAAAAGCTCGTTGAGTTTTCACAATTGACTTCTTCTGTTGAATGTAAATTTCAACTATTTCAGAGCGCTCGCGTGGCGTGTATTGTTCCATGGTAAAAATCTGCTTGGACTGACGCTTCAAACGCGGTATGTCATTAAGCGATCTGACATCTCTGTCAAAAGTTATGGCGTTGCCAGATGGGTCCGTCGAATATGGGCAACCCTGTACTGTATAAGCAACATTTTGAAACCGATTTGTACAAAAATTGACAGAGAGTAGTCTCGTGATACACTTAGATACAAAACAAAATTTGGGAAATCGGTTCAGATTTAGATATAGCCCCCATATATATGTTGCCCCCGATTTGACATGTAAGCGCTGTAGAAACTGCATCTTATATCCAATCAGTACGAAATTCGGCAGAAAGAGGTTTCTTATTACATGAAGGAATACTGCCAAATTCGGAGAAAATCGGTTCCGATTTAGATATAGCCCCCATATATATGTTAGCACCGATTTGACATTCAAGCGCTGTAGAGACTGTATTTTATATCCGATCAGTACGAAATTCGACAGAAAGAGGTTTCTATTTTACATGAATGAGTATTCAGGGAAAATCGATTCAGATTTATATATAACCTCCATATATATGTTCCTCCTGATTTGGTTACAAAGCGCTATAGAAGTTGTACTTTACTTCCGATCATTACAAAATTCTCCAGAAAGATGTTTCTCAATTTAGGAACGAATATTGCTTAATTTAGCGATTATTGGTTCAGAATTAGATATATCCACATATATATGTTCTTACCCATTTACCAATTATTCCAAATTATTATCGCAGTAACCCTTATCGCATTGTTAGGGAGCTGTAGGGTATTATATAGTCGGCCCCGCCCGACTTTCTGCCTTTCCTTACTGGTTTTGATTGGGTTAAAAAAAATACTTTTTTGTTTCGAATTGCATGCAGATTGGTTTGTTTGTTTCTATATGGCTTTGATGTGAAATTGGAGATGCATATCGTCTTCAGAAACGAAAACGCTTTAATAAACCGAAAAAATCCATAAACCGAAATAACCATATACGGACACCACTACGTGATAAAAGACTACAAAAAGACCTGTGTCTCACAGTTTTGCCTCGGTGTCATTTAAGCAAAAAAAGTGATTATTTTCTCAGGCTTATATCTTGCAAACTCCCTACCGATTCGGTTGTTATGTTTGTTTGATAAAATCGTCAAAATTAAAATTGAAGAAAATACAGCTTTAATGTCATCGACATGCCGATTTTCTCAAAATAATACAGCATTTCTTTCACCCATTCTCTTGCTTCCGTAAATTACACATGTCGTCTAAATCGACATGCTGAGAAGAATAAAATTTATAAAGCAACTGTAACAGCCACACTACCAGTGCTTGCACCTGAAAATTTTGTATCACCAAGGCCGCCAACTCCAGATCGTAGGGAAGAATTTACAGTAATGACTAGAGCGAGTGGTGTTACTTATGAAGATCCATTTGATACCGATTATGAACCCGATTTGGATCCACAACTTAAGAGAGTGCGATTTGCAAGTCCAGGACCATCAACATTATAAACATAATACGAATATTGTTTTTATTATTTTTGTAATAGATAGATAGATGAAATTAAAAAAAATTCGGGAAATTTTCACATTTTCGGCTACCTAAGCGCTACCTAATCGGTGTTAAGAATCGTAGTTCGTATGTTCTAGAAAGTTATTTTGGAATATGACCAGTGCTGTCAGATTTTTTTCGCAAAAATCGTCAAATTGGTAAAAAAACGCCAGAAAAACGTGAAGTTTTCTGAAATATAACGTCATAAAATCGTCATATACCTACATACGTTTTTTCACAAACAAATTCTAAATATTTTTTTAAGTTATGTCTATATAGTCACATCGTATGACTAATAGAAATGAATTGAATTAGTCTTTTGGCTGAGGAATTATATCAGTAGTTTTGTTTAGAATCACTGAAGGGTTAATTACATTTACATTTTTAATAGTAGCATTGTCAAAATAAAATTTCGTTTTTAAACTAAGACTCAACTCAATATAAAAAAATATGCAATTATCAACAAATGTATTGTAAGATTCAGAGTCAATTGTTATATGTGATAACTTTTCTTTTACTTATACACCAAGGTAGATTTCATCCCTAAGCGATTACAATTTGAATTGAATAATTCGACAGATACAAAAAATCATCGCAATAAAAGGGATTCTGAACCGAAAAACGTCAGGCGTCATTTTGCTAAATTTTGGTTAAAAAAAACGTCAAAATGATGTAAAATCGTCATGTCTGACAGCACTGAATATGGCTTTACTAGCCTCAGTCCGTTTATAAAACATCAGCAACTAAAAGTAGCAACAATAATTTAATATATAAAGATAAAATTTAGATAATAAAATATATGCAAATAACGAATTACGATTATTAATAATAATAAATTGTTATCAGCAAAATCATTGTTCGTCCTATATTAATTCTTAATTGACCACCACCTCGTATGAGTATTAAAATGTCTTTAATAATTATCATACGTTTTTGAAAACATTGTGTTTATGTACATATCGATACCTCCATTCCAAACTATGCTAAGTGCAAAAAGATTGTTTTTCAGGAGAGGCAATCAAAGTTTAACATTTTTTTTAATTTGTGTGAAATTCCTTTATAATGATAATAGAATGACCTGTACTGTAAATAAACGCCAAAATTTTTACTGAATATAATTTGGAATATTTAGAAATTAAAAATGCAATCTCTCTAAAAACATGCTAAGTCGACTTAGCATGTTTTAGAATGAATATGTATATACATATCGTATATCGATATGTATATGTGAAGTAGCGACCGACACAATCTTACGGTAGTATAGCACAATGGGGAAATTTCGCAAAATGGTCATACATCTGTTTTTCTTAACCGGTCTGAACATGGTCTGAAATATGGAACGCTTATAGAAGAGCTATATGGCGAAGCTTAAAACGGAAAATAGTGAAAGTTACGCAAGATTTTCATAATAAAATGAAAATCGAATCTTTCCAAAATTTCACATTTTTATGAGAGCGAAAATCTATTCATCATTTCCTTGTTTAAAAACTTGCGGAATCAGACCAAAAAATTAAATATATATAGTAAAAATTATTAATAAATGTCTTAAGAACAAAAATATTAATAAGATTCTATGAAAAAGTTTCTTAAATATAAAATCAAAATACCTCTTATTAAAATTTGTTAAAGTTGAAAGCCAATAAAAATACAAATACTTTTTAATGAATCTGCAGACTCGTACGACCATCCAAAACTGATGTATACATTTTTTTAGAAAACAAATCTTAGGTCAATATTAAAAATTCTGACCCTGGAATTTTTAATATTGTTACTCCGTAACATGTATGTCCTTACATACAACCGCTCAGCTCTAAAGTTTATGCATCTGAAAAGTTTCCACCTGAGAAAATATTTAAATGTCAAAACATGTACTCACATTTCGCCGCCTTAAGATTACGGAGATTCAAATGCCAACAACAAATTAATAAAGACAAAATTCATTAAAACGCTAATCTATTGTATTTTTGTGTTCACCATTCAAAAGGTATACTGGAAATCCGGGGAAGGCGGTAGAATCTGAAAATAAATTACAATGTTTTTGCATTGCATTGCCAATGCTTATCAAAAATAGGAAAAAGAAAAAAACAATTTATATAAGTTCAAATGCCACACGTTTAACATCATCACACAGCCACATACATATGTGAGTACATGTGTGAAAGAGATACTATCACTAGTGAGGCGTGTAGATACTCGTAGATAGATAGTCTCTCATCTGGGCGATAGTCAGTGTCCCCACAGCATATCGAAATTCCCATCACGTGTGCCCTGTCTATTGACTTTGTGTTTACACTACTGCCTGAGTAGGTTTATGATGTTATGTTGACAGCAGCACATGGCACATGGTGGAACAAACGACTACATTTTTGACTTCACCTAGATTATGACTTGACCCGACCTGACCTGACCGGCTCAAATGGGATACTGATAGAAAAACAATCAGATGTGCTGAAGGTTTGCACCACTTATGATTTACCTGTTAACAATAACAGAACTAAATGCGATGCGAAATATTTGTACAATAATTAAGCAAAAGTTAGAAACACATGTTCTATTTCACTCTCCAGCTCTCTCTACGTACAACAACAATCCAATCCCCAACTACAATGAATGAATTACTAAATAGGCCACAGGTCTTACATTCGTCTCGTTTCTTAGTGGTGTCCTGACATCAGCCCTGTGGACGGACGCACGTCTGCTTTTTTTTGTTCTTAAAGTTTTAATCCCACTTAAATAGTTTGATGTGAATGAAATATCAGATCTTCGATTGCGGACAGAATAATTAAACGAATTAGTACAAAATTAGGATTATAATTGAACAATTTAGAAATGTCACCAAAACAAACAACAACAATGGCAAAGTTACAGTATGTTTTGGCAGAAAGTTTTGTGTCACACAATATACTTATACTGAATTTTATAGTTAACTAGCTATAACCCGGTGCGCATCGCAGCATCCATCCATTATTAATTTTATGTTTAGGGTACTGTAGAATTTGTATACTTTTTTCTTTCAAAAACACATGACCACATGACATGGTCGGGGGGAGTAAAATGAAACCTATATATAAAGAGTTTTCCAATAAGAGTGATATGATTTCTTTGAAAAAAAACACACTTATTGTTAAGGAAATTCAAAAGTTGTTTATTTAATGTGAAGGGTACTTCGCTACAATTAAGTTCTAAATAAAATGTCAATCAAATGGCCTCCACGAATTCTTCTGCACGAAATTGAATTTGTTCAATGAACCCAATTTTCGAGCACTTTTTCCACTAAATCACGGCGTATGTCATGAATGGCACATTCAATATTGACTTGTAAAGCTTGAAGAGAATCTGGTTTATTTCGAAAGACCAATAACTTCAAATAACCCCACAATAAATACTCTAATCAAAACCAGAAGGATGAATTCTACAGCTTGCAGGGAGATTTCAATTCTATTTTGATGGGAGATTTCAATGCGCAGGTCGGACAGAACAATACGGATTATGAAAACGTTATGGGCAAGCACGCCACGGGATCATGCAATGAGAATGGAGAACTATTCATCGAAATTTGCAACAACTATAATCTTAAAATAGGAGGATCGGGTTTCCCACATAAAAGTTGTCATAAATACACGTGGAAGTACCAGCTGGAAATTTTCTCTCTCAAATAGACCATATTTGTATTTCCCGGAATTAATTCAACATTTGCTGCGACGTAAGAAACAGAAGAAGCGCGGATATAGGCAGTGATCACTATATGTTAGTGGCAGAACTTCGATGTAGACAAACTTCACAACGAAGAAATTAAAAATTTGTTTTCAGAGCGAGTTGATATAATAAATAACAACGAATCACAACACAATGCTATTCAAACCTGTGACTCCAACTGGGAACGCATAGTTTGCTAGTGCGTGCAAGGATGTACTAGGTTTACAACAGAAAGTACCGCGTAAATGGATAACACAAGAAAGTTGGAATTTGATATCAGACGAGACTAAGACGAGATAAAGATGCTTTCCACGTACAAATTGCTACTGAGGCGCAGGTGGCTGCAAATATGGGCAATATGAAGGAACTTTATAAATAACATTTATCGACTTTGAGAAGGCTTTTGATGCGCTTAAACGAGAATTCATATGGAATGCGCTAGAAGCCCGGGGTATACCAGACAAAATCATCAAACTTATTAAAAACAGCTACGAAGGATGCGTTTCTCGAGTACTTCACGCAGGAAGTCTAAGCGATGCCTTCACCACCAAGAGCGGCGTGAAACAGGGATGTGCACTTTCTCCGTTGCTTTTTATTACAGCGCTAGACATTGTTTTCGAAGCCACCAGTTGTCGACAAGCAGGCATTAGCTGGAGGCTAACAGATAAACTTACGGAACTCGCATATGCGGACGATGTGGCACTGCTAGCAGTCAGACGAGACGATATACAGAACAAAGTAAGTAGCCTTTCTGAAGCAATAAAAGTAGGATTACAAATTAACATCGTCCAAGTGTATGAGCATCAATCCAACGGCCAACACAAATATATGTTTAAACGGACAGGATTTACAAAATGTCGACGAATTTGAATACCTTGGCAGCAAAGTAACAACGGACGGTGGAGCAAGATCCGATATAAAAAGCAGAATTCGCAAAGCCCGGAATGCATTCGCAATGCTTAATAATATTTGCCGCAGTAATAACATTCGACTGCGCACTAAAATCTTAATAGTTAATAGCTGCGTGAAAACTGTTTTGCTCTATGGTTGCGAAACCTGGCTTGTGACAAATTTTACCACAAACAAAATACAAACATACATGAACAGATGCCTAAGAACCATACGCAGAATATGGTGGCCAAATACCATAAGTAACGAGCAACTATGGCAAAAAACAAAACAGGCTGGCATTGCGAAAGATATTCGGCTAAGAAAATATGGATGGTTGGGACATACACTCAGAAAAGATCCTACGGATATACCACATGCTGCACTGTCATGGAACCCACAAGGCACAAGAAGTAGAGGTCGCCCGAAGATAACGTGGAAGCGAACAATTCAAAACGAGACATCCAAATCGATCAACGAGTTGAGATATATTGCACGAAATAGAAATAGTCGGAAATATTATATAAACCGAATATGTCAATAATTATAAAAGTATATATACATATAAACTATCATACAAACTTATATTTTTCTGTGAATAGGCTAAGTGAAACAAATGAATATGCCAATAAAACAAGTAAGAAAGTTTCAGTCGGGTAAACCGACTAAGGTATACCCTCACTTTGTGAGTAATGTAATATTGAATATTACTCGAATTATTCTGTCAATTTGTGTGGGAGGTACCAGAAGGGGTTTATCAAATACACCTTTTTTTCGCTGAACATTAGATTCTTTAAATTCAGTGCACTGTGCCGACTTATAAGCATTTATGTGCACTGTTATAAACGTTATGAGACATTAAATTGTGGTATGATTTGGGCATTTTGTGTGGGAGGTACAAAGAGGGGCGTGGCAATAACGCCCATTTTTCACAGGGCTATAGACACTATAAAAACATTACACTGTACAAAATTTCAAGTATTTTTATACACTGGTTTTAATGTTATAAGCTGTTAACTTTTGGTGCAAAAAGGTACCTTTGTGTGGGAGGTACCAAAAGGGGCGTGACAACAACACCCATTTTTCCCTGGACTGTAGGCAATATAAAAGCATAATACTGTACAAAATTTCAAGTATTTTTATACACTGTTATTAATGTTATAAGCTGTTAACTTTTGGTGCAAAATGGTGCATTTGTGTGGGAGGTACCAAAAGGGACGTGGCGACTTCGCCCATTTTTCTCGAGTTGATAGCGACTAATAAGCTAATACTATGTGTGGAAATTCAAAAGATTCAAATAAGTAGTATAGGAGTTATTAAAGAATCAATATTTCACAACATTTTAACCCTTTGTGGGGGAGGTACTAGAAGGAGTGGACCAATATGGCCCATCTTCGAACTTAGCCGGAGATAGAAAAAAATATTACCACATACCAAATTTGAGGTCAATCGGTTACTCCTTTCGAGAGTTATCGTGCGCACCAGCCAGCAGACAGACAGACAGACAGACAGACGGACGGACATTGCTCATTCGACTTAAAATGACCCAAAACGGATTTCCTCCGAACATACTTGGGGTCTTAGGTCACTCCTTCGACGTGTTACACTTTTTTCCGTAGCAAATGATATATACCCTCGTGAGGGTATAAAAAAAATACTCTAATGGTGTTAAATTACAACTTCAATATCACAATTTCTTGAAATAATCGAATCTCCAAACTTTTCTCGCAACAATTCAATTGTTTCATTTGCTGTGTGGCACGTAGCCACAATCGGTCAATGGAAAAAAGATAGCTCTTAACGAGAGCTAAAATATTGCTCATGGGTGTCAAGGTCGTAGGTCAACTGGAAAGTGTTTTTTTTATTTAAAAAAATGGACTTAGCATCATTTTTAAATGTGAACGGAAAGTGTATTTTTGCTCTAGCTCCTTAACGGTATGTCGGATCGGGAATCGGTCACTGTCAAAAATATTGGGTGTCAAGGTCGTAAGTCGACTGGAAAGTGTTTTTTTGGATTTAAGAAAAAAGGACTTAGCGCACGAAAAGTTGCAATTGGAGAACGACGATTTTGATAATAAAACTGAATAATTTGTAAACGTTGTTCTCCACGATGAAATTGTAAACGCTACTGAATACAATGAAAAACAAAAGACAGATCATGACATATTACAAATGGCCGAAACGTCACTTCAAAATCATATCCTATTGCAAATCCGTTATGTGTAATTCCTGAATATACTTATTTGTTTATTTACTTATATATTATTATTTAATTATTGTTTGTTATGGTCTAATATGGTCAAAATTTGTTGTCAAATAGAACTAATTAGTTTTTTTCGCTCTCAACGTTTCGTTGTTTTTTTTCTAACTTCATCAGGAGAAAGCTTTTATTGAAGTTTGATTATTTTACCTTATGTGGGTACAACTTATACTATTATGAAAAAACTGGATTACAGGACACAATTAAATAATATTATAAATAGTCACTCAATGTAAATAAATCTTAATCTAAACTTAACAACTAGTATCACAGAACGTTCCTTTATAATTTATTGCGATGGAATATATCCTTTCCCAGCAAAATTTCTCATTACCAAATAATCCGACGAGTAAGCAAAATTTGATATTGTACTTATTATTTGGCCACTTTTCTCATTACTTTAACATGGGGATGTTATTGGAAGAAAGTACTTCCCAAAAGCATACAATAAAGTAGCATAATAAGTGCTTATTTGTAGCATAGGCACACCACATAAATATGTGCTTATATTTTTACGATTTTAAGTACTTGAATAATGCATTTCCAATAAGTTATAAAATAGGTAGTAGATATGTAGAGATGGCCATTTAAAGTGACTTTTTGCATATTGTCAGCATATTTATCGAAGCAAACAGTTTCCTCATGCCAGATTCGAATTTCTGAAACCAACCCATGTGAAATTTTCTTCAATGGTCTAAAATCATACGATAAACGTAAATATTTATGGTATTTTCATTGAAATATGTACGTATTATTTGAAAACATGTTGAAAAATAAATAAATCTTGTACAATAACATATAGGCAAAATTGCATTATATTAAAATTTGCCAAAATGATTTTTATAACCAAAAATCACTTATTTCTGTTATTATTGGTAAGTCATTATTAATAAGCCGAAAGTAATGCAGCGAATAATGAGATGTCATTATATAGTAATGCAGGGAATAATGGCAGGTACTTACCAAGATTTTGCTGGGTTTATACAATAAGATACTTAAACCACTTTTAATTTATTGTATATGTTTCAAGACATACCCTCGTAGCCTGAAAACATTGGCGAATTCGTTTCTACAAAAAAGTGCAACATTTTCTTTGCCCTTTTCCCGAAAACTGCACTTTGTGTTACTTTTTTGAAATTTGGTAATTAAGTTAGTCGAATTTAGCACAACTAAAATTTCCAAATTTCAAAAAAGTGATACAATCAGTCATTTCACAGAGTACAAAATCGTACAAGAATTTACGTTTTTGAAATCGAAAACGTTTTAAGCTTCTACAGAAAACGTAAACCGAAAAATAAATTTCGGTTTATGTTTTTATTAATTTAAACTCCAGAAAAGCCAAAAAATCTACTAATATAAAATAAAAAATCTACTAATGGTGTTTTCTTTTCTAAAAAAAGATGTTGCCCTGTCAGAGAGCAGCATTTTAATAATGTCGCCTACACCCTCTTGTACTGCTGCATTTTTTATGGTCAGAATCGATAACAACAATGCAAAAAACTAGCCTTTTAACTCACTAAAAGTAAACTAAAACAAAGAATACTCCACGGCGCCGCCTAAATAAAGCATTTGACCAAACTTCATCATAAAAAAGCACGCACGGACACACGCGATTATTTTGGCTATTCGCTCGACGCCGAAAAAACATCTGTTTTGTAGGGCAGCGTCCACCCCTTCGATTAAATACAGGGCTGAAATGTTGCATTTTTGCCCGTGCAAGTGCGACATTTTTCACAAAAGAAAACGAAACCCTTTCACAGTGCAGCATTTATTTTACAATCGAAGACAAAAAGGCATTTTTGGGGCGAAAGGCATAAAAAATGTAGCTTTTTTGGCACAAAAGAAAACACCATAAGATAAAGTATGAATAATATTTAAATTAATTTCAAGCAAAAAAAATTCAAATACTTTTCGTATCATTATGTTAATACTACGAGGTGCAGGAAAGCTTTAAATAATCCTAAATTAAGACTGGAATTTGACCTTTTTTTTGGTTTTTGTGTTAAGTTTTGGTGTGTTCTGACACATATAGTAAAATTTTATGGCCAACATTTTTGTAGAACATTTCATCCCCGCTCTCCCCATTTTAAGGGGTGTTTTTACGATTTGTTGAAATAGGGCCAAATATTACAGTTATATGGGGGAGCTAGAGGGTTAATATGATTTTCTATAAAGTAGCTCAACATACCTTACACCAAAAAAGTATTTTTGATACAAAATAGTGAAATACTAATATTTTTAGGTACAATGTGGTATTTTTGAGCTATTTAGGGTGCATAGACACGTTCAGACTATATTGATATGTTCACAAAAGTTGTTCAGATTCACCGTGGCTACAATTCAGCCAAATATTGTTAGTGCAAAATTACGAGTCTCTGAAAGTTATCCTGAAAGAATTGAAAACAAAGATATTTTTCCTTGACTTTTTCAAAAAAAATTGAGGGAAAATTTTTTTTCGCACAATATGTTAAATAGCTTTGATCGGCATATTCTAAGCTACATTATTGACAAATATAGTTAAGCGGTATCACCAAGTCTGAATTAGTTGTTGGACAAAAGCAAATGACACCTTTTTCGAGGGGCCCATTGATTTTCAGAAACTTTTGAGGCCCATTAAAAAAAATTTCTCACCAATTTAGACAAACCGAGTATAAAGTTATACTACCCTTTGGTAGTAGAATCGAACCTTAGATTTGCTCTGCTATAGTTATACATCATTGTGTAATATGCACCTTAAATTGTACTACTAATTATATTCGTTATTCTATTTGATGCTATTTCTCATAGATGTATGTTGCACTTTTATTTTCAGATTTTTGTAAACATGAAACTGTCAATATCGTTTTTCCTGGTCGTCATCTGTACCATGTGCTTGGCCGCCCAACAAAGCCAGGCTAAAAGTAAGTACAACAACCTATAGTCCGCCAGTGCCTGCCATCGACCATGGCACAGAAATACACACACATACAACAGTAACATTAAACGAAGCCACACAACGCGTAGACACTTTTGAACTTTTCCTAAGATAGTTGCCTTTTAAAGGCTGCTTTCTTAAAGGATACACTTTAATGGAGTAGGGATAATTCTATTATTATTATACCCGTAGTTTGTGGTGAAACTTATCGTAGGACATTGTTGATAAGATTATAAACAGCAAAAGGGGAAGTGATGACTGAAAATTGGCACAGTCTATACACAAGAACAAGTTCTAAACTATTTGAAATCTGTAGTATTTGAATAATTTGAAGTTTTAGTTTCACCAAACAATGAAAACCGCAACCCGCTGCCACGAAATCTCATTGTCATCACTTCATTCGTTCTATGGCTAGACAAAGATAAAGCTGTGATGTTGTAAATTTTAACTATGTCATCATATGAAAATAAATGAGTACCAGAGTATTGTTGATTGGCTCAACGGCGAAACATTGACCTTAACGAAATTGAATGTATGTACATATTTTAAATTAAACATTATGTGGGATGATTATTATAATCCGTGTGGGAGCAAATTAAATTTATTTTTAATTCAATGACATGTATTGAACGAATATTCCCTGGTAGTCATTGAATGTTTTCCATTGTTGTCTTATCATTATAAGAAAATACACGTTCAAAGTTCAGACAATGTCCAAAAATTTTGATTCATTTAAACGCAAGTAAATTAAAACAATCGATCTTTAATAGACCGCCGAACGTCTGTAAACAACATTTGTGTTGTTTATTTCCTTATAAAGAGTTCTTAAAAATATTCCACGCTATATCCGTATACCTGTCGGCTAATATAGTATAAAGGGGTAATAAATAGATGTTATACCTTTGGACTTAAGGTGTGAAATATGTTGGAAGAGATCGAAGAAGATCGAATGTACGAGTATGTTTGGACACACACAAAAACTAAAATAAAAATGTTAAAAATTGGATAATGTTAAAAGTGACTATATTTTCTTATTGGCAACACTCTAAGCTATTCAGAAAATATAGTGTAAAAAATTAGGTGGCAACTCTAAAAGCCTGTCCAGCATCTAAACTTTGATGTTGAAACACGTGTACTTATAAATAATTCGTTTATAAGCCGTTGGTACAAATTGACTGAAATCACATATATTATGCATTTGATGTCTTGGCAGTATTCTTCAGCACCGTGCTTTGGAGGTATGTTGTGGACATAACCTAAAAATGTCGTGGGGAAGAAGTTGTATGTAGGCTTAAACTAAAAATGTTCCGTTTTATTTACACTACTTTCTGTAGTTGTAAAACTTCATTTAAACAAATGTGGAAACGAAACACCCGATCAATGCCAAATATACGCCAATTTCAAGACAAGTATACCAGCTACAAATTATTTAAACGTATTGTTTACATCGATTCACTAATTTAAGAACATCGGCCAAAAATGTATAAAAAAATATGTGATATTTTTACAAAAAGAAAGTAAAATCTGACAGCAGAAATAACAATAAGAATTAGAAACAAGTCATATATGAAACAAATCTATGGAATAATAGAAAAGTTATGGACTATTTAACAACGCAGTTCGAACAAAATAACGGGTTTTCCAATAGGGATAATATGATTTTGAAGTGACGTTTCGGCCATTTGTAATATGGCATGAGCTATCATTTGTTTTTCATTGTATTCAGTAGTGTTTACAATTTCATCATGGAGAGATATACGCAAGAACAACGTTTCAAATTATTCAGTTTTATTATCAAAATAATCGTTCTGCAATTGCAACTTTTCGTGCGCTAAGTCCATTTTTTTAAATCCAAAAAAAAACACTTTCCAGTCCACCTACGACCTTGACACCCATGAGCAATATTTTAGCTCTCGTTAAGAGGTATCTTTTTGCCATTATCCGATTGTGGCTACGTGCCACACAGCAAATGAAACAATTGAATTGTTGCGAGAAAAGGTTGGGGATTCGATTGTTTCAAGAAATTGTGATATTGAATGGCCTCCAAGGAGCTATGATTTAACACCAATAGACTATTTCTTGTGGGGTTATTTGAAATCATTGGTCTTTCGAAATAAACCAGACTCGCTTCAAGCTTTACAAGTCAATATTGAACGAGTCATTCATGACATACGACTTGGTTGTGGATAAATTGGGTTCATCGAATTCGTTCCTGCTGAAGAAGTCGTGGAGGCCATTTGAATGACGTTTTTTTTAGAGCTTAATTGTATCGATTGTGCAGGGAGAAGCGCGGTAATTTACTTATTTGGGATAGTGTATCCGGCAAATGTCGACCTTCGCTATCCACACACTGCTGCATATGTTTTCTGAAATTTTCATGAACTCTAACAAGCATGTGGACTGGTATTCCGCCAATTTCAGCCTCAATATTGTTAATTAGGTCTTCCAAGGTGTTGGGACGGTTTATATACAGTATATCGTCATCTGAAATCCAAAATGACGTAACATAAAAAAACTCAACATGAATTTTATGATTGATTATAGTCTATTAAACCAAACTACACATTCCTACACAATTTTAGAGTTCAGTATCTAAAATGTACCATTTTACGAGTGAAATTCAAACTGACGTAACAGCAAACAAAGTCATTAAAAAAGCGGAAATATTCATAATATTTTATTTTTTTATTCAGAACTAGCTGGACCCGGTCCACTTCGTTGCCCCAGATTGAGATTTCCGATCCCGTAAATTTTTTAACCAATCACGAATCCTGCCACCAAATACATACACACAAAATTACAGCACTCTCGGGAATGAAAATTGTTCAAGATATCTCCTTTCTTGGCTCATATGGGTGGGGCCACACCCATTGGCCCGATCCCACCAATCACGTAGACTGCCTCCATATACATATACACAAAATTACAGCACTCTCGCTAACAAATTGTTATATATATCTCAATTTCAAAACATGGCTTACAAGGGCGGGGCCACGCCCGTAGGTCGTATCCCGCCCACTTTTGGATCTATCACGTGAACTGCCAAAGATACATGTACACAAAATTACAACACTCTCGCTCACAAATTCTGCAAGATATCTCAATTTCCAAATTTGGTTTTTATGGGTGGGGCCACGCCCACTGGTCCAATCCTCCTATTTTTGGACCAATTACCTTGACTTTCAGCTACTTCCAGTTGGACCGCAGAAAGCCCAGGATTGGTGGCCCATCTGGGCTCACAGTCCGGTCCCAATCAAGGTAGGGACAGTAGGAATCTCGTTAATCTATTCGTAGGTACGGACAGAAGGAATCACTCAAAACTCATGATAATTCCAAATTGGCTTATATGGGTGGAGCCACGCCCCCTCAATCAAGATCTTATAGAGCCTATGTTACCAGCTAGGCTTTTCTGAAGATTCCCTGAAAATTTCATCAAAAACGGTCCAGCCATTTTGGAGGCCATACATAACATACACACATCCAATTTTATATATATAGATGTACGCCGCAACTTATAGCACAAGATTTGTTATTTGATTTCGTCTTAATAGTCTGGATATCCATAAATCTAGTCAAAATCTTAAAATTAATTTACTTTGTTTTTTACTTCTGCTGAAAAAGCATGAACATGTGGGTTACGTCATTTTAGATTTCAGGTGACGATATTCGAAGGTCGAAGGTTTAAAACCATGTAATTTATAAATTCCCTTACTGTTCAATATAATTAAAATATAAAATAAATTTTTCTAAGGTTCATAACTTTTTTATTTCATTCCCAAATAAGCAAATTTCCGCGCTCCATTAAATAAAACTTTTGAATTTCCTTATCACTCTTATTGGTAACCCCGCGCTTGATGCTAGACATCAAAAAGTCATACTTTTCAATCCCGCAATCCCGGGAAATCTGTGCGGGAATTCCGAGGCTTTTTTTAATAACCTGGTATTTCGGTAGCTGTCACTTTTGAAGCTTTTATTCTTTGACATTTGACAAGTAGAAACTACGCCATTACTAAAAATGGAACGATACACGCTTCAACAACGCATTGGAATTATTAAAATTCACTACAAAAATGGTGAAAATCTGAAATGGTGAAATCCGGAATTCCATCGAAAAATCATCTTGACTGATGAGGGCCATTTCCACCTCCGTGGCTACGTCAACAACCAAAATTGTCGCATCTGGGGCTCGGAAAACCCAAGAGTTATTGTTGAGAAGCCTCTCCATCCTAAACGTGTGACTGTTTGGTGCGGTTCATTGGACCTTACTTTTTCGAAAATGAGGTTGGATCAACAGTTACGGTGTATGGATTGCGCTATCGAGAGATGATGAATGATTTTTTATAGTCGGAGTTGGATGGTATTGATCTGGACAACATTTACTTTCAACAAGACGGCGCTACGTGCCACACAAGTAACGAAACCATTGCTCTGTTTCGGGAAAAGTTTCCGGACCGTGTTATCTCTCGAGGAGGTGATCACAATTGGCCACCGAGATCTTGTGATTTAACACCTTGCGACTTCTTCCTTTGGGCCACGTGAAAGATAAGGTCTACGCCAACAGCCCAGCTTCGAATAAAGACTTCAAAGATAGAATTCGTGAGGCTATCGAGGACACAGGGCAGCCACTTTGCGATTTGGTTATGGAAAATTTCATGAAAAGGATATGGTCCTGTAAGCGTGGTCCTGGTGGCCATTTGGCTGATGTTGTTTTTCGTTATTATGGCATACCTTTATTATGAAATAAACATCCGATCATTTATCTCAATATATGACATTTGTCTTTGAATGCCAAAATACCACCTCTTGTTGGAAACCCCTTTACATAAATGTACTTTATGTCGACAAAACAGCAGTTCTCATTCCTACATTTCGGCTGTATGTTTTTGCGTTGTGCAATTTTCCAAAAAATATTTTTCATTTTTCAATGAAAAAGGCAGAATATGCAGAGGTAGTTTTTGAAAGTGCAGCATTTGTAATAAAATTGCCAAAACAAAGAATTACATAAGTACTTAAATATTATTTATATTTAATACCCAATGAATTGAGAATATTCAAATCATTGTTTGTACTTATTTAATATCCTTTTAAACGTTTCAAGGACGTCATCCTTATTCCCTTCAAGAGCATTTAAATGCTTTAGTCTTAAATTCAATAACGCCCACCTTTTCTTTAAGTGACTTTTCATTTTCACTTCGCAAACTTTTCTTAACCCAAATAATTGAAACAATGCAACAAAAATGAACATTGTTATGTGTATTGCTTTTGTTGCAATTGTAGTTATTGTTATCAATATGCAACAGCAAACGAGTCAACGAAGAAATAAAAACACAATTGGGTAATAGAGTGGGTAAGAAGCAAACAAAAAACATTGATATTCTCCTTTTGGTCTCCTGGAAATTTTACAAAAAGTTAATATTTACAAAATATATTTTAAATATATGGAATTGTAAGGATTTCATGCAATCGTCTGAACTATCAATTCACCTCTGTCTATAAATCTGTCATTGTCCGTACATTTGCAGCACTTTAACAGAGTTGATAACATTGTCCGATCTGGAAATCGCGTGTACTTAGCTTTAGACTTTTTTGTCGTAGTATATTTATGTTCGGCAGAAATCCGTTTCGGGACATTTTACGTCATTTCAGCTATGTCCGTTCTTCCGTCCATATGTCGGTTTGGCCAGTGCCCACGACAGGAGTGACCGATATCTCGAAAGGAGTGGCCGATTGTCTTCTTATGCATCATACAATGTTCGAGGATGGGCCATATTGATCCACTCCTTTTAGTAGGGTTAATTTGTTTAAAATATTGAATCTTTTCTTGCGAACTTAACTTCACTTTAGCTAAGTACACAGGATTGCCAGATCGGACAACGTTATTAACCCTGTTAATGTTTGCAGCATGTTAGGACAATGACAGATTGTTGGGCAAAGGTGAATTGAACTCTAATTTTTTCGGACGGTTACAAGAAAACCTTACAAGTTCGTATATTTTGTAAATATTTATATGCAGGATTGCCAATAAAAATATTTTATAGACAGTGTTGCCAATAAAAATATTGTATAGACAGTGTTGCCAATAAAATGTTTTTCTAACAATGGCGCCAATTTCACATGCATAAACTTCACACATCTAACAATCTGAAAATTATCTCACATAGCTTTTCCACCAACGTTGCAAGACAAAAAATTGCATGTTCATACAGTTGTATTTGTCCGCCATTTTTTTGACAATATTGTCTGATCCTGCGATCGTGTGTACTTGGCTTTAGTAATACAACCCGCCTTTATACACACACACCAACACATGCATATATGTATGTATGGTTATGTGCATATGAATAAGAACAATTCGTATGCCATGGATGACATTGTTACTTTGTCTTCTTCCCTGATGTTTCCCTTTTACTTGTTGTTGTTACCAACAAATTTTCATTTTCATAATTTTATTACAATTTTCTCCTGAACACAAGGGAAACGGATGCGCGCATTCGCTCGTTTTGTCCCTTCGTTGAACAAAAACGATAACAAACATTTTCTATTGTTATTGTTTCTTTCGATGCACCGAACACCGAGTGGAGGCGAAAAGGCAATGCCATCCATGGCCAGCGACCGGTGAGAACTAAAACTATTTCCAGCAATAATGTCGCTGTTGTTAACAATCGTCATCGATAATGAACGGATGTCAGAGAAAAATATTGGTTTGTTTATATATCATGTGCTGGACGGACTGTAAAGATAAACACGCATAATTTAGTTCAGCATTAAAATATGCTCCTGAGAATGGAAATATGTGCTAGGAAGCCCGGCATAAATTACAAGTTGAAAAAATTAAATAAATATCAGAAATTGAAAATTGTGCATATTAATTTGTATGTCAATAGAAATATTGTTTTCCTAAAGCAGTGACTCGAATAGCATTAGAATAAAATGTTTGCAGTACCGTTTTGTGTGGGAGGTACAAAAAGGGGCGTGGTGATAACACCCATTTTCTACAGAGTTACAATTACTTTAAAAGCATTACACTGTTTCAACATTTTGTATATATTCTTGTATTGGTACTCAGGCTATAAACTGTTAACTTTTTTGTACAAAATGGTACTTTTGTGGGCATGGCGCCGGACTGTAAGCACTATAAAAGCATTACACTGTACAAAATTTAAAGAATTTTTATGCACTGGTATTAAAGTTATAAACTGTAAGGTTTTGGGTGCTAAATGATCCATTTGTGTGGGAGGTACCAAAAGGGGTGCGGCAAATTCGTCCATATTTCTCAAAGTGGTAGGTACTAATAAACTGGAAATATGTGGGATTTCGGAAGATTCGAGTAAGTTGTATAAAAGTTATTATAGAATAAATATTACAATAAATGTTAACCCTTTTTGGACGAGGTACTAGAAAGAGGGGACAAATATTGCCAATCTTCAAACATAGCCTGAGACAGAAAAAAATATGACCACGTACCAAATCTGTAGTCAATCGGTTATTCTTATCGAAAGTTTTCGTGCGAACCAGCAGACAAACGGACGGTCGGACATTGCTCGAATGACTTAAAATCAGTGTTGTCAAAAATAACGATTTATCGTCATTTTGACGATTTTCAGAGCCAACAAATAGGACATGACGATTTGACAATTTTTGCCCGGAAATGACGATTTCACAAATTGTTCTTTTATTAACAGTTTTTTATAATTCCTTCGAGATATATTTACTCTCCCATTTACCTTTTTAAATAAAAATCAGAAATGTATTAAAATATTTTAAGCTGAACAGTAGATACTCCCTTGTGAGGGAGGTACTAGAAGGAGTCGACCAACATAGCTTGGTCGACTCCGATTTATCGTCATTTTGACGATTTTCAGAGCCAACAAATAGGACATGACGATTTGACAATTTTTGCCCGGAAATGACGATTTCACAAATTGTTCTTTTATTAACAGTTTTTTATAATTCCTTCGAGATATATTTACTCTCCCATTTACCTTTTTAAATAAAAATCAGAAATGTATTAAAATATTTTAAGCTGAACAGTAGATACTCCCTTGTGAGGGAGGTACTAGAAGGAGTCGACCAACATAGCTTGAGATCCCAAATTTGAAGTCGATCGGTTACTCCTTTCGTGCGCACCACTAGACAGACACACAAACAGACAGACGTACGGACGAACGGACATTGCTCAAATGGCCCAAATCGAATTTCCACCAAACATACTTCGAGTCTTAGGTCACTCTTTCCATGTGTTACACTCTTGGCTCGTAAAAAATTAAATATAACCTCCTCTGTAAGGTGAGCGGAGGATAAAAATGTACTAACACGACTAACGTTAACTCATGAAAAAAGGCACATTTTTTTATTTTTTTGTGACGACACAGTTAAAATCTTTTGATTAAAAACTATATTATAGATTATAGTATAACTTTCGAAGTACATTATGTAATAATTTCATGAAGAAATATTAAAAATATGGCAACGGCGGTAATTATTCGGAAGCGTCTCGTAAAAAAATTACGGTGTCTATCATAACTCGGTGATGGATCATCTGAAATCAAAAACCAAAAATATTTCTTAGCATAATCCTTCTCCCAAACTAACGATAGGAGGGTTTTTCGAAATTTCTGTTTTTAAATTTTTAGAAACATTCTGAAGCGAAAAACGCGATTTTTGCAAAAAAAAATCGACTTATTTGTTATTGTAAAATAAAAAATATTAACAAATTTAAAAAAACTCTCCAGCGTTACCTCGTAAAATATATAGAGAAATAGTGTTCAAAATTTCAAAACAATCGGTACAGTAGTTTTGAATTATGATAGACACCTTTGAAAACCTGGGTTGTGAAAAAAATGCTTTAAAGCTATTCTGATGTGCTGCTTCATCTAAAATGTTCACACAATACATTTAAGAGGTTCGCCATTCAAAAATTAAAACAAAAAACAAATTACAAACGTGTGTAAAAATGATTCTTCATCTAAATGGTTATTAGTACTAGAATCGTTAAAATTAATATGAGTTAAGCAGATTCGAGAAAAACCAAAATGTGTACTACAAATATCGTACCACCGCCAAATTGAAAATGGCTAGAGCTAGAATGGTAAAATTTGGTGGGAGTATAAATCTAGCGAGATTTATAAACAAAGGGACTCCATAGGGAGGAGTTTTGCCTCCACTAATTTGGAATACTATTAGATCTAGGACGACATTGCAATCGTTGTAACTGGCATTTTCCTCAACGTCCTCCGAGATATTATACAGGTGGATCTGAACAAATTGGCCAGACGCAGTGGTTTGAGCGTTAACCCAAACAATACAGAATTGATTCTCTGTACTAGGAAGTACAAGCATCCACATTTTGGCTGTCCTCGCCTAAATGGAACTGAGCTAGTATCTTCAAAAAGTGCAAAATCCGAGGTATAATCCTATACTGTAAAGAACCTAGATACTTGCAGTGTCTATCAAGCCGAAATAGTGACAATAATTGAAGTCGCAATGTGACTGAGTCATAACATAGTGACCAACACTGGCGTCATCTACTCCGAAAGCCAGGCTGCCATTAGATCTCTGGGATCTACTTCCCTAAATTTACAAACAGCCCTCAACTGCCACAGATCTCTCAACGGGATGGCCAAGGATTTTAACATATGCTGGATTCCATGTCAAGTGAATCAGTTTTTAAAAGCGATGTCTTCTGAACGGGATGAAACTTGCTCCAAGTTTAGTCCTATTGGATAGTACATAGTTATGACACACAATTTCAAGGAGATCGGTTAAGGACTGTCCGACTGTTGAAATGTTGGTCAAATGGCCTTTTTCCCATCCATGTTTTTGTATTTAGAAAATTTTACCGGAAGTGTTTTCGATAGCATTTTCTTCAATCTTTTTGAGAAAATAAAAAAATTCCCAAAAATATTTTTTTGTGATTCTTTTTTGCGAAATTAAAACTTGTTTTGACATTTTTGTCAGAAGTCAAATTTTTATTTTTAATTTTTTGACTCAAAAGAAAGCCGAGGTCATTTTCTTTAAGGCGAAATTAAAACCTGTTTTGACATTTTTTTCAAAATCATATTTTTATTTTTGATTTTTTGGCTCAAAAGAAAGATTGGTTCACTTTCTTTAAGACGTTTGTGGTTTATTAGTGGTATGCGACCTGTTTATCTATCCATATAATAATAATCCTAAAAAAAAGATGAACCCTATATTTTAGCATAACTGGAGAACCATTTATCGTAATTGGTTCGGGAAAGCTTTAAATAGTGCTAAATTAAGTTGCATTCATCTTCTTCCAATATAAATTGTTCATCCCATCAGCGATATCTTACAAGATATGAAGAATAAAATATTTTTTTTAAGAAAATGTTTATAGATTTTTAATTAAAACCTCTTAAAAACATCGACAAATCCACAACTATTATATTTTTATTATGATCGGTCATGAATAAAATGAGATCATTCCCCAGGAAGTCGATGCTTAATTTAAAAAGTTGTAGAAAACTAAGTAAAACCAGAAAAATGACGGATAAATGCAACCCTGTGAATTAACAACCGTGTGAACATACAATTTTTGTTTTGCATCGTTAAGGTAAGTACACACGATTTGCAGATCGGACAACATTGGCAGAAAAATGGCGGGAAAATGCAACCCTGTGAATTTACAACCGTGTGAACATACAATTTTTGTTTTGCAACGTTAGCAGAAAAGTCATTGCGAGATAATTTGCAGATTGTTATATGTGCGAAGTTTATGCATGTGACAACGACCCCATTGCCAGAAAAACATTTTATTTGCAACACTGTCTATAATGTATTTATATTGGCAATCCTGCATATAAATATTTACAAAATATATTGTAAATATATGAAATTGTAATGTTTTCTTGCAATCGTCTAAACTGCAAATTCACCTTTGCCTAACAATATGTCATTGCCCGTACATTTGCAGCATTTTAACAGGGTTGATAACGTTTACCGATCTGGCAATCGTCTATACTCAGCTTTAGTAGAAAAGTCATTGCGAGATAGTTTGGAGATTGTTAGATGTGCGAAGTTTATGCATGTGACAACGGCGCCGTTGTCAGAAAAACATTTTATTGGTAACACTGTCTATAAAATATTTTTATTGGCAATCCTGCATATAAATATTTACCAAATATATTGTAAATATATGAAATTGTAAGGCTTTCTTGCAATCGTCTAAACTGTCAATTTACCTTTGCCTACCAATCTGTCATTGTCCGTACATTTGCAGCACTTTAACAGGGTTGATAACGTTGACCGATCTGGCAATCGTGTACACCCAGGAAAATAATTGGTTGGAATTCGATTGTAACAATAAAAAAATAGTACTACCAACAATAAGTATATAGGCAATATATCGTGTGTCGGTTGTATTTATATATAAATAGTTGAAACAACAATAAAACAAGTAAGAAAGTTTCAGTCGGGTAAACCGACTAAGGTATACCCTCACTTTGTGAGTAATGTAATATGGAATATTAAACGAATTATTCTGTCAATTTGTATGGGAGATACCAGAATGTTTTTAACAAATACACCTATTTTTCTCTGAATAGTAGATTCTTTAAATACATTGCACTGCGCCGAATTATAAGCGTTTTTTGCACTGGTATATTAACGTTATGAGATATTAAATTTGGTATGATTTGGCCATTTTGTGTGGGAGGTACAAAAAGGGGCGTGGTATGGAATATTAAACGAATTATTCTGTCAATTTGTATGGGAGGTACCAGAATGTTTTTAACAAATACACCTATTTTTCTCTGAATAGTAGATTCTTTAAATACATTGCACTGCGCCGAATTATGAGATATTAAATTTGGTATGATTTGGCCATTTTGTGTGGGAGGTGCAAAAAGGGGCGTGGTGATAACGGCCATTTTTTACAGGGCTATAGGGACTTCAAAAGCGTTACACTGTGCAAAATGTTGTTGCATTTTCATGCATTGGTACTCATGCTGTGAGCTCTTAACTTTTTGTGCAAAATGGTACCTTTGTGTGGGAGGTACAAAAAGGGGCGTGGCAATAGCGCCCATTTTTCACAGTGCAAAAGACACTATAAAAGCATTACACTGTACAAAATTTCAAGTGCTTTTATACACTGGTATTAATGTTATAAGCTGTTATCTTTTGGTGCAAAATGGTACCTTTGTGTAAGAGGTACCAAAAGGGGCGTAGCAACGTGGCCCATTTTTCTCGAGTTGATAGCGACTAATAAACTAATGCTATGTGTGGAATTTCAGAAGATTCGAATAAGTAGTATAGCAGTTATTAAAGATTCAATATTTCACAACATTTTAACACTTTGTGGGGGAGGTACTAGAAGGAGTGGACCAATATGGCCCATCTTCGAACTTAGCCGGAGATAGAAAAAAATATTACCACGTACCAAATTTGAAGTCAATCGGTTACTCCTTTTGAGAGTTATCGTGCGCACCAGCCAGCAGACAGACAGACAGACAGACAGACAGACAGACAGACAGACAGACAGACAGACGGACGGACATTGCTCATTCGACTTAAAATGACCCTAAACGAATATTCGCCGAACATACTTAGGGTCTTAGATCACTCCTTCGATGTGTTACACTTTTTTTCGTAGCAAATGATATATAGACTCGTCACACTAAAGTGAGGGTATAAACATGGATACGATCAAATGAAAATGCTTGCAACAAAATCGATGGCTGTATCAATCGAATTAAGATTGTTTTTTTATTGACACTCGGTTAGTTGTGGTAACCAATTTTAAACTTCCATTATAGTACCTTATGATCGATTTTTGGTTGTGACAACCAATGTTTTATTCTTGACAACAGAAATTGTATCAATAGACCAAAGATTATTATTGTAACGAATAATTGGTTACTACAACGGAAAAAATATTAATAAATAATAGTTTTTTGGTTATCCCAATAATTTCCCAAGTTTAGAATGATTAAATGTATTTTGGGAAATACAACCGAAAGATTGGTTGGTGTTCTTTTGCTGATACATGACAAACAAAAAATTAAATTACGCGACATAAATAAATCCTCACATTTTGTTCAAGAACGGTATATGTAGTCAAAAATAATCTCGAGTGGATAATAATGTGTGGAATGCAGAACATGTTGTGCAAAATGTTTTACATAAATAAAAAATAAAAGCAACAATCGTGAAATTGAAAGCACGGGATTAAGCGTTATTTGCATTAAAGTTTTGTGTTTTTTTTCGTGTACTAAAATTTGTGTCAAATATTTCCACATCTCATAATAGTGATGCATTTGTAATGTGGGATTTTTAATTTTGTTATGAATTGTTTGTTTTTTTTTGTTCAATAAATAAAATAAAAATTAATGAAAACAGTTTTTATTTAATTGTTGGTAGTATATGACTGACAAAATGTCACAACAACCAATGTTTTAAAACAGTTGGTTGTGGCAACATACAACAGATAATTTTAGCCACCATTTCCGTAGTTGGCGCAACCAAATATGATTGTTGTCAACATGGAAGCAGAAGTGCTTGTTCTGATGGAATCGCATAGTAGTAGACAGAACTACCAAAATTCGGTTGGCAAATAATTCGGTTGAAGCGACCAAACTGTATTCTGTGTGTATACTTAGCTTAAGTCTACAAACAAAGAATATTCGGTTTAGTAGTGCGCTGTTATGATGATGTCATGTTATTAACATAATGTTAATCTGGGAAATTTGTGAATTTTTCGATGTTTTTAGAGGTTTTAATTATCAAAATTTTCTCAAAAAATTTTTCTCAGTAATCTGAAAAATATCTTTTAAAACGCTGATGGGATGAATAGATGATAGGAGAAAGTTACTTAATTTAGAATTATTTAAAGCTTTTGTGAACCAATTACGATAAATGGTTCTCCTGCTATACTAATATTACATGTGGTTGAACCTCTATTTTTTACAGGTCTATCTTTATGTTTATAGATAGATATACAAAAATACTGACATATTTGCCAATGCAAATGTATAAAAGTAGTGAGTCCGAGTCTCACCGTGTCAGTATTAGAGTGATCAAAACCGGTTTAAAATAAACCGGCCCACCGGTTTTTTGCTTCCACCGTCCCCGGTTTTTCTCCCACTTCCAAACCGAAACAAAAACAAGTAAGAAAATTTCATTTGGGTAAACCGACTAGTGTATACTCTTATATATTTATATGTATACTCGTATATACCCACCTGCACTAAAGTGTGTATATAAAATATATATGTATAAAGATTTAATACCTCTATTAAATATTCTATTTAATATCCCGAAATATTAATATTTTCTTGACTGAACTACATAAGGGGAATTTCATGTCAAGTGAGTTAATTTTTAAAAGGGATGAAATTTGCACCAAGTATCCCTATCAGATAGTAGTTATGAGACACAATTCCAACGAAATCGGTTAAGGACTTTCCGAGTTGGAGGGTGTCAAATATTGACATTTTTGTCAAACGGTTGAAATGTTTGGTTGAACGTTAATTTTTTTTCAGAGGTTTATATTTATTTTGATAGATCAACAGGTCCCATCCCATTAATAGGTCACAAAGCTTTTAAAGGAAATTATCTAAGCTTTCTTTTGAGCAAAAAAAATCAAAAATTAAAACATAGGTTTTTACCAAAATTTCAAAAAAGTTTAATTTTGCAAAAAAGTAATGAAAATATATTTGCTAAATTTTTTAAAAGGTTGAAGAAAAGACTATCCATAACACTTTTGGAAAATGTTTCTAAATACAATAGCTAATTAGTTATAAGTATGAGATAAAAGGACCGTTTGACTCAAATGACAATATTCATCACAATCCAACTCATAACTACTATCCAACAGGACTAAATTTGGTGCAAGATTCCTGATCAGAAGACATCGCTTTTAAAAATTTAATATTAAAAAATCGCCTTTTTTGTTATTAAAAAGGAAAATGTTTTTCAAACGGCAATTTTCATACTGTTTTTTTATGCAGTAAAAAACCGGTTCTACCGGTTTCCCCGGTTTTCTTCGAAGAAAAAAACCGTCCACCGGTTTTTTTATAACTTAAATAAACCATCAGCCGGATTTTTATTTTTTCTAAAAAACCGGTTTTTTGATCACTCTAGTCAGTATCTAACAAACGTTAAACATTTCGAATTCAGGAGACAAAAATACATTTCAATTGGTTACAGCTTTACAACAAAATGACTGCTACATCGTGTTGTAATACACAATTTGCATACAATATTGTTTTATTACTTTAAGACAATACGAATAGAACGAGCTTTGCAATTACTTCTGTGTATACATATGGCATAAGGGACTTCCATTTAGTGCCAAACAAAATACAGAAAAAAATCGTATTAAATCTCCAGAGTTTTTCGAGAACAAGTTACAAATTAAGAACCAGTTAAAACTTTTTAAACACAAAAATAAACAAATTCAACAAATGTTCGAATTTGAAACTCATTTCGTTCAGGTAACAAAAATGAACACGAACGAACCTCCTCTTATTGCCATATCAATTCCCAGTGGAAGCTAAACGTTATTTTAATCTGTAGTCCAATAAAAGACAACATGTTAGACAGTTCAAAGGTAAAGCACACACACACTCTTACAGATACCCAAATAAAAAGAAAGCTAAATTATATATATGTATATATATGCTATAGAAATACACGTACATACATACATAGATGCCAGGACAGTTAAGGCTATGTGCGTATGAATGTATGTAAAAATAGAATATTGTATATTAAGTGGTTGATTAAGTGAGGCATCAACAAACCAACCCAAACCAACCCAACCCACACAACAATCACATCAGACCAAAAGCGGCCAGACCCAACCGATTAAAGTTCAGAAAAGCAAAAATCAACAAACAAACCGAGTGGTCAGAAGGGTTATCAACAAGTCACCCCGTGGGTTATACGAAACGCCGATTAAACCTCAACCAAAACAAGAACAAAACGAAGAAAAAGCGGAAAAAATAAGGTTCAAATTAAAATAAAAAACTTTGGTGAATTGCTTCAACAAAGTACCCTCAAAGTTATACTTGAAATTAAGGGAATTTCGAACATTTTCGAAGATTAAACGGCGTGAAAAACGAGTTCTCAATTGCGAAGTTATTAAAATTTAAATTGGACTTACTTTACCGAGTATTTCAATTATGAATGAATACGTGTGTAAGTGGGTGCGTATGGAGTGCTGTTATATGTACGTGTGTCCTTTTTGCGAGAAACCAAAAATCCCTTTCTCTCCCACCCACTCGCACTCTCTCGCTCTTCGTTTAAAGTTTCTTAGCCTTGAGTGATGAATTGTTAAATGACCACAACTTCCAAATTTTTTCCTTTTTTTCATAAGCAAAATTTCCTTATAGTCATCCCTATGCTACATATATCCGAATACTTGCTCCTTCCTTTAGCCAAACCCATTTAAACAGTCTCTTTTATGTTGTCTCATTGCAGAAGGCTGTAATGCATATGGTTATGCCTGCTATGGAGGACATGGCAAACGTTCGTTGCACTCCCCAATGCCCGAGATGTCAACAGGTCTCGAACAGCACGAATTGAGCAGTCAACAGCAACACCATTCCGGTGCCATGCAAATGTATCCGAGTGAAGCAAACATGCTCATAGACGGTGACCTGGAAGCATATCCCAGATATCGATTAATTAAAATTATGAAGTCTTGGGTAAGTGGATGATTTTACAAAAAAAAAGCAATCGATGTACGAGAGTAATTGTAATTAAATCGTATTTTTTCCTTGGAAAAAAAAAGAAATCGTTTGTAAGAACGATTTTATTTTAAAATCATATGGATACTTATTAAGAAAACATTACAAAGCAAGTGATAAGATCTCAGTTGAGCAAATCGACTGAAGTACATACTCGTACATATGTGTCATCATCAGAAATGCAAAAGGATGAATGAAACAAAAAAAACCCCAATTCAAACAAGTAATAATATCAGATATAAGTGAATAAATCAGGGATGTGATGTGGGAGTCTGGGAAATTTGCCCGGGGTCCGAGTCGGAGTTCAGAGACGAAAAATTATGGTCGACTCCGAGATGTTTTGTGCAATATTTACAATTTATGTGATAGAACTTTTGCATTCAAAAAATTTTGGGAAAACAATTTTGGTAAAAAAGAAGGATTAAATTTTCGAAACTTTTAACTAAATATTTAAGTATGAGAAAAAAATCTATTAAGTTAACCAAACTATCGAGTTTTTACGTAAACAGTTTTAGGAAAGCTCTGATTATATTTACCTAATAAAATAAGTACAGGGCACAGACCTTAAATTATACAGATGTGCCGTCAGCCAGAAACGTCAAAATCTATCAGTTACGAACGAATAGGAATGAAATGTCACACGCGAAAAAACACTTTTCCGCGAACATAGTTAGAACTTTCTTTGCACTAATCAATTAACATTAATTTTTTAATTGTGACAATTACAAAAAATTCGGGAAAATCGGTCCGAAATCCGCGGAAAACCTCAATCTTTGAAGTCCTACTCGTTGAAATTTCTATTCGTTCGTAACTGACATCTTACTCGCTCCGGGATGACATATCTTATTATTTATTATTTTTGGTACAGGGTGTCTGCCGGGCAGTTATACTACTTTGTATTGCCGCCATTTTGGTAAACATTCGACTTGACAGTTCATATTTGGCAGTCATGAACAAAAATAATAAATAATAAGATATGTCATCCCCGAGCGAGTAAGTTGTCAGGTACGAACGAATAGAAATTTCAACGAGTAGGACTTCAAAGAGTGATGTTTTCCGCGGATTTCGGACCGATTTTCCCGAACTTTTTGTAATTGTCGCAATTAAAAAATTATTATTAATCGATTTGTGCAAAAAAAGTTAGAACTATGTGACAGTTCATTCCTATTCGTTCGTTACTGATAGATTTTGACGTTTCGGGCTGACGGCACATCTGTATAATTTAAGGTGGCAAATTTATTATGGAAAAATATTCGATAAATCAACGAGTTTTAATCGTTAAAACATGACAACCCCGATTATCATGAAAAAATCATAATGAGTCACGAGGCACATATTCATTGAATGGATATGTGAATAAACAGAATAGTCGGTTCTGGGCAATGAAAACCCTCATATTATTCATCAGTCACCTTTACATTCATTAAAAGTGACACTCTGGTGTGGAATTTGATTAGGAGGAATCATTGGACCTTACTTCTATGAAAATGATGCTTTGGGCTTGATTAACATGTGGTATCAACAGACGGTGCCACATCGCATACAGCCAACACAGAAAATTCAAATTGAATTGGGAATGTTTATTATCATTTAAAAGAACATTCTTTGGCATTTATTTTTTGAAGATTATGTCTATCAAATGTTGGCCGCGGCGAATGACATGCGTAAACGTTGTTCAGACGTAAGTCTTCCTATGATGAAATGCCAAACAATACTTAACAAAAATAACATGACAGCATGACACGACTCAGACGTCTATATCACCCTATAGAATACCTTCCCAACGGACACCCTGTATTTTTGTTAGACTATACACTATTTCTAACAAGTAAGGAAAGGCCGAACGAAGCCAACTATATGATACTGTACAACACCTTCTTAGAGCAGAATAAGCTCAGATATTGTAAATATAAATATGAGATAATTACCTTATAAATTTAAATCTAAACATAATTTGTTAAAATTCAACAATATGCGTTCTTGGATAAATAAATTCTACCCTATTAAATTAAAAAAAATGATTGAATGTGAAATACAGCTTCCATAGCGTTACAAGGACAAATCTAAAGAAACACTAATATCTGGGGGCAATATCGACCTGAACAGATTTTCACCAATTCCACTAGGTTTGCTTCCTCCCTAGTGTGAAAGAGTTCTTATTTGCAAATTTTAGCAGGATCGTAGTGAAATTTCGACCTGTACTTAACGAACATCTTATGATGGACAGACGGACGGCTAGTGATTCTGAGTAGAACGGTATATTTTAAGGTTCGTCTAGCTGTAGTATTTTTTGCAAATCTGCTAAAAAAAACAAATTTAAAACCTCCTGTACCACAGTGTGGTGTAGGGTATAATAAATAACGAATAAACTGTATGATTGAAGCTAACATAATTTCCAAAAATTGCGGTATATTAAAACAGAGGCTGTGATTGATGAACATTTTATCATAATTCCATGTTGAAAGAATTGTCATATTAGTCACAACTTGTAAGTCAAGTGTCGATAAATAAATAATACAATTATATTTTTTTACTGGTATTGAATACCTACTTTTTGTGTTTTTATTAACAAAGCTATATCTTATTTTCAGTAGCATGAACTCATGTCTTAGTAGAAATATAATTTAAGAAATTTATTAACATATTAACTGTCGGACCTGGAGCTGGAATCGGAGTCGAATGATTTTAAAATTGGACTCCGGGAGTCGGAGTCGAGTAGTTTTCGCTCGACTCCACAGCACTGGAATAAATATGGGTAGTTTTTTAAATTCTTGAGAACTTGGAAACACTGTCCTACCACGGACTTGGAGTCTCCTGTTAACGTCAACGAGGCTCTGTCGACCGAACATGGGCGGAATAACTCTATGTAATAGCGTGGACAAAATACCACTGCTAACGCCGGCACGCCTCGTTGCGCTGTCGGCAGCCCCAACACCAGGATCGGACGAATAGCCTAATCAGCCGTTCGTCGTAATATCCAATGATTAATGAAACCGAAACCAACATAAATGGAATTCACTAAAGGGATATATCGGAATGCTTCATGTCGCATACTCCATAACAACATACTAAGCCAGAAAATACCCATAAACGCTGAAGTCAGGCAGGGGTGTGTTATCCCCTCTCTTATTTAACTGCGTCCTTGACTAGGTGATGCTTTAAGCGACTAGGCACAGAAGGGGTATAACCTGGAGACTCCAAGCGAAACTGGAGGATCTCATACTTGCTCACACGATCGGCGACATGCAAAATAAGCTTAATGAGATACAATATGCAGCAAGGTGTATCGGCCTCAAAATAAACGTTTCAAACATCGGGAGGCTCCAAATCGATCGACACGTGTTGAGGACGTTGAAACGCTTTACTACCAAGGAAGTCTTTTTGATAGATCAGGGGGCTTCAAGAAAGACATATCAAACCGCATAAATAAAGAAAATCCAGCAGTATATCTTAAAAGACGAAAGTGAGCATTTACAACTCTACACAGAAAGAAAAAATTGAGTAATCCGTACTTGAATCAAGCCGTAGCGGTGTCAAAAGTACGTTAAGTACGGATTTTCTTAAACCAAGTACAAAATACTTGAATCAAGTACGGATTTTTAAGCCCGGAATTCTTAATCTTAGCGCTTATTAAGCCTGCTTAGGCATGATTTTAAGCCGAAAAATTCTTATTGCAAGCATTAAGCGATTGATTTAAGAATTTTATCGGATTGATTTGAGTGCGAAAGGGCTTCAATGAAGAAAATTTTGATTGAACTAAGCCTGTCCAATACTTGATTTAAGCCTATCCAATACTTGATTTAAGCCTGGTCATACTACATTTATTGTGCTTTCGTTCGTTTTATACCTATATACCATTTATATTAATTATACCATTTTTGCCACTGTATTGCAAAGAATGGAATGTCAAAATGCAATTGCTTGACATCAAAAGTAAAAGTTTTGCTGCATTTATTCGATTTAAATATAAAACTTATAAGGAATAGTATCAACGAAACGAACAAGAATTATTAATAACTTCAAAAAACTAAAATAATAAAAATCACGCCAACGAATTGGATATGGTTGCGCACAAATGTTTATACATATACATCTCGACGATTTGAATTCGTGTGTGTTTGATGTTGCGTCAGCCAAAATCAACAACTTGAATGAGAGTGGTTGAGAGGATAATTTTATTGTACTCTATAATGGTTCTGTCTCTCAGAGATTAACGTAAGCTTTTTTCTTACTTTAAGCCATATTAGGCTTAATTTTCCTTTTCAAGACATGTTTACTTGTTTTCAAGCATTAAATACTTTCAGCGCTTACAATAATTAATTTTTTCAATTTAAGCCGATTTATACTTGTTTTAAGAAAAACTTAGTACGAAAGTACTTAAATTTTTAAGTACGATTTCGGCTTAAATTATGAATTTTTTACTTGCATTTTTCTTTCTGTGTAATGGTGTTTTTCTGAAAAAGATGTTGCCCTGTCAGAAAGCAGCATTTTAATATCAATAAAGCAGCAATAAATACACCCTCGAAAACTAAAATTCAAAAAACTAGCCTTTTAACTCTCTAAAAACAAGGAATACTCCACGACGCCGCCTAAATAAAGCATCTGGCAAAACTTCATTATAAAAAAGCACGCACGTATACACGCCGGTATTTCGGCTAACAATACTGCTTTATGCATGCTAATCTTGGAACATGACGACCCGCGATATTCAACCTATACAGTCATTTGTGAACAGCTGTTTGCGAAAGATATTGAGAATATATTGGCCCAGAACAATAACCAACATGTGGTCGGCAACACAACAACAACACACAAATTCGGAAAACTGAAAATGGGGGCTGATAAACCACACTTGGAGAAAATTAACAGACGACATTGCAATGTAAGGCATCGACTGGTACCCCCAATGGAGCAGACGCCGAGGCCGCCATTCACCATACATGGAGGCGGTAAATTGAGTTTGAGTTTGAGATATAATAGAAATGATTGGTCTCAGCGGCTACGAATAACATGATCAGTCCAATTTTTACTAATTCTTCCAATAAATTCGGTCATATGGCGCCAATGGTGGCTTGAATATTGGCTTCCAATGCGTCAAGCGTTGCTGGTTTGTCGGCATAAACCAATGACTTATCATAGCCACAAGAAAAGAATTCCAGTGTCGTTAAATACCACTTTAGAGCGTGGTATGGCGAGCTGCACCGCCATGTTGGAACCAAATGTCGTTGATGTATAGATCATTACACTGTGCTGGGAGCCCTTATGCATGCTGAGTCAAGAGCTATTAGACGTTTTTCTAGGATAGCTCTTGTTTTCGCAATATTACGACAATTTTGCTTATTGACGTAGCAATTTAACCAGAAATGAGCTTCATCAGTAAACAAAATTCCGCGATTTGAACTTCGTGAAAATTTATTTGTATCACCTAACCTTAGAGAAGCGGGTACATATATCATTTGCTACGACCCAAAAGTGTAATACATCGAAGTAGTGACCTCAGACCATAGAAATATTTAAAAATTTACAGAATGTAATGGTTTATAGTACCTACAGTACAGTAAAAAGTGGGCGTTATTGCCATGCCCCTTTTGGTGCCTCCCACACGAAGATAACACTAGTTTACAAAATGTTTGTCGATGGGCTGTGCATTAGATTTTCTGGTGTAATATGGTGTCCTAAAACAAAAAATGTTTAAAAACAAATTATGGTATTTTTTTAATTCCAATTTTCTTGGAAGTGACCTTTAGTATGTGGACATATTTGTAGTATATGTTCGATAAATCCGGGAAACCAATAAACTCAAAGGAAATTATGAGGGCTACAAATAATAAAAATTTCATGTAGAAACGTAGTTTAGTAAATTTCGTTAAAACAATTAAAAGAAGTTTGATTTTTTTAAATCTTTATTGTTGGCGCGCAAAAAAACATAAACAATAGGGAAAAAATCCCAAAAAATAGTTTCTTAGTTAGCAACCAAACGAGGGCAATTATATCTTTTGGTAGAAGTAAGAGAATTTAAACAATATATTGTTTTTATACCCCTACTATTGTGAACGAGGATATATATCAGTTGCTGCAAAAGTGTAACACATCTAAGAAGTGACCTAAGAGACCCCTAAAATAGTCGGCGTTTTGGGCCATTTTAAGTAATTTGAGCGCGATAACTTTCGATAGGAGTAACATATTGACTTCAAATTTGGTATGTGTTAATATTATTTTCTATGTCAGGCTAACATCAAAGATGGACTATGTTGGCCCACTCCTTTAAGTACCACCCCCACAAAGGGTTCACATTTTGCGAAATAATGATTCTATAATAACTTGTTTACTACTTATGGGAATCGTCCGCTATTTCACACATAGTTTTATGGTGTTTTCTTTTGTGCCAAGAAATGCTACATTTTGTATGCATTTCGCCCCAAAAATGCCTTTTGTCTTCGATTGTAAAATAAATGCTGCACTGTGAAAGGGTTTCGTTTTCTTTTGTGAAAAATGTCGCACATGCATGGGGCATAAATGGAACATTTCAGCCCTGTATTTAATCGAAGGGGTGGACGCTGCCCTACAAAACAGATGTTTTTTCGGCGTCGAGCGAATAGCCTAAATACACGCGTGAGTCCGTACGTGCTTTTTTATAATGAAGTTCGGTGAGATGCTTTATTTAGACGGCGCCGTGGAGTATTCTTTGTTTTTAGTTTACTTTTAGTGAGTTCTGACCATAAAAAATGCAGCAGTACAAGAGGGTGTAGGCGACATTATTAAAATGCTGCTCTCTGACACGGCAATACCTTTTTTCGAAAAGAAAACACCATTAGTTTCTTAGTCGCTCCCAACTTAAGAAAAACTAACGAAGTTGCCACGACCCTTTGCCACCTCCCATACAAAGGGACGATTTTGCATAAGAAGTTAACCGATTATAACATTGTTTCCAGTCCATACAAATATTTGAAATTTTGTGCAGTGTAATGCTTTTACAGTACCAATGGTCCCGTAAAAAATGTGCGTTATTACCACGCCCGTTTTGTTACGTGCCGTACAAATGAAGGATTTTTTGTACAAAAAGTTAAGGTCTTATACAAGGTGGCGCAAAAGTAACCTTTCGATGTTTTTTGGCTGTAATTTAAAAAACTTTGATTCTTCTTGTGGATTATTTTTATTTGGTCTTTTAACTTTTTTTACATCAAGTCGAGAATATGATGTCATGTAAATGGCCGCCGCCACAGTTGATTGTCATTTGAACCCTTTTTATGGCATTTTCCATCACTTTGGCCAAAACTTCCGGCGATAGGTCCTCACATTCTTGACGGATATTGTCTTTAAGAGCTGCAAGAGTCTGAGGCTTGTTGACATAAACCCGCGACTTCAAAAAGCCCCACAAAAAGAAGTCTGGAGCGGTCAAATCAGGCGATCTTGCTGGCCAGTGCAAATCGCCAAAACGGGAGATTAGGCGCCCGGGAAATGCATCCTTCAGCATATCGGTTGTGGCACGTGCAGTGTGTGCCGTTGCACCGTCCTGTTGGAACCACATGTTTTCCAATCCCAATTCATCAAGTTGCGGCAAAAAGAACTCGTTGATCATTGCTCTGTAGCGCTCACCATTCACAGTAACCGTTTGGTCCGCGACGTCTTCGAAGAAAAAAGGTCCGATGACTCCTCCAGCGAAAACAGCACACCATACAGTGACTTTGAGCGGGTGTAATGGCTCTTCGTGGGTTACACGCGGATTTTCAGTGCCCCAGAAGCGTAAATTTTGCTTATTTACGTACCCGCTAAGATGGAAATGGGCCTCATCACTCATGATTATTTTTGATGAAAAATCATCTTCCTCTTGGTGGTGATTAAGGATGGCTTGAGCGTATGTTAGACGCGATTGGCGGTTAGCAGCTAACAGCTGATGCACCGTCTGGACTTTGTACGGAAACATCTTCAAATCTTGTACCAAAATTCGCTGTAGAGACCGTCGACTGATACCCATTTGCGTGGCACGTCGTCTGGTCGATGTCGACGGCGCTTCCATGACATCCTCGGCTACAGCAGCAATATTCTCTGCAGAACGGATACTCCGGGGTCTGCCACGCCTGGCAGCATCTCGTGTTGTGCCAGTCTCTTCGAGGTGAGCGGCTAAACGTCGCAGTGTTTCACAAGTAGGCGTTGGACGGCCAGGAAATCTGCGACGAAATTCACGTTGTGCCAAAGTCACCGACCGATTATTGGTCAATAAATAGTCAGCATTATTCCGCGTTCTGGAGCAGTGTAGCGTAACATTGTTTATTAACGTGTATTTCGCATGTGTTTACTACACAAATGTCAAAACAGAACTGACATTAGGGGCCAATCGCAAAATTTATAGCATTTTCTGATAGGAGGATTACTTTTGCGCCACCTTGTATATAGGCCTGTTTCTGTATTTCTAACGAAAGTCTCTGCGAACGAAACCCAGTCACTCACTTTCGTCAGGAATTTGGTTTCTCTAATGGTGATTTCGTTTGGGCAAAAACATTTTTTTTTCTACATTTTACACTGAAACCGCATTTTTATGTTCGTTTGTAAAAATGGTGCAGCCGTATGAACAGGCTTTGATTTCGTTCGAAGGCTAGTGCACTGTTGAATTTGTTCTATCTTAAGGCTGGGTTAGGCAAACTTAACCGTAATTTAATTTAGCGCCGCCGTAACGTTGCCCGCTGGAGCAATTAGCCAAAACTTGAAAAACAAAAATAGAAACAAATTAATTTTAATTTGTCAAAAAATTCGCATAAATTTGCACGTAAACGCACCATCAAATTTCAATCAAATCAAATTTCAGCAGATTCAGCCGTCCGTTGGCTAATAGTTTAGTCCCCATTTACGTGGTACGTTTTTTTAAGTAACTTATCGACTTATTCCCTTTTGAAAAAGTATTTACGTTCATACACGTACTTTTTTTTAATACTTATACTTATTTTCATTTGTTTTGTTTCGGCTTTTCCTGTGTGAATTGTTGTTGTTTCCAAGTGCGAATGAAAAACACAAAACGATGAGTACGATAAGTACGAGTACGGCATACTTGTTTTCCCCCCGTTTCCGACTGCCTCTCTCGCCAAAAAAACGCCGATAAGTATACTTAATACTTAAAAAAAGTATCATGTAAATGCAGACTAACACTGATTTCCATATGTCAGATTGAATCAGCTGATTCGTTACGCTACGGGGGCGTTACGGTTACATTTGCCTACCCAGCCTTTATTATTAGCGAGCTGCAAATGTTGACACCGTTATGCCCAAATATGTGAACATATGTATACAATTGTATTATTATTTAATTGCTTTTACCATAATTATATCACAGGCCGTAATAAAAAAGACCGATGTGCCGTCCGCCAGCATCGTCAAAATCTATCAGTTACGAACGAATAGCAATGAACTAGGAGTCCTAATCTTTAAAATTTATATTCGTTCGTACCTGACAACTTACTCGCTCCGGGATGGCATATCCTATTATTTATTATTTTTGAATTATATTAATATCTACTTATTTTTGCTTTTAATAGCGTTTTTTTTTTTTCATTGTTCCTATCAGTCGATGATTAAAATAAAGTTACTCGATCTGACATTTTTGTGTTCGCCCAAATAACAGCAAAGAGAGATAGAGAAAACAAAATTTACACTGAAATGATGACGTTTTCGTACGAGTGCGATTGTCGTTGTGGTGGTAGTTAGTGAAACCAAAAACAAGTATTTGTCGTCTGACAGGCGAACGAAATCAAAATTTAAATTACAGAAACAGGCGGTTAATATTAAATTTTGGAGTTACCCCCTTACTTTTACAAAACGTTTCATAATTTATACATTTAACAATAGATTTTTTCGAATAGGCATTGTTTTCTTCGTTAGGATGTTAGCTTTCAAAAAATGGAAAAAAATATTTTTGCCGTTTTTTTTCTACTTTTATAGTTTTTTTCATGACAGCAAAACACGATTTTTTTTAGAAAAAAATCAATTTTGATTGTTTATATCGATTTTTTCTAATTGTTTTAAAATATGGTCCAAATACTAAAGGTACTTTCCATCAAAATAGAAGTTATAGAAAATACATTTTTTAAAAAAAAAAATTGACCATAAACATAAAGTAATGGTATAATAAATAGATTAGTCTAAAACACCATTGATTCTCACATGAGGTATACACTGACGACTTTATTAAAAAATGTATGGTGGTTCAATAAACCACCATACATTTTTATGGATAAAGCTTTTGCAAAACTATTTTTACTTCCATTTTTATGTATAAAGCATTTGGAAAACTATTTTTACTTCCAAAGCTGACGGAAGAATACGGAAGAATCATGAAATACGTATTGTCAACAGACAATTTCTTTTTCCAACCGGAAATCTGTTATATTACACACATTTGTGCTGTATCTAAATTTTTTTAGTGTATATAATGGGTTTTCCAACAAGATGTGTTATTTTGAATCACTCGGTATTTCGGTAGCTGTCACTTTTGAAGCTTTTATTCTCTGACATTTGACAAGTTGAAACAACGCCATTACTAAAAATGGAACGATACACGATTCAACTACGCATTGAAATTATTAAAATGCGAAAATCGTCGAAATATGATCTTGACTGATGAGGACCATTTCCAACTCGGTGGCTACATACATCAACAAGCAAAATTGTCGCATCTGAGGCTCGGAAAACTCAAGAGTTATTGTTGAGAAGCCACTTCATCCTCAACGTGTGACTGTTTGGAGTGGTTTATGGTCCGGCGGGGTCATTGGACCTTACTTTTTCGAAAATGAGGTTGGATCAACAGTTACGGTGAGTGGAACTGTTGATTAATGATTTTTTATGGTATGAGTTGGATGGTATTGATATGGACAACGTTTACTTTCAACAGGACGGTGCTACGTACCACACAAGCAACGAAACCATTGCTCTGTTACGGGAAAAGTTTCCGGACCGTGCAATCTCTCGAAGAGGTGATCACAATTGGTCACCGAGAACTTGTGATTTAACACCTTGCGACTTCTTCTTCTTTGGGGCCACGTGAAAGATAAGGTCTTCGCCAAACGGCCCAGCGACGATTCAAGACCTCAAAGATTGAATTCGTGAGGCTATCGAGGACATAGGGCAGCCAATTTGCGATTTGGTTATGGAAATTTCATGAAAAGGATATGGTCCTGTAAGCGTGGTCGTGGTGACCATTTGGCTGATGTTGTTTTTCATTATTATTTTTCTTTGAATACCAAAATAACACCTCTTGTTGGAAAACCCTTTATAATGAATCTTCTTTATTTCCGCAACTCTCTAATTTTTGTCCGTTTTTTTCTTTGCAGTTTGGAAACACTCATAGGAGACCATCAGCTGAACATGTGCCGGAAGTTGATTATCCCCTATCTGATGAAATGTTCAATCACGAAAATAATCCCGTAGTAAACAATAATAATATTTCCTATTAATCCATTCAAATCGTAACCGACAATTTCGCAGCAAATTCGATTGGAGACAACATTCAATAAATCGGAACTATAACAACAAGAAAAGGACGACAAGCCAAGAGGAGATTATGTGTTTATTTCATTTTCAAAGTCATTTCATTTCGTGTAAACTTTGATGACATTAAATTAATTATTTTGCGATAACTGAAATTGTAAATAAAAGAAAAACGTTTCTAACAAAACTGAAATTTACTCGATGTACACTAAATGGTCACAAATATTCATGTAAACAAACCAAAGAAATATGCTACAACAACAAAAAATTATTAACTGAAATTTTTTCATATTTTCACAAAAAAGGGCTGGTAAAAATTTCAGTTAAAAAATAAAATAAAAAAATACTATACAAATATGTACTATATATTTTTTGTGTATACCTAAGGAAAGCAAAAGACTATATATAAAAATAAATATTAAAAGAAAACTAGAAACTCTTTATTGAAATTGTATATGAAACAATGAAATTGAAAACTAACTAATGGAATGGCTATCCCATGCTAAACATAATTCACTAATAAATTGAATTTTAAAATTTCAAATACATATTTTGCATGTTGCTTAAAAATCAAACAATAATTATTTTATGGATGTGTTCGTGCTTTCATGTTTTTATATACATTTGCCTACTATATTTATAATTCTACTTTTACTAAATGCTAACTCGATCTCTTATTGAATATATTTTTTTATTTTAATTATTTATAACTCTGTTCATAAAGTACATTTCTAAGTAGATTTACATACATATACATATTTACAATTATGAAAATTTCCTAACACAAATACATACTACTGTTACAATACAACCAAAACCAAAAAAAGATGTGCACCATTATTATTGAAATACGAGAAACGCGAGACACACGTACATACTCGTACATGGGTTGCTAACTTAAATTACAAGATGAAGAAAAATCGAAAAATCAACTACTGGCCGTTGTAACATATTTATTTAAAATATTTAACATGTATTTATATGGAATGGGATGGCATTTTTCACAACAAATTTGTTAGCAAATTTATACACGAGATTACAATATACATACTACATATGTACGTATAACAATATACAAATAAATAAAATATATGCATACATATATTGTTCAAAATGCAAACGAAAAATAAAATACAATAAACACCGAACTAGATTAGCAAATCACATAATAGTTAAATACTCATAGTAAGCATTTTTCTATAAATCGTTCGAAAAGCAAAAAAAGATGATTCAGGTAAGTAAATAAAAACTCCGGTCGACACGATTTTTTTAGTGTCCAATTTTGGTTCCTTTTTTTGTTACTAAAGCGTGGTACTATGTTCACTTTTCGCGTTGAAATCCCATATAAAAACAAAGTCGCGAAAAAAGTGCGAAATTTTTTCGTTTGTGGTACTATGTTTATTTCAACGTGAAAAATTTACATTTTGCGCCGCTACAAATTTAACGCCGTTAAAAATTGAACGCCGCAACAAATTTAACGCCGCCACCATCGCACTCCCCTATGTTTATATTTATTTTTGTCCGCAAGAAAATAAACTGTTGTAAATATTAGAAATACAATTTCCTAATAATGAATAATAAATTAAATTATCTTCCGAAATAAAGAAAAAGGATGCAAAGATGTGAAAAGGAAAATAATTATGTTTATGGAATAAACCAGAAGAGCGAAATTCCAATAAGCAAAAAAGCAAACAAAATGTGCAAAACACTGGAAGGACATGTAACTAAATGTAATAATGTGGAATTTGTCTTTTAAATAGATATGTACATTAATGTTTGTATTTAGAACAATTGTGTGCAAAAGCCTGCAGAAACATTATGTGCAGCTAATGCTACCAAAGCAGTAGGACAATGGAATTGGACAGTGCCTGTGATCTCGATTTGCAAATGGTTGTAAAGAACATAGTGAGTTCTTGCCAGCCATAGGAGTTGGAAGAAGAAAATCCGTTTATGGATTGGAGTATAATTTATATATGTCCACAAATATAATGTAAATCCTTAAAAGTAATAATAAAACATATTTTTCGGTTCATCAAAAATGCATCTTATTTATTTATATTCGTACAACAGTAGGAAATTATTTAAATATTGTATTACCATGGCTTCCGATGCCTCACAAGCATCGCCATCGTATCAACACAAAATAAATAATTTATTTAGTTATAACATTAGCACAATGATCTTCAATCATATTTCCATTCTGCAATTTAAATTAACTATATTCTAAGTCGGCATTATTCCATTTAATTGCTTATTGATTCTAATTTAAACTCGTGTTTGTTTTCAAGAAATGTAAAAAGGATAAAATTCACATGCTTATACACACACACATTCATATAAAAGTGACATTTCGACACACACACTTCAAAAATGCAATGCGACCTTAGTGAAAAAGCGTTCCATTTTTCAACTTGAAAAACATTTTGTGGAATTTTTCAAGCTGAAAAAATATAGTACCCACCTTAAAGCGTGGTACTATATTCATTTTTTTTCGTTTGTGGTACTATGTTTATTTCAACGCGAAAAAGTAACATTTTGCGCCACCACAAATTTAACGCTGTTACAAATTGAAAGCCGCAACAAATTAAAGCCGCCACCGTCACACTCCCATTTGTTTATATTTATTTTTGTCCTCAAGAAAGTCAACTGTTGTAAATATTAGAAATAAAATTTCCTAATAAAGAGTTTCGTTTGTGGTACTATGTTTATTTCAACGTGAAAAATTAACATTTTGCGCCGCTAAAAATTTAACGCCGTTAAAAATTGAACGCCGCAACAAATTTAATGCCGCCACCGTCGCACTCCCCTTTGTTTATATTTATTTTTGTCCGCAAGCAAATAAACTGTTGTAAATATTAGAAATACAATTTCCTAATAATGAATAATAAATTAAATTATCTTCCGAAATAAAGAAAAAGGATGCAAAGATGTGAAAAGGAAAATAATTATGTTTATGGAATAAACCAGAAGAGCGAAATTCCAATAAGCAAAAAAGCAAACAAAATGTGCAAAACACTGGAAGGACATGTAACTAAATGTAATAATGTGGAATTTGTCTTTTAAATAGATATGTACATTAATGTTTGTATTTAGAACAATTGTGTGCAAAAGCCTGCAGAAACATTATGTACAGCTAATGCTGCCAAAGCAGTAGGACAATAGAATTGGACAGTGCGTGTGATCTCGATTTGCAAATGGTTGTAAAGAATATACATATTCAGTTCTTGCCAGCCATAGATGTTGGAAGAATATATTCCGTTTATGGATGGAAGAAAAATGTATATATGTCAACGAATATAATGTAAATCGTTAAAAATAATAATAAAATATATTTTTCGGTTCATCAAAACATCATTTTATTTATTTATAATCGTACAACAGTATGAAATTATTTTGTTATTTATAGCATTGTACTACCCTGGCTTTTGATGCCTCACAAACTTCGCCACCGCAACAACACAAAATAAATAATTATCACAATGATCTCCAACAATATTTCCTTTCTGACATTTAAATTAACTATTTTCTAAGTCGGCATTATTCCAATTAATTGTTTATTGATTAGAATTTTAACTTTTGTTTCAAGAATATTAGCAAAAAGAAAAAAAAATCACATACATATACACACACTTCCAAACTGCAATGCGACTTTAGTAAAAAAGCGTTCCATTTTTCAACTCGAAATAACATTTTGCGAAATTTTTTTGTGTCGTAAAAACATAGTACCCACCTTAATAAAGGGAAACGTATTTTTTTATCAAGGTTTGTTTTTGGTAATTTTCTAATATCAAAGATAGCGACGGTTTCCCTCTCTACAACTTCTTCAAGTATGCATCGATTTTGTTCGGAATGGACTTATTTTATTCATGACCGATTAAAATTTACGATAAAATTAAATTAAATTTACGATAAAATTAAATTAAATGAAATTATAAATTACTTATTTGTTATTATTTTTGTTATTCGACCTTTGTACTTACTAAGTTGTTTAAAATAACACTTTTTCGTAAGTCGTATTTGTTGAATGTATATTACAATGTATACAAATATGTAATTATGTTTGTAGAATTCCTGATGATGATCCACGAAGGGGATCGAAATCTATATATATAAAATTGTTGCGTGACTGGTTGACTGATTGGCTGACTGATCATCGCCCAGGCCAAACGCCTGAAGTTAGAACCCCGAAATTTGGTGGGAGGGTAGTCCTTGGGACGTATACGAGCAATAAGGCGGGATTTTTCCAAATTCGTACTATTAGCCGCACAATGGGGCAAAAAGGGATAAATATAGTACCACCGCCAAATCTAAACGAAATGAGCTAGAATCGTGAAATTTGGTGTGAGGGTAGCCTTTAGGTAGGCTCAGAAATTGGTAGGATTTTTCGAAATTCCAACATTTACGCACACAGTGGGGGGTAAAAAGTGATAAATGTGATACATCAGCCAAATCCAAATGACAAGAGCTAGAATCGTGAAGTTATGAGGTAGACTCTGAAATTGGCAGGATTTTTCGTAATTCGAACATTTACGCACACAGTGGGTAAAAAAGGAAAAATGGGATAAATGTAGTACAACAGCCAAACTCAAATGGCAAGAGCTAGAATCGTGAAATTTGGTGTGAGGGTAGCCCTTATGAGCTAGACTCTGAAATTCGAACATTTACGTACACAGTGGGGTAAAAAGGGAAAGATGTGGTACAACAGCCAAATCCAAATGGCAAGACCTAGAATCGTGTGAGAGAAGCTCTTGGGGCTCCTAGAACAAGGAGCGATTTTTTGAAAAAAAAATAGGGGCACAGCGGGACCGAAAGGGATAAATATGGTACCACCGCCAAATTTAAAGCCTAAAATTAGAATGGTGAACATTGAAGCGAGGGATGTCTTTATGACAACGGGGGTATTCATTTTTTTGTATTCGTAGTTTTCGGGGCACAGTCGGGCAAAAAGTGTAAAATATAGTACAGTGGCTTAAAAATGTCAAACATTGATCAATGGTTCCAGGGTAACTTTTGGAAATAGTCCCAGATATGTACAAAAATACGTACTTTAGAAGCACAGTGTAATAAAAAGTGTGTAATATGGAACAGTGGTGCAAAGGGTGTTGAATGTGATCCCTGAGTGCAAAGGTAGCTCTTACAGCGTAAACCAAAGCTAAGAATTGTTATTTCCAAATTGGTTCTTCTACTGAAACCGTGGGGAAAAACAAGTTAAGTAAATGGCACAGATAGGGGACAACAATTTTGAAATACGGCCTAAGCTTGCGAATTTGGATCTTGAAATATCAATTATAATTTTAAAATATTGTACAATCGTGCAAAATTGGGTAATTATGACACACAAAGGGTTAAATGTGGTACAATAGGGCGATTCACTTTAGATTTTTAAATTCGTACCTTTATAGACACAGTGGAAAAAACATGGTTTTATATTGTACCAGGGTGTGAATGAAGCGATTGGAACATAAACTAGGGGAAAGTTGCTAACGTATGAACCAAACAAGTAAGAAAGTTTCAGTCGGGTAAACCGACTAAGGTATACCCTCACTTTGTGAGTAATGTAATATTGAATATTACACGAATTATTCTGTCAATTTGTGTCACTTTGTGAGTAATGTAATATAGAATATTACACGAATTATTCTGTCAATTTGTGTGGGAGCTACCAGAAGGGGTTTAACAAATACACCTATTTTTCGCTGAACAGTATAAACTTTAAATTCATTGCACTGCGCCGAATTATAAGCGTTTATGTGCACTGGTATAAACGTTATGAGATATTAAATTGTGGTATGATTTGGCCATTTTGTGTGGGAGGTACAAAAAGGGGCGTGGCGATAACGCCCATTTTTCACAGGACTATAGGCACTATACAAACATTACACTGTACCAAATTTCAAGTATTATTATTCACTTGTATTAATGTTATAAGCTGTTAACTTTTGGTGCAAAATGGTACCTTTGTATGGGAGGTACCAAAAGGGGCGTGGCAACAACGCCCATTTTTCTCTGGACTGTAGGCAATATAAAAGCATAACACTGTGCAAAATTTCAAGTATTTTTATACACCGTTATTAATGTTATAAGCTGTTAATTTTTGGTGCAAAACGGTGCATTTGTGTGGGAGGTACCTAAAGGGACGTGGCAACTTCGCCCATTTTTCTCGAGTTGATAGCGACTAATACACTAATACTATGTGTGGAATTTCAGAAGATTAGAATAAGTAGTATAGTAGTTATTAAAGAATCAATATTTCACAACATTTTAACCCTTTGTGGGGGAGGTACTAGAAGGAATGGACCAATATGGCCCATCTTCGAACTTAGCCGGAGATAGAAAAAAATATTACCACATACCAAATTTGAAGTCAATCGGTTACTCCTTTCGAGAGTTATCGTGCGCACCAGCCAGCAGACAGACAGACAGACAGACAGACGGACGGACATTGCTCATTCGACTTAAAATGACCCAAAACGGATTTCCTCCGAACATACTTAGGGTCTTAGATCACTCCTTCGATGTGTTACACTTTTTTCCGTAGCAAATGATATATACCCTCGTCACACTAAAGTGAGGGTATAAAAATAGGTTTTCAACGTTCGGTGGTACAGGGGGAAAAGGGATAAATATAACTCTTGGAACACAAACTAGAAATGAAACGAGGGTTCGTATTTTATATATAAAAGTAATCAAATCTTCTTCATTTTGCGCCATATGTAATAATCATGTCATTTTAAAAGTTATACCTCTAACTTTTTTACAGTACCCTAAACAGAAAATAAATAAAAGATGGGGGCTGCGAAGCGCACCGGGTTAAAGCTAGTATTGAACTAGACCTCGAGCTCAATTTTTTAAACTTTTTTACAAAAACTTAATAAAGTACAAAGGTCGAATACCAAAAAAAATTAACAACTAAGAATAGGTCTAGGTCACAAATTTTTTAATGTGACCTAGACCTACAAATTATTTTTGTGTATAGATTGTGGCATACTGTTATATAAAATCAAAACCAAAAATTTTTTTATGTATTTTTTTTTAAAGTACTATTATCGTCGAAGGTACCCTTTGTATTTGCACTATAATTTTTGGAGTATATGCCCGATCAGGTCGACTTATACGTTAAATTGAAGCTATTAATGTGGCCTACCAATGTTGGAAATACCTCTTTCACTTAGAAACAGTGGTTTAGTAACAATCACTAAACCAATCAGAAAGAGTAGATTTTTTTTAAAAAAAATCCTGGGACAAAAAAAAACAAAAAATAGAAAAAAAATCGAAAAAAATGTTTTATTTTATTGTGATTCTAACTAGGATATTCTCCCGGCTTCAAGACCATTTTGTTTCTATATTATTATAGAAACAAGTATTTTATACATGGCGGTGTATAAATATGTATACAGCACACATACTGGATCATGATTTCTGAGCCGTGACACTCGTTATCAACAGTTCTGCTGCAATTGATACGGAGATACGGAGCTCTATATGGTTGACTTCAACACGCAAGCGAATGAGAAATCTTTGTGAAACCACACGTCTCCAAAATCTTCCAAAAACAATTGTTAACCAAAGTTAATACAAAACACCAGCCATGTCCAATGAGAAGCAAATTTTGCTCCAGCTAATGGAAAATTACCACACTATGCAGAAAAGCACAGAAGACTCACCTTGTTTTGCCGAGCCATGCATTTGATATGTTGTTTGCTTGCTTTTATTTGGTCTGCAAATCTTTGTGATTCTAACTAGGATATTCTCCCGGCTTCAAGACCATTTTGTTTCTATATTATTATAGATATAGATAGATATATATATTTTATTTTTAAAAGTTTGCATCCTAGCGAAGAAAAAATGTCTATTTGAAAAAAAATCTATGGATAAATGTAGAAATTATATATAGCCCTTTTGGTAGAGGTAAGAGAATTTCAAAAAATCTTTTTTTTTAATTTCTGTTTAAATAGCGATTTTATTTATTACTTTTATTTATATTATGTACATTTGAGTTTATTTACATGAACAAGTTTTATTAGAAGGAATTGTGAGTTCTTTGTTGACGTTTGTAGATTTCGGAATCGGTTTCTCTAATGAGGAACCAAGTATAATCTCCCATCATTCTTTCATCCCAGTGCCCTTGGTAACGCCGATCGATGGACTTCAATTCTTGGTGAAACCTTTCGCCATGTTCGTCACTTACTTCGGCAAGATTCTCGGAGAAAAAAGCGAAAAATAAGTTGGAAGAATACATACATATGTGTTATATACATAAATATAAAAAAATATATTTCTAACCAATTTTTTCATAATGTTTTAACAAATCATTAATCATTGTTTCATATTGCGGGCTTTTATTGGATCCAAGGAAATTTGAAACTGCAATTTCATCCGACGTCAAATATGATTCGAAATTCACATCTTTCATCAGTTTCCTTATTTTAGGCCCATCAAAAACACCTTCTTCGATTTTTTGAAAAGAAAGACTTTTAAATAAACTTTTTAAATATGAGAGTGAATTGCCATCCTTCCTTAAGGCTTTTACAACATTTTTAAAGAGCCCCTGCTTAATATGCAGTGGTGGCAAAATATCGGCTATCCCAGAGGCATAACATACCAACTACTTTTAAATCGCAACAAATTTTCCAGTCATTTTCATATTTTATGTATTTTATCAATTTAGCCATTGTTTTGTATGATTCCTTAAGGTAAGTACACACGATTTGCTGATCGGACAACATTGCCCGAAAAATGGCGGAAAAATGCAACCCTGTGAATTTACAACCGTGTGAACACACAATTTTTGTTTTGCAACGTTAGCAGAAAAGTCATTTCGAGATAATTTGCAGATTGTTATATGTGCGAAGTTTATGCATGTGACAACGGCGCCATTGCCAGAAAAACATTTTATTTGCAACGATGTCTATAATGTATTTTTATTGGCAATCCTGCATATAAATATTTACAAAATATATTGTAAATATATGAAATTGTAATGTTTTCTTGCAATCGTCTGAACTGTCAATTCACCTTTGCCTAAAAATCTGTCATTGTCCGTATATTTGCAGCACTTTAACAGGGTTGATAACGTTTGCCGATCTGGCAATCGTCTATACTCAGCTTTAGTGTTGACAGCGTGAGCAATGGGAATCGACGGTTTCTGATTTCCGTTGTGTAAAAGTACTGCTTTCAAACTTTCTTTACTGCTGTCAACAAGTAACCGCCATTCCTTTGAATTGTGTTTGATTAAGTTCCTCGAACAATCCGGGAATGTCCTTGCAAAGGCATCTGTTATCCACAGTTGTATAAAACTGTTTGTAAGGTATATCACGGACTCTATAATATGATATGTTAACATCTGGGGCCAAAATATTGTACTGCTTCATCCCAGATGTAAGTAGTTCTGCCTTAACTTTATTCAGTTCCAAATCTCTCACTAGATCAATGAGTTAAAAGCGATGACTTCTGACTCAAACTTGAATCGATCAGAGGTGAGTACTCAGTTGAACTTGATGATGTTTCCCTTATTAGGCTGTTAGCTAGTCCATCGAGTAAGATTTACATGGCACGAATTACACAAAATACTAGGTGTCCACGGTTCGTTCATATTTTTAACTCGTATACCAAAATATTGCACACATATTTCTTCTATTATTATACTAAACGCACATCGATTTTTTTTTAATTACATATTTTCCGCAGCTGTAGCAGACATTTTCGGGATCATTTACACATTGAAAAGTTCATTGTCTTTTACTCATACTTCGAAATATAACTATGTAATATTTTTTAGAAAATCGACTTATCTCTTTAATTTATTAATAAGAAATTTCATTCATAAATTCCGGGTTTAAGGTTCATAAGTTGCAGTACTGAAATATAGCTGACATATAGTTTGCTTCGAAAGTGCAATGTCTCTTACATGTCTCAGTCACATATGGCTAATTCAATGTAAACAAAAACATCATTTAAAAACGAAAATATATGAAACAAGATTTTTTGAATTTCCCTAACATTTACAAAATGGCTCATAACTATTACATCTATCCATAGATTTTTTCAAATAGACAGTGTAAATAAAAATTAAATAATTTTTTCGATTTTTTTCTATTTTTATACCCTCACTTTAGTGTGACGAGGGTATATATCATTTGCTACGGAAAAAAGTGTAACACATCGAAGGAGTGATCTAAGACCCTAAGTATGTTCGGAGGAAATCCGTTTTGGGTCATTTTAAGTCGAATGAGCAATGTCCGTCCGTCTGTCTGTCCGTCTGTCTGTCTGTCTGTGTGTCTGCTGGCTGGTGCGCACGATAACTCTCGAAAGGAGTAACCGATTGACTTCAAATTTGGTATGTGGTAATATTTTTTTCTATCTCCGGCTAAGTTCGAAGATGGGCCATATTGGTCCACTCCTTCTAGTACCTCCCCCACAAATGGTTAAAATGTTGTGAAATATTGATTCTTTAATAACTACTATACTACTTTTTCGAATCTTCTGAAATTCCACATATAGTATTAGTTTATTAGTCGCTATTAACTCGAGAAAAATGGGCGAAGTTGCCACGTCCCTTTAGGTACCTCCCACACAAATGCACCGTTTTGCACCAAAAATTAACAGCTTATAACATTAATAACGGTGTATAAAAATACTTGAAATTTTGCACAGTGTTATGCTTTTATATTGCCTACAGTCCAGAGAAAAATGGGCGTTGTTGCCACGCCCCTTTTGGTACCTCCCACACAAAGGTACCATTTTGCACTAAAAGTTAACAGCTTATAACATTAATACAAGTTTATAATAATACTTGAAATTTTGTACAGTGTAATGTTTTTATAGTGTCTATAGTCCTGTGAAAAATGGGCGTTATCGCGACGCCCCTTTTTGTACCTCCCACACTAAATTGCCAAATCATACCACAATTTAATATCTCGTAACGTTTATACCAGTACATATAAACGCTTATAATTCGGCGCAGTGCAGTGAATTTAAAGTATCTACTATTCAGCGAAAAATAGGTGTATTTGTTAAAAAACATTCTGGTACCTCCCACACATATTGACAGAATAATTCGTGTAATATTCAATATTACATTACTCACAAAGTGAGGGTATGCCTTAGTCGGTTTACCCGACTGAAACTTTCTTACTTGTTTATGTTTTTTTTTGTACCAGGAAAAAGTGTTTTTAAAAAAAAATCATTTTTTTTCTCATATTTTTGACGACTGTTACTAAACCAAAGATTCTACGTGAAAGCAATATTTGCAGCATATGTAGCCCTCATAATTATCTTTAATTTCCCACGGCTCAATCAGGCTTATACTTGAAAAATTATAGTCCAAATACTGATGTAATTTCCATGAAAGCTGGAATTAAAAAAAAAATTTAAAACAAGTAATAAAGTTTCAGTCGGGTAAACCGACTAAAGTATACCCTCACTTTGTGAGTAATGTAATATTAAATATTCCACGAGTTATTCTGTTAGTTTGTATGGGAGGTACCAGAACGGGTTTAACAAATACACCCATTTTTTCGCTGAACAGTAGATACTTTATATACATTGCACTATGCCGAATTATATACAGTTTTTGTGCACTGGTATATTAACGTTATGAGATAATTAATTGAGGTATTCTTTGGCCATTTTGTGTGGGAAGTGCAAAACGGGGCGTGGTGATTTTTCACAGGGCTATAGGTACTACAAAGCATTACATTGTACAAAATTTCAAGTATTTTTATAAACTAGTATTAATGTTATAAGCTGTTAACATTTGGTGCAATGATACCTTTGTGTGGGAGGTACCAAAACGGGCGCGGCAATAACGCAAATTTTTAACTGGACTGTAGGCACTATAAAAGCATTACACTCTACAAAATTTCATGTATTTGTATACACTGGTATTAATGTTATAGGCTGTTATATTTTGGTGCAAAATGGTCCATTTGTGAGGGAGGTACCAAAAGGGGCTCTACAATAATGCCCATTTTTTACCAGACTATAGACACTATAAAAACATTACACTGTACAGAATTTCAAGTATTTTTATGCTGTTGACTTTTGGTGCAAAATTGTGCATTTGTGTGGGAGGTACCAAAAGGGGCGTGGCAACTTCACCCATTTTCTCAAGGTGATAGCGACTAATAAACTAATACTATGTGTGGAATTTCAGAAGATTCGAATAAATAGTATAGAAGTTATTAAAGAATCAATATTTCATCACATTTTAACCCTTTGTGGGGGAGGTACTAGAAGGAGTGGGGCAATATGACCCATCTTCGAACTTAGCCGGAGATAGAAAAAATATTACCACATACCAAATTTGAAGTTAATCGGTTACTCCTTTCGAGAGTTATTGTTCGCACCAGCCAGCAGACAGACAGACAGACGGACATTTCTCATTCGAATATCCGCCGAACATACTTAGGGTCTTAGATCACTCCTTCGATGTTTTACACATAGCAAACTTTTTTTATATTTTGTATTTAAACAACGTTAAGGAAAAGCATTTCTTTTTTACTTATATATGTAACAAAAACAGTAAATTATAATTTTTATTCGTTCGGTTGAAAAATTGAATGCAAATATTCCATATTTTGTTCCGTATTATTTCTGTGCTCTAGAAGCCCTCTTGCATCTTCATCTAAGTCCCGATGTTCTACTTTCATTGGTTTCGAATGCTGGAGATGAGGGGATCTGACGTTGCCAACAAAATATTAAATGGATCTTCGTTTGTAAAATTTCAAGATATTTTTCTGGTATTGTGCTCTCTATAAAACCTGTAATCCTTATTTATTTTTTTCTGGGCTTCCTCTGATAGATCTCCGATTGGTACCAAATGATGCTTAATGACATCTCCTCCATGATAAAGAATTTTGTGTTGCAGACATATTTCTCCTTGAAAATTTGGTATTATATATTCGTGCCGTTTTCTTGGTATATTCATTAATTTTTTTAGCATCAATTTGTTTATGGCACGCAAGTACATCGACAATTGTTTTAAATCTTGAAATGAGATTTATATCAACACCAGTTATTTCAGATGCTTTTTCGGGATCAGAAAAGAACATTCTTGCTGTATTCCCATCATTGGTATTGCCTGATCCTTGTTTTGGTTGGTCTATAATCAACCCACATTTGAGAAATTCATCCTGAACAAGTTTCTTTTTTAAATTTCTTAAATCCTTGTTGGTGTCATTGTTTCTTATTGGTGCTGTAGGTCCAAAATCCAAATCATAACTGATTTTAAGTATGTGTTCCATAAATCATATTCTTGTATGTAGTGGCGATAATCCAAATTCATATGCATTAGAGTTGTGTAGTTCGTGAACGAACTAGTTCAATTGAACGGGTCACTATACTGAACTGAACGAACTCGTTCACACAACTCGTTAATTTCAGCTCAGTAGTTCACTATGTTTTTTTCTTCACCCATATTATTTCTTTCTCTCTTCTCTGCTGTTATGTGTTGTTTCAATTTTTATGTCATCATCAATGTATGATTCTACCTATACAAACGCCTATGTATAAGTTTTTCCAACTCTTCCAATCATATTCCAATCAGATTCCTTTAATAGCGGCTTATTTGAACTGGTGATCTATTGAACGAAATGAACTGTTTAAGTAAAGTGAGCTGGTGACCTAAAGAGTTGGTGTGCTAATGTGAGCTGTTGAACTAAATGAACGAACTAGTTCACTCAATTGAACTGAACTAAAAAGAGCGATCACTTAAAAGAACTATAGTGCCCAACTCTAATATGTATCAGTATTATCTACTGATTTTTTCCGGGACTTGGTTTAATTTGCTTGATGTAGATTGACATATAATGCAGCTGGATGAAGCGTTTGTGTCAGTCAAAGCCAAGCCAACTTTTCCATCTATCATCGTTACCACTAATTGGAAGTTAACTTCAATTGTCTGGCCTTCAGTTTCTACTTCTATTGTATTGTTTTTGTCCAGAAGAACCATGACATCCCCATTTGCGAAAGAGTGTTAACTTGCAGTTCCCATATTTCGTCTAATCATGTCCTTTAAATGATTTTAGCAAGCGTTGAGCTTATGATTAAGTAGGTCTTGAAGTTTTACCTCTTCCGGACACGATGTGATTTTAATAGTATCCGTTGGTGGCAAACAGTCCTTTTTGGCATCAAGTATGTGGTGATATGATGGATACAGATTTAAGTATTTTTCAATCGCACGCAACCTGAGCTGTGTATATTGGCATTTTGTTAACTTAAAATCCAAAAATAATGGTAATGTCTCTTCATTTGAGAACTGTTTTTCATCGCTTGGAGTTGGAATACTCTTAATAATCCGTTTTGTTCTCAGAGGACTAGCGATTAAAACTTTTTCAACAATTTCGGCTTTTGAGCGTTGTTTTTGTCATCGCAATTGATGTAACAAGCTTTCTGCAATAGTTTCACTTCCGATTTCTTCATTGATATCCTTAAGTTTCCGCCTTTTTAGATCTATCGCTACAGTTGCCGAGTGATTTTGGTGGTCTCCCACAATTGTTTTGATTTTTTACTTTCTGAAGATACTTGGACACTAAGTTCGCCCTCTAACCATACTGCAAAGGTCTTATAAAATTTATGTTTATTCCATCCAACTTGTTACTCAACTTGGCTTGGTGTACCTACAACATAGTCATATGATCAGGTAAAATAAAAAGACCAATCAATTTTTTCCCGAGTAATTAAAAAAGGGGCAGGTACAAACGTATATGTAGGCTTAAAGAGGACACTTTCACCTTGTGGTACCAAAATCTTCTTGAAGTCTCTTGATGCTAAAAAGTTGCATTCCACTAAAATTCCAATTTGACAAATATATAGTACCTGTGGAAATATGTTATAACACATGTAAACAGTACAATAACACTTTTGACATTTTCTCAAAGAGTACTATCCTACCTACGTAACAAAAAAAATTAACCCTCTATCGATAATATTTTGCGAGAAATGACAATTTCCATCTACAAAAATATACAAAAACTAGGTTTTTTTTTCAAAATTACACAAATATTTGTTTTCAGCAGCACACCACGCCCACAATAATAAATATTTTGATCTAATTTTTTGGCTACGCTAGTCTCAATATGTTTGCTATTAAATGGCATTTAAATTTTAGAAATCGGCGATGACAAAAAATTTTACTTTTGGCCAGTAAAATTCAATTCTGAACCACAGTGTGACGAACCGGGCTACCTCCACGTACTCCACGTCAAAGTTATAAATATTGGAAATATGAGTCGAATAAAACTGCAAAAAGTAAAACACAAATCGATGACGAATATGATTTCACGTGGAAGTAGTACCGAACATACAATTAAAATTAATCTATTGTGTTTGGATTTTAGTTTCTAATTTTTTATATTTTAATGAAACAAAAGCTAAACATTAATGTTTTTTGTGCGAAATGTTTATACAGTCCTTATTCACACAAGGCAATTTTTTTCAAGCAAGTGTCAAAGTTTGTAAGAGAGTGAGGCAGAGAGCTCTTTCCGCCAGCCTATCTCTCCTACAAATTTGGTCACCTGCTCGGAAAAAAATGCCTTGTGGACTAAGTCTTGTGTATGCAAAAAAAAAGTAAAAAAACAAAAGAATTCCTAAAGGCCTAGGGTGAGTATTAAGAGAACATTTCGCAATCTTGTGCAAAGACGATTTTTATACTTGAAATTATATCTGAAAAATTTTGTTGCCACAGGACGGCAAATACTTATGAAATTTTTGCTTTGAAATGTAAAGTCCGGTTTACTAGGGGCGATTTTTATCAGCGATTTTTATATTCTTTGATTCTATTTTGAACTTACCTTTGCGTTCCCACGGCTATTCCTGTGTGTATTGTTGTTGTTTCAAAGTGCGAATGAAAAACAAAACGTTCAGTCGAGTACGTGAGAGTTATTTCCCCTCCCTTTACAGCTGCCTCCCCTAAAAACACCGTTTATCCGCTAATAAAATTACGTCGTGTACATCGGGACGAACATAGACCCCTCAACACACGAGACAATTTTCCAAGGCAAATCGGTGTTTGTAGGAGAGAGAGACATGCGGAAGGGCAAAGAAGTACTGGCAAACCGTTTTGTGTTTTTCATTCGCACTTTGTTGCCTTTATCTCCTACAAACACCAAATTGCCTCGCGTGAATCGGAACATAGACATGCTATATTACGAAAAACAGAATATTAAAAAAGAAGCGTCGTTTAATTTATATTTCTTACCACTGAAACCAATTTTCCATTAAAATGTGCTTGTGATAAGTTATACATATATTCATATTTGGGCAGATGAGAAAATCTCATTTTAACAGCCTGTTCAGCTAAATGTAACAAAACGCAGACGTGCGATAGCTACCCAAACAATAATTTTCTTCTTCTTATTCTCACCCAAGCGATCATGTTTTTAATTTGGTTCATTGTCACTTAGGAAGAAAGCTCTTTTCTTCACCGTCTTCCTGTCAAATACCAATATTACCTACATGTTGTTATTGACATTTCTTAAATCTTTTTCCACACGAAAATATCAGAACGGAGGGCAACCCCATCCAACAGCTGTAAAAGTAGCAGCAGCTGATTCTAGACAATGAGAAATAATCAAGCAACCGAAAATAAATACAATTGTTTGATTGATTGATCATATATGTATATAGGGGCTATATCTAAATCGGAAACCTTCTGTACCCATTTCAGTAAGTCACAGAGTTAAAAAGAAAGTTCTTGCTAAATTTGATAGTGATGTGAGCATAATCGTGACCTGTATTTGGTAACAAGAATACATTTACAAACAGACGGACGGACAAAACCAAACCAATTCAGAAAGAGGTTCTAGGTCGATAGGTAAATAAACGATTGTTTGGGTCACCTAATTTAAGGTATTATGAAACAATTTAAAAAGCAACAGTGTGTTGTAGGATTTCAATACATTTTATACACACTAATAAAAAGAGGTTTTTGAAATTATGGTGGATACTTCAGCAAAAGATACATGTTAATGTTGTTTGGTTCATTTATCCATTTTTTTTATTCATTTTCCCAACAATTTTCACTTTATCTTTCAAAAGGACGGCAAACGTAACCGACATGTATGAATTTTTCTGATCGTCTGATTTGACATTTCATTTCGTTCGTAGTTGTCTTATAAGAACCAAAATGTTGGCGATAATTGAAAGCTTCCTTGTTTATATCCTTGCTTGCCACTTCAAATGGCAAGCGAATGAAATTTTGTATAAAATGTATTGAAATCCTACAACACACTGTTGCTTTTTAAATTGTATCATAATACCTTAAATTAGGTGACCCAAACAATCGTTTATTTACCTATCGACCTTGAACCTCTTTCTGAATTGGTTTGGTTTTGTCCGTCCGTCTGTTTGTAAATGTATTCTTGTTACCAAATACAGGTCACAATTATGCTCAGATCACTATCAAATTTAGCAAGAACTTTCTTTTTAACTCTATGACTTACTGTTTACAAATTATTTTAATGAGTAAAACGATTCCGGGCGACTGCTTCGACCACGCTTACAAATGGCTAAAGAATGAAATCGGTTTAATATTTCCTGAAAAGGCGAAATTGTGTATGCCTTGGAGGATAGAAGGCACAGGACTGAAAATATTGAACGGTGGATGGGTGTTTACGATTTCATAATGAAATGCATAAGGGATGTAGCACACAAAGAACCACGTTATCAATTAATCAAAAGAAGATAGTTGTTAATGCCAGTGGCCGGTAAGTATTGTGAGTAGATGCTCCTATTGCTATTTAATTTTACTAAATGATTTATATTTTTAAATCAAGCGTACACAGAGAACCATGTTATCAATTAATTAAGACGCAACAGGTAAGCGAACACAAATTGAAAAATAAATGTACTGTGATTATAAGACTTATTTCTGTTTGCTTTCAAGATTCTCACCAATCAGTGTCCTATTAAAACCCGTATTTAAATACGGATATAAAAGATGATCTGAAATTTCGTAGCAACTACATATATATACATTCAGATAACTTGTGACATGGATGGACTAGCAATTTATTTCCTTGTCTACTTTTCCAAATCGCATACACCTCTTGGAAGTGTGACCCTAATGAAAATACCTGCAACAACTCGTAAGTATTTTTTCCTTTTTGTGATTTGTTTACGAAATGGCAACATTGATTTTTTACTCCATATCCTCCAACGATTGTCGCTAATATGCGAATCACGAAGTAACCTTTTGGATCAAAAAATACTCAGGATAATTTTGTCTAATTTGGATGTAATCCATGGATAAGATAATTTTGCCCAATGATATGGCTCTGGACATGTTTACCGTGTCTGTAGGGTGAACCCAACACATTGGCTAACATTGACAGGGTTCGCGGCGATGTCGTACGATTCATGTTCTTTATGTTTATCCTTCGGACAAAAGGAAGATAATTGTTAATGCCAGTGACCGTTAAGTATTTTTTGTGGGTACTCCTATTCAATTAATAAATAATTTATTTTTCTTTTATATTTTTAGATCAAGCGTACATACAGATTTCACAGTTCAAAACGCTTATCAATACATGGGCTGAATATATTCAGGTTGGAATCCTGGTTGATATACTCTTCTCAAATATCAGGAAAATATAAAATTTTTATTTCTTTTATTAAAATAAAAAAGGAAATTACGTATGCTGGAATAACAAAAATAGTTTGTTCTTCCAGCCGCTTTTTTCTGTTAAATAATAGCAAAATTGTTTGCTAAAACGACTGTTTTAGTTTGCTATAGTAGCAGGCAAATTTTGTGTGCTAAAATAACAACCATAGGGTTGCTAAAATAACAGACGAAGTCTGCTTTCCCTTTTTCAGCAGACACAGACTGTTAAAACAACAAACATTTTTGTTAATGATATTCACAAAATTCATTGTGTATGATTTCCAGATTTGGAAAAATAATTATGAAACCTGTACAGCATTGAAAAATGTTGATGCTGATTGCTGTTCGAATATGAGTCGACAATTACCAAATTTAATTTGTGTGCCTCGCAGGGATATTACAATATACTATTATAAAGCTAAGTATACAAGATTGCCAGATCGGACAACGTTATCAACCCCGTTAAAGTGCTGCAAATGTACCGACAATGACAGATTTTTAGGCAAAGGTGAATTGACAGTTCAGACGATTGCAAGAAATCCCAAGAAAATCGTTGCTGATCAGTCGTAGTGAACGGACGTGTTTAGCACAGAGCGGATAGTTAAAATCTATTACGCAATCGCAAGAAGGCCTACATCGTAGTACCTATTACGGGCTAATACAGAAATTAATAAATTCGTCGACGGGGATGTCTTCGCGTTCCGATGGAGCGGAGTTCCCCAATCGTCCTACTGTCCGTCCGTTGGTCTTGACCAAAGCCGACCACACCAAACGTGGTGAAAAATTCCCCCCAGTACTCACAACAGGTGGTACGGAAAACGTCATGTCCGACCGTCAAAACGGAAGCACAATGAATAGCAAATATACAAAGTGCAAGTGCAACCCTGCAATATGGTTTTGAGACTATATTCTTGAAGGTATACAAGCAGGATATCGCTCCCACTGCGGAAGGCGAGTCGTCGACCGTGGTTGATGCAAGGCTTTCTGGAAGTGCGGAGATCCACACGACCATTGTTTCTGGTGACTCTAACTCTAACAGAAGATCGGTAACGTCATTCTCTGAGGATGAAAACACTACTTCGGATACTGAGGGGCTGAGGGAAGTCTCCGAACTCTTTGACGCATCTGGCGGGGACATGCTCCCCGATGATACGGACGAAGAGTTCGATAACACCCTTGTCGAGGTGGATGTCAATCTGTTGATTACCAATTATGGTAAGAATTCTACAGATTAACCTCCATCACGCTAAAGCAGCCTCAGCGGCTCTATTGCTGCGCCTGTCCACAGGTACAGTAGACATCGTCCTGATCCAGGAGCCCTATGTAGTAGGAGGACGGGTGTGCGGTATCAAGACACCAAACTTTAAACTGCTTGTGGCCAACTGTGAAGGCACTCCAAGAACCTGCATTTTGGCCAGAGAAGATCTAAGTATTTTTCTCCTGACTAAGTTATGTGGTAAAGACCAAACAGCTGCTAGTCTGGAGATTGGTAATCGCATATACTGGGTGCTCTCCAGTTACTTTCCTTATGAAGCTGCAATACCGACAGCTCTCTTCAGGGAAGTAGTAGAAGAAGCAACGTCTGACGGGCTCGAGCTGATTATTGGCGCAGACACGAACGCTCATCATACTATCTGGGGTAGTACGGATATAAACAATATGGGGATTCGCTTCTTGACTTTATTCTAACTACCAACCTAACTATTTGTAACATTGGCAATAAACCGACCTTTAAAATTAAATACAGACAAGAAGTACTAGACGTAACGTTTGCTACTGACCGGGTGTCAGACAAAATTATTGGGTGGAATGTACTGGACGACCACTCATTCTCGGATCACCATTATATAGAGTTCAAACTCGCCGAAAAAATGCCTAAACCTGCTGTCCACAGAAATGTGGGAAGACAAAGTGGCACCTGTATGAGAAGAATTTTAAAAAGGTCCTCAACTCTAAACTTCTTTATGAACCGAATGACAAAGCCGGTCTGGATCAGACTATGAAGCCGACGCGGCGCAAATCGGCGGCGCGCCACAGCCGGCCATTTATTTCCAGCCGGCGCCGCCGCCGATTTCAGCGGCTCACATCGGCTGAAACTCAGCCGCCGAACATTATTTAGTGAGTAAAAAGATTTATTTTATGCAACCATGAAAATTAAGAAAGTGACTACTAAGTAATACAATAGGGTCAGAAATTTTAACGAAGTTCATTTTTGCATAGAAATTTATAAAAAGTTTCTAACTTGATCTCGCTATCATTTATTTAAAGAAATCGGTAATATATCGGATTTAGAATTTAAAAATGCGTTTTTAGGTTTTTACGGATTTACAATAGCTCTTGAGAGGCCGAACCAATTTTTACAAAGTCTACGTCGTTTTAGAGAGAAAACAACAGTCACTATGTCATTCACAATAAATTCTCTTTCCCAACAAAGACTAATAAGTAGAGACTTATTGAATCAATTTTCGACATTACATCAAAACTTCCTTAACTTTTCTTAAATTTTTGTGTTAATTTTAGGTTTTTTCATCTAATTGTAAATATCTTAAAGAGCCATTTTTGCCTGAGATTGACATTCGTGCGCCATCGTTTGTTGGAACTTTATCTCTCAGCCGATTGTTGAAATTTGATCGGCTATGTCGATCAGCCGCCGCCGCCGAAAATTTTGGTCGGCTTCATTGCCTGGTCTGGATAATCTGGTCGAGCATATCACCACATCATTCAATAGTTCCCTTGAAGAAGCATGTCCAAAAACAAGGTACAAGGGTAAAACTAAACCCCAATGGTGGACTTCTGAGCTAACGGCAAGGAAAAAGACCTGCAACAAGCTATTCAACAAGGCGTAATCTACACGAGCCGTTAATGATTGGGATGCATATAAAGGGCAACTCAAGATCTATAAGAAGGAGCTTAGGAAGGCGCAAAGACGCTCTTGGTATTCCTTCTGTGGCGAAGTGGAAAAGGTCTCCGAAGCTGCAAGGCTGAGGAAAGTACTATCCGCGTATCCTTGTACAGTGGGGTATTTGCAGGATAAGGCAAACAACTGGACAAAAAACAGCGAGCAATCGCTAAGTGTACTGCTCGACACAAATTTCCCGGGGAAATCATCAACAGAGCCCGAGGATCAACAGGACCAACAAAGAGTGCGAGTGGACTGCGAGCATCGCTAGCTTGTCAATCGCGGCATTGTCACATCTAAAGGTGAACTCTAGCTTGATTAGACTAATTCAAAGACTACTCAACAGAAGATGTATAACAGCATGTCTAGGGCCCACAACTCTAACAAGGTTTGTAAACAGAGGGACCCCACAAGGAGGAGTACTGTCTTCACTAATTTGGACCCTAGCGGTGAATGAAATCCTGCTAGATGTAGAACGTTTTGGCTGCAAGGTCGTGGCATATGCGGAATCGTAGTGAGTGGCAAATTCGAAAACATCCTCCGAGATATTCTACAGGTGGCTCTGAACAAGTTGGCTAGATGGGCCAGAAGCAGTCTAACAAGACAGAATTGGTTCTCTTTACTAGGATGAATAATGTCCCTCGTGTGGACCCTCCTCCTCGTATAAATGGAACAGATCTAGTCTTTTCTGAAAGTGCAAAATGTTTAAGAATAATTTTGGATAGGAAACTGTCATTCCGACTAAACGTACTGGAACGTGTAAAGAAGGCCAACATCGCCCTATATTCCTGCAGGAAGGCTGTAGGGTCGTGGTGTCCATTGGATATATATATCAGTGGTTCGTCCAATACTGTTATATGGCATTGTGGTATGGTAGACGGCAACTGACAAACTAACCATCACAAACCTGCTATCACGGGTTCAGAGAACTGCCTGCCTGTGCATAAGCGGAGCGTTAAGACCTACAGAGACTTAGTCTCTACAAGCCCTTCTCCATATACTGCCGATTAATGTTGTGGCGAGAGAAATTGCAACCAAAGCGGCAGTAAGATTAAACTGCCTATCAATGTGGAGGTACAAGAACTACGGTCACACGAGGATATCAAAGTGTAGTGCTATGGTAACCGACCGAGTGGACTATATATCAACGGTGCGCACCTTTGAGAAGAACTACATCACAATGATACCAGCCAGGGATGAATGGGATGGCAGAATACCCGGTAATAGAAACCATCTCCACTTCTATACGGATGGTTCGAAGCTTGATGAAAAGGTTGGCTTCGGAGTACATTGTGAAGAACTTAATTTGGATATAGCTCACAGACTACCAGATACCTGCAGTGTCTATCAAGCCGAAATAATGGCAATATGGGAAACCGCCAAGTGGCTGAGTCGGAACATAGTAACCAACACTGGCGTTATCATTTACTCGGACAGCCAGCCTGCCATCAATTCTCTGGAGGCCACATCCCTAAATTCACAAATAGCCTTCGACTGCCGCAGATCTCTTAACGAGATGGCTGAGCAGTTTAATATACATATCATATGGGTGCCTGGACATAGGGTTATACCGGGGAACTGCAAAGCCGATGAACTTGCTAGGAAAGGGACGACTTTACAAATTCTCGAAGAATAAGGCAAGAGGCAATCAGGCATTCCAACGACAGATGGACACAAATCGGCACCTGTAGGGTAGCTAGACAAATCTGGCCAAGGTATGACCTGAGAAGGTCGAAATATCTCCTCGCACTGGAAAGGAAAAGATTATCTACGTTAGTATCAGTTCTGACGGGACACTGCCTGATCGACGAACACGCCAGAAGATTGGGTATTAACTCCAATGACTTCTGCAGAAGCTGTGGAGATGAGGAAGAAGTGGAGAGCATTGAGCACTTGCTATGCGACTGTCCCGCTTTGGGTAACCGACGACTGGACCTACTGGGGTCGGCCTTTCAAGGCAGCCTAACAGATCTTTCCAGTACCAATATTCGTGCTATCGATACATTTGTATATCAAACAGGTTGGTTTCGATGAAGGGCATTTTAGCCCGTGGTACCACTAGGGACCTAAACTGGTCTATGTGAGCTGAAGAAATAAAAAACAAAACGGCTGCCACCCTAGCCTAAACCTAAACCTATCCTTAGAATTGCACATATTTGCAAAATATTTTGTAACAGCCGTATTAATAAAAATATCCTAATTATGATTTAAAGTGCACGTTAGTTAACAAACACTTTTGGCCTAATAAACTGTTATTAAAAAATTGTATTCATAAACAGCAATTTAACTAATAAACATTTTAATGACTTCGTCAATGTAATGCTGGCAACGCCATCTCTTTCACACACCATTTTCTTCTTAAGGGTATCTCTTAAATACCGGTGAATGCGTCCGGCCTATCTCTCTATTTCGCACGAAAGCGATGCGAACGAAGAACAGCTGATTTTAGACCTACTAAAAGGTATCAGAGCGACAAAGTGATTGCAAACATAATAGCTGGTGCCAGTTAGTAGGTCTAAAATCAGCTGTTTTTCGTTCGCATCGCTTTCGTGCGAAATATAGAAACATGTTGTAAGTTTTTATGAATACGGTTGTAAGTATTTATGTGCAGGATTGACAATAAAATTATTTTTTATACCCTCACTTTAGTGTGACGAGGGTATATATCATTTGCTACGAAAAAAAGTGTAACACATCGAAGGAGTGATCTAAGACCCTAAGCATGTTCGGCGGATATTCGTTTTGGGTCATTTTAAGACGAATGAGCAATGTCCGTCCGTCTGTCTGTCTGTCTGTCTATCTGTCTGTCTGTCTGTCTGTGTGTCTGCTGGCTGGTGCGCACGATAACTCTCGAAAGGAGTAACAGATTGACTTAAAATTTGGTACGTGGTAATATTTTTTTCTATCTCCGGATAAGTTCGAAGATGGGCCATATTGGTCCACTCCTTCTAGTACCTCCCCCACAAAGTGTTAAAATGTTGTGAAATATTGAATCTTTAATAACTGCTATACTACTTATTCGAATCTTCTGAAATTCCACACATAGCATTAGTTTATTAGTCGCTATCAACTCGAGAAAAATGGGCCATGTTGCTACGCCCCTTTTGGTACCTCCCACACAAATGCACCATTTTGCACCAAAAGTTAACAGCTTATAACATTAATACCAGTGCATACAAATACTTGAAATTTTGTACAGTGTAATGCTTTCATAGTGCCTACAGTCCAGTGAAAAATGGGTGTCATATTCACGCCCCTTTTGGTACCTCTTACACAAAGGTACCATTTTGCACCAAAAGATAACAGCTTATAACATTAATACCAGTGTATAAAAATACTTGAAATTTTTTACAGTGTAATGCTTTTATAGTGTCTTTTGCACTGTGAAAAATTTACGCTATTTCCACGCCCCTTTTTGTACCTCCCACACAAAGGTACCATTTTGCACAAAAAGTTAAGAGCTCACAGCATGAGTACCATTGCACGAAAATGCAACAACATTTTGCACAGTGTAACGCTTTTGAAGTCCCTATTGCCCTGTAAAAAATGGCCGTTACCACCACGCTCCTTTTTGTACCTCCCACACAAAATGGCCAAATCGTACCAAAATTTAATATTTCATAACGTTAATATACCAGTGCAAAAAACGGTTATAATTCGGCGCAGTGTAATGTATTTAAAGAATCTACTATTCAGCGAAAAATAGGTGTATTTGTTAAAAACATTCTGGTAACTCCCATACAAATTTACAGAATAATTCGTTTAATATTCCATATTACATTACTCACAAAGTGAGGGTATACCTTAGTCGGTTTACCCGACTGAAACTTTCTTACTTGTTTTTAGACAGGGTTACCAATAAAATGGTTTTCTGTCAATAGCGCCGTTGTCACATGCATAAACTTCGCACATCTAAAAATCTGCAAATTTTCTCGCAATGACTTTTCTGCTAAAGTTGCCAGACAAAAATTGTATGTTCACAGGATTGAATTTTTCCGCCATTTTTCTGGCAATATTGTCCGATCTGCAAATCGTGTGTACTTAGCTTAAGACTTATTGGAATATTTTCCATCTCATTTCTCCACAAAAATCCAGAATAAGTTTATGCAAAGAATTGACATATCTACTCACAGAACAATCTACGAAACCTAAGAATCGTTCTTCTACTTCTAAATTGAATGCAAACCTTTGAGTTTTGAGATTCATTACAGCATTTGCAAACATTTATATTAATTCTGGAATTGGTAACTGTAAAATGGATAGATGATTGGGATTGATAATACGGTGATTTTATATGTTCACATATCGATACGGTGATTTTATATGTTCACATATCGATACGGTGATTTTATATGTTCACGTATCGATACGGTGATATTTCTTCAAGCAGATCTGATCGATTTAAGCAGAAATGTGCTTTGTCGCTGAAGTCTCAGAAGTGCATGATGAACTTTCTTTACCGAGCATACATTTTGAGAATAAAATTTAACGGCCTGTTTCTGTATTTCTAAAGCTGAGTATAGACGATTGCCAGATCGGCAAACGTTATCAACCCTGTTAAAGTGCTGCAAATATACGGGCAATGTCAGATTGTTAGGCAAAGGTGAATTGACAGTTCAGACGATTGCAAGAAAACATTACAATTTCATATATTTACAACATATTTTGAAAATATTTATATGCAGGATTGCCAATAAAAATGCATTATAGACAGTGTTGCAAATAAAATGATTTTCTGGCAGTGGCGCCGTTGTCACATGCATAAACTTCGCACATCTAACAATCTGCAAATTATCTCGCAATGACTTTTCTGCTAACGTTGCAAAACAAAAATTGTATGTTCACACGGTTGTAAATTCACAGGGTTGCATTTTTCCGCAATTTTTCTGGCAATGTTGTCCGATCTGCAAATCGTCTGTACTTACCTTAACGAAAGTCTCTGCGAACGAAAACCAGTCACTCATTTTCGTCAGGAATTTGGTTTCTCTAAGGTTCGTTCGTTCGTTCGCCTGGCATTACGCCAATGACGTTAGCAATTTACCAATTGGATAAAAATGTAATTGCCAGATCAATAATTTCACAACTTCCGGTCTAAAAAAGCACACTTTTTTGTATGGTCGACCTTAGAAAATACACCTCTGTATCCATTACACTAGCGGTGGCCAAAAATCAACCCTGGGTGGGTCAGTTGAGCAGATGCAACACTCTCATTTCTTTCTCTCTCTCTCCCGTCTCTCAGTCCCAATTTACATGGTACTTTTTTTTTAAGTAACTTATCGACTTATTCTCTTTTGAAAAAGTATTTACGTTCACACACGTACTTTTTTTTCAACTAAGTATACTTATCGGCGTTTTGTGGGCGAGAGAGGCAGTCGGAAACGGGGGGAAAAAAGTATGCCGTACTCGTACTTATCGTACTCATCGTTTTGTGTTTTTCGTTCGCACTTGGAAACAACAACAATTCACACAGGAAAAGCCGAAACAAAACAAATGAAAATAAGTTAAGTATTGAAAAAAAAGTACGCGTGTGAACGTAAATACTTTTTCAAAAGAGAATAAGCCGATAAGTTACTTAAAAAAAAAGTACCATGTAAATGGGGACTTAATACTTAAAAAAAAGTATCATGTAAATGCAGACTCACATTGTGCACTGATGAATTTTTTCCATCTCAGCGAGCTGCCAATGTTGACTCCTTTATGCTTAAATATGTATACACATGTATACAATTTTATTACTATTTAATTTTGTTACCATAATTATATTGATATCTACTTATTTGTTGCTTTTAGCTTTGTTCCTTTACCTACTACAAGTTACTAGTTTTACCACTTTTACCAGTTTTACTCCAAAAAGCGTTCCTTTACTCGAAAAACTAGTAAAAATAGTAGACAAATTTAATAGAGAATTTTCAAAATGCCTTTCTCTTTTACTACTTTTTTACTAGTTTTTACTTGACAAATTTTTCCGAGTAAAAGTAGTAGCTTTCAAAATACATTTAAAGTAATATAACAAAAACTTCAAATAGAAGAAATTTTTCTGTGCTTGCTATTTGTACCAGATTTCCGTTCCCGTACTTTTTCAAAATACGTTTACTCAGAGAGAATTTTGAATTATTTCTCTTTTGCTAGTTTTACTATTAAAAAAGTAGACGAACAAATCTTTTAATACCGATTTTTTGTCATTGTTCCTATCAGTCGACAAATAAAATAAAGTGACTCGATCTGACATTTGTGTTCGCCCATATGACAGCAAAGAGAGATAGAGAAACCAAAATTTACACTGAAATGATTACGTTTTCGCACGAGTTCATTTTCGTGCGACTTGTCGTTGTGATTGTGGTTAGTGAAACCCAAATCAGCTGTTTGTCGTCTGGCAGGCGAACGAAAGCAAATTTTTAAGTTACAGAAAAAGGCTGTAAAAATCTGCAAGCGTTGTTCGTTTGTAAGTCGACTCATGGAAAAATTTTAGACTAAACTGAACATGTTTGACAGTAACATGATAACAAAAACAGCTGAGCTGCCATAAACAGTATTGCCAAGAAATCACCCATTACATATTCGACCGTGTTGTCTCGTTGCGCACGTACGTCACTGAGTAACTAGACATTTTCAAATGATTCTGATCTTTGTAGTTTCTTTTCAGTGTAGCACATGTTGCTCATTTGGCGGTGTTCACGACAATAACAAAGGCAACGAATTCATTTGACATTTGAGTCTTCAAAAAACATTGAAAAGCCAAAACCTCCGCGTGTTTTCCTCTGAGAATATATAAGTTACGAATATTTAAGATATAAATTAAATATTACTGCATAAATATTTAATAAAATTGCAATGACACATCTCAGCGAAGGAGACATAGCCAAAGACGTTCGGACGAAACAGCGCGACAGTGTAATTTTTCGACGCAACCGAGCGTTGGGATATGTGAGCAATCACATCCCTGCCGTAGTCCGCTACATACAAAGGCGCAAAGATAATCTAATCACCACATGCATCGGAAGGTCCTTCCAAGTTTACACAGCCAGCCATTTTCGTCTGCTCCACGTCAGTGGCCAACATCCGGACGAAATCACTGCCATGGCCACAGATCGCTGGCATATTTATACGGCGAGCAATAAATGCATATATGCCTGGCGAGCTGGCAAACATGTGAGGCATATTTATCGGGGTCACAGCAAAAACGTAAATTTGTTACTGCCTTTTAACCGACATCTAATAGCCGTTGATGAGGCAAATATATTGAAAGTGTGGAATATCAAGGAGGAGGATGTATATCTGGAAATACCATTTAAACCAGAAGAATTTCTGGTGACTGCCGTCGCTCATCCACCCACATATGTAAACAAGATAGTGTTGGGTTCCAAGCAGGGTCAACTACAAATATGGAATATCAAAGAAAATCACTTGGTGTACACGTTCAATGGACATGCCAGTAGAGTAACTTGCATTGAGCCAGCTCCGGCTATAGATGTGGTGGCTGTGGGGCATCAAGATGGTACCACGGTGGTATTGAATTTAAAATTTGATGAAATTCTGATGGAATTCAAGCAAGACTGGGGCGCTGTATCAAAAATTACGTTCAGAACTGATGGCCCACCCATCATGGCCACTACAAGCACAAATGGTTATATAGCATTTTGGAATTTGGAAGAGAAAAAGGTACTTATGTTTTCTTAATTGCCGTAACATATTTTTTGTATCAAAACGTAAGTTAAATTTTTGACCCATCTAAAGATTTTATTATTTAATTAATTTCTTCAGATTTTATTATATGATTTTCTAATATGGACATAAAAATTTCATATCTTTATGTCGACGCACCGTCAAACATTTTTTAATGATCTTTCAGTGTCAACACGTTAGTCAAAGTCAACATTTTAATCATGGAAATTAAATTCAGTCGGTGGTCGCAACTTTAAAAGCGCTTATTCCAATTTTCTGCCGTAATAATCGTCCCACCCGACAGTCTGTGCGTGCTATAATGGATAAATTTGAATCAAAATTTTCACTTTTGTATGTTCCGGCGCTAAAGAACATACAGCCTTAAGTGTATCCGTTCAAATTGAGCCAAATCAGTCGATTCCACGTCGTTCTCAAACCACACAGTAGCGTATTTTGCGAAAAGATCTTGTCCTTCATCCTTATTTAAAACGCCAACACTTCTCCGATTGGGCTCGGCAACGTTAATGTTGTGTACTTAATGGAAAAACCGTTATAAGCAGCATTTCAAAATTTAGCAATTTATATTGCCCAATAAGAAAGGAGGCGGAAATCATAACAATCTTGTTTTTGTAATTAAAACAATGTTTTTCTATCAATTTGTAGATTGCCAGTCAATTGCAGGCCCACGAGGATGCAATCACTACTGCCATATGTCTACCTAATGAACCCCTTGTTCTCACCACATCGCCTGACAACTCTATGAAATTATGGATATTCGACATGACAGACGGAGGAGCACGTATGCTGCGCATTCGTGAGGGGCACACCGCACCACCATTGTGTATACGCTACCATGGCATGAATGGTAACACGATTTTATCATCGGGGGAAGATAGTTCTTTACGATCATTCAGTACAATATCCGAAACGCTGAATAGGAGCTTCGGCAAAGCCAGTTACAATAGGAAATCTTCAAAGAAAAAGAGTAAGTCTCGTACAACTTTTCTCACAAGAGTTCAAATAAATTAACGATAACTCGTTGTTTACAGATCGCTTTGAGGAAGACAGCCATCGCATGCCTCCCATTATAGAATTCACCACGGAATTGACACGCGAAAAGGAATGGGACAATATTGCAGCCATACACAGTGGTACTATACAGACCACCACTTGGTCCTTCCATAAAAATCGAATGGGTGAGCATCGTTTGATACCAACCCAGTTTACAAATAAAAATCGCAAAGATTTTAAAACGGAAACCACCTGTGTTACCCTCACACATTGTGGTAATTTTGTGTTCATAGGTATGTATGCATAATATAAAGGGCTTTGAAATTAGTGAACATATATTTCATAAATACTATTAGGATATTCCAATGGCGATGTTGAAAGATTCAACATACAGTCTGGTATACACAGAGCCAGTTACGGCAAGCCTGCTCACTCAGCAGCAATTCGGGGTATTGCTTGTGATAATCTCAGTCAGATTGTAGTAACAGGCTGCAGTGCTGGATTCCTTAAGTTCTGGCATTTCAAAGAAAAATGTAAGTTTAAAAAATTTAAGCAAATGTCCTAAAAAACAATAACAATTTTCCACAATTTCAGTGGAAAAGCCGTTTGTTGTAAAACAGTTAACGGACGGCATCTCCCTAATGCGCTGTCATCGTGAAAGCGCTATGATAGCTATAGCTTTGGAGAATTTTGTTTTATTAGTGGTGGACATGGATACCAAAGTTGTTATACGTAAATTCGAGGGTCACTCGGCCAAAATAAATGATGTTGCTTTAAGTCCCGACAGTCGTTGGCTAATATCGGCCTCCATGGACGCTACGATAAAAGTGTGGGATATACCGTCTTCCTATATGATCGACCATTTCAGAGTAGAAAGACCTTGTGTATCACTAACGATGTCGCCGACTGGAGATTTTCTAGCCACATGCCATGTCAATAACTTGGCCGTATATTTGTGGGCTAACAAAATGCTATTTAATCAAATTTCTTTGCGTTCCATCAACCCCAATTCCACAGCACCTTTTGTGGGTTTGCCAACAAATGTTGCGGATGAATTTAATCTGGAGGAAGCTATTGAAGAGCTTTCCATGGACGTGGATGAAGATGACGAGGAGGAAGAATTGGGTGACGAAATTAATTTGACTTATGAAACGCCAGAACAATTGTCCAATGACCTAATTACAATGTCTGGTGTGGCAGTCTCCAGATGGCAAAATCTTTTGGATTTAGAAATGATCAAAAAACGCAATAAACCGAAAGCACCGCCCAAGGTTCCAAAACAGGCGCCATTCTTTTTGCCTACTGTGGCTGGATTAGAAGTTAAATTTGATGTGACCAGTGCAAAGACCGTCGATGATATGGACTCTAGAGTTTTGAAAACATCAAACCTTAACAATCTAACCCAATTTGGTAAATTGCTGGAAGAAACCGCTATTGAAGGAAATTTGGATAAATGTGTGACATACCTCAAACAAATGGGTCCATCAATGGTCGACTTTGAAGTAAAGTCCCTACATCCCATCGGTGGGGGTACCGTCAAAGCTATGGTTCAATTTTTGAAGACTTTGCAGTACATGTTTGAATCTAACAATAACTTTGAACTGGCTCAATCATATTTGAGTGTATTTTTGCGATCACATGGTACAAACATTATAGAATTTCCCCAAGTAATAAGTACTTTGAGTGAGGTATCAAAGGTGCAGGAAACCACATGGCAGAAAATTGAAGAAAATCTTATGTACGGCATGGGCGTAGTGGCGGCATTAAGAAACTTTGTACAATAACATTTAATTTTTAGACTTCCCTTATGTTACTATTTACAATTTATTTTCTAATAAAAATACATATTTTTAAAGAAATTGTCCAATCGGCCACGTTCTCGCTAGCGGACAAAGCTATTTCAGGCTACAAAGCAAATATTAATACCATTTTCAAAATATTTTCCAATCAATGCAATAAACTGCGGCGTAGTATCTAGCAAACATGTAAGTACTCAATGTTAAGTTGTTCAATATATAGTTGGAATGTACGAGTATTATTGATTTCATAAAGCACTTAAAGCGACGGGAGGAAAGGGCAAAAACGCTTAAATAAACAGACAAAACGTGTGTGTAACTGTTTGTTTTCCCACCACATCAATAAAAAGGAGTTGTGGTAACCATGACAACAAGGCAACTGACCGACGCTATGGCCACGACACACAATTCTTTTAAAATCGAGACATTCGGGTCTGTTCAATGTTGGAGTTCTGTAGCAAGGTGATTTCATACCACTGTGATTTTAAAATCACCGGCGACTTAAAATCAATGTTGGAGTTCGAAATCGCCGGTTTATTATTCATAGCCTCCCAAATAAGATTGTTCGAATTATGTTCGGGTGATTTCGAACTCCAAAAGTCATTTTAAGTCGCTGGTGATCTTAAAATCACCGTGATATCAAATCGCCGTGATTACAGAACAGAGCCGATGTAGGCGCTTTTAATAAATCAGTTTGAAAATATTATATATTATCACCTAGAAGCACTCTACTGAGTGCTTCTTATTAAGAGCTTAAGGAGCAAAACTATTTTGTGGGGTAAAATCGAAATTGATTAGAATTTTTACAGCTGAATGCTGAAGACGCCAATCACCTGTTTATTTTTGGCAATTTCGGGTTATGTGTTAATAAAGTAAGTGCATACTCAACCAACCCCATAGCTTCTCACGTTAAATTTCATCCACATTTTCAAGAATGGTTCAAACTATATTTTACCTGCCTGAGTATCTGAAGAATAACCAGAAACGCCTTTAAGAGTTAGCGGCGAAATACAACTTGGATTTGGATAAATTGCCGAGGCAGAAAATGAGGAAGAAAATAAAAATCAAGAGTCACAAATTGAGGGATCATTCATAGTTTAGGAAAGGGAGGACAAGAAAGATGAACAATTACGTTGATGTTTAGATATCACTGCATTTCTATAAACTCTATTATACCGTTTTCGTATAAAATATGTATAAAGAAAAAAATACTTACTTTATCATCTATTGTTTTCAGTTTATTCGCATTCTTATTGACTAATTATTATACTCTACCACAACCGGCATATCTTCAGGGTCTTCATCCAATAAACCTTCAAACGACCAACTCATACTGCTCTCCAATTTTTTGCTTAAATGTTCGGCACTCTTGTGTAGCCCTGCCGCACTCAAATTAACTAAGAGAGAGCGAATGTCTTTGAACACACTATTACGTTCAGAGGGCTCCATTAGCTCTTCAGGCAGGCGGGGCAACTGATAGGCCAAAACCTCGGCATACTTCATGAATAATAATCTGTATTTTGTAATGGCATCCTCAGAATGGGATAGTAGCGTTAGAATTTTTCGCCAATGTTCTAATGACTCAATTGAGTGACCGACAAGGAAAAAGGCAAACGATAATTGTACTTCTTCGATCAAATCTTGTGATTGCGCAAAGCCATGTACTAGCGTATCACAGGCATTTATACAGTCCAGTGAGTGTTGGGAAATTTCCGCAGGAGTGCTCTCTTTGGGAACTCTATCGGGTACCACACAAAAGCGAGGAGCTGTGCCTTCTACGGGTTTTAGCTGTGGCAACAAATCATATTCATTATTCACCAACTTGGAATTATTTAGTGGTCCACGAGGTCTTTCAGAATCTGGACATGACTGCAATTCCACGTTAGTGCGTATGACGCCCAATGACGGTTGACACCTCTCTAATGTACCCACCGATACAGTGTCTGTCAACTTGCGCCACTCATTCCAATATCGAAAATCATATGGAGCCAGATAACCATCTAATGTCTTGAGATTATCTCGGATTCTTTTCTTTTCCAATTCTGAATCTTTTATTTGACGATCTCTCAACTCCTCATTGCCGGCATCCCATTCCTTCACTAACATTTCCTGTTCGCGGAAAAAGTGTGCAAAACCTACCCTCGGAGCTGTGTCGCCGTATGGTCCTGTGGCGGAACACCATATATGATGCGGACCTGGCGGTATCATCTTTATCCCGCGAAAATTGTCGCCTATTGTAAAGCAGCACAAGTCAATGCCAAATTCTGTTTTCCTGGGAACTCCAGCAATGATTAGCACGGCCCCATGTTTGAATAGCTTCCTAGCAGTCTCGCTATCCATATCCATTGCAGTGTTATCTTGGTTCATTTTTGCAAAAAAAAAAAAACTAGTGCCGGACGGACAGACAGAAAATTAACACAAAAAGTGGTCAGTGGATGATCAGAACTTACCAATAAATGTCATCAAGCAGCTTCAGCAGAAATTCTCTCGGTTAGTTAAATTTACAATTCCTTTTATAGACGACCACTTATTTTATTATTAATATATGTTCACGTCAACTTTGACAAATAATCTTGTCAAGCTAGCAAGAAAATTTATTTGAGAAACAAAAACCAGCTGTTTGGCCATGATACAATAATTGTAAAGGTATTCTCATTAGCCCAATAACAAAAAGTCCGGTACAACCCTGCGTATTTTTGCCATTTTGGTTGTCAAATTGAACTGACAGATAGACGTCAGTGACAGAGTGAGCACAACAATTCAACAACAAACTCGGAATTTTGTTTGTTAAATAACAAAAGTTAGTGAAGAAAAATAAAAATGTCATAAAATCTCGATTTTGATTTTTGTTATCTTAATGTGACACCCTCCGGTGGTACTGGCCAAGGTACCTCATCGAAGAGAAGACGTAAAAAGTGCAGTAGTTTGAGATGTGATGTGGCAGTTGCAGTAGCAGCTAAATTCTTCGCCAAGAATTTGGAATCTTGGGCTACAGCAATGCAAAAACCACAAAGGCAACGAAAAGGAATTTTTTGCAAGAAAACAACGAGTACTAAAGACAACGGTTCTCTTCCCCCTTGTCGTGTGTAAATAGAGAAACGACGGCCACAGGAGAAACCATGCAAACCATTCAACACAAACATTCCTGGAACGCACTTTGTTTCACTCAGTCTTATTTTTTTCACTTCCTATTACTTTTTTCCAATTTCAATTTAAACTCATACGTTTCCTTTTTTCGCTCTCCATTGCTGTCAAAAAATGTAAACAAACATTTGGAATGTAAACAATGAGATTGACAACCAAAATGCTGCCAAACGCGCCAAAATAAAAAAAGCTGTTAGCTTGAGACTACCTTTACAATTATTGTATCATGAGTATAGACGATTGCCAGATCGGCAAACGTTATCAACCCTGTTAAAGTGCTGCAAATATACGGACAATGACAGATTGTTAGGCAAAGGTGAATTAACAGTTCAGACCATTGCAAGAAAACATTACAATTTCATATATTTACAATATGATATTGTTGATGGTTAGGCTTGAGGTCATGTATTAAGTAAAAAACTGGTGGTTAAGTTTTTTTAAATTTTATTGTTTCCAATATTTCGAATGTCTTCGACAATCATCATCAGGGAACTTCAATTTAAAATAAAACTATGGACTTCTTATCTTCAGAGTTTACAATCAACTGAACTGACAGATAGACGTCAGTGACAGAGTGAGCACAACAACAATAATTCAACAACAAACTCGGAATTTTTTTTGTTAAATAAAAAAAATTAGTGAAGAAAAATAAAAATGTCATAAAATCTCGATTTTGATTTTTGTTATCTTAATGTGACACCCTCCGGTGGTACTGGCCAATGTACCTCGTAAAAAGTATGTACCTCGTAAAAGACGTAAAAAGTGCTGTAGTTTGAGATGTGATGTGGCAGTTGCAGTAGCAGCTAAAGAGAAGAAGTCCATAGTTTTGTTTTAAATTGAAGTTTCCTGATGATGATTGTCGAAGACATTCGAAATATTGGAAACAATAAAATTTAAAAAAACTTAACCACCAGTTTTTTAATTAATACATGACCTCAAGCCTAACCATCAACAATTTCATTAAATAAAAAGGTCAACAATAAATAAAATAAAATTAATATTTACAATATATTTTGTAAATATTTATATGCAGGATTGCCAATAACAATACATTATAGACAGTGTTGCAAATGAAATGTTTTTCTAGCAATGGCGCCGTTGTCACATGCATAAACTTCTCACATATAACAATCTGCAAATTATATCGCAATGACTTTTCTGCTAACGTTGCAAAACTAAAATTGTATGTTCACACGGTTGTAAATTCACAGGGTTGCATTTTTCCGCCATTTTTCTGGCAATGTTGTCCGATCAGCAAATCGTGTGTACTTAAGTATAGACGATTGCCAGATCAGGCAATATTGCCAGAAAAATGGCGGAAAAATGCAGCCCTGTGCACGTACAACCATGTAAACATACAATGTTGATTTTGCAACGTTAGCAGAAAAGTCATTGTGAGATAATTTGCAGATTTGTTGATGTGCGAATTTTATGCATGTGACAACGGCGCCATTGCCAGAAAAACTTTTTATTGGCAACATTGTCTATAAAATATTTTAATTGGCAATCCTGCATATAAATATTTACAAAATATATGAAATTTGAAGGTTTTCTTGCAATCGTCTGAACAGTCAATTAACATTTGCCTAACAGCCTGTCACTTTCCGTACATTTGCAGCATTTTAACAGGGTTGATAACGTTGTCCGATCAGGCAATCGTCTATACTTATCTTTACCTTCAGTTCAGCAAGGGTAAAAGTGGAAAGTGCATTTGGATTTTGGCAGCATGGTTCCGGATAATGAGTACTACCATCTATTTTTCACCCAAAAAAGGTAGCATAGTAGTATTAAGTTCTTGCTTCTTGCACAATTTCATAAAGAAAGAAATCGGTTCCGGTCGCAATGGCGAAGAAAATATTCATGGAGACTTGGCTCCAAATATGGCTCCAAATTTAGCAGCGGTGCTAAATTTGGAGCCAAGTTTGGCTACGAATTCACCATCTGAGGCGAAAACCCTACGAAACAATTTATGCTAAGCCATCTATGCCTCACAAGGTTTATAAAGAAATTCCAAAATGTTTTTTTCATATTTTTGTTCATATATGTATGTATATCTTATGAAAAAATCTTCATACTTATATCTATTGCTTATTATTTAAAAAAACATTAATTAACTAAATTATTGGGTGTTTATTTAAGTGATAACAAATATAACAAATAGAAAGGTCGAATATAAAAACAACAATATCAAAACAAAAGTAATTAACTTTAAATTAATTGAAGTCCGTAGCCGCAATTAGGTTGTGAAATGACGAATACTGCATTCCATTTGTTATATCAGCATTTTCTAGGTGCAAGACTTGTTAAGAAGTTTGATTAAAGTGAATTGGTGTAGAATGACGAGTAGACCCACTCCCATTTGAGTATGAAACACGCCTCCCATTAACCTAATGATCGTTTGAATTGTATAGAAATTTGTACAGTTTTGTGGGATTGTTAGACATTTTTAGTGGACAAAATAGAAATCTACCAGACAATTTTTTATTATTGAATTTTGTCTCACCCAGTTTTAAATATTGCTATATATGTTTTTATTGGGAATCACATACATCATCACTTTCATCTTTTAACAATAGTAACATATTTGGAATTGGCAGAACACATTCAACTATGTCCAGATTTATACTAGGCAAGTTTTTCAGCAGCTTATCATCAAATTCTCTTTCGAACTTACAAGAAGAACTCAAAACGTCCAGGGAGTCTTTTCCCCCTATTGCCGACTGACTCTGTCTCCTACAAAACGCCGATAATCTGCTAAACATTCAGCCAGTGTAAATCGGAACTATTATTGCTTTTCCATGAAAGAGAACCTTGTGGACAGTAGCCGGCACTTTATACCAACCATAATTTTTTAGGTATACATTACTTGATTATTTTTTTAAACTCAGTAGTTAATTGCACGTCCAGACAATAATCATCACAACATAACGCGAATGCGTTTTATTAGCTCCACGTCTACTCCTATAATATTTGCAGATTTATCTGTGTTTTTTAAAAGACCGCCTTGCCGTATTTCCATCATTTGAATTTCCTGCATTTGATTTCGGCATGTCTATTAGTAATCCCATTTCCTTCCTGAATCTATTTTGTATAGAACGTTTTCTTTGCATTACTTTTAATATATTGTCACTATTTCGCACCTGCCACTGCTTTATATTTAGTCTGTATGAAATTCGTAAAATGGATTCCATAAACCGAATTAATGCATGTATCGGCGAAATTCCCAAAAGTACCATATTTGAATAAATTGACCTATTTAAAATATCAGCTGGATTATTCATCATTTTCGGAGTCATTGCACAAAGCTATCAATTTTGGGAGGAAGAATATTTAGATATTGCTGTGCACACTATTCCATCGACCATACAAAGAATTAATTTGGACGAACCCTTGACCTTTGGAATAGGAACAACACGTGCAATTTTCCAAGCAGAAGGAAATACGAAAGTAGTAAATATTGTATTGAAAAGGTGAAGCAAATCAGCCCTGTTCTGGCTCTCACCAAATATTCAATTCACTTCACAAATTCACTTCACCCAACGAATGGAGAGGTGTTCTGGTTCTCACGTGAATTCTCTTTTTATTTATTTATTTTTATTCAATATTTAACCGAGCCATAGGCCATATATGGTTATAAATACTACAGAAACAAGAAATAATAATAATGGATAAACATTTAAAAACTTAAAATAAACTTTAAATAAAAATGAATGTGAGGCTACTCAAACGGAACTACCTGTGTATAACTGACATTAGACTTGTGTTTAAGAGAATTACATAGAACATAAACAAATAAATATATAAACACTCAGTATAAATAAATAATCATTTTGTATAATTAAAAGTACTATATGCACTTAAAAGCAAGAATTAAGGACTATTCTGCTGTATTAAAAACTTTAAGAAATATTATAAAATAAACTTGAAAGAAACATATAAGAAAAGGAGGGTACTTAATCGGAGCCACCTACATATAACTAACATTAGGCTTATAATTTAGGGGGCGGGAAATACAAAGAATATAAAAAACTAATATCTTATGGAATTAATTACATTCTGGGATAAATAATCGTACTATGTGCACTTAATAGCATGAGTTAAATTGAATACTACTCTGTTAAACTTCTGCTTTTCTGGTACTGGTACTGGTACTTTTCGAACTTCTGCTCAAAAAAATCGAAACATATGTTTTTGTCTGCAAAGCCATAATTTGCAGACAAAAACGTAAACAAAACAATTTAAGAACAAGACAAGACAGACAAGAAATTAAAAAAGAAAATCTGAAGAATTATTAATCATATTTTATAAAAAACACAACAAAAAATATGCCACTAGCTTTTCTCTTAGCCATTAGGGATTTAAGTTTTAAGAAATGAAGTTCTTGAGGAACGTATCAAGGCGGCACTTGCGTGACTACTCAAATCCAATGGATATTCCAAATTCGTGGTAAGTTAAGTGTCGTTAATCTGTTTAACATAATAATTTATGCCTTTAAATGTTTTATAGCTTTTTACCGGCTTAATAAAGACGGATTTTCAATGATCCTTGATCAAATTGCACCCTTCATTAGCACAGGATCAATACCACAAAAAATACAATTGGCGGCAGCTTTGAGATTTCTTGCGGTGAGCGCTTTTCAAGGTATTGTAGCAAACGACATAAATATAAGCATGGGAAGCACTACATTGTGCAAAATATTGTGGAAAGTGGTAAATGGAAATGAGTCAGGCGGAAGTCAGTGCTTCAAAAATGCATTTTTACCAAAAGCATGGAATTCCCGGGGTTGTTGGTTGTGTCGACGGTACTCACGTTCGACTCATAAAACCTCCAGATGGAGAAGCGCTTTTTTGTAACCGAAAGGGATATTTTAGCATAAATACCATGATTGTAAGTAAAAATACACATTCATTTATATTTATTTGTGTAAACGCTTTTTTTTATTAAGGTTTGCGACTACGAAATGAAAATACGGGCCGTTGACAGCACCAGACCTGGATCGTGTCATGATTCATATATATGGAAATCAGGTATAGCAGAGAATCATTACGCCGAGATGTATGCACGTTCCCGAAATTGCTGGCTTTTAGCTGACGGAGGTTACGCTTTGGAACCATACCTTATCACGCCATATAGAAATCCTACATATAACTCCAGTGAACACAAATTCAACAAAGTACACTGCTCAGCACGGAACATTGTTGAGAGGACTATAGGCAACATAATATCTCGTTTCCGATGCCTACAAGCGACCCTCCACTACGAACCAGCAAAAGTAAGCAGAATTATTAATGCGTGCTGCGCACTGCACAATATTTGCAAGCATTTTAATTTACCTATGGATGCTGAAGTTCCGATACCTGACGATGACAACATTGAAGATGTGGAACAATTAAGTAGTGGTACCGATGGCACACGAGTAAGAGACGAAATTGCACGTTCAATAGTTCAATAAAACACAGTCTTTAGAATGAATAAACTAAAAATACAAAACAAATTTTATTTGCTGCAGTCTTTTATGAGATCAATTAGATATACTATATGTATTTATTAACTATATTGTCAATTTAAAGTCCCATCTTCAATTGTTCCATCTCGATGGACTTCAATTTCAGCTCATTTCGGGTGAGCAAATGCTTCTCCATTTGTATGTGGTGCCTTTTGTTTTCTTTTATTTCCTCCTTTTTTAATGAGACTAGTTCATCTAGCTTATTTTCAATGCTTATTAATGTTTGACTATTGGCAACCATCACTTCCTTTATTGCACTAATACCACCCGAAACACACTTAAAATTTTTCGTTTCCTCCTCCATTAAGTACTCCACGTCCGATGGTTTCTTTCTCTTTGGTGCGGGTGGCTCAACGTTGGGAGAGGCAATTGGCGAATCGGGTATATCGCCGAAATCAGGAGAGTGGCTGCGTACACGCTTTGATGCAGTCACTGTATTTGCAGCTGATGATGTGGTAAGTTTTTCTGCTGGTTTTGCACTTGACGTTTCTTTGGGCCTAATACGACTTGCATGCGATGTAGGGGGCCACCTAATTTCTGGGTGCTCTTTATCCCATCCGCGCACATATAAAGGTCCACAAAACAGCAACACGTTCTTCCAAAGGTGTCATTACATATTTATTATATTGGCCACCACCTGTTGCCCGACATTCCCTTTTGTTATGTGTAAGCTTGGATTTAATGTTCCGTTCTTGTTTGAGGTCCGCATGAATTAAGGTTTGTTGCCAGGTCTGACCACAGTTTATCACTGGACGAAAATCTCATTGTGAGAACTATTTTTTCGTGGGGACCTGTAGGATAGTAATGCAATGAATTTGAACAATTAGCTTCAGCAAAAAGCTCAGCATACTTACATCTTGTAAAATCTAAATCCTTTGGTTATTTTCCGTCCAATTTTTGTTTTATGTTTTTTTGTTTTGTCAAGTTGGTGTTGATTGTTTCATGTTTGTTGTTTTTGTTACGTTTTAATAGACGTCAAACATTTGACACTTTGCAGAAGTAGAGTTGCCACACGGTTCATAATAGGCAAATTGACGATCATTTTAATTATTTTACTTATATTTTTGTTAAATTTAGTAAATTTTTAAAATGGAATAACATTTCTGTACCAAAATTAAGTTATCCGATGCAAATAACCTTGAGGTTACTCCATTAAAATGGTTGTATTTCAAACTAACAAACATCTTGCATCTCTGATTTTTCGAAGTCAAACCAAATCAGCTGATTTGCCAAGAATTCACTTACTCACATCACAAAAGAAAAAAAGTTGGTTGTAATTTTGGACTTATTTTATAAAACCTAATTTATTAATTAATTTGATTATTTTATCGTACAGAAACTTGTAATTAAGAAGTAAACGTTACAAATTTTGTCACGGCACAGTTAATTTGTGATTACAATAATTATTCTTTCCAAAAAATGAGAACTCACAGCGCTCTCACAATGGAAAACATGGTGAGAAAAAATTGCATGAAATGGGGTGAAAGTGAGTTGCAGAACACCTCTCGGTGAATACTTCTCCCTTCACCACCACAAGTGAATTCCAGAACATGGGCGAATAGCTTGATATATATGGGGAAAATCAATTTCAAAAATGTAATGGGTATCCCATCAAGCCCAACTGCCTTAGAATTGACATGGCCCAATGCATTTAAAACATCATCTTCAAATATGCAATCGAATGAAAAAAGGCGTTGTTCACCAGAATTAACCGAAAAATCAATGCCATTAGCATCATGGTTGGAATTGGACTGAACAAAATAATTGTTGAGATCTACACTCACAGAACCACTAGCACGCCAATATTTCCAAACCTGAGAGGAATTCATACCAGTAAATATTGCAGTAAAATATTTTTTCCGTTCTCTCCTAAGTACAGATTTCGCCCTGTTCCTGTACAAACAGAAAGTACGCCAGTTATAATCAGTCGCCGCCGTAAATACTCCCTATATGCAAGGTCTCTGAGAGATCTAGACACGACAACAGATTCGGACATTAGCCAAGACTCCACCCTAGACGAAACTCTCCGTCTAATAATAGGAACAAATGAGAACAAGTTGCCAACAAGGCAATCAATAAAAGATAATTGCATATTAACATCAGAATGTCATTGTAATTGCGATACTCAATAAATTGCTCTTGAGGTGACAAATTAATTTTCATGGAACCAAATATCAAAGCATGGTCCGAAATTGCTGGACATTGACTGGTGAAATTTAAAACTGAAGAATCACTTAATAAAGTGAAATCTATCAAAGATGTGGATTCATGGACAACATCATGGTGAGTAGGCAATGCATTGTGAGCAATAATAAGCCCTAAACGTAAACAAACAGTTCTCATTGAAATCGAACTCGACATATCAAATAGGTTACAATTATAATCACCGACAACAATTCTATTACTATATCTGACAAACAAATGGTAATGTGACTCTTCAAATGACGAGATATCACCATGCGGCAGATAAACTACACCGAAGAGGATTTTATTAGAACGTGAGCTGGCTTCAATAAATAAGGACTCACACTCTCCATAATCCGAAGCACGAAAAACAACACTAAACTTGATTTTATTCCAAACGTAAATTCCTATTCCAACACCTCTAACACCTGGTCGATCATTTCGCACTAACGAAAACCCTCAAATAGCCACTGCCTTTGATGTACCGTAGGACTTTAACCATGTTTCAGAAACACCAACAAGTCAATGCCACTTCCACAAAGTATAGTCCTAAGTTCATCTAACTTGGTGTTGTAATTAGAAGGGCGAATGCTCTGACAGTTGGGATGTCCAAAAGATAAACAATTATTGTAAGGACAGTCTATGTTTGAAAAAAGAAGCATTGCCAACAATTGGGCCAAGATTAAATGCAACCATTTTAAATATGTATGTAAAAAGTGAGGAAAAATAACTAGGGAAACAACAAACAACTTTTTTTGCACTTGGCAGAAAGATCACAAAAATTAAACAAATTTCCTCACATGAAAATCAATTAAAAATAAAAATAATATGGATAAATACCACTCCAATGTAGCATGGTAAAAAACATATAAACAATTATTACATATGGTTCACGCAGCTGCCAGATGTTTTCGCATTCTTGTAGCGTGAGTGTTTTAATATTACTGCCAGCCATAGTAACAATGATCTTCGGAACATCACCATTTATTAACAGCTTGTTTCTCTATGTCGAACAAAAGCGATGCGAGCGAAAAACAGCTGATTTTAGACCTACTAACAGGTATCACAACGACAAAGCGAATGCAAACATACTGGTTTATGCCAGTAAGGAGGTCTAACATCAGCTGTTTTTTGTTCGCATTGCTTTCGTTCGACATAGAGAAACAGGCTGTAAATTATATTTGGACAGTTTCTTACTACACAGTAGTTGCCGGCTTACGAAAACAATCAGGTGTAAGATGGTCATTTAAAAAAAATCTTGTTCGCAGATTTCCCCCCATCGCAGCATCCAATTTTATGGGATGTCCTCGGTGGTAATTTGACATAATAATATCCCTGGTTTGCACAGAATTAAATTTCACCAGTATCGATTTGCCATTCTCAAAGTAGCAACAATGTTGAATACTGTTTTATTGTAAGATAACGTTGCAGAGGCTGCCAATCTTTAATACATCCTGGGTAATGTCATGAATACCACGAGGTAGGCCCCTTATAACAATATTCGTCCTGTTTAAGCGTTGCTGCAAAATGTTTTTCTCCTTCGCCATTGAATTCACTTTAGTTTGCAATCTTTCCACCTTAGTTCCCAGACTTTCCACCTTGGCTTCCAGATCTCCACCTTTGGCAATGCATTTTTAAAGAAAAGAATGTCGTTATTGACCAAATTGATTTTATCCATGCATATTCTGACATCATCCTTCACTTTCCGCAAACCATCCATGGACTCATTACGGAATGAACCAATGACCTCGTCTACAGTAGCAAGGAACTTTGATGAACATGACTGTATTTGTTCGTCAATTCGTTTTTTTTGACGTTTTCTCCAGATCATCAAACGATTTTTTCATTTTTGTACTCAAGGCATCCACAAGAGTCTCACTGTCACCTTGCCGCCCTGTTGGACATCTGCCACTGTCCGAATTATTACTAGCCGCTACACTAGTGTCACCAAAATCAATGGAATTAATGCCTATATTGGCATCGGTGCTTTTGTCACAATTGGAGTTTTTGACAGATTTATTTTTCTTTACTGCAGCATCGATTATTCCAATGCATTGTGGGTGAAAAAATCAGTGCAACCAGAACAGCCTACACTATAAACTCCTTTACTAATTGTTTTTGCACAGACTGGACATTTCCATATTTTGTTGCTGTTACTCGATGCAGTCTTCGAGCCAATCTTTGTTCCCGGTGCCATATCAGAACAAACAATATTTGTTCTACACATATGTCAAATATGTAAGTATATGCACGTATGTATGTGTGCAGAGGTTGGCGCAAACAAATAACAAAAGCAAATACATGCAAATCGTGGTGAAAACAGCAGAACACAGCACAACTTCACTGGACTCTAAATTCCCAGGATTAATTTATGTTTTTAACGCCGATAAAAATGTATAACACAAAAAGTACTACTTCAATTTTTAATTTAATTTTCTGGAGCACAAATTCAATTCATCTGGTCATTGCCAGACTCATCTGATTATTGTTTTTCTCTCATACCCCAACTCTTTTTAATGAGTTACAACCAAAACAAGTAAGAAAATTTCAGTCGGGTAAACCGACTAAGGTATACCCTCACTTTGTGGGTAATGTTATATGGAATATTAAACGAATTATTCTGTCAATTTGTGTGGGAGGTACCAGAAGGTTTTTAACAAGTACACCTATTTTTCGCTGAATAGTAGATACTTTAAATACATTGCGCAGCGCCGCATTATAAGCGTTTAAATTTCAGGTATTTTTATACACTGGTATTAATGTTATAAGCTGTTAACTTTTGGTGCAAAATGGTGCATTTGTGTGAGAGGTACCAAAAGGGACGTAACAACTTGGCCCATTTTTCTCGAGTTGATAGCGACTAATAAAATAATGCTATGTGTGGAATTTCAGAAGATTGGGATAAGTAGTATAGCAGTTATTAAAGATTCAATATTTCACAACATTTTAACACTTTGTGGGGGAGGTACTAGAAGGAGTGGACCAATATGGCCCATCTTCGAACTTAGCCGGAGATGGAAAAAAATATTACCACGTACCAAATTTTAAGACAATCGGTTACTCCTTTCGAGAGTTATCGTGCGCACCAGCCAGCAGACAGACAGACAGACGGACGGACATTGCTCATTCGACTTAAAATGACCCAAAATGAATATCCGCCGAACATACTTAGGGTCTTAGATCACTCCTTCGATGTGTTACACTTTTTTCCGTAGCAAATGATATATACCCTCGTCACACTAAAGTGAGGGTATAAAAAGAGCAAATTAAAAAAACTATTTGTTTGGTTTTGTCACTGAGAATAGGATTTGCACACACTGTCCGTGGACTTATGGAGATGTATGGTTAAAGTGAATTGGTGTAGAATGAGAAGTAGACCCACTGTTTGAAATATCACTCACAGATATTATTTGTAAACAGTATTCTGGGATGGGTATGTGGGCTTTTGGGTCTACGCAGAATTCAACGTCAATCAATATTATTAGAAATTATATTTAAAACACATCACAACATCAAAATTATTTTGATCAAGATAAATGTCATCGTGATCAAGATAAATGTCTGGGTGAGTGCAACTATTCTGGTATACATATCATTTTCGTATCCCAAATGCCCTTAAAATATGTAATCCCACCATGTCAATTGCAGATTTCCACTTTGTCCACTGGTGGAGAGGAACAAAATCAAGTCTGGTGGCCAATGGGTAAAGGTATATCTTCCTATTTTTATACCACAGAAAGAGGACGCCAATACGAACATTTTCATGTCTGGAGTGTATCCAGAATCACTTTTTAACTTCCCGAAAGTTACAGATTTCGATTTGGCCACTGGGGGTCAGGACACAAAAGTCGTCCTGGAAGCCAATTGATAAAGGTATATATTCCTATTTTTATACCACTGAAAGAGGACACCAATACGGAAATTTTCGTGTCTCCAGTGTTTCAAGAATCACTTTTTAACTTCCCGAAAGGTACAGATTTCGATTTAGCCACTGGTGGTCAGGACACAAAAGTTACAGATTTCGATTAGGCCACTGGGGTCAGAACACAAAAGTCGTTCTGGAAGCCAATTGATAAAGGTATATATTCCTATTTTTATACCACTGAAAGGGGACACCAAAACAAACATTTTCATGTCTGGAGTGTTTCCAGAATCACTTCTTAACTTCCCGAAAGGTACAGATTTCGATTTGCCACTGGGGGTCAGGACACAAAAGTCGTCCTGGAAGCCAATTGATAAAGGTATATATTCCTATTTGTATACCACTGAAAGGGGACACCAAAACAAACATTTTCATGTCTGGAGTGTTTCCAGAATCACTTTTTAACTTCCCGAAAGGTACAGATTTCGATTTGCCACTGGGGGTCAGGACACAAAAGTCGTCCTGGAAGCCAATTGATAAAGGTATATATTCCTATTTTTATACCACTGAAAGGGGACACCAAAACAAACATTTTCATGTCTGGAGTGTTTCCAGAATCACTTCTTAACTTCCCGAAAGGTACAGATTTCGATTTGCCACTGGGGGTCAGGACACAAATGTCGTCCTGGAAGCCAATTGATAAAGGTATATATTCCTATTTTTATACCACTGAAAGAGGACACCAGTACGGACATTTTCATGTTTCTAGTGTTCCCAGAATCACTTTTTAACTTCCCGAAAGTTATAGATTTCTGTTTGGCACTGGGTGGGGGGGGGTCAGGACACAAAAGTCGTTCTGAAAGCCAATTGATAAAGGTATATATTCCTATTTTTAGAGCACTAAAAGAGGACACCAATACGGACATTTTCGTGTCTCCAGTATTTCAAGAATCACTTCTTAACTTGCCGAAAGGTACAGATTTCGATTTGTTACTGGTGGTTGGGACACAAAAGTCGTCCTGGAAGCCTATTGATAAAGGTATATATTCCTATTTTTATACCACTGAAAGAGGACACCAATACGGACATTTTCGTGTCTCCAGTGTTTCAACAATCACTTTTTAACTTCCCGAAAGGTACAGATTTCGATTTAGCCAATAGGTAAAGGTATATATTCCTATTTTTATACCACTGAAAGAGGACACCAATACGGACATTTTCGTGTCTCCAGTGTTACAAGAATCACTTTTTAACTTCCCGAAAGTAACAGATTTCGATTTAGCCACTGGTGGTCAGGACACAAAAGTCTTCCTGGAAGCCAATAGGTAAAGGTATATATTCATATTTTTATACCACTCAAAGAGGACACCAATACGGACATTTTCGTGTCCCCAGTGTTTCAAGAATCACTTTTTTAATCCCCAAAAATTTCAGGTTTCGATGTGGCCAGGAACATATTGGCCGGTACTGTCCTCAACTTTTTGCGTGGAAAATAGTAAACATGCGAATAAAATAAGCAGATGATAAATCTGAGAGAACGCATTATTTAGAAAATAGTAAACAAACTGGTTACAAATGTATATAAATACACATTTTGGTAAATGAAAGTATTTTTGTTAATCATTTTATTTTTATGCAAATTATTTTTTTTTTGTTTGCAATAACTCAATACCTGCATTACTCTAATTCAATTTTTGCTCACATAACAACAAATAAGGTCATTAAAAAAGCGGAAAGATTCATAAAATTGTATTATTTTTTATTCAGAATGTACGCCACAACAAATTGCACGAAATTGTTTTTTGATTTCGCCTTAATATTCTGGAAATCCAAAAATCTGGTCAAAAGCTTAAAATTACTTACTTTGTTTTTTGCTTCTCCTGAAAAAACATGAACATGTGAGTTACGTCATTTTGGATTTCATGTGACGATATATTTCTGGCCTAGGCAACAGTAAGTGTGGCCTGGCGCCATCTAACATTTCCATTGGAAAGTTTGACATTTTTTAGCATAAACGTACTCGGAACGTTTTCACGTATGACCATCATATGTGTTGTTTACAGTGAACATTTTCGTGCGATAATTTTTCACAACTTTCGACGTGGATTATCACGACAAGAGTGCATCGATTAACTTAAATCTTTGTATGGCGATGAAGCACCATCCTATAGCACTGTGAAAAATTGGTATAATGAATGAACTCTCGTAGTGCAAACAACACAAATCACAGTGCTCCGTAATTTTCTTTAAAAAACGTCCTTAATATATAAACAGAAATCGTTTTGGTGTTCAAATACATTATTGGCCAAGTCACTGTATCGTAAGCTAAACGAACATTATCGAATATGCCACAAACAAGTCGCCGAAGCATAAAAACAAAATAGATCATTTGCGGGCAATGTAAATTAGAAGCAAAAGAAGATGAAGAAGAGACCATTCAGTGTGATAAATGTTTAATAACATACCATGCTCTCTGTACTAAACTGAACAAACGTCAGTATAAACGATTGATGGAGAATGAGAACGAAGAGTTTGTCATGTGTGTGATGAAAGTGGTGGAGACGTAAAACGAGAGCTGAGTGAAATAAAAAAAACAACTAACACAACTGGATAAACTAAATCAGCTGGACGCAATGCAACAGTCGATGACGTTTATGTCACAACAGTTCGACGATATATTAAAAGGTATTGCAGAAAACAAGAAACAGCTGGATGCCGTGGTAAAGGAGAATGGAGTGTTAAAAAGAGAAGTAAATGAATTAAAGAAGACCGTTAAATATTTAAATGATAACCGTGTACGAAATGATTGTTTGTTCAGTGGTGTTGAAATTTGTGGAGGTGCGGTAGAATCCGTAATTAAATTAATGGAAAGCGTTGATGTAACATTGAATGCAAACGAGTTCGAAGATGCATATGTCATTGGTAAAAATAAAAATGCTGCTAAAAATTCTATTGTTGCCAAATTTACTACAAAATCGTCTAAACAGAAAATTATGTCAGCAAAATCAAAACTAAATCAAAAAGAAGAAACAAAAAATGTGTTTATCAATGATTTTCTTGGAAAAGAGACACTTGAATTGCTAAATCATGCCAAATCTCTGAAAACTGTTGGTTATCGAAGAGTTTATGCATCAAATGGAAAAGTTTTTGTTAAAATGGGCGAGCTATCTAAGCCCAGAGTTATTCACAGTGCTGATGAAGTGGACAAACTCTTATTAGAATCCACTCGAGTAAGAAAGAGTTTCCAGCGAACTGTAAGAGCCGATATTTCGGAAGAAAGTGATGAAGATGCCACATAAATATATTTTAAATAATAGCCTTATTAATACATCTTGAATATTATTTTACCTTTAATTATGAATAAATATTTTAAATCATTAAATTCATTTGGAATATATTTAAAAGAAGAAACTGATTTTCAAAAATTATGTATTTTATCGATAAATATTAGAAGCGTTTCATCAATTGCAAAATTTAACAAATTTAAAAACATAGTTGCACATTTACCTATATTACCAGCAATCATTTGTATACAAGAATCGTGGTTTCAACGAAATTTGTTACAGTTGTACAACTTACCAGGTTATAACAATGTCCACTGCTGTAGAGAGGATAACTATGGAGGGTGTTCCATGTACATTAGAGAAACGATGGAGTATACAGTAGACTTATGTGAGAGTGTGAACTTTATTGAAACTATTGCTATCACGCTTTGTAACCAAAAACTTTCTGGAAAGTCGTTGAAAATTATGACTTATTATAGGTCGCCAAAATTTACATCAATGAATTTCTACAGTCACATTGATTGTTTAACGCATCGTTTTGGTAGATTCCCCTGCATATTTGTTGGAGACTCGAACATAAACTTTTTGGATGAATCAATGTCCCAGGAGTTAAATTCAATCATTGAATCATATGACTTTAAAAATTGTCATACATTCATAACAAGACCTAGAAGCGGAACGTCAATTGATACTGTTTTCAGTAATATTTATGATAAGCTTAAAATTGATTCGATTGAATGTAAACTATCGGACCACAACATGATTTTCATCAGGCACATGACTTTCAGGAAAATGTCTATACTTATTATCATTATGACTTAGTAAAGCAACATTTTCGACAGAATTTACAGTTACCACAATTATCCGGAAACCCTTCAAGTGACACCTTAAAATTTGTAACTTGTCTATCAAATGCTATTTCTCATGGGACAACGGAGATAAAGAAAAGATCTTTACTTAAGTACCAAGTTGCACCATGGTTAAATGCTAATCTACAATCTTTGATCCAACTTAAAAATAAACTCCTAAAACTGACAAGAAAATCTAGAATGATTGACGTTGATATTCGCTTAAAGAGATTAAGTAAAGTTATTAAAATTGCTTCTAAAGAAGCTATGAATGATTATTATATAGACAAATTATCAAAAATACAACACGATCCGAAAAAATGTTGGAGATTTTTGAACCAAACTTTAGGCAGGAAGAGGAAATCTGATATAGTCTTAAAAGATGTCAGTGGGGAAATGATACGGCTTGATAAGGATAAAGCTGAAAGATTAAACCAATATTTTATAAATTCGGTTCATGAGCTTAGGCGCCACTTTGACCGCAGTGAAGATGAAAGTTGGTATGTTTTTCGAATTCTTAGACGCCATCAAAATTTTTTCAGATTGGAGGAATCTAATGAAACACAGATCGCTGACCTGATCTCAGGTATGGATGTGAATAAAGCATCAGGTTCTGACAAAATTTCAACAAAAAAAATTTTGAAATGTTCCAGTGAATTGTTGATATACTCTGTTTTTGAATAACTCTGTTTTTCCTGATATTCTTAAAATACAGAAAATTATCCCGATACCAAAAGAGTCCCATTCGATATCTGTGGAAAACTATCGACCAATATCAATATTGTCCACAATTGATAAAATATTTGAGAAGATATTATATCAACAGTTTTCATCATTTCTGGAAAGTGAGCATTTATTATCGGATAATCAGTATGGATTCAGAAAAGGCTGTGGAACTGATGAAGCTGTAGTGAATGTGGTGAACTATATATGTGATAACTTGGATAGGGGTTACTGTGGAGTAGGTGGAATGTTTTACGATTTCACGAAAGCCTATGACTTGGTGGATCATGGAATTCTGATTGAGAAATTATCTTTTTATGGTTGTTCTGGAAGAGAGCTTGCATATTTCAAAAGTTATCTTGTTAACAGAAAGCAGTACGTTCAAGTCGCCTCGTGCAGGAGTTCGACAGAAATTGTAAAATCTGGTGTCCCCCAGGGTAGTGTTTTAGGCCCTCTTCTGTTCAGGATATATCTGAATGATATAAACAACATTGGGCAAAAAGGAAAGATTTTCTTGTATGCGGATGACTTATGCATCCTTTACCCCTATCATCAAGAAACACTATTAAAAAGCAATAGTTCTCATGATGCGCTGTTAATCTCAAAATATGCTAAATTAAACAAATTGGTTCTTAACGCTGGGAAAACAAAATTTATTCGTTTTAAGCCGCAACAGTGTAACATTAACAACGGTGGCATAGATCTGAATGGAGAATTGATCCCAGAAGTCACCACAGTCAAATACTTAGGCGCATATCTACAGAGTAATCTTTTATGGCATAGTCACATTGAGCACCTCAAATCTAAATTATCGCCAATTACTGGTATTTTATACAAATTAAGGAACAAACTAAACGAAAGGACAAAAATGATGATATTTGAATCATTAATACAAAGTAAATTAAGGTATCTGTCTCAAGTTTATGCACATAGAAGGAATGCCGCTTTAAAGTCTTTACAAGTAATTCAAAACAAAGCAATAAAAAATATATTTAAGCTCCCTATGACGTACTCGACTTTGTCATTATACAAGGAAGTAGCTGTAACAGTATTACCTATTTATGGAATACACATGATGCAACTGTTAACATATGTTTACAAGGTTGTACATAATATTGGATACCATACCATATGTTTGGAAAGAAGACAGAACAACTTCAACACTAGACATGGAGCCGATATACGCGTGTGCAGATGCCGTTTGAAATCACCAAGCAAAGAATTGATTATAAAGGTTGTGTGGATTATAATAACTTGCCAACAATAGTTAAAAATTCAGAAACCATTTCCGTCTTTAAGGCTAGATTAAAGAATCATTTGTTACGCAATATTGAAACGCTTCTTTTATAAACATTGCAGTATAAACTTTATAGTCATTGTAAATTATTGTTGATGGTTTTGTTAAATCAAAATGTAAATTGAACAGAAGAAATATGTTGCCAGTCAGCCTCAAAAATGCCCACGCGGCGCCGAGGCATATATATGTATATATATTTAAATCTATTGTAAATAATTGTAATATTTGAATTTTTTTTTTACAAATAAACTGAATTAAAAAAAAAAAAAAAAAAAATAAATTCAATCGTGGCCGACGCTCCCTCAAAGACGAAGGTCGTCCAAAAACGGCTGTTGTGCCAGAGAACATTGATGCCGTGCAAGATCGTCATGTGACATACCGTGAGATAGAGGAATCCTTGGGCATTTCTTCCACCTGCATACATTCGATATTGCATGAACACCTGGCCGTAAAAAAGTACAGCGGATGACCCATCAATTCGACGTTTTGGCCGGTCAAAAAGGCTCTGGTTTGAGCCGATGTGTGAGAGCTCGCATTGTCATGGTGCACAATGATTCGTCTTCTCTTGTTCGTTTTTCGAATTTCTCCGAAGTCTTCAGGCAAACAAATTGTGGTGTACCACTCAGAATTGACCGTCCTACGTTGCTCAAGCGGAACAGTCGCCACATGACCAGTTTTGCCGAAGAATCAGGCGACCATTTGCTTCGAAGTGCTTCTTCCACGAACAACTTTCGTTGGATTTGGCTCGTCTACGAAGACCCACACGGTCGATTGCTGTTGTGTTTCGGGCTCATACGCTTAGATCCAAGATTCGTCACATGTGGCGATCTTATAAACGCCTTTTGAAGCACCGCGATCGTATTTTTTTTCAAAATTTCTTTGCACCAATCGACACGAGCCTTTTTTTGATCGATTGTCATATTGTGCGGGATCCAGCGAGAACAAACCTTTTTCACGGCCAGGTGTTCATGCAATATCGAATGTATGCTGGTGGAAGAAATGACCAAGGATGCCTCTATCTCACGGTATTCCACATGACGATCTTGCATTATCAGTTCACGCACGGCATCAATGTTCTCTGGCACAACGGCCGTTTTTGGACGACCTTCACAACCTTCGTCTTTGAGCGGGAATTAGGCCACGATTGAATTCTTTAAACCAGTTTTTCACAGTGCTATAGGATGGTGCTTCATCGCCATACAAAGATTTAAGTTATCAATGCACTCTTGCCGTGATAATCCACGTCGAAAGTTGTGAAAAATGATCGCACGAAAATGTTCACTGTAAACAACCCATATGATGGTCATACGTGAAAACGTTCCGAGTACGTTTATGCTAAAAATGTCAAACTTTCCAATGGAAATTTTAGATGGCGCCAGGCCACACTTACTGTTGCCTAGGCCAGAAATAAGTATATCGTCACATAAAATCCAAAATGACGTAACTCACATGTTCATGTTTTTTTCAGGAGAAGCAAAAAACAAAGTAAGTAATTTTAAGCTTTTGACCAGATTTATGGATTTCCAGAATATTAAGGCGAATTCAAAAAACAATTTCCTGCAATTTGCTGTGGCGTACATCCTAAATAAAAAATAATACAATTTTATGAATCTTTCCGCTTTTTTAATAACCTTATTTGTTGTTATGTGAGCAAAAATTGAATTAGAGTAATGCAGGTATTGAGTTATTGCAAACAAAAAAAATTAATTTGCATAAAAATAAAATGATTAACAAAAATACTTTCATTTACCAAAATGTGTATTTATATACATTTGTAACCAGTTTGTTTACTATTTTCTAAATAATGTGTTCTCTCAGATTTATCATCTGCTTATTTTATTCGCATGTTTACTATTTTCCACGCAAAAAGTTGAGGACAGTACCGGCCAATATGTTCCTGGCCACATCGAAACCTGAAATTTTTGGGGATTAAAAAAGTGATTCTTGAAACACTGGGGGCACGAAAATGTCCGTATTGGTGTCCTCTTTGAGTGGTATAAAAATATGAATATATACCTTTACCTATTGGCTTCCAGGAAGACGTTTGTGTCCTGACCACCAGTGGCTAAATCGAAATCTGTTACTTTCTGGAAGTTAAAATGATTCTTGAAACACTGGAGACTCGAAAATGTCCGTATTGGTGTCCTCTTTCAGTGGTATAAAAATAGGAATATATACCTTTACCTATTGGCTAAATCGAAATCTGTACCTTTCGGGTAGTTAAAAAGTAATGGTTGAGACACTGGAGACACGAAAATGTCCGTGTTGATGTCCTCGTTCAGTGGTATAAAAATAGGAATATATACCTTTATCAATAGGCTTCCAGGACGACTTTTGTTTCCCGACCACCAGTGGCAAGTTAAAAAGTGATTCTTGAAACACTGGAGACACGAAAATGTCCGTATTGGTGTCCTCTTTTAGTGGTATAAAAATAGGAATATATACCTTTATCAATTGGCTTCCAGAACGACTTTTGTGTCCTGACCCCCCCACCCAGTGCCAAATATAAATCTTTAACTTTCGGGAAGTTAAAAAGTGATTCTGGAAACACTAGAAACATGAAAATGTCCGTACTGGTGTCCTCTTTCAGTGGTATCAAAATAGGAATATATACCTTTATCAATTGGCTTCCAGGACGACTTTTGTGTCCTGACCCCCAGTGGCAAATCGAAATCTGTACTTTCGGGAAGTTAAAAAGTGATTCTGGAAACACTCCAGACATGAAAATGTTTGTTTTGGTGTCCCCTTTCAGTGGTATAAAAATAGGAATATATACCTTTATCAAATGGCTTCCAGGACGACTTTTGTGTCCTGACCCCCAGTGGCAAATCGAAATCTGTACCTTTCGGGAATTAAAAAGTGATTCTGGAAACACTCCAGACATGAAAATGTTTGTTTTGGTGTCCCCTTTCAGTGGTATAAAAATAGGAATATATACCTTTATCAATTGGCTTCCAGGACGACTTTTGTGTCCTGACCACCAGTGGCTAAATCGAAATCTGTTATTTTCAGGAAGTTAAAAAGTGATTCTGGATACACTCCAGACATGAAAATGTTCGTATTGGTGTCTTCTTTCAGTGGTATAAAAATAGGAATATATACCTTTATCAATTGGCTTCCAGGACGACTTTTGTGTCCTGACCCCAGTGGCCTAATCGAAATCTGTAACTTTCGGGAAGTTAAAAAGTGATTCTTGAAAAACTGGAGACACGAAAATGTTCGTATTGGTGTCCTCTTTCTGTGGTATAAAAATAGGAATATATACCTTTATCAATTGGCTTCCAGGACGACTTTTGTGTCCTGACCACCAGTGGCTAAATCGAAATCTGTACCTTTCGGGAAGTTAAAAAGTGATTCTTGAAACACTGGAGACACGAAAATTTCCGTATTGGTGTCCTCTTTCAGTGGTATAAAAATAGGAATATATACCTTTATCAATTGGCTTCCAGGATGACATTTGTGTCCTGACCCCCAGTGGCAAATCGAAATCTGTACCTTTCGGGAATTAAAAAGTGATTCTGGAAACACTCCAGACATGAAAATGTTTGTTTTGGTGTCCCCTTTCAGTGGTATAAAATTAGGAATATATACCTTTATCAAGTGGCTTCCAGGACGACTTTTGTGTCCTGACCACCAGTGGCTAAATCGAAATCTGTTATTTTCAGGAAGTTAAAAAGTGATTCTGGATACACTCCAGACATGAAAATGTTCGTATTGGTGCTTTTTTTAGTGGTATAAAAATAGGAATATATACCTTTACCAATTGGCTTCCAGGACGACTTTTGTGTCCTGACCCCAGTGGCCTAATTGAAATCTGTAACTTTCGGGAAGTTAAAAAGTGATTCTTGAAAAACTGGAGACACGAAAATGTTCGTATTGGTGTCCTCTTTCTGTGGTATAAAAATAGGAATATATACATTTATCAATTGGCTTCCAGGACGACTTTTGTGTCCTGACCACCAGTGGCTAAATCGAAATCTGTACCTTTCGGGAAGTTAAAAAGTGATTCTTGAAACACTGGAGACACGAAAATTTCCGTATTGGTCCTCTTTCAGTGGTATAAAAATAGGAATATATACCTTTATCAATTGGCTTCCAGGACGACTTTTGTGTCCTGACCCCCAGTGGCCAAATCGAAATCTGTAACTTTCGGGAAGTTAAAAAGTGATTCTGGATACACTCCAGACATGAAAATGTTCGTATTGGCGTCCTCTTTCTGTGGTATAAAAATAGGAATATATACCTTTACCCATTGGCCACCAGACTTGATTTTGTTCCTCTCCACCAGTGGACAAAGTGGAAATCTACAATTTACATGGTGGGATTACATATTTTAAGGACATTTGGGATACGAAAATGATCATTGCAATGTTGTCTTTTATTCCTTTCACACTCAAACACAATTTATTTTCTCATATTTTCTAAAAAAAATTACAATTCCACATCTGTCATCCGCCGACCGACGTCGGAAACTTTTTCTGTCAATCGACCAAAACAGCTGATACGTACACACATACATTCATACATTTTGTTATTTGACATTTTGTTCAGTCACTTTGGGTCACCCTGTTATTTCGTGTTATCGAAAGTTACCGTCGTCGGTATCTTCATGCAGGTAATACAATGACAATTGAATACTATAGACGTCGCAAGGTATTTACAGACTTCATAGGCCAGGTGGCGTCCGAGCAGCCTTTCTCTCATTCTCAAATTCCTCTCTCAATTATTTCTATATCAAAACATACAGACTTTTTTGTACTCTCAAATAATTTCTGAGAAGGGAGTGAGTCAGCGTTGCCGTTTTGGTCATTTCCGACCAAATTTGGTCGGATGGATTTGATTATATTTGGTCGGATGGTCGGACCAATTCCATTTTGGTCGGTTTTATTCTAGAAAATTTAATTCGTATTATAATACAGAATAATTTTAAGTTTAATATCAAAGTAAATTACTGAAAGTTAAAGCCATTCACCGTTTGGAATACCCTCAAATGACGATTGTGAATTCCAATATTTATGTTGATAGCTATAAGTAGTATCGATCGAAATTGTAGACGAATATATAGTAATAAAAATTTGTTTGAAAGTATTTATTTCAGGTTCGACAAATGTGTTTTGTAGTAGTCTAAAATATCGGACTGGGGAAAGAATTTCTGCTTTGACTCCTGTTTTGTATTCCGAGAGCGGATTTAAACTGAAATTTTGGTTGGCAAATCTCAACATAATTGCGAAATTTTATTTATTTAAATTAAGCCTGTAGTTAATATAAGATTAATAAAGAAGAAAGTGTTGACGTATGGCAAAAGTATGTCCCATCTGAAGTTGGGAAATGTTCTTATTAGTGGGATATATCGGAGCAATGATCTTGGGGTTTATATAATTGTAGTGTTGGTGTTGAATGAATTTATTGTTGTCCGAATAATGTTCCGTAAGCACAATTGAAATTTCTTTTTTATCCTGTTTTTAAATAATTGCGGAGTCCGCATAATTGTTACCAGTTATAGACCGATGTATTCAGGGACCCAGCAAAAAATAATTTTGTTTTTGTTGACTATTACTAAATCTCTAATTTTATTAATAGTAGTCCAACTGTTGATAGCTAGATTTAAGATAGACTATCGGTAAAAATTATAGTTTACCGTTTAGTATCCTTGACTAGTTGTATAGCATGTCAAATACCGGTAGATTCAGCGGTGAAAGTTTAATTTTGATTTCTGGTTTTATGCTGAAATTTTGTAAATTTCGAAACTTCACTAATTTTTTTAACTTTTAAAATCATACAATTAACGAAATTGCGTACTTTAGTATTATAGAACTTATAGGCATTCGTCATAAATTACGTTTTAACGTTGAAGTCTGCTCAAGAAATCGTAACTTGTTATGCCTTTTTATGTAAAATTGTTCATCCACAATCGATATCGTCGTTTAACTGACCAAGTCCTTTTGTCAAACCAGGCCATACCACTTCAACGTTTTCTTTGTTTTCAGGCTATCTTGGGAATTTGGCGAAGATGTTTATTCTTAAAATACAAAAAATATCAAAAAGCAACAATTTTACTGAAGGAGGATATATTAAGATTTAGCCACGTTCCCCCCATTTAGATAGATATTTTTTTATATTACATAATTTATTGCGATCCATGATTTTGGGTATATACGATTCTGACGGGCCACATTTTTACTTATTTTAAAATACATTCAATACTAGCATTTTATATGTTAATTAATTTTTCGAAACATTCCAAGTTTCTTCAAAATCTGAAAAAGTTGTCACCAAACTTTTCAAAATACCAACAACTTTAATTTTATAAATTTGGTCGGCTACAACGGATTTTGGTCGGTTTTAAGGAAAATTTTGGTCGGAAAAATTTTTTTCCAGTGGCAACACTGGAGTGAGTTTTTCAGTTTTTTTTGTTGTTGAATGTTTTGAAGTTGGAATATAATAAAATTAATGATGAAAATATTTTCTCTCTTTGCAGAGTAAATAAAAGTATCTATCCTCTCTTTGCAGAATGCTCTCTTTACAGTTTAGCCAGACAAAGCGTCATCTTCAATATGCAGACATACTAAACGAATTGTCCAACTCCATGCGACGTCTATAGTATTCAATTGTCATTGGGTAATATTCTTCTCATAGTTTCAATAGTTTTAAAAAAGCCATCGATATATCGATTCTCAACTAGCAAATCTTAACAAAAATATCGATATATCGACGATACTATAGAATTTTAATAGTCCTCAAAGAAAAGTTTTTATACGTCAAATAAATACTTTAAGTGCGCCCCAGTAGGTGAGTTGGTAGCGTGCTCGCCTATGAGTTTGGGGGTCGTGGGTGCGATTCCCACCACTGCAAAACCTAGCCACATGGTTTTTGTAACCCGGCTTCCATGGACTGTAAAATTAGAATATAAATTTACCTTGTAATGTAATTCATATAAATTAATAAATAATTCAGTTTGTTTAACAAAACAGAACAACATTTTATTTTCGTAGTTCAATGTAGAAAAACTAAACTGATTACTTCCATTTTTAATGTTAAAAATGAGATCAATAGATATTTTTGTTAATAAAAACAAGTAAGAAAGTTTCAGTCGGGTAAACCGACTAAGGTATACCCTCACTTTGTGAGTAATGTAATATTGAATATTACACGAATTATTCTGTCAATATGTGTGGGAGCTACCAGAAGGGGTTTAACAAATACACATATTTTTCGCTGAACAGTAGATACTTTAAATTCATTGCACTGCGCCGAATTATAAGCATTTATGTGCACTGGTATAAACGTTATGAGATATTAAATTATGGTATGATTTGGCCATGTTGTATGGGAGGTACAAAAAGGGGAGTGGCGATAACGCCCATTTTTCACAGGGCTATAGGCACTATAAAAACATTACACTGTACAAAATTTCAAGTATTATTATACACTTGTATTAATGTTATAAGCTGTTAACTTTTGGTGCAAAATGGTACCTTTGTGTGGGAGGTACCAAAAGGGGCGTGGCAACAACGTCCATTTTTCTCTGGACTGTAGGCAATATAAAAGCATAACACTGTGCAAAATTTCAAGTATTTTTATACACCGTTATTAATGTTATAAGCTGTTAATTTTTGGTGCAAAGCGGTGTATTTGTGTGGGAGGTACCTAAAGGGACGTGGCAACTTCGCCCATTTTTCTCGAGTTGATAGCGACTAATAAACTAATACTATGTGTGGAATTTCAGAAGATTCAAATAAGTAGTATAGTAGTTATTAAAGAATAAATATTTCACAACATTTTAACCTTTTGTGGGGGAGGTACTAGAAGGAGTGGACCAATATGGCCCATCTTCGAACTTAGCCGGAGATAGAAAAAAATATTACCACATACCAAATTTGAAATCAATCGGATACTCCTTTCGAAGGTTATCGTGCGCACCAGCCAGCAGACAGACAGACGGACGGACATTGCTCATTCGACTTAAAATGACCCAAAACGGATTTCCTCCGAACATACTTAGGGTCTTAGATCAACCCTTCGATGTGTTACACTTTTTTCCGTAGCAAATGATATATACCCTCGTCACACTAAAGTGAGGGTATAAACAACATACCTACATTTTTGCTTTTAATTTCGTACGCCTGTCCGAAATTAATTGTCCAGTTTTGCTGATCACTCTTGTTAGAGCTAAACAAAGTTATAGTTTTGGCATTTTGCCTGTTTGTGTCGGAACTTATGCAAAATGCCTCCAAACGCCCGAACCGCATTTGCTGGATCTTTTCTTGTCTTGACAATCTGTGTGTTTGTTTGCATTTGTTGTTATATATGCCGCTGTTGTTATATATATCGAGCCCTAACATCCAAAAAGACGTAAGCGCCACCATGATTTACTTTTAATTTTTTGAGGGAAATCGTTTACTTATGACAAATGACATCATGTTTCCGATATTTATAGCTGTAAAATATACCGTTATACTATATTTCACAGTTGTGTAAACAGATGTATGCATTACATATGCATTTAAACCAAAAAAATCGCAAAAGAAACTTTCTCCTCTAAATTTTTGTGAGTGGCGCTTATGTCTTTTTGGCGGTTATGGCTCGATATGTACAACATATATTTATGTTAGGGCATCTCCTAAATACCGGTGAATGCGTCCTGCGTCTGTCAAACTCGATTTTAAATATATGAAAATGTACTACAGCTACCGAAATACGCACACGGATACACCGGATAATTTCAAAAAATCCGAATTTGACAGTGCGCTTACATCTACAAGGAAAGAAAACATAAACACAAACAGATGACAAGCAGCAATTTATTTTTTATTTTGAAACAGTGCACGAAGTAGAAACATATTAAGGGCCTGTTTCTGTAACTTTTTTTCGTTCGTCTACTGCGAACGATCAAAAATCACTCAATTATTCCGAGAAATCTATAAGTCACAGAAGTTTATAATTCATTGTGTCTGTAGAAAATCATGTAAAAAGCTTGTTCTTAAAACATTTCTAACCTGCGTTTTATAGATTTCAAGTAATAGCTGAGAGAATTTTGATCGTTCGCCGTAGACGAACGAAAATAAGTTACAGAAACAGGCCCTAAATATTGAATTTGCTGGAAATACCAAATACAAACTGGTAAGAATTTAATATTTTACTGTTATAATTTATATGAAAATGTGTTTTTCAGATTAACAGCGAAGAAATGATTGAAACAGCTGGGACACTGCCCGCTTATGGAATACAAAGGAGCCTCTCCACAAATGTGTAAAAATAAAGAAGGGCACGTGGCAAGCAATTTCTCTGAAGTTGTCAACACCAAGTAAATTCCAAAACTGTGTACCAGCATTTTTGTATTAATGTTTATTAATTCAACAGAAACGTGGGGAACCTATTCATGCTGTTTGGACGCAAGGAATTCATTTTCAAGAACACATTTTGATTCCGGTCGGATCTAACCTAAGAAAATCGTTAGTTCAGGTGTTTGTTCTTCCTACAATGAAGGATGTGACATGAGCTTGTTCCGAATAGTTTTTATTTCCATAGCTTTACGATGCTGCATTTGAATTCCAGGTTCAACGAGGACATTTGGAAATATCAATTGAAACTGGCCAATAAGCAATTCTATACTTTGAATCATGATTATAAGATAGAATTTGACTTTATAGCGACACTGCCATGTAATATAAAACACAATTTAGTCCCAACATGGTAAGTGCCACCAGGGAACCGACAGCTTCGATAGATTTGGTTGGCGTTTACAAAGTCAGGAGGAGAATTACAGGTCTTTACATTTTGCGCAACCAATAAAGAGTTTAAGAAACATAATTTGACTTCGGTGGACAAAACCAACATCTTTAGATACTCCACGATATATTAGCAATGTGTCCGTTCTTCTCTAATGAAAAACAGCATCTTGCATAACAAACAAATTAAAACATATAACTACAATGCTATGGAAATTTTGTAGTTAAAAAACGTTGTTTCATTGGGGTGTATACACAATAATACTGCTCGAATGCAAACTATCAAATTGCTTCAGTGCAGCTTCTACAGTCTTTCCTTACGAAAACTTAGTTAGAAAGTTTTGAAGGCGAAGAAAAATGAATTGCTGTCTGAAAATGTTTAAAATTCGAATGCCTCCTGGTTTTGGAATATATTTATATTCCTTCTTCTTTGCCCAGAATATTTTCAAAACGTATAAATCATCCATACTATCGATATTGCTCTGAATATCCACTCCAAATGTAGAAAAACAAAATGTTTCTGAAATGGGGATGATAAATCAGCTGTTTTTTGTTTACTGCGTATTTCGGTACAGCGCGTGTTAAAAATTATCCATGATGTGTTTTTTTGACAGACGCTGACACATTCACTGGTATTTAAGAGACACCCTTAATGTTACAATTTTAGTGGCGGATCATTTCGGTTTCACTACCGATAGTGACCAAAAATATCGATAGTTTGAAAATATTAAGTCTGCATTTACATGATACTTTTTTTTTAAGTATTAAGCATACTTATCGGCATTGGGAAAATCTGGCAGCATTGATCTCGTTCAGAAGTGTTTTTCTAAACAAATAATTTTTAGCGAATATTTTATTGTTTTAAATAAATTAAGACATTCTTAAGGGCATCCAAATTGCATTAAATTGCAACAAAAATGCCTGAATCTTTGCCACCTGTCATGGAGTGTGAGGTAGCAGAGGAGATTGCTGCGGCTGCGAGCCAAAACGCAAACACACAAACAAACAAGCCAAACGACCGCAATAGGAAAAAACTTGATGCCACCATTTTACCTTTGGATGTTGACATTTCGGATCTGTCTGATAAATTGGTCAGCCATAACATAAATGACCAAAACAAATTTGGAATTCTTGGTGTACTGGGAGACCTTGAAATCGAGACAACCCCCCAAGCAAGCAAACAAATTCCAGAAGCCCCAAGTGCGACTGAAACCTCCAAGCCGAAAAAAATATCCTGGTGCCCCCCAATATTTGTATTCAATGTCAATATAAAAACATTACTTGATTCGCTGCGGTTGAAAATTCCTGAATTTTCCTTTAAAGTGAAAAACGTCAACAAGAACAAAAGTAAATTGTATTTCGCTGATGTCTCAGTACATGCCTCAATGATGGCAATACTGAAAGCTAGAAATGTCCATTCTTATACCTTCACCCCGAAGGAATTAAGACAAGAATCCGTAGTCCTGAGAGGCTTATATGCCGATTGCGAAATAGACGAAATAAAAACAGATTTGGACAAACTTGCGCCGGATACGATTGCATCCATTACAAAATTTAAAACTCCAGCATCAATTAAGAAAAATATTGACACTGGATTATTTCTCGTCTCCTTGCTTCCCGGTAAAAGGCTTGGCGACGTTTCACATGTCCATGGACTTTTAAACCAAACCATATCTTGGGAGAAGCCCAAAAAAAAGAAGGCGAAATACAATGTCATAGGTGTCAAAGGTGGGGACACACCGCAAAAAACTGCAACTCATCTTATAACTGTGTCAAATGTGACACACAACATAAACCCGGTGAATGCACACGCATAAGATCCGATTCTTCTGACCCGTATTGTGTAAATTGCGGCGAACCTGGTCACCCCGCGAACTGGAAGGGATGTCCGACGTACAAAAAATACCTTGCCACACGACAAAAAATTGAAAAAGCACTGGAGGAAAAGGCTACAGTGAGAAATAACGTGAATAGAGCTGTAAATGCAGTATCCCCTGGGAAGTCATTTGCCAACTTATTTCAGCCTCGTGCCGATCATCAAAGAAAATCGCCAATTATTGAACAGTTTTTAAATCTTGCCAAACAAATTCTGGAGCCAGAAGAGTTAACTGTCGAGCAGGAAATTAGCATATTTCTTGCAGAATATCAAAACATGACAAAGCCTGAAGCCAAAACTGAGTTTTTGCGTATTCTTAACAAAGTTAGAAATATTTATGGACCATAGGTCAATAAAATTTTTAACATTCAACGTTAGATCACTTGTTGACACAAGCCGTCAAATTGATCTATGCACTACTCTACATCAAAACAAAATTGACATAGGTTTTGTACAGGAATGTCATCTACGAAGAAATAGAAGGGTCAAAGTAGATGGCTACAACTTCATTTACGATGGCTCACCCGTTGGAGTCGCAATCTTTATTAAAAACACAATTGACTACAACCGAATATCAATACATGACATGGGCCTTAACTGCTCGCTCATTCAAATAAATTTTATCTCTAACAACACACGTAAGAAAATACTAATTGGCTCAATGTATATACCATGTAACTATACAACGCTAAGGCTAAATACCGATTTAATAAAGCTCCTTCAATTTGCTGGTAACTTTGATGGTTTCATACTCGGTGGTGACTTAAACGCCAGAAATCCATCATGGGGTGATTCATGCGAGAACTCAAATGGTAAAATATTGCACAGGTGGCTCGAGGATAACTCCTTAGATATCACTCGTCTCTGTGATTCAAATCCCTCATATCCTAGCGGGCCCTCGTTCCTAGACCACTATCTTGTCAGTCCACATCTATTAGATAGTGGAAACACCAACTATACTATTTCCACGTTACCATCGTTTTCCGATCACTTCCCAATCAAACTGGATCTAAAACTACGGGATTCAGGATTGATAATGAATAGCCCGAGGAAGTTTACGTCATATAAAAACACCAATTGGGATGATTTTCGCCGTGATATGGATGATGTTTCTCGTCGCTTGATACCACCTTTAAACAGAAGTTTTGAAAATCACGAAATAGATGAAATTATCAAAGATTTCAACAACAATTTTACCTCGGTACATGACGTCCATTCTCAGAAGCTGGAGCTTAAAGATGGGAAGTTCCCTCTTTCAGATAAAACCAAAAAGTTTTACCAAGTAAAACACCAGTGGCAGAAGGAACTCAAAAAAATTTTTCATCGTACTGGAAACCGTCTCAGTCGTGAGTATATTCTCCTATCAAAGCAAATCCAACTTCTAAAAACAATAATAAAAGAGTTAATAAATAAGGAAGAAGCAGAAAAATTTAGCAATAGGCTAAAACACATTAAACCTGGCCCCTGGCAATAGGCTAAAACACATTAAACCTGGCCCGACGGCATTTAAAGAGATATACAAAATAACTGGTAAATCAAAATCTCCATTTTGCCAACAACTACGGGTCGACAACAACTCCATCACTAACAGTACGGAAATAGCCGAACATTTTCAAAAATTCTACTCTTCACTATTTCGTCAATCCTCTCCCACTCAGCCCGTGGACGATCTTGATGCCAGAGTATCATCCTATATTATTTCCACCCCATGTCGCATTTACTCTTTTGACGACAATTTTACCGCCGTAGCAAACCAGGACGCTTTTCATTTTACAGAACCTGAAAAAATAAAAAATATTATTAAAGGAGCGAATAACAAAAAGTCCAGTGGCACTGACGGGATCTCAAACTTTATCATAAAAAACTTACCTGATTCCACTTTAAAATTAGTCGCCAGCATATTTAACAATTGTATAAACAATGGTTATTTCCCAAACGATTGGAAAATTGCAAGAATTATTCCAATAAAAAAGAAATCGGAATATGAAACACCATCTGATTTTCGGCCTATCTCGCTCCTCTCTAACATAGGAAAAATATTTGAAAAGGTTCTGAAAGAAAAAATGGAAAATGAGTTCAACATCAATCCCATTTCAAATTTTCAATTTGGGTTTAAAAAATCGCACTCAACTCAACACGCTCTTCTAAAGTTCCATAGTGATATTATCACAAATTTAAGGAACCAAATATGCACCGTAGCGATTTCGTTAGATATCGAAAAGGCATTTGACTCGGTGTGTCATATAGGAATTCTGTATAAGTTGGTAGAATTGGGGATTGACCCTTACCTGGTAAAGATAATGAACAGCTTCTTCCAGTTCCGAAAATTCACAGTGCAAATTAAAGATGCAAATTCTTCTCCTGGGACAGTAAGCAGTGGTGTACCTCAGGGCAGCGTTCTGGCGCCGTACCTTTTCAACATTTTCCTGAGCGACTTTCCCCACATGAACGATGACTCACAGGCCCTTCTGTATGCAGACGACTGTCTGATTTATGCTCAAGGTTCCTCTACTCTTCAAGCCCTTGATATAGCTGCAGCCCATCTCAGACGCATAAATGAGTACTACAAGGCATGGGGCATCAAAATAAACGCCGCCAAATCCGAAGCTATTTGCATAAGAAATGCCTCAGGTAAATGTCCCAGGTGGGTGGTCTCCCAAAGTAAGTTACTCCGCCTGTCTCTGGATGGAATTGACATCCCTTTTAAAACTAACATTAAATACCTAGGTGTTAGTTTTGACAAGCTTATGAAGTTTAATAAACATGCCCGCTCTTCATTACAAAGGACGAAACGCATAGTTCTCATACGTACTACGAAATAAATACCTGCCACAGAACACAAAACTCCTCCTTTACAAGGTGGCCATAAGATCGGTGCTGATTTATGGCTTTCGAATATGGTTCTCCATATCACCAACAGTGGCTAAAGAAATAGAGATTTTCGAAAGAACTATCCTAAGGAGGTGCATAAATAAGTACTATGAAAGCCAGACGAAAAAATTTTCTAATACTTACGTATACAACACATCAGGGGTACAACCATTCTGCAATTACGCACTTCACCTCCAGAGAAATTTTGTGGAAAAACTTGCCACACATGAGAACTCTTTAATGAACGAGTTACATGAACGCGAAAGACACTTACATTGGTCTGGATCGGCTTACCTGTCCCCAATTGGTATGACACCAATTGGGGACAGGTAAGCCGATCCAGACCTCTACACTATGCCAGTTTTTTACATCAACACAACACCCGGTTCCCATAGGGGCTAATGAAATAAAAAAAACAACATTTTTAAAAACACAACAATAACTTATGTACTAAAGCTACATATAATATGAGCCAAGCTCAAATCGATATTACACCAAGTACCTTATAAAGGGTGTCCCAAGAAGAACGCAATTTTTAAATCTCGCAACATTCGAAGTGTCATTGTTTGACATTTGAATAATTGTTATTGTTTGTTAGTAGAAGGTACGAGGTTAGTAAAAATGGAGAAGGACAGCGAAGGGAGTTCGTTAATTGGGTATTGGAGAGACAACATGAAAATGCTGATTTTGCCGATAAAATCATCTTCAGTGACGAGGCCCATTTTCATCTTGATGGCTTCGTCAATAGGCAGAATTGTCGCATTTGGGGTGCGGAAAATCCTCGAGTGATTCACGAGAAGCAAATGCATCCTCAACGTGTCACTGTGTGGTGTGGTTTTTGGGCTGGAGGAATCATTGGACCTTTGAGGCAGGTCAAGCGCAAACAGTCAATGGTGTTCGGTATCGTGAAATGATAACCAGTTTTTTCTTGCCTAGAATTGAAGAAATGAATGTGGAGGGCATGTGGTTCCAACAAGACGGCGCCACATGTCATACAGCCAGAGAAACAATTCAATTGCTGCATCAGTAATTAAAAAATTGCGCTCTTCTTGGGACACCCTTTATTAAGTATAATTTATTTCCAAAAGTACCTGAGCGCTCGCTTTAATATTATTATAAATCAAATACTGTGATAGCCTTCTCATGTTTATCATTCATACGTATGTTTACATATACATATAAACTCTGTGTGCCACTGTTATTAACAGATGTTTTTGTTATTTCGTTTTATGTTGTTATTTCGTTTTAAGTTTATTTATTCTCTTTATAACAGACCTATGCTCTGTATGCAATTAAAAAAGGCCACGAGCAAGCCTTGCTCTCCCTCGTTCCAATGCATGTTCCATAACATTTAATACTATCAAACTGCAAGTAGCAAATTCATATCATTATACATTAGAATAAGACAACAATAGTTCTAAGAAAATCATGTTAACCATTCGTAAAACATAACTCATGTCATCGAAAAAGAAGAAGACTCAAATAAAAAAAATTACTTACTACTACTACTTATCGGCGTTTTGTTGGCGAGAGAGGCAGTCGGAAACGGGGGGAAAAAAGTATGCCGTACTCGTACTCAAAGACAAATAGAATATAAGAAGACATTCCATCAGGCCGAAATTTGTCTTTGCTCGTACTTATCGTACTCATCGTTTTGTGTTTATCGTTCGCACTGGGAAACAACAACAATTCACACAGGAAAAGCCGAAACAAAACAAATGAAAATAAGTATAAGTATTGAAAAAAAAGTACGCGTGTGAACGTAAATACTTTTTCAAAAGAGAATAAGCAGATAAGTTACTTAAAAAAAAAGTACCATGTAAATGGGGACTAAATAATCTTAGCAGAAAACAATCGATAGTCACAAAAAAAAATTAAACTATCGATAGTACCATCGATAGTTTCCCACCTCTATCAATTCAATTGTCATTGGGACTGATCGAAGAAATTATATTTATTCTACACATGTTTCGGGAATGCCCCTTTTTACCATATATCATTAAGAATTTTATCATCTTGCTGGGTGTATGATTGCATTATTGTGCTGTGTCAGTACGGATTACATTGTCGTTGGCGTGGTTGCTTTGTTATAAACTCATAAATACACACACACAGATACATTTTGGAAAGAAAGAACTTGTTGATATTGCAAATATTTTTTGGAACTTTGGAAATGTCGAATAATGCTAATAAAAAAGTTGTCAACAATAAAGTTGAGGTTTCCGGCTATTACACCTCAGATAATATGTTTCAATATTTATGGATCGCACATATAGATTCTCCTGACGCTGTTTTTTGCAAAAATTATGATCCTAATAATATATATACTACTTTTGAAGATTTTGTCGGAAATGGATGGTGCTTAAAACTGAAATCTGAATCATTTAGACAGGACATGTCCCTCTCATTAACCTTGACCGCGAACGGGAAGAAAGCGGATGTCAAGATCATGTTTAGCATTGCTGCAGTTCTAAAGAATAATAGAATCCTAAACACAATTAAAACTGATTCGCCATTTGATTTTGTAAAACAGCGCACATTCACAAAGAAAAATTTTATCTCTAAAGGCAGCGGTGGATTTCCATTGTACATTCTCTGTAGAATGGATATAGTTGATTCAACAATAAGTGAACTAATCTCTTCGGCTGATAATGGATCTGTGTTGGCAGACGATTTGGGTCAGCTATTTAACAGTGGCCAGCACTGCGACGTAACCCTTGATGTGTGCGGATCGGTATTTAAGGCACACAAGGCCATATTGTCCGCTCGCAGTAAAGTTTTCGCCGCTATGTTCGAACATAAAATGATTGAGAATAAATCGAGTCGAGTCTCAATAACCGATTTTAAACAGGACATTATTCAGGAATTGTTGTGTTTCATTTATACGGGAAGAGCACCAAAATTAAATGTCTTGGCCCCCGAATTATTGGCAGCAGCAGATAAATACGATCTTCAGGAGTTGAAGCGTATGTGTACATTTGTTTTAATTGAAAATACTAATGTTGGCACAGCAGCAGCTTTTTTAGTACTCGCCGATCGTCACAATGTACCCGAATTGAAGGCACATGTAGTGAAATACATAAATTCCAATGCAGCCCTAGTGACCGCGACTGAGGGATGGCAAAACCTTCGCTCGACGCATGCGAATCTTATATTTGACATATATGAAGGACTAGCTCCGAAATTGACAAACTTAAAAAATACATAAATAGTTGTAAATGTTATAATATGCATACATATGTACATACATATTTTTGGTTTTATTATAGAAAGGGCGTATGTATTTTTTTTTTTGGAAACCGATATTAGTCATGTTTTTGTTACAAGCTAGCGATTTGCAACGAAAACATCTGACTTCCACTAACCGGCGAATAAACAGTAAATGGCGGATTTCCACTATCTGGTAGCAATGGTGTCATGGGTTGGACCGCTTCTGAGCTGGTCCAAAATGAACTAGATCCAGACTAGAGCAAAAGTAATGCAGCCAGAAACAGTTGAGCGCCAAAAAACAAGAGAATTCAAAGAAACCTGCCTAGGCAGCGCTGCTTTTGTTTGATTTTGTACAGCGTGAACATTTGTTTGCGTTTTTTCGTCTGCATTGAAATAATTCTAAGTGTTTACCGTTAGGAATTTATGGTGGTGCTTGTCATTTCAGTCTTGTGTTAAATTGTAAGTGGAAATTTGAACAAGTAAAACGTTATAATGATAATAATAATTATAACTATTTCAAGTTTCCCTTTTCTAGGAATTAAAATAATTTATTTCCGTTTCTCAAAGAATAAATATATTTCAATTTATTTTTTATAAATATTATAAAAATAAAAACCATTCAAAATACCACTGAAAAGTGGTTCTAGACTGGTCCATAACCAAGAGAGCATGAACTAATTCTACATAATATATTTTTTCCAGCAAGCAACTGTTTCTTTTTACATGGGCTTGTCCTAGGAAGAATAATTTTTTCTCCGGGTGCATTCGTTTGAACCAGTTCTGGAGTAGTTTAGAAATATTCCTGAAGAACGATATCAGAGCTAGTTCCCTAGAATTAATTCAAAACTATTCCATTCTGAACTATATCAGAACTGATCCAAACAAAGAAACAGTTGCTTGCTGGGCAAAGGGTATTATGTAGAACTAGTTCATACATTCTCATGGACCAGTGTAGAACTATTTATGAACTGGTCCGCTTCGCTGCAGGGTATTTAAATATTTTGTTTAATAATATTAGTTTGTATGTCCAGTGTTGAAAAAAAAACAGAAATTTGAGTACGATTTTATTTAATAACATAAATGTATAACTATGCTATTCAACCCTACACAAATTTATGAACAGAACTGAAGCAACCCCTCTGGGTAAAACAATAAAACGTTCAAAATGTATATTTGTTCGCGTATCCGTTACTACGAGCGTAACACACATCTGTTAGGCCTTGTGGATATTAAATCATATATAACATACTGCGAAGTTCCTTCCCTGGCTATTTTATGTCTTTAAACAGGTAATTTTTTGACCTTTTAAATTGTCCACATTGATTTTCATGTTAACAATCACCCATAAGTTCTCAATAGGGTTGAGCTATTAAGCAGACCCACGACAATCGGAACGACCGAGCGAAGCTCGGCCACGGATTGTCACAACAGCGAAAGCTGTATCATTAACACGTTTTTCCCCAGGGAAAACGAGTTGGATGCAGCAGAACTATTACAACAATAACGATGGTACGGTACCTAGAAGATGCAATTTCTGTGGTGTATATTTGTCTGTTGCACATATTCTTGTCGAATGTAGTATTTCTGCCATTGATTTGCTATTGACAAGATTCTTCATTGGTGCCTCGAATACGGTTTAGACCAAAATCTTTAATGTTCGCTATATTACTTACTAATCAATATTTCCTTAAATTATATCATTTCTAGTTCCCGACCGAAGACGGATTTTAAGGCTGAAGCCGAAGCCGTAGCCTAACTTCGGCTAAATTTGCAACTTTCGGCCGAAGCCGAATGTTTTATATTTGTTAAAGAATTGTTTACTTTGCACCAAAAAATTGTATATTTAATCCGTTTATGTCTAATGCTTATGTATTTATTTACTTAGCACATAAATTATAACATTAATGTTATAATGACAAAAAAAGTATTTTTCAAAGCATTAAGACCTTGTATACTATTTCCTTAATTTGAATACAGCTTCCCAGCAGCATAAATAACTGCTTTCTAGCACACAAGTACATTTCTGCCACCATTTCCAAATTTTTGAAACAAAATTTTAATGATTCTTGGACTCAATGGGTCATTATTATCTATTCGTACTACTTTTACAAGAATGCTTTCACTAGTTGCAGAGCTTTTAGTTGAGGAACTGAGTCATGTTTTTCTTTGTCTTTCTTCCTTTGGTGTCCTTTCTCAAACTATTTTTGTAGTATTGTTCATATTGTAATATTGTTCTGTACACTTCTATGAAGATTTCATAATAGAATTTTCTTTAAAAAGTCATATAATTTTATTTTTTTGTACTTTTTGAACAAAAAATCTGCCAACTTCGGCTGATTTTGTGGCCGAATGCCGAATATTGGCCGAATGTCGAGTTTTGGCCGTAGCCGAACATTCGGTAGGGCTCTAATCATTTCTGTTGAATCTATTAAACTATTTTTTTAAATAAAGTAAATTAAATAAAATAAAAATATGAAATAATAGCCTGATATGCTTTAGTTATGGCCAATACTGTACATCCTTTCTGAAAACATCGCTACGTCCATAAATAAAATGTTTATAGGCATTTTAAAAAAGCCCTAAATGATATCAAAAAAATCATGAAAAGAAGGCCTTATCTCTTTGCACTTTAAATATGCATATTTTACAGGTTTGGCTGATTTAGTTGCTGCGATATTTTTTAAGGATCATTAGATCTTTGATACTTTTTAATAAACTTACTCGTAAATCGTTCATTCCACCTCAAACCGTCACCATTCCCGATTTCAAAATAAATTTGCATATCGATTCTCAGGAAACAATTTACATTTGGCGAAAAAAAATACCAAAAAATTTTCCAGATGTTATTAGCATCTGAAATCTGAGAAAATAGGAAAATTTTCTCAAAAGGCGTACGTTTCGAATGACGTATTTTCATAACGCGTGGACGGATTTCCACAACTGAGGGCTCATTTAAAAGGTCATTACTTTATATAGCAGGGATTAATTTTCGTGTCTTATACATTTCTAAATGCATCTGAAAATTTAATTTGAATTTTACACATCAATGACACTTAACTTAAAATCCTGTAAAAAATATAGGCTTGTAGCTCCATAAATTCTAAACGAAAGCGGATAATTTAAGATGGTGTTATTTTTCTTAAAATATTTATTATAAATTTTCTAAGTTGCGAATATTGAATTAGTTATATTTTAAAAACGCGTTTGTGGATTTATATAAATTAGAGCTCTTCCTAAAGGTATTGATTAGGAAATCCTAGATATATGCGAAAATTGTATAGCCTTAATGTAATTTTACCCCCACAAAAATGCATATGCTGGCTCATTCGTTACTCATGCCCCATGTGCTGAGGTACATATATATGAAACTAATAGAACCAATATTACTAAGCTTACCTTATGTTTTCATGGTATTTGTTGTATGTTTACGGTGGGCGCTGCAGTCGTGATTACTCACATTTCAGTTCCCAGTTCTTGGGTTGCTCATTGGAGCATTTTCTTCAAAGTAGAAGTCTTTATATCTTCTTCATTTTGCTAAAACAAAGCTTCTCAAATGGTGGTCCGCGGCCTTCTGGGGGGTCATTGCGACATATCAGTTTGACCGTGACGTCTTGATGAAAATTATGCACATTTAATTTTCATTGAAAATAATCTGTATGGCTATTTTTTTAATTCGAATCAAAGTCTGGAAATAAACATAGGCCCACTGATACAATTCAGCGCCCATTCTAATATTAGTTAATAATCAACAAATTTTAAAGTCGAAAAGCATACCAAAAGACGTCTAACAATGACCGTGACGTCTTGATGAAAATTATGCACATTTAATTTTCATTGAAAATAATCTGTATGGCTATTTTTTTAATTCGAATCAAAGTCTGGAAATAAACATAGGCCCACTGATATAATTCAGCGCCCATTCTAATATTAGTTAATAATCAACAAATTTTAAAGTCGGAAAGCATACCAAAAGACGTCTAACAATTACATATATTTGTCAAAAAAACCAACAAACAAAACTGCAAAGTGGCTCATAACATCAACATATTATGGACCATTTGCACCAACATAACAAATAAATGGAAAAAGGAAATCTGAAATTCACTTCACATTTCGTAGATGCCGGTTGAAAATAATACGTCTAGAATCAAAAAGTTTGCAATTAATTTTTTTGTAATAATGTCTAATGGTTGTTGACATCATTTTCAAAATTTTTGTTTATCTGGGAGTGCACGGAGCCTTCAAGATCTTGGATGTGGGCCGTGATGCAGAACTGGGTAAGAAGCTCTGTGCTAAAACATGGCCAACCATTAGCAGGCATGTCACAGAGTGCAAAATCGTACACGAATTTACGTTTCTGAAATCGAAAAGGTTTTTAGCTTCCACAGAAAACATAAACCGAAAAATAAATTTCGGTTTAAAACGTTCACAAAATCTGATGTGACATTTATGTTTTTAGTAATTTAAACTCCGGAAAAGCAAAAAAATCAACAAAAGATTAGGGGCCTGTTTCTGTAACTTATTTTCGTTCGTCTACGGCGAACGATCAAAATTCTCTCAGTTTACTTGAATTCTATAAAACGCAGGTTAGAAATATTTTAGGAACAAGCTTTTTACATGATTTTCTACAGACACAACGAATTATAAACTTCTGTGACTTATAGATTTCTCGGAATAACTGAGTGATTTTTGATCGTTCGCAGTAGACGAACGAAAAAAAGTTACAGAAACAGGCCCTAGGTATGAATATTTGAATTAATTTCAAGCAAAAAAACTACTTCAAATACTTTTCGTACGAAAATGTTAATACTTTTGGTCTTCGAAGTGCTATATCCCCTAAAGCATCCATAGAACAGAAAAAAATAAGAGAAAATGCAAACCCTGAAGCTGAAAAAAGAAACAAAATAGAAGATTCGATCAATGAAATGTACGTTTTTTTAATGTTAAAGTTAATAAAAATAATTGTAATATATGCAAAGGGGCAAACACAGAAACATTAATCAAGCCAAGATTTTGATCAATTTTATTTCTTTTCGCTTTAATATGTTTTATTTACCGACAAACAGAATCTGGAGTCGAACCGATATTGTTGACGGCGGTAACTGAAACAGCTGTTTCTGATTTCTATGCTGCCATATTTTTGATATTTTTTTCGGTTTTCATTTTCTTTCGGTTTCATGAAAACGCAAAGCAAAAGTTAAACGATACGATTTTGAAAAATGAAAACGAACCAATTTCGTACAAAACCTGTGACATGCCTGTATATCTGCTTCCTTATTTTCACTCAATGAATTCCACTAGAAATTCTCAAATTCTAATAGAAAATTTCGCTCATAATATCTTTGAGAGATCCTTTGTAATCCGTGTTGCAAGATTATGAAACTCGTTACCTCCTAACATTAAAAATTTTTTCTATCTGACCTCAGACATTTATAAATAAATGTTGGCTTATTTTCATGAGCAACACCTGTAAAATATGGTTTTTAAAATATCGTTTGTTACTGACAATTACTTTTTACCATTTAATGTTCTATATGAAATTGTCTTTTAGTATTATTGTATACAAAATTAGTTTTGTATGAAATGTATATGGGCATGTAGTTCTATCTAATCTGAGCTGTAAATTTTAATCTGGTGTTTTCTTCAGTTTTTATATAATATCATTTATACTTAAAAATGTCAGACATAAATTATTTTTTATTGGAGTGATTCTGTCTATTTTGTGATTTCAATATTTTTCATAGTTTATAAAGGAAAATCATTGGCATTTTTTAGTAAATATTTTAAAAGAGATGGAGGCTGAATACCGTCTTTAAATTTGTAGGGTCAGTTTAGGATAAATGGGGTTACATGACAATATTTTTCTCAGAATTTTACGTTGGTGTCACTGATATGCAGGTTGCAAAATAATGTTGCATATGCAACTGGTGCATTTATAAACTTCAAATTAACTATAATTAATATACATATGTACTTGAAAGTACAAATCACGACATTACAAACGTGCCTTCGTTTGAAAAATTCCGTTCACGCGTTTTCATAATACTTAACTTCCAAAATACGGCTTTTCTGATATTTTCCCAAATTTTTCAGATTTTATAATGATTATATCTGAAAAAATTTTTTTTTTTTCTCGCCAACTACAAGATGATTCATTCATTCATATAAATTGTCAAGGCTATCGGCAATGTCGACCTTTTTTATTCGAAAAACCGTTCGTTCGGTTTGACATGGAATGGACGATATACATACAAACAAAAAACATACATATCGTCATCAGAAACGAAAAAGGTACACTGCATCAAAATACACATCCTGACAAATGTTTAGCGACTTACTTCCAATCGGCAATTTTGTTCCCTGAATAATTCCCTTGTTGGAAAAAATTCCCCCTATCGTGAATTATTTTGGTGTGTGGAATTTTTTCCCTTTTCACTTCGATTTGTTCATCACTTCATTTTTGCTAGCGAACAGAACGGACTCATCGTGAAAGTGTTTATTTTTATAAAACTAAAAATATATTTATTTTACAGGAGTGGATCAATTAGACAGAGCCAGCTGCATGTGTTCTATATGGAACTAACAGTCAGGGCTCCAGAGGGTATCCGCCATTGTATACAAATGTTGGTATGATATATGGGATACATATGTATACGTATATACGAGGTATGTTCAAAACATATCGCGAATTTTTAATTTCCGCGGGCTACGTGTATTTGATTTTTGATATTTTTGTAGCGTTATGTTGGTACTCATGTCCCTTACTTATGCTGACAAGGTCGGCCATTTTGAATGTTTAGTTAATTTTTGACAGCTGTTGTGCTTGGATGTGTTTTAACTTGTCTTCGATTTTTATCTATTTCAGAAAATTGATCAAATTTTGTGTGAAAAAACAAAATAAAGTGCGCTGTCGCATTCCGAAGGTTGACTGTGGCATATGGTGAAGCTACCCAAAGCAACGTTTATCGGTGGTACAAAATGTTGTTAGAGGGCCGAGAAGATGCGAAGGACGAACAGCGTGCCGGACGCCCGTTTTTTTTTGCTCACAGTTTTCTTTGATTGCAGGGGCGTGGTGCATTGAGTTCTTGCCACAGGGTAGTACGGTCTATAAAGAATATTACCTGCAAGTTAAGCACAAATTGCGCGAAGCAATCCGCCAAAAACGCCCGGATTTGTGGTAGAACAAAAACTGGCTTTTGCACCATGATAACGCCCCTGCACCAAAAACAACACAGTAATGGTGCCAGCCACCGTATTCCCCCGACCTAGCCCCCTGTGACTATTTTTTTGTTCCCAAAACTGAAAAGGTACATGAAGGGACGACGCTACGCCACGATTGGGGAGATAAAGACGGCATCGAAGAAGGAGCTGAACAAGATCACAAAAAATGTTTATTTGAATGCTTCGAGGATTGGAAAAAACTTTTGGCAGAAGTGTATTATATCCGAGGGGAATTACTTTGAAGGGGGAAAAAATAGATATTCATGAATAATTAAATAGTTTTTGAAAAATACAAAATTCGCGATATTTTTTGAACATAGCTCGTATATTCTCACCTAATAACCACAATTTGCTTCCACTTTATAAATAGTCTTGTTCCATTACGTTTCTGAAATAACTCATACTCCACACAAAGGAATCGTGACAAGCTCCGTCATATGTCCTATTAACGTGTCGTATCCTCAGTTTACTATCGTTTATCTTTGAAACATATATTTGATTAAATAGGCAAAATATAAAATAAAATGGGGGGCATTCGATTGTCTCATTTAGCTAAACTATCCTTTTCTGTTAAAGTACAGGTGCTTATTTGTCTGTGGTGATAAGATTTTCACGTTTCAATACATCCAAGGACACCGGGTATTCCAAATTTAGTGCATAAATCTTGCGCTATAACATTTCCTTCCTCTTGAGTTCGATAAGTTATCCACTTGCGACAAATTCTCGATTCTAATGGAATCAAAACATGGGAGAGTACTTCACTGACTGTCGACTTCAAGATCTCTGCCAATTCCTTTCTGATAAGCACCATCTGCAAAGAACTGTAGACAGGCACTCAGTTTTACCATTAGAGTAATCGCAATTTTTTTTTTGTTAGTACAGGGTTATAATTTTTTTAGTACATTTAAGAGATATGTAAAAACCGCCTTGTTTACCCTGTAATGTTGAACAAATCTAAAAAACAATTTAGACAAAAAAACGTATGCTACTAAGGACAATTACAGTACAGGCAACTACAAAGGATATGATGCACCTCTCAAACGTCACCGCTCGTTGTTCTATACCCCCTTCTTGTTCCTCTAATAGAAGAATAATTCTTTTTTAAACATTTAAGTAATATTTTAACCTTAACTTTGAAAAACAAAATGCTTTTCAACTCTTCTTCTTGTTTTTTACGCTCACTGTGCACTGATAATTTATTAATTTTGAACAGCTGTTCGTTTTCGGTACATCATACAGATTCGAAGTGAACAACTGTTCCCTAATATTCACTACCCGTGAAGTGAATAAATCTAGGGAACAAATATTCCACTTATTATTCTCGATAGGAGTGATTAATTTGTCTTTGGAAATGTCTTCTTATATTAATTTGTCTTTGCATATATGTATGTATATACCAGAGACAAATTAATACAACCATACAATTAAAGGAAAAGAAGTAACTGGATTAAAAGTTGTCTAGAGATGTTCAATATTTTTTCTTTTATCCCATCGGAAATATTGTTGTTATTGTTGAGAACTGTAATTTGTCACATCGACTCAAACTGATTGTGGTTGTTTTTTTTCATTGCGTCTTCATTCATCCGTTATACATATATGTAAATTTGTTCTTATTTTCAGAGTATGGAATGCGAATGAAGACGAATGAAATTCATAAAATTTTTGTTCAATTTATCCAAAACCAAAGTGTTTGTTTCTGTGTATAAATAAATATAAAAAATACCATTTCCAAGCGAAAACGAAGAATAACCACAGCTAGCAAGCGAGTGATCGAACATCATCATCAAGTCAATGTTATCAAAGAATGAGATAGAAAGATGATTGATTGGAAGGAAGAAACACAAAGAAACAACTGGAACAGGCAACCGAATTGAAATACATAACGCATTTTATGCCATATCATCAATCAATAAATTGGTTGCATTTAATAATTAAATATTTTAATAGGGAGTTGCTTCTACAAGATAAATAGATATATGATGTGTTTGTTTGCATGTATATAATGTTACAAATACGCCGTGCCGTGTATATAATGTACATACATTTATAAATATTCAAAGTTTCAGTTTCCTGGTAGTGAAAGAATTGTTTTTTTGCTTTAGCTAAAAGTTTTACAATAACTAATGAAAATTTGATAGGTCTGCAGTTTCTTCCAGCCAAAGAGTATCTAATTAATGCATATGGTGGTTTTCTGTTGTTTTTGTGTTTACCATGTAATTTCGGTTGTCCGGTCTATTAGGAACAAATTCGAAATGTCTACCAAAATGTTTGTGGTGTAGGTTGGTAATAATAATATAAAAATACAACAAAATATCGCCGACACATTCGATTCGATTGTACAACATTTACTAAAAAAGTTTGCAGACAGAAAAATAATGTTTTTTAGAAAATTCGATGTTTTTGATATGCATGGAATGTTTTAAACATTATATATGTTTGACTAAATACGTTTTATTTTAAAATTAATAAATTTTTCAAATGATGGTCCACTGCCCATTGGGAGCAGTAGCAATAATATTAAAACAATCCTATAATCCGTCAGTGTTTTTAATTTTATTTTTTGGACCTTTAGATAATTCCAAACAATCGGAAAACGCTAATCTCAAAAAAGAAGCTTTTCTTCAAAAAAAAGAGTAAATATTCTACCGGTTTTTTGTTTTCCTTCATCAGGCTTCTCTTCCAAAAGTCGTCCATTTCTTCTGCTTCCTTGGACATATCGTCGCTTGGATGACCAACCGACGTAACTGACCATTTTTCAGAAATTGAGTTAAGGCCGCCATTCGATTTGTCTAGTCAAAGTACAACGTGTGTATACATTTTGTGCATATATATATTACCGTTTTCTCAAAAAACGGTAAATGATTTTAGACGTAACTGACACAATGCCAAAAAAAATGTTCACCAAGAGACGTAAGTTCAATATGTCACTTAATATTTCGTTTTTTCCGAAATGTTTGTTCATTATTGCAAAATGTTATGGAGTACTTGCTGGACCCAGCCCACTCGTTGCCCATTTTTGGACCGATTGCGTTCGAAACGGGATCACGGTCCAGTCCCAATCATCAGATAACGACAGTAGGAATTTCGATAATCCATTCGTAGGTAGTTACAGTAGGAATCACTAAGAAAATAATAAGATGCGCGGGGCCACGCCTCCTCAATAAATAACTAATATAGCCTATGTCACCCGCTAGGATAATCTAAAGATTACAGTATTTATCCCTTTTCCGTTATGCGCCTCTAAATGCCATTAAACCACAACTATACACCATTTAATCGTTTTTGCATCACAGTGCCACTATAAGTATGTATTAAGAGAAAAACATACTGTATATTCCAAAAGCTAAATTCGCACCCTTAGCCATACTCTACCATATTTAACCCCTTTTGCCATATCGTACCATATTTTACCATTTAGCACTACGGTACCATATTTAACCCTTTTTGCCCCACTGTGCCATATTTAACACATTTTTGACCCACTGTTCCATATCCAACATAGTTTTGTCCCACTGCACAATATTTATCATTTTTCCACCATTTTTGCCTAAAAAACTCCTTGTGTCTAGTCTACGTTCCAATGGCTACCCTCAAGCCAAATTAGGCGATTCAAGCTCTTGCCATTTGGACTTGGCTTTGGTGCCATATATATCCCTTTTTGTCCTAATGTGCGCGTAAATTTTTTAATTTCAAAAAATTGTGATTCATACCGAATCTTCGCCCTAGGCGCTACCCTCACGAGAAATGTTGCAATTCTAGCTCCAGCCGTTTGGATTTGGCTGTGATACCATATTTTTTTCTTTTTTACCCATTATGCGCCCAAAATTTCGAAAAACCCTTCCATATTGCACGTCTATATAGCAAGGACTACCATCGTACCAAATTTCATGACTCTAGCTTTAGCCTTTTGGGCTGGGCGGTGATCAGTCGTAACTGACATTAAGTATAATTTTTTTTCCCACAAAGTGACGTATCTGCATTGTTTATGAAAAACATACATTATAATTAAACTTTTTTATTTTTTTGTTAATAATATTGAAAAAGATGGAGTTAAGTATACAATAAGAAAAGCAAACTGGAAATATAATAAATATTACGCCGTGGGGAAGAATGGACATTATCTCAAAAACAGAAAAACTGCTCTCCTGAACAACTTTGAAAATGTCAGTTACTGCAGTTGGTCATCCAAGCGATGATATTAGACGTTAAAATTTCTGAAATATGTAATTTTATTACAAAAATTAAAAATACTTCACTGAAATGAAAATCTGACCAGAAAATCATTTAAATGCAGCGGCTGAAAATACTAGAATTATTTTACATAATATATTCCAAATAACTTGGGGAGTTTCTGAGATAATTTTGGGCGTGAAATATAAAATTGTCTAGCGTCAACTCTGGTTAAAATGTATACACAGAAAAGGTGCCTATCGACATCTATTTTACATTTTTAACAACGTGCAACGACATCTCTTGGATATTGCGAACAATTTATTGTTGTATCTTGGTATTTATATCTTTGGTACAACCCTGCGTATTTTTGCCATTTTGGTTGTCAAATTGAACTGACAGATAGACGTCAGTGACAGAGTGAGCACAACAACAACAATTCAACAACAAACTCGGAATTTTGTTTGTTAAATAACAAAAGTTAGTGAAGAAAAATAAAAATGTCATAAAATCTCGATTTTGATTTTTGTTATCTTAATGTGACACCCTCCGGTGGTACTGGCCAAGGTACCTCATCGAAGAGAAGACGTAAAAAGTGCAGTAGTTTGAGATGTGATGTGGCAGTTGCAGTAGCAGCTAAATTCTTGCTAAATTTGAACGAGCAACTGTGGTCAATATTAATATTTATTAGAAAATTAAAGCCGTAATTGATATTTAATAACGAATGTACAATATGCCGCCATAGAGTGATGAAGGAAGTATTTAATTTTATAATCTTACTCTGTTTCTGTTCGCATATCTGTGTATTCCAAGGGATTTTCAGGAAGAATACTAGAAAAAGATTTGTAAATAAAAATTTAAAAAATTTATTTATACTGATATGTTTCTTACTAACCCAAAGGACATATCCATCTCGTCATTAAAATTAATGTCGAAGATTATCGATGGAAAACTGACACTAAATTAGAAAAAGGACATAAATATTCATTGCTTCCAATACTGGAGTTACTTACTCTAGAGGTGGCGTTTGACACAGATCAGACACAACAAATGGTATTGCATTAGTCAATAGCACGCTCTTTTTTGCTCCTCTGACAATATCCGAGGGCAAAAAATTATCGTCGCAGATGAACTGACCGCTTTCTAATGCAATACCACTAGCCTGACACCACTTCCATCGGAGCTCTCCATCTTTCGGTATTTTGAAAAACGATCCATTTCCATGGTCATCACGTTTGTCACAAATGCGACACTTGCGCATTTTTTCTTATTAGAAAAGTATATATTATTTAAAATAAAAACAAACACACAAAATAATTTTAAAACAACAATAATTTTTTATTGTTTTCTCCACTTTATATTATATTTTTTCACTCAGTCTTATTTTTTTCACTTCCTATTACTTTTTTCCAATTTCAATTTAAACTCATACGTTTCCTTTTTTCGCTCTCCACTGCTGTCAAAAAATGTAAACAAACATTTGGAATGTAAACAATGAGATTGACAACCAAAATGCTGTCAAACACGCCAAAATAAAAAAATTGTAATCAGCTGTTAGCTTGAGACTACCTTTACAATTATTGTATCATGCGACGTCTATAGTATTCAATTGTCATTGTATCGAGGACTGATCGAAGAAATTATATTTATTTTACACATGGTCGGGAATGCCCCTTTTTACCACTTATCAGTAAGAATTTTATCATCTTGCTGGGTGTATGATTGCATTATTGTGCTGTTAGTACGGATTACACTGTCGTTGGCGTGGTTGCTTTGTTATAAACGCATACATACACACACATATACATTTTGGAAAGAAAGAACTTGTTGATATTGCAAATACTTTTTTGGAAATGTCGAATAATGCTAATAAAAAAGTTGTCAACAATAAAGCTGAGGTTTCCGGCTATTACACCTCAGATAAAATGTTTCAACATTTGTGGATAATAAATAGTGATACTCTTTACAATTTATATTACTGTAATTATGATGATACTAGATCTACTCAATCCGATTTTGAAGATTTGGTCGGAAATGGATGGTGCTTAAAACTGAAATATGAGCCCAATAGACGGTTCATGTCCCTCTCTTTAACCTTGACCGCTAACAGGAAGAAAGCGGTTGTCAAGATCATGTTTAGCATTGCTGCAGTTCAAGAGAATGATGGAACCCTAAACACAATTAAAACTGATTCGCCATTTGATTTTGTAAAACAGTGCACATTCACAAAGGAAAATTTTATCTCTAAAGGCAGCGATGGATTTCCATTGATCATTCTCTGTAGAATGGATATAGTTGATTCAACAATAAGTGCAATAATCTCTTCGGCTGCTAAGGGATCTGTGTTGGCAGACGATTTGGGTCAGCTATTTAATAGTGGCCAGCACTGCGACGTAACCCTTGATGTGTGCGGATCAGTATTTAAGGCACACAAGGCCATATTGTCCGCTCGCAGTAAAGTTTTCGCCGCTATGTTCGAACATAAAATGACTGAGAATAAATCGAGTCGAGTCTCAATAACCGATTTTAAACAGGACATTATTCAGGAATTGTTGCGTTTCATTTATACGGGAGGAGCACCAAAATTAAATGTCTTGGCCCCCGAACTATTGGCAGCAGCAGATAAATACGATCTTCAGGAGTTGAAGCGTATGTGTACATTTGCTTTAATTGAAAATACTAATGTTGGCACAGCATCAGCTTTTTTAGTACTCGCCGATCGTTACAATGTACCCGAATTGAAGGCACATGTAGTGAAATACATAAATTCCAATGCAGCCCTAGTGACAGCGACTGAGGGATGGCAAAACCTTCGCTCGACGCATGCAAATCTTATATTTGACATATATGAAGGACTAGCTCCGAAATTGACAAACTTAAAAATTACATAAATAGTTGTAAATAAATGATATAATATGAATACATATGTATGTACATATTTTTGGTTTTATTATAGAAAGGGCGTATGACAATTTTTTTTTTTTGGAAACCGATATTAGTCTTGTTTTTGTTACAAGCTAGCGATTTGCAACGAAAATAACTGGCTTCCACTAATAAGCAGTAAATGGCGGATTTCCACTATCTGGTAGCAATGGTGTCATGGGTTGCGAAGAAAGAACAGTGCGAAACAGACAAAAAATTCGTGAAATGTATTTATAAAACATACGTTTACTATTCTATGTTCAATTGTTTACACTATTTTTGCAAATATTAAAATATTTTTTTCTTTTTTGTTGTTCTTCCCATTAATTCACAATAATTGACAACAATCTCTCCAAAAATGAGATGGCATACTGCGAAATATAGGATTCCCAATCTGGCAACACCACTCGATTAAGACAGGAACTCAAACACCAAAATTCGTCGGGAACTAATAATGCTTAAAAGTGCTTAGCTCCCCATATGAATTAAGCACGTATAGTGTAAAGAAAACACACCTATTATTACATATTCTGATAGAGTAATTTGAAATACATACATACAGTATTGGCCATAACTAATTTCATTGGTATTTAAATATTTTGTTTAATATTAGTTTGTATGAAATGTATAACTATGCTATTCAACCCTACAAACATTTATGAACAGAACTGAAGCAACCCCTCTGGGTAAAACAATAAAACGTTCAAAATATATATTTGTTCGCGTATCCGTTACTACGAGCGAAAAACACATCTGTTAGGCCTTGAGGATATTAAATCATGTATAACATCCTGCGAAGTTCCTTCCCTGGCTATTTTTATGTCTTTAAACAGGTAATTTTTTGACCTTTTTAATTGTCTACATTGATTTTCATGTTAACAATCACCCATAAGTTCTCAATAGGGTTGAGCTGTTAAGCAGGCCCACGACAATCGGAACGACCGAGTGAGGCCAGGGATTGCCACCACAGCGAAAGCTGCATCATCAACACGTTTTTCCCCAGGGAAAACGCGTTGGATACAGCAGAACTATTACAACAATAACGATGGTACAGTACCTGGAAGATGTAACTTCTGTGGTGTATATTTGTCTGTTGTACATATTCTTGTCGAATGTAGTATTTCTGCCATTGATTTGCTATTGACAAGATTCTTGATTTTTCATTGCAGAAAATGGTGCCTCGAATACGGAGTGTTTTAAAAATTTTTATATTCGTGATGTTTAGACCAAAATCTTTAATGTTCGCTTTTATTACTTACTAATCATTATTTCCTTAAATTATATCATTTCTAGAGCCCGACCGAAGACGGATTTTAAGGCCGAAACCGTAGCCGAACTTCGGCTACATTTACAACCTTCGGCCGAAGCCGAATGTTTTATATTTGTTTACTTTACAGCAAAAAATTATGTTTTTAATCAGTTTATGTCTAATGCTTAGTATTTATTAACTTAGCACATAAATTAAAACATGAATGTTATAATGACAAAGAAAGTATTTTTTCTACATTAAGACCTTGTATACTATTTCCTTAATTTGAATACAGCTGCGCAGCAGCATAAACAACTGTTTTCTAGCACACTTGGGTACAAGTACTTTTCTGCCACCATTTCCAAATTTTTGAAACATCTCGAGTTACAGTATTAACAAATTTTAATGATTCTTGGACTCAATGGCTCTATTCGTACTACTTTTACAAGAATGCTTTCACTAGTTGGAGAGCTTTTATGTGAGGAACTGAGTTATGTTTTTCTTTGTCCTTCTTCCTTTGGTGTCCTTTCTCAAACTATTTTTGTAGTATTGTTCACTTCTGTACTCTTCTATGAAGATTTCATAATAGAATTTTCTTTAAAAAGTCATATAACTCTATTTTGTTTGTACTTCTTGAACAAAAAATAGGCAAACTTCGGCTGATTTTGTGGCCGAATGTCGAGTTTTGGCCGTAGCCGAAGCCGAACATTCGGTCGGGCTCTAATCATTTCTGTTGAATCGATTAAACTAAATTTAAATAAAACTAGCTGACCCCAGCAGACGTTGTCCTGCCCGTTCTGTTTGGGATGTATTGGTTTGTTATTCATTTATATTTCGTTAACAAATGCATATATCCCGAGTTTCAGGAAAAAATCATCAACAAAATGTTGATTGACCATAAGTCCATTATAGCGCCATCTACCGGTTAGAATTATACATAAAAACTATTATCAAGGCAAACCTCACATACATTTTAAATTTCAGGCAAATCGCTCTGGAAATGCGAATTTTGCAAATATCTTGAACACTTCACCATTTATCACGGTGAAAGTAATTCTAAAACACAGATGACCCCAAACTGAACCTATTGTCAAATTTTTAGCACATTCGCTCTTATGGTTTCGGAGAACATGCGTTACTAACAAACGTACAAAGGATTTTATATATAAAGAAGATAATTTAAATAAATTAAAAATATGAAATAATTGCCTGAGGGGATGCTTTAGTTATGGCCAATACTGTACATCCTTTCTGAAAACATCGCTACGTCCATAAATAAAATTGTTATAGGCATTTTAAAAAAGCCCTAACTGATTCAAAATCAAGAAAGAAAAGGCCTAATCTCTTTGCACTTTAAATATTCATATTTTACAGGTTTGGCTGATTTAGTTGCTGCGATATTTTTTAAGGATCATTAGATCTTTGATACTTTTTAATAAACTTACTCGTAAAAAAAACCGTCACCATTCCCGATTTCAAAATAAATTTGCATATCGATTCTCAGCAAACAATTTACATTTGGCGAAAAAAAAATACGAAAAAAATTTCCAGGTGTTATTAGCATCTGAAATTTGAGAAAATTGGAAAATGTTCTCAAAAGGCGTACGTTTCGAATGACGTATTTTCATAACGCGTGGACGAATTTCCACAATTGAGGGCACATTTTAAACGTCGTTAGTTCTTCTTTATATGACAAGGATTAATTTTCCTGTCTTTAACATTTCTAAATGCATCTGAAAATTTAATTTGAATTTTACACATGAATGACACTTAACTTAAAATCCTGTAAGAAATATAGGCTTGTAGCTCCATAAATTCTAAACGGAAGGGGAAAATTTAAGATGGTGTTATTTTTCTTAAAATATTTATTATAAATTTCCTAAGTTGCGAATATTGAGTTAGGTATACATATTTTAAAAACGCCTTTGTGGATTTATACAAATTAGAGCTCTTCTTAAAGGTATTGATTACGAAATCCTAGATATATGCGAACATTATATAGCCTTAATGTAATTTTACCCCCACAAATAATGTATATGCTGGCTCATACGTTACTCATGCCCCATGTACTATATGGTGCTACTAAGCTTACCGCATGTTTTCGTGGTATTTGTTGTATGTTTGGGCGCTGCAGACGTGATTACTTACATTTCAGTTCGCAGTTCTTCAAAATAGAAGTCCCTATTTCTTCTTCAAATTGCTAAAACAAAGCTTCTCAAATGGTGGTCCGCGGCCTACTGGGGGCATTAATTTTGATTGAAAATAATCTGCATGGCTATTTTTTTTTAATTCGAATCAAAGTCTGGAAATAAATTTAATTTGGAATTACATAGGTCCACTGATATAATTCAGCGCCCATTCTAATATTAGTTAAAAATCAACAAATTTTAAAGTCGGAAAGCATACCAAAAGACGTCTAACAATTATATTTGTCAAAAAACCAACAAACAAAACTGCAAAGTGGCTCATAACAAAAACATATTATGGAATATTTGTACCAACATAACAAATAAATGGAAAAACAAAATCTGAAATTCACTTCACATTTCGCTGGTTGAAAATAATACGTCTAAAATCAAAAATTTTGCAATTAATTTTATGTAATAATGTCTAATGGTTGTTTTGTAATAATGTCTAATGTCTTCAAGATCTTGGAAGTGGGTCGTGACGCAGAACTGGGTAAGAAGCTCTGTGCTAAAACATGCAAAATCGTACAAAAATTTACGTTTCTGAAATCGAAAACGTTTTTAGTTTCTACAGAAAACATAAACCGAAAAATAAATTTCGGTTTAAAACGTTCACAAAATCTGAAGTGAAATTTATGTTTTTCATTTCATTTCATTTATTTCGTACAAACTTGTAATTCAAAGCCGTCTGGCCAATTAAACATAAATTACAATATGCATATAACTAAGCTTTTTAACCATGGGTAAAAAACTACTCATTGGTAAATAATATGTTGATTTGTTTAAACCTAATTAATATATAAGGAATAAATAATATAAATACAGATTGGGTATACAGAAAAGTATTTAGGATAACTAAATAGCTACTCAGTTTGCGAAACAAACAAAAGTAAAATCCTAATATAAGGAAAAATGTATAAAGTGTTCCATAAAATAGAAACATTATTTAACGATTTTTTACGTAGCTTTAATTAAGCGCAATTTTGCATAACAACAAATAAAAATGTTATTGAAAGTGGTGAAGTAGCCTATTGAAGAGTGTAGGGAGCGAAATGCTAAAATTTTTCATGTCATTGGGTAATGAATTGTAAAGTCGTGCTACTCTTACTAGAAACGATTCATTCATTAGGTGGACAACCCTAGGAATAAGCAATTGATTTCTCCTAGTTGAATGGCAAAATACCATCGATTGGCACAAAAAAAGAGGAGACTGACTTTTAATCAGTTTATAAAAAAACAGAAGTAAGCGTAAATTTACAAATGCATCAAAATTACAGCCCAACAATTTCGTTACATAGGGCGTCACATGAACCCGCCGGTTCAGTCCATATACATACCGCGCCACCCTATTTACAGCCAGATGTACTAAATGCATGTTACCATGTATAGTGCCAGAATACACTTCTAAACAGTATAGAACTATGGGTAATAGCAAACCATGTGCCAGCCTCTCTTTAACAAAAAGAGGCAAAGACAAATCGGTACCATAAAGATTTTTTAGCGAAAAATTTATTCTAGAAATTAGCATATTAATATGCTGTCCAAAACTCAATTTATCGTCTAGCTTCACACCCAAGCACTGTAACTCACGGACAAATTCAATATCTATACCATTGTATCTAACGTGGATATTGTTATGGACGCTGGAGGAAAAAAAGAGGGCTTTCGATTTTAATGGATTTACATTAAGCTTGTTAAGCAACATCCACGCATACAGAGTTTCCAAAACCAAGTCAATTTTAGATTGCAGAACCATTGAGCTCCGACAGTCACCTTTAAAAAACAGCTGAATATCATCAGCAAAGGCGTATGGTACACACCAATCCTGTAACTGGGAGAAAAGGTCATTAATAAAGATTATGAAAAGTAGAGGTCCCAGTACTGACCCCTGCGGTACACCACTTTTAACAGGCAGAACACTACTACTCCTACCATCAATACAAACTAATTGGCGTCTACCAGTAAGATAAGAAGTCAACAGAACACACGCACTACTCGAGAACCCATATAAGTTATACAATTTATGCAACAAAGTGGAGTAGTCCACTCTATCAAAGGCTTTCTCAAGATCTAGTGATTTTTAGTAATTTAGACTATAGAAAAGTAAAAAAAAAGGTATGAATAATATTTGAATTAGTCACCCCTATCGCGAATAAATGTTCCCTCAAAATGTGTTCACTTTCCACCAAATTCCAATCGGCAATTTTGTTCCCTGAATAATTCCCTTGTTCGAAAAAATTCCCCCTATCGTGAATTATTTTTGTGTGGAATTTTTTCCCTTTTCACTTCGATTTGTTCACTTTATTTTTGCTAGCGAACAGAACGGACTCATCGTGAAAGTGTTTATTTTTGTTTTCAAACATTGAATAAAACTAAAAAAATATTTATTTTACAGGAGTGGAGCTGTTAGAAAATAACAAAGTAATCTATTTTTAAGAACTCCATTTGTCCGTTCTATAATGTAATGTTCTATAATGACATTTACAATGGACATAATTAAATTTCTGCTTGACAGAGCCAGCTGCAGGATTTCTATATGGAACTAACAGTCAGGGTACATGTGGGTATCCGCCATAGTCTACAAATGTTGGTATGATATATGGCATACATATGTATACGTATATACATTCTCACCTACATAATAACCACAATTTGCTTCCACTTTATAAATAGTCTTGTTCCATTACATTTCTGAAATAACTCGTACTCCAGAAAAGTAAAAAAAAAGGTATGAATAATATTTGAATTAGTCACCCCTATCGCGAATAAATGTTCCCTCAAAATGTGTTCACTTTCCACCAAATTCCAATCGGCAATTTTGTTCCCTGAGTAATTCCCTTGTTCGAAAAAATTCCCCCTATCGTGAATTATTTTTGTGTGTGGAATTTTTTCCCTTTTCACTTCGATTTGTTCACTTTATTTTTGCTAGCGAACAGAACGGACTCATCGTGAAAGTGTTTATTTTTGTTTTCAAACATTGAATAAAACTAAAAAAATATTTATTTTACAGGAGTGGAGCTGTTAGAAAATAACAAAGTAATCTATTTTTAAGAACTCCATTTGTCCGTTCTATAATGTAATGTTCTATAATGACATTTACAATGGACATAATTAAATTTCTGCTTGACAGAGCCAGCTGCAGGATTTCTATATGGAACTAACAGTCAGGGTACATGTGGGTATCCGCCATAGTCTACAAATGTTGGTATTATATATGGCATACATATGTATACGTATATACATTCTCACCTACATAATAACCACAATTTGCTTCCACTTTATAAATAGTCTTGTTCCATTACATTTCTGAAATAACTCGTACTCCAGAAAAGTAAAAAAAAAGGTATGAATAATATTTGAATTAGTCACCCCTATCGCGAATAAATGTTCCCTCAAAATGTGTTCACTTTCCACCAAATTCCAATCGGCAATTTTGTTCCCTGAGTAATTCCCTTGTTCGAAAAAATTCCCCCTATCGTGAATTATTTTTGTGTGTGGAATTTTTTCCCTTTTCACTTCGATTTGTTCACTTTATTTTTGCTAGCGAACAGAACGGACTCATCGTGAAAGTGTTTATTTTTGTTTTCAAACATTGAATAAAACTAAAAAAATATTTATTTTACAGGAGTGAAGCTGTTAGAAAATAACAAAGTAATCTATTTTTAAGAACTCCATTTGTCCGTTCTATAATAGGCGTGTTTTCGTTACACCATAAGTGCTTAATTTGTATGGGGAGCTAAGCACTTTTAAGCACTATTAGTTCCCGATGAAGTTTGGTGCTTGTGTTCATGTCTTAATCGAGTATGATGTTGCCAGATTGGGCACCCTATATTTAGCAATATGGCATCCCATTTTTGGAGAGATTTTATCAATTATTGTGAATTAACGGGAAGAAGAAGAACAAAAATGGAAAATTATTTTAATATTTGCAAAAAAATGTGTAAACAATTGAACACAGAATAGTAAATATATGTTTTATAAATACTTTTCACGATTTTTTTGCCTGTTTCGCACTGTTCTGTCTTCGCAACTCATGACACCATTGCTACCAGATAGTGAAAATCCGCCACTTATTGCTTATGTGCCAGTTAGTGGAAGTCAGTTGTTTTCGTTGCAAAGTGCTAAACTAAAAGTGCTAGCTTGTAACCAAAACATGCCTAATGTAATGTTCTATAATGACATTTACAATGGACATAATTAAATTTCTGCTTGACAGAGCCAGCTGCAGGATTTCTATATGGAACTAACAGTCGGGGTACATGTGGGTATCCGCCATCGTCTACAAATGTTGGTATGATATATGGCATACATATGTATACGTATATACATTCTCACCTACATAATAACCACAATTTGCTTCCACTTTATAAATAGTCTTGTTCCATTACATTTCTGAAATAACTCGTACTCCACACAAAGGATATGTCCTATTAACGTGTCATATCCTCAGTTTACTATCGTTTATCTTTGAAACATATATTTGATTAAATCGGGAAAATATAAAATTAAATGGCGGGCGTACGATTGTTTCATTTAGCTAAACTATCCTTTTCTGTTAAAGTACAGGTGCTTATTTGTCTGTGGTGATAAGATTTTCATGTTTCAATACATCCAAGGACACCGGGTATTCCAAATTTAGTGCATAAATCTTGTGCTATAACATTCCCTTCCTCTTGAGTTCGATAACTTATCCACTTGCGACAAATTCTCGATTCTAATGGAATCAAAACATGGGAGAGTACTTCACTGACTGTGCCATGCCGACTTCAGGATCTCTGCCAAATCCTTTCTGATACCCACCATCTGCAAAGAACTGTAGACAAGCACTCAGTTTTAGAATTGGAGTAATCGCAAATGTTTTTTTGTTAGTACAGGGTCAGAATTTTTTTATTACATTCAAGAGGTATGTAAAAACCGCCTTGTTTACCCTGTAATGTTGAACAAATCTAAAAAAAACAATTTAGACAAAAAAACGTATGCTACTAAGGACAATTACAGTGCAGGCAACTACAAATGATTTGATGCATCTCTCAAACTTCACCGTTCGTTGTTCTATACCCCCTTCTTGTTCATAGAAGAATAATTCTTTTTTAAACATTTAAGTAATATTTTAACCTTAAGTTTGAAAAACAAAATGCTTTTCAACTCTTCTTCTTGTTTTGTACGCTCACTGTGCACTAATTTATTAACTTTGAACAGGGAACAAAATGTTCCCTAATATTCACCCTTATCGGGAATAAAATTCCACGCGGAATTTGTTCCCTTTTCAATGTGCAATTTAGGGAACAGGGAGCAAATTCCGTGTGGAATTCTATTCCCGATAAGGGTGATTAACGATAGTATATTCCACTTCCCGTGAAGTGAAGAAATATAGGGAACAAATATTCCACTTATTATTCGCGATAGGGGTGACTATCAAAAATGGCGAATTTATTAACGAAATTCAAAAGGGCATAACAATTTCCTTTTTCATAGTTAAAAATTCATATTTCACGCAATGTTCACAAACCATTTCATTTCATTTTATAAATTATGTTTGTGTGATTATATATACGTTATTATGTTCAGGTATTATCATGAAAATCCCGTTTTTCTAACGACTGCATTTTTCATTTTATTTAGTTATTTGCTTCTCCTATAAAATTTTTAAATGTGGTGATAGGCCCTTTTTCGTTTCTGACGACGATATGTATGTATATTCAAAAACAATTTACAACGAAGATATATCATCCCGGAGCGAGTATCTGGTACGAACGAATATGAATTTGATTCTAACGAGTGAGGTTTTTCGCGGATTATATATTCCCCAATTTTTGTAATTGTCTCACTTAAAAAATTAATATTAATCGATAAGTTCAAAAAAAGTTTAAGAAATGTTCGCGAAAAACTGTTTTTTCGCGTGTGACAGTTCATTCCTATTCGCCCGGAAGGAATGTCTTCTTATATTAATTTGTCTTTGGAAATGTCTTCTTATATTAATTTGTCTTTGGAAATGTCTTCTTATATAAATTTGTCTTTGCATATACATACATACATATGTATATACCAAAGACAAATTAATACAACCATACAATTAAAGGAAAAGACGTAACTGGAATAAAAGTTGATGCGAACATGGTTCGCAAGTGAGTCCTGATCGTCCGCAGATTATCACAATGAACAATAAAGTCCACTTCTACAAAATTTTTATGAATATGTATCCCAAAAAATACTTATCGAACAAAAAAATATTTTGCGGCGTAATTTTAGTTTTTGTCTGCTTTTTGAAGTTTATTTTCATCTATAAATTCAGAAACAGAAAAGGCTATGACCCATCGGGAAAATTGCTTGAAGTATTCTCCTGAAATTAGCTCCTCTAAATGTTGTTATAGAGATAAATAGCAAATTGAAAGACCTTCAGGTTCTAAAAAAATCTTGCCAGTTCCATACATTTTACAATAATTTGCCTTCCACAATCTTAAATTTTAAAAATGCCCTGTCTTGCATATGTTGCTAGTATTTATATTTTGTTTCCTTCAATAATTAATCCATGGACAGCCTTATTGTATCACGTTTTTACTTTAACCTCACATTTAATTTTTAACTTCTACCAAAAAGCTCTTTCTCACGATTTTGTTGAAAAAAATAAATAACAAAAAACCCTAGAATTTGTCGTCTCTTTTAATAAAAGTCAATACTTTTCAACACAAAAATCCACTATTTTAAAGTTTTATTCAGGTTTTTCATTCTCCTGTAAGGTAACAAACAAAATGCGGCCTTTCTATATTAAGCCATCGATATAGATTTTACGATTTAAATTCTTCCGAAGAAACGCATGCAGTTTTCGAAATTTCCAGTCGATATCGTAAAGCCATTTAAATTTTTGTTAAGAAAAACTGAACATTTGAATTAATTAAAAACTATCCAGATAAGCTGTATAAGAATGTATTTAAACAATCTATTTGAATTCGACAGAAGCTTATACTATTTTAACGATAATAAAAAAACATTTCGCTAAATTACGAATTTAGATGAAAACGTCGTACGTCCGTTAACGAAAAAAAGGCAATTACAGTGATTCGTGATTCGCAAAAAGGGAACACCCGAACAGGATTTTCACTTTCGATAATCGAAGAACAACACATTTTAAAGTTCTAAATATTATTTATTTTATTTACGTTTGAACTAACTGTTGATTTCTCTTATTTGTTGATTTGTTTATGTAAAGTGTGATTTATTTTGTGTTTTAACTTTATTCTTTAGTCATTAGTTGTCTAGAGATGTTCAATATTTTTTCTTTTATCCCATCGGAAATATTGTTGTTATTGTTGAGAACTGTAATTTGTCGCATCGACTCAAACTGATTGTGGTTGTTTTTTTTCATTGCGTCTTCATTCATCCGTTATACATATATGTAAATTTGTTCTTATTTTCAGAGTATGGAATGCGAATGAAGACGAATAAAATTCATAAAATTTTTGTTCAATTTATCCAAAATCAAAGTGTTTGTTTCTGTGTATAAATAAATATAAAAAATACCATTTCCAAGCGAAAACGAAGAATAACCACAGCTTGCAAGCGAGCGATCATCGAACATAATCATCAAGTCAATGTTATCAAAGAATGAGATAGAAAGATGATTGATTGGAAGGAAGAAACACAAAGAAACAACTGGAACAGGCAACCGAATTGAAATACATAACGCATTTTATGCCATATCATCATCAATAAATTGGTTGCATTTAATAATTAAATATTTTAATAGGGAGTTGCTTCTACAAGATAAATAGATATATGATGTGTTTGTTTGTATGTATATAATGTTACAAATACGCCGTGCCGTGTATATAATGTACATTTATAAATATTCAAAGTTTCAGTTTCCTGGTAGTGAAAGAGTTGTTTTTTTGCTTTAGCTAAAAGTTTTACAATAACTAATGAAAATTTGATAGGTCTGCAGTTTCTTCCAGCCAAAGAGTATCTAATTAATGCATATGGTGGTTTTCTGTTGTTTTTGTGTTTACCATGTAATTTCGGTTCTGTCCGTTCTATTAGGAACAAATTCGAAATGTCTACCAAAATGTTTGTGGTGTAGGTTGGTAATAATAATAAAAATATACAACAAAATATCGCCGACACATTCGATTCGATTGTACAACATTTACTATATTGTTGATGTTCATAGTTTTGGATGGTTGTTGTTTGTTTAAATAAAACGAGGAATTGTGAGTTAGTAGTGTGTGTGTTAAGTTTTACAGTATGATTTGCTGCGTTTTTTGCATAGCATGGATTTCTCTTAAAATCTTCTTTTCTTGTTGGAGTAGTATATTTATTTGCTTGATTCGCCTTTTGTGGATTATTAAGTTACATGCTTAACTTGAGGAACATTGCTGCACTCTGGGTCCTTCGTCATAACGATCGTCTTCGTCGTACGCCATGCGATGATGCTGCTGGTCTCTGCGTTGTTTAGGATCAAATTCGGACTGTAATAAAATGAATATATAGGAATAGAAATTAACATGAGCCATTGAAATCAATTAATAAATTTCAATCGTTCTTCCGAACGATGTTCTTTTGCAAGATTATGATTATCGATTTCATTCCAAAACGTGTTAAGTCGAAACAGCTAGTTTTCAGGAGAGGCGATAAAAGTTTTATGACATTTTTAAATTTGCATATAATTCCTTTGCAATGCAAATCGAAAGACCTGTACCGTTTTTTTAATAACTTTTGATTGGGTTGACGGAGAAGCAACAAATTTTGACAGAATATAATTTGGAGTATTTAGAATTGAAAAACACAATGTGCATAAAAGCATGGTAATTCAACATACTTTAGAATGAAGGAATCGATATGTATAACACTTTACCCAATCCGTTAATGAACAATCATTTGCTATATGTTTAGTAAATTTGTGGAATCATTTATCCCTTTAATTTATGTTTCGAGTTCCGCAAATTCCGGAAAATAACCATCATTCAATGTTATGTCCCAACTGAGGTCAATGATGGCAAATGTAAGGATGATCTTTATAGTCACCTAGATTATGTTAAGGACTCACACCTGTGTCTCCCAATTCAGTGAATGGGCTCTGGAAAAACTCAATGCAAATCTGTCGTTTTATCGTGAAATGAATCACATTTCTGGCTCAATGGATACCTTAATAACCAAAATTTAAGTATTTGGGCTGATGAGCAACCCGAAGAGTATCTAGAGGATCATTGGTCCATATTTTCTCAAAAATAAGGAAATTCAGAATGCTAACGTCAATGGTAGCCGTTAACGCACCATGTTAACAGAGTATGTGCATTAGGCTGATGACTTTTTGATTTTTTTTCTCAAAAATGATTTCCTGTTGCACGAATGAATGAACTTTTGCCTATTAATGACTAAAATAACGTTTATTCCATTTAAATAACGTCTATTCCATTTGAGAGTAGTCTTCAATTCAATTTCAATTTCACTTATTCAATTCAGTCAGTTTAGTTTAAATGTTTATTTATAGGTTTATTCAGTGCTAAAAAGATTTGTTGTTAATTTTTTTTGTCAATATTTTGTTTATTTAAATTATAAATTTTTATCCGAATTTTTTAAATATTTGAGTAGTTTCAATTCCTCCTTATTTATTGATAGTTTTTATTTTTTATGTCTAAATGTTGTAGCCTATTTAACCATATATGGCCATAAGGCTTGGTTATATTTTTGAATTAAATAAATAAATAAAATAAAATAAAAGTTCATACACATTATTTTTTTGTGAAAAAATTTAATTTTTTTCTTTTTATTAAATCGTATAAATACAAAACGGAAAAAAGTGTCAAGTCTTATAAATTTCACGAAAAGCCACATAACCTATGAACAAAATGATCATATGTATAAATCGATGAACATCTTTCGTTTTTATTTATAATTAAGTGAAGGTATCTCATTTTGAATCGAATGTGTCTCTTTGGAAAAAAACGTTGACGACTTTTTTATGATTCTCATTTTTTCTGATTTTTTTTACAGAAACGTCATTTATGAGCGGTCATTATTTTGAAAGTTTTGAAAACATTTAAAAAATTGCCCAAAATGCTGATAAATAAAAATTTTAAAATCATTTTGTGCGTGTGGTTTTTTTATCGAATCACCTTATACGTATGTAAGATTTTATCTAATCTTAAATATACGGGTCTGTTCTGTAATCACGGCGATTTGATATCACGGTGATTTTAAAATCTCCGGCGACTTAACCACACTTTTGGAGTTCGAAATCACCCGAACATAATTCGAACAATCCTTTTTGGGAGGCTATGTTATTATTCATTCGGGCGATTTCGAACTCCAACAGTGATAGTAAGTTGCCGGTGATTTTAAAATCACCGTGATATCAAATCACCTTGCTACAGAACAGACCCGATAAACTCATCTAAATATGATACAGGGAAAAGAGGTTGTATAAAAGTCATCACCCTAATGTGCATCCTGAAATTCAAGCGCATGGTCTCGATGAGCTCTGGTTTCAACAAGACGGCGCTACGAGCCATACAGCGCGCGAAACAATGACTTCTTGAGAAATAATTTTGGCGAGCACTTAATATTAAGTTCTATTTCATTTATTAATTATAGTAATATACACAAGCTAATATGGCTATATTAGGTACTACACTCATGTAATCAATCATCATGTGATTAAACTGAGAAATAATAACAGGCGTTACACTTAACATGATATAGCTACTGACAAATCGATATGTTATACACAAATCCTCAAATATATATCGTCCCCTCAATTTTTATCGTCCCTTATTGCATTATAAGAATCTACGTAGTCGATTCTTTAGCTGGTAAAGAATTGGTGGAATTCTACTTCCGCAGGTCAAAAGATAAATTGAAAAAAGTGTATTTATGTAGTATGGTACTTTGATCCCATTTATATAGAATTAACGCACTTTTAGACTAATGGAATATCATCTGGCTGTAGCCTTATTATTTCACCACATATTAAAATGACAAGAAATTGAAAACATGGTTTCTCTTGTAAAATATACATATTTATCTTCCAAGAAGTCTAATTTCACAAAAACTTCAAATATGATTTTCCCGAAACTACAAAAAACAAAAAAAAAAAATACTAGCTGACCCCAGCAGACGTTGTCCTGCCCGCCCCGTTTGGGATGTATTGGTTTGTAATTCATCGAGATTTCATTAAAAAATGCAGACATCCCGAGTTTCAGGAAAAAATCATCAAAAAAATTTATATTGACCATATGTCCACTGCAGCGCCATCTGCCGGTTAGGGTCATACATACAAACTATTATCAAGACAAACCACACATACATTTTAAATTGCAGTCAAATCGCTCTGGAAATGCGAATAACTTGACCAATCCGCAATTTATCTCGGTGAAAACAATTCTAAAACACAAATGACCCCAAACTGAATATATTGTTAAATTTTCAGCCCATTCGCTTTTGTAGTTTCGGAGATCATGCGTTACTAACAAACGTACAAAGGATTTTATATATACAATATGTATATCTTATCACCAATAGTAGTAACTACTTATTGCTTAGTATATACCTCGAACTTTTAGCCACATTAGGATCTATTATTAAACGTTGAGTGAAACTTGAAATAAATTAGTTTTGTTTACTTCATAAAAATATCTGACCAAATAGCCCAGTTTAAACAACATAATCAATTAAAAATTACCGCACGGTCATAACAAATATTATTTTTTAGATTTAGATATTAAAACATTTTGTAGTTTTTGTATTCTGCAATTGCAATACGCTGTCCATATACATACATATATAATATATAGACATATACATACGTACATCAGAGCGAAGTTACCGATTTTCAAAGCGTATTTATAATTCTATTATTCATCGATTTTGGTCAGAAAAGCACGAAACTGGAATTGATTGCCTCATAAAGTTTGCTTTTACAATTATTGTAGTTTTTACAAATAAATAGTTGCCGAAAAATCACCCATTTACAACATGCAGAATGTGCATTGTCCCAAAAATTTGCGCGATAAGGCAAAGAAATTAAAATATAGACATTTTTCGGAAATTATTTTTAAATTTAATGCCTATTTCGTTTCTGGAAAAAGTGTTGCCTCGTCGTCGTGAAATACTAGAAAATATTTGTACCGTTTAAGTCGAAATTATGCAGACCCTCGAATTTAACTAAAGTTTCCAGATTTCTAAAATGCATTAGAAAAAGGCAGTTTTCAGGGAAAATGCTGCACTGGTTTTAGAATCGAAATCGATATAAAATCTTAATAAAAAACCTTCACGATTTGTAAGTCATTCTAAAAAAAATTGATCGAAATATTGGAAATACTTACCAATGTGACTTGCTCAGCATCTATTGGAATGTCTACTAGTGGTCTGGGTGGTAAACATTGCTCCAAAGCGGGAATAACGGAACCTGGAATTGACTCGGGGAAGATAACTTCGAACTGAATAATGAGTCGTCCCTTTTCGAGTGGATTCTTGTACAATGGCATACCCTCGTCCATTATACACTTGGTCATTTCGTGTTTAATAACTTCGCCAGGAGGCGAAGTAATCACGAGATCGCGGTCGTCTAATGTTTTGATCACCCGATTAAAACCGCACAATGCCTCGACCAGTTGAATGGGCATCTTCATCATCAAATCTGTGCCGGCGTGAACAAACGTCTGATGTTCTTTTTCATCCAATAAAATAATAATATCACCGGGCTGGGACTCGGGCTCATGGTCACCTTCACCGCTGAAGACAATCTTTTGACCGTCACGCATACCCTTTTCGATGTGCACTTCGAGAACTTTGCGCTCACGCACCGTTTTGCGGCCGTTGCATTGCTTGCAGCGATCTTTCTCCGAAATCATTTCACCAGCACCGGAACACTTGCGACACACTTGTTCAATGTGCTGGACCAAACCGGGGCCGATCTGTTGGATGCGTGTTTCCAAACCGGCTCCCTGACATTGCATACACTTCTCAATAGCTCCCTTCTTGCCACCACGACCCTCGCATTTATCACAGATGACATTCTTCTGCAGGGCCAATTTGCGTGTTGCGCCATTGTACAGCTCTTCCAGCTGCACGGACATCTGATGAACAACATCTTTACCGCGGCGTTCACGACGACGACCCGAAGTAAAACCACCACCAAAGAATTTCTCAAAGAAGTCCATGGGATTACGGAAATCACCAGCTTCGGCACCACCCTTCTTAATTGCTGATTCGCCACCCTCGTCATAAATGGAACGTTTGTCGGGGTCAGACAATACCTCGTAGGCCTGAGAAATAGCTTTGAATTTTTCGCCCTCATTGGGGTTCTTGTCTGGATGGTATTTCAAGGCCAATTTTCTGTATGCCTTCTTCAATTCATCGGGCGTGGCATTGGGTTTGACTCCTAAGAGGTCATAATAACCTGTTTCTTTGACCATTTTGATTTAAAAAATATATGTATGTGTGATGTGGCTATAAAAATTTAATATTAGATGTTTCCAACTTTTAAGTTATTTCTTGCAATAAGGGGTCAGGCAACTGTTTTGCTTTATTCCGCTTGTCTCTGTCTCCTTCTTGTTTATTAATGTTGTACACACAATGATGACAAAGGGATGAAAAGGATCTGAAATGAGAAGAAAAGGTGGCAAACACTCAGTACGTTTCATTCGTGTATATTGCAGTAAAATAGAGTTGCCATTTGAAGAAATGAAAAATACATTTTCACAGAGTTTATTTAGGGCAAAACAGCGTGAGAGAAAGAATACAATCGACAGTAGGTGTGTTTTACAAGCTAACATTTAAATTTGCAAATGTAATTTTATTGATTTCAATATTTGGTTTTAATGTCCGCATCCTATTTTAGGTTTATTTAAATATTTTAATTAAAAAAGAAGAATGTAAAAATGCATATATCAGAATCTCGCTCTGAGTCGATTTAGCCTTGTTCGTCCGTCTGTAAATAAAACCTTGTAATGAAAGTACAGCTCGCAAATATAAATCGATCCTTATGAACTCTTTGGGATAAGAAAGTAGCTTATGTTGTATAATGCTTTAACTTTTCCTGATATAATGCGGCAAGGCGGTCCATTTCTGATATATCTCCCATATAATGGTACCTTCTGTTATTATATTTGGCATATTTTATTCTATTTTGTTTTATCCTAAACCCAATTCAAGAAAAATATTCCAAATCAGTCTGCTATTTTTTTATTTAATTGAAAAATTCATGTTTTGCAAATGCACACGAACAAAAAGCTAATTTCATTTTAAAGAAGGTTTAAAATGGGGTCGAACTAATATAAAAGTTCACACATTTAATAATGGTTTAGAAAAGGATGATATAGTGACCAACAATGGTTGCCATACAAAATACTAATGAATGGTTTACAATGGCATGTTTATAATGTTACCAAAAATAATGGAAAAAGCAAAATACATTTTTGGGATTACATTTTTAACATGTCTTAATTTTTAGTGAAATATCTAGATCATTCCCGTTGTCCATTCTTTATGATCTTATTTATGTATGCATGAAAATGAAATACATTGACATCGCCAAAAATTAAGGTACATGGAGAAATTTTAATTTTAACTTCATTCGATTTTGCATCATTGTATTTAGTTAAAATCTATGACTTGTTCTCATTCATTTCAATAAGATAAAGTTCGAGGTTACATACAGAGTTCAACTGAATTTTTCAGAAGTTCCTGAATACCACAAATTATTTAAGGAAATTTCATAATGTCCGAACAGAATTTTGTTCTGTTTGTATAACGCTTAATAATGTTTGGAACCAGATCGCGTAAAAGTAACATCATAGATCTTGTTAAGATCTGACATTTTGCATATGACAAAAATATTCGGAAGATGCTTAATTAATGCTTAATACCCATTTAATCAAATAAAATACGACTAGTACAAGTTTGAAAAGCAAAGGTCAAATGTAATAAATTTCGTTTTTCCTATTTTTAATATGTATATTATTATGTTATAATCAAATTAAGTTTGTAAACTATTAGTTTTCTATTATATAAGTAGTTCAAAAATTATTTGAAATGAAAGTTCGGACGTCATATATTAGTATACGCGTATTTGGTGCTGTATTTGTGTGCATCATTGGATTTTAAAATGCTTAACAAAAATACATATATGTATATATTTCGAGAAATGTTTCAAATCGATTGATTGAATACCATATCAATATATGTATGTATGTATGTACTATCTACATCCACAGATGGATTTTTCCCTACAAGTGTGTGTGTATAAAGGCCACGAAAATCAAGGTCACCCACCAATCATTGTTCATTATAATATATACTCGTATATGAATGAAGCGATTACTGTATTAACCCTTAAAAGCCCCGTGTATCTTTAAAGATACAACCATTAAAAAAATCCTGCGGCCACGGATTTAGATATATTTTTTTATAAAGTGAGTCTATGTTATCTAGAATATTGTAATTGTACATAAAAAATTATTTTTTCATTTATCTGTAATAAGTAGAAACAAATTATATAAAAAGTAAAAAAACTTATTTTGGTTAAAATTAAATAAACGTGATTTTTCGCAGAGTAGTTTCTAAGAACAGGTAATTATTTTTGAATTTAAAAAAATACCTGTGCATCTAATATATATTCTTTAGTGATATTAAGTGATTCAAACAATTTCATGCATTGGTCCCCCCACAGGGTAACTTTTACTGGTTGTATCTTTAAAGATACAGTGAGCACTCACTGCATATTTTTGATTTCTGTAACGCACACCGTTTTTCCTATATTTTCATTTATGTTTTAATCTTTGTGAGAGCAAGTTCACTTGTTTGGAGCTTTGGAATAATGTAGATGACTGTTTGTTGTTTTAAATATAATTTTTAAATAACATTAATTCATTGAAAGGCTTCGATTAACGATGGCAGGTTATATCCGTGTTGGAAGAGTTATGATGAATGATGATGAAGTCTGCGAATTACTTTGTAATAGTGAAGATGTAGGTGACGATAGCATCGATGGCATTGAGTACAACAGCGATGATTTAAATGATGAGGAGGGAAAAGGAAAGGGGGTTGCCTCTCAAAGTGTGGGAGATATGGAGATGATATGAAGATGAGCATATCAATCAGAATGAGAAAATTTCGAGCTGCTTAATTCTGAGCCGTATACTTCATCCGGTAATGTCCCAGATACAAGGTTTTCAAATACTTGGAATGAATTCCCCTCAGAATTCCGTAATGTAAAAATTAATGGTAAACCTTCTGAATTTGAGAGGATTGTTTGGAAGAAAGGCAATATACAGTTTAATGACCAACAAGTTAGATTTAGAGGTGATAACAGTTTACCAAAAAATTTAATGGATTTGGAAACACCATACCAAGTTTGGAGCTATTTGTTTCCTGAGTATTTGGAACAACATATAGTTGACGAAACAATAAGATATGCTGAACTTAACGAGTCATTTCGTTTTGATATATTTGAACTACGAAAATACATTGGAATACTTTTTTACATGACGTATCATAATCTTCCAAACGTTAGAGATTATTGGTCTGATAAAAATAACCATTCCGTAAATGTGGTGAAAAATCAAATGAACGTTCGGCGTTTCAAAAAAATAAGGAATTCATTCATTTTAATGATAAAACTAATCAGCCACCCATTGATGATCATAATCGAAATCGCCTTTATTTAATCAGACCCGTTATTGACACTCTCAATACCACATTTGGAAGTGTGCCAAAATTAGGTAGACTTTGTGTTGACGAGCAGATGTGTTCTACCAAAATTGGGAGTTATATGAAACAGTATTTGCCCAAAAAACCTAAAACACAGCGACACAGCGGGATATGCGTACAAATTTTAAATATATAATGGAGCGCAAAAACCAGCTCAAGGTGAACCTGACCTTCAACCTTCGGCTAATATAGTGGTCCGGCTGCTTAGAGAAGTACAAAGATTCCAAAATTATACAGTATATTTTGACAACTATTATACAACGGTACCATTAGTAGTAACTTTGCGAACACTAGGCATACTTTCAGTTGGTACCATTCGACGTAACAGAATCAAAAACTGTAAACTTCCAGAATAAAGGTAATGCAAAAGTTTGAGCCAAGAGTTTATATGTAATATTCATGGAATAGATGTAGCGTCACTGTCTTGGAAGGACAATAAAATTGTAAATCTTTTTTCTACCTATGTCGGAGTAAATACGATATGTGAAAGTTCTGGAAAAGAAACGATAGAACCATTAACCATAAAGAGATTTGAAAAAGGACAAAACTGTTAAAATGATCACTTGTCCTCAAATTATAAAAGACTATAATCGCCACATGGGCGGTGTCGATTTGATGGATAGCTCCATGGGCCGGCATAAGATAACTATGAAAAGCCGTAAGTGGACAAATAGAGTGTTCTATCACCTTTTGGACACCTTTTCACTAATTTACACATAATATATTTTTTCCACAAAAAATCGGCCACCTCGGGCATTTAAGGGTTAAATGCACAATACTCGAATGTAAGTTTTTTGTGTGAGAAAGTAGTGAATAATAGCTACACCTCATCCTCTAGAAAATGTACTGTACAGAATTAAACTTTGCTCATATTTAAACACACATATAAAGCCATGGAACATTTCGTCTTCTTACAAATTGGGGGGGATTGTTAAATGGTATTTTCTGAAACCACCATTATCGCTTGTAGTAGAAGCTTTCCTCAAAAAGCTGTATACCATATAATCCATTCCCATAAAAATATCGTCAAAAATAGCACAAACATTCTTTTTAAAAAAGCTAAATAATAAATAATTGTGATTTCAAGTCAAAGTAGACAAAATTAATTTCATATTGAGGTTAGTGCATCAATAAAATCAGTTATTAACACAAATAAGCAAAGACTAAAGTTGCACAGGTCGATAATATAATACCCTACACCTCTTTTTATAAAGGTAGAAGGAGTAGATATTGAAATCACGAGCAACCTTGAACTATTAACTGTGAAAGGTTTTAGAAAAAATAATAGACAAGAACTCAAATCAAAAGGGACTTTAGTGCTGGAACGATGAATGCCAAAACATGGACTGATATATCAGTATAAGATATATATATATGGGCATTTACCTGGGCTACTCAAAAAAATGCCTTAAAATTTTGTAACTCTTTCTTGAGTATTTTTTTAACAATGTATATGGGAAATCTGAATGGAACATTAAATCTAATCCTTGAAAGAGTGTAACTAAGAAGTACATCTCCAATATCATTAAAGAGTTCAGCACTAGACCCCACTACACCCATATTCTACAATAGGTCGAAGATACATCTGTTCAGCTACATATTTATCTGAACATAATTTCGTCTACAGCTTAATGAAACAAAGATCGCTACAAACGTTTGTAATTAATTCAATTGGGTTAATATGAAACTACAAAATTTTACAATCATCTATATGGATATGAGGACATTCACCTCAACAAGCTATTACTAAAACCAATACGGTCCAGCTTATATTGTAAGAGATATAAGCGGAGTCACAATAAATGACAAATGGGATATTTCGAGCGAAATAAGATGCCGAATAGAAATGGATGGCAAGAGATGCGTTTAGTACAAACTAAATATTATCAGCCATGACATAAATCTAAAAATTAAATTTGCTATACATGTAAATGGTTTTGTTATATGCCGTGGAAGCATCGACCATAAAAGTAATTGGTACATAGAGTCTTTGGATAGATACTCACACTCAAAAACCGTGGAAGCACTTTGTAGCAAACAATGAAGTACTACGAGGTATGAAGTATCCCGAGTATGATAAAAACGATATTTTGGCTATATAATGAGATCCAAAACATCATGAGCAAAACTAAAAGAAGATCTACCAGAAGAGGGAAAAAAGCTCTGCTAGGGAGAAGTTGCTTTTTGGGCGCTGTATTAAAAACAGTAGTGGTATACAAGGTATTTATGCAGAAAAATTATTTTTTGCCATTATAAATATAAGATTTTTAATATTATAGGTAAATAAACCCTTAAGTTTTATAATTATTTTTTAACTCTAAAATTGTTTAAATGTTATAGTTCCTTAAAAGAAACTGTTATCAAATCTGTATTTTGTTTTGTTTTATTTGAAGAGTACATTTGTTTTTGTTAATCAGGCATAAACTGATTTAAAAAAAAACATTTTTAGTATAGGAGTACAGCACAGTACAGAAATAAACTGAATAAAAAAACAATATTTGCTGGAAAGTAAACATTTTTTTAATAAATATCAAAACATTCGGCTGAAAAATTTGTCGAAGTTTGACTTAGGCCTCTAAATCCAAATTCGGTAGGGAAACAAGACTTTGAGCACAAAATTTCAGATTTGTACTTGGTATGTCATTGGACCCTTGGGCCCTACTAGGCACTTAATTTAGCAGCCTTCGCATTTGGGATAAACTGTAATTTTCTAATTTCTATAATAATGCCCTATTTCGTAATTCGGGTGTGATTTCAAATCGGGTGTGAAGACAATGCTACGAAGCTTTTCGAGAAGATAAAAAAGAAACTATATAGCGAATGGGCTAAAAATTTAACAATAGATTCAGTTTGGGAAAACCTGTTTTAGAATTATTTTCACCGCGATAAATGGCGAAGTGGTCAGGGTATTTGCAAAATACGCATTTCCAGAACGATTTGACTTAAATTTAAAATGTATGTGTGGTTTGACCGATATTTTGTATGTATAATTCTTTCTTTTCCTGAATATCGGGATGTATGATTTTTGAATGAAATATTCGCCCTTATTCCAGTTGGCGTCCTCGACGTCGATTCTTAGTCGACACTGTTTAGATTGACGACTTTATAAATTTTAAAATTTTTTTAAATATTTTTAAGCTATAAAAAGGGTTTTTGTTAGTTAATGGATACCAAAAACATTTGTTTTGGCGTAAAGATGACAAAGCTAGAACTTCATACATATGACGAAAATGATGTGACGACGTCGACGACGCCAACTGGAATAAGGGCGATTGATATATGTTGCTATACATATATACATTCCAAAGATAACTGGCAGGACAACGTGTGCGTCTGCTGAGGTCAGCTTCTAGCTTCAACGTACTTTTTTTCACATATAAAAATATTTAAAGTAATTGTAGTATTCGTGCTTGCTCCCCGGCACTAGCTTAACATGAGTGAAAAATTCAACTAATAAAATATAAATTTCTGTACTTCATCCCGACAGAGTGAAAACTTTTGTCTATAAAGTGCCAACAATTCAGATAATCCAAACGCTAGGTAAACCTCAGCGCGATTTTTCGTAAGGATCGGTATGTATTTGCGCCTGTCCTTTTACTACAAGAATATATGGACACACGGAGGGACCTGGATAGTATTCTACTTTTGGGAATTACAAACAAATGCTTTTTGTCGTAATAATAGATTATACAATAAGTCCATATTCACACTTGCAATTTGCCCCTATCACCATCTATCGGTTTTCGGTTTTTCTGCATTTTCGAATAACTCGAACCGTCGGTTTTTACAACTCGGTTTATTCGACTTTTCGGTTTTTTGAAACCATTATAAAATGATAAAGAAAATATTATTTTTGAAATAGGAACCTACGTACAATTTTGGAAACATAAGTATAAAAACCATTTACTTCATTTGTTCAAATCCATCGATTTCAAAATGCAGTTTTATATGTATTTATACTGCATATATTTTATCGAGGGTCTAGGTGATTATTGCGGTATAGAAATTAATTAACAATACTTTCTAATTGAAATGTAGGTATACATTAAAATACATTTTCCCAGTTTCACATTTCGACAAGTTTTCATCTCTATAGTATGCTCAAGTCAGAATCCGCTACTACTGATAATATATGTATATAATCGGTTTGCCATTTGAGCCATTCATATGATGCTAAAACCTAAGATTTTGGCGATCTTCACTATTAGTCAAGTTTTATAAAAATCATAATCAATTTTTTTGTAAAGAAATCTTTTTAATAATTGAACATAAATATTATAAATATCGCAGATATTATAATATTATATCATAAATGAAATCGAAACAATTACCTATTATAAATACATACATACTCGTAAAAATATGAAGTGTTTAAAATACAATTTTCAAATAAATCGTAATTTAATTGAAATATGGTTGCGTACTGAATTTGCACTACGCTTATTTCACGTCATCTAGAAAATTTTTGAGCATTATTTAGGCATTTTTATTAAAAAAAAGAAAAAACCGTAAACAACCGGTTCGCCGGTTTTTTATTTTCGGTTTAACCGCAAACCGGTTTTAGAGTTAACTTAATTTTAGAAGAAACCGAAAACCGTATTTTCAAAATAACCGGTTTTTTGATCACCCTAGTGAATATGCACTAAGATTAATGGTGATTTCGTTTCTGAAAAATAATATCACATCATGTTGCGACATTTTAAAAATTCCCCCAGCACCCACTGCTAATTTTGCATGCGAACAATCGAACCAAAATCGTGCGGTCAATTACGTTTGGTTCTGAAGTTTGCTTTTTGACGGTGCAACACTTCACACCGTGGACTGGGCTGAGTGTGGAAAATGGGATATTTTTGCATTTGCGGAGTGTAATAATTGTACAAACGAAATCAAAACCCGTTCATACGGCTGCACCATTTTTACAAACGAACCTAAAAATGCCGTTTTGAGTGTTAAATGTAGAAAAAATTTTACATTTTTTGCATAAACGAAATCACCATAATTTTGCACCATATTTTTATTTTGGGAAATCCCTGATGTAGAGTAAATCTAAAAGTTAGGCAAGATTTGTAGGTCCACAATGCTATTGAACAAAATGCACCTGCCTGTTCGGGAATTGGCATAATACAATCACAGAGTCGTTTTTAAAAATATGACAACAAAACGTTGATGACGCACAGTCGAAATACCATGTATATGCCATATAAGAATGTACGTTTCACGATTATTTTGCATTTTTTCAAACAGTCATTCAGCAGTATTTTCTAGATGAACGAACCCTACAGTGGCATCCCCTTTTATGAGCAGCTGCCGCTGCTCCACCAGACGAAATACAACACTGTGCTTTGGGGGTACGAACGCAACGAACGAACACAAACACATGTAAACAATAAATGAAATGAGACTACAAAGGAAAACAAGAGAGAACACGCAAAAAATTTCTATCGATTTCCACATGTCTGTCTACAAATGAAAGAAACGGAAAAAATAAGGAAGTGATATACAAGAGAGAAATATAAATGCGAATTATATTGTTTTTTAGAATATTAGGCGGATTCTTTGAAGGTTTTGGGTCCCAGTTACTTTTTTTTCTGAAAACAAGAGATATTTGCGATGTACCGACCGACCGGGAAGTACGAAATTTGCCGAGCATAATTTAGGCAGACTAAAATACACTATATACTTACTTACACTGTATGATACACATATATGTTGTCTCAAAGGGCATTAGACAATACAACAAAGGGCAGGTGTTTATATTTCTTGGATTATAAAATGCGCAAATTGACGAATCATGCATCGTTCCTTCTCATTTGTCAGCTTACAAGAAGAAAATCAATTACATAAATTTTATGCTTAAATTAGCAAAAAGGCAGAATGACAGGGAAGAAAGTTAAAAGAACCCATCGAAACACACATACAAATTTATGCTCGTCTTCTTCCCCACACAAATGCGTCACATAGTAACAGTTATACAAAGAAACGAGCACATTTTCACACTGCTCATTTACCTCTTATTGTACGTATGTTTTTGCAGTTATTTCCGAAAAATACGAATTATTTTATCGTGAGAAATAAATATAATTTTTCCTCGTTTTCACGTTTTTTTATGAACTTGGACTTGACGATTTAACAAACTAAAATTGTATTTATAAGGGTTTTCTATATTGTTTTGTCTTCTTTTTAATATTCAAATAATAATTAATAATAATATATTAAAAAGTCTTATATTTTTTTATTCAATTAAATTTCTAAAAAAAACTCACACAAAAATGATCCGTCGCGCAATAATTTTATTTTACGAATGATTTTTCTAGAAGTTGGTATTGCCAACTTTTATTACTGGTATTGCCAACCAACTTTATTATTTTACAGTGTTGAAAAACGTAAAAAAGGATTAGCAGCTGTTCTGTAGCCAAAATTTCTGTCAGCGAACTGTCATGTTGCTAAAAATGCTGTCATGTTGCCAAAATACTTTTAGTGGAAACGTATCGTACGCCTGCGGGCCCCATAAGACATACCCAACGTATGTGAAACGTCGTGCGCCAGACGTTCAGCAATCTGTGTGACGTCTACCAAATGTTAATATTAATTTTAATTTTGTTTAATTAATATAAATTATATTAATATTAATTTTTTGTGCTAAATTGCACAACAACGTAATATTTCGTAGCACAGCGCGGGTGAATGTCCCCCATCAACCCGATATCCACGATATCCCAAAATGTCAAAATACTGTTTCGGTTTGTTTGTAAAAAATTCAGTTGGCGCCAAAGAAAATTGTTTACCTCTTAAGGCGTTGTGTTGTTATGAAGATGTTTTATTTTGTTTGGTTTCTTAAAAGGCTTACAAGTTGCTGTTGTTTTTGCTGATGAGGTTGCCTTCAAAGAGCATAAAACATTAATAAATTAACCTTTCTTTATATCACCAGCTCGTGTTGCAAACTTAAAACTAAGTGTTAGTACAAAAAATTCGATTTAGTATTGAACAATTAAAGACAAACTCTTTCCTTCGTCGGTTTTCTATGAGTATACTCTTCTTTGCTAATGAAGTAAGAAAGTTTGCCTTTAGTTGTTAACATTGATTATAGACTTAAATTGTTTATGTTTTTATCGTCTCAATGTTAGCTGTGATTAATCAGCAAACAGATAAGACGTCGTTTTGTTTCTTAGTTTAAAATTAGCTTTAACGTGGTAGTTGCAGTTAATTTTTTTATAAGGCACTTATTTAGTCTCGTTTCCTTTTTTTAGATTTTTACAGTTTTTTTTTCATTTTTTTTTTGCTAAGCAAATCGTGTGTGTTGTGTTTTTGGCACTTAATGAATATATGATGTGTTGCATGCAAACATTCAGAACTTAGCATCACCACTTCTTGTTGTTGGCCTTCCATTTCTTTGGAATGGGAATTAAGAAAGGCCAAATAATTTCAAGGCATTAAAAGCTGTTGCCAAAGCTACCTCATCGGGTGACTTCTTCATGAACGCTGCTATCATTTCGACTATGGCGGGTAGACTGCAGGGTTCGTTGCGTTGAAATGTACAATATCTAAAATGTAAAGAATTTATGTTAATGTTGGGAATTTAAACTTGAAGCCAATTCTCAATGAGTTTTACCTGTGTAAGTACAATAGAGAACGTTCTGTGATGCCGGTCTTAACGTGTTGTGGCAGCTTTGAAGCACGTGTGTTGGGATACATAAATGGAGAATCTGTTTCAACCAATAAGCGATCTAATGGCAAGGTTCCATTGTCAAGTAGGCGACGAACGCCAGTATCTGATTTGTCCTGAAAAATAAATGTAAGTTATTATAATTTAATTAAAACTTTAGAACATAAAGCGTACAATTTTGAAGCACTGCCCTCGTAAAATTCAGCCCAATTAACCTACCACTTTATCGGGTCTGTTCTGTAGCAAGGTGATTTGATATCACGGTGATTTTAAAATCACCGGCGACTTAAAATCAATGTTGGAGTTCGAAATTGCCCGGTTTATTATGCATAGCCTCCCAAAAACGATTGTTCGAATTATGTTCATTTTTCATTTCATTTATTCTCCTTAACATGTAATAAAAAGCCATCAGGCCAATTAAAAATAAATTACAATATGCATTAAAAATGAAAACCTTTAACATGAGTTAAAACTACTCTGCCTTATAAGGAATTATTGTAAACATTTTTTTTCTATCTTATTATAATTACAATTTTTTGTTTTTCTTTGTTTTTTTAGTCTTAAAATAAAGTAGGGTATTATTTAAAATTAATAGTATAAAAATTTTTTTCTCAGCGCTGACGAAAACTACTCCCACTATACAAATAAGTTTTGATTTTATAATTTTTAGTACATATAAAAACAAATAATGGAGTGTAAGTAAGAACAACCAAAAAAAAAAAATAGAATAAAACCGCGCAGATTAAAAATTTTCCAATTGCTATGAAATATGAGTAAAACAATAGGAGAGAAATCTTAAACAAATATAATAATGAAGAAATATAAAAAAATATAATAAATGAGAACAATTTATATAAAAATATTTAGGAACAGATCTATTACGTCCATTAAGTGCACTTAAGGAAATAATCGAAGGAAAAAAAAGATTATTCAAGATGCTGAAGAAGTCTGTTAGAGTAAGTTGTAATTGACAAGCTAAAATGTTTTAATTCAATAGGCAGTGCGTTATACAAACGTGCCACTCGTACAAGGAATGCATCATCCAAAAGATGAAATACCCTAGGTATTAATAATTGATTTCTTCTGGTTGAATGGCAAAATTCAAATGTCCTCACCAGGAAACTCGGACACAGATTTTTAATTAGCTTATAAAAAAAAACTTATAACCGGGAACTCAAGAAAGTGGAGAAATTACACCCCAAAAACTTTACAACATAAGGGGTTATATGAACTCGCCGATTTAATCTGTACACAAACCGTACCGCTCTGTTAATAGCCAGATGTACTAGATTCATATTTCTCTGCGTAGTCCCAGAATATACCTCCAAGCAATACAACACAGTTGGCATAACCAGGGCATGCACAAGACGCTCCCTAACAAAAAGGGGCAGAGACAAATCTGTACCGTATAGATTTTTTAAAGAAAAAATCACTCTTGAAACAATCCTATTAATGTGTTGTTCAAAACGCAGCTTGTCATCTAATTGAACTCCTAGACATTCTATGTGGTTAACGAATTCAATACGTGTGCTATTATATATTATCTGGATATTATTGTAGGCACTGGAAGAAAACAATAGCGCCTTAGTTTTGGATGGATTTAAGCAGAGTTTATTCTGTAACATCCAAGCGTTTAATGTTTCTAAAACTAATTCAATTACAGACTGAAGAGTTTCAGAAAAATGATGGTGACCCTTAAATACCAACTGAATATCATCTGCAAAAGCATATGGAACACACCAGTTTTGTAAACGGGTGAAAAGGTCGTTTATGAAAATTATAAATAGCAAGGGTCCCAACACCACTTTTAACGGGAAGAATATTACTGCGTCTACCATCAATACATACCAATTTACGCCTACTAGTAAGAAAAGAGCACAGCATGGTGCACGCACTACTCGAAAATCCATATGTGTTATATAGCTTATACAACAAAGTGGAATAATCAACCCTGTCAAAGGCTTTTTCCAAATCCAATGACAAAAGGATACAAAATTTTTCATCGCCAAAATTACGGAGGATGGAATCTGTTAGGCCTAACAATAAGGAAGTTGTACTTCTACTATTTCTAAACCCACACTGGGCATCATGGAGGAAACTATTACTTTCCAAGTAGGTTAACATTTGAGTTTTCATTATATGTTCTACTACTTTGGAACAAATTGGCAAAATTGAGATTGGACGGAAACCATTCATTGAATGTGAGGCTCCCTTCTTCTTAACAGGTATTATTTTGGAGGTCTTCCAACCAGCTGGGAACAGAGATGTCAGTAAAATCGTGTTGACAATATGCAAAAAGTGAAACAAAACATGCTGTCATGTTAACAAAAATAACATGACAGCATGACACGACTCACACGTGATCTGTCAAAAAAGGATATTGAAAAAAGTATCTCTACTTGGATCACCCTATAGTTTAGTCCTTTATAAAAAATTAATTTTCCATCACTGCTTGTAATCGGGTGTGAATTTTATCGTGCGAGAGAGGCAGTCGGAAAGAGCTATCTGCTTCTCTCCTACAAACTTTAACACTTGCTTGGAAAAAACAACCTCGTGTGAAGCACGACTCACTTTCTTGAAATTTTTGGGGAGAGTATGATTTCCGAGGCCCTCGATCTGACAACATATTTGAAAAGTTCATCTCAAAAGAAGAAGAGAAAAAATAGGCATTTTTTGATATAAAAAAGTTGAAAAAAATATGTTTCGGCCTAATAGGCTCAAAATCTAAGTCCCCATTTACATGGTACTTTTTATACCCTCACTTTAGTGTGACGAGGGTATATATCATTTGCTACGGAAAAAAGTGTAACACATCGAAGGAGTGATCTAAGACCCTAAGTATGTTCGGAGGAAATCCGTTTTGGGTCAGTTTAAGTCGAATGAGCAATGTCCGTCCGTCTGTCTGTCTGTCTGTCTGTCTGTCTGTCTGCTGGCTGGTGCGCACGATAACTCTCGGAAGGAGTAACCGATTGACTTCAAATTTGGTATGTGGTAATATTTTGATCTATCTCCGGATGAGTTCGAAGATGGGCCATATTGGTCTACTCCTTCTGGTACCTCCCACACAAAGGGTTAAAATTTAGTGAAATATTGATTCTTTAATAACTTCTATACTACTTATTCGAATCTTTTGAAATTCTGCACATAATATTAGTATATTAGTCGCTATTAACTCGAGAAAAATGGGTGAAGTTGGCATGCCCCTTTTGGTACCTCCCACACAAATGGACCATTTTGCATCAAAATTTAACTGCTTATAACTTTAATCCAAGTGCATAAAAATGCTTGAAATTTTCTACAGTATAATGTTTTTGTAGCGCCTATAGTCCGGTAAAAAATGGGCATCATTGTACAGCCCCTTTTGGTACCGCCCACACAAATGGCCCGTTTCGTACCAAAGTAAACGGCTTGTAACTTTAATACCAGTGCATACAAATACTTGAAATTTTGTACAGTGTAATGCTGTTGTAGTGCCTATAGTCCTGTAAAAAGTGGGCGTTATTACCCCGCCCCTTTTTGTACCTCCCACACAAAATAACCAAATCATACCAAAATTACATAGCACGTAACTTTAATATACCAGTGCACACAAACGCTTATAGTTCAGCACAATGCAATGTATTTAAGAATGTACTGTTTACCGAAAAATATGTGTATTTGGAAAACCCCTTCTGGTACCTCCCACACAAATTGACAGATTTATTGGTGTAATGTTATATATTACATTACTCACAAAGTGAGGGTATACCTTAGTCGGTTTACCCGACTGAAACTTTCTTACTTGTTTTAAGTAACTTATCGAATTATTCTCTTTTGAAAAGGTATTTACGTTCACACACGTACTTTTTTATCAATACTTATACTTATTTTCATTTGTTTTGTTTCGGCTTTTCCTGTGTGAATTGTTGTTGTTTCCAAGTGCGAACGAAAAACACAAAACGATGAGTACGATAAGTACGAGTACGGAATCGATAACATCGATTCCAAAAACACTTTGGGCCGCTTAGCCGTCTTTGGAAATCCCACAGAGGAGAAAATCTGTAATACCGCCAGTCTGAGCTAATTTAAAAAAAACATTTTTCATACTCCTGCCGAATTTTCAGAATTAAGTATGTAGTTCGTCGTTCGTATTTTAATTAAAACATAGCTACAATGGTCTTCAACAATAAAACTGCTCCAATGCAAATTATCAAATTGCTCCAGCGCAGTTCGGGTTCTTCTCCCGGTTTTGGGGTAAACTTCTATTCCCTCTTCTTTGTGGCCTGTGTAGAATATTTTCAAAAAATTTAAATCATTCAGAAAATTGATATTGCTCTGAATTTATTTATTGCTCAATTTTTAATGTGGCAAACAAAATTCTGGAAAGGTGTGCAAAAGTCAGCTATCATTTGTTTACAGGGTATTTGGGTAGAATGCGCGAACAAAATTATCCGTCAGGCGTATTGTGACAGACGCCGACGCATTTAAAAGACGGCCTCAAACACAAAAAGTACTTTTGTTTAGACATATGGTACAATTCCCAACACTTCTCATCACAAATGAGTACTATAATCCCTCTACTTAAATATGAGGGCATCTCTTAAATACCAGTAGAAGCGTCCGACGTACGTCAAAGTGTTGTTGTGTGCATAGAAAACTATAGAATGGAATTTGAGTTTGACAGACGCCGGGCGCTTTCACTGTTCTTTAAGAAGTACCCTGAGTGAAAACGCAGGCTGTACGTCTGAAATTGGCTCCAATACGAGCGTGCCACCATAATACGCTTTTGCGAACACCTGGAATAAATATGTATTTTACTTCTAATTTTTTTCAATTGAGTACGTTTACCATTTACAAACATATTTTTCGTTTTTACTGCGTTTTGCCGTTGATCAGAAACGTAGAAGGAGTATTTTCTTTCTCTCCTACCGCCAGTACGTTCTGTTAGCTTTATCTTTATCCGGCGTATACATGAACGCATTTCGAGTTTGAACGACGCCGTGCGCTCTACCTCTTATTTTAGCCACAGCCTTCCAACCCCGTAAAGAAGCGAAAAAGAAGAAGAAAAAATAAAAATGGCGTGTCAAAAATAAAAGCGTCTCTATCGAAAATCGTATATCGTAGTATTTTTGTGAAATTATTTGTGATAACTTCGTAATAAAACGTTAAAAAAATATTTCGAGACAATTGCCACATGCATAAACTAATAAACAATCAAATCGATGCATGTTTCTAAGTGTGCAAAAAGGATAAACTGAATAGACGGCATAATAACCTCAAAATTTAGTGACATAAATATTGGTAACATGAAAGAAGAAGCAGAGACTTGCAGTAAATTGCCGCCTAAAATAATGGGTGGTGTTGGCGGCGGTGCTCCAACAACAACAATGATCCAGTGTTCATCATCTTCATTAGCATCAGCGGCATCCTCAGCACGAACAACATCGTCAACACAATCCAGTCCTGTCTCCGCATCGACTCCGAGCAAACAGCCTAGTGACGAAATACTCACATCATTATTGAGAATGAATAACTTCGATTCAATATCGAGTATAAAAGACGAATCCTTGGACATCGACCTGTCTGCTTGTGTTACAATAAGTGCCGATCCATCTGGTATGATAGGAGGAAATAGTTTGTCTTCATCAGACTTTTGGAAAGCCCTCGACGAAAGTGCGCAAACTTCACAATTGGATGTCAGCGGCGGAGGAGGCAGTGGCAGTGTGAGCGCATGTAGCAGATCCCCTCCATCACCATCCAGCAACAGCGGCGTTTTGATCTCGAATGAAAAGTGCGACGTTGTTGTATTGGTGAAGAAGGAACAAACTGATTTCAGTGGAACTTTCCTAAAACCTTCCAGTGGCATAACATTCTCCCCGCTGAAGCGGTGCAGCAAGCCAATGTTGGCGGATCAACAGCAGCTACTTAAAGATAAATCACCTACAAGGTTTACGAAAGTAATAGATAGCGGAGGAGGAGTTATTGGTCCGCCATCATTAGCACCCATAATACGTTTAAATCAGTTTCCTAAACCGACAGTCGACTTGCCGAGATTAAATGGGACACCAACATCCAACGCAGTGGTTGTGAAAAAAGAAGTCACTGCAATGAATAATAATTTGACTCAACCTCCACCTTTGGCAGCATTGGACTGTACATCAAATAAGAATGAAGCAGCTTTGTCGGCGACAACGCCGAAAATTGTGTTGGAACCCATGTACAAATGCTTGGATTGTGACGTATCATTCCAGGGAGGCCAGGAATTGGCAAATCACACCAACCATCGAATCATCTATAAATGCATGGAATGTGAACGTGAATTTGATGCTGAACCACCCCTAAAGAAACACTTGAAGACCCATCGTCCAATTGATGCCCGTAAAGATGCATGGAAGAAATGTCCAGACTGTGGAAAGTGGTAAGACTGATTGCATGACTGTTTCTTTTTATTTAGAAGAAAAACGACGTACTTAAATTTAAAGTGGAAAGAAAACTTTTTATGAACATCGCCTCTGTTCCATATTCCGAATGACGCTTGAGTCGGAAATTTTCGCTCGGATTTTCGAGCTTTCAAATTTGTTTCTTTGGATCCAGATATGTTTCGAATGCATCAAATATGTTCGAATGGAGACACAAAGGCAATCTGCGTTTACAGATAATCTTCAAAAGCCCTCAAACAGAAATTATAGACAATTTTATGAATTAGAATTTCGGATTCAATCCGCTCTCTGAATACAGAACAGGGGGAATTCCCTTTCTTTGTCCCAATTCCGAAAAAGTTTTTGATTTACATATTTCCGTCTGTATACAAATCCTCTACTCTGGGGATTCTTTCCTATATACACACATAGTTAAAAATTAATACATTTACCTCCTGTTTTTGTAAAACGTTTTCATTCGTTTACGACGAAACGTCAAATTTTAATTAACTATAACTCGAAATCTGTAAAACACAGGCGTGAAATATTTTCGGTACGCTTTCCTATAGTACATGATGAATTATAGTCTCCTGTGGCTTATTCGTCGTAGACGAACGAAACGTTTTACAAAAACTGGGGGTTAGAGACAAAATTTGAGGAAAATCGGTTGAGACACATTTCCAGTATACATTTCTGTGGATTTCTGAAATAACAGCACATCCCAAAAAATCAATGTTCAGGAGAGCCAAAATACTTTTTCTCTCGCAGTAAATTTGATACTACATGTGCATAGTTGGAAGTCACCAAAAATTGACATACCTATTAGTGTGATAAATTAATCGAAAGGTAGTGGTTAGCAGAATACATCTATTTAAATTGTCTTACTTAGACGATTATTCCAGAAAACCACAGATATATGCTTTATCCTATTTGGCATCCAAGCTCTACTTGGTAGGGAGTTGACCGGCCATATAACACCCTATATAGTCGTTCCCGCCCGATTTTCTGCCTTTCCTTACTGGTTTTTTGATATAACTTTGTTTACATTTACGGATTTATAACTTTGAAAAAGAATTAAGATTGCTACACAAAAAATTGCACCAACTTTAGTCCATATTTTTATTTAAAATTGCATTTAAACCTTTTGTATAAATCCGCTTTTAACATGCTGTTTACTCCACCTGTACAATTATTAAGACGCCTTTTCTAAGTCGATGTGACGATTTCTCAATTTCCTATTTGATTTATTTTATTTTAGCCTTAAACTGGGTAGCATGTGGATGCATCGCAAAATACATACGGAAAATAAAAAATACGGCTGTGAAATATGTGGTCAAAAATTTGTGCAGAAAATCAATTTAACCCATCACCAACGTATTCATACCTCAGAGAAACCGTACGAATGTTCCGAATGTCAGAAACGCTTTCAGGAGCGTAGTCATCTGCAGCGTCATCAGAAATATCACGCCCAGACACGATCATACCGTTGCGAGAAATGTGGTAAAATGTATAAGACCGAACGTTGTCTCAAAGTGCACAATTTGGTACACTTGGAACAGCGTCCGTTCGCCTGTACCGTATGCGACAAGTCGTTCATATCGAATTCGAAGTTGAAGCAGCATTCGAACATTCACACTGGTGAAAGGCCATTTAAATGCAATTATTGTCCTCGAGATTTTACGAATTTCCCCAATTGGTTGAAACACACTCGCCGCCGCCACAAGGTGGATCATAAGACGGGTGAAATGTTAGAAAACATTCCTTCATACTGTTCCAAGAAGTCAACACGTACACCAAAGGAAAAGAAGACGAACGTGGATTCAAAAAATGCAGTAAACAACATAACAACGACGGTCGATTCAAAAATGAACAATGCCATTGATCTCAATAAAATGGATACTAGTGACTCTACCACTAAAACTACATCTACTTTAGTTGCATCTGTTGTTCCTTTAGCCACCGCTGCAATCGTAACAACAAATGGTCCTCCTCCGTTGGCCAAAGTACCGGCTAAACGTAAGAAGAAAATACAGCCAATCACCACTATAATAAAAAACGAAAAGGATATAACGGCGGCAAATTTTATAGTCACTTCTACAACTGCGAATTCGTCGCAGCAGCATCATCATATGAACTTGCCTTCATCGAGTGGTATTGGTCCACCCCCCCTTGCTTTGGTGTTTAGTACGAAATCCATGAATGTTGTTACCAACGTATCCACCAATACTACTACTACCACAGCTTCCCCACTAATGTCAACGCAGCAGAACCAACAGCCGCAGCCGAATATGAAAATGGAGAAATCGAAAAGGGAGCGTAAACAATCAATGCCAAAGCAAGTCCAACAAGTTCCTCCCCCAATTATAATCAAAAAGGAATTTATAGAACCAAAATCTGAAATCCTTGTGCAGCAACAGAACACGCAAGATTCGCAACGCTTGCAACAACAGCATCAGGATCCACAGCAGTCTAAAGCACCATTCCCCGATTTACATTGCCTAAGTATAACATCAGCCGAGGAACTTATTATGGAACAGGCTTTAGAAATGGAAGAGTGTGGTCTTTACAAGGCCACATCAAACACCGCGGCTAGTGTCAATGTTATGCCGAATTTTGCCGATACCGACAATGCCATTTCGTCCGAGTCAGTGGCTAATATGCATTTCAAGATAAAAGAGGAACATCACGATCTGGAACTGAAAACGGAAGATTACGGTAAGTTACAGTCTTCATCTCTTCGCTTGCTTTTTGCAACGTTCCATTTTGTAATTATTCCACTTTCCTTTTTCAGAATCAATTAAGAAAAGCATATCTTCGCTAGAGTCATCCCCATTCTCGTCACCGGCTTCCATGGAATTTGCACCTTCTGACTTTGCTGGGAACAATTTCTACTTGCCGCAATTCACAATTACAAACAATCAACTTATCTCCACTAACTCAGCCACCATTGCCTCCATGAAAGTTGAAGATTCGCACACAACAACAACAAGGCAAATGCGTCAATTGGTGGCAACCAATATCAACGGTGTACCCGAACTAATACAAATTACCAACAGCAGCAGTAGTCCGAGATTTGTAAAGGCTTCCTCAAATGCAAATAGTGGTAACGACAACACATCATCTTTCATCAATCAACTCTATCTGCCGTTGACTGTTAACGCCGGTCCGGTTTTGATGAAATCCCATCAAGCCCTACCATCGGTGGACACGCTGCTTTTCTCTCATTCGAAGTTGGCTCTCTTCAATAACCGTAATTTACCAAAACAAGCGACAACAGCTCAGCATAATTTGTCCTAATCCAAAGTTTAATTAACTTTTCCATAGTTTTAACCCTAAACATATTGGTAACTAAGTTTTAGTTTTATTTTTTACTTTGCATAACATAAGTCTCATTTCTCAATGTTGTCTTTCTTATTGTAATTTAATTTCTATTGCAACAAAATCACTTCGATTTCGTTGATCAAGAAAAAGGACACGGATTATCGGATTATAATAGTGATGCACTTAACCACAAACATACATTTAAGTTTTCCACTCTTCTTCGTTCCTCAACTTTTGTTTTTTTTTCTATCTAAAATGTGTGGTAGTTTTGTTTAATTTAGACTTTAGGAGATTAGAATTACACAAAAGAATCGAATGTTATATTTAAATATAAATATATTTTTTTGCAAACCAATGTCCTTTATAATAAAAAACCTTTTAGTCTTTAGTAGTTTGTATAAAGATTTTTTGTAAGAAAAATAACGGCAAATAAAATAAACGATGTTTTTTCAAAATGATAATTGAACATTACTTTCCAAAGTACACTGTTATTAGTTTGTGATACCAATATTTGGCCTTATAGGCTTTTGTATTACAATGTATGAAATAAATGAAATGAAATGAAACTTTTAGGAAACCAAATCTACCAAGTCAAGTAGTGGCAGTAATCCGAAATTTAATTTTTTACCGATAAAGATCGATGGACGGATTAAAATGTTTTTGAGTAAATTGAAGCAGATTTTCAGATGTTTCTCAGTTGGAAGAATGCCTCTTTGCTATACCAGTCATGTGTCCGATATCTGAGTTTGTTCCTTCTTTATTTGCCACTATACTACCAAGATAACAGAATTTGTCCACAAATTCAACGTCTTCATTAACAGCTATTAACCATTGGTCTCTTTCATCCGACTGTTCGATATCAATGCAAGTATTTGGCGGTTTGAAGAAAGAACACTATAATGTCGATGAGTAGTAATCAGCTAATTTAGCTGGAGTCTTGCGTTGGCGTTCACATTTTTTATGCTGTAATATATCAAACGGGTAGGTTCACTAGGGACCTATACTGGTGTATGTGAGCTGGAAAGAAACGGCTGCCAACATAACGTTCACCTGGTGTATACGCCATAGTTTCTAAAATCTGTTTTCCCTTTTGTTTGCAAAACGTGGACATTTCCTTTGATTTATCATCCGTACCGTTATCTACGGCCAACTCTGAAATTTGAGTACCCAATTCTGCTGACACAATTGCTTCGTCATCTCTAAATTATTGGACAACGTCGGATTTTTTCTTAATTTGGCAAAATGTGATTAATCATCTATGGGTGATACGAAATATTTGGAGCCATCACAAGATGTTGTTCTTATCGGTCCACAGACATCGGAATGTGTATGTGGTCTAATGGTTCACGACATTGTTTGGTTTTAATACACACGTCACAGAAGGTACCTTCATCTACACTGAGGGAAAAATACGTTGCAAAATCAACACCGTTTGGGGACAATCCCACAATATATAGTGTATATATGTAAGTATACCAACGGCGATGATTTATTGCTGGTCTTATTCTATTAAATGTAAGCGAAGAAGGAAATGGATGACATCCGGTACAAAGAATCAAAAACGTACGTGTTATGCCTTTGGTACAATTTTTTTCGTGCCCTTCGATATTACTATGTAGACATAAACAATGAACATGTCGCAACAAATTTAGTAAAAACCTCTAAAAATTAATTACGTGGTTTTTACCATTTTATATTTTCGCTATTTTGGGACCTAATGCCTAATGCAAATCACGCGGGGTTCCGTGGCACTCGAACAAGAATTGCAAATTTTGACCGCAAAAAACCTGTTTTTGCACGCTTAAATTTTACCACTTCATGATCGCAATACATCTATACTATTCAGATGACATCAACGCTATATATGCCAAACGACGCGTGCTCACTGGGGCTATTATTTAATGCAAAATTTCGGCATCTTTTAAGGTGGTATGTTGTAGATATTCTGAAATTTCGCTAGAGAGTGTATTTATCCCTCAAGTCTCCCCCTTTAATATAGTCTTTGACAGAACGCTGCAAATACATAAAATAGTTTATTCTCAATTTGGCGAAAATTATAAAAATCATGGTTTGCCTCAAGCTGTTTTTAATCGTTTTTAATAGTGTTTTTGTCAGTAACCATTTTAGAAGCGCGATTTTCTTCGGGATGTGTTATATATTTGTTTTATAAGGATATACAGTGGTGGCCATTAATTTAGCACACGTAGTGCATGTACTTCTACACTGTAAATTCTTCATTGGTATGTGTAACTTACGTTTAACAATGCACCCAATCAAATTGTTTTCATTAGGTCTTCTTCTTATAGTTCTTAAGGATACGTTAATACAAAATACGGATACTTTAATGCCAAATAGTGCCAAAATATCTCTTTGAATTGGAGTAGAGCTCTATAATGGGTCTGCTACTGAGGCTCTTTAAATTAAAAAATCCTCTTTACGGGTTGTTTTCCTCTATCACCATATTCTATTCCCATTGAGAATCTTCGGAATGATGCATACAAACATATCACTGAAGTAAAACACAAAAGTTTTCCAAATTTCGTGGAAGATTAAAAAACACTTGGTAGGAAGTGTTGCATGTACCAGCTTCGAGGATATGCCCAAAAGATGTGCAACAGTTGTAAAAAATGTTGGATATCCAAGCAAATATTATGTTTTAAGTGAGATGTATTACTCAATTTTGTTTTTGTTTGTGTGTGAATTTGTGCTAAATTAATGTCCAAGCTTTTTCGTAGTAGTTGCACTTAATAAGGAATAACACCGAAATGCAAGAAAATTACCAAACAAAACCAATACTAAATAATCATGAGCATCGCAAGAAACATCTCAGAAAAAATTGTGGATAAAAAAATTAAACCAAAAAAGAATTATGAGCTTTAAGAGGTTACATGCACTACGTGTGCTAAATTCGCGGCCACCACTGTACATCCATATTTAGACTCATAACTCCCAAAGGCTTCAGAAATATTCACCCCTGTTCTGGTACTCACTTCACATTCATCTCACTTCTCACCTTTACTTCACAGGACGAATAGCGAGGTGTCTGGCAACTGCAGAAAGTATTGGCTGCCTAACTTATGCTTAAATAATGCCTAACATGTGATTTGCCTTCCATGCCATGCGGTTTTCAGGCGTGATAGCGACTTTTAGAACACCTCTTTTTTAAGACATTTCACGTGAGATGCTCCAAGTGAGTGCCTCCGCTCAGCAGGTTTAAAACAGATTTACTTTTGCCCATAGACATTTATTATAACTAATGTCAATACTGTTTAACTTGTTTTGAATATTGGGGTGGATTTTGGAATAGGAAGTCATTGAAATAAACTCCAGAGCGTTCTTTAGGCGACACCAACACGTGACTTAAATTATACCCAGTAGGTGTTGATTTTACAACGAAGCGTTGATGATTTTTGATGCTTTATTTAGGCATCGCCGTGAATGAATGAATTCGTCACATACCGGGTTGGTTCATTATCATAAACGAATGTGTACTGATTATGCACGTATGAGTTTTATTCTTCGCTGGGTGTACGTATCTACGTGCACAACCCGTTAGCCATATGATTTTTCAAATCGTCCAATGTTTCCTAATCGCTTGTGCCAGAGCAAATTTAATCAAATATTCGAATTGAGAGTAGTCTTCAATTCAATTTCACTTATTCAATTCAGTCAGTTTAGTTTAAATGTTTATTTATAGGTTTATTCAGTGCTAAAAAGATTTGTTGTTAATTTTTTTTGTCAATATTTTGTTTATTTAAATTATAAATTTTTATCCGAATTTTTTAAATATTTGAGTAGTTTCAATTCCTCCTTATTTATAGATAGTTTTTATTTTTTATGTCTAAATGTTGTAGCCTATTTAACCATATATGGCCATAAGGCTTAGTTATATTTTTGAATTAAATAAATAAAAATAAAAAAAAAAATATGCACATAAATTATCACCTTATTTTAAGCGTAGACTTGCTAACATCTTCCGAATTAACGTTTGAGTTATGCACGATTTCTTTGCAAAAAATGTTACTAAACAGTCCCACATACATTTTAGCTGTAGTTTCATCACGGATATATTTCCAAGTAATAGTCGCGAATGAAAGAAGTTATAATGCTTGAGCTTTTAGGTTCCTTTTATTCCAAACCAATTGGTTATTTGCTTGATTTCATGCTTCTCTAGCTCCGGCTGACGCAAAATGATGGTCTACATCATATATTCAATTTCAAATTATTTATCAATTCAAAATTTGTGAAAATCAAACGATCAGTTCCAAAGATGCGTGTACAAACGCACGGATCTCTTTTATTACGTAACAACTTCAACACAACAACTTGAGACAAATGTACCTACAGTCCGGTTGGTCATATTAATACCAGTGCACATAAACATAATAAACACAAAAATTGACCGTAAATTCAGTTAAAATAAACTTTAGAATATAATATAAGCAAGAAAACGACCTATGTTAATCTAATCGGGAATGTTGAATCCAAAACTACTTTCTAAAATTGCAGAGGTACTTGATTTAACGAAACTGCTGATATGATGTTGAATCGTGTATCGTTCCATTTTTAGTAATGGCGTAGTTTCTACTTGTCAAATGTCAAAGAACAAAAGCTTCAAAAGTGACAGCTACCGAAATATCAGGTGATTCAAAATAACACCTCCTGTTGAAAAACCCTATACAATGAAGTCGCATGAACATGAACATGTGGGTGGATATACGACCCTTTGTCCAATCATAAATTTCCATCCATACTGTCCTTTCTTGGGTCAATACGAATCCTTCAAGCTCCAAGATTGTGAATATCGAAAGATCCGCAGTCGAGTTATGAGAATGTGCGGACGGCGCACTCCCATTTTACCAATCATAATTGTTTCACTTTAGTGTCCTTTAATATGAATCCATCAAGCTCAAAATCGTTATAGGGTATATTTTCGGAGATATCAGCACATTGGGAAAATGTTGCTCATTCTTTGTTAGACTATAGTCATTGCAATGCTGCTACTTGAACACAACTCTCGCATCATGGAGAGACATCTCTACCTTTTCCTTTTAAATGCGGTAAACGGCAACCATACATAAGGCTAGGTCCGATCTGTGATCTGGGATGGTGAGACCTTGAGGACACCCTGATCAGGTTTTTGTAACCAAATTACTCTCAGATTTTGATCACACGTGAACTGAGGACTGGCCCGATCTGTGATCTGGGATGGTGAGACCTTGATGACACCCTGATTAGGTTTTTGTAACCAAATTACTCTCAGATTTTGATCCCACGTGAACTGAGGACTGGTGATCCTTACACAACAAGGCGAACATCGAACATAATCAACGCAGTGGAAAAGATGGCAATACAATGACATATGAGCGGAGACGAAGCATAAAGAACACCTGTAGTTCGAATTGGTGCCCATATCTGTTATCCTGTGTTGGGAGCAATGTGCGGCAGGGCCATTTCGTCGGGTACTTTTTAGAATATTGATCTAAAATCCGCCTTTCCACCTAGATATGTTGGAAGCACATGTAAAAATGCGATTTGCGTTCGGGGACAATAATACTTTGTAGCCCGAAAGAACCTTGAAAGATAATGCCGAACGCTTCATTGGTAAAATCGTTAATCGGTATAATAAACTATGGTCTGTCTCTTCTCCTTTTGGGTGTTACAAACAAATGCACAAATGTATGCATTTCCATACAAATCCCATGTGGTCTGCACAGACCTGGACCGTTTAGCGACAAAAAACCACCTCCGAGGGTTAAGCAAATGACTCTCTGCATTCTGAGTAATTCCCAAGTTTGTGGACAACACCACAGATATGCCACCTCAAGTCCAGAGCCCTGACTGGGAAGATATTCAAAACATGATTATGTCGGCTATGGAAGTTATGGTGGTGGTCACTACGGTGATATCATAGATGGCGAGCTATGGGCTTTACCATACTTTACCACAGATATGCCACCTCAAGTCCAGAGCCCTGACTGGGAATGTATTCAGGAAAGGGTTTGTGGATTTTTTATTTCTGATATTTGTGGGACTTACATACATTTTTGAAAATTGTGTATTTGCGTATTTTATCTGTTTTTGCTGCCAGTTCATTTTGCACATACCTTTGCAGGATTATCCATTTTCAAACAAATCACAATTTCAAAAATGTATGTATCAGAAATAAATGACGCTATAAAAAAATTTTTATATTTTCTAACACTGATTTAAAAAATCCATTTTTTTTAATTTTCTAACACTGATTTAAAAAAGTCTAATTTTTTTTCATTTCATTTCATTTATTTCGTACAAACTTGTAATTCAAAGCCGTCTGGCCAATTAAACATTAATTACAATATGCATTTAACTAAGCTTTTTAACAAGGGTAAAAAACTACTCAGTGGTATATGATTTGTTTAAACCTAAGTAAAATAATAAGGAATAAATAATAAGGAATAAATAATAAGGAATACATAATATGAGTACAGATTGGGTATACGGAAAAGTATTTAGGATAATTAAATAACTACTCATATATGGAAATAATCAAAATAGAGACAGAATTTATAAGAAATTTATTGAAGATGTTGAAGAAGCCGATTAGAGTAAGATGTAATTGATAAACTAAAGTTTTTTAATTCAACAGGTAAAGCATTGTATAATCGTGCTACTCTTACAAGAAATGCGTCATCCAAAAGGTGAAATACCCTAGGTATTAATATCTGATTTCTTCTAGTTGAGTGACAAAACTCAAATGATCTCACCAGGAAACTCGGACACTGATTCCTAATCAGCTTGTAGAAGAAAATTAATAACCGGCATTTCAAAAAAGTGGAGAAACTACACCCTAGAAATTTTTCAACATAAGGGGTTATATGAACTCGTCGATTTAATCGGTACACATAACGCACAGCTCTGTTTATAGCCAGATGTATCAGACTTATGTTTCTCTGTGTAGTCCCAGAATATATCTCCAAACAATACAAAACAGTTGGCATAACCAGGGCATGCACAAGCCGCTCCCTAACAAAAAGTGGCAGAGATAAATCTGTACCATACAGGTTTTTTAAGGTCAGATTCACCCTCGAAACTACCATATTAATGTGGTGTTCAAAACAAAGCTTATCATCTAACTGAACTTCGAGGCATTCCATGCGACGGACAAATTCAATTCGAGTGTTATTATATATTAACTGAATATTATTGTAGCAAACGGAAGAAAAATATAGTGCTTTGGTTTTTAACGGATTTATGCAAAGCTTATTATGCAACATCCAAACACTTAATGTTTCGAAAACAAGATCTATTTTAGACTGAAGAGTCCCCGCAAAATGATGGTGGCCTTTAAACAGCAACTGAATGTCATCTGCAAAAGCATAAGGAACACACCAATTTTGTAAACGGGGGAAAAGGTCGTTTATGTATATTATAAATAGCAACGGCCCCAACACTGATCCCTGCGGAACACCACTTTTAACAGGAAGAATATTACTGTACCTACTATCAACATATACCAATTGACGCCTATTAGCAAGATAAGAGCACAGCATGGTACATGCACTACTCGAAAAACCATATGTATCATATAACTTATACAACAAAGTGGAATAATCCACTCTGTCGAAAGCTTTTTCCAAGTCCAATGACACAAGTATACAAAATTTCTCATTGCCATAATTACCGCGAATGGAATCAGTTAGACCTAACAATAAAGCAGTTGTACTCCTGCTGTTTCTAAACCCACACTGGGCATCATGGATGAATCTATTATTTTCCATATATGTCAACATTTGCGATTTCATTACATGTTCCACAACTTTGGAACAAATTGGTAAAATTGAAATAGGACGGAAATCATTCGTTGAGTGTGAGGCTCCCTTCTTCTTAACGGGAACAATTTTAGACGTCTTCCAGTCAGATGGGAATAAAGATGACAGTAAAATCGTGTTTACAAAATGCAAAAAATGGAAACAAATAAATGGGTATATGATTTTTAAAAATTTTAAGGTAAACCCATCTAAGCCAGCAGCATTAGATTTTATAGCGAAAAACGCCTTATCCAAATCTTCAATGCCCACACACTGAAAAGAAGAACCATAATCTCTATACGGCCAGCTCTGCAAATCGTCAACCATGCAAGGTGAATTTAACTGATTTTCAACGAATACTTGATTCAGGCTGTCAACATTCAAATTGCAATTATAGGATTTCGATTGTGATAGTCCATTGGTTTTGATAAGGTTCCAGAAATCCCGACCACTGGAGGCATTATTAAATAGAGAAGCATGTGCATCCCTCTTAAATTTCCTTACAACGGACTTTGCCTTGTTTCTGGCCTTACAAAAGACTTTCCAGTTCGTGCTACATTTATTATCGATGTACGCCTTAAAGACCAGGTCTCGTAAGGAAATGTAGTATGAAATCTGAGGGGAATTAAACCAATTTTCATTACAATTATAAACTCTTCTTCTTCTTCTCAACGGAAAAATAGAATGTAGTGAACAAAATGTCTTTCCAGCATTTCCCACTGCAAAACAACGTTATTTGTGGAATATAGGTCGGAGAAATCCATAGCTGAAACATGGTCCTGTAAACAATCATGATTTACTGCATCATAATCTGTAAATTCATAAAATTGCTGCTCTGTACAAATTTCAAATCGCAGGGTTATAAAGATAAAAGAATGCTCAGAAACGCCTGGGCAAATAAACTGGTCGACGAAATTAAACATTTTCTGAAGAATAGGAAATTTAACGACATTTTCTATAGAATAGGAAATTTGGTAAATTTTCTATAGAATAGGAAAAGTGATATATTTTCTATAGAATAGGAAATTTGATAAATTTTCTATAGAATAGGAAATTTGATAAATTTTCTATAGAATAGGAAATTTGACAAATTTTCTATAGAATAGGAAATTTGATATATTTTCTACAGAATAGAAAATTTGATAAATTCCCTGAAGCTATAAAAAAATCCATTTTTTTTTCATTTTCTAACAATGATTTAAAATTCATCATCATTCTCAAAAAATACTAATAATTCATTTGTGAACTACGAAATTAAATTAGGTGCAATTTCCCCCACACCATCAAAGTGTCAACAGACCAGAACAATTCCATACTTTCGATACTAGCCTTTCATTTATTTACAGAGCTACGAGGATGATGATTATCACGCGGATATAGATACATTTCCCAAAGAGTATGGCTATGGTGCATTCGATCAGGATGGTCTCGATTCCACGGTATGGGTGGATCTGATTCGGATTCGAAACCACATTGGAAATGTCGCCTGAAATACAAAATAGGAAAACATTTATATGATTGCTGATTGCTGCAGAAGTTGTGGAAATGTTGTGTTCGAATGAATCTGTCAATTTGTGTGAGGGGTACCAGACGTTGCTTGACGAATACGCCTAGTTTTCGGTACATTGCATACCTTTCACTGTACCGAATTGTGGTACATTGTCGCCGAACATACTGAAGGCTTTTGGCGCGTAGCAAATGATATTTACACTCCTCCCAGTTATAAAATAGCAATAAAAGATAATTTTCAAAACTGAAAAATCGGATGTGAAATAAGGAAATGCCATTTCAACGAAAAATAAAAAGTAGGTACCACTCTATCTAGCAAAATGCATTAAATCCCATACTGGAATAAACTGCGATTTTTGATCAAATTAATAAATATAATAATGATATACGTTTATGTATGTCTGTACATATGAATAACGTTCAACAAGATCGAACATATTTTTTTTATTAATTTTTTTCCTCCACTACGCATACACAAATCAACGAATGAATCTAGATTAAATCTCGAACAAAAGTATACTTTGCATCAGAGGCGATTATTTGCCTTTGACAGTTGACATAACATTTCTTGGTGCAGACTGTCGTTGGCGGGATAAAAAAGTCTGGCCTTGACCCAATAACAGTGCCAATTTTGTGTCAATATTGTCCCGTTGAGAGTTCACGCTTAGTCTGTAAAACGCTGTTGTCATTAAATTTTCTTCGACTGCAGACAATTCTAATTTTCTGTAATCCACCAAGTCCTGTATATTATCTATTAAGTTGGCATCTGTTGTGTTAATTGATCGAGGTTCCATATTTTTAATTATATCTTTTGCTCTTTCCACACATTTGCGGTACTTAGAATCCAGTCCCAATAGTTCCTGGTCTCTCGAAGCTAATGTAGTCTCCAGCTGCGTAACCTTGTTTTGAAGACTGGCATTCTGATTTACATATTCATCCAGCTGCAGAGCTTTTTGTTCATTAAGTTCCACCAGTTGTTTTAATTGTTTTGACATTTCATTTCCTTTAATATTGGCATCGTTTCCAGAGGAATGGGTGAGTGACATGATTCGTTCCGTTGCTGATTTTAGTTGCTCACGTAAGTTACCGTTCCGCTTATTAGCATCATCTAATAATTGCATTAATGCTGCTTGACCACCTTGTCCTTCACGTAAGGCTTTATTTTCGAGTTCTAATCTTCGTAATCTTTCGCTTACAGCTGATGGTTGCAATTCTTTGGACATGGTTGTTCCAACATCTCCCGAGTTATTTGGCACTTGAACGCATTTTAGTTCGTCTAATGCTTCCCTCAAGCTGTCCCGTTCCTTTAGTAGTCCATCTTTAGCTTGTTGTAGAGAAAATATTGTTTCTTCCATTGTTTTTCTTTCAAAGTCCAACTTTAGGTTGTTGCCCATTTCATTGTCCAGTTTCAAATGTAAATCTTGCACCTCCTGTTTATAGAGTTCAATTTGACCCCTAAGAGCCGCACATTTCTTAGCATCTTCTTCAAATTGAACATTTTGCATCAAATATTCGGCACTCCTTTCATCCAATAGTTTTAATTGTTTTTTTAAATCAGTGTAGTCCTCAAGCTTTTTCTTATATGTCTTAACTTGGGTTTCACATACCTTTAGTTTTTCGTTCGATTCCCGCAGCACGTCTATTTCATCTTTTAGTTTTAGAAATTCTACATTAGTTTTGTTCAATTCGTCTATACGTTGCTGCAACATTTGTAATTCAGTTTCTTGTTGGTGAGACTTTAGTCTTAAATCTTCGCGGCTCGTTTCAGATTGCAGCAGCTCCTCCTTTAACTGGTCTAATTGTTTCCGCATATCATGATATCTTGTTGATCCTGCCATTACTGGTCCCAAAGAAATACCGTCGTCTCCAATAGTAGAAGCGGATTCCAATCTTTTTATTTCCTCTTGCAATTTTGATACTTCTGCTCGCAAAGTTGTTTTTTCTTCCTGTAGTAGAATAGTCTTTTTTTCCATTTCAAAGCATTTCTGAGCCAATCGGTCTCTCTCTTCCTGAAGCATTTTGCAATCAAAATTGGCAATACTCAAAGGATTTCTTGATATAGACGCACCCTGGCAGGCAGACTCAAGCTCTTGCAATGCTTTCATAATATTAGCTTGTAGCGATTCTTCCAAGAGCATAATTTGCGTAATGTAGTCCTGCTTTGTAGAGCAATTTACGGCACATCCCAAAATTAATTGTAGTAGTCGTTCTAACTCCGCAGAGTCATGTTTTTCTGCAATGCGCATGGCGTCAGGTCTAGGAAATTCAGCTAGTGAGTAGTTCAAAACATCCGCGTAATAATCATATAATGATTCTACAACTTTTTTTAAATTGCTCATTTTCAGGCGCCAATTTGCGCCGACGTCTACTTTAATTTTCGAGAGCCATACATCTGTAAAAGATTCCGGAGAAAACTGATTGAGGGCTTGAGCCAAAGCCACACCATCCGATAATTCCTCAGCACTTGTATGCGGGGCGATCAAATTTAAGGTCTTAAACCATTCTATTAGACTTTGACACATATCTCCCATTTCAAATCTTTGAAACTTGTTCTTCAAAAAATATGTAGTGCTTGCGTTAATGACATTTACTTCTGGTTTTTAGGACAGCAGCTTCCAAGATCTGAAGACAATTTGGGGAAAAAATCAAATTACTCAATTAATCCATCAGGAAGTGATTGAACCACCTACCTTTTTCACAGATCACGCGTGCACAGAGTGATCGAATATTGGAATGGACCATCTATAGTGTAGTCGCGGCCAACATATGAATGAAATATCTTTAAAAAGTAAATGTCAGCGATTATTCTATGGATCGTAATAGAGGTTCCGACAACCAATCATATTTTGTGTGTCAACAATAACTCGAAATATAAAAAACACAGGCCTGCAATATTTTATGTACAAGATATTTCAGGGCTTTCCTATAGAACATGATGAACTACTGACTTCCGTGGCATATATTTTTCGAATATCAATTTACCGATTTAGAATGAATCCTCATAGACGAACGAAAACTTTGCACAAAAACTGGGGTAAATTAATAGTACACTGAATCAAATGTGTTTTCAATATTGAATTTATCCTCTGTGGTACAGGGTATTATAAGTTTGTTTTGACACATAGGTTTGGAGCTACCCCATCTTAAAGAACTGATCGACTCAAAATCACTAACAAATCTGATGCAACAAGTTCTTTACGTCTGTCTTTCCATGTAAAGTACAATTGTACTCTTTTATTCTAGGGACGAAGCCTAATGAATTTGGTCAAAATCGGTTTAGATTTAGATAAGAATTCCCATATATATGTACCTCCGATTTGATATCTAAGCGCTATAGAAGCCAACCCATGTGAATGGAATTTGATACAAAAGAAATGAAAATGAAATGAAATGAAATGAAAGTTATGAATAACAAAGAATCTTAGCATAACGTAACAAAGTAACCTGTAGATCTAGTCTTTCTAGACGAAAACAATACTTTTATACAAGTCTCACAAACTTCTCAAATACAAGGCAATACAAAATTAGTGCCGTATAAATTCCGTAATGTAGTTCCACCTTCGCATACATAGACTCATTATAACTAGCGAAGTCAGGCTTATGTTCAAGATTAACTCCAAACAAATCTTTTGTTTTGGTTATATTGATATGAAGATTATTATTTACAACCTATCTATCAACTCACAGATTCCAATAAACAAGTTATTTTCCGGATGTCACCGACATACATACATATGTATGTACATAAAAAAAGGGGAACGGTGCTATACAATTAGGATATGTATATTGCAAAGGGGATCTAAAACTGAACTCCACAAAGAGGTCGATCAACAAAACATAAATATTTACTTACACGCAGTGAAAATAGTACTCCAATTTATTAATTAATTTTATTTAGTTTGGGTTGCAAAATACAGCGAACAACAAACACTACAAGTTTAGTTTGTAAAAGTAAATTAGTTTTCAATTACTTTTCCTAAAATTACTGATACAGTGAAAGAGGAGTGAATGAATCATGATCTGTGTAAAGGTAGTGCCAATCGAACAGCTGATTAATTTTTTTCATTATTTTGGTTGTCAAATTCATTGTTTACATTTCAAATGTTCATAGCCATACCTATCGAACTCGAATCAACAAATGAAAGCTCAATAAACTCTTAAAATGTTATTATGGTTTTTATAAAATAAAAGCACAGATAAAAGCAAAAATAATGAATAATAAGATATGTCATCCCGGAGCGAGTAAGTTGTCAGTTACGAACGAATAAAAATTTCAACGAGTTGGTGTTCAAAGAGTGAGTTTTTCCGCGGATTTCGGACCGATTTTCCCGAATTTTTTGTAATTGTCACAATTAAAAAATTAATATCAATCGATTAGTGCAAAAAAAGTTCAAACTATGTTCGCGGAAACCTGTTTTTTCGCGTGTGACATTTCATTCCTATTCGTCCGTAACTGATAGATTTTGACAGTTCTCGGGATGACTTATCTTCATAATTTATAATTTTTGGATAAAAGTAGGATTTTGTTTATATGTAATCAATTGATAATTACAATGCAAACATCCCCAGGGTTGTATTCGCGTATACTACCTTTAAGGTGCCCACAGACGAGTACTGCCGCAGTTCAAGCCGATGAACCCCTTGCGACAATCAATCATAATTAAATTTTCCATTACATATTTTATTTTTCACATAAAATTGTAAGAGTAGCACGATTATACAATGCTTTACCTGCTGAATTAAAAAACTTTAGTTTATCAATTACATCTTACTCTAATCGGCTTCTTCAACATCTTGAATAATTTTTTGATACATTTTGTTTCTGTTTTGATTATTTCCATAAATGAGTAGTTATTTAATTATCCTAAATACTTTTCCGTATACCCAATCTGTACTCATATTATGTATTCCTTATTATTTATTCCTTATTATTTATTCCTTATTATTTTACTTAGGTTTAAACAAATCATATACCACTGAGTAGTTTTTTACCCTTGTTAAAAAGCTTAGTTAAATGCATATTGTAATTAATGTTTAATTGGCCAGACGGCCTTGAATTACAAGTTTGTACGAAATAAATTAAATGAAAATTATTTTTAAATTTCCTCGTTTACATACATATGTGTTTATAATACAATTTCCAATAACATGGCACATTTAACAGGTTATATTTGATTGATAGGTGTTCACTTCGAAAATCAAAAGTATTTTGATTTTCATACTGCAACAAATGCATTCTTATGTTGTGTCAAATCCACACATAGTTCTGCTTCACACGAGGCAATTTTTCCAAGCAAGTGTCAAAGTTTGTTGGAGAGAGAGGCAGAGATATCTTTCCGCCTGCCCCTCTCTAACAAACTTTGACACTTGTTTGCCTAGTGTGAATCAGCACACATTTTATTGTATGTCGTGCTACACACGAGGCATTTTTTCCAAGCAAGTGTCAATGAATGTAGGAGAGAGAGGCAGAGAGCTCATTCCGCCTGCCTCTCTCCGGGTAATTGAAATAATCCGAACAAGAGGTTTTAGCCGCTAAGCCGCCGAAGGCAATTATTTTTGTTGAGCCACGCCGCCGCCGATATGTCGGCTAAAATTGGCTTTAAATCGCCGCCGTTCTCATCTGCTAATACCGGCTTTATGCAAGATACCGTGTAATGACGTTTGTGCAAAACCCAATTCCAAAGAACGACAAGGAATGGACAAATCTGGGTTTTCTTCAACACTTTGGACTACGGCAGCAATATTCTCAGTTGTTCTTGAGCGACGTGCACGTGTGTTATTCTTCACATCACTAACTTGTCCCATCAGCTCAAATTTTTCCATCAATTTCTGTATTGCAGTCCGACAAGGTGCTTCACGACGACCCAAAAATGCTTTAGTTTTGCGAACTGTGACTGCAAGATTTTCACCATTTTTCCACAATATCTTACAAAATATTGGGAAAAAATCCTATTTTTTTTGAAAATTTTAATAACTCTTAAATAAAGGCCTCATAAAAACGCACTACTGTTTTATTTTTATGATTTTATAGTAAAGTCTGATCGGTAATGAATAAAATGAGACCATTCCGAAGAAAATCGATGTATAAATTCGATAATTTGCTTTAATTTCTACAAAATAGATTTTAGCAAACAAAACATTTTTTCGTTTCATTAGGAACGAAAAAGAAACCAAAATTTTACACTTAGTCAAATCCCAAAATCGTGTCGACCGGTGGAATTGCAAATAATCGGTATTTAATATCACAAATTTACAAATATAAATTTAATATTGTATTGCATTACAATATGTGTATATCAGCATTAAGCTTTGTGTTCAAAATGTGTTCAAGTTTTGCTATAACAAAAAATAAATATGTTTATAAAAAAGAAAAAATTTAGAAAACTAATTTAACTTTGTGTTTACTTTTTTCGATCAATGAACTAGTAAAAGTATTAGGCAAATTTAGGAGAGAATTTACAAAATGTCTTCCTTTACCAGTTTTTACTCGACGAGTGAAAAATTCAAAATATTTTGGAAGTCATATAAAATAAACTTAAATAGAAGATGTCTTTCAGATTTTTTCTAGATTTGTCAGATATACGTTTGTACAGCAAACATGTTTAATTTCAGACCATTTTTAATTATTTCTCTTTTGCTCGATTTAATTTTTAAGTCTGCATTTAAAATATGGATAGATACAGTTTACATTTTTGATAAGCAAATAGCTATATAGCAGATATATCGCCCCCTTAATAGAAGAATAATGTGTACGCATATACACTATTATTTTTTATTACATTCTAAGAATGTACGCAATTGGTTCTATATCTGCTAAAATTCTACTTTCACAAATTGGGTTATTGGGTGTTTGAAATTGTTCATTAATAAATAATAATATCGAGTTTCAATTTCACAAAAACTTCTGATTTTCTCGAAACGACAAATAAATTATACACTATTCATTTATTGGGTGGACGATATGGAAGTGAGTGATTTTCGTTTTGATTCGTTTATTGTCACAAGCGGGAGCTTAACATATCTTAAAAATCATAATATTAGTAGTAATAGAAAATTCTTTTTTAAAGGAAATAAGAGGATTTTTATTTATTATTAGATTATGTACATATAGAGATAAAAATATTTTCGGAAAAAAATCAATGGAGTATTAAAGAATAGTATAACATATAAATTAATACCTCCATTCTAAAGAATCAATCAAGTTAAGCTCAAAACAGTAGAGGTCATTCTATTTAAACCAAGGTAATTCCACACAAATTTAAAATTTCACTAAAACGTCGATTCGTCTCTCCTGGAAACAACCTGTTTCGACCGTCTTAAGCTATGTATAGACGAATGGCGGAAAAATGCAACCCTGTGACCGTACAACCGTGTGAACATAAAATTTTTGTCTTGCAACGTTGGCAGAAAAGTCATTGTGAGATAATTTGCAGATTGTAATATTGGCCACTGTCTATAAAATATTTTTATTGGCAATCCTGCATATATGTAAATATTTACAAAATATATTTTAAATATATGAAATTGTAAGGGTTTCTTGCAATCGTCTACACCTTTGCCTAACAATCTGTCATTGTCCGTACATTTGTGGCACTTTAACAGGGTTGATAAAGTTGTCCGATCTGACAATCGTCTATACATAAATTTAGCATACTTTGAAAATAGAGTATATCATAGAGCCGCCTAGCGGCATGGAATCGATGATTTTTCACCTCACAATATCTTACAATTAACTTAAAAACATCTATTATTTAAGAATAAATACCAGAGCTTAACTTTTCAACTATTATTTTAAATGTTAAAATGTCTATCATAGAGCCGCCGTATGTCAATTTTATGTCGGCTTAGCCGCCTAGCCGCCGCCGCCGATCTATAATTTTCAATGGCAGCCGCCGCCGCCAATTTTGGCTCGGCTTCATTCTCTGACCCAAGATGTAGTTTTTTAGCCTGCATTTGAATTGTTTTGGGGTATGCCGGTCACCCAGACCACCCTTACTGCGCAAAGCACCAAACAAATTCTCCAACATCTTGGTTTAACCTGTAGGTTAAAATTGCGACACTTGCGCATTTTTTCTTATTAGAAAAGTATATATTTTTTTAAATAAAAACAAACATACAATATAATTTTAAAACAACAATATTTTTTTATTGTTTTCTCCACTTTATATTATATTTTTTCACTCAGTCTTATTTTTTTCACTTCCTATTACTTTTTTCCAATTTCAATTTAAACTCATACGTTTCCTTTTTTCGCTCTCCACTGCTGTCAAAAAATGTAAACAAACATTTGGAATGTAAACAATGAGATTGACAACCAAAATGCTGTCAAACACGCCAAAATAAAAAAATTGTAATCAGCTGTTAGCTTGAGACTACCTTTACAATTATTGTATCATGTGGTAGTAGTAGTAGTATTTTTATTGAGTCTTCTTCTTTTTCTGTTGACATTGGTATACGCTTAACGAAAGTGTAGAAGAGAATATACTTACAACTGTATTTGTCTTATTCTAATACACGGTGTATAGTTATAAGCTACATGCTATTATTGAATTGAATATGTAAGTAAATACATGAGAGTCGTTAGATGAGAAGGCTTGCTCACGGCCTTTTTAACAATTGCGGACAGAGCGAGAATCTGTCAAATAAATAAATAGTGCTTAAAACAAAATAACAAAAACAGATGTTAAAATCATTTACTTAACAGAGAACATATATATATGTAACTATATGTACAGATATGTGTTGTAGATAGATTCGAAGGCTTTAAAACAAATAAAAAAAAATAACAACAAAAATAAATAAAACGAACTGTTAACTTCTATTGCCAACAGAGAACATATATGTTGTAAAGATACAAATGTGTTTGTAAAGGAACACCATTATAATATGTATAATATCACAGATTTTCTTATATGGATTTTTAAACATTTTAAACTAATTTAGATTTGTGTAATGTTCACCCATCACATTACTCTTGCTATTGGGTATTATTTTGTTGATGTTTAATGATATATGTAAGTATTTATTTGTAATGTGTATTGTTACTATTGTAATTTTTTTTCAGCTTTTAGCCTCTGCGGCTTCCTGGATCGGTTTTGGTGTAGAAAAGAGGCCTCGAGTTGGGGTCGGGATTGTCGTCGAAATTCATGTTTAAGATTGCCACTGGAGATAGGTAATCCAACCCGGAAAGCTGTGTGTCCGCATCTGATATAAATATCTCGTTCATGAGGCTGTTTTCGTGTGATTCAAGCCTCTCTATGAATTTCATTTGTTGATTCATGGCATATTTGCAAAACGGCTGAATTTTTGCTTCTTCATAGATGTACGTGTTGGAGTATCTTTTTGTTCTATTTACATAGTTTTTGTTTACACATTTCCGCAATACTTTTCTCTCCAGCATTTCTAGCTCGTTGGCCACGGACGGTGAGATGGTAAACCAGATCGGGAATCCATAAATTAATACGAATCTGATGGCTACCTTATATATAAGCAGTTTTGTGGTAAGTATTTACTATTTAATAAGTAACAAAACATTCCCACAATTCGTTTTGCCTTTTGCAGCTGGAATCTCGCGTGTTTATTGAATTTCAGTAGCATGTTAAAATTCACTCCGAGATATTTGATATCCGAAGAGAAAGGGATATCGACGCCATCGAGGGAGAGTTGCAGCCTTTTGCTCTCTGGGACCACGAATCTTGCACATTTCCCGGAGGCATTTCTAATACATATTGCGTGAGATTTGGTGGCGTTGATTTTTATGTATTTTGAGTAAGTATGGGTCCACTCCGAGGTTCGCCATCTTATAAAGGATTCCCTTATGGCAAGCAGAATCAAATGCTTTCTCAATGTCTAAAGAGATGGCAACTGTGCAGTTTTTGTTTCGTAAATTATTTGTAAGATCACTGTGGAATTTCAGTAGAGCATGTTGTGTGGAGTGTCCTTTTTTGAATCCAAACTGGAACAGTGGTAATGGATCAATTACAAATTCTTTAACTATTTTCTCTTTCAGAACATGCTCGAATAATTTGCCTATATTAGATAGGAGGGATATTGGTCGGAAATCTGCAAGAATCACGCTGTTTGCCTTCTTTTTGATTGGAATAATTTTTGCCGCCTTCCACGTCTTCGGAAAATAAAAATTGTTTATACAATTGTTAAAAACTATTGCAAGGAAATCTAAGGTGGCATCAGGTAACCTTTTTATTAAAAAATTTGAAAAATTGTCAAATCCACAAGATTTTTTATTGTTGACGCTGTTTATGATAGTTCTGATTTTTTCAGTCTCAACGAAGTGGTAGGTGTCTGGATTGTTTAGTGAAGTAAAATCTCCGTTAAAGGTGTAGATGTGAGGCGGTGTGGAGTTTAGGCAAGATGAAACTCTTTCATCAAGGTCCAAAACAGGATTTTCTGGAATTGTCTCACAGAAAACAGATGAATAAAAATTCTGAAACTGTGCAGCAATCTCTGAAGGGCTGGTTGTAATGCTGTTATGGCATTGGATTTGATGACAAAAGGAGGACTTGTTTTTCCCAATAATTTGGAAAATGTCGCGGAATGCTGTTGGACCGGGTTTTAAGGTTTGTAGCCTATCGTTTAATTTATTTGCTTGTTCAATATTTACAGCTTCTTTAATTATTATTTTAATCAGTTGTATTTGCTTAGATAGGATATTATACTCACTACAACTTCTGTTGCCGGTCCGATGAAATATTTTTTTTTGTTCCTTTTGCCAAAGGTGTTTTGTTTTGTAGAGTTTTTTGATGCGGTCCGATAGAGGGAATTTTTTTTGGTTAAATTCCAATTTTTCCGTGTGAGCCTCGTGTATTGATAAGAAGGCAGCATTGAAATCGTTGATCAATGAGTCTAATTCGTCGTTTGATATATTTCTGTCCGTAGCCGGCATGATACGATGAGTTGCACTTTCCATGTCGTGGCGGAAATTAATCCAATTCGTATTTCTGTACGACGTGAAGAGACGCGGTGTTTTCAGAATTAGACTGAAGCAGTTTAATTTAATTTGAAGTAGAAGCGGAAAATGGTCTGAAAAAGTAGGTAAGCTGAATATTTTATAATTTGGAGTGATACTATCTATAATGTCTCCACTTAACAGAAAATGATCAAGAAAAGATGAACCTCTCGGAAAGGATGGGTTGGTATCACATAGACGGACAATATCCATTGTGTTATTTTGCAGCCAATTGTGAAGAATCTTTCCATTGCTGTTGTCGAGGGCATCTCCCCAGGAGGTGTTTTTGGCATTAAGATCTCCTCCCACAATAAATCCATCAAAATAAGCCGTAGCTTGCAAGAATTTATCTAGGCTATCAGTAACTATAGATGTTGCTGTGTTGCTTGGTATGTATACGGACCCAATGAGATATTTTTTTTCTATGTTGTTAGATTTTGATACGATTTGAATAAATGTTGTGGGAAACCCAATATCCGCAATGGCGATCCTTTTAAATTGAATAGATTTTTTTATTAGTATTCCTACCCCAAGTGGAGAATAATCGTAAATGAAGTTGTATCCTTCAATAATAACTTTTCGGCTACCAAGGTGGCACTCTTGTATAAAGCAAATGTCAATTCGGTTACAGAATAGTATATTTTTGAGATCAATTTGACGACTATAGTCGATCAAAGATTGGACGTTGAAGGTAAGAAAACGTAAAGATCTATGGTCCATAGGAAGTCTTTACTTTTTTTAATATGCGCAAGAATTCTTCTTTCGCGTCATTTTTTGGCATGTTTTGAAAATTGGCTAGAAATATATTTATTTCCTGTTCAAGTGTCAGCTCTTCCGGCTCGAGAAAATAATTGGTAAGTTTTAGGAACTCATCCACAATTGATGGCTTTAACTGTTGTGCGTGTTGGGGTTGAAATAGGTTAGCAAACGTTTTACCAGGCAAGCTAAAAGAGGGGTGTATTGAGCGTTTTACATTGGCTGCTGCGACTTCTCTCAATTCACGAGCCTTTTGAATGCGTTCATTTTTGTTTGCCACATATTTTTTGTATGCCGGACATCCTTTCCAGTTTGCTGGGTGCCCATTTTCACCACAATTTACACAATGTGGATTAGAAGTTTCTGTTTTCTCACGTTGGCACTCACCAGGCAAGTGTTTCTGGTCACATTTGACGCAGTTGAACTCGGAGCCACAGTTCTTCGCAATGTGCCCCCAGCGTTGACATCTGTGGCATTGAATTTCTTTTTGTTTTTTGTTGGGCTTTTCCCAAGTTACAGTTTGACTTAGTAAGTATTTTATTTGTGAGACGTCTTTTAGGGTTTTCCCTGGTAGTAAATTTACCAGAATAAGACCAGTCTCAATATTTTTTTTAATCGTGTATGGGGTAATAAATTTGCTTACTTTGTCAACTGTCTCAGGTACTGCCTTGTCCAATGCCTTGTTGACAACGTCAGGATCAATGCCTTGATAGAAACCTCTGATTACCAGAGATATTTGTTTTTTCTCTTTTGGCGTAAAAGAGTATGCCTTCACCGGGTTCTTATTATTTGTATTCTCTCGAAGCAGTTTTAACATTTCCGCGTGGATATGTGGATCAGCAAAGTATAATTTACTTTTATATTTGTTAATGTTTTTTACTTTAAAGTAGATTTTAGGTGTCATGGCTTCCAACTGTTCTACTATGCTTTTTATATTTGCATCGAATAAGAATATGGGCGGACATAATTGTGGTTTCGTGTGTGTGCTTTCGACAGGTGTTGCCGCGTCTGGTTTCTTTTTCTTGGAATTGGTGGGGTGTGGGACGCCTTCAATATTCAGCCCAGCGAGAGCAGCAAATCTATTTTGGTTGTTTGGATCAAACCCCAGTCTAGATATGTCGATGTCTGTTTGTGTTGTTAAAGCATCTAGTCGTTTTCTTTTAGTGTCGTTGCCTATTGGCCGAGCTGATGAATTATTGGATGTGGACGGTAAGTCCACCACGTCCTGTTCCATCCTTGTATAGCAAGATGGGGTATCACTTGAGCAATTAATTGCCAACAAGCAATCTTTTTTGTTTGAATTTTCTTTGTTTTTGTACTGTAATTTTTGCAAATATTTAGGCGGTATGAATTTGGCTTCTTCACAGCTGTCCCCTCTCAATTGGCAATTCTTATTGTATCATGATTAGGAGGCAGTTGCCCAACAATAACAAAATATCAACTCTGGTCATACCTCGGCTGTTTCGTATTGTCAAAATTTAGAGGACAAAACAGACAAACTGTTTGACACTTACTTGACAACAAAAAACACCCTCGAGAAAATAGTGTAAACAGCTTTCTAATGGTATAATGTATAAACAGAATTGATAAGCGATTTTACTATTTTTTTGTGGATCAGTGCACGAAGTACAACAATAACACCCGAGGTATGACCTACAAATTTTGACACTTGCTTGGTAAAAATTGCCTCGTGTGATTCAGGGCTAAGGAAGTCAAGTTTCACATAAGGCAATTTTTTCCAAGCAAGTGTCAAAGTTTGTAGGAGAGAGAGGCAGGCGGAAAGAAAAAAATGTTGGAAAAATTGCCTCGTGCACAATTTTTTCCAAGAGCACAACTAACGAAAACGCTCCTCCTATTGTATGTAAACCACCTGAGACATCTTTTTGGATAGTCCGTATTCACTCTTGCAATTTTCACCCCCAGAATTGCAGTGTTTGTTTGAGAGGGATGCAGTCGGTAAGGGGGTAACCGGTAACCGACAGCGTCTCTCTCCAACAAACACTGCATTTCTGCGGGGAGAAAATTGAAAGTGTGAATATGGACTAAACGATTAGCCAACGAAAACGAAATGTAAACGGAAGTCTGAATCTGCTGAAATTTTATTTGAACGGTACGTTTACGTGCAGAAATTTATTTAAAAGTTTTGTAATGGAATGATAAATAATTAATAATAAGTTAAAATGAAAGCAAATAAAATTAAAATTAATTTTGCTATTTTTGTTATGAATGTCTGAGTCTTATGGCACGTTTTGGGTAATATCTTCTGCGGGGAACGTTACGGCGGCGCTAAAGTAAATTTACGGTTTCGTTTGCCTAACCCATCCTTAAGTCAGTCCCCATTTATTGTGTTTTTCGTTCGCACTTGGAAACAACAACAATTCACACAGGAAAAGCCGAAACAAAACAAATGAAAATAAGTTAAGTATTGAAAAAAAATACGCGTGTGAACGTAAATACTTTTTCAAAAGAGAATAAGCCGATAAGTTACTTAAAAAAAAAGTACCATGTAAATGGGAACTTACATGGTACTTGTTTTAAGTAACTTATCGACTTATTCTCTTCTGAAAAAGTATTTACGTTCACACACGTACTTTTTTTTCAATACTTATGGTGAATTCTTTTCTGCAAAAAACTGCAAAATTTTCATTACCCTTTTTCCGAAATCGGCACTTTTGTGATACTTTTTTGAAATTTGGTAATTAAGTTACTCGAATTTAGCACAACTAACATTTCAAAAAAGCGATATAATAGGCGTGTTTTCGTTACACCGTAGGTGCTTAATTTGTATGGGGAGCTAAGCACTTTTAAGCACTATAAGTTCCCGATGAAGTTTGGTGCTTGTGTTCCTGTCTTAAGTATGATGTTGCCATTTTTGGAGAGATTTTATCAATTATTGTGAATTAACGGGAAGAAGAAGAACAAAATTGGGAAATTATTTTAATATTTGCAAAAAGAGTGTAAACAATTGACAATAGAATAGTAAATATATGTTTTATTAATACTTTTCACGAATTTTTTGTCTGTTTCGCACTGTTTTTTCTTCGCAACTCATGACACCATTGCTACCAGATAGTGAAAATCCGCCACTTATTGCTTACGTGCCAGTTAGTGGACGTCAGTTGTTTTCGTTGCAAAGTTCTAAACTAAAATTGCTAGCTTGTAACGAAAGCATGCCTAATAGTGCAGTTTTCGGAAAAAGGGCAATGCAAGTGTTGCACTTTTTTGCAGAAAAGAATTCGCCATTATTATTAGTCTGGATTTACATGATACTTTTTTTTAAGTATACTTATCGGCGTTTTGTGGGCGAGAGAGGCAGTCTGAAACGGGGAGAAAAAATGTATGCCGTACTCGTACTTATCGTGGACATCAGCAATTTGGGGATATCAGCAATTTTTTTCTGGCAACCCTGCCCACAAAACGCCGATAAGTCTGCATTTACATAAGTCCCCATTTACATGGCACTTTTTTTTAAGTAACTTATCGACTTATTCTCTTTTGAAAAAGTATTTACGTTCACACACGTACTTTTTTTAATACTTATTTTCATTTGTTTTGTTTCGGCTTTTCCTGTGTGAATTGTTGTTGTTTCCTAGTGCTAACGAAAAACACAAAACGATGAGTACGATAAGTACGAGTACGGCATACTTTTTTCCCCCCGTTTCCGACTGCCTCTCTCGCCAACAAAACGCCGAAAAGTATACTTAATACCTAAAAAAAGTATCATGTAAATGCAGACTAAGTCCCCATTTACATGGTACTTTTTTTAAGTAACTTATCGACTTATTCTCTTTTGAAAAAGTATTTACGTTCACACACGTACTTTTTTTTCAATACTTATACTTATTTTCATTTGTTTTGTTTCGGCTTTTCCTGTGTGAATTGTTGTTGTTTCCAAATTAACCGATTACGGTATAACAAAAATGCGCCTAATGTGTTGAACGTATAGCTAAGGTTGTTATGGCGTTGCGCGACTAATCCAGCATGTACAATTCAGCGTTCCCAGACCAAGTCTTCTTGTTTTTAGATCTGGGAACGTTGATTTTCGTGATGTATGTTCAGTGCGAAATCCGATTTCCAAAGTCGTGAATAAAAAGTAAATTATCATAAAATCGTAATAATAAAATGGGAAAATACTAAAAAACATACGGGAATACGACAGAATGAGAGTGTTTTCGAAGAAAAATGAAAACAATTAGTGGTTTTTATCGTGTTCGCGGGGAGTAGTGGCAATCGTATTTGCGACGAGACGTCGAGCAATCAGAAGAATCAACATGAGTGGAGAATTCGAAGCGAGTGTGTTTCAGTTGAAAAGACGCTCGCTCCCGTGTTAATTCATTTTCATCGAACAGATTTATTAAATTTTTTATTACCAAGAGAAAAATCGGAATCGAAAAAAAACTGGCGTTTGTTTGGTGATACAAAAACTGAAAGGATAAATACAGAAAAAAATCAGTTGTTAAGGATTCTACCGCAATAATATTTCCACATTTTTCGTGTCCTCAATGCTTTTTTGCGTGTCGTCTTTGGAGACAATGATGATGTGATAGATGAGGAGGAATCGGTGTGTTTTCACATTGTTGTTTTAGTAACACACGGAAAGCGTAAAAATCCAAGTAAAACACCCCCCACCCATCCCCAACTGAACACAAGTTGGTTGGTGTGTGTTTGTGTGAGTGTACCAGTGTTTGCAATTCCAACTTTCAATTCAATAATGGAAACATTACTTAAATGGTTAAATAAGCCCAAGGTAAGACTTTAAACAAGACTTTAAAACATTATATTTGTTGTTGTTTTTTTCATTTTCGCTGTTGCCTTTGTGTGCGTGTGTCGTGTGTGTGTCTGTGAGTGTTTGTTGCGTCCGTGTTGAGTATCTGTGTTTGTTATTTACTTGAACGACAACGGCAACAAAAACAACAGCAACAACGACAAATCATCATGTTTTTACGTGTTTTGTATTATTTTTCTATATTTTCTTTTGATTTCTTCGTCGTGATTTGTTCATTACGTTAGGTTGTTTTTATTTTTTTTCGCTCTTTGTTTGCATTATTTTTGTGAATAATTTCCCGTTTTTTTGTATTTTATGGTATTTCACTCGCTCGTTGAGGCAATACAATGACGAGAAGAAACGTCACAATGAACAACGAAAAACAGTAACAACAATAAACTGCGCTCCACAAAAATACACTCCACTCCATCATTACAAAACGTCACAATGACTAACAGCCATGAAGACAACAAACAACAGCAACAACAACACAAATTGTAATCAAACCATATTTTGCTGCTTAATAAACTTCGCAGTGGCAGTGCTCCATTTATATTTGCTTGAAAATCTTTTCGTGTCTAAATCTTTTGTTGTTGTGTTTTTTTGTCGCTTTTGCCAAACCAAACGTTTGCGATTTAATCAAATTGTAGCCACGACAAATGGGACCTCTACAAATTGTAGCCACGACAAATGGGACCTCTACAAATTGTAGCCACGACAAATGGGACCTCTACAAATTGTAGCCACGACAAATGGGACCTCTACAAATTGTAGCCACGACAAATGGGACCTCTACAAATTGTAGCCACGACAAACTGAATATTTTCGAATATTTTCCTCGAAGTACGTGTTGACTGACCTTCAGCGAGATTCAAAATGTATTCCAATTTTCTTGCAAACGGGACAAAAGAATAGGGAGAGATATGCCAATGTTTTCGCAATCAGAATACAAAATATAATAAATACATTAAAATAAATGTATTTATTATATTTTGTGATGATATAGGAGAATGAAATGTTGCACAGAACCAGTCATAATATAAATTATATTTCCTATCAGTGTAGAATCGTAGACCGTATTTAGATATTTTCAATTTCTCAATCTTCTGGGATTTGTTTAATCACAGCAAAAAATAAAAATTTCATGCAATTTAACAGCTATATCTGTAGGTTAGCTCTAACTGTAGGATAACCGGAGAGTGTGGAATTGGCCGTAAATCAAATGTATGTGGTATTGACCTACATTTGACTTTTTTTAAGGTTGCTATTACCAAAAGGCGGGTCCAATATTTTAATTCATTTACTGTTCAGCTCTATATTGTATGGTAGCTAATTCTGTATTTAAATATTAACTCAGAGTTCAAAATGTTAAAATTCATAAGGCCGTTTCCATATATAGGGGCAATTTTGTAAATCAATATATATTCAACAACACTTACCATTTTGCTCCTTTTGAACAAATTGTCCAAGATTCCCCCTTCGAAAGCAATGCGAAATATCCAGCTGTCAAGCAGGGCGCAGTCAGTTGCTTCCCTGCTAAAGAAGTCGGTTCAGTTCATAAAATTTTGTGAAATAATTACTGCAAGATGAGGTGATGCTGCCATCTCTTGAAGTATAGATGCCTCTTACATGGAGGTCTCAACGCGATAACGATCCAAACGTACCGCCAAAGTTAGTAAGGCGTGGTTACAGAGCAGCAGGACTAAGGTTCTTGAAAACATGAAAATCAATCGAGAGAATTGCGGGTTGTAAAAATTACCAATTTAAATACAGGAAGGATTATCGCAGGACAAAACCTAATGTGTGTGTGCGGACAAGATATGCAAACAGATATTAATTTAAAGCTTTAGTTTTGGACTGCTTAAATAGTATATAGAAAAAAATGTTCAAACATTCCCTTTCAATGTTCTATTAAAGAAAATATGTATATATAATTGTATACATAACAAACAACTTATTAAGAAAAAAAAAACACTCCCTTTAGTTATGACTAATACTGTCGCTAGTCGTAGTTCCAATGTCGACATTTGACCAATTTTCCATGTTTCCAGCCCACCGTGCATCGTTTTAACAAAAATTTTTAATGCTATTCCTTTCCCCAAGCAGGTTACACAAATCTGTTTTTTTGTGAAAATTTTCAAATGTTTTGTCACCCTCTATGTCGTATTTACAGAAAAGGATTCAATAAATGAATAATTAAGTCACTGGATTCGCATAGAGGTTTGATGATTGCGAAAACATCGAATGTCAAATCTGTATTTTTGTTTCTATGGACTAAACAATTAGCAAAATACTGAAATATTTTTAAAGTTATTTAAAATGGAGTTGGACCAGCAGAATCCTGATACAAGTAAATTTTTACTCCAAAACGAGGTTAAAATACATTATGTTAAAATACAAATTTTAACATAATGGAAGTCATGTAATAATAAGATATTGCAATCCCCACCAAATCCCCGGATCCCCAAACTAATAAATATCACCATTTACAAGGTGGCGCAAAAGTAACCTTTCGATGTTTTTTGGCAGTAATTTAAAAAAAAAATGAAAAACTTTGATTCTTCTTGTGGATTATTTTTATTTGGTCTTTTAATTTTTTTTACATCAAGTCGAGAATATGATGTCATGTAAATGGCCGCCGCCACAGTTGATTGTCATTTGAGCCCTTTTTATGGCATTTTCCATCACTTTGGCCAAAACTTCCGGCGATAGGTCCTCACATTCTTGACGGATATTATCTTTAAGAGCAGCAAGAGTCTGAGGCTTGTTGACATAAACCCGCGACTTCAAAAAGCCCCACAAAAAGAAGTCTGGAGCGGTCAAATCAGGCGATCTTGCTGGCCAGTGCAAATCGCCAAAACGGGAGATTAGGCGCCCGGGAAATGCATCCTTCAGCATATCGGTTGTGGCACGTGCAGTGTGTGCCGTTGCACCGTCCTGTTGGAACCACATGTTTTCCAATCCCAATTCATCAAGTTGCGGCAAAAAGAACTCGTTGATCATTGGTCTGTAGCGCTCACCATTCACAGTAACCGTTTGGCCCGCGACGTCTTCGAAGAAAAAAGGTCCGATGACTCCTCCAGCGAAAACAGCACACCATACAGTGACTTTGAGCGGGTGTAATGGCTCTTCGTGGGTTACACGAGGATTTTCAGTGCCCCAGAAGCGTACATTTTGCTTATTTACGTACCCGCTAAGATGGAAATGGGCCTCATCACTCATGATTATTTTTGATGAAAAATTATCTTCCTCTTGGTGGTGATTAAGGATGGCTTGAGCGTATGTTAGACGCGATTGGCGGTCAGCAGCTAACAGCTGATGCACCTTCTGGACTTTGTACGGAAACATCTTCAAATCTTGTACCAAAATTCGCTGTAGAGACCGTCGAATGATACCCATTTGCGTGGCACGTCGTCTGGTCGATGTCGACGGCGCTTCCATGACATCCTCGGGGTCTGCCACGCCTGGCAGCATCTCGTGTTGTGCCAGTCTCTTCGAGGGGAGCGGCTAAACGTCGCAGTGTTTCACCAGTAGGCGTTGGACGGCCAGGAAATCTGCGACGAAATTCACGTTGTGCCAAAGTCACCGACCGATTATTGGTCAAATAAATAGTCAGCAATATTATGCGTTCTGGAGCAGTGTAGCGTAACATTGTTTATTAACGTGTATTTCGCATGTGTTTACTACACAAATGTCAAAACAGAACTGACATTAGGGGCCAATCGCAAAATTTATAGCATTTTCTGATAGGAGGATTACTTTTGCGCCACCTTGTACAATGAAAAATCCCCAAATTTGGGATAAATCCCCTAAACTGGCAGCGCTGATTTTAAGTAATTTGAGTGGTGTCTGCCTTTCTTTCGGCAGGTGCACACGACAACTCTTGAAAGAAGTAACGGATTAACATAAAATTTAGCATGGGATAATATTTTTTTCTATCTCAGGCTAAGTTAGAAGATTGGCAATATTGGTCCATTGAAGTTATTAATTCTCTTCTATTATTCTATAACTTCTATATTACCTATGCGACTTCTATGTACTTCCTCACACAGTAATAGTTTATCTGTGACTACCACCTTGAGAAAAATGGCGAAGTGGCCGCTTTTTGTACCTCCAACACGAAGGGACCATTTTGAACAAAAAGTTAACTGCTTTTTACATTACCTCCTGAGAAATAAAATCACATCTCCATTTTAGTAGTAGCGCGCAAGTTAAAAAGATAAAAGCTATATATCTCAAAACTACTAAAATGGATATTGATGGCTTATATCCTAATTGTGCTATATTAAAAAACCAAAATTTTCAAGAGAGCGAAAAAAACTTTTGAATTTTATTATTTTGCGATAAATTAAATATGATGTGAATTAAGAATTTGAAGGTATATTATATACACGTTCGTATACATAATTCATATCATATAAAAATTATCGCGAAATAATAAAATTCAAAATTTTTTTTGCTCTCCTGAAAAATAGGGTTTTTAATATAGGATATAAGCCATCGATATGTGACTTTCTTTCTTAGGATGGCAGTTTAGCAACAGTGCATATAAATAAATAAATAAATTAAATTTTGTGTAGTGTAAAGTTTTTATAGTACCTACAATACGGTAAAAAATTTGGCATTATTGCAACGCCCTTTTCCTCCCACACAAAATGACCAAATCATACTAAAATTGCAATCATATTTTTTTTTGTATTTTGTAATAGCGGGACCCAGTCCACTTCGTTGCCCCAGACTTCAGAAATTGGCTTAAATGATCGGATCCACGCCCTTCGGTCTGATCCCGCTCATTTTTAGACCAATCACATAGACTTCCACCAGAGACATAGACTTCCATACAGAAAATAACAGCACTCTCTCAATTACATTGTGCAAGATACCTCAATTTCAAAAGGTTGCTTACATGGGCTGGACCACGCCCATTGATCCGATTCCGCCCAGTTTTGGGCCAATCACGTAGACTACCAACAGATACATATGCACAAAATTACTGTACCCTCGCTAACAAATTGTGCAAGATATCTTAATTTCAAGATTTTGCTTTTATGGGCGGGTCACGCTCATTAGTCCGATCCCGACCATTTTTGAACCAATCACGTAGACTACCACCAGATACATATACACAGAATTACAACACTCTCTCTAACATATTGTGAAAAATATTTAAATTTCAAAATTTGACTTATATGGGCGGTGCCACGCCCATCGGTCCATTTCCGCCCATTTTTAGACTAATGACGTACACTACCACCAGATACATATGCACAAAATTACAACACTCTCGCTAACAAAATGTGCAAGATAAGTCAATTTCAAAATTTGGTTTATATGGGCGGTGCCACGCCCATTGGCCCGATTCCGACCATTTTTGGACCAGTCATGTAGACTGCCACCAGATACATATACACAAAATTCCAGCACTCTCGCTAACAAATTGTGCAAGATATAACATTTTTTTAAATTTGGCGCGGTGCCATGCCCATTGGCCTGATCCCGCCCATTTTTTCACCAATCTTCACCAATTTTACAATTTGTCTTATGTGGGCGGGGCCACGCCCACTTGATATATCGAAAATTCAAGTACCCTATTTTCACACATGTACATTCTGTGAAAAGTTCAAACAAACACACATTCTTCTTTATATATATAGATTTTTTTTTTAACATTCTGGCATATCACAGTCTATTTACCATATTACATTACTTCCAAAGTGAGGGAGTATCCAAGTCGGTTTGCTCGACTGAAATGTTCTTACTTGTTTTTCTATCTCTGTTAAAAGGACCACATTGTTCTAATTCCTCTGGTACAACCCATCTCTGGTACCGCCACACAAAATGACATATGCATTCCAAGGGAGTGAAGATAGAGTCAAAAAGTTATAGTTAAATATTCGAGACAACAACCCTCCTGTATAAGTGTTATACTGGTATACATAGTCAAAAACTGACTTTCATAGTCAAATTTATAGTTAAATCTATAGTCAAATTTATAGTCAAAGTTATAGTCAAATGTAAATATGGTTATTTTGGTATGGGTTTTTCTACGGGCTCCACAGTTTGAAATATACCACTGACATTTTATATATTTTTTTAAACACGGAAAGTATAAATATGCCAAAAAATATATTAATATTGGTCTGACGGACAATTTTCAACAAATACATGCCCAAATCAATGGGAACTTATTGGTTATTTTGTCATTATTCCATGGCCCCCAAAATTAAACGAAGAGTTCCGACTCAGGTCTGTTTGCACTTTTGGGGAGCCGAAGGGGAGTATAATAATACCAAAGTGTAGACATTTTGGTATGAGCGTACATTTTCGAGAAAATCGACCAAAAATATCAATACGACAGTAGTGGTTATTTCGGTATTTTCATTGGCCCCCCAAAATGAAACGAAGGGTTCCGACTCAGGTCTGTTTGCACTATTTGGGGAGCCGAAGGGGAGTATAATAATACCAAAGTGTAGAAATTTTGGTCTGAGCGTACATTTTCGAGAAAATCGACCAAAAATATCAGTATGACAGTGGCGGTTATTTCGGTATTTTTCATGGCCCCCCAAAATTAAACGAAGAGTTCCGACTCAGGTCTGGTTGCGCTTTTGGGGAGCCAAAGGGGAGTATAAGAACACAGAAGTACAGAAATTTTGGTCTGAGCGTACATTTTCGAGAAAATCGACCAAAAATATCAGTATGACAGTGGCGGCCTCCCCTTTGGCTCCCCAAAAGTGCAAACAGACCTGAGTCGGAACTCTTCGTTTAATTTTGGGGGGCCATGAAAAATACCGAAATAACCGCCACTGTCATACTGATATTTTTGCTCGATTTTCTCGAAAATGTACGCTCAGACCAAAATTTCTACACTTTGGTATTATTATACTCCCCTTCGGCTCCCCAAATAGTGCAAACAGACCTGAGTCGGAACTCTTCGTATAATTTTGGGGGGCCATGAAAAATACCGAAATCTGTACTTCTGTGTTCTTATATTCCCCTTTGGCTCCCCAAAAGTGCAAACAGACCTGAGTCTGAACTCTTCGTTTAATTTTGGGGGGCCATGAAAAATACCGAAATAACCGCCACTGTCATACTGATATTTTTGGTCGATTTTCTCGAAAATGTACGCTCAGACCAAAATTTCTGTACTTCTGTGTTCTTATACTCCCCTTTGGCTCCCCAAAAGTGCAACCAGACCTGAGTCGGAACTCTTCGTTTAATTTTGGGGGGCCATGAAAAATACAGAAATAACCGCCACTCTCATACTGATATTTTTGGTCGATTTTCTCAAAAATGTACGCGCAGACCAAAATTTCTACACTTTGGTATTATTATACTCCCCTTCGGCTCCCCAAAAGTGCAAACAGACCTGAGTCGAAACCCTTCGTTTCATTTTGGAGGCCAATGAAAATACCGAAATAACCACTACTGTCGTATTGATATTTTTGGTCGATTTTCTCGAAAATGTACGCTCAGACCAAAATGTCTACACTTTGGTATTATTATACTCCCCTTCGGCTCCCCAAAAGTGCAAACAGACCTGAGTCGGAACTCCTCGTTTAATTTTGGGGGCCATGGAATAATGACAAAATAACCAATAAGTTCCCATTGATTTGGGCATGTATTTGTTGAAAATTGTCCGTCAGACCAATATTAATATATTTTTTGGCATATTTATACTTTCCGTGTTTAAAAAAATATATAAAATGTCAGTGGTATATTTCAAACTGTGGAGCCCGTAGAAAAACCCATACCAAAATAACCATATTTACATTTGACTATAACTTTGACTATAAATTTGACTATAGATTTGACTATAAATTTGACTATGAAAGTCAGTTTTTGACTATGTATACCAGTATAACACTTATACAGGAGGGTTGTTGTCTCGAATATTTAACTATAACTTTTTGACTCTATCTTCACTCCCTTATGCATTCCAAGATTTTCGTATTCTGACAAAGAATGATAACTCGGAAAAATTAACATGCAAGTGTAGTGGAAAATAATTTTGAACAAAGTTATTTTCAGTTTAAAAGACGAACAATTATATCAAATTGTTTATTTCAAGGAGATAATTGGAAAAAACTGGCATAAATAAAGAAAAACATAAATTTTTAAGGATTATATCGCAATAATTTGACATTTTTCTTGTCCACCATATTACGTACATGCACGAATAGTGAGGAGGGTATTCCTAAGCCGGTCTACTCGACAGACATTTTCTTATTTATTTTTAGCAGATCTTTATTAAATTTGGCAAATGGATATTTTTTGGTACATACACTCCTAGAAAATTTTTTTTGAATTATTTTGTAAAAATCGTATGTACTCGTATGTATGAATCTACTGATTTGACATCTATGTAATATAGAAACAAAAATACAGATTTGTTTTTAATCAGACGGAGGCATTTTTAAACAAGAATGAACTCTGAAAATAATATACTCGTACATATATGCATACGAAAATAATATATGCCATGAACCCCGAAAATAATATAAATATATTCATAAGTATCTTCGTATTGGGCATATATCGATGGCTTATATCCAAAAGGTGCTATATTTAGATTTTCGAAAATGAGATTTTGATGGCAAACGCTTCTGCTTCACATGATTGACCTACGACGTAAATTTTAGATTGAAAAAAATATCCTAACACGCCTTTTTAACATTTTTCTTTTTTGCTATGTTGTTTTATGTATTTTTACGAAGAAAAATCAGGCTATACTATCATTTTTTATTTGCTTTCCAAATTGCTTACAATTTAAAAACCGCCAAGTTCAATAATTTTTCGATGTGGTATGAACTTTTCCTGTAGATTTTGACACGCTGATTACAATTCTGTATTGAAAATTTTTCCAAAATACATACATTTAGAGAAAACCGCGGAAGAAAATTTAAAATTTGATGTATTTTGCAAGCTCGTGTAACACTCATAAGCCTTCTTAAGCGAAGTTTAAGATGCCTACTGTGAAGAGTGAATTTTACTTTATAAAGTATATTGCAAATAGTTGAAAGCAATGACGTCTTTATAGCGAAAATGATGATGCTTTTGACTGCAGAATCCTAAAATATATAATATTACCTGAAATGCGCTATAAAACGAGAAAATGAATTGATTTTTAAAATATTTAAATCGAAAAATACGTAGAGTAATATTTTTATTATGAATTGCCGGTTGTATTCAAAACGTTATGCATTTATATAATGCATTTTCAATGCACATATGAGAAAAACTAGTTATGTGTGATATCTACAAAACGTCTAAACTATTTACATTGATATGGGTATCGCAGAAAAGTTAGAAAACACTATGTCCAAACTACATTAAAAAATTTGCAAAATATTGCAAAACACCGCGAAATTAATTTTTTTTAAAAGAAAAGGATGTGAGTAACGCAGAAATCAATATGTTTAAATAACTTCAAAATATTTGCAAAAACATTGCAAAAATCGCGAAATGCTTTTTTTTAAAAGCACATGATGTGGACAACGCAGAAAAGGTAGAAAACTATATGTCTAAATAACTTTAAAATATTGCAACAAATCGCGAAATTCAATTTTTTCGAACAACAACCTCTACACCACGGTCAGCTTCTGATTTCTATGAGTAAATGGAAGCATTTGCAAGAATTGAAGTCATTGATTCCATCCGATTATCATAACGTTTATCATAACATAAACTATATAAACATAACTATATAGCATTACGTGTACTATTTGCAAATATACAAAAATCGTTGATACCGCCGTAAAAAGTTGTTGTCTTCACATTGTATGTGGGAAAACTCGCGTTCTTTTCAACGTATGTAAGGTTTTTAAACAGAATCGCGACAAAATCGTATTTCATTTGGCTACCCACACTTCGTATTGAAAAACTTCTGCGAATATAGCCCTACCAATAGCCATTTATTTATCCATATGTAGACAGTTTGGAGTTTAGTTTCAAAATATGTTTTAATTTGAATTGTGTTCAAAATTTTTTATTTTCATTAAAAGCTGCTATACCTACAAATTCCACAAAACATAGACAATTTCCGAAGAAAAATAAGGGCTATATTTCAAACCTTCGCGTACAATTGATTATATTCAAATTTTTTTGGTTGTAGCACATAGTAGCAATATGTAGAATATATCGTAGAACAAAAGTTCGCTGAAGCTCAAATAATGTGACAATAAAACAGTTTTTTTGCTCTCCTGAAAAATTGGGTTTTTTAATATAGCCACAAATGGATATAAGCCATCGATATGCACTATAGATGTTATACATTTGCAAATTTGCCATAGATGTGTCACTAGCAGCGTTACCGTTGTGCCACTAAAGTCTAAAGTATACATTTTGAAACTTTTTTACGACATTGATACTTTTGCGTTTAAAAAATTTCAGTAGAGGCCAAAAACTGTTTCCGTTAATATTAACGGTATATTACAAAAAAACTCTTTTCATGAAAATAGTTTGTATATAAATAGTGGTATTATTTTGAGTTGTACCTTTTTAACTGAAAAATCTTACTTGGATTATAAGTCGAAAAGGGCACAACCAAAAATATTACTCTTTAGATGACAAATCAATGGTCCCATTTGCTTAAACACTTGGAGACAATTCAAAATGTAGCTCTTTAGATGAATCTAAAGACGTTATTCTGTAAACACAGAGAGAGCCATAACGGTTTTTATACCCTACACCACACTGTGGATTATTACTTAAGAGGTTCAAGAAAGAGTTGTAGGCCTTTCTCGTATCTCCCAAACTTCCCTTGTCCACTCTTTCCTAGGACTGACCGGACGCGAGATAATAGCGTTCTTCCTAATGAACTTAATGTTCATAATTTATTCATAGCGGATATGTTGATATCAATCTATTCCTCAGAGATCATAGAATGTAATTCTTATTAAATTCATTATAATATTGTTGTACTCTATAAAATGACTTACAAATGTTCATATGTATGGGAAATTATGTTATAGTTATAAATTTTCACGATTCAATGTAATTAAGTTCGGCTTTTTGGTTAAAAATCTTTTTTATCGTGATATCTTGGGAAAGGAAGCAGATCAGATTTTGATATCTTCGTAGTTGAGTAGAGGGCATGATCCAGAACAAAACCTCATTAGCGGTCCTTGATTTCAATCTAGGCCAACTTTCGATTGCTTGAGGCAAGCTGTGAACATTCAAATATCAAAACACCTATGTGTAATATTTTGGTTTTATTACTATTTAAAATGCTCCAAACAAGATGTCCTATGTGTAGATTTTCTTGAATACCATTTAGGTTAGGTTAGGTTGAAGAGAGGAGACGTTTAAACGTCTCATGTCCATGGGCATACACTTAAGCCAGTGGTTCGGCCTGTTGTGCGCTCCTTATTTATGATCTTTTTATACCTCACAAGTGACAGAAAATTGGTGCTAGACACAAATTTTCTCAGTATCTTCCAGTCATATCGGACCCGAATTATCGGGATCTTGCATGTGTGAAAGGCGGGCAGTGACACAGAAATTGTTCCATCGTTTCGATGTTTTCCCTGCATGCTCTGCATTCGTCGTTTTCTCCTAGTCCTATGCGATGAAGATGTGCTTGTAAGCTTGAGTGTCCCTTTAGAACACTCATCATCTTACTAATCGCGATCTTGTTTAGTTTCAAAAAACTTCTTGTTTTCTTTTAATTTCGGACACCCTATAGATAGTATCATTGCTGTTGCTCCTACTGTTGCGCTATTCCACACGGTTTTGTGAGCCATCACTGCCCGGTGCTTCAACTCATCCTTCGTGGCTTCGAAAGGTTTCCAATTTTCCTAGTTTAATACTCGAAGTTCTCTGCCCTTTGAAGCCAAGCTGTTTGCCCTTTCATTTCGATGAAACTTAGCATGCATATTTTGTTTTTTCTAGGAGTGTATGTACCAAATTTGAGGACTTTTGCTTCAATAGGAAAATGTTCATAAGAAAAAATCGAAAAATCCCAATCGAAAAAATGGGAGGTGGGCGGTGGCGTGGCCGATTTTGATGAAATTTGGCATGCATATTTTGTTTATTCTAGGAAGTGTATGTACCAGATTTGAAGACAAAAAACATATGTACACAAATGAATTGATTTTGTTAATTTTTCATTTATTTATGTTTTGTTTTATTGAATAAAGAATGAAAAAAAGGCCACCTTTTGCAACACTTTTTTTAAAATATGATGCCACTTTTTTTTTGAAGAATTACACATCTTGAAACTTTCCGGCGGTCAACCTGGTCACCAGTAAACGACAAGCGATTTGCAAATTTTAAAAATAGATGTTTAAATTATACATAAACATATGTATATGGGCAAAAGTCAAATTTTTTTTAATTTTCGAGTAAATTTTTACATCAGCCGCGTTTGTAGTAGACAGAGATAAAAATGTAAGAGAGAAAAAACCGTTGTTGTGAATTCACTTCATTGAGGGGCGCGAACGTTATGGCGGTTTCAAACTGAAATTTTTAAACAATTCTATAAAATGCAATTTTTAGCGGAATCAAGAAAACTAAACTTACAATCGTATACCATTCCCATTTCTGTCAGCATATGTCAAATTATTCGCAGTGCCTTCATTATTTGCAAAAATATAGCGAAACAAAACATTTTTAACTGAAATTTTATATAATATAACGAATCCCGCGAAATATAAAAATCGGAAAAATGTATGAAAAATGTATCGAATAGATGAGAGAACTAGCTGTAGGTAGTATCTCTGTTGGTTAAAAAGTTATGTTTGTTTCCAAATTCGAAGTCCATATCAATTGTGTTTTATTTCAATGCAAAATTTCTCTACAAAATGCCTAAGTATTGATGGAAGTTGAATGTTAAGATCTTTTTGAGTGTATTTTTTGATGAACTTCTTTTGTAAGATTACATAATAGGATTTGTTAAAGCCTTAAAAGACTTCATATAAAAAGGAATGATAATTCGCAGATTTTTTTAGTGATGTTATTACACTAAGACATTTTAAATTATATTCTTATGAATTTCGCGGATTGTGAAGTCGGCAATGACATACAGAAATTATGTGCTCATCCGGGCTAACATATAGTGTATGAAATCGCTTAAAACCATAATATATCTTAAGAGGGAAACTCATAATAAATAGATTTATTTTGAGGTTATGTAAATTTTGCAAAGTCCATAATTTGAACAATGTCAAAATAAATGACGCGCCTCTGCTTTCGAAATAGATCGGTAAAAATCCTTTTAATTCATATGAACATCCGCCATATCAGTACCGCGCACTGGGTGTGCCTTGACTATCATCGCTGAGACAAAAGTGTCTCGTTCCTTCCGTACAAGACTTCAATCTTCAAATACGTATCCATGGTTGTTAAGTGCACCACAGCAGTACCCCCAAAGAACATAGACATAATTTTATGAACTTTATACTATAAACATTTTCAAGAACAAAATTTGCAATTTTTGCAAAATTTGAAAAAAAGTGAATAAAATTTCAGTGATTCATTATTTTGTTACGCGCCCCTGATTTTAGGATTCGCGATGTAAAAAACCTTCGGAGACAATAAATTCAGCTCAATCTATGTATAACTGTCGATGTGCCCCACGAAATACACTATAAAAAAAATCACGCAAGTATAACCGAAGTTTGTAGAGCTCTAGCGTTGGTTCCATTTGGAGCACATCATCGACATCTATATTTGTAGGTACTTCCAGCCACTATAATCGCTTTATAGTGGCTGGAAGTACCTATATATATATATATATATTTCATTACATAGAGGGGCGCGCTGACCGCAGTCAAAAAACACTTGAATCGCATTTCCAAAAGTTGTGAGCTATATTTTTTTCGCGGAAAGATCTCACATGAACAATGCCCACGAAAAATTCTTCCTCCATGTGTATCTCGTTTTTTTGTAACTGACCAGTACCTCTAGAATGATTAGTTTGGCCACAAGCTCTAAAAGAATGAATAAATATATGAACATTTCTAGGTTTTTTCTACATTTTTGAAATGTATGTGCTTATATCTTTTAAAGTATATAAGATAATAATAAAATTAATTGGGAAAAAAAACTTTTATGTTTGTGGTTTATCTAATTCCATTAACTTTTGCATCGAAATCTGTACACAACGCGAGAAAAGTGACAACTAACATAGATTACCCCAATGAAAACAATTTTGACTTTTGCCCATATGTGAAGCAAATGGAACTCGGAATTATAATTTTACATATTATAAACGCATTCCTGTTAATAAAGGATTGGGTTCTTTGTACTATAATACATGATGCGGTAATGGGATTGGCTCCCTCTAAATCATAAACGGAATTATGGACAGGTTTTTGTACACCGAAATCTTGGAGAATGTCATGTTTCCCTATGAGAAGAATATGGATCTATTGTGACAATTTCTACACGACAACGACCCTAAGAATACCGCGAAATTATTCAAAGATTGGTTTAGAAAGGAAGCGGTCAACGTTACAGTTGTAAAAACTTCAATTGAATAAATGCATTTATTTTATAATTTAACGTGTGATACTTCTTCATTAAAGAAAAAATAGTATTTTTTTATATTTCTAATGGAAGTTCAAAGTCTATTATAAAATATGCGACTATTTAATCTTTTTTTAAATGATCAGTGGAAAATATTAAATAAGCTGTCGTATAGATATAGCGAGATAAGCTTTTTCAAATTCTACAAAGTATTAACCAGCCATCGGAATTCAAACGAAAACTAGATTTATTAAATGCAATGTTTGGTCCGAATTGTTATATGCGGCAGAAATATAGAAAATTAAAGCGAGTGATAAAAAGGGAAGAGACCTAATGCAAAATTTAAAATAGTTACAAATGTATTTATTTCTTATATTTTCAATTTGTTTAGAAAATAAAATGGTGTATTCAGGATTAGCCCCCCTTTGTAGGCCCTTTGTTAGGCTTTCCAATCGCCTCATTCTGCTACTGCAGTGTTTGTCTGTTCGTTCAAGCGGTGTCAAACGAATCTCCAGTTTAAATTGCGTATTGCGTTTTCTTTCTTCTTTTCACTCGCCGAGTAGCCACTAAAATACGTGTATTTAGGTGGTAAAGTAATAAAAAGAGGGCAATTTGTTTTATTTTTACCAACAATTTTGTGTGCATATTGTTATTATTGCTGTTTTATGCGAGTTCAACGTTGAGTCGAAATATTTTTTTTCTTTACATTTTTCATTCAATTTCCTTGTTTTACTGAGCTTGGAACAACTGGTTTTCGTTTTTCATTACTGTTTATATAAAAATCCATCTTTAATTGAATCAAATCACAATACGTTGTGTTTGTGTCGTGGTTTCGGCGCCCGCCATCCATTCATTTTATTTTGTTAAAGTTCATTTGGAGTTCAATTCGACGTTGTCAATTTCATTTTTTAAATAAGTTGTTTTTTTAATTTCGCTTGCAAAGCTAAGTTAATTTTTGTGATGATTGAATTATAGAGATAGCAGGCAGGAGAAAGGGGGCTACGGACGATTCATTCAGTAAGTGACTCATGATGAAATCAATTTTTTGCGGGGTGTTCTCTTGTGCATGATGGTTTGATGCATTTTGTTGTTATTTTTTTATTGTTAATAAATTCAAGCAGTTGATTTATCAATCATTGTTGTGCGAACAATTGGCGTGCGAACAATTTATACTGGCATAGTTTTATGCAGTTTTCACAGAAAACCTTGTCCCAAGAGGGTTTTGACTTAAATTTTACTGTTTTTTTTGGGGTTTTTTGTCTTTGCACTATGGGCAACGCCAACCCCATGCACTTTAAAATGCGTTTCGATAGTATTTATTTATTTGGTCACAAATTTGGAGCATACTTACAAGTGTGTAGTCCTATTTCTTGGAATATATCATTTAGAGAGTTAAAAAGCTTTACAGTGGTAAAAAATGCACTTGCAAGATGCAGTAAATAAAAAAAATACATAATTTTTTTACAAGAAAGCCATTTAGAAATTGAATACACATAGAAGTTTAGGTCAAATAAAAAAAGAATAATTTCTTAGTGCATTTATTTCCCAACAATTATTGCATGTATCTAAAGTCAAAATTAAAAAAAAAAAAACAAAAAACTTGAAACTAGTACATGTTATTAGCTTTCCGTTTAATTTTTTATATTTTATTTCGCTTATTGGTTATTTTTTAATTCACTATTTAGAAAGTGCTTCAAATCGGAAAGAGAACAGTAATTTTTAATAACAAAAATAAAATTCAACTTTGACAGATGGTTTACAAAATATCAAACAATTTACGAAAACACTAAGTATGCAGTTTTTATCACCAAAATGTCTTCTTTCCAACCCTACATTATTTTTTGGATTTGGACTAACTTTAAAAATTGGGTTTTGGCCAGAAAATCTGTAAAATTACCCATAGTGCTTCGGTGTGTTCAGATATACAACTATATAGTAACATTTTATTTTGGTTTCCTCTACCAGAATCCAATGTCGTAACCTAATTATTGTGCAAAATGTTCGAAATAGTTTTACAGTCTAATAAAAAATATGTGATAATGTTCACAACATTCTAATCTGGACCTCTTCAATTTCATGTTTATTCAGCTCTTTTTTATAATGTAATTTAGTTAAATTAGTTTGTTCTGTCATTTGTTTAATTAAACTGTATTTATTTTAACATTATTTTTATTATTTCGACTTCACTTTGACTATGACTATGTTTAATTAAACTTGTTTTTTCACTTTCGATTATTACTTTTATTCATTCGCACATCTGACACCATGTTGTACTTTATACAGTGACTTTTATTTTATAAGTGAAGTTCATGTTTACAATAATAATAACTTAAGAGCTAAACTTATTACAGGGTGATTCCTATCATATGTTTGTACATTACATACTATGATATATTCTTATATTACGTTTATACTAGGGATGTAACGAAAGTGACTTTAGCGAAAGCGAATATTGAAATAATTTCTTGCGAATGCAAAAGCGAATAGTAAAATATGCGTTTTTGCGAATGCGAATAATAGTTTGACCTTTTAGTACCTACAAATTTAAGGAAACGAATTGATACTTTTCAGGGATATTCAAGTATTAAGAATGTTTTAAACATTTTTAATTCCTGTTACTACAAGGACAAACATATTTTTTCAACTGTTTTGAAGAGAAGTGGCAGAGGTTTTCATTGGTATTATTTATTATCTTCAAATTGTGTAAAGGGAATAAGGAGTTTTAACACTTTTAACAAATGGAAGCGAATACTGAAATATATTTTTGCGAAAACGAATAATCCAAAGATGGTTTTTGCGAAAGCGAATGTTAACATGATGCGAATAATTCGCGTTCGCATATGCGAGTACGAATATTCGTTACATCCCTAATTTATACAACAGCCAGAAAATCAGGAAAATTACCCATAGTGCTTTGGTGTGTTCTGATATACAACTACATATATAGTAAAATTTTATTTTGCTTTCCTCTACCAGAACCCAATGTCGTAACCCCGTTACTGTGGAAAAAGTTCGAAATTGTTTTACAGTGTAATAAAAATTGTGTGAAAATGTTCAATACATTCTAATTTGGACCTCTTCCATTTCATGTTTATTCAGCTCTTTTGTATAATGTAATTTAGTTAAATTAGTTAGTTCTATATGAGTTAGTATGTAGTAACACAATTCCAATTATGTTATATCAGACCAACAAATTTCACTCTAGAAATAAAGGGGCTGCAAATGAATTTAGGTTACTGTGTAAGTATACTTTTGTCCATTTCTGTATGTTCATTCATCAGGGAGATATGATAAGAACGTCTACAACGGAAAGTAATGCCTATCGCACTGCACTTGATTCATACATTATAATTTTGGCATATGACCTATTTTAGACTGGAGTAACAGGTTACACGTACTTACTTGACTTATTACTACTAGTAATTATTCGTATAACAGAATACTCAGAATTAACTTGTACGTAGTTGATGTTGTTTTTGAAGGATACTCATGTGTGTGATTTTGATAACAATTTTAAAAAAACACATTCATTATCTCCCCCTAATATGACGTCAGCATTTGCCATTCACATTTTCCATGACCTTAAAACTGGAATATTGTTGTGTAGATAAAAAGGGAGGAGAGAAGAGTGTGTGTGTGTGATTAACACATGTTCATAAACACACGTTCCCTCCCAAATAATGGTCTGCAAGCTATCACTGTGCGTGGTTTCAGCAAAAAGGATAATACATATGATTACGTAGCAAGCAATAGTAAAACAAATCTATTCACAGCAAATGCAGATGATGCGCGTATATGTGTTGAATTTCCGGGAACTTCAGCTTACCCTTTTTTATTTTGTTTTTTCTCACTGTTTAATTTAATGCATGACGTATTGCAAAAATCTGATGGTATTTTTTAAACAAGGTGTATCCCAACGATATGTATTTTTGAGTAGTTCCAAATCCTTTTTATTTTTTACATGCTTTTAATATTATATTTTTTATGTCTAATTTCTTGTAGTATTTTTTACCATATATCGACATTTGGCTCGGGTTACATTTTGGAAATAAATAAGAAAAGAATACTGTCTGGGACCCCTTATTTTCTGTTTATATATAGACAAATTTCCAAAACAACTCCTATATTCGAATTTTCGCATAAATGCAAATGACGCTCAGCATTATATCAGTTGTCACAAATCGCAATTAGCTGATGGAATTACACACCTTATCCTTATCCATATGCATACATGTACTTTAAGAAATGCGTAGCCTTTTTTAAATCCCCGCAAATCAAAACTTTTTAATTGCCACTAACATAGCAAACATAGCCGAAGAATTTAAATTTGAATGTCCTTAAATGTTTGAGTGACATTGAACAAATACTCAAAATTAAAAAATTGGAAATCCTTACCTTGAATGAACATATTATTGCTCAGGACATCCGTGTTCTTATCGCAAATTGAATTTGTTAAGGTAAGTACACACGATTTGCAGATCGTACAATATTGGCAGAAATATGGCGGAAAAATGCAGCCCTGTGAATTTACAACCGTGTGAACATACATTTTTTGTTTTGCAACGTTAGCAGAAAAGTCATGGCGAGATAATTTGCAGATTGTTATATGTGCGAAGTTTATCCAGAAAAACATTTTATTGGCAACACTGTCTATAATGTATTTTTATTGGCAACCCTGCACATAAATATTTACAAAATATATTGTAAATATATGAAATTGTAATGTTTTCTTGCAATCGTCTGAACTGTCAATTCACCTTTGCCTAACAATCTGTCATTGTCCGTACATTTGCAGTACTTTAACTTGGTTGATAACGTTTGCCGATCTGGCAATCTTCTATACTAAGCTTTAGCAGTACTTTTCTGTGATATTGAACTATTCGCGACATTTAAATCACTTTGAGACGGCACATAATGCTATTGTTTTTTGGACTCTCTCATCCTTCTCTAAAAGGCAGATGGGCAAGAGTTCAGTGATGTTTTATAATTATTCATAAAGTGGTAGCACATGCTGTGACGTCCGGACCGGTAGGAAACTCAGAAATTACAGTTAGGAAGAACATATCGAGGAATTTAGCTTATACCTCCCCGACATTATATACGGATATATCCGAATGCCAACAAAACTATTGGCGGCTTCGATTCTGGAATAAGTGTAGCAATTTCTTTACCACTTTCACCGAAAATTTAAATTTTCTAACATATTTTGGAAATATAGAAATTGTAGTTAAGTTTAATTCGGGGGACTACATTATTTCGTCTTAAAAGATGCAAATATTTTCTAGTATTTCACGTCTAGGGATAACATTTTTTGCAGAAACGAAACGCCATATGTTTAATAATTTTTCAAACAATATGTATTGATTTCCTACGTATATGTGAGTTGTGTGGGATTGAAAATGGACCATATCGCTACATGTAACACCTAAAAGGAGAAGAGATAGACCCGTCGTTTTTACACCGATCGACTTGGAATCACTTCCTGAGTCGATTTAATCATTCCCCACTATGAACGGAAATTGAAAAATGCGCCCAAAATTTAAATTTTATGACACATGTAATATTAACAAGTAAAAGCGTTAAGTTCGGCCATGCCGAATCTTATATACCCTCCACCATGGATAGGATGTGACCTCACAAAATAACTCAAACCTAAAGAAAATAACACCGAAAACACAGAAAATATAGTAGATGAGAACAGTAAGAATCACAACAAGTTAGATGCTATATGGGAGCTATATCAAAATATGGACCGATATGGCCCATTTGCAATCCCAAACAACCTGCAACTATAAGAAGTATTTGTACCAAATTTGATCAACCTAGCTCTATTATTGCGGACTGTAGCGTGATTACCACAGACGGACGGACGGACGGACAGACTGATAGACGGACATGGCTAAATCGTCTTAGAATTTTACGACGATTAAGAATATATATACTTTATGGGTTCTCCGATCAATATTTAGAGGTGTTACAAACGGAGTGACAAAATGAATATACCACCCATCCTATGGTGGAGGGTATAAAAATATGGTTATGCCAATCTGTTAAGTTCATATCCATTATTCGGTATGCAAAATATATGCCGTCAAACGCTGTTAACTTTTGGTGCAAAATAATCCATTTGTGTGGAAGGAACCAAAAGGGGAGTGTCAATAACCCCAATTTTTCACTGGACTGTAGGCACTATAAAAACATTACACTGTACAACATTTTAAGTATTTGTATGCACTAAGTTATAAGCTGTTAATTTTTGGTATAAAATAGTGCATTTGTGTGGGAGGTACCAATAATCCCCATTTTTCACTGGACATTTTTCACTGCTATAGAAACATTACACGTCACAAAATTTCAAGTATTTTAATTCACTGGTATTAAAATTATAAGATGTTAAATTTGGGTGCAAAATGGTGCATTAACTAATACTATGTGTGGAATTTTTGTAGATTCGAATATGTGGAATAGAGGTTAGTAGAGAAGCAATATTTCAGAATATTGTAAACCTTTGTGAAAGAGGTGCAAAAAGGAGAGGACCAATAAGGCCCATCTTTGAACTTAGCCGGAGATAGAACAAATATTACCACATACCAAATTTGAAGTCAATCGGTTACTCCTTTCGAGAGTTATGACAGACAGACATGCAAGCAATGGTATAGTCCCTCGTCACACTATTGTGAGGGTATAAATAATGGTTGTGCACATTACTATTTTTTGTGATTTCAAAATTATTAAAATTTAAAATTAAAAACAAAATTTTCGCGATATGAATAAAGCTTATGTTATTTGCTTTTATCAAAATTCAAGCATTTTTGTAGAATTTTGGGCACATTTTCCCATTTCCGATTGTAGTGTGGCAGAGACAAATCACTTCACCCGTTTATAAAGACTAATAAATTTAGTGGAAATCGATTCAGATTTAGATATAACCCCCATACATATATTCCTTCCGATTTAATATCTAAGTGCTATAGAAGATGTATTTTACATCAAATAAAGGAAAACAATTGCAGAGGGAAGTCTCTTCAGTCATTAATAAAGACTACAGAATTTAGATGAAATCGGTTCAGATTTAGATATAGCCCCCATAAACATGTTCATTTAGATATTTCCCCCATATATATGATCTTTCCGATTTGCCTTCCAAGGGCTGTATATTACAGACCGTTGTTACGTTAATTGGATGAGGAAGCCACTTGCTAAACGCAGCTAAATTTTAAAGAAATTGGTTCAAATTTAGATATAATCAAAATACAATCATTTTGGTTATGGATGTAAGGGCCGCCAAAGCTTAATTGTCCGAACGATTTTTAAGCAATTTTTAAAAAAAAGTGTTTTTTTGATACATTGGCCAATAGTACTAACTTCAAGTTATTCAAATCTAGATCAAGTATAAGTATTTATATGCGTGTCTATTCTGCTCTATCAATATGGAGTAGGTTATCATATAGTCGGCCCCGCCCGACTTTTGTCTTTCCTTACTGGTTGCTGTTATGACAATGATCCATGGTGGATAATATGAATGGTTCGGCCCGGCCGTATATGCATCAGTTTTTTAATCTTTTACTCCAAATGTTCATACCGAAATGATGAAAGAGAAATGTCAAAGATTTTGCAAAAGAGTTATGAACCCTTATATGAAACTTAATATGAAAGAAAGTTATTAAGTTTTTCTTTATATAATTATATATATAATATTAAATGTATTTAGACTTTCGGCCATTCAAAAATGCCAAGCGGCGATATTGTCACTTCTGGCAAAACTGCACCAATATATTTCGTTTGTTCATTCTCACTTTTTGTTAAATGAATATATAAAGTCATTTGAAAGTGGTTGTCTCCATTACATCCCCTTACATGGTACTATGTAAAAATATGCCTGTTTTGTTAATAATACAGGTTTCATGAATCAATTACACATCTGATTCCTCGTTGAATTAATTAATCTGATGAAAACACAAACCCAAGAAAATTTCTAATTCAGTAATGTTTACTTTGAATAAGCACATTTTAAAATATTGCCAAGTGATTCCAATATTCTCAGAATGATTTATTAAATTAAACTATTTTTTTCTATAGTATCTTCAATTCAAAGCTGTTAGTTTTACTATTTGTTGATATTGTACTTCATAAATATAAGTATATAAATACACTGATGGACATAAATATTCATATAACAGAATTGAATTTAAATCTCTATATTTTACTTAACTTAAATTTATAAACATTTTGAATAGAGTAAAAATACTCCTAGATGATTGATTTAATAAACATCAAATGTAATGGCGGCACAGTTTGATTTTTATTGAAGAAAATTAACTTTCTAAAATAAAACGTTTTAACACATTTTTTTGTTTCTAACCCATTTTTCCAGCTCTGGTTAGAGCTAACCAGAAGATAACATTTTTAAAATCCATACGATTTAACTGTAGGTTAGTTTCAACTGTGAGAAATTGACTTCTAAAGCTATTAAAATTAATTTTATTATAAACAAAAAAGTAAAAGTTAGCGTTATGTCGCTTTTGAGTTCAAAATTAAATTGGTCAAAATAAAATATACATTTTCAATATAATTGCAAATGTATATTTTTTCAATAAAATAAAGAATCTAACTCCGTCGCATAGCAATATTTTTACTTTACATTTCGGTACAAATTATTTACATATATTTTTTTACGTAAGAGGGGAGCGACGATCATTTGTCTTTAATATCACATTTTTGCTGTGTGAAAACTTATGTCCGGACCTATAGTAAAATTTTTGCGTATAAAACTCTTGAACAACAAATCATGTCGCAATAATTTAATAGAAGCTATTGTTTTTTGGTTTCATTGAAATGCCTCGCAATTCGGGTGTGTAAATATTGATATACTCTTAGCACGACTGTCTTATATTTAGCTTTAGATTGTCACTGATTGTCGGCACTGTTGTTTGTTTATGGCCAAACTTATGACGTTGTTCAAATTGCCATTAATTCTTATTTTTAAAATGTTTAATACACTCTCTTTCGTTCGTATTTGCATTGCATGCTAATGAATATTTAAATCACTTTTATTCATATTTGTATTTAAAAATTATTTTTGCATAACGATGTGATTCTTATCTTACAGGCTGATGATAAATCTTTATTGGCCCGGTTTTTCCATGCTGATCGTGCTCTAGCTGCGGTGGCTAGCGAACTGGATAGTTTCGATGGAAGAGCTGAACCAGATAGATGTTCCCGGTTGGTCTCCAGACTACGCCAAGGACAAGTAAAGCCCCACCCCAAAAAATAAAATTGTTTACATAGTATTAACATTGAATTGATTCATTTCTGTTTCTGTCGCCGGTTTCAGGATAAAGTTTTGGCCATAACTAATTTAATTATTGAAGAACTATTGGGAGATGAACGTGATCAACGGGCATTTCGTGCCAAATTCCCCGAAGAAGTATTACAGGAAAATTTGGCCGGCCAATTATGGTTCGGCGCCGAATGTCTTGCCGCCGGTTCATCCATTATGAATCGCGAACAAGAGAGCAAGGAAATGCGTCCCCTGGCAGAAGCTGTCACACGCAGTCTGAACAACGTACGCTACTTGTTGCGCGATCAGTGTTTGCGCAATAATGTTCCTAATAGTGAACGTTTGAATCTAGATAAAAATGACGCTGCCACCGAACAATTGTACGAAAGCTTAAAACGCTTCGATCGCTTATTTGCCGAATTTGAGTGGCGCTATGTCAGCGCCATGGTCCAAGTAAAATCAAAAGAGGAGTATGAAATGCAAGAGCTGATATGTGTTCTGTGCTCGGAAACTCTGCAGAGAGCTTTGAAGCTTGGCCTATTGGAGCAGGAGAAAGTTGATGCATTTGATCCGGCACTGATGTTTTCCATACCACGACTGGCCATTGTTTCGGGATTGGTCATTTATCCCGATGGTCCATTAGATATGGATATGCCAGCTGAACAATTATCGGAAATGTTTAGGCCATTTCGTAGTATTCTGATCAAAGTTCGAGAATATTTGAGAAATCTAAATGAAACGGAGCTGTACTATTTGGAACGTTTACTCTGCACCAATGAAGAAATAAGTTTGAAGGTGAGAATTACATATTAAAAATATCATGTTTAAACAGAATGTAATGTCCTTTTTCAAGTAGTGTGTAGTTGTGTTAAAAAATGTTGAAATCAAGGAATGGATAACATGTTTAATTGGGTATTGAAGTGTGTAATGTGGACATGTTCATTACATACTGTGTGAGCTATTAATGTTTTTGCACACTTTTTAATCCTACCTTTCTCGCACTTTTTAATTAAATGTTTCTATTTTGAGATCTGAACATAAATGGATTCTGCTAATCATTATCTATCGATACCTACTAGGTATAAGGTATACCTTATATTTGGGAACTATTCCCTAGGACCCCACATGTGTTTGTTGGAAATCCGTTTCAGCAGATTTTAAGTAATTTGAGCTGTGTCCGTCTAGTCAGTGCGCTAGATAAATCTCGAAAAAAAGTTCTCGATTTACTTCAAAACTTTGTAAATTTACACATGGCAATAGTTTCTACGATGCTATTAGCCCAGAAAAAGGATCATTTTATACCGTATATCAAGCCACACAAAACTTTGTACAACACCTTGCATTTGCAGTGCCTAAAGTTCAGTGATACTATTGTCAACCCGTTTTTGGTACCTCCCACACAACCAAACTGTAGCAAACTCACACTCAAAGCAGCAGAAACCAAGTAATATTTCTCGGAAAGCGAGAAATGAAATTGACATACTTGTTTAAACTTTGGCAAAATTCTGGAAATTATAATTTCATTTTTTTTATTTAATTGCAACCAAGCCAATTGGTTGTTTTAACAGTTGCAAAATTCTGGAAATTTTAATTTAATTTTATTTATTCAATAACAACCGAGCCAATTGGTTTCAAATTACTTCTTAACGTGTAAAACATTTAATATTTTTAATAAATTTCTTATATGACCAGATATTCGAGGAAGATTTTAAATTTCACAATTTTTATATTTAATTAAACAAAAAACTTTTAACTAACTTGACTTTTTCACGTTTTTCACAGGACACTTTAAAGACGAAAGAATCCACAACAGTAGACAATAACAATACCAAAAGTAGCAACTATTCTGAAATAACAAACAGCGAAACTGTTGAGAAGAATGAAGCACCTCTAAGAAACAACACTACCTCCAAACTGCAACAACAAAAGTCATGTAAAACAACATTTAAGACAAAATCCGCCAGAAGGGCAGACAGTCCTTCGCCAGCGCCGTCCACTAGTAGTTCATCCGATGAATGTTCACCGTATACAACACCAATTTCATCGACGCCGTCATCTCCAAGATCAACACATTCAATGGCCTCATCGACAACGGCCGAAGAAACAAATGGCACAACTTCACCAGATAGTTGGATAGATGATGAGGAAGAGATAGCTCTTGAAGAAGATGTAGAAATTGGGTTGCATAACGATGAAGACGCTCATTACGCCGACGATGATGATTCTGATGTAAACGAAGATGCAGACTGTATAGGGGACAACGACGACGATGGTGGTGGTGATAACGCCGAGCATCGTGACTTATATGGCCTGAATAATGTGGTTGAGCAAATAATCAATTTGGAAATTGCCTCTGCAGATTGTGCCACCGGCTACCTAATATCCAATACCACTTTGGGTAATCTTTTACAGCCCCAAGAGGTTCCTTTAACGGATAACTTTGTCGTCAGCGATTCTGATCTACCCGCACAAGATGACTGCGATGACAATGACAATGTGGACATTGAAATGCCCACCACAAGTGCCAAGGCATTTACATCATCCACACAACAGCAGGAGCTACATGATCAGCAGCAGCACGTCAAAATCGAACAAGATAATCAAGAGAACAATAATTCGCTTGCCACCACTGCTAGTATAAGTTTACAAGACTCTGAAATCTCGTTATCTCTACAAAGTTCCACAAACAATCCATCCAATTCATCGACAACACAGTCGCGTCGAAGACGTTATAGTGATTTACAGCAGACCTGCAATAAACATCATAGGCATCATCACCACCACCATCACCGTCATCATCATCACAGCTCCACGACGACGACGGCGACGTCATCAGTGCCCCTGATTTCATCATCAAATAATCGTAAACATCACCCAAGCCAAAGTCATAGTAATTCATCGTCCCACTGTTCAGCAGGCGGCAGACACCATCGTCTGCACTCACATCACTCGCATCATCATCGTCGTCCACATCGTCATGGCGGCGATAAACACGAGCAAATCTCGGCACATTGCGATGAATGCTCCACCACCAATACCACAAAAGAAGATATTACTATATCGAATAGTAAAGCTGCAACTTCTTTGGGTTTGGACATTGAGACACCTTCGTCATCATCTTCGCTGTTGGATGATAATAAAACTATTATTAGATCTGGAGGGCGTATGAAATTCAAGTAAGTTAAACAAACATATTTGTTGTACACGGAACACATATTAATTGTAATATTTACATATACATGTTGTCCTATAAATATGTATTATATTTGAACATAAGTTTTAATAGACGGATGAGAACCAAATCAAACCAAATTCTTACACCCAAGAAATTTGGAATTTAAAAGACAGTTAAAGTCATAATTCTCTCCATGCAGTATGTTTCTGAGTGGTAATTAGTGCTTAATGATTTTGTAGCAATCATTCCTTAACAAATACACAATTTTGATGATAATTCAAAAACACTTAACCGAATGGGATGTGATGAATTTGTTTATATGAATGATTTATTGCTACAGCCTAGGCATTTTACATTAGATGAACTCTCCAACTTATGTTTTGTTTTTGCGGGGATTTCATGTCAACTATGTCAATTTTTAAAAGCTATGTCTTCTGATCGGGATGAAACTTGCATCAAGTTTAGTCCTATTGGATAGTAGTTATGACACACAATTTCAACGAGATCGGTAAAGAACTGTCAGAGTTGGAGGGTGTTGAATATTGATATTTTGGCCAAAACGTCCTTTTTTCCCATCCATATAACTAATTAGGTATTGTACGGGTTTTCCAACAAGAGGTGTTATTTTGAATCGCCCGGTATTTCGGTAGCTGCCACTTTTGAAGCTTTTACTCTTTGACATTTGACAAGTAGAAACTACGCCATTACTAAAAATGGAACGATACACGATCATCGAACGATACAAAACGATCGAACAAGAAAACGATACGAACGATACAAAATTATCTTGACTGATGAGGCCTATTTCCACCTCGGTGGCTTGGAAAACCCAAGAGTTATTGTTGAGAAGCCTCTCCACCCTCAACGTGTGACTGTTTGATGCGGTTTATGGACCGGCGGGGTCATTGGACCTTACTTTTTCCAAAATAAGGTTGGATTAACAGTTACGGTAAATGGATTGCGCTATCGAGAGATGAACAAGACCGCGCTACGTGCCAACGAAACCATTGCTCTGTTACGGGAAAAATTTCCGGACCGTGTTATCTCTCGAAGAGGTGATCACAATTGGCCACCTAGATCTTGTGATTTAACACCTTGCGACTTCTTCCTTTGGGCCACGTGAAAGATAAGGTCTACAATAACAGCTCAGCGTCGATTCAAGACTTCAAAGATATAATTCGTGAGGCTATCGAATACATAGGGCAGCCACTTTGCGATTTGGTTATGTAAATTTCATGAAAAGGATATGGTCCTGTAAGCGTGGTCGTGGTGGCCATTTGGCTGATGTTGTTTTTCATTGTTAACGGCATACCTTCCTCTTTATTATGAAATAAACAACCGACACCTCTTGTTGGAAAACCCTTTATTTAAACATTTTGCTAAAAATTGTTTTGGACAGAGTTTTTTCAATTATTTTTAAAAAAATAAAAAATTCACAAAAATATTTTTTTGCGAAATTAAAACTTCTTTTGACATTTTGTAAAAATCGATATATAGGGTGATCTAAGTAGAGTTATTTTTTTCAGTAGCCTTTTTTGACAGATCACGTGTGAGTCGTGTCATGCTGTCATGTTATTTTTGTTAAGTATTGTTTGGCATTTCATCATGGAAAGACTTACGCCTGAACAACGTTTACAAATTATTCAGTTTTATTATCAAAATAATCGTTCGCCAATTGCCAAGCGCTAGGTCCATTTTTTTTAAATCCAAAAAAAAAACACTTTCCAGTCGACACACGACCTTGACACCCATGAGCAATATTTTAGCTCTCTTTAAGAGCTATCTTTTTGCCATTGACCGTCATCGGTCCATATTTCTTCAAAAATGATGCCGGTGAGAACGTAACCGTCAATGGCGACCGTTATCGTGCCATGATAACCGACTATTTGATGCCTGAAATTGAAGCTCGTGATCTCGGCGACATTTGGTTTCAACAAGACTTCCCACACATAGCATCAATCAATGGATTTATTGAGAGAACACTTCGGTGAGCAGATAATTTCACGTTTTGGGTCGGTCGATTGGCCACCTAGATCTTGTGATATCACACCGTTAGACTTTTTCCTGTGGGGATATGTAAAGTCTAAAGTTTATGCGGACAAACCCGCTTCGATTCATGCCTTGGAGCAAAACATCACGCGTGTCATTCGCCAGTTACCAGTCGAAATGCTCGAACGAGTCATCGAAAATTGGACTCAACGGATGGACCATCTGAGACGTAGCCGCGGCCAACATTTGATAGACATAATCTTCAAAAAATAAATGCCAAAGAATGTTCTTTCAAATGGTAATAAACATTCCCCATTCAATTTAAATTTTCTGTGTTTTTTTCTTTAAAATAGTAGGGAACGTCGAAATGGATCACCCTATATGGATCACCCCTGTTTACATTTTTCGAATTTCAAATGATGAATTTCGAATTTCAAATGATGAATTTCGAATTTCAAATGATGAATTTCGAATTTCTATTGATCTTTTCCGAATTTCAATTGGTGTATTACGAATTTCAAATGGAAAAATTCGAATTTCAATTGACGTATTCCGAATTTCAATTGCAATTTTACGAATTTCAAATGATGTGTTTCGAATTTCAATTGATGTGTTTCGAATTTCAATTGATGTTTTTCGAATTTCAATTGATGTTCTTCGAATATCAAGTGATGTTTTTCGAATTTCAATTTACCTTTTTCGAATTTCAAATGGAATATTCGAATTTCAATTGATCTTTTTCGAATTCCAAATGGAATGTTCGAATTTCAATTGATATTTTTCGAATTTCAAATGGAATCTTCGAATTTCAATTGACTTTTTTCAAATTACAATTGAAAATGGTGTAGAAGGAGTGGACCAATTTCGTCACCAATTTTGCAAGATAATAAACAACATTTGAAATTATTTACATTATTAATATACCAAAAAAAATCTGTGTTTATTTTGTTATGCTGAAAAATCAATGTATGTTTAATTAAATATCATTAATGATACGAAATTTGTTTGATTTATAGATATGTATTTCGTTAAGATCTTCATTTCTGTCTAATTCAATACGTATACATACTGGTTCACGTACATACGAGTGTATGTGCATATATGCATGTATGTTTAACAACAATTGAACGTTATCATTCTCTTCTTTCCAATTATTTAGTGATTCATCATGATCAATATGATAATTGTTTAATTGTGTCTAAACAGCAAAACAACGTACGACAATGCAGTAGTTGATTTGATAAGACACATACATACAACCTACCACCCAACCTCCCACTCTCAACCGCTCACATCCAAACAATCCTCTCTTCTGCGTACCCCTGTACTTACCCTATACTGCATTTACTATACTTACATTTACGAGCAGATTCAAAACAAGTGTTTTTATTTATTTTTTATTCTTTGTATCTTCTAGGAATACTGAAAATCTATTACATCGTCTGTTTGTGTGTATTGCCGGTGTGGCCGATCAATTACAAACAAACTTTGCCTTCGATTTACGCCAAATACTGCGTAGTGTATTCCTCATCAATATGTCACCTGCTCAGGAGGAGCTCGATATACCAGAGAAGCCGAAAGAGAATGAACTCTTCGAATTTCGGGCCTCGGAAAATGATGTGATACAGGAAAGTGCTGGCTCAAGTCAAAGTATTTATTCCGCTGAAGAAGTTAATCCCGAGGGTGATAATCAAAGTCAGAATAGTAGCAGCAGCAGTAGTAACAATAGTACCGGTGGCAGTTCCAATGATAACAATCGAGTCTATAGGCACTCGACAGGCAGTGCTGCCTCCCCGGCCACTGTAGCAAATGCAGCTTTGCATCGTCAACAGATTGAACGTAGTCGTAGTTTAGATAATCAAGAGATACCGCCACACCACCACCACCAACAACAGCAGCACTCGACGATAGTCACACAACAGCAAGAACAGTCTCACAATCAAATGTACAGAAATCGTCATAATTCGACTGGTAGCACTACTACCCCGTCATCGCTGTCATCGTCGGAAAACAATTCGCCCATCTGCGAGCGCTCATCAACGAATAGTGGGAATCGTCGTGTGTCCGAATCGATTGCGAATACAGGGCCATCGGCACCACCACAACAAACACCGCCATCGTCAAGGCCCGTACATTTATCGCCACCTGCCTGGATACCGGATCAAAAGGCGCCACGTTGTATGTCTTGTAACACTCCATTTACTGCATTTAGACGTCGTCATCACTGCCGCAATTGTGGTGGGGTTTTCTGTGGTGTTTGCTCGAATACATCGGCTCCGCTGCCCAAATATGGTCTCACCAAAGCAGTGCGTGTGTGTCGTGCTTGTTATGTTCACGAATTGGGTCCCAATACCAACAACACAAATGCAAATCCACAAAACCATGCGTCGCCACACAATCAGCAACACCACCCCAACCACCACCACCACCATCAGCTAGTTAGTCAAGCAACAACCAACAACGAACCTTCCCGTTTGCGTCGTCCTGTTACAACTACTAGAGCTATTGATTAGTAGAGAAATTTCATGTTTTATTGCGTATTTATGTATTAAATATTTGTTTTTTTATTATTAAGTTATATGAAGAACTGAATGCAAAGGAACTGCAAAAGCAGAGAGAATATTGTGCGTTGCAAATATTCCAATATTGGAAGTTGGAAGGCTGAAGCAGTTGCAAATATTCCAATATTGGCCCACATACAGTGAAGAAACTATTTGAAAAGGATGTACGTGGATATATAGTTGCGCTTAGCGCACAGTTCAAGAATAAGTTTTCTTATTCATTACTTTCAGTTTCCTGTAATTTGATTTTTATAAATGACCGAATGTGTATCAATTGCAACTTGAGGCAGGACAGGATTTATGAGTGAATTATTTTACTATTCTGCATTATAAGTCTTCAAAGGAGGAACCTTGGAAAATGTCAAAAATCAGCTGCAAGAAGAAAATCTTTTTCCTAAAAACAAATTCAATTTTAAATTTCAAGAAACTTCTTATCAATTCATTGTGCTTTGTATTTTAATTGGAATTTACATGTTTTGGATTTCAGTCGAATTTCAATTGATTCAATTTTCCAAAATAATCTTTGAAATTCTAATTACAATTGAAAATTGTATAGCAATTTGGTAGACTACATACAGTGTCTCTTAAAAATCAGATTCGAATTAAGTGATTTCAAACGACGTGTTGCTATCAGACCAACTTGTCTCCCGGAACAAATATTTTATTGTTTTGTTGTACCATAATATGGTATTAAAACTTTAATTTTGATTCAACTAAAGTGGTAGGCCCTACCGTGTAATTCAATTCGAAAGAAATTTATTCGAAAACATCAATATAACAAAAGGACAAATTCGAAAATGTTCTTTCGATTCCAAGTACACTTTAAAGGCCTGAAATGTATTTTTTATAAACTGCAAGATAATCGACATCGTTGTTATCCATAGGTCATTTCCAATTCATGTAAATTCATTTATCTATTATACATAATCAAGTTATGTTATAAATCACATTGTACATATGTACGTGCCTAATATTTGGCGACATTGAATTGACATTCAATTGTATTTCGTGCGTTCCTTTGCTTCTTCATACACTTTAAACAAAAAACACTTTGGGTTTGGGTTTAAAACAATTTTGTTTAGCTTTATTATTATGTGTTATATTTTATTAACTCTACAATATTATGTTTATTATTATTATTTTATTACGATTACTTCGTTTATTTTATGATATCATCTCTTTCCCACTCCCTCAATAAGTCTATGTCTCTACTACAACTGATCCTTTTAACTCTCCTTGTTCGGTTTGCGTTTTAGCGTGAACTTCATTTGCTTTCTATCTGTATCTACGTATGTATATCTTCTGTTTGTTTTCCTTTTTCCACTTTATTATTTTGTTTTTGTTCCCGTTTATAATATATATATATAATTTTTTTTAATTATAGGACTTACACAACATGATAATGTGTAGTAAAATGTTTAGTGTATATTAGATTGAAATGAGAAATTTAATCATAAATCAATGTGTATATTTTACTTTTTTACATAAGACAATTAGACAATAACAAATTTCAATTTGTTGTAAAACTTATTAAAAAAAATTAATTAAAAATAACAGAATTTCGTTTATAAATTATTTGATATTGAGAGTAATGATGCGAAAGTATTTATTTCGTATAGAATATTGTTAAAATCGTCAATATATTCAGTTCTGTTTAAACCAGCCAAACCAAAGACAATTGAAGGTGGTACGTAAGGACAAAAGATAAACACCGCCGGACCACTTTTTTGATGCTTTCATTTTGCTGGGTTACTTAACGGAAGTATTATAAGTCCAGATTTACACTGGCTGAATGTTCAGCAGATTATCGGAGTTTTGTAGGAGAGAGACAGTCGTCAATAGGGGGGAAAAATCTCCCTGTACGTTTCGGGTACGCGGAGGCAAGTTGAAAAGATAATTTTCCGATTATCTGCTGAAAAAAAATGCCAGTCTTAATAGGGACTAATCTGCGTAAGATTAACATCCGCTTCGGGAAGACCCGGGACGAAATTTCCTGGAATTTTGCGGATTTTTCGTTTCCCGATTCCCGGGAATTTTCGCCCAGATTCCCGTTTTTTAAAACTACTAATAAGGTTGCAGAAAATGCAATGAATGAATCTCATGTTTATACCCTACACCACACTGTTGTATAGGGAATTATGGGTTTATTTTTTTGGAGAAAAGATAGACGCATCATTTGTCATGCCGATCATCTTCGAATTATTTTCTGATTGGAGTTAACAACGCATATTCTTGCAATTAAATTGCTGGCAGCAAATCGTCATCAGAAACGAAAAAGGGCCAAAAAAACAAGAAAAATTAAATTTTCGCTTCTTTTTTTTTGAAAATTTAAACAAAAAAATTTTTAAGAATTTTTGTAGAAAAAATCCCCCCTCGATTTTCTACACATTTTTACCGAATGTCATGACTGCATGACACGACTCACACGTAATCTGTCAAAAAAAGCTATTGAAAAAAGTATCTCTACTTGGATCACCCTATATATGTGAAATTGCGTAAGATTCGCATAAGTAGTATAGAAGTTACTAAAGAATCAATATTTCACTAAATGTTGGCCGTTTTTGGGGGGAGGTGCGGTCGGACATTGCGTAAATGACGAAACGGATTTCCGCCAAATCTTATTGGGTTCTCTTAGGTCACTTCGATGTGTTACGTCTGTGACCCGTAGCAACTGATATCGCCCATTTAGACAAAGAACGTCAAATTTGACTTATGACATTTCACTTAAGTGTGTTTTAAACGATTTATATAAAAATTACAATTTAGCAGAATGGGATGACATAACATCTGAAGTGCGCCAAATATTATTGTCTTCCCCAGGAATCAGCCCAATTATGAATCAGATATTGAAATGTAGGACAATTTAGTATGACAACCTAAAAAAATATTTTTAGTTGTGATTTCCTTTTTCTAAATGAGCGATTTATACCCTCGTTCACAATAGTGGGTGTATAAAAACATGATTTTGTTGAATTCTCTTGCTTCTCAAAAAAGGCTATAATTTTTACATTTATCCATATTTTTTTCAAATAGGCTTTGTTTTCTTCGTTAGGATGCAGCTTTAAAAAAATGTAGCGACATTTTTTTGTGATTTTTTTTATTCTTATTCTCTTCGTGCCTGCAAAAAACGATTTTTTTTTTTAAAAATACTTTTTTTCTAATATTTTCTAAACTTCTTTTTCTACGTGAAAAATTCAAACTTTTTTCTGATATATCGGAACGAATTTTTGTCCATCATATAGCAAATTTTTCAGAAAAGTTGATGCGAGAGAAATCGGTTTATATTCACAAAATACTAGGACAGAGTCGGGAAGAAACTAAATATTCAATTGCAGATATCTCGGTGACTATATGAGATAACTCTTATATGTATATAGCCTTTTGTAGACCTCGGTTAGCAGAATGCACAAAAAAACGAAAAATCAATTGGACACTACCAATCTCAACATTTTGATCACGCGAGGTGGCCAAATTTGTGGCCCTGTTAACCACACTAAAATTTAAACATGCCAAGTTTTGTCCCAATCGGTTTTCTGGTTAGTAAGCGGCCGAATTATTTCCCTTTTTTAATTCCTCCCACTGTACATGTTTCTAAATGATTACCTTTCTGGATTGAGCCGAAAAACCTAGTTCGATTCAACACAATAATAAATGACAGTATTATGTCCTTTTAATAATATTTGGCATTCTCAAAAGAGTGAGTTCGTTATAAACGTAGAAAAATTAAAGAAAATTTAAATATGTGACAAGCAATTTTGTTCGTTATGAGAAAAGTTCGCTATAATCGATGTTCGTTATAAAAGTTACGATTTATATGAAAATCTGAACCAAAATCAATGGGAAATTGTTAGTTACAAATGAAAAATAGTTATAACCAGTGTCCGTTATAAACGAACTCGACTGTAGTTGCTTATCACTCCAACAGGTGTTTCGGATATTCGAAAGAATTTTGAAAGTTTTGAAGAAGACAATAAAAAAAAATTACACAAATTTATTTCATAATAATTCTATTTATATAATAGTATACATGAAAGAAGATATATATAAATAAAATTGAAAAATGCCACCAAAACTTAATGTTGCCACAGCAAAAGCTACAGCTGGAGGCAAGAAAGGTAAAAAGGGCAAAAAGAAGACCGTTGTTGAGCCTGAACCGGAACCGGTGTTGCAAGACTCGGATACATCGTTTTTCGAAAGAGAATTGGATTTGATAGCAGATCTTAATGATGACTTTTTCAACCGGGCCAATAAGGTAAAGTGTTTGCAATATCTATATACATAACTCCAATCCAAAGTATGCAAAGTCAAAAATGATAGCTGTTCAGGAGAGGAGTTCACTTATTATGCATTTCGTATAAGTTCTGCTGTTTTGTGCATAACTTTTGATTGTTTTGATTGACGATATAAAGATCAAGAAGTATTATGGCTGATTTTCGCACCTTCTTGCTAGACCATACAAATGCTGATGGAAAAAGGACGCACGTTCGAGGCTTCCAAGATCAAAAAGTACACCGATATAATATTCAACTTACATCGTCGCTATGTGGAGGAGGTTAAGGAAAACGAACAGTTGAGACCTCAAGTGATAAGGGCAGAAAATAAATTTCGTTTGGCTTTGGAACTTACAGCCACCTCAGAGGAGTCCATGCAATACTTGAAGGAGGCTTTGGGTAAGGATTCTACAGTTAGAGCTAACCTGCAGTTATAAATAAATCTAATACTAAAGTTGATTAAAAGTTAACTGTTTGTTAGCTCTAAGCAGAGCTGGTGGAAATGAGGGTTAATCTTTTTTAGAAATGGAAATGACTATAAAATTTTTTGTTCGTTAGGCAATGCTTGGATGGAGTCAGATGCTTCCATAACGCGAGAACAAGAAATTCAAGAAAAATTCCAAGAAGTCCTCATGAAATGTGAAACATTTGAAAGTAAACAAACCGAGAAGCAGGACGACAGTGCAGAGTATAAAATTATTTGCTAACCATAACTATGTGTTTATTCTAATCACATTTCAAATTTAGATTTGGTCATTTGTCGAAATATAAAAACATAATTTTACGTGAACGTGATCGCATCAATGGCGAAGTCATCGATTTGGAAAAACGTCTGCAAGTTCAGCGTTACTACTCCGAATCGCTGGAATATATAATACACAATCACGAGGATACACTGAGTAAAATGGGTGTACGTGTTAAAGTTCTACTCTCCGAAAAACTTAATATGGACACAAAGATACGAACTTTAATGAACAATTTGGAGGATCAAAAGGAGATTAATCAAAAGACTTTGGCGAAATTGGATGCAACAACAAAAGAGGTATTTTTTGTATTCTTTGTTGACCGAAATGGTTTTTAAGATATCTCATCATTCTGCATGTACCTCTCATTTTTGTTGGATGATTTAAATGTTCTATATACAAATAACGAGTAAAGCTAATGGAATAGGAATTTTTGTACTTAAAGGAATTGCAAAATAATTCACACTTTTGTGTGACTCCATTGAAAAATTTAACATTTTTAATGTGATATGAAGACTATAGCTAAATTTGAACAAATTTTTTAAATTCTTATGAAATCATCTGCAATTTTCGTCATAAAGATCTATTGAAAATGTGGCATGTTTTATATGCATAAATAACTTTGTTCTTGCAATAATGAACCAAATTCCGAAATTTGCACAGGAACTCCATTTGGTTAGGGGACAAACTCTATTGAAAATTGTGTCTATTGGTCCATATTTTTATATAGCCCCCATATGACAATTCCTTCCGATTTGACTTCCTCACTTTCAAGAAGTCTCACTGTACAACCGATCCGCATGAAATATGACAGTTTATGCTTTGCCGAATCGGTATATGTTTGGATGTAGCCTCTATAGAATCGTAGCTTGCGAGATGACTTCTTCACATTCTATAAGCCACACTGTGTAACCGATCCAGCTTAAATTTGTCAACTTACGTATGTTTTTTCCTCTGAGGTATGTCCAAAGTCGGCTACGCCGTTCTTGCGTGGTGGGCCGTCGCCGATTTTAACGAGTTCCTCTCTTGTGTATGTCTAAAGACTGATACGCGGAACAAAGTTCCTTACCAAAGCCACTTTGGTCTGCGTAGCTATCTTTGGACATAGCCCAGAGGAGAAAATCTTTAATCCCTGCCGAAGGCCGAAGGTGGAAAGACACTTTGGACCGCGTAGTCGTCTGTGGACATACCTCAGAATAGAAATTCTTTAACCGCCGCCCTTCGGCCACCCAAACAACCTTTTGATAGTGCTTTTATATTGCCTGAATGTCATATCGCCTAAAAATTCTTTGGGCTTTTGTTGTAGCTAATGTGTGCTTGTTACCTCTTGTTGTCTTCAATCGATCTTCAATCGATCTTTAACCAATCTGGTAACTTTTTACACATGACATTTCAATATGGTAGGACAAGTCAATTCGCACGATACCATGAACACGGACGTGTCTCCATCTTACTTTTTCCATCCTATGTATTTAGTTTACAAGAATATAATTAATAAATGTTAAGAAATTGAAGCCGTGCCTTTCATCATTTGCATTACCGGTCCTTGGTCATCATCCATCCGATAAAACAGTTTGGCGACGAGCGTAAAATTTGAAGTATTGTTTCTTTGGCAAACTAATATTCTTTGTATTCTTAATATTCTTTCGTACAAAAGCAAGTGCAAGCTTTTAAGAACAACAAAACAAAATGGATGCAGCACAATTTACAGCATTTATGAAAATGCAAGAAGCGCTGGTGACCCAAATATCGAGGTTGACTGTGGGAGCTACTACTTCAAGTGCAGGGCAAGGCAGCAGCTTCAACACAATACTGGTACCCAATTTTGAAAATTTCGATCCGGCCAAGGACACTTACCCAAATTACATACAAAGATTTTCTAATTACGTAACTATGAAAGGTGTCGATGGCAATAAAGAGTACTGTACAAAGTTACTTCTTAATTCAATTGGTGCAAAATTCTTCAATATGGTGACAGCATTGGCGGCACCGAAATCAGCGGTTGAACTGGAATATGATGAATTGCTAAAACTTATAAAAAATCATTTAGCTCCGAAGAAGAACGTGCTGGTGGCTCAGCACAAATTCTTGTCAACATACCAGATAGAAGGTCAGTCAGTGGCGGATTTTGTAGCCGCCCTTCGTACGGATATTAATTCTTGCGAATTTGTTTCTCCGTGCAAATGTGGGGCTTCAATTGCCAATGTGTTTTTGAGAGCACAATTTATTCGAGGCATTTGCGATAATAGTATACGCGAACAACTCCTTCAAGCCACTACGTCCAGTTTTGAAGATATCGTCACAAAAGCATTGGTTCTAGAAGCTGCAAAAGTAGACGCCAGAGAATTGTCGCAGGCTAATGTACATTATTCAAGCAGTAATATGACGAGTGTTAACAAAATTATCGACAGAAAAAAGTCATCGAACAAATTTAAATCGCGTCAAAATCATCAGAAACGGAAAGTTAATTACGAGCAGTTGGGTATTGCCGGTTTATGTTTACGTTGTGGTAAAAATAACCACTTTGCAAAGGAGTGTCACTCCAACAAAAATTTAAAATGCAACTTGTGTGCAAAGCAAGGGCATGTAGCAAAAGTCTGCATTGCTTCTCTTTTGGCGGATGGTCCTAATGCCGGACAAAAAGGCAAAACAAATGCGAGGGGTAGTTCCACGAATCAAGTTTGTGAAGACGATTCTTACGGAATTTATAGAATCGTGGATGTGTACTGTAACGACTATTCAAATTCAGAGCGGTACTATGCCAACATCTCAATTGAAGGCAAAATGATCAGATTTGAAGTAGATTCGGGATCCGGTTATTCATTTTTGCCTAGGGGCCAATTCGACAATTTACATTTGGCTAACAAACTAACCCCTACAAACATCGTTTTCCGGTCTTACACCCAAGACAAATTTATTCCGGACGGGAAAGTACGAGTCAACATTCAATTCAAAAACACCGTGTGCAACGATGATCTGTACGTTGTACCAGATGGGTGTTCGGCCTTAATAGGACGTACTTGGATACGTCGTCTGGGAATTAGCCTAAACGAGCTGGACGAAAATAGCTCAAATCTAGTATTTGCAAATTCTAGCGTTGAGTCAAACGCAATCGAAGAATTCACCTCCGAATTCTCTACAGTTTTTCAACAGAAAATCGGCTGCATACCTAGCCTTAAAATTTCATTAAAACTTCGTGAAGGCGCAACACCCATTTATACAAAAGAGCGTCAAATCCCTTACGCCCTAACTGAACGCGTCAACGAGGAGCTTGATGAGTTGGAGAAAGCTGGAATCATTACCAAAGTTGCCAACAGTGACTGGGGGTCACCTTTGGTGGTCATTCCAAAAGCGGACGGCGGTGTTCGCCTGTGCGTAGATTACAAGGTCGGTGTTAATCAGCGACTTGTAAATGCTCATTATCCTATTCGGAAAATCGAAGAAATCTTTAATTGCCTCAGGGATTCTAAGTACTTTTGTCGGCTCGATTTGTACAAGGCTTATCTACACGTCCCGGTAGATCAAAGTTCAAGCGAAATACAAACGATTTCAACTCATAAGGGGACATTTCGAATGAATCGTCTGTCGTTCGGCATCAAAACCGCCCCGGCCGAATTTAATAGAATCATAGATCAAATTCTTCGTGAAGTGCCCAAAACTGAATCCTACTTCGACGATATCGTAGTACATGGCGGAACTATGACCGAGTGTAAAAACAATTTGAAATCGTGTTTGGCCCAACTACAGAAGTACGATCTTCACATAAATATTTCAAAGTGCAAATTTTTCGAAGACCAAATTGAATTTTTAGGTCATATTGTACAGCACAACAAGGTACAAAAATCTTTTTCAAAGGTACAAGCCATTCTACAAATTCCACAACCCCAAGGTGTGGAAGATGTACGTCGTTTTTTGGGTATGGTAACTTATTATGCAAGATTCATTCCAAATGCATCTACAATTACCACCCCGTTACGTCAGTTATTACAAAAAAACGCAATTTTCAAATGGACACACAAATGTCAAAAAGCCTTCAATGAACTAAAAAAAAAATCGCGAGCAATCGTGTCTTGATGCCGTTTAATCCCGATTTACCCTTACAGCTTGCTTGCGACGCTAGTCCCACAGGGATAGCAGGGGTATTGTCCCATTTAATCGACGGTGAAGAAAGGCCTATAGCATTTGCGTCAAGGTCTCTAACTTCAGCAGAACAAAATTATTCCCAACTGGATCGGGAGGCATTAGCCATTGTGTATTCTGTTCAACATTTTCACGAGTACATTTTTGGTCGACTCTTCAAACTCGTTACCGATAATGCACCATTATCAAGAATTTTCCACCAAAATTCTAAATTGCCTCAGATGACCTCATCTCGACTTCAACGCTATGCAGCGTTCCTTACTGGCTACAACTACGAAGTCATTACGAAGAAAAGTGAGGAAAACGTAAACGCCGATTGTCTATCCAGAGCGCCAATGCAGTCAGGTATGAATACTACCAACTGCATTGATCAAGAGGTACACTCTATGTGCGATTCCACATTACACCAAATTAATTCAACTAACTTAAATTTTAAGTCAATTCGGGATGCAACAAAAAACGACGTAAAACTGTCAAAAATGTTATTGGATTTACAAAATTCGAATGAAGTTGAATCTGAATACACCATAGATTGCGATGTTTTGTTCAAAGGCCAAAGGGTCATCGTTCCAACTTCGCTTCAACAATCAGTATTAGAAGGGTTACACTTTACGCACACCGGTATAACAAAAATGAAGCAATTGGCGAGACGATATGTGTATTGGTCTTCTATTGATAAAGACATCGAGAGAATGGTACGCTCCTGTTCTGCATGCGCCGCGGTGAAGAAAAATCCTCCGAAGGTAGCCTTACACCCGTGGGAGGAACCGGAAGGGAATTGACAGCGCATTCACATTGATTACGCAGGACCGTACCAAGGCCATCAATTTCTAGTAGTCGTCGACTCAAAATCAAAGTGGGCCGAGGTGGGCGTTTGCTCCTCTGCGCCGACGTCAACGTCAACTATTGAAATTTTAAAGAACATCTTTGCACGAAACGGGTTTCCGGACGTGATGGTCTCCGACAACGCCGCCATTTTTAAAAGTGAGGAATTCTCGAATTTTTGCGTCAACTCCGGAATTTTCCAAAAATTTATTGCTCCGGGTCACCCAGCAACGAACGGATTAGCCGAACGAAATGTTCAAACCCTCAAACAGCGGTTAGCGGCCATGGCAGAGGATCCGTCACCAATAACTAAGAAAATTAGGGATATATTATTTAAATACCGAGCTACGCCGCTGCGGAATGGCAAATCACCCTCGGAAATGTTCCTCGGGAGACAAATACGGATTCGATTAGATGCCTTAAAGCCATCCAAACTGAATCTATCTTCTACGCCACAATCCTCAGTACGAACATATAGTGAGGGAGACCGGGTTCAAGCCCGCTACTATACCGCAAACAAATCCTTATGGAAATTTGGGATTATTTTGAAAAAGTTGGGTAACCTTCACTACATGGTCAAACTAGACAATGGATTTTTTTTAAGCGCCACATCAACCAGCTCCGTTCCACCATGGTACAGCAAAAGTTTTCGGCAGATACTCCTCAGTCTGATTCAGTTCCAGATAATAATCAAGGAATTGACAAGCATCTGCTTCAACCTCCAATTGTGTCACCATACATTCCGCTAAGTGTGCAGGTCAACGACACTACATTACCCAGCACTTCAACATCAGCAACAATAAATGAAGGGACACTCGAGTCTTCATCAACCTCAAACCCAAATGCTAGAGTTGAATTCACATTGGAACCGTCGACAACATCAAGCGGAAATGCGGGAGCTGAATTAACACCAAGTCGACGTACTTCTGCAAGGCAACGGAAACCACCTCATTTTAGCGATTATGTGCGTCATTAAAATCATTCTTATTTCAAATTAAAAATGTTTTTTTTAAGTGAGGGAGAAATGTTGTAGCTAATGTGTGCTTGTTACCTCTTGTTGTTATCAATCTTCAATCGATCTTTAACCAATCTGGTAACTTTTTACACATGACATTTCAATATGGTAGGACAAGTCAATTCGCACGATACCATCAACACTTACTTTTTCCATCCTATGTATTTAGTTTACAAGAATATAATTAATAAATGTTAAGAAATTGAAGCCGTGCCTTTCATCATTTGCATTACGGGTCCTTGGTCATCATCCATCCGATAAAACAGCTTTCGACATTGCATTTGTGCGATATGACATTTTAGACAATCGATTTTGGGTGATATGTCGCTTTTTGGGTGATATGATGCCACGCCGTTTTCGACAGCTTCTTCTTCAATCTTTTTAAGAAAATAAAAAATTGTCAAAAATATTTTTTTGTGATTTTTTTTGCGAATTAAAACTTATTTTGTCATTTTTGTAAAAACCCATATTTTTATTTACGATTTTTTTTGCTCACAGAAAGCTTAAGTCATTCCTTTAATAAGGTTCAACCATATATTTTAGCATAACTGGAGAACCATTTATCGGAAGTGGTTCAGGAAATCTTTAAATTATCCTAAATTAAGTAGTCTTCATCTTCTTCTAATATAATTTCAACATCCATCCCATCAGCAGTTTTAAAGATAAATAAAAATTAAGGCTCAAACACATATTTTATTATAACCATTTATCCTGAGTGGTTCTGGAAATCTTTAGAGAATCATCTAATTTCGTTTTTCATCCCATCGGCGGTTTTAAAAACATCTTACAAGATATTGAAAAGCACTAAATCTGGTGCGAAAAGCACTAAGTTGGCATCCCTGGTAGCTAAGTCAACAAGCTAAATTGTCGCATCCGGGGCTCGGGAAAACCCAAGAGTTGTTGTTGAGAAGCCTCTCCATCCTCAACGTGTGACTGTTTGGTGCGGTTTCTGGTGCGGGTCATTGGACCTTACTTTTTCGAAAATGAGGTTGGATCAACAGTTACAGTGAATGGATTGCGCTGTTGAGAGATGATTAATGATTTTTTATGGTCGGAGTTGGATGGTATTGATCTAAACAACGTTTACTTTCTACAAGACGGCGCTACGTGCCACACAAGCAACGAAACCATTGCTCTGTTACGGGGAAAGTTTCCGGACCGTGTTATCTCTCGAAGAGGTGATCACAATTGGCCACCTAGATCTTGTGATTTAACACCTTGCGACTTCTTCCTTTGGGCCACGTGAAAGATAAGGTCTACGCCAACAGCCCAGGGTCGATTCAAGACCTCAAAGATAGAATTCGTGAGGCTATCGAGGACATAGGGCAGCCACTTTGCTATTTGGTTATGGAAAATTTCATGAAAAGGATATGGTCCTGTAAGCGTGGTCGTGGTGGCCATTTGGCTGATGTTGTTTTTCATTATTAACGGCATACCTTCCTCTTTATTATGAAATAAACATCCGATCATTTATCTCAAAAAATGTAATTTTTCTTTGAATTCCAAAATAACACCTCTTGTTGGAAAACCTTTTGTTATATCGTTAAGCTTAAGCGGTCATTAATACAGTGAGACCATTATGAAGAAAATCATACTTAATTTAAAAAGTTGTAGCTTATTAAGTAAGTCTACACACATTGAATATCATTTTTAGTAGTGTGCTGTTATGAAGATGTTACGAGGGCGTTCCCAAAATTATCCGACCTGACATATAGATGGCGGTAGGAGTTTGAAGTAAATTACTTTCTTAAACAGTGGCATCCTTCTAAAACATATATTTTTATTTTCAAGGCGCCACGCCTTGAGCACTTAAAAGTAAACGATGTCACTGTATTTGTAAACATGGAAAAAATTGGTCAACGATATGTAATACAATACTTTCAATTGAAAGGCCTCAGTGCAATCAATATTAAAAATGAGCTAGATTCTTCTTTTTGGAAGTCTGCTCCTCGTTTACAACTATAAAATATTAGGTGGCGGAGTTTAAACGGGGCAGTACGAACTGCCAAGTCGAACACCGTAGTGGTCGACCAGTTCAGGTGACCACGCCGCATATTAAAAAATCCACAAAATGGTATTGGATGACCGTCCGTTGAAGGTTCGTGAACTAGCTGAAGTCATACGCATTTAAAAAAGAGCTACACATCGCATATTGAAAATTTGGTAATTTGACGATGAGAAAGCTGTGCGCAAGATGGGCGCCGCGTTTGCTCACAATCAAGACAATGCACCAGTTAACACATCTACTATTGCGATGGCCAACATCAATAAATTAAAGTTCGTATTGGTTCAGCATTCACCTTATTCGCCAGATATATCCCTCGGAATATTTTTTGCTCGGCGGGAAAAGATTTGCCTGCAATGAAGAGTAGGAGCTTGCGCTTGATGGCTATTTCCAGGAGCTATAGATCACATAAACTCACTAAGAGTTATAGTGGAGCAATCAGTTTAATGGTGGCCTTCGCTCTATCTAGTATTTATCGATTTCGAAACATTGGGCAATTTGGATCATAACGTCATATGGAATGCACTACACTCGCCTCATCAAAAGCTTATATGTAGGAGCTAGCTGTCGAATTTTACACGATGATGCCCTCAGCCAAAAGTTGAAGTTGCATTGGGGGTTCGCCAAGGTTGTGTGATGACTAGGGATGTAAAGAATATTCGCATTCGCATATGCGAACGCGAATTATTCGCATCATTTTAACATTAGCTTTCGCTTTTGCAAAAACCATCTTTGGATTATTCGCTTTCGCAAAAATATATTTCAGTATTCGCTTCCATTTGTTAAAAGTGTTATATCTTCTTATTCGCTTCATACATTTTGAAGATATTAATACCAATGAAAACCTCTTCCACATCTATTCAAAGCAGTTGAAAAATACTCGTATGCTTGTCCTTGTGGTAGCAGGATTTAAAACTAGGGGAAACATTCTTAATACTTGAATATCCTGGAAAAGTATCAATTTAGTTCCTTAAATTTGTTGGTACTAAAGGGTCAAACTATTATTCGCATTCGCATTCGCTTTCGCAAAAATCCATATTTTACTATTCGCTTTCGCATTCGCAAGAAATATAGGGTTTTCCAAAAGAGGTGTTATTTTGGTATTCAAAGAAAAATGCAATTTTTTGAGATAAATGATCGGATGTTTATTTCATAATAAAGAGGAAGGTATGCCGTTAATAATGAAAAACAACATCAGCCAAATGGCCATCACGACCACGCTTACAGGACCATATCCTTTTCATGAAATTTCCATAACCAAATCGCAAAGTGGCTGCCCTATGTCCTCGATAGCCTCACGAGTTCTATCTTTAGGGTCTTGAATCGACGCTGGGCTGTTGGCGTAGACCTTATCTTTCACGTGGCCCCAAAGGAAGAAGTCGCAAGGTGTTAAATCACAAGATCTCGGTGGCCAATTGTGATCAGATCTTCGAGAGATAACACGGTCCGGAAACTTTTCCCGTAACATAGCAATGGTTTCGTTGCTTATGTGGCACGTAGCGCCGTCTTGTTGAAAGTAAACATTGTACAGATCAATACCATCCAACTCCGACCATAAAAAATCATTAATCATCTCCCGATAGCGCAATCCATTCACCGTGACTGTTGATCCAATGTCATTTTCGAAAAAGTAAGGTCCAATGACCCCGCCGGACCATAAACCGCACCAAACAGTCACACGTTGAGGATGGAGAGCCTTCTGAACAATAACTCTTGGGTTTTCCGAGCCCCAGATGCGACAATTTTGCTTGTTGACGTAGCCACCGAGGTGGAAATGGGCCTCATTAGTCAAGATGATTTTGTATCGTTCGTATCGTTTTTTTGTTCGATCGTTTTGTATCGCGATGATCGTGTATCGTTCCATTTTTAGTAATGGCGTAGTTTCTACTTGTCAAATGTCAAAGAATAAAAGCTTTAAAAGTGACAGCTACCGAAATACCGGGTGATTCAAAATAACACCTCTTGTTGGAAAACCCGTTATATTTCAATATTCGCATTCGCTAAAGTAACTTTCGTTACATCCCTAGTGCTGACACCACTCCTGTTTAACATAGTGTTGGACACGGTCATGGGTCAGGCCATGTCAGGTAACCGGGCCATCGTGTGGAGAGTGCATGAGAGGTTGGAGGATTTAGAATATGCTGATGACCTATGTCTTCTGTCTCATAGCTACACCGATATGGCGACAAAGCTACAAACTTTCGTGGAAATAAGTACGAAAGCTGGACTGATAACTAACATCGAAACAACCAAAGTAATGCGCGTAAACTCCGAAATCTCAACTTAATTATTATTAAATAACGAAAGCTGGACTGAAAACTATCATCGACACAACCAAAGTAATGCGCGTAAACTCCGAAATCTCAACTTCATTATTTTCAAATAACGAATAGTTAGAGGACGTGGATTCTTTTTGATAACCAAACAGGAGACTCAAGCGCGGATATTGCTAATCGCATTAAAAATGCTTCACAAGCTTTTGGCCAACTTCGGAATGTAAATCTTCGGAATGCAATCTCCCAATGTTTCCAGATGAAAATATTCAACTGGAATGTAAAGTCGTCTTTGCTCTACTGATGCGAAACCTGGAACGCAGCACCTAGAAACAACCAGGCTTTGCAGGTCTTCATAAATACGTAAATGCCTGCTTATAATACTTCGCATATACTGGCCAAGGAAGATATCAAATAAAGACTTATGGAATTCAACAAATCAACAACCTATTTGTCACGAAAGAAGAAAATGGAATTGGATCGGCCACACCCTTCGCAAGGAACCAACAGACAGGAATGCGATTGAGTGGAACCCGCAAGGTAGCCGTAGAAGAGGTTAACCAGCTCATACGTGAAGAAGACAGGTAGAAGCAGAGGCGAAAAAGATAAGAAAAGACTGGAAAAATATTGCCACTAACAGATCAGAATGGAGGACGTTTGGGTAGGCCCTAGCAACGACGGGAATATATATTTACAGTTCTTACTATAAATAGGGCATCGAAGCTATTGAAAATCGTTGGAAAAAGTGTATAGAGCTAAAAGGCGATTATGTTGAGAAATAAAGAAACATTTTCCCAATTTTGTTGTGGGTTCTTTGTTAGGTCTAATGTTGGGACCGCCCTCGTATGTTATTTAACATAACACAGTACATCATTTTTCAGCTCATTGATTTGGGACTCAATTCTGAGAATTGGACGTGAAAGTATCCCCAAAAATAAGAACTTCGTCATTATTCGTTTATTCAAGTTGTCTCAATTAATAATTTAATGGCCATACGAATTTTTTTGCTCAAGGTGGATTTTTTGCACTTTTCTATATTTTTTTCTTGGTATACCGTTCGAAATATCTCTTTCGTGTCTGAAGCATTGTTGTAGATATTGAATAGGAGAAAAAAAATCGGAACATACCTTCCCCAGAAAAATGCATCCAGTGCATTAAAAATCGCAAAAATGTTCTGTTCTGTTTTATAATGTTCTGTTTTATACGTAACGTATTACGTATACGTATTTTTCAATATTTTACTGACAGATATTTTATGACTTTGTGGGCCTTTTTGCGATTTTTAAGGCACTGGATGCACTTTTTTCGGGTAGGTTTGTTCCGCATTTTTTTCTTCTATTCAATATCTACAACTTTGCTTCAGACACAAAAGAGACCGCAAAACTGATCGGGCTGATAGTTGGTATTTTTTGTCGCAAGGGGTCCATGTCTTGATATAGCTTCTATACAAAAGTCCTTCATGATTTTATTTCTTAATGCAAGAAAAACCACAAATTTCAACGAATCGGACTGTTATTTGGCAATAGGCATGTTTTCGTTACAAGCTAGCGATTTTAGTTTAGCACTTTGCAACGAAAACAACTGATTTCCACAAACTGGCACATAAGTGGATTTCCACTATCTGGTAGCAATGGTGTCATGAGTTGCGAAGAAAGAATAGTGCGAAACAAAAAAATAATTCGTGACTTGTGTTTATAAAACATAATTTACTACTCTATGATCTATTGTTTACACTCTTTTTAGAAATATTAAAATAATTTTCCATTTTTGTTCTTCTTCTTCCCGTTAATTCACAATAATTGACCACAATCTCTCCAAAAATGTGATGCCATACTGCAAAATATAGGATGCCCAATCTGGCAACACCATACTCGATTAAGACCACAGACCTTAAATTAGACAGATGTGCCGGATGAAACGTCAAAATCTATCAGTTACGAACGAATAGGAATGAAATGTCACACGCGAAAAAAACAGTTTTCCGCGAACATAGTTTCAACTTTCTTTGCACTAATCAATTAATATTAATTTTTTAATTGTGACAATTACAAAAAATTCGGGAAAATCGGTCTGAAAGCCGCGGAAAACCTCTCTCTTTGAAGTCCTACTCGTTGAAATTTCTATTCGTTCGTAACTGATAACTTACTCGCTCCGGGATGACATATCTTATTATTTATTATTTTTGATTAAGACAGGAACACAAGCACCAAACTTCATCGGGAACTAATAATGCTTAAAAGTACTTAGCTCCCCAATACAAAATAAGCACATATGGTGTAACTAAAACACGCCAATATGACTTTATTTGTAGACATTAGGGCGTATGAATCTGTTATATTACGCATACGCTCTAGTACATACATAGATGTACAAAATTAAAGGCTATCTTTAATCAATCTATTGGCGATTTCGTTTCTGGAAAAAGTGCAGCATTTTCTTTGCCCGTTTCCCGAAAACTGCACTTTTCCAACACATTTTCGAATTTTTAAACTGGAGTTTAGTTAAATTCGAGGCACTACGAAATGATGATTTAAGTCCACCATAGACGAGTACTGCCGCAGGAACGGCAATATGTGTGATTTGCTGAATTTGACACAACATGAGAATGTATTGGTTGCAGTATGAAAATCAAAATACTTTTGATTTTCAAAATGAACACCCATCAATCAGATTAACTTTGTTCATCATTATATGCCAGATTATTCGAAATGTTATTATAAGTATGTAAACAACGAAAATTTAAAATAGTTTTGTGTGAAAAGTGAAAAAAATGGATAAATTAAATTGATAAATTAAATTAATAAATAAATTGATTGATATGTGTGTATCGAAAATGTCAATCACACATGTACACTAGGGGTTCATCGGCATGAACTGCGGCAGTACTCGTATATGGGCGCCTTTAAAAGGAGCTAATATTTTCTAGTATTTCTCGTCGCCGGGCAAAATTTTTTCCGGAAACGAAATCGCCATATGTATAAGATTACGACATTTCGAGTCCCGGAGAAGTAGGTTATAAATTTACAAAATATTTATTTTTTCTATAACTAGAAAGGTGGATTGGTATAAACTTGGGGATAATGGGTTTGATTTGACTACGGCATATAGCCCGGCCTTTCACTGAGCCGTACAATTAGTAAATAAATAAATAAATATGTACATTTGTTTATTTGGTTTTAGCTAAACGACAGCACTGCCGCTCTAAACAAAAAGACCGGCGATTATGATCGCCTAAAAATAAGCGCTGATAAGTTGAAAAATGATAATGCCCTTCAAAGCAAACAATTGGTGAAATATGAAGAAGAGATTGCAGAATTGAACAAGACTCAAAGGGAAGCCGATGACAACATAAGAGCTTTGCGTTTAGAGGATAAAGTCAAAGGACACACCATCAATCAATTGAGCAATAAATACAAAAAAGCCGTCCAGGATCACAGTTCTTTGTCCTCGAAATTCTATAAATTGAATCGAGTCAATAATGGTCTGAATGAGGACATCATTAGATTGAAGTGAGTAGTCTATTTGTTGTATAAGTAGTCATATTGAGGCAGCTCAAGTTAATTGAATGATCGTTTTAAGAAATCAAGCCAATTCCTTGGAGAAGGATCTCTTAAATTCTGCTCATAAATTCGATGATTTACGCCGTCTAAAGGACAATGTCCAGCGAGAACGTGATAATCTGCGAAGTGATGTCGTCAAACTTAATAATCAAATAGCCGATTTACGTCATACCATAATGATGCAAAGCAATACCATTGACAGTCTTCGATTGGATATTAATAAACTCAATGTGAAAGTGGATGAGGCCAAAATCAATATAGCCAAGGCGGAAAAGGAACGCGATGAAATGGCTCAGGTGGTGGAGACATTGCATGAGAGGATAGAATACTATCAGGGTGAGTAGGCAGAGTTAATTAACTATAATTATGTGTTTATACCCCCCACCATAGAAGCGGGGTATATTCATTTTGTCACTGTCTTTTGTAAAACCTGGAAATATTGATCAGGAACGGCATAAAGTATATATATATATATAAGCCATGTCCGTCCATCCGTCTGTTGTAATCGCACGACAATCGGTAATACTGGAGCAATATGTCTGAAATTTGCCCTATTAGGGCAGGTCGATTTAAAAATCGCCCATTGCTCAGTGAAAATCGTATTCTAGGGATCAAAATAAGAAACTTTGCCGAAGGAACCATACCTCTAAAACGAATTCTGATGTCCCGGAAAAAATCCCACTTTGACCCATTTAGAGTGCTCCAATCGAGTCCAAATGTATGACCGATCCCCATTCAGTGAAGTGCTCAGTGAAAATCGTATTCTAGGGATCAAAATAAGAAACTTTGCCGAAGGAACCATACCTCTAAAACGAATTCTGATGTCCCGGAAAAAATCCCACTTTGACCCATTTAGAGTGCTCCAATCGAGTCCAAATGTATGGAACCCCCAGGGGGTTCCAGGGGGTGTGCCACTGGCATGGGGCCTCCAAAGTTAGTGGGGGTCGGTCTTACATTTGGACTCGATTGGAGCACTCTAAATGGGTCAAAGTGGGATTTTTCAAAATTTCCCCCTACCCAAAAGTTCGACCAAAATTCCGGGACATTTGCGACTTTTTTTGCCTCCCCACAAATCGACCCGGCCTAATACCTATATATTTTTAATATCTGCAGGTATGTTGGTATTAAAAATGGGCAATATAGGCCCATTTTTGATATAGCCCCCACATATTCATAGCATCTCCTCTCCGATTTGACACGCACGAACAACGCAATCTAAGTATTAGAGAAGTTAAGTTACAAATTTGGTATACAGGGGCGGAGCTACAGGCGTCCGTCAAAGTTGGCCACCTCGGTTGAACAAATGTCCACGTGTAACTTTCGTCTTGTTAGCCTGATAGGACATTTTTGATTTTCCCTTATATCTTTTATATTAAAAGCCGGGCTTCAAATTCTCTTCGCTGTCCAACATGCAACAACTTACAGAAAGTAGGGCGTGGGCGACTATATAATACCCAACACCTCCATTGCAATGCAAAAAGGGGCATTGCGATAATAATTTGGAATAATTGATTTCGTTTCAGTTAACAAAGTACATAGTCCCTCCTCCTCATCAAGGCTTATTCCAAGGAGGAGTTGAATATGTTGATCATAATAAACTAGATCGCATATACGAGTATATGCTGATGTATCTAAATCTGAATCTGAGTTCCTCATTTTTAACATTTCCCAAAATTGTTACCATTTGTATGAGAGGTACTAGATGGGACTTGGCAATAACGCCCACTTTGTACTGGACTGTAGGTATTATAAAAATATTACACTGCACAAAATTCCAAGTATTTGTATGCGCTGGTATTAATGTTATAAGCTGTGAACAATTTGTACAAATTGGTCCCTTTGTGTGAGGGGTAACAAAAGGGGCATGGCAGCTTATAGAGGCGGTAAAATTATCACTATGTATGCAATTTTACAGGATACCCATCAGTAGTATAGAAGTTATAAGAGCTTTAATATGTCACAACATTTTAATCATTTGTGGGGGAGGTACCACAAGGAATAGGCCGACATAGTTGTCCATCAACCATAAACTGGGTTCGAATAAAATATTATAACGAATGAAATTTTAAGTCATTCGGTCGGTCACTCCTTTTCAGAATTATACGAACTGACAGACTGACGGACACTAATTAATTGTTATTTTTTTAACCCATGGACGACCCACGCTGAAATTTTTACATTTTGTGGTAAAATATGGGGGTAATATGGGTTAAATTTAAACGAAAACCAGTAAGGAAATGCTAAAGTCGGGCGGGGCCGACTATATAATACCCTACACCACTCTCGTAATATTGAATAACTCTGATATATAAATTTTGTAATTCATGTATAAATTGTTTACATAAATATACTTTTGGGACATTTTATACTTAAATAATACCCTGTACCACAGTGGTGTGTAGGGTATAAAAACGATTGGATCTAAAGAGCCAAATCGGATGAAACATATATATGGGAGCTATAGCTAAATCTTAACCGATTTTCTTCAAATTCGGTAGTGTTGGTTCATGGATCAAGAAACTCTGCCATTCTAAATTTCAAAACGATTGGATGTAAAATACAGCTTATATAGAACTAAAGGGCCAAATCGGACGAAACATATATATGGGAGCTATAGCTAAATCTTAACCGTGTTGGTTCATGGATCAAGAAACTCTACCATTCTAAATTTCAAAACGATTGGATGTAAAATACAGCTTATATAGAACTAAAGGGCCAAATCGGACGAAACATTTATATGGGAGCTATAGCTAAATCTTAACCGATTTTCTTCAAATTTGGTAGTGTTGGTTCATGGATCAAGAAACTCTACCATTCTAAATTTCAAAACGATTGGATGTAAAATACAGCTTATATAGAACTAAAGGGCAAAATCGGACGAAACATATATATGGGAGCTATAGCTAAATCTTAACCGATTTTCTTCAAATTCGGTAGTGTTGGTTCATGGATCAAGAAACTCTACCATTCTAAATTTCAAAATAATTGGATGCAAAATACAGCTTCTACAGGACTAAAGAGCAAAATCGGACGAAACATATATATGGGAGCTATAGCTAAATCTTAACCGATTTTCTTCAAATTCGGTAGTGTTGGTTCATGAATCAAGAAACTCTACCATTCTAAATTTCAAAATGATTGCATGTAAAATACAGCTTCTACAGGACTAAAGAGCAAAATCGGACGAAACATATATATGGGAGCTATAGCTAAATGTTAACCGATTTTCTTCAAATTCGGTAGTGTTGGTTCATGGATCAAGAAACTGTACCATTCTAAATTTCAAAACGATTGGATGTAAAGTACAGCTTCTATAGGACTAAAGGGCCAAATCGGACGAAAGATATATATGGGAACTATAGCGAAATTTTAACCGATTTTCTTCAAATTCGGTAGTGTTGGTTCATGGATCAAGAAACTACCATTCTAAATTTCAAAACTATTGGATGTAAAATACAGCTTCTATGGGACTAAAGGGCCAAATCGGACGAAAGATGGGAGCTATATCTAAATCTGAACCGATTTCAATAGGGATCTTTACAGCTGCGAAATACTCTAAACTGCAAAATTTCAGAACGATTGGAGTGAAATTGCGACCTGTAGTCGACGAACAAGTTTACATGGATAGACGGACGGACGGACGGACAGACATGGTTAAATCGACTCAGCTAGTGATTCTGAGTCGATCGGTATACTTTAAGGTGGGTCTAGCTGTGTTATTTTCAGGTGTTACAAACATCTGCCGTGAAACAAACTTATAATACCCTGTACTACAGTGTGGTGTAGGGTATAAAAATGAAGATATGCTTTTTAGGATGCTCAAGAATTAAGGAAATTTTAGTCCTTTTGATGTCCTTGATAAACAAAAATTAATTATTTAATTTATAATTCAAATCTGATATTCCGTTCAAAAGCTATGTAGACTTCAAAAAGGCGAAATTTGTAATACGAAGGTTGCTATATATATTTATGGTCTCATAATGAAAATGCGAATATTTATCGTCAAAAATGGTTTTATTTTTTTCAAAGTATTCTCCAGCAAGTATTCTCGGTTGTGAAGTGGACAATCGGTAAAAGGCAGTAAGTCTGCATGGTCTTCTAGTATGCGCGTGTGAAATTTCATTGAAATCGAAGGGGTCAAACATTTAAATTGTAATTTTTAAGTCGTTTTATGTTGGAATTACCCATATACATATATGGGGGCTATATCTAAATCTGAAATGATTTTCCTCAAATTTAGTATTATCTCGAAGGGTATCAAGATACCTCTTTGTGTCAATTTTTATTCAGATCGGTTAAAAAATGTTGCTTATAAGTATATTGGAGCTATATGTAATCTATCAACAGGGATCGTCCTTGGGCCAAAAAAGAGCACTGTGCTAAAATTCATCACAATCGGGCCATAAATACGCTCTGCACTTTGATTACAACGATACATCTTCAGATGGACGGACATGGTTAAATTGACTCAGGAAGTGATTCCAAATATATCGGTATAAGAAACGATGGGTCTATTTCTTCTCCTTTTGGGTGTTAAAAACAAAATGCACAAACTCATAATACCATGGACCACAGTGTGGTGTAGGGTACAAATAGTAAATGTTTTATTATTTAAGCTTTGCGATTGGAGCAAGTGTGGCTTACTTTTGAAATTTGTGTAAATTGGAAAAGCTTGGCAACAATACCAGTGACTATTTTCGACCCGTATTTCGGAATAAAAATGAAAAATTAAATTTTCAAAACCTCGGTTAGTAGAATGAACACGAATCAGACGAAAGATACACAAGCTTAAACATTTTTTTACCCGAGGAGGCCAATTTTAAGGCCCTGTACCTCCGCCAAATTTAGATTTTAACTTACACAGCACAGCATTTTTCAGCTAATTGATTTGGGACTCAATTCTGAGAATTGGACGTGAAAATTGCCCCAAAAATAAGAACTTTTGCATCATTCGTTTAGTCAAGTTGGCTAAAGTAATATTTTTTAATTTTTTTCCGTCATAGTAGCCGAGCCTATATGGCCTTTTACAGTTACAAAAACAACAATAGGTAGACTACTATTTAGGTAGACTACTATTTAATTTAATATGGCCTTTTATGGCCTATTTAATGGCCCTACGATTTTTATTGCTCAAGGTGGATTTTTATCACTTTTTCTATATTTAAACACGGTTATATCTCGGTATACCGTAAGGAATATCTCTTTTGTGTCTGAATCAAAGTTGTAGAAAAGTGCATAGAAATCGCTTAGAAATCGCAAAAATAATTTTTTCCCCTATTTTCTCCTCATTTTCACCGTTTTTGCTCAATAACTGGCGTAAAATAAACCTTAACCATTTAAATCTGTTTCATATGCTGTTTTGAATTCCTCGGTAAACAAGTTTTTTCGATCTGATTGCCTATTTTTGGGACGATATGACAACAAACGTAGCAAAAATCATCCAATTTTGGGCACTTGTTATTTTCCATATTGAAATTTTTAAATGCTTTTCTGATGTTTAAAATGTTTTTCACTCTAAATTATAATTTAAAATTTAAAAATTTTACTTTTCGCGTTCGTCACCACTTGTTGAATGGCAAAAATCTATAAATACTACGTATTTTTTATATTTTACTGACAGATACTTATTTTCTTTTATGGCGTTGTTCACGCACTTTCCAAAAAATTAGGACTTATAAATGTGGATGGAATTTCTGCAGAAAACTCATTCATTACAGGTAGCCAACGGAAAACACACATTCTCACTTTAATTGACTGTGAACGGAGTATGTAAAGGGTCCGCCATCTAACGTTTTTTTTTTCAACTAGTGCTTATTTCGTGAATGGTAACACTTAGCTCATGTCTGATTTGACAGATAATTAGTTTTATCCTTCCGCTGAACGAATATGGTTATATAGACGCTTGAACAACGCTGGGAGCGATCGACTTACAGAAGATGCCGATTTTTCCAAAAAAATCATCTTTTCAGATGAAGCTCATTTTGATCTTGGCGGGTATGTAAACAAGCAAAATTGTCGCATTTGGGGCACAGAAAACCCGAACGCATACATTGAAAATCCGATACACCCAAAACGAGTCACTGTTTGGTGCGGATTTTGGTATAATTGGGCCATTTTTCTTCAAAAATGCGCAAGTGGCCGTTACAGTCAATGTCGATCATTATCGGGCCATGTTGAACGAATTTTTGTTCACAAAATTGAAGAGGAGGATATTGGCAACATTTGGTTTCAACAGGACGGTGCTACGTGCCACACAGCCGAAGCTACACTCGATGTTTTGCGCGATGTTTTCAAAAAAAAAAGTTATTTGGCGGACCCTTTATCATAAAGGAACCAGAAGAGCAATTCAGCGTCCACGCACATTTATGAGCGTTTATGCACCTGTGTTTTATGTTCCGCATTTTCATTATATCATTTCTTATAGAACATCGACGAAACGTCCCTACGTTATTGTAAATAGGCACTATCAGAAAAATAGCATATTTGTGTATTATAACCCAGCGATTTTTAAGGCACTAGATGTACTTTTTTCGGGCAGGTTTGTTCCGCATTTTTTCTCCCATTCATCATCTACAACTTAGCTTTAGACACAAAAGAGATATTCCGTACGGTATACCGAGATATAACCGTATTAAAATATAGAAAAAGTGCTAAAAATCCAACTTGAGCAAAAAAATTCGTATGACCATTAAATTATTAATTGATCCAATTTGACTAAACGAATGATGCAGAAGTTATTATTTTTGGGGCTACAAACACGTCTAATTCTCAGAATTGAGTCCCAAAATCATGCGTTGTACTGTGTTATCTAATATCTCTTTTACAAGCATGTCAAGTTTTTTCGCAATAGGTTGTCTGGTTTAGAAACAGCAGAATTATTTCCTTTTTATTAATTCCTCCCACTGTGCAACTTTCGTCATAGGTCCATGTTTTAATATAGCTTCCATACAAAGGTCATTCTAGATTTTTTTAACGCAACAAAAATCAAAAATTTCAACAAACCGGAGTGAAATTTGTAGTATGAGATTATTTGTACCCGAAACCACAATTCACCTGCGATCCCTGGACGAGGGTAGATAGGATTCTGCTTGGCTGAACTTAACGCCGATTTTACTTGTTCTTTCTCTCTCATGTTCCCAAAATAGAACAAATTCAACTAAAAACTGATCAGATCACCGATCTTACCGAAAAGCTGCAGCAAAAGCAATCCGCCTTGGTTAATATGAAAAAACAGTTGGAGTCTGTGCACTCGGAGAAGATGATACTGCAAAGATCTTTGGAGACTTGCACCCAAGAAAGAGACAACTTTAGACTCTTGCAAATGGTATAAAGTCAGAATATACGACGATTTTTTTGCGTCATTAACATGTGGTTTTATTTGTTTTTTAGAAAACCTCTCATCAAATCACTCAACTGACCAATGAAATTGCCGCCAATCAAAATAAAATCAATTCTTTGAATTTAAGCATTGAACATTTGAATACCGACAAAAAAGAATTGCAATCGGAATTGAGAAACAAGGAGAATCTATTGTCCGGTGTACGCAATGATTTGAAAGAAATGAAATTGAAGAATGAACACTTAATGAAAATCATTTCGGAAGATGAGTTGAAATTTATGAAACTATCGCAGGAGCTGGAGGAGACGCGCAAGGAAAAGAATCTGATAGGTCTGCAAATGGTAAGGCGAAACGATGAAATTGTGTTGCTCAAGGAGAAGTTGTGTATAACACAAACGGCTTTAGATCAGGGTAAGTTCATGGTTCCCTTGAAGTTATACTGAAAAAAATTTACTTAATTTTAAAGATTTTACTCCGCTGACGTATTAGTCTTTAAAATATATAATGTGAATTCGTACATAGAAATAGGAAAATTTTTATTACGAAATATCTTTGTTTTAAAGGCACATTTTTGGAGCAAAAACTTTAAACTGAAGTAAATTAGTCAGTGTAAGGATGGTCCAAATACAAGTTTATTTTTAAAAATTAAAAAAAATTAACAAATTCATTTTTGGCATATTATTGCTTTATTCGAAGAGGAACTATTCCCATTATCGAATCCATGACGGATATTAACCTTAACGGCCCGAATCGTTAATGGATTGTTCGCATAATCCGGTACCCCATAAAAAAGTCTAACGGCTTCAAATAGCAGTTAATTCAAAAAAAAATCAAAAAGAAACCACTAGAAGGACTATTATTGTAATCATATGAGAGGGGAAGTCTGAAGGTAATGGGTGGGCCATTTAAAATTTTAAATTTGAACTACCGATTGCTTTGACTTGTGATTTGAGCCCTTTGGATTATTTTCTGTAGCAATTGAAGAGATTCCACCCGAAACAATCGAAAATGTATTGAAAAATTTTGTTGATCGGATGTGGTACTGCCGAGCCAGTCGTGGTAGTCATATGAATGATATTGTGTTCTATTGTTTAATGACAAAGTTCAGCCTGTCCAATAAAACCAGAAATTTGAAAAAATTGTCAGTACCTTTTTATAGCCGATTCAAATTTAAAACTTTAAAATGGGTGACCCTATCTTCACCTCTCATATGATTAGATAAAATTGGATTCTGTGTTGTGATTATGAATAAAAATATATTTTAGTGATTTCAAATGATTCATTTGTTCTATGTAAACATTCTGTTCATTTGGACTTTTGACTTGCAATTACAGGACAAACGCAATACAATCAACGCGTCGAGGACATACGCCTGCTGAAAATGGAAATTACCAATTTACAAACCGAACGAGAGTGTCTCACCAGAGCCATCAAAAGTACGGCCGATATGCGTCAGGAAATCATTCGTTTGCAACGCTCTTTGAACCAGGAACGTATACGTGTTAGAGCCTTAACCGAAGATGCTAAAACGCCCACTGCTGTTCATCGTTGGCGTATTCTGAAGGGCGAGGATCCCGCTAAATTCCAGTTGTTGTCTAAAATACAAATGTTGCAACGGTAGGTATTTACATAGTAACGGGTTTTCCAATAGCGATGATATGATTTTGAAGTGACGGTTCGGCCATTTGTAATATGGCATGATCTGTCATTTGTTTTTCATTATATTCAGTAGTGTTTACAATTTCTTCATGGAGAGATATACGCAAGAGAGACGTTTACAAATTATTCAGTTTATTATCAAAATAATCGTTCTCCAATTGCAACTTTTCGTGGGCTAAGTCCATTTTTTAAATCCAAAAAAACACTTTCCACCTTACCTACGACCTTGACACCCATGAGCAATATGTTACTTCTCGTTAAAAGCTATCTTTTTGCCATTGATTGAATTGTTGCGAGAAAAGTTTGGAGATTCGATTATTTCAAGAAATTGTGATATTGAATGGCCTCCAAGAAGTTGTCATTTAACACCATTAGACTATTTCTTGTGGGGTTATTTGAAGTCATTGGTCTTTCGAAATAAACTAGACTCTCTTCAAGCTTTACAAGTCAATACTGAAAAAAAGTTCTGAAAAAAATTTGCGTTGATGTAATGTACTGATCATGATTCAATTAGAAGGTAGTCGCAGTTGCCCAACAACAACAAAATATCAACTCTGTTCATACCTCGGGTGTTTTTGGTTGTCAAAACGTAGATGACAAATTGAATAGAAGTGTCAAAACTACATCACTCATTTTTGACACAATAATAAAAAATAAAATTGGAAGAATTCGAGAGTGCTGTAAATAATTATTGAAATCTTTTTCTTTTTTGTGAAAATTGTGCTAAGAACGTAACATATGCAGGTGCAACATACAGTGGTGTGCAATGAAATAGAGACATCCCTATACAAAACATTTTTAAATTAAGAAAAACAGCCAAAAACTTTATTATTTATTTAAAATAACACAAAGAACTACAAATATAAAAAATTCCCTGGTTTTGGCTGTGAACAAAATGTCTTGATTGGAATGTTCTTAGGCAATTCAGTTATTATCCACAGCGAATCCTGATGTTACTTGGCAAATTTCAACCTTCTTTTTCTTGTCGTTTAGAAATATACGGTACTTTTCGGGCACCTTTTAAATCGTTTTTAATTAACATTTTTATTATTGCAGAGGTGTCAAAAGATGTTGAGAGGAAATGGTGGGAAATGTTGTAACGTATAACAAAATATATAAAAAACAAGAAAAATCAATTTTAAAAAATAAAAATTTCCAAACCAAAAAAATTGCAGAAATGTAAGATAGAGTCCTTTCGTAACATCTTATGTCCTAACAAGAAGTTCGAAATGGACTTTGCCACCTCTGCAACAATAAAAATGTTAATTAAAAAAGATTTTAAATCAAAAGGTACCCGAAAAGTATCTTTCGTATCTTTCTAAACGACACGAACAAAGAAGGTTGAAATACGCCAAGGAACAGTGTAATTCATTGTGTTATTTATTTTAAGTTTTTAATTATCACACTGATACTTGAATTTGATAGTTTATTATTGAAAATGAATAAAATCAACTAAAAGTAAAAAAAAGAATTTTTTGACGAGTTTTCTTACTTTGAAAATATTTTATAGGGGTCTCTATTTCATTGCACACCAGTTTGGTCGACTCTAGTATAGGGGAAAATGTAATGAACGACTATAGGGCTGCTGTATATATTTCTGGCCTAATAATGAAAATGCGAATATTTATCATCAAAAATTGTTTTATTGTAGTATTCTCCAGCATGATTTGTACTCTTCACCATGCGCTCAAACCAATTGTCGAAGCACTTTTTCCACTCCGATTGAGACACCACCAAAACATGGTATTTGAACGCTTCAACAGCTGCTTCAGGCGTCGAAAAACGTTGACCAAGCAGTTTTTTCTTGATGTGAGTGGGTGTCAAATCAGGGCTGTACGGCGGATGACCCATCAATTCGACGTTTTGGTCGGTCAAAAAGGCGCTGGTTTGAGCCGATTCGCATGAAAATGGTCGAAAGTTGTGAAATGACAAAACTGATTTTTTTTTGATAACGATATTTTTAATTTTGAACAAACCAAACGTCAACGATGAATTTGACTCTCACTTGATAACCAAAAACACCCTCGAGAAAAAATTGTAAACAGCTGATTGCTGTAGACTACCTTACGATTATACCATGGTACTGATATATTTTCTGAATACTTAAAGCAAATAAATATTTGTTTCGTAAATTTTAGGACTGAAACAAAGATTTGTTTAGAACAACATCTTCCCAAATATATAATATTTGTGTATGTACTCCAAAAATTTTACTTATTATCTACGAACTGGCATCTGTTCACCAAAAAATAACCCTTTGGCTGCTTTAATTAAATATTTATTTCACAAAAAACAAAAAGTCGAAAGTGCACAAGACAAAACATATTGAACTATGCATTTCTACTAAGATTTGTGGAAAAACCTTTATTATCAAGGATAGCTTTGCTTCTTCTTATATGTAAGCAATAAGATCGTTTGTTATCTTCTTATCTATGTATGGAGTGCCAAGCATCTGCAATAGCTTATTTTTATCTCCACCTACACGTTCTCGATTTATCTCTTTGTTGACAATTTCCCAAAGAGTTTTAACGGGATTCAAGCCTGGGGTTGATCTGGCCATTATATAACGTTAACCCCTTCCAATCTAAATCAATCTTTGAATCATTTCGCGGTATTTTTATGGTCGTTGTAGTGTTGAAATTGTCATAATAGAGCCATATTCCACTGAGCACAGGGAATCATGGCATTCTCCAAGACTTCGCTGTACATAAACCCGTCCATAATTCCGTTTATTTTATAGAGGGTTCCAATCCCGTTATTAGAAAAGCATCCTCAGACCGTTACATTGCCGCCTCCATGTTTTATTAGGTACAAATACTACAGGGTGTTTTTTAGACGTGTGGTTTTCAATCTGGAAATACTTTTTGACTGCTGTCACTGACTGCTATGCTCAGTTTGGTTTGCCATTTCATAGTGAATAGACTTACTCCGGAACAACGTTTGCAAATCGTGCAAATTTATTACCAAAATAATGGTTCGGTTGCGATGAAGCACACTTTTGAATGAATGAGTACGTTAATAAATTGTCGCATTTGGAGTAATGATAATCCACAAGCCATTGTTAAGATGCCGTTACATACACACAAGAAATCAATGTTTGGTGTGCTCTATGGGCGGAGGGAATCATTGGTTGGACTGAGACCTTTCAAATGAAATTATTGTATTACATATTGGTGACCAGGTCCAGACCAGCTGGACCATAAGTTTATTCTACAAAAATGATCTACTCAACATGCCCTTTCAGAATTATAGGGTCGCTATTCTGTTCCAATCAAAGAGTCTTAATTTGTTGGACAGCGTTATCATTTACCCGTATTAGTTAAATTAATAAAAGATCCACTATCCCTTCTATATACTTCGCAGACGCACTTTAAAACAGGAAACGGAGAAAATTAATTTGCGACAACAATTGGAAGAATCCAAAAAAGTTAGTGAGACCCTAAAGCGAATTTTGGAAAATTTGCCAACATCGGAAGTAAAACAGAAACTGGTTGAAACTCAAGTGAGTATTAGCCAAAACATATTAACTCCAAGCAGACTTTGTACAATTTATATTTCCTCTACGAAGCGTATTAATAAACGACAATTGAAGAAACTAAAATCCCTTAACGCGGAATTGGCCATTGATGCCATTGAACTGAAGGCCCGTGAGTGTATTATAGAAGAATTCAAGACCACCTTGAAGTTGACCAAAGCTCAAATTTGTGGCACCGGAGATACCATAAATTCACTGTCGAGTCTTCTCGAACCCCTGGAATATTCAAGTCAAGATAATTATGTCGATTGTGTTTTCACCACAACAGATCCTTCGCAGATTACCGATTCCCAGGAATTAGATGGATTGAATAATGAAGATAAGAATAACTGAAAACAGAATTGCTCAAACAGTAGATTTATTTTATTACTCGATTTTTTTTCATAGTTATACACATTTGGGAGTAGTTGAAAGAAAAATTGTATATTAAAACAAACTTCAAAAAAATCCTTTAAAACCTTGCTTATTTTCAAAACACACAAAAGGCTTTAGTACTCAAACTAAATAGTTTAGTTTTCAATTAATCCGTGCAACTGTAATATGGTTGGAGCAATCATTTTACAGTTATACACACCAATATATGTTTAGACCTAATGACTACTACTAAAATTCGTTTTTAAGTCTAATAAGAATATTTTTAGGATTATTTTGCTCAAAACACATTTTCAATTTCCTGTTAAATACCATTTGGGTGTTTTAGCGAAGGCGAGAAATTTGTCTGCAGATGTGGCGGTGCCGACATACATTGCATCTGCATTTGCATTATTGTATGTCGCTCCTGCAGCAGTTTTTCCTTGCATTTCCTTTCGTTTAAGAGTTGATTTTTAACTTTTGTTAGATCATTTTTAAGTTCATCCAATTCTACAATGTGCGATTTTTCTTCGATGGCTATTGTGGAGATTTCTGCTTTGAGAGCTTTCAATTTGCGGCTTTTGACTGAGAGAGCAGACTGATTGATGATAGGAAGAGGCAAGATTCAAAATGTTTTGTAGTGATGAATACTCGTAATTACGATAGTTTTACTAACCTTAACTTGATTTAATTCCTCCTTGATTTTAATACTCGGCAGTTTGACAATGAACTCCTTTAGTGTACTATACAATCTCTGGGATTCTTTCAAAGCCCGCTCCTGCTCCAGATTTGTGACATTATAGTGTAAGAGTTGTCTGTAATTAATAATCATTCCTCTTAAGCCTTTCATGCCATAAACTGTAACGAATATAAACGAAAAATAAAAAATATAAAAAACAAGTAAAGAAAAATGAAAAAACTGGGGAACAAAAATAAAAAAAATAACAACATTTCTAAAATTCCAAAATATAAATAAAAGCAAAAAAGAAAACCTAATGTCTGGCGGAGACGACTTTATTATACACCCACCAATCAGTTAGTGCAGAATTTAAAAGCTATTACCCTTATATTTACAGTGTATCATAAAACTAAGTACATTGTTTCAGTTTTTATAAAGATAGGTTTTAAAATTAAGCTTTTGTAATGATAAAAAATTGAAATCAACATATATAGCAAAGGACAATGGCCGCTAGTTTAAGAAATTCCTATCTACGATCGGATGTAAAATTCTGCTTCTACAGCGCTTGGTCACCAAATCGGTAGGAACTAATATATTCGGGATGTGTCTAAATCCGAACCGATTTTCTTCACAGACATTCATTATACTTATACTAAGATATATTATTCTGGAAAATCTCATAATGATCGAATGTTAAGTACGATTTCTATGAACATATACATATATATGAATATTGGAATAATATCTAAATGGGGGCACCTTTTTTTTGACAGTATTTGTTCTTATTTTAAGAAACTTCTTTGAGTCTAATTTTTGAAAATTATGATTTCTAAGAAATCGTAGATATTTTTAAGTATAATGTGGGCTATATTTTAATCTGATCCGATTTTCACGAATTCAAATAGGAATCGTCTTTGAAATATAAACATACAAATATTAAATTTTCCATTAAAAACTGTAATATTTAATGACTTTTTCCATAAAAAATGTCAAATTTTACGAAATTATCCATAGATAAAATCATTTTCGATGAAATTTTACACTAAAAAAATAATTCTTGTTGAAATGTTCCTTAAATTTTGATGAAATCAATATTGATTGAATTAAAAATTAAATTTCGATTGTATTTTCTATAAAAAATTCAATTTGATGGTATTTATATCCAAAAAAAAAAAAATAATTTGATGGAATTTTCTATAAAAAAAGTCAATTTTGGTGGAATTTTCCATAAAAAAACCTATTTTAGGCAATTTTTCATAAAAAAAAATTTTGCAAAAAAATAATTTTAATGCAATTTTCCATAAAAAATCCAATTTGTTGAAATTTAAAAAAAATCAATTTTGGTGGTTTTTTTCAATAAAAAATTAAATTTTGATTGCATTTTCAATAAAAAATTAATTTTTGATTGAATTTTCCATAAAAAAATAAATTTTGATTGAATTTATGGAAAATTTAATCAAAATTGTATTTTTTTTAAGAATTTCATAAAAAATTATTTTTTTAATGAAAAATTCCATCAAGTTGAATATTTATGGAATATTCCATAAAAATTAATTTGCAATTTTATACAAAAAAATCGATTTTGGAGAAATTTTCCATAAATATCAGTTTTGATGAAATTTTCCATGAACAATTATTTTACTGAAATTCTCCATAAAATAAAATTTTTCATAAAAAATTCAATTGCGATTTGAAAGTTTTCCAGAAAAAATTCAATTTGATGGAATTTTCAATAAAAAAAAATAAATGTTGATGGAATTTTTAATAAAAAATTAAATGTTGAGGGGATTTTTCATAAACAAATACAATTTATGCGAATTTTCCATAAATATTCAACTTGATGGAATTTTTCATAAAAAAAGCTCAATTTTGATTAAATTCTCCATAAAAAGTTCAATTTTGATAAAAATTTTCATAAAAAAATAAATAAAATACATTTTGATAAAAAATTTTAATTAAAAAATCAATTTTGATTGAATTTTCCATTAAAAATTCAATTTTGATTGAATTTTCCATAAACCAATTGAATTTGATCGAATATTCCATAAAAAATTCATTTGATACAATTTTCCATAAAAAAAGATTTTGGCGAAATTTTCCATAAAAATAAATTTTGATGAAATTTTCTATAAACAATTAATTATTATTAAATTTTCCATAACAATCAATTTTGATGAAATTTTCCAAAAAAAATCAATTTTTCATTAAATAAAATCAATTTCGTAAAGAGTTTTCCATAACAAATTAAACTGTGATGGAATTTTCAATAAAAAAGTCAATTTTGATGGAATTTTCAATAAAAAAATAAATTTTGATGGAATTTTCCATAAAAATTAATTTTGATGAAATTTTCCATAAAATTTAATTTTCATGAAATTTTCCATAAAATTTAATTTCGATGAGTTTTCCATAAAAAATTAAATTTAATTGAATTTTCAATAAAAAAATCAATTTTGATGGAATTTCCAATAAAAAATTAAATTTTGATGGAATTTTTCAAAAACAAATACAATTTGAGGGAATTTTCCATAAATAGTCAACTTGATGGAATTTTTCATTAAAAAAATCAATTTTTATGAAATTCTTAAAAAAATAAAATTTTGATTAAATTTTCCATAAAAAAATTTAATTTGATGGAATATTCCCTAAAAAATTCATTTGATACAATTTTCCATAAAAAAAATCGATTTTGGCGAAATTTTCCATAAACAATCAATTTTGGTGAAAATTTTCCAAAAAAAAATCAATTTTTCTTTAAAAAAATTTTTGATAAGCGTTTTCCATAAAAAATTAAACTTTGATAGAATTTTCAATAAAAAAATCAATTTCGATGTAATTTTCAATAAAAAATTAAATTTTGATTGCATTTTCAATAAAAAATAAATTTTGATTGAATTTTACATAAAAAATTAAATTTCGATGGAATTTTCAATCAAAAAATCAATTTTGATGGAATTTTTAATAAAAAATTAAAAGGTGTTTTCATATACTGAAAACAACAATAACGATCTTGAGACTAAGTGCAAAAACAAAATATGTACATAAAAAATTTAATTTTTATGGAATTTTCCATAAAATATAAATTTTGATGGAATTTTTCATAAACAAATACAATTTGAGGGAATTTACAATAAATATTCAACTTGAGGAATTTTTCAAAAAAAAAAACAATTTTGATAAAATTTTCCATAAATTTTTTTTTTTTGAAAGCCGGCTATGTGGGCTACTTATGAATGGGGTCACGCCCCAGAAATCATGATATAGTCTGTGGGCACGCAATGAAATACTTGCAATATATTTTGCCATGTAAAATACTTGCTTTCTATCATTGTATAGAAGCAAGTTTGTCTTTAGCCGAGTGAGTATCTCAGTTTAAATCAAAAATTCAATTTTTATAAAATTTTCCATAAAAAATAATTTTGATTCGACGAAATTTTCTATAAAGAATTAAATTTCGACGAAGTTTTCCATAAAAATTTAATTTCGACGAAATTTTCTATAAAATTAAATTTGGAGGAAATTTTCTACAAAAAATTTAATTTCGACGAAATTTTCTACAAAATATCAAATTTCGACGAAATTTTCTACAAAATATCAAATTTCGACGAAATTTTCTATAAGAATGAAAAAATTTCCTGTACAGGCTGAAAAATGTTTCTATAAAAATTTTTAAGAGTACATTCTAAATTTGGCACACTCAAAAATTATATATATTTGGGAAGATGTTGTTCTAAACAAATCTTTCTTTCCCTCCTAAAATTTTAATTTGGGGCTATTATTTACGAAACAAATATTTATTGCATTTAAGTAATCACAAAATATATCAATGCCATAATTTAAAGACAAGCTTTATGTTTTCAAGTAATTCAACGATAATTTTTTTCGGAAATTTAAAATGTTCGTAAAACTCCTTTATAATTTAAATCGTACAATGATACATTATGCATAAAGGGTTGACAACAACTGATGACTTGGAATAAATAGAAATTAATAGTAATTTAAATTAGAAGGTATAACTCGGAATCAATGAAAAATTAAAAAATAAATGCGAAAAATCTGCAACGTATTGAAAATGTTTTGAAACAAAATATATTTGGAGAAATTCCTAAACAATAATTTTATTCATGTATTAACATGTGTTTTATTCGAGAAAATTTGTTTGCAAATATATTTTGTTGTAATATACTCGTATTAATATATTAATGTATAATATTCAAAAATTTGTTCTTAAATATATTTTATTTCGATTCAAACATTAAAAAAAGGCGATTTTGCTTCGTGTTTAAATTCAATTTCGAAGAAATTTAAATTAGTTAGAATTAAAAATTCAAGTGCGATGCAATTTTTTGTAAAAATAAAATATCAACGAAAATTTCTGTAAAAATTTAATTTCGATGAATATTTTTGTAAAATATCAATTTCGACGAAAACTTCTATTCAAAAATCAGTTTCGACGAATTTTTTTATAAAAATTAAATTTTTACGAAATTTTCCATAAGATAAAATTACCAAGAAATTTAAGAAATTTTGTCAATATTTTCAATAATAAAACTCTGTGCTAGTCACTAAATTCAGTGGTACTAGCCGTTTTTCTAGGTTAGCTCTTGTTTTCGCGATATTCGACCTCAAAGTTTGCAAGGAAATCTGAGAGGTTAGTTATCTCGGAGGTTGGAAGTGGAAGACTTCGGAATACACGCTTCAGTCCAAAGAACGAAATAATGGGAACCCTTTGAGAATTATTACTCTCAAAACAGTCACCCACGCTTCTCACTCCCATACTCATACAAATTGCAATCAAATCTTAACATATGCCAAAAATCATACAAATGGTCCAAATTTTTAGTTGGCGTGTTACATTTGTGTTACATTTTTAATTTTTATGTTATTAATAGATAATTAATGTTTAATAGGTTATTTTCTTTTAGTGTGTAAAAAATATTGAAAACAACAAAAACAAAGTTAAAAAATAAAAATTAAGTATTCGTAATAAAATCTATCAACAAATTCGGTTTTTGAAATTCATTTGTGTGCAATACTTACTTTCTCAGGAACTGTATCTTTTGTATTAAATCACATTTCTGCGGATCTTTTCCCTTCAGGTTTCGCCATCGATGTACATTCATGGGCGTCATCATTTCCTCCTGCAAAGCTCGAGCCTTTACCCGCTGCTGATTCAGGACTCGGTGCATCTGCAGCAATTCCTGTCTTAGATTTGCCGCAGATTCGCGATCTTTACGCAATACATTGCGTTCGGTAAGTAGATTTTTAATTTCAGTACGCATTAGCTTCATATCATCGCAATTTTGTGTGAATTCCCCTTGCAGGAGGTCATGAGTTCTCTGGAGATTTTCCAATTCGGTTTTGAGTTCATTTAACTGTTCCTCTTTGCGATTGAGAGCCGAACACACCGAATTCTTTTCATCGATCATATTGTCCAAGTCTCGTTGAAGACGTGTTAGTTTCCTCACTTCCTCCTGTTGCGATTTGAGGAATTTATCATTTTCCTTTTTCTTTTCGAATAGTTCGGCTCTCGTGTGCTGATGATTGAGTTGCGACGTACGCAATTCGTTCTTGAGCATACGTCGTTCTTTCTCCATTTTATCGATTTGCAGTTGCAATTTGCCGATCTCGCCGTCTCGGTATGCCACTTTGCCCTTAAGCGTTTCAATGGCGTTTTGTAGATTTTCAATATTTCTTCTCAATTTGGATTTTTCTTCATTTAGGTTTTGTATACAACGTAAATTTGAGTTATTTTCATTGATTAGGACATCATATTGCGCCTTCAATTTCGAATACTGAGCCTCTGTGTCACTGACCGTTCGTTTCAATTCGAGTTCGTAGGATTCTTTTAAATGGATTTTATCTAAAAATTAAAGGTGGATGGAAAATAAAATTTAGTTGAATTTGAAATGAAAAATTTTCAAAACGCAATGCTTACTCTGTAAAGTATCCATTTTATCGAGTAGGTTCTGTATTTCATCCATTTTCTTTGTTTTCTCATTATTCAATTGATTGATGTCGTCCATTAGTTTTTTATTCTTCCTCTCTTGCAGCAACAGAGAGTCTTTGAGTGCTCGTATTTCATGTTGAGTCTCTTGTACGGTTTCTTGAGATTCCTCCGCGGTTTTATGCTCAATCAACAAGTCTCTTTTGAGAACATCCCTCTCCTTGATGAGATTGTTGTTGTTCCTCTCGAATTGTTGCACCAATCTTCGCATGGCTTCGAATTCTTTGTCTTGAGTGTTGAATTGTGTTCTAAGAGTGAGAAAGAAACATTGAATTTATAAAAAAAAAATAATGATCACTTGCGCTTTTTGTTATTACGTTCGTGTTGTCTACGATGCCTCACCCCACAACAAGCCACATATTGATTTAGGTGTATATACAACAAAATGATAATATTTGGAGGATTCATTAATAAATTATATATAACAGGTGGCGCAAAAGTAATCCTCCTATCAGAAAATACTATAAATTTTGCGATTGGCCCCTAATGTCAGTTCTGTTTTGACATTTGTGTAGTAAACACATGCGAAATACACGTTAATAAACAATGTTACGCTACATTGCTCCAGAACGCGGAATATTGCGGACTATTTATTTGACCAATAATCGGTCGGTGACTTTGGCACAGATTTCCTGGCCGTCCAACGCCTACTGGTGAAACACTGCGACGTTTAGCCGCTCGCCTCGAAGAGACTGGCACAACACGAGATGCTGCCAGGCGTGGCAGACCCCGGAGTAGCCGTTCTGCAGAGAATATTGCTGCTGTAGCCGAGGATGTCATGGAAGCGCCGTCGACATCGACCAGACGACGTGCCACGCAAATGGGTATCAGTCGGCGGTCTCTACAGCGAATTTTGGTACAAGATTTGAAGATGTTTCCGTACAAAGTCCAGACGGTGCATCAGCTGTTAGCTGCTGACCGCCAATCGCGTCTAACATAACATCGAAAGATTACTTTTGCGCCACCTATTACATACGTATGTATGAAATATTCCCTTGTTTTGGTTTTTTTACTTGTTTTGATTTTTTTTTGATTAATCTGTATTATATTCCGCTGATTTATTCCACTGAAACATTCTTACTTGCAGTTCTCAATGTTATTTTCAAATAAATCTACCTACTTCAGTCTTAGATTTTCCTCTTCTATCTCCTTTCGGGATTCTTCCAAAGTGCAATATTTTCGCGATGCGTTATCCTGAAGTTTGGCTAATTTTGAATTTTCCTGTTTCCATTTGATTATTTCATCTTCTCTTATCTGTGAATAGGAATAGGAACAGAGTATGTACAAATAGTATGTATTATTTGAGCTACGCTTGCAGGTAAATAAATATGTACCTTTAATAAATTCGATCTTTGTGCCAAATCTCTTTTGTTCTTATCCCTCTCCTGAATGGCATATTCCAAGTCCACAGTAATTTTGGCCAGCTTATTACAGGTGGCATTGTGTTGGGTATTCAAATGCTCCAAATTGGTTTTTAACGATAATATCTGTAGATTCTGGCGTACTTTCATTTTGGTTAATTTCTCAAGTTGCAGCTTTGACATGGCAATTTGCTCGGTATACTTGAGTTCATCGGTTTTCATTTGATTTAGATCTTTGGTCAAAGAATCAATGCGTTTCTTGCTGTTGAAGGCTTCAGTTGAGGTTTCCTGTAAAGGTTTTAAGCGATATATAGCATGATTTAAACGAAAAGATTCAACACAATTCTTCTTTATTTTATTGCATTTTTTAACTTACATCCAAAACCTTGATCAGATTCCTGTTCTTCTCCTCCAAAGTGTGATTCATGGCCTCCAATTCCGTAGTATAGTTGCGTTGCATTTGTAAACGTTTATTAAGTTCTTTCACTTCATTTTTCAGATTTTCCTTCTCTTTGTTATCATCCCTTCGACTAGAGTTAAAGAAATTGTATATAGATTATGTCAATATTTCTTATTAGACGAAGAAGATGCGGACATAATGACATAATCTATATGCGATTGTATATAGATTATGTCAATATTTCTTATTAGACGAGGAAGTAGCGGTTTTACCCTTAAAAAAATCATTAAAATGTTTCTGGACGGATTTTGGTAGATCTGATGACCTGACCTACTGATTAACATACCTACTGATTAACATACTAAAAAATACATTCAAAAGGTTTCAAGATGGCCTTTTAACAATTTACTTCTATTATTTGTATCTTATAATCTTCAAATTGATGTACATATCTACACTGAAAAAATGGTGTCATTGATTTGGCGACAATGGCAATAAAACATGGAAATTATTTAATTTTATGTATACTTAAATTTCTGATAATTCTAAACTTTAAATTTCTTTCTGATAAACTTTTCAAAAACACACCAAGCTTAAAATTTAAAACAAACACCAAGAAATATTCAAATTCCAGTTCGAGACACTAGGTTGAATGAATTACATTATTTATACGACATGGTGTACGAAGCAATAACGATACCAGTAAAGAGGAGATTGACTAGAATTTGATTGTTTTTTTTTAGCGATTGTGTTAAATTTTGGGCTTTGGTGTGTTCTGACACATATATATGGGGAATTCCACGACAAATCGACGGTTTCAAAAATGTTTGGTTTTGATTTTTCCCATTATTCACATTTTTAATACATCTGAAGGAACGCTTTTTGGAAAATTTTCCGATAACGCATTCAGAAGATCTGAAAAAAAATTTTTTTTTGAAATGTTGGTATTTTTCGGTACATTTCAGGAAAAAATTTAAACGATTTTTAACTATCGCTAACTTCTGAACGGGTTATCGGAAAAATCTCTAAAAATTCCACAAAGAGTTTCTTCATATGTACTAAAAAATATAAAAAATGGGAAAAACAAAACAGATTTTTTTGTAGAAAATGTCACTCCCGCCCTTCCCAGTTTTAGGGTTGTTTTTATGATTTATTAAAAAGATCCAAAAAATTACCGTTATGTGTGCGAGCTAGATGGTAGAAATGTTACACAAAAAGGTTCCTCGTTGTAGGTAATATTGTTCTATGTAATATTGCTGAACATTTCCTATACATACAATGTAAGGATCAAAAGGATTCCTATGCCGATTCATCAAAAGAAACATTGTCATCCCTCTAAAATGTCCTCCTTACGTAAACATTCTAAACGCCGATACACGTATATTTTTCCCCCTCTATCAGAATCCGTTGTCAGAACTTTGTTATTTTCGAAAAAGTTTCAATGTGTTTCACAGTTTAATAAGTTAGCCACATCTATCAAAATCCGTTAACAAATCTTATTTATGCGAATTTTTGGAATTATTCCCGGTTATTTTGAGCGTATATGCAACCGACTATATAGTTGACGACTTACTGTTTCAGATTGGCTCGAGTGTCACTTAGATTTTTTATAGTTTCAGCTTGATCCTCTACGATTTCCTTAAGTTTAGTGAGTTCATCTTGAGCCGTTTGTTCTCTAAGAATTGCGGCATCTTTCTGTCGCCAAGCACTCTCTGCAAGTAAAAAAATATTAAAATCCTGCAGGGCCGACTACATATATAACCCATCTATGCCAAGGTTGTACACTGAAAGGAAAAAACCTCCTAGCTTCCAACAATGTAAACTGTGTTTACAATGAATGCGATATTTCTTTGATGCAATGGAACCTAAACCTAGTGTCATTAAGAGAATGAAACAAGTTCTATCGATGGAACGAAAGTTCTATATTAAAAATCACCGGCAAATTAAATAGCATATGTATCAGTTAAATATTAAAATAATAATGTTTGAATCCAGAAAAAGTTCTGTAAGATTTAATTATTTCAAGATAATCAGTGAAAGCGCTTCATTGAATATATATTTGAATTATTTCTTTGTAACAATTAATAATTTGTAGCATTAATAAATACGTTTCATTGATATATTATGACACTGCAACCAGCAAAGTGGTTTTTACCCTGAAGGTTGAACACCGATATACACATTCATTGTATCAATGAAAATATTCGTACCACCAATGTAGATGTTTCATTACATTAAAGAATGGTATATTTACATAAATATACGATTTTTACAGTATTTATAAGTTTGTATTGGTCCTTAAAGTATACCGGTCTATAAGAATCACTAGCTGATTTACTACTATCTAGATGAAATTTGGTATAGAGCACTTCATTGTATCAGGGACGAAGCCTATTGAAATTGGTTAAAATCGGTTTAGATTTAGATATTGCCCCCTATATATGTTCATGCCGATTTGTAATTTAAGCTGATCTTTATGAAATTTAGCACAGGACAGTTTTATGACACATTAATACCTCAGCCAAATTTAATGAAAATCGGTTTAGATTTATATAAAGCCCCCCATATAAATATGGGTGGGGATTTCATGTCAAGTGAGTCAATTTTTAAAGCGATGTCTTCTGAACGGGATGAAACTTGTTTAGTCCTATTGGATAGAAGCTATGGCACAATATTTCAACGAGATTGGTTAAGGACTGTCGAGTTTGAGGGTATTGAATTTTGAAATGCTGGTCAAACGGCCTATTGTAGTTAGACAAATTTTTTGTCCGGTGTTTTCGATAGCTTTTTCTTCAATCTTTTTAAAAAAAATAAAAAATTTACAAAAATATTTTTTTTTAATATTTTTGCATGTTATTTTTGTTGAAATTTTTGTCAAAAACCATATTTTTATTTTGATTTTTTTTTGCTCAATATAAAGCATGGTGCATTTCCTTTTTGAGCTTTTTGAGCTTTATGGTCTTACAGTGGTGTTTATAGTGTATAGTGTTTTATCTACCAATTTAAAGATAAACCTTTAGAATAACTGGAAAACCATTTATCGCAATTGGTTCAGGAACGTTTTAAATAATCCTAAATGAAGTAGCCTTCATATTCTTCTAATATAATTTCTTCATCCCGTCAGCGGTTTTAAAGATATTTTGCAAGATATTGCGAAAAAATTATATTTCTGAGAAAATTTTAATAAACGAGGTGTCCGGCCAGAAGTGATTAAAAAATACACAAAATGGTATTGGATGACCGTCGGTTAGCTGAAATCATATGCATTTCAAAAAGTGCTACAGATCGCATATTGACAGACAATTTTATGATGAGATAGCTGTGCGCAAGATGGGTGCCGCATTTGCTCACAATCAAGAAAATGCACAAGTCCACACATCCAATATTGCGATAGCTAAAATCCATGAATTAAAGTTCGAACCGCTCCACGGACTATTTTTTGTTTCCAAACTTGAAAAAATGGCTCGGCGGCAAAAGATTTGCCACGAATGAAGATATTTTCAGGAGCTAGACAGTTCTTACTATAAACAGGGTATCGAAGCTATTTAAAATTGGAGAAATAAAGAAAAAAATTCCCAAATTTGTTGTGCTTTCTTTGTTAGGTCGGCTAGGTTTGAGGCAATTTGTCTGGAGTTGATATCGATGCAGATATTATTAATAAATATGAAATTACAGAAGATCCGGTTAGGTTGTGTATACGTTATAAAGGATTCAATATAACACAAAATGTTAACTCTTTGGGGATGATGTACCGTAACATATACTGAAGTTATTGAAAATATTCGGTCAGTCCTTCGTGAGTATACCCCAGCCAAACGGACATAGCTCAAATGTTTTAAAATTTAAAAATATTGTTTTACATATAGAAATGTCTTACCTATAACTTCCCTTAACTGTGCTATGGTTTCCTGATCCAATTCTGCAATTTTGCGAGCATCTTCCAAGTGCCCATTGAGGCGGGACACCTCATCCTCCAAATCCTGGCATTTGGTTTGTTCCAACAACAAATTGCATTTATAACGATTGCTGCATATTAAAAGGCGTTGAACATTGTCGGCATTATTCTGAGTATCCTTTTGGCGTAGGGCTTTGGTGACCTGTGGGGGAACAAACAGGGTAGCGTAACTCTTTTGTAATTTTTAATTTAAATGACAGCAGTATCTACCTCTGGTATTTTACTTAGTAATTCTTTATAGAATTGATCATCTATTTCATCGGGGACTAAGGGTTCATCTTCAGAACCTGAACCCTTTTCACTTGCCATTTTTTTACAGTATTTCTTTGTTATATATTTTAATAATTACTAGTTTTTTTATGTTATGCACACAACAACCGTAGAGTTTTACACTAGTCTTAAGTAGTCTTCGTTTAAGGAAATAGTTTTTCGTTTTTTTGTTATTAAAATATTTGTTGTCACTAATTTACCAACGCAACCATCCAGCCAACCAACCAACCAACAAACAATCAATTGAAGCGAAGAACACCTAATTTGTCTGAGAGTCCATGTGGAAGAGAGCGAGCGAAAATACCTGTATGTGTGTGTGAAAGCAAAGAGAGAAAGTTGAAAAAAGTATCTCAAAGTGCATTGATTGTTATGTTGGCATATTCGTAACATGTGTTTGATAACATAAACGCAATGTTTAGGTATTGGTCGAAAAGTTCAAGCTATACTACGGAATTCTGATGGTTGTAGGTGGTACCAAAGAAAATAAATTTATAAAGAAGTTCCGTCAAGTAGCGAGTAGTCTATCAGTGACGAACGAATAGAACTTTGATTTCAGCGAGTGATTTTTTTTGCATATTTCAAAACCGATTTCCGAGATTTTTTTGTTATTATCACATTTAGAAAATCAATATCTATCGTTATCTACCAAAAAAGTTCAAAAAAATACTCCAGAAAACTATATTTTTGGCGTTTGAAAATCATTTCTATTCGTTCGTAACTCACGCAAATGTAAACAAAGTCACGACGGAACATCTGTGTAATAGAGAGTCTGTGGGTGGTACAAGCAGTAACAATATAGTAACAATAAGCAAAAAAGGTCAAGCTATGTACAAACGATCGACAGATCTTACAATATTGTCAGCAAAATGTAAAAAATGCAACCCTGTAAATTTACAAACGCATCTTGCAACGTTGGCAGAAAAGTCATCGTCAATAAATTGTAAGAAATTGTAAGACGTGCGAAGTTTATGCATCTGACAATGGCGTTGTCAGGAAACATTTTGTTGGTAACGCTTTTAAAAAATAATTTTATTGGCAATCCTTTATTTAAAAATACAAAATATATCGTATAAAATATTTAAAAACTGTACTATTATAAATATAAGGTTTTCTTGCAATCGTCTGAACTGACAATTCACATATTGCTAACAAGCTGTCATTGTGATTACATTGGCAACACTTTGATAGAGGTATTTCATAAGGCGCTCGGAAAATCGTGGGAAGAATAGAAACAAAAATCTTTAACTCTTCCTTTCCTTAAAACGCCCTCCATTAATAATTCCATTAAGATCACCACATAGTGGATTAAGGTAAACTGAAGCTCGACGCAACTTAATGATAGACTTAGAATCGCTGGCTGCAGTGATGCCAACTTTTTCCGAAGCAGAAGCGTAATGAAAAATCGTAAGTTCCAGACAAAAAAGCGTACAAAAGCACTAAATAATAAAATTGCTTTATTCGGGACGACAACATTATCCGCCCCCAGAGCAGAATAAAACGAAATATTTTCTGTCAAATTTTATCAAAGTTGTTTCCTTAATGAGAATAATGGCGGCCGGAAGTTGGACCCCAAGAAAATGCACCCTAAATTGAAAATGAAAGTGTGTCCCAAATTTGGGGCCTATTTTCGTTACAAAAACTGATTTAGGAAATTACACCCCAATCAAGAAAACAACATGAAAGGCGAAATGAAATTGGGCCCCAGGAAAATACACCCCACTATTTTTATGAATATGGGCCCCAAAAAATAACATATGAAACAACAACAATTTTATTTGCGGCTTAATTTCATTTTTTGACTGCTTTTTGGGGTTTACTTTCATTTCTTGTCTGGTTTTTGGGGCTTATTTCCTAAATCAGTTTTTGTAACGAAAATAGGCCCCAAATTTGGGGCGCACTTTCATTTTCAATTTGGGGTGCATTTTCTTGGGGTCCAACTTCCGGCCGCCAACATGAAATGAAAATAAACCCAAAACAAATTAAGAAATTTTCTCTTCGTAAATCTGGGGAGTACTCTGTTTAAGACTTTCTCCTATGGACAGGATCCAAAGTTGGCAACGCGGAGCAAATCTTTTGTGTGTAGCCTCTCCTTCTAAATTTATAGATGAAAATAAGCCCCAAAAAGCAGACAAAGAATGAAATAAAATCACAAAAAGCAGACAAAAAATGAAACTAAACCCCCAAAAAATTTTTGTTGTTTGACATGTTATTTTTTGGGACCCATATTCATAAACATATTGGGGTGTACTTTCTTGGGACCCAATTTCATTCCGTCGAGAATAATATGCCCAAAAATTTTTATTTTATGGCGCTTAGATTCAAAATCAGGATATAAAAATACCTAAATCTGAACCTATTTTCGTAAAATTTTTCAACGTTCGTTTTTATTTCAAGAAACTGTTATCTGTTAACAATTATAAAGATGTGTTGAGAAATGTGGATTTTAAAGCGTCTACATTCAGCATTGCATTATGAGTCTATATATTAATGTGAACCAATTTTCTTTAAATTCGACAATGTCCATTTCTGGTTGAAGGAACCGTTATATAGTAAATGTGGCGGAATGAAATTGGGCCCCAGGAAAATACACCCCAACATTTTTATGAATATGGGCCCAAAAAAAATAACATGTCAAACAACAACAATATTTTTTGGGGCTTAATTTAATTTTTTGTCTGATTTTTTGGGGTTTAATTTCATATATTGTCTGCTTTTTGGGGCTTATTTTCATCTATAAATTTAGAAACAGGAGAGGCTACGCATACAAGATTTTCTCCACGTTGCCAACTTTTGATCCTGTCCATAGGAGAAAGTCTTAAACAGATGCCGAAGGCCGCAGGCCGTAGGCCGACCGCGCAGAAAAAGATTTATAATTAGAAAATAGGTTCTTATACGTGTATTATTACGTACTCCGCAGATTTAGGAAGAGAAAATTTCTTACTTTTTTTGGGGCTTATTTTCATTTTATGCTGTTTTCTTGATTGGGGTGTAATTTCCTTAATTAGTTTTTGTAACGAAAATGGACCCCAAATTTGGGGCGCACTTTCATTTTCAATTTGGGGTGCATTTTCTTGGGGCCCAACTTCCGGCCGCCAGTAGATTGTATGTAGATCTGATGAGAATCAGTATATATAACGGTATATATAACTAAACCAGACAGAAATTTCATAAAATTTGCCAGAGTTTATTATTGGCTCCAACAAATTGTGGCGTGTAAGATGCCAAATCTTGATGTACATACATATGGTGTAGCAAAATAGTCTAATTTCTTTACGTTGCCAGATTTGTTCTGACAAATGTACGAAAAGCTTCAAAAGCACTAACGAAAAATGTGAAAAGCGTACAGTTAGTGCTTTTTTTCATTTGGCACTAACTGAACACTTTTCGCGTATTGAGTGGTCTAAAAAGCAATAAATCTAGTGCGAAAGAGCACTAAGTTGGCATCCCTGGCTGGCTGTCAGCTCGTCCGTGCATTTTAATTTGCTCTCAAAGAACAGATTGCAATTTCGATCCAATTTAGTAGATTTTTTTTGTATAATTGTCAACGACATTTATTTTATCATTTATGAAATGTCCAAAGGGAAACAGAATGGACGAATAAAATTACGATAATTATTTCAATTAAATTATTTATTTTAAATGAAGTTATTGATGGTTTGGCTTGAGGTCATGTATTATTCAATGGATTTGTTGTTTTAAATAGTTTAAATTTTATTTGTTTCCAATATTTCGACTGCCTTCGACAGTTATCCTCAGAGAAATTCACATTAAAATACGTCCTTTTTTCCCCATCAATAACTAACTATTTACAAAATTTTGACCAATGAGTTTTCAATGCCCTCTTCTTCAATATTTTTAAGAAAATAAAAAAATTCGCAAAAATATTTCTTTTTGATTTTTTTTGCGAAATTAGAGCATCTGGAGAACCATTTATCGTAATTGGATCTGAAAGTTTTTAATAATGCAAAATTAATTAGTAATAGCTTTTATGTGGCAACTGGAGTCCGAAAAGGATGTATAAGTTATATATTATCCCCGCTCCTGTTCAATGTAGTTCTCGATGTTATCGTTCCCAATGCTACAACAACCAGCAGAGGCATAAGATTGGGCTTTAACCAGCACTTGGAAAGTTTGGAATACACCGATGATATTTGCCTTTTATCTCACAGCTATTGTCACATGTCTGCTAAACTTAAATCTGTGGAGAGTGAAGCTGCAAATACTGGGCTAAGGCACAATATTAATAAATGTAAGGAAATGCACTGCAACATCCTTAACAACACCAAATTCAAAATACTTGATATCGAGTTGGAAGAAGTTAGTTATTTCTGCTACCTTGGCAGCATTCTTAACAACTACTGGTGGCTGTAACGATTATATAATGTTTCGAATATCCAAGGCCAATCAATCTTTCGGTATTTACGACCTTTGTGGAAGTCGACTGCTGTTTCGAAATGAACTAAGATCAGCACATTCAATTCCTGCGTAAAATTAGACTTACTCTATGGTTCTGAGTCCTGGAATATAATAACATCACGCAATGTCAACGCTATCCAAGTATTCATCAATAGCTGTCTTCGAAGAATATTAAAAAAAATTTGGCCTAACATCATATCACACTCTTCGAAGACCACAGGGAGACATAGCAAAAACTGCCATAGACTGGAACCCACATGATAAAACGCGCATACCAAACCGGTCGAAGCTGGAAGGAGTTTGTTGGACAGAATGGAAGGAGTTTTTTGCGGCTCTTTGTTCCACGTAGGAATCACAGGACATAATATATATCTTCATATATAAAATCCTTTGTACGTATGTTAGTAACGCATGATCTTCGAAACTTTAAGAGCGAATGGGATAAAAATTGCACATTAGGTCCAGTTCGGGGTCATCTGTGTTTTAACATTATTTAAACCGCGATAAATGCCGGAGTGGTCAAGTAACTGAAATTCAAAATGTATGTGTGCTTTGTCTTAAAAATAGTGATTCTAACAAGTAGATGGCGCTGTGTCAAGTAGATCCGCTTATGTCCAAAATACATTTTTTTGGCGATTTTTTTCCTGAAACTCGGATTTTTGAATGAAATATCAATGAATAACAAACCAATACATAGTGAAAAAACGGACAGGAAAACGTCTGCTGGAGTTAGCTAGTATATATATAAATGGCCTCCATCTTCTTCTAATATACTTATTTCATCCAATCAGCGGTTTCAAGACAATGCGAAGAAATATTTGAGAAAATTTGTAATATTTTTTTAATTAAAACCGTCGAAAGGAACAGTTATAATATTTATCCCCTCACCTTAGAGAGGAGGGTATATATCATTTGCTACGAACCAAAAGTGTAACACATCGAAGGAGTGACCTAAGACCCTAAGAATGTTCGGCCGATATCCGTTTTGGGCCATTTTATGTCTAATGAGCAATGTCCGTCCGTCCGTCTGTCTGTCTGCTGGCTGGCTGGTGCGCACGATAACTCTCGAAAGGAGTAGCCGATTGACTTCAAATTTGGTATGTGATAATATTTGAAGTCAAGTGATAATTAAACAAGTTTACACACATAGAATGTTAACAAATAAGGTTATGTTACATTTCGTATTTTTGTTGATAACTTGTGTGGGTCTTAAATTATCCATCGATTTTCTTAGGGATAGTCTAATTTTATTCATATACGATGAATAAAAAAATATAATTATTGTGCATTTGTCAATGTTTTTAAGAGGTTTTAATTTTAAAAAATACTAAATTTTTTTCAAAAACTTTAATTTTTCGCAATATCTTGAACTCTAATTTGTTTTAAAGGTTTGTCTTTATTTTTATAGATAACACAGTGCGACAAAATAAACTCAAGTTGAGAAGCAAATGTCCCGATTCTATTTTTCCTGTGGGTCTTATTGAGTAAAACAAGAATCTTTATTTGGTATTCCCCGGACACCTTTAAAATCCGAATTTACCTTGTCCTACAATCAAACTTTTTTTTTTCGAAATTTTCTAGTTTAGGCAAGGTTTTTACCAATTATTTTGTGTGATAACCGCAGGATTAATTGATTTACATATCGATACCTCCATTCTAAAACATGCTAAGTCGACTTAGCATGTTTTTAGGGAAATTGCATTTTTAACTTCTAAATATTCCAAATTATATTCAGTCAAAATTTGGTGTTTATCCGTCAACCCAATCAAAAGTTATTCACAAAACAGTACAGGTCATTCGATTTCCATTACACATATATATGAGGGCTATATCTAATTCAGAACCGATTTCATTCATTGTTCATTCCTGGTTCACTAAACTCTTTTATTCAAAATCTAGTAATGAGCTGATGTAAAATAAAGTTTCAGCAAAATTGCATATAAATTGTGGTATTATGGCTTAAATAAGCGTATTTTGGAGAGACATCTATAGGGGGACTATAACAAAATACAATATTACTATCTGTAAAATTGTTGTTGTGATGAATTCTTGTATAAATAAAATACTAACTGCAAAGTTTCAGCTAAACTGCATAATGCAATGTGGTATTTATGGCTTCAATAAGAGTATTTGGGAGCAACCGATATAGGGGGACTACAACAAAATACAAACCGATTACTAAAATTTTTGCTGTGATTAATTATTGTCTAAAAAGAATACAAACTACGAAGTTTCAGCTACATTGCTTTAAAAATTTGTTCATTATGGCTTAAATACCATATTTAAGAGCGACCTCTATAGGGGAGCTATAACAAAACATTGCCCGATGTGTCCCATTTGCAATCCCAAACGACCTGCAACTATAAGCAGTATTTGTACCAAAATTGGTCAAACTGACTCTATTATTACGGACTTAGAATTTCACGACGATCAAAAATATATATACTTTCTGGTAAAGGATCAATATTTCAAGGTGCTGCAAACGGAATGAGTTTGTATACCCCCATCCTATGGTGAAAGGTATAAAAATGGAAGATTTCAAACGACTTTGGTGGAAATTTTCGACAATATTGGTACAAAAAAAAAATTATGGTGGCAACACTGAGCCTTGCATACAGGCTGCCAGTCAACCTAACCTGATATTTATACCCTCACTTTAGTGATACGAGGCAAAAGTGTAACACATCGTAGGAGTGACCTAAGAACCTACGTATGCCATTTTAAGTCGAATGAGTACTGTCCGTCCGTCTGTCTGCCTGCTGGCTGGTGCGCACGATAACTCTCGAGAGGAGTAACCCATTGACTTCAAATTTGGTATGTGGTAATATTTTTTTTCTATCTCCGGCTAAGTTCGAAGATGGGCCATATTGGCCCACTCCTTCTAGTACCTTCCCCACAATTATTTAATAACTTCTATACTAATTATTTCAATCCTCTGAAATTCCAGTCACTATCACCTCGAAAAAAATGGGCGAAGATGCCGTGTCCCTTTTGGTACCTCCCACACAAATGTACTATTTTGCACAAAAAGTTAACAGCTTATAACTTGCATACATACAGTATAATGGTTTTATAGTACCTACAATCCAGTGAAAACTGGCGAAGTTGTTACGCCCGTTTTGGTACTTCCCACACAAATGGACCATTTTGCACCAAAATTTAACAGCTTATAACTTTAATACCAGTGCATAAAAATACTTTAAATTTTGTAAAGTTAATGCTTTAATAGTGCCTACCGTCAGTGAAAAACGGGGTTATTGCCATGCCCCTTTTGGTACCTCCCACACAAATGTACCATTTTTTACAAATAGTTAAGCTTATAGCGTGAGTACCAATGCACGAAAATACAACAAAATTTTGCACAGTGTAATATTTTTAAAGCACATATAGCCCTATGAAAAATGGGCTTTATCAACACGCTCCTTTTGGTATCTCCCACACAAAATGGCCAAATCATAACTTTAATATACCAGTGCACCTACACGCTTACAATTCGGTACAGTGCAATATATAAGAAGTGTCTACTCTTTACTTGTTAATTGCTGTGGAAAGAATGCTTTCTTCGATTCAATACTTGAAGTCTTATGGATTTGATCCTCCCATTTTTTAGTGGACACAACAAATTGTAGGGCCAACAAATTAAACATCAAATACAGTCACGTTCCAATGCATTCGCGTGTTAAATGTTTTGTTACCATAGCTTACCAAAGCATTGCACTCTCACTCTCTATGAAGTCATAATTTCTCTTTCGCTCTTTAATGGTACTGAAAGAAGAATGGTTTGTTACTGCGGTTGTACGGCATAATGTACAATTTGTTTTTGCATTTCCCACAAATATGACGACGCTCCTCACCTCACTCCCCCTTTCACTAGTGCCGGTTTTCTTCGTTGACGTTTGGCGGCGGTCTCTTGAGTATTCATGAGCCATTAGGTACATATGTGTGTACATGTGTATGTGCAAGTTTTGTTACGAGTACATAGAAAATATTTATACGCGCGCAACGTAATGATTGTTGCCTGCTTTTGTTGATGTTGCTGTTGTTGTTGCATTTCGAGTAACAGTTTACATTTCACTTGGCGTGGTACGGCGCGCACTGCTGCTTAAGACAATCATTATGACGATCAACACTTTCAGTTTCATTTTCTATTTCACGGTTTGTCGTTTGTTGTTCGTTCGTCCGATGGAAGATTTCTTTAAATCGCCATAAAAATAAATAAAAAATAATGATATACTAGAAATATCTACATTAATAAATAAAAAACAAACAATCAAATGCACAATTTTCGGTTATTTAGAAAAGAAGTTAAGAGTCATTTTTCACGCCTCTCCATTTAACATTAACATCTTGTGTTGCTACAGTTTAGAGTGTAATATTCCTCCAGCTTAATCATTGAGATTGGGGAACTGTGAAGTCAAGTGCGTGTTTCAATGTTTGATTAATTACTCAGCGTAATTTGGTGAATGAATAATTTAATAAGAGAAGAAAAATATAAATAATTTAAAAGAAATCATTGGATAAAATCACTTATAGTATGGCTCCTAAGAAAGTTTCCATAGCATCCGTAATATTGCCGTCATCAGCGTCACTGTCGTTGTCTGGCGGCTGTCCCACATCGTCATCGGCGGCGTCAGCGTTGGCCACCAGACCCCAACAAACGGTATTGGATATTGAGAAAATTAAACGCCATTTTAGTTGGTCCGATTGTGAGACAATGTAAGTTGATTGAACTTTTTTCTCCCCTATTACGACAACGAATAAGTTTCATGTTTGCATGCATACGTACATGTCCATTCAGGCAGTCTTGTGCGAAATAATAGCAACAATCTAGTGAATATTATTGAGAAAAATTAAAAATTATATTATTTTACATTTAAGTCTTAGTGAGAATTGACCTAGTTAGACATGAAAACATTGTAATTTGTTTTCAACTCGCTGGTTTTTTCTAACAATAAAAAAATGTGCAACAATTTCGAAATTTTCCCAAAAAGACGGGGTTCCGACAATAGATCATGGTAGAGCAGACCAAAAAAAGTACCAACAGTTGAATTCCAGTCATAACCCTTTTTACTGGTTTCGTTATTGCTTCGACTCGTATGAATTAATGTTATTCATACGTCCAATACGTCATTGCTGCATGTTTTGACTGGAATTTAAAGGCCCAACTATAATATGCATAAGCAATTCCGTACGGAATTGCACCCTGCTTATGAAAATGGGAACTGAGAGAACTTAACGAAAAGTTCACTTAAGTACATTATAGTTTGGCACATACGATTTCATGCATTCGCACAGTTGCTTAAGCTAGCTTATTGTTGGGCCTTAACTCTTTTTGGATTTTTGTGTTAAGTTTTCAGCTGTGGTGTGTTATGGAACATATCGGGCCTTAACCGCCAAAAAGACGTAAGCGCCAATCATACAAATTTAGAGGAGAAGGTTTCTTTTTTGATTATTTTTTGTTTAAATACATATGGGGAATTCCACGACAAATCGACGGTCTCAAAATAATGTCGGTTTTGATTTTTCTCATTTTTATACATTTAGTAATACACCTGAAAACGTTAAAAAATCGTTAAGATATCACTCTGTGTATCGGGCTTTTGGTCATAACATCTTAAGTTATGGACCGATTTGAAAAATCTTTTTTTAATTTTGGTATTTTTCGGTACTATTAAAAAAACCGTTGAATTGCCATAAGTGTATTGTGGGCACCTACAGTGATTTTTTATGAGGAATCTTTTTGTCGAATACATCACCAAAAATATCCATTGATTTCTACTACTTATGATACATAGTTTTATTTGTAGGGAGATTATCCGGGGTAAGGGGATCAGCCGGGTTGGCGGGTGTTTTGGAAGAAATACCTCCTGGAGTTTCTTCTTTATTTTGTTCTTTGACGTGGAACATCATCTATTCTAAAGCCTTCAAGCCACCAACACAGTGGGCTGCATCAATTTTTTTTTAAATTTTTAAAAAATTTGGAAAATATATAAATAAATTTAGGCCCACTTCCGTCCACAGCTTATATGTTAGAGAACTAATAGAAGTTTAAAATATAAAAAATTTGCGAAAATCGGAGATTACAAACAATTTAAAAAATTACATGTAAATTTCACAACATAAATATCACACACAAAAAAAATTATATTTTTTTCGGAAAAGCGCCGAAAAATGCCAACATTTAAAAAAAAAGATTTTTCAAATCCCACCATAAGTTAAGAAGTTAACGATTTTTTTAAATATCGATAACTTCTGAACGAGTTATCGGTAAAATCGCAAAAAATTCCATAAAGCGTTTATTCGGGTGTACTGAAAAATATAAAAAAATGGGAAAAATCAACACCGAAAATTTTTTGAGACCATTGATTTGTCGTTGTTTATATTATTGTGAAATTAAGTACAACGGTATATTTTACAGCTCTAAAGTTTTTAAACATGGTGCCATTTATTTATAAGTCAACGATTTCGCTCAAACAATTAAAATAAATCATGCTGGCGCTTTCGATATTGTAAAATTGTATGCCAACATTTTGAAAAAAAAAAACAACTTGAATATTCAAGGGAAGAACTACGTCGACATGCGTTAGACTTGATAATAAATACTTTTCATATACATAGAACTAAAAACCATCAAAGAAGGGCTGACAACGGAAATGCTGCCAAGTGCCATCAATGTTGTTTTTCTAGAGATAATGATCCGGAATCAAGTTACGTATATAATGACGCTATAACTAAACCTTTAAATTTATTTTCTTGAAATTAGAAAACGTTTGTTTTGAGTTTAATAAACTGTTATCTGTATAATTTTATAAGGATCTGTAGAGAAAATCGTTATTTTTAGCGTTTATATGCAAAATCGGGATTTAAGTTTTTGGGGTGTACGATTATCTAAATCTTAATCGAAATTTGGCCAGGTTTTTGTTGACTAAAGAGACTGCTATCTCCAAAATGTTATTAAGATTTGTTGAGAAATCTGGATTTAGAGTAGATGCAAAATTGGGATGTAGGTATGAGAGCTATACCTAAAACTGAACGGATAAATCGGAAAGAATACTCGTATATATATGATATAGCTCACCTAAATCTCAAAAAATTTTCTTCAAATTTGGTAGTTACATCGGTTGAAAAATGTGGTTTCTTAGATACCAATTCGGAGGTTGAAAATGTGGTTTCTACATTGCTTAGATATCAAATCTGAGTTACATGGGGACTATATATAAACCGGAACCTATTTTCAGAAATTTCAGAGATAGTATATATATGATATAGCTCACCTAAATCTCAAAAAATTTTCTTCAAATTTGGTAGTTACATCGGTTGAAAAATGTGGTTTCTTAGATACCAATTCGGAGGTTGAAAATGTGGTTTCTACATTGCTTAGATATCAAATCTGAGTTACATGGGGACTATATATAAACCGGAACCTATTTTCAGAAATTTCAGAGATCCCTTTATTGTAATTTTTTTTTGAAATTGCTTTCTTGTACACTGATAACATCGTAAATGCGTCAATAGAACGAACACGATCATAAACCCAAGATTTTGGTGATTTTGAAATTCGTCGAGGGAACCATAAGGTTTCATTCCCACGACGAAAAGATTTATTTGACCATTTTTCTGAAAATATGATAAAATGCAATCAATTTATAGTTTGTGCTTAATTGTTAATGGTCTATATGCTTTCTGATTACCTTAGTTAAATAATTTGTTGCAAAAGTTTAATTTAAAAAATCTAATAATCAATGACGAACACCGTTCGTCAATAAGATTATCCATTCTTCATGAGAATGATCGACTTATTCACCCTCTACGGCAACGGCAACGTCTACAGCAAAACAAAGTATAATATGCGACGTTGTTATGTTCGTCGCAATGGGCTGAGCCTGGCAAAGCTGTAATTAATTTTATTTTCTATTCCGCTTTTAATGGTCTAAAACCAGAAGAATAGAAGAAAATTAATGGGATTCGTCTGTTGGCAAATACATTACTTGATGAGGTTATTTTTGATTTAAAATGTCAAACCAGAAAAATATTTATTGGAATTTTTAAAATTGAAATAGTCGGGGGTATGAATTCGTCGTGTTGATGAATGGAGTTCGTCGTGCTGATAAATGGAGTTCGTCATGGCGAAGCATGGGATTCGTCGTGGTGATGAATGGTATTCATCGTGGTGATTAACTCGATTCATCGTGGTGATTAACTCGATACATCGTGGTGATTAACTCGATTCATCGTAGGGATGAATGATGTTATTCATTTTCATTGGAATAAGCCTCAATTAACAGGCGGAGCAAAGTACCAATTATTCCAAATTATTATCGCAATGCCTCTACTATTCAACTGTCAACCTCACCTGCTCGCGGTGTACAAACGAAGCTCTGACGACCGGCCAAAGGCGGTATAACTTCAACCCGAGTTGGAAAGGAAATGCTCATCTCAAATTGCCCTGCTGGAGGCGCTCTGGCAGTCCCAGATTCAGGATCGGATGCGGAAGCCCAATCAGCTACCCATCTTAAATAAACCGATTAATGAAACCGAAACGAATAAGAACCAATCGATTAACCTTCAGCTATAAACAACGGACACGATTTGGAATGTACGATAGCTCCTGGAACCGGCCAAACTGGCTTATTTATGCAGAGAGTTGACGAACTACAACCCGCTTTTGATGGGACTCAGCGAAACCAGATGACCAGGCGCTGCCGAATTTAAGACATTGAATGAATGTGCTCTCATATATTCTGGAAAACCATCAAGCCAGACTCAATCAAGTGGAGCAGCGTTTCTTTTCTCTAAAGACGCCCGGAATGCTCTCATCGACTGGAAACCACACAAGGATAGGATTATATCGGCGAGGAATATGACGTGCATACAATGCTATGCAAGAAGAACGATTTTATAGCAATCTAAAATTTATAGCAAAATGATGTCTGACATAAATCGCGGAGATATTGTGGTATTAATGGGTGACTTCAATGCGCAGCTAGGCCCAAACAATACTAACAAGGAAAGCACAATGGGCACACACGCATTTGGGAGAATGACCGAAAACGGCGAATTGTTTACAGAGATGTGCACATCCAACAATCTCGTAATCGGAGGAACACCTTTTCTCATTAAACCATACACCAAGTTACGTGAATCTCGCCAGACCAAACAACACAAAACCATATTGATCATATCGCCATTAGTAAAATGTGGCGTAACTGCCTGTTAGACGTCCGCAACAAAAGGGGCGCTGACTGCAGTAGCGACCATCATTTGGTTATTGCCACAAAAAAAGATTTGCACTCACCAAACCACTAAAAGACAAAAATGGATGTTTGGTTACATCGAAGACCGGTGTACTGGAAATATGGACCCAACACTACACGAAATTGCTGAATCCCATCCCAACGCAAATTTCACCCACATGCCACTGTCCCCAGCACATAGAAAGGCAAGATACTCGTATACCAATTGAAAATCCGACGATATCTGATATAGAAAATGCGATCAAAAGCCTCAAAAATAACAAAGCTCCCGGCACTGATAACATATCACCACCCAGCAAAAAATAAAAGAAGTACTTCCAAATGAATAACATTAAAAGTACTTCCAAATCATAAGTATGAAAATTTTTTCGCCATTTAATGAAGTTCTTCTAAATAACTAACCAAAATGTAGTTTCGGAATATAAATTATTAACCCAAGGATGCATAATTTCAAAACGATTGGATGTAAAATAAAGCTACTGAAGTGATAAAAGTCCAGATCGGAAGGAACATATATATGAGGGCTCTGAAATATATGTAAAATACTGCTTCTATAGTGCTAAAGGGAAGAAATATAAATTTATATGGCGGCTATATCAGAATTAGTGAATGGTTTCAGTCGACTAGATCAATTAATCGGACCTAAAAGTCGACTTTTTCATAGTCGATTAAAATAATATAAAGTCATTTCAAAGTATGCTGAGATTCTTCGAAATATGTTAAATTGTGGAATTGTAGTACATTGGATTGCGATAAAAACTGAATTTATTAATAACACTTTATATTTTCCAAAAATGTTGATATATCGTCACCAGAAATGCCTATGAGCGTAATCCTCAAAAAATGAAAGTTAGTTTTACGTCCAAAAATTACGATTTTATTTAAGAAAACAAGACGTAACATCAAGTGCTCGTTTTCGATAAAGCATAAAAGGCGTAACCCACATTGTAATAAACAGAACGTAATGTATTCATCTATTTAACCTTTGAAGTTTTTCTCTTGTTGCTGTTTTGATTTATGTCAATCGTGTTTGATAGCTATTTTAGATTCAAATTTATTAATATTTAAATTTGGTCTTTATCTGAATGGTATCCCTTTTTTACCAAATTTCGCAGTGTCCATGATTGTCTTTCAATTTCAATACGAATTGTTCAAAATAAAGATATGTTCAAAATTTCTTTGAGATTGGACTATATTTGTGATCTGCACATTGATTACAAAGAATGCATGCACAGACTGACATAGTTAAATTGGTTCAGAAAGATATTCTAAGTCGATCGGTATAATAAACAATGGTTCTATATATCTCTTCTCATTTTGGGTGTTAGAAACAAATGTATAAAATTATAATAAACTAGCTGACCCAAGCAGACGTTGTCCTGCCCGTCCTGTTTGGGATGTATTGGTTGGTTATTCATTGATATTTCATTACAAAATCATACATCCCGAGTTTCAGGAAAAAATCATCAAAAATATATATTGACCATATGTCCACTACAGCGCCATCTACCATCTATCGCTGTGGAAATAATTCTAAAACACAAATGACCCCAAACCGAATATATTGTTAAATTTTCAGCCCATTCGCTTTTATGGTTTCGGAGATCATGCGTTACTAACAAACGAACAAAGGATTTTATATATAAAGATTGTACCACAGTGTGGTGTAGGATATAATTAAATAATTTTAAAAGAAATTATGGTAATTAAATATACCATACCATACTTATATACCATACTATACTTACATACTTTCATACACCATACAGATTACAAACATCTTCAAATGTCCTAAACATACATACATATATATGATCGTTGATCTCTTTGGCCAATAGTATATTATTTATACGTTCCCTTCCCTATGTCAACATTTGTGTTCCTTTAAAATAAGAGATCTCTGGACCCAAAGATGTTAATAAGAACGACATACATTCATCAAATAAATACACCACCAAAAAGCAAATCTTACAGTGCTTTAAAAGGAGTTGTGCAAAAGTGGTGACAAAGAAGTACTTCCCCCGCGCGACAACCCCTTGTTAAATTCATTGGTGAAAATCCAAATTAGAACAACTTCCGGATCATATGTTGGGGATTTTTATTGCTTCTTTGGATGCTCTTTTTTTGCTGGGCAGAGATGCTAAAAGCAAATCCCAACGTAAGTGCCCAAATCATACGACCTATTATAGACGAGTTCTGGAACTGTAATATTCTCAGCGACGAATTGAAAGAAGGGATTATCATCAAAATTCCTAAGAAAGGAGACCTCACGGAATATAAAAACTGGAGGGAATCACGTTGCTCAACATGATAAAGAAAGTGATTGCCAACATCCTGAACAAACGATTGACAGACGCTCTCACCGACTATATCCGCAACGAACAAGCTGGTTTCCGCCCCAACAAATTGATCATATTAACAGCTTAAGAATAATCACAGAACAATCTGTGGAATGGCGTTCACCCTTGTACCTGATTTTTGTGGATTTCGAAAAGGCGTTCGACACCCTAAATCACTGTGCCATATGGAATGCACTTCGATGCAAAGGAATACCAAGGTAGATCATATCCCTCATCAATCCCCTGTACACAAATGCTACATGCCGTATACTACACGAGGACGCTACAAGCAGCCCCATAAATATAAGCGCAGGAGTTCGCCAAGGATGTCCATTATTACTATTACTGCTCAATGTGGTCATCGACAAGACCTGGGTCTCGAAGACCTGGATTATGCGGACGACATATGTCTGTTGTCGCACAAATTTCATGACATGCTGCTAAAACGAAACGAAATGGTTATTGAAGCAGCATCATTCTGGCTTAAAATTAACATACCCAAGACCAAGGCAATGAGAATTAATGCGACAAAAACAATCAATTTTACACTGAAATAACAAAGAATAGCAGACGTCCAATCGTTTTGCTATCTAGGAAGCCTAATAAAATCATCCGGCGGTTCTAAAGAGAACATTAACAATCGCATCAATAAAGCCAGACAAGCCTATAGGCAACTAAGTCATGTTTGGAACTCACAATACATATCGAGGAAAAAAAACCAAACATATATAAGAGCTTTGTGAAGTTAGTCGCCCTGTACTGATGTGAATCATGGAATTCAGCTCGTTGCGATATTAGAGCCATTCAAGTTTTCATTAACCGATGCCTTCGTATAATTTTAAAAAGATTCTGGCCACACAATCAACAATTCTCAGCTGTGGGCACAAACTGTCGGTCAAACCCCAGTCGAAACAGATATACGAAGACGAAAATAGAGATGGATTGGACATGCCTTGGGAAGACCACAAGCCGACATAACCAGAAACTCCATACAGTGGAATCATCAAGGCAGCCGTAGAAGAGGACGCCCAAGTCACAACTGGCGACGGCAGCTGGATATAGAAGCAGCAAAAATAAACAAGTCGTGGAACGAGCTGAAACCGTTAGCATCAGACCGGAAAGAATGGAACGCAATCGTTGAGGCCGTATGTTCATCATAGGAACAATAAGAATCTATATATATTATCGCAATGCCCATTTTCGCATTGTTAGGGAGGTGTAGGGTATTATACAGTCGGCCCAGCCCGACTTTCTGTCTTTACTTACTGGATGCTTCTGTGGTATTGTATTTGAATTATTCGAGTATCCGGATTCCTTTGGAATGAATTGTTTTAAAGAACTTATTGCCATTTTAAGAAACGAAATATTTTCAGAGCAGACAAATCTGAAATGAAACTTATAATTACTTGTTAAATATATTCTTTCATTGCTTATTGCTTATACTCATATTTAGAAGACATTCGAGTTTTTAACACTTTCTTCAGTATTGCTCTTCCTCTCTCCACTACCCATTCTAGTGTAACGTCATGTAAACCATTATGCATTGCATTATAGCATTCAGTTGTTAATTAAGGTAAACCATCCATTATCCGACCATTTTTGACTACGCTTCACCTGTTAAACATCCGCAAATGTACTCGTACTCATAAGTTTTCTGACGAATCGTCTGGCGTCCGTATCCGAGAAATGATTTAACCAATGCAGATTCCTATTTAAGCGGAAAAGCTAGTTTTCCGTCCTCAATGATTAACGTCATAGTATGTGTTTATGGTGACATAAGAAGTACTCAGATTTTTTTGAAATTTCCAAATACGTACGAGTATTTAGTTGTGATTTACCTTATTATCAGAGTTGCCGTAAACATTCAGCTGACCATCTTTAATTCAATTCCGTATTACGATATTTCTTGTTTCGGTATACAAAACAATACATAATAATAAATCCAAATAAAGATAAATGGTTTGAGCGATTCCATAGCCAAATTATAGCAATTTGCTACAGTTATACATACGTAGGTGGGTGAAATTATTGCGGATGTTATTAGGCTAAAATAACAATAGATAAATATATACGTAATATTTACCAAATCTGATTGATTATGAATGGTTTTTAAACTAAATTAATTATATTCCATATACCGCGAATACCGTTATCAACTCACTGACATTATAGAGTAAATTATGCACTAATCATCTCATCATATTATGAAATTTTTGCAGATTTTATTGGCATAACAATGCTATCACACGGAGAAAAATCATCGTTTTTGATTTTAGTATAAACATTTAAATATTTTGGTACATATAAATTTTACTTGAAAATCAATCGGATTTATTTGTACCGAATATCATAGAATAGTGGGTAAAAAAACCAAGTGTGTCAAAAACTTTTGGAAGGTCAAGATTTTATTTGAAAGCTTTAGCAAAATAAAAAATTTTAGCCAATTTTAGCGTTGAGTTTTGAACTTTTTCTGAGAGTATTTAGAACATTTTAAAAACGTATTAAAATCTAGATTGACTACAATTACCAACAGACCATATGGACAATATTATCACGTTCCTATGCTCCTCGCAGGAGTAAAAGGAATAAATATATATGGACAATATTCCAATATTTCTTATGCATATGCATTTAATTTCACTTTCTGGAGCAGTAATTGGTGATTTAACCACAATCGGAAATAAAAATTTTGCTAGATCGCGTCATGTACAGTAATATTTCCATAATTTCGCAAAAATTTCGAGTTTATAATTCCAGAACAACAAGGACCTGTCCAATTTTGTCAAAATGTACGTCATAGCTAAATCTATTTGTTGTGAGTTAAAAAATTATTTTTTTTCGGGCGTATTAAGTCTCACATTGCGGCAGTATTACCAGAAATGATGATTTATCGTAAGATTGACAATTTTTTAGATCAAAAATAGAGTATGATCAAAAATATGTAGTTTTGGTGAGGAAATTTAAAAATTTTAGAAAATATTTCAAGGTGTAAAACAAGTAACGATGGAATATTCAATCAGGCCGTAACTTTTATAACCTCCAAAGACTCAAAATCGGGAGAAAAAGTTATAAATGTAAGTGTTGCGTCACGGCTCACTTGCGAGATTTTGATGGCTCCGTGCACCCCCAGAAAACAAATATTTTGAAAATAATAGCAATAAACATTACACGGGGGAAAATCGCCATTTTTGATATGTTTGAATTGAAAGAAAATATAATTGGGAACCAAATTTTTAAATCTATATATCGCACCTGTTCCACAAAAGGGTAATAACTCAAAATTTATAAATTTTGCTTTTTTGCAAAAAAACAACGTGCAATGGCAATTTCTGCCCACTGCAAAAATTGTCCATTGATTTTTGTCCTTTTTCATAATAAAAAACCGTTATGACTCTCTCTGTGTTTTCAAGATAACGTCTTTAGATTCAACTAAAGAGTTACATTTTGAATTGTCTCCAAGTGTTTAAGCAAATCGGACCGTTGATATCATATAAAGAGTAATATTTTCAGTTATGCCCTTTTCAACTTATAATCCGAGTAAGATTTTTCACTTAAAAAGGTACAACTCAAAATAATACCACTCTTTGTATACAAACTTTTTTCAGGAAAGGAGTAACAACTCAAAAAAGTTGTTATTTTTCTATAATCAATAAAAAAAAACAAAAAAGAAAATAGCGTTATTATTTTTTCTATGATATTTTCTTGCAACGGCATATTTTTTTTTTGTAATATATCATTAATATTAACGGAAACAGTTTTTGGCCTCTAGGGGCCGTTCAAGTATTACGTAAGCACTATAGGGGGGTGGGGGGTCTTTGCTTTGCTTATTTTTGATGACATTGGGGGGGGGGTGTTGGAGATGGTGATTACGTCAGCAGTAGTTCTTTACTTTTTTCCACATATGACAACCCACACAGATTGTGATTACTTCAGTAGTAGTTATTTACTTTTTTACACATATGGCAACCCACACAATGTCTATGCTCGAAAACAAAATCCATATTCGGGGATTCCCATAAATAATGAGTACATTTAGGTACTCGCTTAGAATTTCTTCAATCAGTTTCGTTTCGGTACGATTGACGATTTGACGTGGTGTAAGCAAAGCAAAGCAAGTAAATATTTGTGTTACCGTTGATCCACTTTCGCCAAAGTGGAATTGTTTAAGATGTCGTTTCAAATAGACAAATCCAAGTTATACCAACAATCGATTGAAAGTTTTAAAAAATCTCATACAAATACAAAACTACAAAAAGTACAGAAGTTAGTTAACGAAGTGTGGCGTAATTATAAGTTACAAGCAAAATCGGACAAGGAACTTGATATTATTGTCTCTAAGAGAATTGAAGAAGAATTGCAAGCAGCGACTAAGAATAAATGCAATCTACTACGATTTTTTTCCAAGGTGAGTAATGAAGTTAATGTAAATTAAACAATCACCCCTATCGCAGAAAAAATTTCACGTGAAATGTTTTGATCCCTAGAAAATACAAAGTAGAAATTGAAGTCTATAGGTATATTATTCTGCGTTAAAGAGATTTGCAATGAAGAAAATGATAACTACTCGTCTTAAAAGTCTATTCAAGTGGAATTATTTTCACTTTCCATTTTGATTATATCCCTTCAATTTTTCTGGGGAGCAAAACTTTTCACATGGAATTTTATTCACGATAGGGGTGAATATTAAATGTACTCACTATAGTGTGTATGTATTAATAAGACAAACATTAGCAGTACCTATAAAATGTTTTAATTTTTAGGCAACGAATACCTGTAAGCCTGCAGAAAAACCACAAATTATACAGCCAGCTTCAAATTCTAAAGAACAAAAAGACGACATAAACCCCGGAGTGGAATCACAACAGCAATGCGAAAACACAGAAAATACAGATAAACAGCCGAGAGCAAAACCTTCGCAGGAAGCTATGAAAAATAAGATTGCTCTACTCGAAAAAAATCTGAATGCTTTGTATTCTGCCAGAGATAGTATGCCAAGCCGTGTTGAAGTTGATAAACAAATCAATAAGTTGCGCGAAGAATTAAAAACAGCGAAAACGTCTTTAAACAGGAAGATTCAAAACGAAGTTGCCCAGAAGAAACACAGAGATGGTATGAAAAGAAAGTTAGAAGATATTTCTCATGCAAATCCAGAAATAAAAAAAAAAACTATCCATGAGGGATTCAGTGGGACGGCCTAGCCTAGAAAATGATCAACCATTATTATTGAAAACAATTGCGGATATTGCTTTATTTGGCAGTGCAGCAGATCGCAGTGTAAAAACTCTTGACGAATTAACACAAGAATTACGAAAAATAGGATTTGACATTAGTCGAAGTGGGACATATCATCGTTTGATTCCCAGAAAATCTAATTCTGCAGAGGGACGAAGACATGTATCGACAGTCCCTGTACAGCTCACTCGGGCTCAGACTGATCAGCACAAAAGCCACTTAGATAGCAATTTCGCTGAAACATCAATCCATTATTTGGAGAACATAGCATCCATACTTGGACCAGATCAAGTATTTTTCATATCTCAAGATGATAAAGCTCGGGTCCCTATTGGTGTAACTGCGGCAAATAAGCAAGCACCTCTTCTAATGCACATGGAATATAGAATCAAATTGCCTGATCACGACTGGGTAATCGCTGAGCGGCATAAATTAATACCATCAGTTTATGCTGGTATCAAAATCACTTCCAGTATGCTAGGACAACCGCAAGCCGTTGGATATTCTGGACCAACATACATCGCTATTCGAAGTGGAAAGCATAGTTCATCTACTGCAAATACTCATGCTCATGATTTCGAGACGCTTCTCGAACTTGAAGAGTTTCAAGCATTAGCTAAAACTGACCATGGGTTGGTAAAACCAGTAGTAATCATGACGGTTGATGGAGGGCCAGATGAAAATCCGCGTTATACAAAAGTTATAGGGTTTGCTATTAAACACTTTAAGCGACATGATCTCGATACATTGTTTTTAGCTACCAATGCTCCTGGCAGAAGTGCGTATAACAGAGTAGAGCGCAGAATGGCTCCTCTTAGTCGGGAACTGGCTGGTTTGATATTGCCTCATGACCATTTTGGGTCACATTTGGATGCACGTGGTGTTACAATTAATGAACATTTGGAAAGATCCAATTTCGAGTTTGCAGGAAATGTGTTAGCTGAGATATGGAGTTCAATGGAAATTGATGGCTATCATGTTACTGCACAATATGTTGGGCCGGGCGAACAAGATCTGCCTGATTTGCCAGATATTGAATGGTATTCAGAACATGTGCGTGAAAGCCAATACTTACTTCAAATTGTAAAATGTAGAAACATAGAATGCTGTCGTCCAAGAAGTGGCCTATTTAGATTACTAGACAACAGGTTTCTTCCACCACCAGTAAAAGTAAAACAAACAGTTGATGACTTGGTTTTGGATGATGGAGGGCAATTTCTCAATCTTCCAGTCAATTTAGCTCTACGCTTAAATTCTTCACTCAAAGATTTCCTACAAATGCCATACGATTATTATTGTCCGACGGTAAAATTGAAGCTATTAAGTCGAACATGCAAAACGTGTGGTCTTTATCATACTTCCGTCAAGTCACTAAATCGTCACATCGAGAAGATCCATAAAAAAGTAAACACGCACACTGTGTTTAAGAGTGGCTGCTCGTCGTGCTAATGAACTGATGTGCATTATTCAAAATTTAGAGCACCAAGATGTTGAATGGCTCGATGAAAACGACGTAGACAAAATCGAATGAAAGTGAGCAGACACACAACATTGAGCAGCAAACATCCAATGTCATCGAAAACTTAGAATCATGGATTCGGGTGTCATGGACTGAAGACTGTTAATTGGAATTAATATGTACACCAAAAATTTAAAAGAATTTTGTTTAGTTCGTAATATTACTTAATAAGATTATAATATTTGTACTTTACTCTATGTTGAATACCGTATCAATAAAGTTTGTTTAAATGAATATTATGTGCGTTAAAGTCCTCTATCCTAAGCCTATTTTCTTATTTCTAGAATTTTAACTGCTGCTCATGAATGAATAACAAAAATAGAATACATTAAATGAAAAATGCATATAACAATGTTTACGTAAGCATGGGGGGGGATAAGAGCTTTGCTTACTTTTGATGACAAGGGGGAGGGGGGGGTAAATAATTGCAATAAATCTGCTCACGTAATACTTGAACGGCCCCCTACTGAAATTTTTTTTAAATTTTGAGTTGTTACCCTTTTGTGGAACAGGTGCGATATATAAAATTGTTGCGTGACTGGCTGACTGACTGGGTGACTGACTGATTGACTGACTGATCATCGCCCAGACCAAACGGCTGAAGCTAGAATCATGAAATTTCGTGGGAGGGTAGCCCTTGGGATGTAGACGGGCAATAAGACGAGATTTTTCGAAATTCGTACTATTACCCGCGCAATGGGGCAAAAGGGGATAACTATGGTACCACCGCCAAATCTAAACGGAATGAGCTAGAATCGTGAAATTTGGTGTGAGGGTAGCCCTTATGAGGTCGAGCCAGAAATTGACTGATTTTTTTTTTTAACTCCGAACATTTACCCGCAAAATGGGGCAAAAAGGGATAAATTTGTTACAACAGCCAAATCCAAATGGCAAGAGCTAGAATCGTGAAACTAGAACAAGGAGCGATTTTTTGAGTGGGACAGAAAGGGATAAATATGGTACCACCGCCAACATTAACGTCTAGAATTAGAATGGTGAAAATTGAAGCGCGGTATGTCCTTAGGAAAACGGATCGGGGTAGTCCGAAAAGGTACAGTTTTTTTAAAATGTTAGATATGGTCCCATGGTTCTGGGTAGCTTTTGTGACATAAACAAGAGATCGGAAGTGATTTTTGGAAATTCTAACTTTAAGAGGCACAGTGGGACAAAACGAGTTAATTCTGATGCATTGGGGCAAAAATTAATCAATCTGGCAAAATTGGAACTTAAACTTGAGATGTGAAGAGCACAGTGTGTCAAAAACATTAAATACTGTATAGTGGGGAAAAATGGTACAGTGGATAAAATGTGATTAAATATGGTACAGTGGGCGTTAAGTGTTAAGTATGGTAGAGTGGGGATAAATTTTAAATACGGCACAGTGAGACAAAAAGTGTTAAATATGGTATAGTGAGATAAAAAGTGTTAAATATGGTACAATGAGACAAAAAGGGTTAAATATGGCACAGTGGGCCAAAAAGGGTTAACTATGGTACAGTGGGGCAAAAGTAGTTAAATATTGTAAAGTGAGACAAAATGGATTAAACATTGTACAGTGGGACAAAAAGGATTAACTATGGAGGCAAAATGATTAAATGTGGAAAGTGGGGAAAACATGTTTTATATGTTCCAGATATGTATACAATTTCGTACTTTAGAAGAACAGTGGTATAATTAAATATTGAATTAATTTAAGTAGTACAGTGATTCATGGCCAGAGTGCGAAACTTCTAGGTTAACCGTGGGACAAAAAGAGCTAAAGAAGGCACAATATGGTAAAAAGTTAATGTGTCACAAATAGGGGACATAAAGGGTAAAATACGGCCTAAGGATGCGAATATGGCTGTTAGAATATATTATTTTCTCTAAATGCGCACTTTTAGTGGCACTGTTGGGGTAAAAACTATTAAATGTTGTACAGTGGTGCAAAAATGGTTAATTATGACACATTGGGTTAAATGTGGTACAATGTACAATTGTACCAGGGAGTGAATGTAGCTATTGGAATATAAACTAGGGGAAAAAGGTAAAGTATGATCCAAATAATAGTTTTTGACATTTAGAGGCACAGAAGGGAAAATAAATAAATATCTTACCGTAAATATCGGAACACAAACAAGAAATTAAGCGGAGAATTTCGTATTTCATTGTACACATTAATTTTTCCCCATATGGAATAGTCATTTGTTTTTACATATTCTACTAAAAAAGTGTTTTTCTATAAAAAAGTGTTTTTACGTAATATTGTAACCACGTAATATTTATACGTAATATTTTAACCAACACAGTACAGATTTTCTTAGCTCATTGATTTGGGACTCAATTCTGAGAATTGGACGTGAAAGTATCCCCACACGCTGAAAAAAATCGCTTCTGCAGTATATTGTCCCAAACATATTCGGCTTGAAACATATATATGTTTATGGTACACTCTAAACATATAATATTTGGTACACACAAAAATTATATATTTGGGAAGATGTTGTTCTAAACAAATCTTTCTTTACATCGCAACATGTATTTACTTTGGACGATTTTTTCCGAAGCAAATATTCATTTGCATTTAATTAAGTATTCAGAAAATACCTAAATTGTGTTAAATATATCAGTGATTCAAAGTTAATTTTTTAGAAATTTTTCATGTCGTAAAAATAATAAACAATAATAATTGAAATCGTATAATCTTGAATCGAAATATATTACTTGGAGGATTAACAACTAATGATGGCCTGGAATACTCAGAAATTTTAAATGATTGATTTAAAACAGAAATTAATGCTGCATTTGGTATCATAACTGGGAGATTCAATGCCAAATTAAAAAAATTAGAACTGAAATTCGAAAAATGCAACAAAAGTTTCGAAAATCTTTTTTAAATAAAATATATTTGGAGAAATTCCTTAACAATAATTTTATTTGTATTCAAACACATATTTCATTTGAGAAACTTAGTTTGCAAATATTATATGTTGTAACATATTAATATATGAGTTACAAATATATTTTATTGATTTTCAAATAAAATTTATTTGCTCAGAAATGCATAATATTTAAAAATGTGTGTTCCAAATATATTTTCTTTCGATTCAAACATATAAAAAGACGATTTTGCCCCGTGCAGAAATAAGAACTTCTGCATCATTCGTTTAGTCAAGTTGGCTCAATTAATAATTTAATTAGTACTTAATAATGTAATTTAGCACTTTTTCTATATTTTTTCTCGGTATACCGTACGGAATATCTCTTTTGTGTCTGAAGCAAAGTTGGAGATATTGAATAGGAGAAAAAATGCGGAACAAACCTACCGAAAAAAGTGCATCCAATGCCTTTAAAATCGTAAATTTTCAGTGAAAGTTACATACCTTAAAATTATGACTATGGCGAGTTTTCTTTACTTTACAGAAAAATACAGATGTAATATAAAAATTAAAAAAAAATTTTCAAAGGCAGACGTAAACTTTCTAAATCTATAAAATATTTAAAAAAAAGTATACTCGTATTTCACTATTTTCTTTTTACTTTGTACGTTTTGACACCAGAAATCAAGAAGGAATTTGTAAAATTATTATATTTGTAAAGGAAAATACCACAAAATCCCCAAAAGTTTTTTTAGTTTTAGTTTTTCCGCCAAATTCTATTACATTAAAAGCCTGACTCAAACTTCTTTTTGCAGTTTACCGCGTAACATATTCCAACTTATAAAAAATGTAAATGTTTTCATATTTTAACTTTGTTATTGTCGAAAATATTGCAAAGATTTGAAATGATCGTAAAAAATTGTGTAATTTAGAGAAGCGCGACAACAGTGTTGATCCAAATTTTTGACCAATTTTTTTTCTTGAAAACGTTCTCCAGGAAGTTTCCTTTAAGGCGATTATAAATATCTACTTTTTATCCCCTCACCTTAGAGAGGAGGGTATACATAATTTGCTACAAGCCAAAAGTGTAACACATCGAAGGAGTGACCTAAGACCCTAAGTTTGTATGTTCGGCGGATATCCGTTTTGAGTCACTTTAAGTCGAATGAGCAATGTCAGTCCGTCCGTCTGTCTGTGTGTCTGTCCGCTGGGTGGTGCGCACGATAACTCTCGAAAAGAGTAACCGATTGACATCTTAGTTGGTATGCGGTAATATTTTTCTCTACCTCCGACTAAGTTCGAAGGAGGGCCATATATGTTCACTCCTTCTAGTACCTCCCCCACAAAGGGTTAACTTTAAGTGAAATATTGATTCTTTAATACTTTCCATACTACTTACTAGATTCTTCTGAAGTTTCACACATAGTACATATTAGTTTGTTAGTCGATAATACATCAAGAAAAATGGGCGAAGTGGCCACTCCCTTTTTGGTACCTTCCACACGAATGAACCATTTTGCACCAAAAGTCAACTGTTTATTGCTTTAATATAAGTTCAATCAATATAATTCAATTCTATATTCTATATAGTACCTAGAGTCCAGGGAAAATTGGGCGTTATTGCTATGCCCCTTTTGGAACCTCCCACACCATTTTGTACCAAAAGTTACCAGCTTATAACTTTAATACTAGTGCATACAAATACTTGAAATTTTGTACCGTGTAATACTTTTATAGTTATAGAGTCGTAGCACGCCCCCTTTTGTAGCTCCCACACAAACGGACCTCTTTGTACCAAAAGTTAACAACTTTAAGCTTTAATACCAGTGCATAAAAAACTTGAAATTTCTTACAGTGTTGCTTTTATAGTACCTAGAGTCTAGAGAAAATTTGCTGTTATTGGCAAGACCCTTTTGGTACCTCCCACACAAATGGACTCACATATGTATATGTTCTTTCTGATTTGGCATCTAAGCGCTATAGAAGTCATATTTTACTCAGATGTAATATATTTGTCACAAAGATTTTTTATTATCCGATCACTAGCAATGTTGGAAAAATACGGTTCAGATTTATATATACTCGTACATATACCTATGTAAATATAAATTCATCCCGATATGATATCTAGGCTCTATATAAGTCGTATTTTCATTTGAATACTTTAAAAGTGGGAAGAAAGGAATTTTTCTATACAGAAAAGAGTACTGTCCCCATTGGAACAAATCTGTTACGATTTACATGTAGCGCTGTATAAGTCATGTTTTACTTCCGATCATTATTAATTTTGGCAGAGATTTGTTTATAGATTATATATATCTGATCGGATTTTTTTCATCATTGAATGGCATTACAATTTTAGAAATCGGCGATGACAAATAATTTGACTTTTGGCCAGTATAATTCAATTCTGAACCACAGTGCGTCGGGGAAAAACCTAAAAATTCAATTTTCAATTGCCGATATCTCGGTTTTTCAAAATATTTGCACAAATTAAATTGCCTCACAGCGGGTTGAGGAAAAATATTTTTTTTTGTAGGTGGTGGCAAGGGGATTTCTTGCTCTTGGACAAAATTGGAAAAGTCATTGTTGCCCAGCAACCATGAACTCAAAATAGAAGCAAACTGGTCTTGTGCAAGAAGACTATCCAAGTTACAAACCAGAATTATAATTATTTTTGGTAAAGAAAACTATTTTTAAAACATTTTTTTAATTATTTTGCTGATATATAAAGTTAAAAGAATGTATTTTTAATTCTCTATAAAAATTTATGACATTCGAAATGTTTTTTAAAATACAATTTTCAAAATGGACACTTTAAAAACGTATATGTATTTTAGTTAGTATCTTGTACACAAATTGACCAACTAATACCTACCTCATATCTTCTATATTATTGATCTCAATCTATTTTAAAATATACTTTATATTTTATTCATTTGTTAAAAATTATTTAAATTTGTAAAACTTTCGAAAGTAAATTTCACAATTTTTCATTGTGTTTGTGGGGGGCAACTTTGTAATGCATTCAACCCGTTGCTTATCAAAAATAAAGTAACTGAATTTTTTATAGGCAAAAACAACATATGCATTTATTTTATAATTAACGGGTGATCCAAGTAGAGATACTTTTTTCAATAGCCTTTTTTGACAGATCAAGTGTGAGTCGTGTCATGTTATTTTTGTTAAGTATTGTTTGGCATTTCATCATGGAAAGACTTACGCCTGAACAACGTTTACAAATCGTTCAACTTTATTACGAAAATGCACGTTCTGCGAGGAATGTGTTTCGTGCACTTCGTTCAACTTATGGTCAACATAATCGGACTACTGAGCGTACTATTCGCAACACCATCACCCATCTTGAGACCCAGCATTCATTATTGGATAATATTCGACCGAATAGACCACGTCCAGCACGCAGTGAAGAACATGTAGCGGCCGTAGCTGAGAGTGTACACGAAGACCGTGTACACTCTCAGTCGTTTCGGCGCCGTTCGCAGCAACTCGGACTGACGTATGGAACGACTTGGCGCATTTTACGTCGAGATCTTAAATTGAAAGCATACAAAATACAGCTTGTGCAAGAGCTGAAGACGCCCGACCTTCCCATGCGACATCGCTTCGCTCTATGGGCTCTTGAAAAGCTCCAAGAAGATCCGACGTTTTCGAGCCAAATTTTGTTCAGCGATGAGGCAAGCAAAATTGCCGCATTTGGGACGAAGAACAATCTGGAGAGATTCAAGAGCTTCATCCAGAAAACACAACGGTTTGGTGTGGTTTGTGGGCCTGTGGTTTCTTCAAAAATGATACCGGTGAGAACGTAACCGTCAATGGCGACCGTTATCGTGCCATGATAACCGACTATTTGATGCTTGAAATTGAAGCTCGTGATCTCGGCGACATTTGGTTTCAACCTGACGGCGCCACTTCCCACACATCGCATCAATCAATGGATTTATTGAGAGAACACTTCGGTGAGCAGATAATTTCACGTTTTGGGCCGGTCGGTTGGCCACTAAGACCGTTAGACTTTTTCCTTTGGGGATATGTAAAGTCTAAAGTTTATGCGGACAAACCCGCTTCGATTCAGGCCTTCGAGCAAAACATCACGCGTATCATTCGCCAGTCGAAATGCTCGAACGAGTCATCGAAAATTGGACTCAAGGGATGGACCATCTGAGACGTAGCCGCGGCCAACATTTGATAGACATAATCTTCAAAAAATAAATGCCAAAGAATGTTCTATCAAATGATAATAAACATTCCCCATTCAATATGAATTTTCTGTATTTTTTTTCATTAAAAAAGTAGGGAACCTGGAAATGGATCACTCCTATATAATACATATGGTCAACAGAAATGCATCAGGTTCAGTCATCAAGCTTGACAATTTTTCAGAAAGAAAACAAGAAAATAAAAAAAATTAAATTTTTGGAAATAGACAAGTCAGAAAGTTCAGTCGGGTAAACCGACTTATGAATCCCCTCACCTTGAGTTCCAAAAAATATATTAGTATTTTTTTTAATTAAATTATTATCAATTTAAATTGCATTTAATAACTATAAAGTATGTACTGGTATTAAAGTTAACAGCTGTTATTTTTGGTACAAAATGGTCCATTTGGGTGGGAGGTACCAAAGGGAGCGTCCCAATAACGGTCACTTTTCTCTGGACTTTAAATACTATAAAAGCATTACACTGTACAAGATTTCAATTATTTAAATGCACCGGCATTAATGTTATAATCTGTTAGCTTTTGGTGTAAAATGACCCATTTGTGTGGGAAGTACCAAAGGGGGCGTGCCAATTACGGCCACTTTTCTCTGGATTCTAGGTACTATAAAATCATCACACTGTACAAATTTCAAGTATTTATACGCACTGGTATTAAAGTTATAAGCTGGTAACTTTTGGTACAAAATGGTCCAATTGTGTGGAAGGTACCAAAAGGAGCGTGACAATAATGCCCAGGTTTCACTGTATTGTAGGTACTATTAAACCATTTCACTGTGCATTTCAAGTCTACATATGCACTGGTAATAAAGTTATAAGCTATTAACTTTTTGTTAAAATTTGTCTATTCGTGTGGGAGGTACCAAAAGGGGCGTGGCAATTTCGCCCATTTTTCTCGAGGTGGGCGGAAGACAGACAGACAGACAGACACACAGACAGACAGATAGACAGACAGACAGACAGACAGACAGACAGACAGACAGACAGACAGACAGACAGACAGACAGACAGACAGACAGACAGACAGACAGACAGACAGACAGACAGACAGACAGACAGACAGACAGACAGACAGACAGACAGACAGACTCCAAAAGCCTGCCGGAGTCAACACAATCCCATAGCTCAAAATGCATCGGTCGAGATTTTGGCTTGAAGAGTTCATAATTGCTCCAGAAGTGACAATATTTTCAATATGTTGAGCAACACTATAGAGGGAGTTTAAGCATTGGTCAGAGGGGCGTGAAACCTCATTACAGCTCTAGAACGGATAGTTTGATTTTCACAACTTTGTGCTTAGTGGATTCGTATTGGCACAGGAAGGAATCTATGGAAGAACATATATAATTGATCAAAAGGGCGTGGAACTGGCCACATATAACGTCATAACTCGAGAGCAGATCATTCGATTTAAATGAATTTGGGATTGATCAATTCGTACTGGTTCCAAGGATGGGCACCATGGAGGAAGATTTATGACTAGTCAAGGATGCATGGCAAGATCAAGGAGGTTCATCACCGTACACATAACCTCATAACAAGAGAACAGATAGTTCGATGTTCAAGATTTTTTGCTTGGTATGTCGGCCCAAGAAAGGACAACAATGGAGAACAATTTCTGATTGGTCAAAGGAGCGCGGTGCCATACAATCTCATAAAGAACATTTGATTCAATCATTCGATTTCCATAATTTTGGGCTTGATGAATTCGTAATTGCCCAATGCAGGACACTCTGTGGAAGAATTTATGATTGTTCAAGCGGACGTGGAACTGCCAACATAACATCATAACTCGGGAACAGATCGTTCGATCTTCACGATTTTTGGCTTGATGTATTAGTATTGGTCCAAAGGAAGAACTCTGAGAAGGATAATTTATGATTGGTCTAAGGAGCGCGGTCCGTACATACAACCTTATAACTCGAGAACATATAATTTACTTTGGTGGAAATTTCATGATTTGCCAAAGGGGTGAGGCACCGCCCAAATGGTTTTCACAAATTTGGATTTGATGAATTAGTATTTACCCAATGATCGACACTATGGAGGACAATTTATAATTGGTCAATGGTCATGACACCGCCCTCTCAACCTCATAACTCGAGAATAGATCGTTTGAGGACAACGATTTGTTATTTTTTCTATCTTAGTTTGAACCTGAGCACAAAAAAACAAATGTTATTGCCACTTATGTACTTTTTAATTGCAAGGTATAACTCGAAATCAATGAAACATTAAAAATTAAATTCGAAAAATCTTCAAAGTTTTAAAAAGCTTTTTTAAACAAAATATATTTGGATTCATAAACAATAATTTTATTTGTATGTATTTAAAAACACATTTTATTTGAGAAAATTAGTTTGCAAGTCGTCGATTTCGTGTTATACCCAACAATTTAAAATGACATAAGAAGCAATAATATTTGTTTTAAAGCAATAATATTTAATTTATATCAAATAAAGTCATCATTTCTTGTCAACCCATCAAGCAATGTATCATTATGCAAGATTATACGATTTCGATTATAAAGGAATTTAAAAATAGCGAAACACATAAAACTTGCCTTAAAATTAAGTTACTTATATATTTTCCGAATACTCAAATGAAAACAAATATTAGTTTCGTAAATAATAGTCCCAATACAAAATATTAGGACGGAAACAAAGATCTGTTCAGAACAACATATTCCCAAATATATAACATTAGTATGTGACAGATACAATATATTTCGTGTATACCATAAACATTTGTATATTTTAAGCAGGATATATTTGGAATAATATATAGGGTTTTCCAACAAAAGGTGTTATTTTGAATCACCCGGTATTTCGGTAGCTGCCACTTTTGAAGCTTTTATTCTTTGACATTTGAAGTAGAAACTACGTCATTCAGTAGACCTGTATAAGGCTGCTCTGAGTCGAGCGGGTGAGGTGTGGCCGGGTGCCCAGTTGGATATTGTCGAAAAAACAACATCCCTAGTCACCCTAGAGCTATTACCTGGGTTACAGAAGAGCCCTCCAACCCGGCTGACATATTAGAAATAATAAAAGATTCCAATCCTGGTTTGCCCGCCCATGATTGGAGAATCAGCAAGGTGGGTGAGGCGGATGGTAAAAAGCGGCAGGTCAATTTGATCCTTAACGCTGAATCCACCTCCCATACACAACGTGCAAGTGCAACCCTACAGTATGGCTTCGAGACTATAGTCTTGAAAGTATACAAGCAGGATATAGTTCCCACTGCGGAAGGTGAGTCGTCCACCGCGGTTGATACACAGCTTTCTGGAAGTGCGGAGGTATCTACGCCCATTATTTCGGGTGACTCCAACTCTAACAGAAGATCTGTAACGTCCTACTCTGAGGACGAAAGCTCTACTTCTGACACAGAGGGGCTGAGGGGAGTCTCCGGACTCTTTGACGCATCTGGCGGGGACACGCTTCTCGATGATACGGACGAAGAGTTCGATAACACCCTTGTCGGGGTGGAAGTTAATCTGTCAATTACCAATGATGGTAAGAATTTTACAGATTAACCTCCATCACGCTAAAGCAGCCTCAGCGGCTCTATTGCTGCGCCTGTCCACAGGTGCAGTAGACATCGTCCTGATACAGGAGCCCTACGCAGTGGGAGGAAGGGTGTGCGGTATCAGGACACCCAACTTTAAACTGCTTGTGGCCAACTGTGAAGGCACTCCAAGAACCTGAATTTTGGCCAGGAAAGATCTAAGTATCTTTCTCCTGGCTAATTTAAGTGGTAAAGACCAAACATCTGCTAGTATGGAGATCGGTAATCGCATATATTGAGTGGTCTCCAGTTACTTGCTGTAGTACCGACTGCTCTATTCAGGGAAGTAGTAGAAGAAGCAACATCTTACGAGGTCGAGCTGATTGTTGGCGCAGACACGAACGCTCATCAATATACTATCTGGGGTAGTACGGATATAAACAATAGGGGTGATTCGCTTCTTGACTTTATTCTAACTACCAACCTAAGTATTTGTAACATAGGTAATAAACCGACCTTTACAATTAAAGACAGACAAGAAGTACTCGACGTAACGTTTGCTACTGACCGGCTGTCAGACAAAATTATTGGGTGGAATGTACTGGACGACCACTCATTCTCAGATCACCATTATATTGAGTTCAAACTCGCTGAAAAAGCGCCTGAACCTGCCGTCCACAGAAATGTGAGAAAGACAATGTGGCACCTATATGAAAAGAATTTCAAGAAAGTACACAACTCCAAACTTCTGTACGAACCGAATGACAAAGCCGGTCTGGATAATCTGGTCGAGCATATCACCACATCATTCAATAGTTCCCTTGAAGAAGCCTGTCCAAAAACAAGGTACAAGGGTAAAACTAAACCCCAATGGTGGACTTCTGAGCTAACGGCTATGAAAAAGACCTGCAACAAGCTATTCAACAAGGCTAAATCTACAGGGGTCGCTAATGTTTGGGATGCCTATAAAGAGCAACTCAAGATCTACAAGAAGGAGCTTAGAAAGGCGCAAAGACGCTCTTGGTATACCTTCTGTGGCGAAGTGGAAAAGGTCTCCGACGCCGCAAGGCTGAGGAAAATATTATCAGCTTCACCCTGTACAGTGGGTTACTTGCAGGATGAGGCAAATAATTAGACCAAAAGCAGCGAGCAGTCGCTCAATGTACTGCTCGACACACATTTCCCGGGGAACTCTCTAACAGAACCAGAGGATCAGCAGGACCAACAAGAATGCGAGTGGACTGCGAGCGTCGCTAGCTTGTTGACTGAGAGATCCAGAATTAGCTGGGCTATTAATAGCTTTGAGCCCTTGAAGTCACCTGGACCAGACGGCATCACTCCAGCAGAAATGCAGAAAATGTTGAAATACATTATCCCCTGGCTGGAGAAAATTTATGTAGGCTGTATCAGGCTTTCATACGTCCCGAATCGATGGAGGGATACCAAAGTGGTATTCATACCAAAAGCGGGGAAGATATCACACACTAGGCCAAAAGACTTCAGACCAATTAGCCTATCCTCCTTCCTATTGAAAGGTCTGGAAAGACTTTTAGATTATTTCATTAGGAAAAACCTGAATACAAAACTCCTGCCAGTGAACCAACATGCTTACAATAAGGGGAAGTCTACAGAATCAGCCCTGCACGAACTTGTGAGCACTATCGAATCGTCCCTGCATTTCAAGGAATTCACCATGGTGGCATTTCTTGACATAGAAGGGGCTTTTAACAACATTCACTCAGATGCATTGCGGCACTGTCACATCTTGCGTTAACTCTAGTTTGATTAGACTAATTCAAAGTCTGCTCAACAGAAGACGCATAACAGCATGTCTTGGGTCCACAACTCTAACAAGGTTTGTAAACAGAGGGACCCCACAAGGAGGAGTACTGTCTCCACTAATTTGGAACCTAGCGGTGAAAGAAATCCTGCTGGATCTAGAACGTTGTGGCTGCAAGGTCGTGGCATATGCGGACGACGTTGCAATCGCAGTGAGTGGCAAATTCGAAAACGTCCTCCGAGACATTCTACAGGTGGCTCTGAACAAATTGGCTAGATGGGCCAGAAGCAGCGGTTTGGGCATAAACCCAAACAAGACAGAATTGGTTCTCTTTACTAGGATGAATAAAGTCCCACATGTGCACCCTCCACCTCGGATAAATGGAACAGATCTAGTCTTTTCTGAAAGTGCAAAATTTTTAGGAATAATTCTAGATAGAAAACTGTTATTTAGACTTAATGTATTGGAACGTGTAAGGAAGGCTAACGTCGCCTTATATTCCTGCAAAAAGGCTGTAGGGTCGCGGTGGGGCCTCTCTCCTAAAATCGTCCACTGGATATATATAGCAGTAGTTCGTCCTATACTGCTATACGGTATTGTGGTATGGTGGACGGCAACTGACAAACTAACCATCACCAACCTACTAACAAAGGTTCAGAGAACTGCATGCCTGAGCATAAGCGCAGCCTTAAGGACTACAGCGACCGAGTCTCTACAAGCCCTACTCCATATACTGCCGATTAATATTGTGGCGAGAGAAGTTGCAACCAAAGCGGCAATAAGATTAAACTGCCTATCAATGTGGGGGTACAAAAACTACGGTCACATGAGAATATCAAAGTGTTGTGCTATGGTAACCGACCGAGTGGACTATATACCAACGGTGTACACCTTCGAGAGAAATTACATCACTATGATTCCCGCGAGAGATGAATGGGTTGGAAGAAAACCAGGTAATAGAAACCATCTCCACTTTTACACGGATGGTTCGAAGCTTGATGAAAAGGTTGGCTTCGGAGTACACTGTGCAGAGCTTAGATTGGATATAGCTCACAGACTACCAGATACCTGCAGTGTCTATCAAGCCGAAATAATGGCAATATGGGAAGTAGCCAAGTGGCTGAGTCGCAACATAGTAACCAACACTGGCGTTGTTATTTACTCGGACAGCCAGGCTGCCATCAATTCTCTGGAGGCAACATCCCTAAATTCACAAACAGCCCTCGACTGCCGCAGATCTCTTAACGAGATGGCTGAGCAGTTTAACATACACCTCATATGGGTGCCTGCACATAGGGATATCCCGGGGAACTGCAAAGCCGATGAACTTGCTAGGAAAGGGACGACATTACAAATTCTCGAAGAATTTGCATATATTGGTGCGCCACTATCCACGTGCAAGCTTTGGCTTAGGCAAGAGGCAATCAGGCAGTCTAACGAAAGATGGACAGAAATCGGCACCTGCAGAGTAGCTAGACAAATCTGGCCAAGGTATGACCCGAGAAGATCAAAATATCTCCTCGCACTAGAGAGGAAAAGATTGTCTACGTTAGTATCAGTTCTGACGGGACACTGCTTGATCGGCGAACACGCCAGAAGATTGGGTATTGACTCTAATGACTTCTGCAGAAGCTGTGGAGATGAGGAAGAAGTGGAGAGCATTGAGCACTTGCTATGCGACTGTCCCGCTCTGAGTAAACGACGACTGGACATACTGTGGTCGTCTTTTCTAGGCAGCCTAACAGATCTTTCCAGTACCGATATTCGTAATATCGACAAATTTGTATATCAAACAGGTTGCTTTCGATGAGGGGCATTTCAGCCCATGGTAGCACTAGGGACCTAAACTGGTCTATGTGAGCTTGTATAAAAAATACGGCTGCCACCCTAACCTAAACCTAAACCTAACTACGTCATTACTAAAGATGGAACGATACAGTATTCAACAACGCATTGAAATGATTAAAATTCACTACAAAAATGGTGAATATCTTGCAGTCACAGTTCGCATGAGGCCCATTTCCACCTCGGTGGCTACGTCAACAAGCAAAATTGTCGCATCTGGGGCTCGAAAAACCCTCTCCATCCTCAACGTGTGACTGTTTGGTGCGGTTTATGGTCAGGCAGGGTCATTGGACCTTACTTTTTCGAAAATGAGGTTGGATCGAGGACATATGGCAGCCACTTTGCGATTTGGTTATGGAAAATTTCATGAAAAGGATATGGTCCTGTAAGCGTGGTCGTGGTGGCCATTTGGCTGATGTTATTTTTCATTATTAACGGCATACATTCCTCTTTATTATGAAATAAACATCCGATCATTTATCTCAAAAAAAAACGGAATTTTTCTTTGAATACCAAAATAACACATCTTGTTGGAAAACCCTATACTACCGAAGGTATTTTTTATCAACGTGTACTGTTCAGCGCAAAATGGGCATATTCGTCAGGTCACTTCTTGTACCTCGCATACAAATTGACAGATTCATTCGAACACAAGATTTCCATAACATCTTCAGCAATTATCTAAATGACTACAGACTGACAAAGAATGATTTTTATCAACGTTCAGGAATCTTCCTCCCGAATTAGCGATTTACCCGACTGAAATTGTCTTACTTGTTTTACAATGAATGTAATTTTTTTTTGATGAAGTGGCCTTTTTTGCTCTTCTGGTGACGATATGAAAATTTGATTGACCCATTGCTGTTTTAAATGTAAAGTAATTTATTCTGCATTTTATTTAACAATATTTATCAGAACAGAAAGATTTTTCCAAAATATATCTTTTACAACATTTATCGCCTATTTTGAGACTTTTGAAGTTGGGCAACTCACTTCCTTAAGTGACGCATGCGTAATGGGCCTATTTACGCTTGCGCATAAGCTAGACAATTATGTACAACAACAAAAGCAACAGCAACTATGTTAGGAAAACAAGTCGGCGGAAATATGTGTTGCATCTCCCTCTGGCCATATACAGCATCCATCTATGTATTTGAAATGACAACTTTTCTTTTGTGAACTACGGATACGAATGAGTAAAATATGCTATTGCTAAACGGCCAAAACTCTTTTTAGGCCAAATTTTGTCATAACACACAAATACTCCATTTGTTAAAAAGATGCCAGAGAATAGTTAAAGAGTTTGATTTTACCAAAAAAAAAACTATAGTAAAGTGGATATGTAAATTGCTAACCCGATTTGTTCGTCTGTCTGTCTGTTTGCTTAGTTTATTGGCCTGCCCAAAAACTAGACGACAAACTCAGCTTAGACAGACAGTATTGTAGTAGTATCAGTTGAGGTATCAGCCAACGTCGGTTGCGTCAGTGCCCACAAACTACCCAAAAGACAGCCAAGCGCAATTTCAATACTCGTATTTTGATTTTTTTGTATTTTGTATTTTGTGTGACCAAATTGTAAACGCAACGCCAAAGAAACCGAAACAAGACTTGCTTAGTCGTCTCGTCTTGGTTTAAGTTTAAGCTTAAGCTTAAGATGTACATATACCTATATCTACTCTGTACTCTACTAAGCTAAGCTGAGTTGAGCTGAAAAAAAAAACAAAATATTTTTGGCTAAATTCAGTACGAACCAAAAAATTTAAAATTTCATGTTTTCAAGGTCAGTCATGCGCTAAGTTTTGAATTTAGTCTTTTTGTAGTCTGCAAAAGCTGCCGAAAATTGTGATGGTGATAGCTACGATGTTGGCTATGTAGTCGAACGATGGATGATGCGACGAGTGTGTTCGGGGAGAAGGTAATTTATTACAAGGCGGGTACATCCTCTATGTGGGTATATAAAGTCAAATGGAACATGTCATCTACTTATATGTAATTAATATAATTAACTAAGTGATAGCACTAGGCAACACGTATTAAAATAAACTAATGCCAGTAAAAAAGGCTTAAAGTCGGAGGGAACCGACAAAACATACGTACTTTCCTTGAAATTGCATACAAATCGGTTGAACAAGTAAGACAATTTCAGGCGAGTAAACCAACTATAAAGTGTACTTTTACTTTGTGACAAATATAATACGGAATTTGGTACTCTCTATGGCCTGAATTCCTAATTCTATAGTCTTTGGACAATGAAACAAGTAAAATGAAACAAGTAAATTGGATGTAAAGTTTGGCCATGCCGAATCTTATATAAGCTCCACCATGGATCGCATGTGAATGATTTCGGGTACAAATAAACTCTTATTGCCAAATTTCAGCCCGATTCGTTGAAATTTGTGGTTTTTGTTGCGTTAAGAAGTAAAATCTAGAGGGAACTTTGTATAGGCGCTATGTCAAAACATGGACCGTTGTTTGTGTGATGTGTGCTGGGTATAAATACATCCAAAATACAAATTTTAAACCTGTTGAAATTTGCAGTCTCTATGGCGTTAAGAAGTAAAATCGGACAGATGCTATGCTATATATGGGGGCTATATCAAAAATGGGGGTATTGAAATCCCCTTCTCTGAAAGCGCAAAATACTTAGATGTTTTACTAGGCCGAAAGTAAAACCTCAAAGCAAACATTCTGGAAAGAGCAAAGAGCTGTGGTAGCTATATATTCCTGTAACAAGTAAGAAAGTTTCAGTCGGGTAAACCGACTAAGGTATATCCTCACTTTGTGAGTAATGTAATATTGAATATTATACAAATTGTTCTGTTTTGTGGGAGGTACCAGAAGGGGTTTAAGAAATACACCTATATTTATACTTTAAATACATTGCACTGTGCCGAATTGTAACCGTTTATATGGAGTGGTATATTAACGTTGAGATATTAAATTGTGGTATAATTTGGCCATTTTGTGTGGGAGGTACAAAAAGGGGCGTGGTGATAACGCTCATTTTTCACTGGACTATAGGCATTATAAAAGCATTACACTGTACAAAATTTCAAGTAATTGTATACACAGATATTAATGTTATAAACTGTTAACTTTTGGTGCAAAATGGTACCTTTGTAGGAGAGGTACCAAAAGGGGCGTGACAATAACGCCAATTTTTCAATGGACTGTAGGCACTATAAAAACATTACGCTGTACAAAATTTCAGGTATTTTTATACACTGGTATTAATGTTATAAGCTGTTAACTTTTGGTGCAAAATGGTGCATTTGTGTGGGAGGTACCAAAAGGGGCGCGGCAATAACGCCCATTTTTCACTGGACTGTAGGCACTATAAAAGCATTACACTGTACAAAATTTCAAGTATTTCTAAACACTGGTATTAATGTTATAAGCTTTTAACTTTTAGTGCAAAATGGTGCATTTGTGTGGGAGGTACCAAAAGGGGCGTGGCAATTTCGCCCATTTTCCTCTAGCTGATAGCGACTAACAAACTAATACTATGTGTGGAATTTCAGAAGATTCGAATACGTATAATAGTAGTTATTAAAGAATCAATATTTCACAACATTTTAACCCTTTGTGGGGGAGGTACCAGAAGGAGTGGATCAATATGGCCCATCTTCGAACTTAGCCGGAGATAGAAAAAATATTACCACATACGAAATTTGAAGTCAATCGGTTACTCCTTTCGAGAGTTATCGTGCGCACCAGCCAGCAGACACACAGACAGACAGACAGACAGACAGACAGACAGGCGGACGGACATTGCTCATTCGACTTAAAATGACCCAAAACGGATTTCCGCCGAACATACTTGGGGTCTTAGGTCACTCCTTCGATGTGTTACACTTTTTTCCGTAGCAAATGATATATACCCTCGTCACACTAAAGTGAGGGTATAAAAAGGCAATAGGAAAATGTTGGTGTCTGAACCCGCGTATAACACTGTACCACACATCAACGTATTAAGTATACTTATTTTTCAATATTTTACTGACAGATATTTTATGACTTTGTGGGCTTTTTTGCGATTTTTAAGGCACTGGATGCACTTTTTTCGGGTAGGTTTGTTCAGCATTTTTCTCCTATTCAATATCTACAACTGTGCTTCAGAGTCAAAAGAGGTATTCTCTACGGTATACCGAGAAAAAATATAGAACAAATTCACTTTGAGCAAAAAAATCGTATGGCCATTAAATTATTAATTGAGCCAACTTAACTATACGAATGATGCAGAAGTTCTTATTTTTAGGGCTATTTTCACGTCCAATTCTCAGAATTGAGTCCCAAAATCAATGAGCTAAAAAATGCTAATCCTTATTAGGTATTTTAGTATTTTTTTTGTTCGAAAGGGAACTCCTTAAGCTTTCCGCCAGTTTTTATTTCAATAAAATCGGGTTAGCAGTTATTGAGGAATTGAAAGTCAAGGTTGAACTTTTGAATTTGTTTTAAAATTTGGAATGGAAATGTGGACTTTCGTTTTGTTTTCATCTTCTTTATTTATTAAAAGAATGCCATACGTTGATAAATAAACCATTTTAATAATGAATTTTGTAAAAAAAAAAAAAAATCGAGGTATGTTTCTGTTATTGTGCTCTCTATAAATCCTGTAATCTTTTTTTCATTTTTCCTGGGCTTCCTCTGATAGATCTCCGATTGGTACTAAATGATGCTTCATGACATCTCCTTCATGATAAATAATTTTGTGAACCGTTGCAGACATATTTCTCCATGAATATTTGGTATTATATATTGGTGCCGTTTTCTTGGTACATTCATTAATTGTTTTAGCATCAATTTATTTATGGCACGCAAGTACATCGATAATTGTTTTAAATCTTGAAATGAGATTTATATAAACACCAGTTATTTCAGATGCTTTTTCGGGATCAGAATGCTTTTTCCATCATTGGTGTTGCCTGATTATTGTTTTGGTTGGTCTATAATCAACCCACATTTGAGAAATTCATCCTGAACATGTTTCATTTTTAAATTTGTTGGTGTCATTGTTTCTTATTGATCCTGTAGTTCCAAAATCCAAATCATAACTAATTTTAAGTATGTGTTCCATAAATCGTATTATTGTATGTAGTGGCGATAATCCAAATTCATATGCATCAGTATTATCTACTGATTTTTCCGGGACTTGGTTTAATTAGCTTGATGTAGATTGACATATAATGCAGCTGGATGAAGCGTTTGTGTCAGTCAAAGCCTGGCCAGCTTTTCCATCTATCATTGTTACCACTAATTGGAAGTTAACTTCAATTGTCTGGCCTTCAATTTCTACTTCTAATGGCTGCAGTCTTGTAATTTGGGTTCTTATATCTTGACTCCTTTTTTAATGGTATCATGAGTTTCTTTATAAAATTAAAATTTGATTGGTCTGCAGTATTTCGTAGAAGTTGGTGTTTTCCAAATATCCTTTGTCTGCATCGTACTGGTCGAATGTTCCGAGTCTTCCAAATTATTTATCAAACGTAATTGCACAAATGACACCATGAACATATCTGCGTCTGAAATATTTCCACATACAGATTGCTTGTATTGTTTTTGTCGATCACATCCCCATTTGCAAAAGAGAGTTAACATGCTGTTCCCATATTTCTTCAAATCATGTCCTTAAATGATTGTAGCAAGCGTTGAGCTGTATGATTAAGTAGGTTTTGGAGTTTTACCTCTGCAGAACTCGATGTGATTTTAATAGTGTCCGTTGGTGGCAAACAGTCCTTTTTAGCAGCATGTATGTGATGATACGATGGATACTGATTTGAGCCTTTTTCAATCGCACGCAACCTGAGCTGTGTATATTGGTGTTTTGTTAACTTCAAATCTAAAAATACTGCTAATGCCTCTTCATTTGAGAACTGTTTTTCATCGCTTGGAGTTGGAATACTCTTAATAGTCCGTTTTGTTCTCAGAGAACTAGCATTTAAAACTTTTTCAACAATTTCGGCTTTTGTGCGTTGTTTTTGTGATCGCAATTGATGTAACAAGCATTCTGCAATACTTTCATATCCGATTTCTTCATTGATATCCTTAAGTTTCTGCCTTTTAGATCTATCGCTACAGTTGCCGAGTGATTTTGGTAGTCTCCCACAATTGTTTTGATTTTTTACTTTCTGAAGATACTTGGATACTAAGTTCGCCCTCTAACCATATTGCAAAGGTCTTATAAAATGTATGTTATTCCATCCAACTTGTTTGTAGCGCTTAGTTAGGTTGTTGATGAAAATATGTACTTTCAAGATGAATTTACTTTGCATCGAACGTAACTTAAAACATCTTCCTTCTTTTTGTTTATAAAGTATTCTTCGGATAATTCTTTATAGGTGAAGTTTTCCATTTTTTAATATTCTAAAATTTGATTGTTTCTGCTTGGATATAATTTTGCAACTGAGTTTGCAAAAAAACAAAAAGAACAGGTAAAACAAAAAGAACAATAAATTTTTTCCCGAGTAATTTCATTAAAATAAAAAAGTGATCTACAGGCTTGTCGGGGCAGGTACAAAAGTATATATAAAGTATAGGACACTTTCACCTTTCTTCTGGTACCAGAAGTCTCTTGATTCAAAAAAATTTCATTCCACTAAAATTCCAATTTGACAAAAATATAGTATCTGTGGAAATATGTTATAACTAGGGATGTAACGAAGGTGGCTTTAGCGAAATCGAATGCGAAAGAGAATATTGAAATATATGTATATATATTGCGAATGCGAAAGCGAATAGTAAAATATGAATTTTTGCGAAAGCGAATGCGAATAATAGTTTGACCCTTTAGTACCAACAAAATTAAGGAACGTGTAAACAGTACAGTAATACTTTTGGCAATTTCTCAAAGAGTACTATGCTACCTACCTACCTCTATCGATAATAGTTTGCGAGAAATGACAATTTCCTTCTACAAAAATGTAGAAGGAAATTGTTCCATACGCCATTTTGTATGAACGGAGAAAAACGCAATTTATTGTTTGAGTAAAAATGGGACTGAAGAGTTACACACTTTTTGTTCCATGGTGTTCCCAACAGTGTTTGTATGATTCTCATGCATTTCTATGCCATTACATTCGAAAATAAGCAATTTATAACAATTTTTGTACATGGTATTTTGGTCCATATCCACTTTTGTTTTAATATTTTTTTCGTATTTGTATTACATGAAAGGAGAGTAATTTACATATTGTGATCGAAAGAACGTAAAATACTGAGTCAAAAATATTGGGCGATAGAAAAATGGAGACGTAGAACAAAATATATCAAAATTATTTCCCGTTATTCAGAGTTAAATAAATTTACCCTACCAATATCTCGAAAACTGGACGAGATAGGAAAAAATTATTGCAGATTCTAAAAGAGCATGCTTGAAACCCATAGTATCAACTCCTAACTCAAAAAACAAAACAAATGGCGTATGGACCAAAATAGCATTAAGCCGATTTAATAAGGATCTGTTGAGGACTGAGGATTTTATAGAGCTTAGAAGCAAGGTCGGAATATAGGTATATAAGGTGGCTATATTCAAATCTGAATAGACTTTCTTTAACTTCAGCAGTGTATCTTTTAGGTTCAAAGAAAAGTGTTTAAAATATTTATTCATTTGAAAAATGTGGCACTTAGATGTCAAATCCGAGGTACATATACGAGATATGGGGGCTATATCAAGCTCTCAACCGATTTTGAATAAATTCAATAGGCTTCGTTTCTGGAGTGAAATAGTGGGTTGAGTAAAATTTAGATCAGTACTTAGCGCACAACTTTACATGGACAGACAGACGGACGGCAGACATGGTTAGACTGAATCTGCTAGTGATTTTGAGTCGACCCTGTACCACAGATTGGTTTAGAGTGTAAATAAAGTCCCCGTCTGGGGAAAGGAGTGTGAACAGTCACTCTTCTTATTAGCAGAAAATGCAGAATCTTTAGCAATTTATTTAAATGTACAAATTATTTTCTGTAAAAGAAAATAATATTTATGATTTTTAAGAAAACAATAAACTTGAGATAAATCTCCACTCGAAGTTCATTCGTTTATTTTTTTGGTTGAACAGGCGTGTCACCAATAAAAGCCATCACCCTTCACACCGATGAAGTGCCTCAGCCAACCACGGTGGGAATGAACGAACGCCATGTGAGAGATTTTTTTAATGGGTTTTCTTCGTAAAATTAAACAACAAAAAATCATGTAATTTTTAGGCGAAGGCAAATACAAATATTATATAATATTTGTTTACTATTCGGGTACCAGTTTATTGGTGCTCTTGTTGTTGTTGCATGTACGCCTGTGCATGAGTCTAGGCGTACGAGTAAATATTTGCATGACAAAGAGGCTGTGTGACAAAAGGGTGATACATTTCGAGACAACATTTTCCGAAGAAAAGATGACAAGAAAAAATGTTGATGAAAAAAACATTTTTAGTTGGCAACTTTATCTTAAGATAAATTCTCCCTAAGGAAATGTTTGCAGGGACCTACATTTTTTCCAAGAACAATTTCTTGAAGGCCTCTTTTTCTTGGGTTGGAGTTATCAAAGATCATCACTTACTAAGGGACATTTTTCAGTGAAGATACAGTCCTGACTACGTGGACCGATTTGAAATATTTGGCTTATATGACAGCTATTTAGAAACGCACAAAATGTACATTGATAATTGTTTGCAAATATTAAATGTTCATACTTTTTTCCCTCGACTTAAGTTTTCCACGCGATTTTAATTGTTTTCTGCGGATGGGATTCATATCTTTTAACAACCAAAATTAAGCCCATTTACTTTATAAATACGAATTTTCGCAATGGGATGAAAACCAAAACAAAAGCTGTGGAAATTTTAAATTTTTTTCATTATTTCTTTCATATTATAAAGTGAGTTTACTTTAAGATGTGGTAAGTGTTTTTCCAAAGAAGTTTTCTAATAAAATGTATTAACGAAAGTTGAAAATTATGAGCCATAATCCCGGGAAATAGTCACATTTTTCGATCCAGGGAAATCTGTACGGGAATTCCCAGCATTTTTTAATACATAAATATACTTTTCCTTATGTATGTTTTTGCGCAGTGCAATTTGCAAACAATATCTTTAATTGGTCAATGAAAAAAGCTGAAAAAGTGACTTTTTAATATTTTATAGATTTGTTCAATATTAATAACACAGCTCAACAATAAAAGAAGTTTTGCTGCGGCGCAGGATTTGGATATATGGGATAATACACTTCTCAGCCTACACTGTGAACCGTATATTTTAGCATAAATCGATAACCACTTATCCACAATGGTTCAGCATTGATTGATTGAATGATCAGAATTAAGTAGCCTTCATTTTCTACTAATATAATTTTTACGTCCGCTCAACGGTTTCGACGATATCTTGCCGATATTGCAAAATTTCCTATTTTTGGAGAACATTTTAATATTTTTATTAATAATCTTCATTAAAGATCGAAATATGCACAAATATCATATTTATACCCTACACCACACTGTGGTACAGGGTATTATAAGTTTGTTTCATGGCAGATGTTTGTAACACCTGAAAATACTATAGCTAGACCCACCTTAAAGTATACCGATCGACTCAGAATCACTAGCTGAGTCGATTTAACGATGTCCGTCCGTCCGTCCGTCCGTCCGTCCATGTAAAGTTGTTCGTCGACTACAGGTCGCAATTTCACTCCGATCGTTCTGAAATTTTGCAGTTTACAGTATTTCGCGGCTGTTAAGATCGCTATTGAATTTGGTTGAAATCGGTTCAGATTTAGATATAGCTCCCATATATATCTTTCGTCCGATTTGGTCCTTTAGTCCTATAGAAGCTGTATTTTACATCCGATCGTTTTGAAATTTAGAATGGTAGAGTTTCTTGATCCATGAACCAACATTGCCGAATTTGAAAAAAATCGGTTAAGATTTAGATATAGCTCCCATATATATGTTTCGTCCGATTTTGCTCTTTAGTCCTGTAGAAGCTGTATTTTACATCCAATCATTTTGAAATTTAGAATGGTAAAGTTTCTTGACCCATGAACCAACACTACCGAATTTGAAGAAAATCGGTTAAGATTTAGCTATAGCTCCCATATATATGTTTCGTCCGATTTGGCCCTTTAGTCATATAGAAGCTGTATTTTACATCCGATCGTTTTGAAATTTAGAATGGTAGAGTTTCTTGATCCATGAACCAACACTGCCGAATTTGAAGAAAATCGGTTAAGATTTAGCTATAGCTCCCATATATATGTTTCGTCCGATTTGGCCCTTTAGTCCTATAAAAGCTGTATTTTACATCCAATCGTTTTGAAATTTAGAATGGTAGAGTTTCTTGATCCCTGAACCAACACTACCGAACTTGAAGAAAATCGGTTAAGATTTAGCTATAGCTCCCATATATATGTTTCGTCCGATTTGGCCCTTTAGTTCTATAGAAGCTATATTTTACATCCAATCGTTTTGAAATTTAGAATGGTAGAGTTTCTTGATTCATGAACCAACATTGCCGAATTTGAAGAAAATCGGTAAAGATTTAGCTATAGCTCCCATATATATGTTTCATCCGATTTGGCTCTTTAGATCCAATCGTTTTTTATACCCTACACCACACTGTGGTACAGGGTATTACTTAAGTATAAAATGTCCCAAAAGTAAATTTATGTAAACAATTTATACATGAATTACAAAATTTATATATCAGAGTTATTCAGTATTACGAGAGTGGTGTAGGGTATTATATAGTCGGCACCGCCCGACTTTAGCCTTTCCTTACTGGTTTTATTATTTTTTCGTAAAGTCTGATAGGTTATGAATAAAATAAGACCAACCGAAGAAAATTGAGGCATAACTTAAACTTAGATTTAGATAATTTCGAAAATCCGACCAGCTTTATCATCCCCATTAATGATGACAACATAATACCGAAGGTATTTTAACTTCTGCGCTACTTAACCGATTATTCTATGAGTGTAAACTTACTAATTTAGCTATAACTTTTTAAATTATTCATCGATTTTCTTCAGAATGGTTTTATTTTATTCATGATCGATCAGACTACGATAAAATAATATATACATTTATATATTTTTTTGTTATTTATTTATAATTGAGCATTTCCCTATGTTTTTTTTTTAAATTATTAAAATGTTCTCAAAAAATAGGATTTTTCGCAATATCTTGCAAGATATTGCTTAAAAAGATATTAGAAGAAGTTTAAGGCTACTTAGTTTTAACTTAACAATTATTTTTTGCTTTTAAACTCATATACATACATCCGTTTTTCATCTTAACAACTTAAGTTAAAAAATGAAAAGGTGTAAAATGCTAACGTGTACGAGTACATCTATTTAAATAAAAAATGCATATATTTTATTTCTTCTATGTTTGAGGTTGCTTTTAAATATATGTATATCCTAAAGTAACTTTATATACATAAAATACACATTTCGTAACTTTCATTAAGCGGGATCCCGGGAACGGTTAAAAAATTTCGGCTTTCCCGGGAATTGAAAAGTCCGGAAAAAAACTCTATTAGTAACCCTCATAATTTCCTTTAATTTAAATGGTATTGTTGATTTATTGATCTAATACTTACAAAAATATGGTCCAAATACTAAAGGCAACTTCAAAAAATACCATAAAATGTATGCACAGCCCTTCGACAAAAATTTTTGAAACTAGTGTAAATAGCATTTTTCTATTCTGCATGCAGAAACTAAAACTTATGATAAAAATATTAAATGTTGGTGTTCAATTTTTCCAGAGCCCTGGCTGGGAATCGAACCTAGAACCTTCGGATTCGAAGTCTACTGTGCTACGTATGATTTTACACCAGTTTGGCTAAATACTTTAACTCAATGTCAAATTTAATATTCTGAATATAATGTCCATCACTCTAAAATACACACCCTTTTACAAAGTACAAGCTACAAGTATGCTTAGCAGCTCCGACAGATCACACATGTGGGCTCTCACATTACCACGTATGTATGTACTTGGAAGTACACCACAAGTACACGCGATAAATCCGATAAGCCTTGATCTGAAATGATATCCCCATCCAAGTTCAAGTCAAATTAAATTAAATATAAAAATGAAACATTTTAAAAAAGAAATCTCAAACACATGACACATAAAAAACTACTCGACATTTTTGTTGTCTGGAATTCATTTCAGAATCTAGACAAAGTTCAAGATTCCTAAGCGTCTAACTAGTCTGGGCTTATTAAAAATCGTATACATATGTATGTACATACAGTATTTTGCTTTTAATTCCATTCTTAATAACTGCCGAGTTTAAATGTGAGTGTACCTTTGCTCCCCCAGATGGAGTGCGAATGACGTGATGTATTCCATGAAAATACAGGGTAATTATTACCGGAATAGTGGATATTTTGTACGGATACCAACCAGGCTGCGTCATTGTTAAATGATAATTTTGCGAATTTAGATTAGTATCGCCGCCACCACAACCTTTGGAATGAAATCTAAACAGAGGGTAGTTAAAAGTAGTATCACCTTATGACAAGATCAGACGTGCTATGAATATGCCACTAATGGATCAGTTGGATTAGATTGTAATGGTCTGTGTCAATGACAAGCTATTTACAACATTTTTGTTATGCCAAAGTCTAATGGAAATGTTTTCCGTCTTTGTATTTTTTTTTCAATTAATAAAAGCTGACTTTTAACACCAAAACTTGTGTTTTAGTTCTGTTCAAAAAAATTTCTCGAAAAGCTGAAGGGTATACTCGTAAATGTACATTTGTTATGGATCTAACTTTTAAAACAACACAGAAGTGACTTTGGACCTTATGGTTGAAGCAAATTGACTTTGAGACATTTTAAAGCGTTCATGATATGTATTCCTTGTTCTGTATGTATTTCTGGCAGACCGGCACGATAATTTTCGAATCCACTTAGAAATGATATGCATATTTTATCTTCAAACTTACTTTAAGATACCTCTAATGATAAAATTCTGCTTAAAATTACTTTAAATTACCTAATTTGAAATGTTATTGAAATGAAATGAAATGAAATATTGAAAGTTATTCCCGATGAATAACATTTGTTGGACATCCTTCCACTTGTAAGGATGTTACATTCGTACGCATTTTTTATACTATTATTAATGCCGTTGGCGTTCTAAATGCAATATTTTCATATAACCTTAAGCAACAACTATTATTTGAGAATTCTTTGAAATTACATTAAAATCATTACCTGCATATGTTTGAAATCCAGAGGTCGTTTACTCAATTTGGAACAGTAACAAAGCAGCTTTTGCAGAAGTCATTGGGCTCAAATTTCAACAGGCAACATAGAATAATTTTTCCTCTCTTGAGCTAGGAGATATTTTGACATTCTCATGTCGTGACCATATTGGTCTAATTACACTACAGGTACTAATTTTTGTCCATCTCTCATTGGACCTCCTCTTGCCTAAGGCAAAGCTTGCATGTGGACAGTGGAGCATTTGTAATGTAGTCCATTTCCAACAAGTTCATCGGATTTGCAGATCCCTCCCCAGGATATTTGAAACTTCTCAGCCATCTCGTTAAGAGATCAGCGGCAGTCGAGGGCTGTTTGTGAGACAGCTACTCGACGACTTCCCTTGTCATTGCCATTATTTCGACTTGATAGACACTGCAAGTATCTGATAGTACGTGAGCTATATATAGACTAAGTTCTTTACAGTGTAAACCGAAGACAAACATCTTATCAAGCTTCGTAGTGGACATAGTTTATATTTCCTGCTATTTTACCAACCCATTCCTCTCTGGCAGGTATTTTAGTGGTAAAGTTCCTCTCAAAGGTGTCCGCCGTTGATATATAGTCCACTTGGTCGGTTACCAGTGAACTTCAATGTGATATCCTCAAGTGGCCGTAGTTCTTGTTCTAAATGCTGCTCTGCTTGCAATTTATCTCGCCACAATATTAATCGGCAATAGATGGAGAAGGACTTACAGATCTGCTGATGCTCAGGTAGCCAGTTCTCTGAACCTTCATCAGTTGACTGATGATACACTTGCCGTTCACCACACTGCTGGTTGTCCTTCTCCATTTTATCGGAACTTTGCACCGAACAAGCAGGACTTAGAGCTTTTGCTCGTATCGACCATGTCAACAGTCCCCGAATTGTCGTCGAGCAGTCGGTGAAAATGGTCGCACCCCTTTATATTGTACTACTTATACCCATTGGCGAAAGCTTTCGACATCCTCCACCACCAGGCAATTTGGCAAGCGCTCGAATGTACCGAGATTCTACCTGCAAAATTCTGCACGAACGCTTACTGGGCGTGAATTTTTATGTGAGCACTGGAGTACTTCAAGGCTACGTTCTTTCCCCGTTGCTATTCAATATATTTCTCGACATTATAATGTAGCAAGTAATATATATTCTGCTCACCCATAATTTTTCAGATTTGGCTGCAAAACTGCGAGAAGTACAGAATATTGCGAACAACCCCATTCTGCATATAAGCATCGAAAAAACCATTTCGAAGTTCAAAATAAACAATATCGAACTCGAAGATGTTCAATCTATCACGTATTTGGGCAGCATCAAATCGTCCTAACCGGTCCCTGCAAAAGATATTGCAAATATTTTGCCCGAACGTTATCTCGAACACAGAGCAGTACAATCTTTAATCCGTATCCAAATAGTTAAAATTAAATGGAATTGGATCCTTGATATCCTAAGGAGACAGCATAATGACGTAGTGAAAATTAGAAGAAGAAAAGGTATACCTCCAAATAGCTAGATGAGGCAAATAGAGGCGGAATTTGGCTCAGTGGGAGCGACTTGGCCGAAAGTGATGCTGATGGCGCAGGACAAGTCAAATTGGAAGAGTTTTTTTGGGGCCCTTTGTTCCACACTGGAACCATAAGAATATATACATACACCGCAATGCCGAACAATAGTATTGACCGGTATACATATATCCGGCTCTAATATATACCGAATAGCAGAAAAGGATCGGGAAAACACTAAAAACAATTTTTTTCAAAGGCAAACGAAAACTTTATACATCCGAAAATTTTTAAAAACTAATAAAGGGTGGTTGAATTGTAAGGGCCGATGTTGAATGTAAACCACACATAAACGTCAAGTTTTTTCTGCATTTCATTTGACAATTCTCAATTTCAGGCTAACTCAATTTGAATCATGGAAAGATACACAATCGAGCAACGCGTTAAAGTTTTTTAAGCCTTTTACGAAAATGGGCGTTGAAATCAAAATGCATTTCGTGCTGTTTTTTTGATCAGCATAATCGACCAAATGTGTCCACAATCCGGAGAATTGTGCGCAAATTTCAGCAATGTCAATTGGCCGCCAGGATCATGTGATTTGACACCGTTGGACTTCTTTCTTTGGTGTTATTTCAAAGAAAAGGTGTACGTCGATAAGCCAGCAACAATTCAAGAGCTAAAGGATGAGATAATTCGGCACATTATCATAATAAAAAGAAATTACAATAACTTCCTTAATAATTTGTGTTTTATTCAAAATCAACATCGGCCCTTAAAATTTAACAACCCTTTATATTTTAATATTTTTTTTGTAATTTGTACGTCTTCACACCAGAAATCGAGAACAATTCTAAAATTATTATATTTGTAAACGAAAATCCCACAATTCCCAAAATAAATTCGAAATTTCCCAAAAACTTTTTTTTTAGTTTTTCCGCAAAATCTATTAGACTAAAAGTCGGGCTATACGAGATAACTCTTAAGTGTAAAAAGTTCTTTGTAGACTTTTTTGGGTAAAATGCCCACGAATCTGACGAAAAAGGCAAACTGTACATGCGTTTATGGATTTTGTTCATCTGAGGTGGCCAATATACCATAGGGGTCCAAATTCTAAACTTAACTTCTCTAATACCTCTTTTACAATCATGCCAAGTTGTGCTGCCAACGGTTGACTGATTAAGAAACCACCGAATTATTTTCATTTTTTGGAATTCCTCCCACTGTGCGTTGGCCGTCAATGGCCAAAATCATCATTGATTTTCTATTTCAAAACTTGAAAAAAATGGATACATGGTAAATAATTTGCCAACAAAGAAGAATTGGAGTCTGCTATTGAGGGCTATTTTAAGGAACTAGACTGTTCTTCCTGAAAACTGGGCATCAACGATATTGAATATCGCTGGGAAAAGTGCATCGAGCTAAAAGAAGGTTATGATGAGGAATAAAGAAAATGTTTCCAAAATTTTTTGAGTTTTCTTTGTTAGGTCGGCTAATTTTGGGATCGGCCTGTTAGGTCTTGGTTTGTATATATGTATGAAAGTAATTTGTACTGTATCATATAGAATTTTTTCAGCAAACTATAAGGTGCACCTACATACGCACCAGGTCTTATGTAACATGTGCGATACTGACTTATTTAAACAATACGGAATTGGCAATGAAAGTATTTTAGTACAAAATACCGAATAATAAAGCCATACATTTATACATACTCGTACGAGTATGTTCGTATGTACCTATGTGTGTAAATTTACACATTGATGGATGGATGAATGAAACCCAAGTAGGTCAACCTCACTGCAATCGAACAGTTTAAGTTTACACCTTTCCCATAACCCTGAAAACAGTTAATAAACTACATACACAGGGACAGGGACAGGGACAGATACAGAGAGCCACACACACACATACTCATACACTTGCGTACATGGGTAAACATTCCGAATTATTTATTGGCCTTAATGACGAATTGGTTTACTCTAAGTATTTTATACTGCACAGCATTTCTCTAAAATAAATTCACACCTTCTTTGGTGCTTTATTAGTGTCCAATTCCTCAATAATACCTAAAGCCAAAACAAAAAACGCCCAGTAACCAATAACACCTTGCCTGGCCAAAACCAAAACAGATTCAACACAAGAAGGGCTCTAATCAAAAGTCTGTTTTACACCGATTTGTTGTTGTTTACCTATCCCACCCTAACCATTTGCTAGTCATCGATTGTGTTCCATCGATACCTTTTGTTCAAAATTCATTGACCAAAAATGAATGTAAAAAAATCTGCAGTCGACGCAACGCCGCGAGCAGAAGCTACTGCGGTGCGACCAATGCGAATGCGCGCGGCCTATTTGCCTAAATTGGCGGTGACTGAACTTGAAACTTATTTTCAATGCCTCTCTCCGACTCTGACGAAATCTTTACATGACAGTCATTACCAGCGAAGAGAACTAAAGAAACAGAAACCAAAATCGAAACAAAAAGTCATGACAACAAAGAAACAAAACGAAAACATCACCAAGACACCTTTTGACCATGGCTGCAAGTTTTCGAATGAAGTTTTTGAAAAGGCGCGAGTGCGCGCGCGCTCAGCGTACGTAAATTGGCTTGTAACGACATACGACGTACAGGGTCTTCGGTCATCAGTCTCCGGTCTCCTCTGGCCGAGTATGTCCAGTCGATATGAGACTTTTTGTATGTAGTACCTCGCCTGTGTATACATATGAACGTATTCATATTGGTATTTTTTGTTTTGATTTTTTAAATTTTACTTGTGATGCACATTGGACACTATTTACTATTTGCCATGGCTGTGTGCATTTGGAAAGAGACAGACCCATTGTTTATTATACCGATTGGTTTACCCAAGTCTGTCGGTCTGTAGATGATCCGGTAATTACAATATTTTCCAGGAACTTCTTCGTTGGCTCATGCGCGATCCCCATTTTAATTCAGATTTAGAAAATCTTTTCAGATTTATATATAATTCTGGTTCTTGGCATAGTAGTATTTTCTATATAAGTAGTATTTCCATTTGATAATTTTTATATTTGTTAACCTTTGATGGGTTTAACAAGGAAGCGACTGTTTTTTAAAGCGATTGTAGAAAAAGCTATCGAAAACACTTTGGGCAAAATTTTCTAAATACAATGGAAAAAAGTACAATATATACAATGCGAAAAAAGTTTCCCATCCATATAAAAAATTACCGTCCGTCTGTTAAAAATGTCAAAATTCAACACCCTCCAACTCGGACAGTCCTTAAACGAACTCGTTTAAATTTTGTATCATAACTACTATTCAATAGTACTAAACTTGATGTACTATTGGTTTCATCCCGATCAGAAGACATCGGTTTCACTTCACACAAAATTTCCCATCGTACGCGTTTTCGGATAAAAATGTAAACATATTGTGGCCTTTCAAAAGAGATAACTTCAACTTATATTGGGTGACCCATTTCGAGGTTCCCTAATTTTTTAAAGAAAAAAAAAATACAGAAAATTCTAATTGAATGGGGAATGTTTATTATCATTTGAAAGAACATTCGTTGCATTTATTTTTTGAAGATTATGTCTATCAAATGTTGGCCGTGGCTACGTCTCAGATGATCCATCCGTTGAGTCCAATTTTCGATGACTCGATTATGTTGACCATAAGTTGAGCGAAGTGCATGAAACTCATTCCTCACAGAACGTGCATTTTCGTAATAACGTTGAACGATTTGTAAACGTTGTTCAGGCGTAAGTCTTTCCATGATGAAATGCCAAACAATACTTAACAAAAATAACGTGACAGCATGACTTACACCTGATCTGTCAAAAAGGCTATTGAAAAAGTATCTCTACTTAGATCACCCTATACATAAGGTTTAGTGCAATTTAGGTGTAATTTCGAATGAAAGATAATTTTTGAACTGGTATTTGTTACGAAATAATTGATCACAAAGTTTTGTGACGCACGCTACAAATAGTGGAACTAAGTTTGAAATTTGAAGTTTGTTTTCGTAATTTTTAGCAAATTTTGTAAAGTACACAAAACTAAAAGAAAGATGAATTTAAGATATTTCTACAATAACTTTTTGCATAAAAAATGTTGTCGTTTTTTTATAAAAAGCCGTGAAACCTTTGTGAAGCACACTACGTGCTGCACGTTACATTTTTTGTGGTAGCGTATAGGGTAATTCCAAAATAAAACGACCCAAATTGAAATATATGACCCTTTCTAATTCAATGAAATTTTACACGCGTAGACTAGAAGACCATTCAGACTTAATACCTTTTACCGATTGTCCAAATTAATAACGGTTTAGATTTTATAAGGTGCCCAAGTTGGTCACGTACAACATTTGTTTACAAATGTAGTCCTTTGAAGTCTACATAACTTTTGAACGGAATATCATATTTGAATGATATAAGATATTTGGAAGAATTTAACATCCTCTCTAAGAATTATAAATTAAGTAATTAATTTTTGTCATCAAAAGGACTAAAAATCTCCTTAATCCTTGATTATCCTGAAAAGCATATCCTCATTTATTTCGTTATATTTTCAAAAATTACCCACATATTTTACCAGAAAATGTAAAAATTCCTCCCGTTGAATTTCCTTATCAATAAGTGTGTTTTCTTCAAAGAAATCATATCACTCTTATTGGAAAGCCCTTTACATTGAAGCAGAGCAAAAACGGTTAAATATTGTGCAGTAGGGTAAAAATAGTTAAGTATTGTACAGTGGTTCTCTGGTCCCCTGGAAAGCCCTCCCTCCCCTCTCTTCTCTATACTTATCACCACCTTCATTTTCTTCGCCCTTTTTCACTTCTTTAATTTATCTTCATCTTCTCAGGACGATGGACCAAATGCTCTCCTAGTAAGCAATGCTCTCCACACCAGCAATGGTTGGTTGCCGCGCCAACCTGGTTGTCCTTAACCTGACCTAAATAGCAATGGCTCTAAATAGGTGTTAAGTAGGGTACAGTGGGTCAGAATGGGTTAACTATGGTGAAGTGGGACAAAAAGGGTTGAAAATGGCCAAAATTTGTATAGCTCTTGTAAGTAATATAAAAATACATATAGGTAGTGATTTTTTCGAAATACATACATTAAAGGGAACGGTGGGGCAAAAACGGTTAAATTTTCCATAGTGAGGTGGAAATGATATCGAATGGTGGGTCAGAAACGGCTAAACATCGTACAGTGAGACAAAAGGGTCTAAATATAGTCCCATGGTGCCTACACTCGCACGGTTGAAACATGCACTTCATTCATACTTTAAAATAAAATTAAGGGTGAGGTCTGCAAAGCGCGCCGGGTTATGGCTAGTATATTACGTTTCTCCTCTTTTCCCCGCCTTTTAATATATGTATACTTTGAGATATGATTGTCTGTCGCACGATAACTTTCCAAATTTGGTATGTGTTAATATTTGTTTCTATATTGGAAGATGGACCATATTGGTCCACTCCTTCTAGTACCTCCCAACAAAAGGTTTAAATATATTCGCCCATGTGATGGCAATCGCATTTCGCCTAAATGGCCACCTCGGAGCTGCGATTTGACACCGTTGGACTATTATTTGTGGGGTGCCCTCAAAGATAAGTGTTACGCCGACAAGCCAGAGACAATTGACACTTTAAAGGACAATATTCGTCAAGCCAGTGGTGAAATACAGCTGCACACAATCGATAATGTGCTTACAAATTGGACCGATCGTGTAGGCTACTACATGGCCAGCCGAGGCAGCCATTTGAATGAAATTATTTTCCATTATTAACCGGAAGGATTGTACTTTCAAATAAAAAAAGAAATTGGAGAAAATATTTAGTAGCTTTTTTATAGCATTTTCAAAAAAAAAAGTTATTTAGCGGACCCTTAATATATCAATTTATTTATTTTTCTAATAGATTTTAATGAATTGATTTCGAAATGGATTAATTCTTATTAGGCATTTTATGATTTGTTTTTTTTTTTCGTTATAACTTCTCCCACTGTGCATTTGATTCATAGGTATGAATGTTTACGCGTGCGTGTGCGCATGCGCATCTGCGTGTGAGTTTGTATGTGTGTGTGCTATTGGCCAGAATTCCATTAAAGAAGTCCAATTTGTTGTTTGTTTTTATTTGGTTTGAATGATGGTCAATCAAATGTTGGCGGTCTATGTTCGGGGTTCGGCTGTAACATTCATTGGATGTCTTTTCGGCTGTGCGACGGCCGATGGCCGATATTTAACAATTCTCTGGCGAATTTTTGTGCAATCATTGTAATTATTATGGCAGCGGAGGTTATTGATTTTTTTTGATGTCATTAACAGTTGCTTTTCGGTTTGCTAGCAATGATGATGTTGTTGCTGGTGCTGGTGGTGGATATTGCTAGTTATTGTTATGGTTTTTAGTCTTTTATATTTTATTTATACACATATTAATGATATGAACATACATATATATGTATTTCTTTGTATATTTAAATCCCTGGAATATCTGAATTTGTTGCCATGAACATTGGTTTATTGAAAACGTCGCTAATTGAAATATATATTTAAAGAAATAATTGAAAGCAATTAAGAAATACAAATTAATAATTTATTGTTTTGTTTATAAGAACAAAAGACATTAGTTTTACCATTTTAAGCGAGAGATTTTTTGTTGTAATTATATTATTTGATTGCCTACCACTTTCGGTTAGATAGCCCTTTTTGTCGGAGATTTGAAATCTACCCCCGGGTATAAACAATTTATGTGGCTCAAATATAAAAACAGTTTACAGTTAATTTTGGGTCAAGGACGTATTCCTTAGAAACGGTGAGTTTTGTATCTGTGTATTTATAAGTAATATAAATGTTCCAATTTTACACTTATTCTTGGTTGCATTTATTGTTTGAAGTAGTTGGAGATAATTACTATTTTTTTATATTTTCATTATAACCTAGCTTTGCAAAAAAAAAACAATTTGACAACGGTTTCAAAAAGTACGGATTCTATAAAAATCGTCTTACTCGAATGTTGCCCCTGAAGTACGAATTAAAAACTTCTTATCTGTAGTTTATTTATATTCCAAGAGCTACCCTTGCACCATGGGACCGTATTTCACCCATACTTAAACTATGACCCAGATATTTTTTATCCTTTTTAATCCAATTTACTGCCCTCTAGCGTATTTAGCAATATCTGCCCCACTGTCACATGATCTTGGCGGCCAATTGACATCGCTACGACTTGAGATAACACGGCCATTGAATTTGTTGCGCAAAAGAGCCATTGTTTCGTTAGCTGTATGGCAAGTGGCACCGTCCTGTTGAAACCACATATTGTCCACGTCCATATCTTCCAATTCGGGCCATAAAAAGTTCGTTATCATCTCACGATAGCGAACACCATTCACAGTTACTGCCTGGCCGCCCTTATTTCGAAGAAGTATGGTCCGATGACGTCGCCAGCCCATAAGCTGCACCAAACGAACTGGGCGAGCATGCGCAGGTGTTTTCACATCTCCTACAGACCAGGTTTGCTGAAATTTGCGCACAATTCTCCCGATTGTGGACACATTTGGTCGATTATGATGATCTAAAAACATCACGAAGTGCACGTGATTTTGATTTGAACGCCCATTTTCGTAAAAGGCTTGAAAAACTTTAACGCGTTGCTCGATTGTGTATCTTTCCATGGTTCAAATTGAGTTAGTCTGAAATGAGATGTGAGATATGTCAAATGAAATGCAGAAAAAAACTTTACGTTTAGGTGTGGTTCACATTCAATATCGGCCCTTACAATTTAACCACCATTTATAACCGCTTTTACTCCACGGTGCCCCTAAAATGGCAGCATATTTTCTCCTTTATGTATATTCCCATTTAACCTTCAAAGAGTACGAAATTCCGAAAGTCGCATCATGTCCTGAAATCTACCTAACCAAGAGCTACAATCACACCGAAGCCCACGTATCTCTACTCTAGCATTTCTGATTTGGCGGATGTAGCCAATTTTTGTCCCACTGCGCCCTTAAAGTACGTGCACTTAAAGTAGTTAGTCACGCAACAATTATATATATACAACTGTATATATATATAGAGTTTTATTACCACCTCGGATCTGCTATTTGATGACGTTAGACTTTTTTCTTAGGGTCCTTGAAGGACCGATTTTTCTGCGTACAATCCATGCATGGCCTTAAAGCGAATATAGATCAAAACCGTTGGGGAAATAGGGCCAGAAACCGTCACCGTCTTGGGAAATTTGGTTGACACAATGCGATACTGTGAAGCCAGTGGAGGAAATCAAACGATGAAATCGTAGTTGGTCGACTCTAGTATAGAGGTAGACCACAGTGGTCGACTCTAGTATAGAGGTAGACCACAGTGGTCGACTCTAGTATAGAGGTAGACCACAGTGGTCGACTCTAGTATAGAGGAAGACCACAGTGGTCGACTCTAGTATAGAGGAAGACCACAGTGGTCGACTCTAGTATAGAGGAAGACCACAGTGGTCGACTCTAGTATAGAGGAAGACCACAGTGGTCGACTCTAGTATAGAGGAAGACCACAGTGGTCGACTCTATTGCAGAGGAAGACCACAGTGGTCGACTCTAGTATAGAGGAAGACCACAGTGGTCGACTCTAGTATAGAGGAAGACCACAGTGGTCGACTCTAGTATAGAGGAAGACCACAGTGGTCGACTCTAGTGCAGAGGAAGACCACAGTGGTCGACTCTAGTATAGAGGAAGACCACAGTGGTCGACTCTAGTATAGAGGAAGACCACAGTGGTCGACTCTAGTATAGAGGAAGACCACAGTGGTCGACTCTAGTATAGAGGAAGACCACAGTGGTCGACTCTAGTATAGAGGAAGACCACAGTGGTCGACTCTAGTATAGAGGAAGACCACAGTGGTCGACTCTAGTATAGAGGAAGACCACAGTGGTCGACTCTAGTATAGAGGAAGACCACAGTGGTCGACTCTAGTATAGAGGAAGACCACAGTGGTCGACTCTAGTATAGAGGAAGACCACAGTGGTCGACTCTAGTATAGAGGAAGACCACAGTGGTCGACTCTAGTATAGAGGAAGACCACAGTGGTCGACTCTAGTATAGAGGAAGACCACAGTGGTTGTATTATTAGTATCAAACATTTTGTTTGTTGGCCTGTAGCTCTGGCCCCTTATATCTTAGGGGCCCAAAACTTGACATGCATCTGTCAAGTTTCACAGAGATAAAGGCTGGGACTGTGAAGCTTAATGGGTCCTTCAATATACATATGGGCAATTCCACGATAAATCGGACGGTAACAAAACTATTTCCTATATGATTTTTCGAATTTTTTATATTTTTAGTACGCCTGAAAAAACATTTCTTTGATTTTATTCAGATTTTCCGATATCTCGTTCAGAAGATATACGAGTATACATATTTAAAAAATCGTAAAAAAATCACTCTGTGTATCGAGTTTTTGGTCATAACTTCTTCAGTTATGGTGCGATTTGAAAACTCTTTTTTGTATACCCTCCACCATAGGATGGGGGTATATTCATTTTGTCACTCTGTTTGTAACACCTCTAAATATTGATCTGAGACCCCATAAAGTATATGGGCCTGTTTCTGTAACTTTTTTTCAAAAATCACTCAATTATTCCGAGAAATCTATAAATCACAGAACTTTATAATTCGTTGTGTCTGTAGAAAATCATGTAAAAAGCTTGTTCCTAAAATATTTCTAAACTGCGTTTTATAGAATTCAAGTAATAGCTGAGAGAACTTTGATCGTTCGTCGTAGACGAACGAAAATAAGTTACAGAAACAGGCCCTATGTATTCTTAATCGTCTTAAATCGATGCAAATCGGTATATTCATTTTGTCACTACGTTTGTAACAACTATAAATATTGAACTGAGACCCCATAAAGTATATATATATATTATTAATCGTCTTAATCGTCTGTTGTAATCACTCTAGAATTTATTATATTTGAGCTAGGTGGCTAAAATTTGGTATAGATCCTGCTTATAGCTAGATATAGCCCCCACATATAGCATCTGTCCGAAATTGGTAACTGGGATATTTTTATACTCTGAAACTAGAGTGATCAAAACCGGTTTAAAATAAACCGGCCCACCGGTTTTTTGCTTCCACCGTCCCCGGTTTTTCTCAAAATCATGAATTTCGAACAACCGGTGCAACTGGTTTTTTTTCGTTTGTTTCCACCGGTTTTCCGGTTTTTTTATTATCACTAAAATATTAAATATTATTTACAACTTTATATACAAAATATCACAAATTAAGATAATAATATGAAAGATCTCCTTATATGGCCTAAAAAGACTCGGCAACTAGAATCCGAAGCCATTCACCAATTTCTATACAAATTACAAAAATTAAAAGAAAGTAAATGATTCATACACGCAGAAGTTATGTGAAAAGTAAACGCATTCTCCCACTTCCAAACCGAAACAAAAACAAGTAAGAAAATTTCATTTGGGTGAACCGACTAGTGTATACTCTTATATATTTATATGTATACTCGTATATACCCACCTGCACTAAATTAAATATTCTATTAAATATTCTATTTAACATCCCGAAATATTAATATTTTCTTGACTGAACTACATAAGGGGAATTTCATGTCAAGTGAGTTAATTTTTAAAAGGGATGTCTTCTGTTGGGATGAAAATTGCACCAAGTAGCCCTATCAGATAGTAGTTATGAGACACAATTCCAACGAGATCGGTTAAGGACTTTCCGAGTTGGAGGGTGTCAAATATTGACATTTTTGTCAAACGGTTGTTTTTCCCATCTGAAATGCTATATTGTTTGGTTGAACGTTATTTTTTTTTCAGAGGTTTATATTTATTTTGATAGATCAACAGGTCCCATCCCATTAATAGGTCACAAAGCCTTTAAAGGAAATTATCTAAGCTTTCTTTGGAGCAAAAAAATCAAAAATTAAAACATGGGTTATTACCAAAATTTCAAAAAAGTTTAATTTTGCAAAAGAGTAATGAAAATATATTTACTAATTTTTTTAAAAGGTTGAAGAAAAGACTATCGATAACACTTTTGAAAAATGTTTCTAAATACAATAGCTAATTAGTTATAAGTATGAGATAAAAGGGCCGTTTGACTCAAATGACAATATTCATCACAATCCAACTCATAACTACTATCCAACATGACTAAATTTGGTGCAAGATGCCTGATCAGAAGACATCGCTTTTAAAAATTTAATATTAAAAAATCGCCTTTTTTGTTATTAAAAAGGAAAATGTTTTTCAAACGGCAATTTTCATACTGTTTTGTTATGCAGAAAAAAACCGGTTCTACCGGTTCTTTTATAACTTAAATAAACCATCCACCGGGTTTTTATTTAAAAAAAAACGGTTTTTTGATCACTCTATTTGAAACCTTTGCACGAACAACGGTAGCCATAGGTCCATGTTTTGATATAGCCCCCATACAAAGGTTCCTATAGATTTTATTTCTTAACGCAACAAAAACCACTATTCGAGGCGAATCGGGCTGAAATTTGGTAATACGTCTTTATTTAAGCCCGGAACTATTCAAATGCTATCCATGGTGGAGGGTATATAAGATTCGGCATGGCCGAACTTAAGGCCCAGACAGGTAAAATTCGTTAAGTCAATTCTTTGCTTTAATTTCTCGCATGAAAAGCATAATTTTTTTTGGAAACACAGATATGAAGCTTGGTGCGTGATTCCTTGACCGCGATATCAAAATAATTTCAATATTTCCGTTCAAATTTGTTATTTCTGTTTCATTTTTATTCAAAGACAATGTTTTTTGAGAAAAATAATTTTGAAATGTAAACAATAATTTTGAAATTGTCAAAATACGAAAAAAAAAATCAAAAGTTAAAAGTTGAACAAATTTTTGCTTTGCATCGGTTTTTTTCTTCAAAGCATGTTTCTTATCTGTGTACTTTCATATGAGAACACACATTCAACCTTTTGACGCATATGAATGAAGCAAAGAATCGAAGGAAAGAATTCTATCTGTGTGGGCCTTTAACGCTTTTACTAGTTTTGAAATGTTTTCATTTTCCGTACTTTTTAGAAAAATATATTAAATATTTTTGTGTTCGATTTTTAAGTATTGAAATATAAATTTTATTGTTTACTCTCCGATTTCAACGATTTTTTTATATTTTAAACTTTTAATATTTTTCAAACATATTAACTTTGGATGGAAGTGGGCCTAAAATTATTTTTTTTTGTTTCTTAATTTTTTAAAAATTAGCGCCCCAGTAGGCGAGTTGGTAGCGTACTCGCCTATGAGTTTGGGGGTCGTGGGTTCGATTCCCACCAGAGGCTCTGGTCTGTCGCTGCAAACATTTAGCCATATGGTCTTTGTAACCCGGCCTTTCCCTGGACCTTAACATTAGAATATAAATTTACTTTGTATTGTAATTCATATAAAAAAAAATAAAAAAAAGCTGGAAAAGGCTGTGATTGTGGCTGAATGGTTTTGGAATAGGAGAACAAAATAAAGGAGACACTTCTCCCAAAACACCCGAATCAATACGATATATTAAAAAATCGTTGTCGATACATCACCCAAAAAATCCATCGATTTCTACGACATTTGATATATTATTATTTTTGGAGGGGGATTTTCAGGCCCCTTACGCCTGAACGTGGTTGTCGGGTGTTTTGGGAGAAATACTTCCTAAAGTGTCACCTTCATTTTATTCATTGACGTGGAACATATATTCCAAAGCCTTCCAGCCCGATTTGTCGTGGAATTCCCCATATATTATATTCAGACACCGTTTGATTTATATCCAAACAGACAACATGTAATACGAGACATAGACTTACTATAAAAGTACCAAAACTACAGATTTTGCCATCCCTACCAAATGGTGTGTTGTGTGGTGAGTTTAATGTAACGAGTGTTGCCAAAGGAAAGCTCTTTTAATTAAATTACAAGAGAGAGACATAGAGAGTACAACCGAAATTAGCTAAGGTGGAGAGAGAGAGAGAGCGAGAGCAAAGAAAGCTTTTTTGCCAGGAAAACGTGATAAAATTATTAACTTCTTTGGCGTATTGATTTCGTGTTACTCTTCTGGCAACACAAGAAATTAACAAGTATTTATGGAAAACGAGAGTGTTCGATTTCCATTTCTCGATAGACTTCTGGAAAAGAACAACTTGACGAGAGATTTTTGTTGTGTTCAAAGGCTGCTTCAGTTACTTGTTGCCTGAGTTGCTGCAGAGCTGGAGGTAAAGGAATTTTCGAGATTTTCTAGTAAGTTGTTGATTTTACAAAATCCAGTTGCAAGTTTGGAGGCCGTTTAGTTTTTTTCTTTCTTTTTTCTTGGTGGTCATTTAATGACCTGCTGCATGTGAGTGCTTGCACTGACAACACTGACGGTTGACTGTTGTTGAGAACATAACAGTGGTCGGTTGGTTGTGTGGCTCTGTTGCTGAGCTTCTGAGTTGCTGCTGCTGCTGTAAATGACTCTGAGATGTGGTTTTTGTTTTCGTCTTTGATATGTCTTTTTGCTGTTGTTGTTTGTGAATTAACAAAGAGGTGTCGATTGCTTGGAATAATTGTTGTTTTGGTGTCTAAAGCTATTGCCGTTCATTTGACTCGGTCAGTTGAGATTAAGCCACAAAGCGCTAACGTTGTTTCTCGTCTCTTCGTCGTCGTCGAATACGAAGAAAAACCCACAGCAGCAGCAGCGACGATTTCGTTTCGGTTTGTGTTTTTGTCTTTTTTTTGGTTTTCTTTACAAACGCATTTTGGCCCAATAGACAAAGTCTGAAAAGCGGTAGTAAAATAAACCCAATACAGGAAAAACGTCAATAAAAGCAAACTTTAGTAAGACTGTTAATGCTTGACTCCTACTCCTCCCCCTCGCCCCCTACAACAGTCCCGGTGTGTGTTTGTGTACGAGTAGCCTATACTAAATAAGTGAGTAAATACCCTCACACACACACAAAGAACACAGCCAAATACACCTTTACTGCTGTATTTTGGTATTTCACATATGGATTGCATACTTGTTGGCTATTTGTTCATAGACCTGCCCTCAACCCCCTGCACACAACAGCTCTTCACAGAGAGCACTGTGTGTGAATGAGTGTAAAGTGCGAATTTAGCAACGTCAAAAGAAACTGAAACAACAACAAGAAGAAGAAAAAACTAAAAATTTTGTTAAGTATTGCCGACCCAAAACATTAAGAAATCAACTTAAAAAATCAAAAAGCCAACAGAGCGACTATTTCTGTGTGTGTGAGTGTAACGCGAACGGTGAGCATCTCTTTAGAGCGGAGCTCGAAGCTCGAAACTCGCAGCAGAGACATAAAATCCGTGGCGTAAATGAGCTCGTTCGTCGTTGACGTTAACGTCGTCAAGTGTCGCCAACGTTTTGCTTGGCTTAACAAAAAACGTTAAGATTTAGTACCAATTCGTCGTTGTACTGAAACACATGTTGTGGTGGTAAAAAGCGAGCGTTTCAGAATTCACCGAAATAACACAAATTTTAACCAAAAAAAAAAAACAAATATACATTTCGAAAAAAATTCTTGAGATTTCCGTTTACAAGTAAGCCAGAAAACAACTTAAAAAAAACGAAGAATAAGTACGCGAATGAACATTTACTTTATAGCAGAGTGCCGATTGTGTGTGTATGTGTGTGGCACTACGTGTGCAGTAGTAATGGAAATTTGACAAAAATCAATCGCAATCGGAATCGCAAGTGCTTGTGTCTTAAGTCTTTTGTTTTGAACAACGAACAAACTTTTCTTTGTAATCGAACTCCCTCAATTCACCAGAAGAAAAAAAGTTTTACAAAAAAACCAATAAATCGAAGAAGAAAAAAGAAAACAAAAATTATTACATAAATATAAAAATATTAATAAATAAATAAAAAAAGAAACTCGAAAAAAATTGTTTGAGAAATTTGTTGTGCCACCAAAAAGCAAGAAAACACAAGCAAAACAAACACCAACTATTGGTGAAAACTAATAACACTCGATACAGATAAAAAGTAAAGAAACCTATACATATCTTCAATAAAAACCACTGTTTTCTTACAAGGATTTATACCAGTTTTTTTGGGAATATTTTTTAAAACTCATAACTCTTGCCGCTTTTACTTCAAAAAAGCAAAAAGTAAGTAAAATCAACCATAACATTATTGTTAATCATAATTTTGTATTTCTATTTCTCTCTCCTTCTCAAAAAAAAAAAAACAAACCACAACTGATTACTCTGAGATTTGGCAATATTTGCTAAATCATTATATAACTTTAATAAACAATAGATCGCAAAAATAAATAATAGCTTTAGGCGCAGCTAAAGAGCACACCTGAGCAGCGGTTAAAACGCTTGATTTCATATTTTATTTTACGCCTTCTCTTTTTTTTGCATTTCTTTTTTGCGTTTCTGTTCATTTGAATTTCATTCTATGCGATTTTGCCTAAAGCTTATAAATTACCTAATTATCGAAATAGGCTACGTCAGAATTGCTCATATTCGCACTTTTACCACCACCCCCCATTTGACGATTAACATTCTCAATAAAGACTTTTAGCGGTAGGAAAACAAAAAGAAAATGAAATAAAACGATTAACATTCTCAATGACTTTTAGTGGTAGGAAAACCAAAAAAAAAAAGAAATAAAATTGTCTTAAAAGTTCTATAAATGACCACGAATAATAAGTACAGTGTGTCAATAAAATGATCAATTGATTTTCTACATTTGATAAATTTTATGGAATCCCCACAACTAATGGAATAAGTTATGGACAAATTCTAAGTGATTTTAAAAATAGAATATCCGACAATAACTATTTAATTAGCAGTTTTAATTGAGAATATTCATGCGTTAGAGATTTTTTAACTAGACAAACTGCAATTTAATTGGGGAGGAATAGAAAAAATATTAATAAAACAATGCTACAAAAATCGTATCGTATCACAAAGAGAGAAGAGTTTGATTGCTATAACCGAAATTTTAGCCAACCCAATTTTTGTTGCTCATCATTTTCATTGTTCTGGCGTCAATTAAACCGTCTACAGTTCTACACCCCAAAAATAAAAACTGCCAACCAAATGTAGTTATTACTAATATCTTAATTGCAGTTGAGAACATTAATTGACACAAGTCAGAACTATAAAATGGTCATTACAATCATTTAACTTTTAAAAGAAATTGAATTTCACATTTTAAAATTTATGAAATATTGAAAAAACGTATTCATGTCAAGTGAGTAAAGTTTTTGAAAAACTTGCAGCAAGTTTAGTCCTTTTGGATTGTAGTTATGACACAAAATGCCAACGAGATTGGAGGGTGTTGAATTTTGAAATTTAGGTCAAACGGCCCTATTTTCCCACACAAATAACTATTAGCTATTGTATTTAGAAAAATTTTGCCCAAAGTGTTTCAATAGCATTTTCTTCAATATTTTTATGATAATAAAAAAAATTCGCAAAAATATATTTTTCAATAACTATGTTTTTTTTGATGTTTTTAAGAAGTTATTAAAATGTTCTCAAAAATTGGATTTTTCACAATATATAGTAAGATGTCTTTTAAACCGCTGAAATATACCACTCTTAAAGGAAGTGACCTAAGCTTTCATGTTTTTTTTGACAAAAAGTTCTAATTTCGCCAAAAAAAATTACAAAAAAAATTTGTGCTAATTTTTTTATTTCCTTAAAAAGATGGAAGAAAATACTATCGAAACACTTTGGGCAAAATTTTATAAATGCAATAGGTAAAGAGTTATATGGATGAGAAAAAGTGTCGTTTGACCAAAATTTCAAAATTTAACAACCTCAAACTCGGACAGTTCTTAGCCGATCTATTTAAAATATTGTGTCATAACTACCATTCAATAGGACTAAACTTGTTGCAGGTTTCATCCCGATCAGAAGACATTGCTTTTAAAAATACCCCAAATAAAATGAAATACCCCATATATATTTGTATACCCTCCACCATAGGATGGGGGGTATATTCATTTTGTCGCTCCGTTTGTAACATCTCTAAATATTGATCCGAGACCCCATAAAGTATATATATTCTTAATCGTCGTAAAATTCTAAGATGATTTAGCCATATCCGTCTGTCCGTCTGTCCGCCGCTCCGTTTGTTGTAATCACGATACAATCTATAATACTTGAGCTATGTGGCTGAAATTTGGTATAGATACTTCTTATACTTCTAGTAACTTGGGATTGCAAATGGGCGATATCGGTCCATATTTAGACATAGCTCCCATATATAGCATCTAACTTGTACTGTTCTCATCTACCATATTGTTTGGTGCTATTTTCTTTAGGTTTGAGTTATTTTGTGAGGTCACATGCTATCCATGGTGGAGGGTATATAAGATTCGGCATGGCCGAACATAATGCTTTTACTTGTTCATTTTTATTTATTCATAAAAATATAGTGAACAGAATATTCATCATTTATAAAAAAATCTTTAAACTTTTTTGTGAAGGACTAGTTAAAGTATTAATTTTGTTTAAGTTAAGTCATTATGACACATTGGAATATTTCCGCTTAACCGCAAAGATGCATTATAAGTCAGGAAAACACCTATTACTTACGATTACGTTTATTCGAAACTAACTGCTTGCTGCTGCTGCTGCTGTTGCCTTGCACATGAAGCTAGCGTGACACGCAAACGTTTGTGACAGAAAACTTGGAAGTAATTTCCCTCTTAATATTTAATGTAATCGCTTAAAATCGTTTACATTTAGTGTAATTAATATTTTGAATATTTAAAAATTTAAACAAAAAAAAAGGCAAATCATTTAAAAAGAAATTTTCCCAGAAATTAAAAACTTAAATCTGTTCATATGTTATACAAATAAAATATAGGAGAGGAAAATTTAAATATTTATGAGCTGTTTGTCAATACAAACTTGTTTATAAATTTGACAATATACAGCATTTAATGAAAATCTGTTGTAGTGAAATATTACTTGGGATTTCAAAGATTTACTTTTCATTTCCTCCAAAGAATTGCGGGAATATTGTGATCCCAAAAATAAAAAAATTTTGCTAAAAAAAATAAGAAATACGGGGACAACATTCTATTAAAAAATACAAAAGTCGGGCGAAACCCACTATATGATACCCTCCACCATCATGATAGAGTAGAATAAGCACGCACTTTCTTGATAAATTTTGAAACGAATACTTTGAAACTCGTACTATCAGCCAATGGATCAAGAAATCACTTTTAATTGTATAAAAGTCGTTAGTTTTGCCAATCTTTACTAATCGTAACCGAAATGATTATATCTAAATCTGAAACGATTTCTTTAAAATTTAGCTGCGTTTATTCATAGAGCTTGTGACTCCCTTTCGTCCAATTTTCGTAACAGGGGTCTGTAAAATACAGCCCTTAGAAGCCAAATCGAAAGGAACATATACATGGGGACTATATCTAATCTGGACCGATTTCCACTAAATTTAGTAGTCTTTATTAATGCAGCTTATATTAAACTCAGATGTCAAATCGGAAGGAAATCCGATATGGGGGCTATATATAAATCTGAACCGATTTCTACTAAATGTATTAGTCTGTATCAATGGGTGAAGAGAATAGTCTCTGCTCATTTTTACCTCGATATGGAGTAAAATACAATTTATATAGCCCTTAGAACCCAAATCAGAGGAAAATATATATGGGCGCTGTATATAAATCTGAACAGATTTTCAGCAAGTCCAATAGGGATCGTCCCTGGGCCAAAAGAGTGTGCTGTGCTCAATTTCATCATAATCGAACCAAAAATACGACCTGCACTTTGATTACAAAGATAAATCTACAGACGGACGGACGGACATGGTTAAATCGACTCAGGAAGTGATTCCAAATCGATCGGTATAATAAACGATTGGTCTACCTCTTCTCCTTTTAGGTGTTACAAACAGTGTGGTGTATACAAAAAAAAATACCAAATGTAACATAACATTATGTTGATAACATACTCGTAACATCATCTTAATATTACACTACTAAACCGAATATTCAATGTTTGTGGACTTCTTAATTAGCTACAAAATTCTAAATTATGCATTGATTTTCTTCATGACCGGTCAGACTTTACGATAGAATTATAAAAATATTATAAATGTAGATTTTTCGATGCTTCTAAGAGATTTTAATTTGAAAAATATTAGCATTTTCTTAAAAAAAAATTGATTTGTTCGCTATATATTGTCTATGAAACAGCTGATGGGATAAAAAAATGGTGTTAAAAGAAGATGAAGGTTACTTAATTTATCATTATTTAAAACTTCCTGAACCTATTACAATAAATGGTTTTCAAGCTATGCTAAAAACCTCGATTTTTTTGATTTTTATCTTAATTTTGATAGATAAACAAGTCCCTTCCCACAAATAGACCACAAAGCTCTTAAAGGAAATCACCTAAGCTTTCTTTTGAGCAAAAAAATAAAAATTTAGTTTTTGACAAAAAGGTCGAAACAAATTTTCATTCCCCAAAAAAATTCCCAAATAATTTAGCGAATTTTTTTATTTTATTAAAAATATTAAAGAAAAAGGTGTCTGCAAAATTTTCTAAAGACAAAAGAACAGTTTTTGGCAAAAACGTCGTAACTAAATTTTATTTCGCAAAAAAAATCATAAACAAATAATTTTGCGAATTCTTTTATTTTCTTAAAAATATTTTAAAAAAACGCTATTGAAAAGGCTTTCTGCATTTTTTTCTAAATACAAACGGTTATTTTTTGACAAAAATGTCGAAACAGATTTTAATTTCGCAAAAAATTCACAAAAAAAAATATTTTTGCGATTTTTTTTTCGAAAATTTTCTGAATAAAATTATATGGATGAGAAAAAAGGGCTGTTTGAATAAAATTTCAAAATTCAACTCCCTCCAACTCGGATTCATAACAACATCCAATAGGACTAAACTTGGTATAAGTACCATCCAGATCAGAAGACATCACTTTTAAAAATTGACACACTTGACATGAAATCCCCCATATATGGGCAAATCCTGGGTTACGGACGTTACATTCGTACGCATTTTGTGTTACTAAAGTTCATCCCGTTGGCGTTCTGAATGCAATATTTTCATATAACATTCAGCAACAACAATTATTTCAGACTTCTTTGAAATGACATTTAAATAATTATTTACCTAAATACTTTTGATTTTTATTTGCGGCGAAAATTCCGTTGCGGATTTACAAAAAATCGAAGTAGGTTTTCAGGTTAACGTGAACTTGTATGTTTTTTAGCTAAGTTTGCATAGTAATCAGAAAAATCGAAATACATTTAAGAATGAGGAATATTTAAGGAAAATGTTCTCTTAGGGCCATTAACAATAAATAAATAAACTAGGTTTTAGAGGTAACTACCGGTTATAGCTGTCAAATTCCATACAATTTAACTTTCGTTAGCTCTAACGCTCGGTTATTTCGTTTTGCGTTAATGGGGGTTATTATAATAAAACATTTCGTCGTTCATCCAAAAACTAGAAATTCTTCTGTTGCGGACTCTACGTTTCGGACGTTACACAACAATTTCAACACGTTAAACGACATAATTCTGCGGACGTTTTTATATAATGTTATAATTTATATTTTATAGAACCCGCTGAACATGTCATTTCAATTGTAAGATCATTAGAATGGTTTTCGGATTTGCCCATATGTTACTGTATGTCAAGAAAGTGTTTTGACATTTGATTTTTTAAAGTTAAAAAACTAGCCTTTATTTATATTTTATTTGAATTTTTTAAATTGCATTATGTGGTATCAACATAAATTACTCTAGATCGTAGTATAGGACCGTCAAAAAAGTGTTAAAAGACTTTCATGACACCAACTTTTTAAAGAAAATAATTACCTTTTTTTTTACAAATATCGAAAGAAAATATTTTTAACAATTTTTTTCCCAAAAAAGTGTATCAGAAGGAAATTTTTTGTTATATAAATACATTTTCTTCACCTACTGTATTACTTCCTCTGTTTCCTATTTGGAACAAAGGGTCGCGCTTACATACGCTTTGTGTGCTTGTTTTCATTGAAAAAAATTAAATTGACTTCTTTCAGAATTATAATTTACTATTATAAGTTAAAAAATGGACTCGGCACATTTTTAAAAACTGGTTTTAAAATGATATACGAGTAAATTTTTTTACAATTTTACAGTTTAATTTTGGTGATTTCCTATGAGGGTTTGATTTGAAATTGATGTTATTTTACGTTTTTCTCACTGAAGATCAAAATATCTTCCTTCTAAGTGAAGGAAGGCTGTTTTGAAATAAATATCCTAAAATTGTACCACAATCATTCGAAATGGGAAATTATTAATCGTATAATAAAATCAGCTGTGCCCATCACTCATTCTCTTCAAATAGTCTGTCTCTATTTTCCCCTCAAGTCAACTCACATACACTCACTTAGCTGTGATGGTCCTTTAAGGTTCGTTTGGTGCTAAAAACGGGGGTAATATTCACTCTCCCCAAATATTCTCTCTCTATTTTCCCTCAAGTCAACTCACATACACTCACTTATCTGTGATGGTCTATTAAGGTTTCGTTTAGTGCTACAAAACGGGGGTATTTCTATGAATTTTACCCCCGTTTTATAGCGTTGATATTTTTTGCGTAGGAATTTTCGACCAAAACGTTTCTTTTGAAATTGCTGCAAGTGCTCTACCACACATTTTTCATGTTAATATTTCTTTGAGTGCAACCCTGTCGAATACAAGCGCAATACCTTCTCTGTGTTGTTGACTCAGTTTATTGTGGTTTTTTATGGATTTAGCAACGGAACAAATAAATGGAAAGATTTATTTAAGAAAAAAAAAACAACAAAAAATATCTTCCTTCACTTTGATCTACAGCTCAACTCCACAGTCAGAAAACCAGAAAATAACATCAATAACAGATCAACCCCGCATAAGGAAACATAAAAAACTCTTTCTATTTCAAAGTTCCGCAATTTTGTAAAATTTCAAGTCTCAGAATAATAATTTATTATTGAAATTCTATATAATCACCTGGTATTTTAATTCTTTAACAATTGTGTGTTAATTGTTATAGAAAAAAACTTCTATTGACAATTTCAAATTGCTACAAAATCATATGCAATATCAACAACTAACCTTTAACCATAATTGTAACATTTCTGTCTAAGACAATTCTTTTAATAATTTCAAATTTAATTTAATCAATAATAATATGTAATTGTTAAGTACAGAGTCCACCAGAGACCTTTTTTTTGTTCTATTCCCCCACAATTCGGTTTTCCGTCTTTCTGTAATTAATTACCAATTGCTGTAATTACCATTCTCGCTGGATATCGAGACAAAAAACAAGCGTCATTAGTTGAAAACAAAAAAACAGCTATATTCTCTATTTCTCATTCCATTCTGAAACTAAGTAAATATTTCCTTAATGTTATGGCCATTGAAGCGCTAATTTCTTCTCTCGCTGCCTACGTCTTCTAATCCCCGGAATACAAAGTCCATTGCTAACTGAGTAATTAAGTTGTACGATTGGTTTTTAGTTGTTGCTGTTGTTATTGCTGTGTCTGTTGCTTTTTAAATCCCATGATAAAGGGTCAAATGTCAATTGTTGGCTGGGGCAAGTGTTTATGACAGCGAGAAAATAAATATTAAAACAAAAAAACCAACATTCTCCGAGTTTGGATCAATTAGTACGCTCGTACATGTATCTGGAGAAGTAGTCATGGGTGATCATTATTTTTTTTAATTGACTCTGTTTTGTAGAGTTGTATACGTATGCATAGAGGTGATCTTAATTGGAAGTTATTAAAAACAAAATTGAGAGTGATTTTATGAATCTGATATGGATATCAGCTGTTCAAGGTTTATTAACACTGCAAAATGGATGAGAACTTTTTTAACGGAGGGGGTTAATTTAATGTTATTCTTCCACAAATATTAATATATTATCGGGGAATGTCAAGAATTGAATGATAGTTTATGTCATATGGATTAAATGGACATACATTTCATATTTGATGATACAGTATAGCATTTTTACGCTCATTGATTTGGGACTCAATTCTGAGAATTGGACGTGAAATTAGCCCTAAAATAAGAACTTTTGCATCATTGAAAATACATATACGTAATGTTCTGTATTACGTATAAGTATTTTTCAATATTTTACTGACAGACGTGTTATGACTTTGTGGACATTTTTACGATTTTAAAGGCACTGTATGCATTTTTTTCGGGTATGCTTGCTCCGCATTTTTTTTCTCCTATCCAGTATCAACAACTTTGCTTCAGACACAAAAGAGATATTCCGTACGGTATACCGAGAAAAAATATAGAAAATTGCGAAAAAACATTCTTCATTAAATATTCTTCATTATATTTATGAAATGTTCATGGAGTTCTTTGATGATAAAAATTATTTCTTAACCTGACAACAATACGCAAACGACTAGCGAAGAAGACTCTGAAAAATTTAATATTTCTTCATGAATCAATTTGTTTTTTTTCACCCGATTTTTGGGGTTTTCATCTATAAGTCAATTTTATTGACTGTAATTCCTTCTTATGCTTATTATGTTTATTTTTTTGTGCGTCGATGGTTTTGCGTATATTACAAATATCCCCGATACACAGAATTTAAACTTATAAATTTTAAATTAGTTAAACAGTTTATCAGGTTATCAATGAATCATTTTTTTATTTCAAAATACAAATTTGCCATATTTCACATTTGTTAGCTTTTAATCTTATAAATAGTTAGTTTCCAAACTAGAACTTCTTTAAAAAGCCGTAACAGTTTTTTTTGAGAATACAATACTGGCATGATTTCGTTTTTTTTTTTAAATTATAAATTCTGAAAATTTATGTAAAATGATTCAGTCCAGAACTGCTGGTGATTCGAATGGTAGATGGTGAGGAGCAAAACTAGTTACTAAGTTCTACGCTAAAATGGTCATTAACCATTTTAGGGTTACATTCCGCTGGCGGCAAAATTCTACAAACTTCATTAAGAATTCCAAAAAGTCTTCCTGTTTGCATGTTTTTAGTTTGCCATAGAAAGGGGAAGTGTAAATATAGGCATATTTTAAATATGCCATATAATTTATTTGACAATCATTAGTCATAGGTTTTTGTTAACTTAACTTTTGTAATTCCGTTGTAAATATGCGTGTAGAATAATAAAAATAAAAATTTAAATATTTGTTTCCAGTTTTACTAAATATTCCGATTAAAGATTGGGTATTTTTTTTTAATTTAGAACCTATTGATGCCTTTATTCTAAAGAATACTAAGTTTACTTTAATAAAAAGTTAAAAGCTTCTCCAGAAAAACAACAACTAAAAACAAAAATTGTTGTTGTTGGTCTGTTCTTCAGCCAGAATTGATTTTGGTTTAAGACCATGCAATAGAAAAATATGGGAAATTCCGCGACAAATCGACGGCTTTAAAAAAATTGAGGTTTTGATTTTTTCCATTTTTTTATATTTTTGAGTACACCTCGCTTTGTGGAATTTTTGAGATATTTTCGATAACTCGTTCAGAAGTTATCGATATTTAAAAAATCGTTAAGATAACACTCTGTGTATCGGGTTTTTGGTCATAACTTCTTAGGTCATGGTCCGATTTGAAAAAATACTTTTTTTTAAATGTTGGTATTTTTTAAAATTTGTTTGTGCGTTTTATATGAAATTCCACGACAAGTCGACGGTTTAACAAAATCGGTTTTGATTTTCCCCAATTTTTATATTTATACCTGAAGATCTTTTTGAGATTTCTTCCGATAACTCGTTCAGATGTTATCGATATTTAAAAAATCGTTAAGATATCACTCTGTGTTTTTGGTTATAACTTCTTAAGCTATTTTTCGGTAAAAAAAATATGAAAAAAATATGTTTTGAAATTTAAAGATAATTTTTTAAATTGTTTGTAATCTCCAATTTTCGCGAATTTTTTTATATTTTAAACTTCTATCAATTCTCTAACATATAAGCTTTGGATGGAAGTAAGTTTTACATTTTTTATACATTTTTTTTAATATTTTAAAAAATAAAAAAAAACTGCTGCATCCACTGTGCTTGTTGTGGCTTGAAGGCTTCGCAATAGATGTTTCACGTCAAAGAACAAAATAAAGGAGACACTTCATGAAGTATTTCTACTAAAACACCCGCCACTTCCGCTCAACCCCTTACCCCTGATAATCTCCCTACAAATATAACTATATATGAAATGCAGTAGAAATCGATGGATTTTTTTTATGTATTCGACAAACATATTCCTTGTAAAAAATCACTATAGGTACACACAATACACTTTTATGCCAATTCAACGAATTTTTTAAAATATCTTATTTATTTGTTATGCATTGAGTTTTGTTTGGTTTTGAAATGTTCCTTTCAAAGACAACCAATAAATACGATATATTAAAATAACCGTTGAATTGTCATAAAAGTGTATTGTGGGCATCAATAGTGATTTTTTACAAGGAATCTTTTTGTAGAATGTAGATTTCTACCACTTTTGATAAATAGTAATATTTGTAGGGAGATTATCGAGGCTAAGGAGATCAGCAGGAGTGGCGGGTGTTTTGGAAGAAATGCTTCCTGAAGTGTCTCCTTTATTTTCTTCTTTGACGTGGAAAATCTATTCCGAGGCCTTCAAGCCACAAGCACAGTGGCCTGCAGCAAATTTTTTTTTAAATTAAAAAATTTAAATAATTGTAGGTCCACTTCCATGCAAGGACTTTATGTTAGAAAGGATTGCTAGAAGTTTAAATTGTAAAAAATTCGCGAAAATCAGAGAGTACGAAAAATTTTAAAAATACGTTTAAATTTAACAAAAATTTTAATATTTTTTTTCTGAAAAGTTTGGAAAAATACCAACATTTCAAAAAAAAAAATCAAATCGGACGGATTAAGAAGTTGTGACCAATAACCCGATACACAGAATGATATATTAACGATTTTTTAAATATCGATATCTTTTAACTTTCTCGAAAAATTCCACAAAGCGTTTCTTTAGGTGTACTAAAAAATATAAAAAATCAAAACCGATTTTTTTCTGAAACCATTGATTTCTCTTGGAATTCCCCATACACAAAAAATGGTAGCGAGTTCCAATTGCTTGGTAGAATTGACTGCAGTTTCGATAAAAAAAACTCTCTATCATCTTCACGACTTCAGATCTCTTTATTTAACTTAAATTAGAAATTTTAGTCAAAGCAATTAAAAATATAAACAGAGTAAAATTATTGCGGTAATCATGAACATGGTTGCCGTGATTATATTATGATAATATAAATATTGTATTTATTCATTTTATTAAATAGAAAACAATATTATAATTTTTCTCTGTGTGTTTGAACTTGTTAATACATAATTCTAGAAATGTATCTCATATCTTTGTAATTAAGCGCTTGTTTCATTTTTTTTAGCATTAACGATACTAGTTAAACTCAAGTTTAGAAGATTTATTTTTAAATTCGGAACTGGTATTAATTTAATTTGTATGTTAATGTATATCCATCGAGTTTTGAGTCAATTAGTAAATGCACATCGCAAAACAAGTAATCAAAACTAGACACAGTGGCTCCGGGCTGGTCTAAGCGTTGACGGCTAAAAAATTGCAATTTGCAAAAGATAAAAAAATATATGTGTTTTTTTCATTTAGAGATAATTGTTTGCTGATGGCTTTAATTCCATGTTTTAATTAAAAACCAAGTTTTGGAAATAATTTACCAAGGAATGATTTGTCATATTATTGAACAGTAAAACGTGTTCCAAAATGCTATGAATTTTAATACGAGTTTTGCATACGACATATGAAATTATACGAAACATGAAATAAGAATATCGTCTTTCTTTATTTGTAATGCACTTCAAAATCGAAAGAGTAAATGTCTAAAATCTGGTTCAACTCTAGCTCAATTCTTGTCATTATGTCTATCCATAAAATAAGTTTAATGTAATAGTATTCCTCAATTTTACGAATCCCCAGAAGAAGTCAACAAAAAATTTACGAAACGTCGGGAAGAAATGAAATAAAAAGGAATTTTTATTTATTCCAAAAATATAAAATAATTGAAGACTGGACCAATACAACTACTATAATCTAGCTCATCTGTTTTTTAGATATATGATTTTTTAGTAGTGGACTTTTTAGTAGTCTACTAATATCCAGTATTTCGTTAATGTGAATCTGTTATTACGATTATTAACAATAATTGCACATATTTCAACGGTTGTAAAATCAATTACATACTATCTACAACAAAGGAAATAATTCCTAGAATTAATACAACGATTAGTGTGGCATTTGAAGAAATTAGCCATGTGTATATTTATAATTAAATAGTCAGTTTGAAAATATTTAGAAAACATTGTACATTTAATTAATATGTTTGCCGATTGATTTTTTCGTTTTGATATTATGCCGCACTAAATAAACTTTCGCAATGCTGTGACGTATGCTTTATATTAATGAGGTAAATAAATAACGTATACGTTCCCCAGTAATGAAGCTTGCCACTCTTACGATGTGTAAACCACTCAATTGCTGCTTTCAAAAATAAAAGTTAAAGCCCTGTGTCCATTATTGGTTCAAGTCATAGAACTGTCAAACTCATGGGTGTTGAAATTATTGCTTTTATTGCAATCAATTCGCTTTAACCCATTTGGAACGGTTTACGGAGTTTACGGCCTTGAAAGGGTTAATTGTTTTATATTATTTTTTTGAATTAAATCTAGTAATCAGCATCTCTATAACAAGCCATCGAACGAGATAATCGGGCCAAAATTATGAAGATTATTTCCAATTTTGTAAAAAATTCACTGAAAATTGCTCTAAATTCAGAAAAAACTACTTTGTATTGTAAATTTTTAAAGGAAGTCAAGTTGCCCTAACATAATTGTCCACAGTTTAATTTGCAGTGGTCAATTCCAAAAAAGTAATAAAAACGGGCACTTTTTTTAAGGGAAAATCTGATTTTTGGACGTTATTTAAACCAAAAATAGCCTCTAATTTTGCAATCGCAGAAACGAAATATTTTGCGAATATAATTACAACAAACCATATTTTCATATAGGCTTTGAAAAACGCGAACTTTTTTTCTTTCTCACAAATGAAGCCATTCTAATATATACATGTTCCAAATGTATGGTATCGAAACGCTATAGGTATGAAAACGCTATAGAAGTTGTACTTTACATCCAATCATTAAAAAAATTGGCAGAATAAATTTCCTTAATGTAGCAACGAATAATGCTAATATTCGGATATATAAATATTTCTGCCTATTTCGTATTTAAGCGCTATTAAAGCTGTATTTTTCGCTTGATCTTTTTATAAATGGCAGAAATTAGGCTTTACATAGATTGTGTATAGTTCCTTCTATTTCTTCCTTCCTTATAGTTCTTCCTTGATCTATGAAAGAAAACTGCAGATTTTATGGTTTTCTTTCCGATCTTTTAGTGTCGGGAGCAAACACGGACTGCAATATGTACAAGGTGGCGCAAAAGTAATCCTCCTATCAGAAAATGCTATAAATTTTGCGATTGGCCCCTAATGTCAGTTCTGTTTTGACATTTGTGTAGTAAACACATGCGAAATACACGTTAATAAACAATGTTACGCTACACTGCTCCAGAACGCGGAATATTGCTGACTATTTATTTGACCAAGAATCGGTCGGTGACTTTGGCACAGATTTCCTGGCCGTCCAAAGCCTACTGGTGAAACACTGCGACGTTTAGCCGCTCGCCTCGAAGAGACTGGCACAACACGAGATGCTGCCAGGCGTGGCAGACCCCGGAGTAGCCGTTCTGCAGAGAATATTGCTGCTGTAGCTGAGGATGTCATGGAAGCGCCGTCGACATCGACCAGACGACGTGCCACGCAAATGGGTATCAGTCGACGGTCTCTACAGCGAATTTTGGTACAAGATTTGAAGATGTTTCCGTACAAAGTCCAGACGGTGCAGAAGCTGTTAGCTGCTGACCGCCAGTCGCGTATAACATAACATCGAAAGGTTACTTTTGCGCCACCTGTTACGTAAAATTGACGAATTGTTTACCTTAAGAGATTGGCAAGAGACCTAGTTATTACTAATGGTTATTAGAACAAAACATTATTTTTTGAAAGCTGTACATCTAATAGAAAAGACACAATAAACCTAACTTAAACTTGAACTTTCCGATCTAGTTTAATATGATGAACATATTCAACTCCTCCTGTGTATAAGCCTGGGTGAGGAGGTGGAGCAAAAAAAGTTTGTTAACTGAAACGAAACCAAGTATTACAAATTATTATCGTAATGCCTCTTTTCGAATTGTTAGGGAGGTGTAGGGTATCATGTAGTCGACCCCGCCCGATTTTCTGTCTTTCTTTGCTGGTTAATTATGGTCAAGGTGTCAGACAACAAATCGTCCTAAGGAAAAGTTATCAGAGACAACCTTTTCATAAACTAATGTTTTCAGATACTATCTTTTTCTAAGAAATAGTTATCAGAGATCACCTATTTCTAAGGGAGTGGTATCAGATCTGTCAGAAACCATATCTTCCTAAGAAAAAGTTATCAGACAACACATTTTTCTAAGGAAAAGTTATCAGACACCATATTTTCCTGACGAAAAGATATCGGAGACTGACTTTTCCTAAGGAAATATTTTCAGAGTGGTCAAAGTTGTCAGAGACCACCTCTTCTTAAAGAAGAGTTGTCAGAGAGCAGCTTTTCATCAATTTAATTTTCATCATTTCGATATACATTGCCATGTTCCGAAACCAATTATGACCTAATCTGAGGGAATTCTGTATTACGAAAATCCCCGCCGGTAGCAACGTTAATTGATAACATTAAACGGGATTTTAGTATAAATGTGATGTATCCCAGAACAGGTGCCATGATAGAAATAAAAACTCACTACCCACCAGGGACCGGTCAAAGGATTAGTTCCGTCCCAGTTCATTTTCCCTTTGGGATATTACACTTATTCCGTAAAACGGTGTATTTGTAGATATCGGGTAGTGCGTTGATTAAATTGACATTTTTCCCCAATTTATTTCCATTTTATAAACATAGGCGTAAAACGGTGTATATGTAGATATCGGGTAGTGCGTTGATTTAATTGACATTTTTCCCTCATCTCATCTCTTCAAACAAACCTAACATGTATCGCCTTGACGTATACATATTAAAAACGTATACGCACTACAGTACATTAAAGAATACTAAAAGCCTTTTTCACAATGTCGAACGGTAACGTTCGTATGATTTGCGACCTAAAACAAGCCTTAGGACCATAAATCGAATTTAAACGTATGCGTTTTAATATGATTATTAATATGACGTATACGTCAAGGCGATACAGTTTAGGTTAATTCCATGGACATAGACGTTTTTTAACGTCTATGTCCATGGACATTCACTCCAGCTAGTGGTTCGGTCTATTGTTTCTGTTGCAATTTTCGAAACTCGCTACCATTTTTTTATTTGTTCCATTACAGTTTTGCAATAGACAGAATGTAACAGAAACCTATGGCCTTCAACCAAATAAATTTAGACTGAATAACAAAAGTACAGTCCAACAATAAACAACTACACACATACATAATTCACAAAATTTAAGTTAGTATTTCGGTAAACGAAATCATATATGTACATGGATGTACCAGTTTATCCTATACCTACTGTATATATATATTTCTCCATAAAATTAATTGATAATGTGTTTGCTTTATCGAAGAGATTAATATTTATAATCTGTCCAACATTTTCCTCCTCTTATGGCAACCTGGCTTTCAATAAAATACGATAAATTCGAAAAACTCATTTTAAACAAATATTATATTATGTAAGGTAAATATAGCTAACGATAAATCAGTGAATTTATCTAAAGAACTATTACAATTTATTAATTGAGAATTACGTACAACAAACCGTAATCACCACAAGAATGGAACAAAAAATACCATATACGAGTACAGAAAAGTTATAAATTTCACATGAAATTTTTGGTCAATTATAAAAATCATCGTTTTTTGGAGCTTGACTTTATCAAGCTAAAATCTCTTTATATAAACAATTTTATATTCTAGACGTGTCGGTGAGTTGTTATGAATCTGCAATTTTTGTGTTTTGCGTTCTTTCTCTGACGGCAATTTGGCAAATTTTTTGTCATAAGAAAAAACGTGCCTAACCTAAAGATGTTAAAGTAATTTCGTTGGACAGATTCGAATGTGAGTCTTTGTTTGTGTATTGTAATTTAATAGTTGGCAGTTTAAGGAAATTATTAACAAACACATTTCTCGCCACTGTTTGTTGTTTGTTATCAAAGTATGAAGGTTAAAGGTTACTTGATTACCCTACGATTGGAACTAACTCTAACGACGACGACCAGCTATTTTACTATAATTTCCCTTGACAATTACTATAATTTGCATAGGGTCTTGCTACCATACGAGTATAAGTGTGTGTCTGTGTGAGCGTGTTTTTTCTTCTCTGTATTTGTAATTGTTGAAATTAATAATACCATTTAATAATGTAATAACGTTCTAAAGGCACCTTTAGATTTGTGACGATAACAACAACAAAAAAGGTTATAACGACTTAATGGACGCTTTTTTTCTTTTGTTGTTGTCGTGGCTTAGGGAGTTGAAACAATTGATGTCACTTCCTAGGACTGTTTAAGATTCTGAAAATGTTAATGGCTTGGGGAGGTGTAGACTTAATGCAGACGCTCTTGAGAATTTAAATATATTTAACCGTTTTTCGTTTATTCCATTTTTTGTTTGGTTGCTAATCATAATTAAGTTTCATGCGAAAAGTGTTAAACAAAATACATATTTGTTTGTTCGATAAAAATGTATTGAAATAAAAAAGGTTTTTATCGAAATAAAAATATTTTGTTATCGAAATAAATATGTACTTTTATCGAAATAAATACGAGTATATATTTTTATTGGAATATATATATATAGTTTTATTTCGTTAAAAGAAAGAAATAGTTGAAATAAATATATGTATATACAAATATGTTTTTATCAAAATAAATATATATGTACATCGAAATAAATATATACTTTTATTGAAATAAATACGAGTACATATATTTTTATTGAAATAAATATATATTTTTACTTCGATAAACAAAAAATTGTATATAAAAAATACGTTTTTACCGAAATAAAAATTTGTTGTTATCGAAATAAATAAATATTTTTATCGAAATAAATACGAGTATATATTTTTATTGTAATAAATATATATTTTTATATTGATAAAAAAAATTTATTGAAATAAATATATATAAAAAATATGTTTTTATCGAAATAAAAAAAAATTTGTTATCGAAATAAATATATACTTTTATCGAAATAAATACGAGTATATATATTTTTTTAAATAAATATATATTTTTATTTCGATAAACCAAAAAAGTTATTGAAATAAATATATATAAAAAGTATTGTATTTTTTAAATAAATGTATATAAATGTAATGTAATAAATATACATCAAATAATAATAATATCTTTATCGGAATAGGAATATATTTTTATTGAAATAAAAATATGTTTTTATCGAAATAAATATATACATGTATCGAAATAAATATATATTTTTATCGGAGTAAAAATATATTTTAATCGAAATAAATATATATTTTTATCTGCATATTTTTTTTTTATTTCCTTAAAATATTTTTTAATTCCATAAAAAAATTTTTTATCGAAATAAATTATATTTTAGAAATAAAAATATGTAAATATAAAACAATAAATATATATTAAATAAAATATATTTTTATAAGAATAAAAATATATTTTTATAAGAATAAAAATATATTTTTATTATTAAAAGATATATTTTTATCGAAATAAATATATATTTTTATCGATATAATATACATATATGTACATTTATCGAAATACATATATATTTTTAATGAGATGAGGATATACTTTGATCGAAATATTATTTTTATCGAATTAAATATTTATTTTTATAGATATAAATCATAACAGATCAAATAACAAAAAAACTCATTTAAAACCGATTGTAATGTCTATAAGTATGTAGTTCAAATGCTCTCTTTTCCTTAATATTAAGTAAATTGTCTTTATTGTAAACACGAAATGTTACTTTAAAGATTAGGACGTTTTGCCTCAAATCTCTCAAATTAAAGCCACTTTTCTCTCTATGTATGGATACGTGTGTTTCTCACATAATTCCCGTGGGCAATGCTATAAATATCGATAACAACAATCAATGTATTTTAGTAAATAGATGTAGAATTGACAGTTCCTATAAATGTGCATTAAATTAATGGAAATTATTTATCTATTCCATTTTATTTCCTTTTTGTTCACTCTTTATGTGCGTTCAATGTAGAAGTAAGCGATCGAGAGATCGACCAATCGATTCTAATGGATTGATTAAAAATCAATAAAATGCGCTGAAAATGTCATGTAATTATTCGAATTGTTTTGCGTAATTATTTTATGTCTCTTGTCTACTTTTTGTATATATGTATTGAACAATGCGGTTGGTTTTCCGTTGCGCATGTGCAAGTGCACGCTATTAGTTTATTTACAAGACTACAAACTATAAATATTTATGCATATTACTCACAAGGATTCTTTTGAAGACAAATTATAACACATGTATACATACATATGTTATTTTTTTTCTACACAGGAGGATAACAAATACAACAGTGTACACTGATAGAAAAATTGACGAAAAATGGTCAACCGAGCATGATTGCAGTGGGAATATACTTAAAAAAAGTTTAAATTATGCTCATATCCATTGTTTGTAGTAATAACAGCCTAATTTTTCACTTTGTGTAATTTTCAAGTGTAATTTTTATTGCAATGAACTTTTTATGATTCATCGAAAAGTGTTCCACTCTTGACAGGGCAAAATGAAATGTAAAATGTCACATATTCTAAATTTATTTATCTTTGTTTATATTTATATATATATATATATATATATCAAACAGTGACTTAGATACAAATCTCTAAAAAATCATCAGTCATAACTTTGTGTATGCGTATTTGAATATTAAGTTGTAAATTGGCTTAACCTTTCAAATTACTTCCACCATATATATTTTCAAACACATATGTACATACTCCTCGTATATACAGAAATTCAATTAAAACTCAAAGCTATTATTATTAGTAATGCCTACACATACGAGTATACTCGTATTTATGTCCAGTTATTTTCCATTTTCCTATTATTGCCACTGACCCCTTTGGAATTCAGTCAATCGTTTTTACATTTTAGTTGATAAAATCATTAAACAATTTGCGAATATTATTAACAACTTTGCACTTAATCGTCTGACTAACATTGCGTTTTAATTGCAAAATGTTTTGACAATTTACTTTCTTAGAAAATGAATGACTAAATGATTTGGGGAGGGCGACAGATAGAGAGAGAGAGGTTGAATAAATTATTTATTTTTACTATTTCTAAAACTAAAACTTCTCAAACACACAAACAGAACATTGAATAATTAAAAAAGAAAATTAATGTGAATTAGTTTTCTATAAATTATTATGCATTCTTCTTTCATTGTTATTTTTCTAAATTATGATAATGTAAAAGTTGTGCTGTGTTGAGGGATGAATTAATTAGACAGTTTTCATTGATCATTTTACATTGGGAAAGTTAAACTGGCATTTTTATGAAGAAACACTGAAAAGAATTGAGGCAGCCCTTCCATATACAAACAAATACTAATATGAATTTCTAAATTACTACAATTTAGTTACTAGCATTTTTGTTTGCTGATATAACAAATATTAAAATAGATTTACCAGTTTTTATGGAACTCAGGATCCATTTGCTCGACTGTTGATTTATGAAGACGTATGCATTAAGAGATAAATATATGCATATTTTGCCTGCACATGTCTAAATAGTAGAGGTTAATTTAAAGACTATATCGCGCCTTAACCCCAAAAAGACGTAAGCGCAACCATGATTTATTTTAATGTTTTGAGGGAAATGGTTTACTTATGACAAATTACATAATCTGTCAGAATTTTATTGCTATAAAATATACCGTTATACTAAATTTCAGAGTAATACGAACGGATGAATGCATTATGTACATATACGTTTAAACAAAAAATAATAGCAAACAAAATCTTCTCCTCTAAATTTTTGCGAGTGGCGCTTACGTCTTCTTGGTGGTTAAGGCTCGATATGCTACAATTCCAGATTCATTCCAAAACAAATTCCGTCTTCATAACTTCGGTAGCAATCATGCAAATGTTTTCACATTCTGCCAAAAATGCCGAAATTGTTAACGTAATTCTTAGGTTTGCATTTCATATGGGAAAGTAGTGTTAATTTAACTGAGTCTACTGATCCCAGTACTGGTTAAACCTTAGTGTACAACCAGTTGGGTTATCTACTCCTTAGTTGACCACCAGTTGGATTATCTACTCCATAGTTGGCCACCAGTTGGGTTATTTACTCCTTATGTAGTTGACGACCAGTTGGGTTAGCTACTCCTTACTTGACGACCAGTTGGGTTACCTACTTCTTAGTTGACGACCAATTGGGTTATCTACTCTTTGGTTGCCGACCAGATGGGTTTTCTACCCCTTAGTTGACGACCAGTTGGGTTATATACTCCTTAGTTGACGTCAGTTGTGTTATCTACTATTTGGTTGCCGACCAATTGGCTTATCTACTGCTTAGTTGACGACCAGTTGGGTTATCTTTTCTCTATTTGACGACCAGTTTGGTTATCTGCTCCATAGTTGATGACCAGATGGGTTATCTACTCTTAGGTTGCCAACCAGTTGGGTTATCTACTCCTTAGTTGACGATCAGTTGATTAACTACTCCTTAGTTGACGATCAGTTGGGTTATCTATTCTTTAGTTGACAACCAGTTTGGTTATCTACTCCATAGTTAACAGCCAGGTGGGTTATCTACATCTCAGTAGTGGACCACTTGGTCCAGTTTTTGAAGTTCAATGATGAAATAGTAAACATTAAAATAGTTTCATGTCTGGCGCTGATGGTATTCTTTTAGACCAATTCTTGGGTATAAAACAAGGTGGCGATTCACCACCGCCAATAACAAAGCCATGTTAAAGTTACCGATTGTTTCCTTATAAAAGAGACAATCTGCGAATGGACTATCCCGTCCATTTTTGGCTAACTTACAAATTTCATTTTTCTTCGTTCGGTTGTTTCTGAGAAATACATCCTTTATTATTCTACCACGCCCACCAACCCATTTTTTGCATGAAGTGATTCGTATTAAGTTCACTTTCATTTAATTTCTACTCTGCTTCCAGACGACTTTTGTGGACTTTAATCTGCTGTAGTGCATTACGTGAAAACCGCTCAATATTGCAAAGAAAACTTGTGCTGAAATTACAGATACAAAATATTAATTAATTACAAAATAACTCACACAAAAAAAGTCAATAATTTATTGTTTAATAACAGAGAACATTAATGACTTCAAATTGTATTGACTTTCAATTGCAATTAATTTCTATTGCCCCTTAAGCAGTTTTGTTGCATTTAATTAATGGAATTATTTGAATTTATAATTTTCATCAAACAGAAGGGGCAATTGCAGCAGCCGCAATGGAATATGAAATATTCAATTTACCGTATTTGGGCGAATGTCTAGTGATAGAGAGAGAGAGAGAAGGATAGAGATTTTTCAATGATTTCATTCATTCATTTGTGAGTTTGTCTGTCCGCCCATTCGTCTGTCGTTCTTTGGACTGACCAGTCAGTCCGTCCAAGCGATCGTCAAGTTTTAGTTTTCTTTGAGCGATAGATGTGACATTATACAACAGTTTTTTTTGTTTGTTTGTGGCAGGGGAAATGACTCATCAGATTTTTGTAGTGGTCTGAGGGGATATTTTCTATTAAATAAATAAAAAAAATGTAGTTGCTATTTGTTTAAGTTATTACTGCTACAATCGCAAACATGTGTGTAAGGGTGTTACTTTTGAAATTATGGATTTAGTGTCGTTAGGTTTTTGGATTTTTTAATTTAAATATAGAGAATTTAAATTCAAACTTGATATGTGAGTAGTAAACCAAGATATTTAATGAGCATTTAGACAAACCAAATAATTATAAATATATAAAAAATATAAATACTTTAAAAAACATGTACCGAATGTATACTATGTATACTATATGGTCCCCACAATACGCATATACACTATAATTTTTTATAGCATTATAAGAATCTACGTAATCGATTCTATAGATGGTAAAAATTTGGTGGAATTCTACTTCCACAAAGTGGGTCAAAAGTTAATTTGAAAAAATTGTGTATATATATAACCCAACTGGTCATCTTCTTAGTAGTAGATAACCCAACTGGTCTTCTACTTAGTAGTAGATAATCCAACAAATCGTAGTAGACAACCCAACTGGTTATCTAATATGTAGTAGATAACCCAACTGGTCGTCCACTAAGGAATAGGTAAACAAACAAAACCTCAACTAAGGACTATATACCAAAACTGACCCTCAACTAAGGAGTATATAACCGAACTGACCTTCTACTAGGGAGTATAGACCCCAAGTAAGGAGTAGATAACCCATCTGACCGTCTACTAAGTAATAGATAGCACAACTGGTATTCTACCACGGAGTAGATAATCCAACTGGTCGCCTACTAAGAAAAAGATAACTCAATTTGTCGACAAATATGGCCTAGATAACGCAACTGATACTCTACTAAGTACAAGATAACCCAACTCGTCGCATACTAAGATGTAGATAAGCAAATGGTCTCTACTATGGAGTAGATAATTCCTCTTCTCGTCTTCTAATATATATTTAACTCAACTGACCGCCTAATAGATAACTCAACTATACGTCCAATAAGCAATTGACAAATGGTCCTCTACTAAGGAGAAAATAAACAATATGGCTCTCTACTAAGAAGAAAATAACAAAATGGCTCTCTACTAAGAAGAAAATAAACAAACTGGCCCTCTTCTAAAGAGCAGATAACCAAACTAAATATATATTAGGGAGTATATAACCCAACTGGTCCTCTACAAATGAGTAGATAAACCAACTGGTCGTCTACTAATTAGTATATAACTAAAATGACTGCCTACTAAGTAATAGATAATCACCAAGCTATAGATAAACCGAATGGTGCTTTACTAAGGATCAGCACAAGCCTTATACTAAGGAGAATTTAATCCAACTTGTTCTCCACCAGGGAGTATACTACTAAGGAGTAGATAACCCAACTGGTCGTCTGCTGAGGAACCCCTACCCCCTGCTAGAGACCCCTACAACATGTACTATTAGTAGATAACCCAGCGAAAGGCCTACCACGGAGTAGATAACACAACTGGATGTATACAAAGCTGTAGATAAACAAATTTAAATATTTAGATAACCCAATTTGAAAACATCAAATGTTCACTTTCAGCACGGCGAATTTGTTCGAATGTGTCAACTCCTCAGTGCGTATCAACATAAGAACAAATAATTATTTAATTTTTCGTAAAATCAAAGACGAAAGTTTTCATTATTTCAAAAGAGATTCGTCATTTTTCTTCGTAGTTTTAATGAAACTCTAAGACAATTTCATAACTTAATGTAAAATGTTTCTTAGTTGAAATGAAGATACATTATAGTATATTTGGCAGAAACATATTATTTTTGGGAAATGTACTTTCTGTAACTTATTTAATGTTTTCCCCATTTTTTATGACAACCTACACCGAAACTTCGGAAAATAAAATATTGATACAAGAAATTCATTAAAAAAAGTTTTTGGTAGGTAACTTTTTGCTCTCAAGCATATTTTATTTAATGTTTTTCTCCATATAGATATCTTCTTAAATCTCTTCGAATCAGTTTTTAACTAAAAAAATCAGCTTTCACTGTAAAAAATAAAAAAATACACAAGAGTTAACATTTGAGAAATGCAACTTGGTAAAGCGCTTTTAAAAAGTCTTCAATTCAAAGCTTATTCTTATTCAATATCAAATTACCTGTTCTTGTTTTTCGGTATAGCCTCTTATGTGGACTTTGAATATTTAGAAAACCAGTACACAGTGACGGCATCTCTCACTCGCATTCCCTCCCTTTAGCTAAACTTGAAATCAAAGAAAATCATTAACATATTCCTAAAAACAACTGCGTTTTATTTTTAAAATAAAACTTGTTTATTTTTATTTGCCAAAGAATTTTAAGTATTTATTATATATTTTTTTTATTATGCCTTTGTAAATACATTGTATTTACAGTGTATTATTATCTAACTTATGTGCGGACATTTTGTAGATGTAAGCCGGCAATACGAGTAGTATGTGCATTAACTTTTAATTTCTAAACCTCTTGTCACACGAGTTTTTTTTTATTGCACAGGCACAGTGCTTTGGAAAGGCTTTGTAGGAAAACTGAACAAATATATGTTGTTAATACAAAATTATAAAAATCAGTTCAATCCTTGGTAATGATTTGGCGCCTAAGACAAGAAAAAATTAAATAAGTACATTTTTTACTTCTTAGGTCGTATCTTGGCCATATTATATAGCAACCCTACAGGTGACCATTTCCCTTGGACTGCTCGCAAGGAAAGAAATTCGTTTCTGCGAAACAAAATTTTAGAGAACTACAATCATCGTTTGCCGGAACTGAAATTTCGTATGTTGTGACAGAAACTTATTTTGCGTAAACAATTGTTTGCTCTGACCAAAAGAAATTTCAGTCGTCGTAAACGAGAATTGTAGTTGTCTAATATTTCGTTTTTTTCTTTGCGTGTGCCTGGCTGCCTCTTGCCTAAGCCAAAGCTTGCATGTTAACAGCTTTTCAGTTCCCCGCGATATTCCCATATTATGTATAATAAAACTGTACCGCCCTCAGATGTTAGATCAATTGAATTGAAGAGCATGTTTATACCATCACTTTAGTGGATGATGGTACATATATATCATTTGTAACACATCGAAATTGTAACACAATGATGCAGTGAACTAAGACTCTAATGTATATTCAGCGGAAATCCGTTGTAGGTCATTTTAAGCCATTTAAACAATTCCGTCCGTCTGGATGGAGCGCACGATAACTCCCGAAAGAAGTTAACGATTGGTTTAAAATTTTTTGGTGGTAATATTGTTTCCAATCTCAGATTAAGTTCATAGATGGCCCATATTGATCCTCTGCTTCTAGTACCTCCCGCCACAGAGGGATAAAATGTAATATTGATTCTTTCTATACTATTTATCCGAATCTTCTGCAATTCCAAACATAGCAATGGTTCATCTTTCGCTTCCAACTTGATAAAAATGGGAGAAGCGATCCCGCCTTTTTTTGGTACCTCCCACACAAAAGGACCATTTTGTACAACAAAGTTAACTAAACCACATTGTGACTGACCCATTTAAATGTTCCACTAATTTGTTGTACGTTCTTAAAGCCGCATTTTATGCAAATTCGGCTGATTTTAGCCCTGATCTTTTCCTAGAACCTACGTTTTGATATAGCAACCATGTTAAAATTTTCCATCCGATCTGGCAGATATTTAGGAATTTAATTTAAATTTTCCCAGAAACATTTATAAGAAAAAAGGGTCATATTGACCTAACATTTGAAATAGTTCCCAGTCGATTTGACTTTTTGCATTTCTGATCGACATATTTTTCAACCGATCTTGCTGAAATTTATGATTTTATTTTGTCTAACATCATTCCTAGACTAAAAATTATTCTTATAGGTACATGTTTTGATGTAGCCCCAAAGTTATCTCCAATTTGAATTTGTTTATGTTTGTTTAACCGATTAAAAAGAATTTTGGCATTTAATTTCACTAGTACAAATCCAGAAAATATAGGGAAACTCAGTTTACGTTTTGATGCTGTCCCCATATGAAGGTCTCTTCCGATTTGATGTCTTCAAATTGTAGAGACAACATTTTAAAACGGCGAAATTAACGAATTTTTATTTCAGTTTTCTTAAAAACCATTAGTAAAAAATTATGTACGTTCCCTATGATCTGTGTACTGGAAGACACGTTCTACGAAAGATCCAGTAGAAATTTAGCACTTGATAATTTATTTGACTTTAAACCATTCCTAGAAGAAATAGGTTTTCTGGCATCCGGTTTTTTGAGATTTTATATATTATTTTGCATCAGTCTATTTTTTTATATATTCCCCTATAAAGGACCCACCGATATGAGGTCATTCTGCTCAGCTCATTGAAGTTATGCGGCATAAGTTGGAAGTTATATTTTAACTTTCTTTGAAGTTATATTTTCAATGTGCAATTTTCACAAATAGTAAAATTGTAGATAGGACCTTATCAATTTACCCATATAGATTCCCGGATATTTCCTGGTAAACTTATATTGAAGATATAACGTTAAATGCTAGGCCATACATGTTTACCTTGTTATCTTCTAATGTAAACATCGCATTGCGTTTAAGCTGAGAGTATTTTAACGTATACTACGTACATGGGTATATAGGTATTTCCACGTTTCGGAGAATTAGGGGGCGTAATATATTTATTTAAAGTTTGTAGTTAATCAAAATTTAATCATTATTTGCTTATATTCACATAAATCTATGTGTTTATACAGGGTTTTCCAATAAGAGTGATATGATTTCCTTGAAAAAAAAAACACACATATTGTTAAAGAAATTATAAAAGTTTTTTATTTAATGTGAAGTACAATCGATACAATTAAGATCTAAATAAAACGTCATTCAAATGGCCTCCACGACTTCTTCTGCAGGAACGAATTCGATGAACCCAATTTTCGAGCACTTTTTCCACTAAATCAAGTCTAAAGCTTGAAGAGAGTCTGCTTTATTTCGAAAGACCAATGACTTCAAATAACCCCACAAGAAATAGTCTAATGGTGTTAAATCACAACTTCTTGGAGGCCATTTAATATCACAATTTCTTGAAATAATCGAATCTCCAAACTTTTCTCGCAACAATTTCATTTGTTTCATTTGCTGTGTGGCACGTAGCCACAATCGGTCAATGGCAAAAAGATAGCTCTTAACGAGAGCTAAAATATTGCTCATGGGTGTCAAGGTCGTAGGTCGAACGGAAAGTGTTTTTTTTTATTTAAAAAAAAATGGACTTATCGCACGGAAAGTTACAATTGGAGAATGATTATTTTGATAATAAAACTGAATAATTTGTAAACGTTGTTCTTGCGTATATCTCTCCAAGATGAAATTGTAAACGCTACTGAATACAATGAAAAAACAAATTACAGATCATGACGTATTACAAATGGCCGAAACCTCACTTTAAAATCATATTATCGCTATTGGAAAACCCGTTATTATTTATATTAGAAACTTTTGTCCAAAGTGTTTTCGATAACTTTTCCTTCAATCTTTTTAAGAAAATAAAAAAATCGCAAAAATATTTCTTTGAATTTTTTTTTGCAAAATTAATTTGATTTTGTTGTCAAAAAACCCCTATTTTTATTTTGGATTTGTTTTTGCTGAAAAGAAAGCCTTTAAGAGCTTTTTGGTCTATTAGTTGGATGGGACTTGTTTATCTATCAAAATAAAGATAAACGTATATGGTTGATCCATATAATTTAGCATAACTCGAGAACCATATATCGTAATTGATTCTGGAAAGCTTTGAATAATTCCAAATTAAGTAGCCTCCATATTCTTCGAATAAAATTTTTTCAACACATCAGCGGTTTCAAAGATATATTACAAGATATTTTGAAAAGAAAAAAATTTTGAGAAAATTTTATTAATAATATTTTTTTATGTTATCGTAAGTCTGATCGGTCAAGAATAAAATGAGACCATTCTGAAGAAAATCTATGCATAATTTAAAAAGTTGTAGAATTTTTCGATGTTTTTAAGAGGTTTTAATTAAAAAATATTACAATTTTCTCAACGAAAAAATATTTTTCCGTAATATCTTCTAAGATATCATTGAAATCGCTGATGAAATGAAAAAAATATATTAGAAGAAGATGAATGCTACTTAATTTAATATTATGTAAAGCTTTCTTGAACCAATTGCGATAAATGGTTCTCGAGTTAAGCCAAATTATATAGTTCATCTTCTATTTTTTAGGTGTTTATCTTTATTTTGATAGCTAAACAAGTCCCATCCCACCAATAAACCACAAAGCTCTTAACGGAAATGAACTAAGCTTCTTCTGAACAAAAAAATTAAAAATATATTTTTTTGACAAAAATGTCAAAACAAGTTTTTAAATTTTTATTTTCTTAAAAAATTAAGAAAAGGTTATCGAAAGCACTTTGGTCAATTTTTCTAAATACAATAGGTAATTAGTTATATGGATGGAAAAAGGGCCATTTCACCTAAATTAAAAAATTTAACTCCCTCCAACTCGGATAGTTCTTAACCGATTTCGTTTAAAATTTTGTGTCATAACTAGTATGCAATAGGACTCAAATTGGTGCAAGGATCTTCCCGATCAGATAACATTGCTTTTAAAAATTGACTCACTTGATGAAATCCCCCATATACATATTTATTATTTAAAGTATGTTATTATACAATATTTAATCATTATTTGCTTATAACCAGATAAATCTCTGTGTTTATGTATACACAAGGGAACAAGGTATTTGTTGATTAAGAACTGAATGTTGTTTTAAATGTTATTTGGGACGCTGAATCTGAATATGCATTTGTCTTTTTCTATCAGCTTTACACCTTAACATTGCTTTTAAATTTGCCTAGTTCTATCAGAGATATCGTTGAAATCTATATTATAAAAAAAATAATAAATGTTTGTACTTTAAAACTTTATAAAAAATAAAAAGGCGACAAAAACCACAGTTTTGGTCTAATATTTCAATGATACGAACTTATATATTTCAAATGATACGAACTTTATTTGATTGAAATAGGTGAAGATCAGATTAAATCAGCGATCTCAAATTAGTAAAAATATCTATAAAGTTCCAGTCAACACAAAAAAATTCAATTTTGTTTCCTTGTGTTATTAATAAGATATACAAAAATAATGACAATATAGCATGTGGAAGTACCCATATATTTTAGCTATTCACTGATATTTATTCACAAAACTGTTGTGTATGTGTCGTTGGAAATTCTCATCTATTTGTGAGATATTTCAAGGTTCGCAGCAAATTGCACTTCGGACACCAGAGACACACACATTGGACTTTAGGGGTTTTTTCTGTCTCTTGTAGAAATGTAATAACCGTGTTTTGTTTCGGCATATGCAAATAAAACTGTGTCCGGTTGTAGAACACTGTGTCACACAGTGACACTGTAATGTCTGTTATGAAAATAAAAAAATAAAAAACTTCGCATAACTTTTGTTTTTGTTTACATATCTGACCACTTAAACTATTCACGGTACATTCATACATACACAAATTCATCGTAAGCATACTATGTAAGCTCACCTCTACAACGATAAGCCAGAGTACATATATACTTACAGTAAATGCGCACATGCGCTCTTTTAAGACTAAATCTGTGAGTGGCCAGCTAGTCATAGTTACTAACTAAAAAAAGCCAACTACGTTAAGCAGTTAGGTTAGCTTAACGCGATATGTATGTTTTGAATGTCCGTCGGTCCATCTGTCTGTAGCTATAAAAATGTCTACAAATTTCGTAAACTGGTATTAAGCGATTGCAAAACGCATTATTTGGCTGCGCTGAAGTCGAGATGTGACTGTTACTGCTGCCGCCGCTGAATTTTATTTGTTTTTCTTGTTGTCGGCGTTTTTTGTTGTTGTTTCCCAGTGCTGTGAATCTGTGTTAGTAGTTGATGCTCGCGGTGGTATCGCCAGGTCGCCTGAGATAAGTATCTTGTGTGAGGCAGGCGGCTTTGTGTTTGTCGATCGGGCGGTCGGTTGGTCGTTGCAGCATGCATGCATGCATGACTGATGCATGAAAGCATGCATGCTCCAATTTCTTGTTTTCCGTCGTCTCAGGGGAAACCCAAAGCTGAAGGGGGATGAGGTGAGAGGTGGAGATCTAACGCAAAATGCATCTATGTCAGTCACCGCTGAACAAACTCCGCCCATTCCATTTCTGTGGGCTATATTTTCGTTTTCGTTGATGATTTTTTGTTTGTGTTGTGTTGTGGTAAATTATTTAATCGGAAGTTAGGTCAAACCGTTTTCGAAGCACACAACAACAGTAAAAACGCTGAGAAACGTCGTGTGTAGACCAAAACTTAATGATGTGTAATTAACATTTGTAATTAACCAAATAACGAACGGTTGAAAAGCTGTAAAAACATTTGATACAATTTGGATTGTGATTTTTCATCATATTATATTCGTGATTGATATTTGATAGGAATTTATTTTATTTCCTATACTATTTCAAATTGAACTGAAATGCAATGCAACTGATGGGAAAAGTGAAATTTCATAGATAAAATGCCTATGCTGGACTTTTTAAAATATTTGTATTAGCCACTGTGAGAGTAGATTGGAATTTATTGCATTCTCAAATTCTTCTCTAATGACAAAATATCACAAAAACGAATGTGCTGGAGAAAACGTCGGTGATATAGATCTTGAATTACAAAGCATATTGTAAGACTATGCAACAATAGTATTTAAATAAAATTTTTTATGATTTTTTTTAAAACATTGAAGAAAAAGATGTAAATAACACCTATTTTAGTATCACGTTTATATTAATAACTATTGTTATAAATGTGATACTAATATACGTTTTATTTATGCCTTATTTAATTGCAGATCAGCCCTGAAGATGCAATTCAAAGAATTCCGAAATATCAAATGTTTGTAACGCCCTAAAATACTGGAGCTATACCCCCTAAAGTATGTCGATCGACTCTGATTTGATCTAACCATGTCTGTCCGTCTGTCTGTCCATGTAAAGTCGACCCCAAGGCATTGATCGCAATTTTACCCTACACGCTGAAAAAAAATCGCTTTTGTAGTGTATTGTTCCAAACATATTTCGCTGGAAACTTATATATGTTTAGGGTACACTGCAAATATATAATATTTGACACTCACAAATATTATATGTTTGTGAGGATGTTGTTCTAAACAAAATTATGTTTTCATCCTAATATTTTTTTATTTGGAAATAATATTTCCCAAACAATGATTAATTTATATTTAAGTATTTTGGCAATGTATCGATGCCTTAATTTAAATGAAAGTTTTAAGTGTTTTATAAATTTTATATGTTTGAAAAATTTAAATCGTATAATTTTGGGTTACGTCGAATAGCATTGATGGATTAACAATTGGACTATTTATAAAAAAAATAGTGCTGTAAAAGAAAAAGTATAAAACAAAATCGAGGAAAAAATAATATTAAAAATTGCCAAAGTCAACAAAGTTTTAACATTTTTTTAAATATAATGAATTTGGATAAATTCTTAAACAATATCTTTGTTTGTTTGTAAACACATATTTTATTTGTGACAGTAAGTTCGCAAATATATTTTGTTGTAATATGTTAATATATGCGTTCCAAACAAAATTTCTTGATTTTGAAATAAAATATATTTGTTCAAAAATATATAATATTTCAAAAAATTACGATTTTCCTCCGTGTAATCTTGATGAAATTTGATACAACGCAGGAGACGAAGCCTATTGAATTTGATAAAAATCGGTTCAGATTTCTATATAGTGCTCGTGTATATATTTACCACCGATTTCCCATTAAATCGCTATAGAAGCTGCGTTTTACATTCTAGTGTCACAATATTTGGTTGAGGTATTTTTCTTGAACCTGCAGGAGGAAAAATTGGCTTTTTTGATATGATTAAATCGAAAAAAAAATATATATTTGGAACACAAATTTTTAAATATTATATATTTCTGAGCAAACAAATTTTATTTAAAAATCAATAAAATGTATTTGGAACGCATATGTTAATATATTAGAACAAAATATATTTGCGAACTTATTTCCTCAAATAAAATATGTGTTTAAATACAAATAAAATTATTGTTTAATATATTTTATTTAAAAAATTATTTTCAAAACATTGCTGAATTTTTCGAACTTTAGATTTATTTTTTTTCCTTTTGTTTTGGAATTATACATTTCAGGTAAAAATGGCATGCATAGCATTAACTTCGGTTTTAAAGCACTTATATTTCTAACTATTCCAAGTCACCATTTGTTGTCAATCCTTCAAACAATTTATTGTTATACAAGATTTTAATTATAAAGACATTTTATGAACATTAAAAATTTCTAAAAATTAACTTCTAATTGCTGAAAACTGAAAACAATTTAAGTATTTTCATGCAAATAAATCTTTGTTTTCGAAATAATATAATCAAAATAGAAAATATTGGGATGTAAACATAGTTTTTTTTAGAACAACATCCACCCAAACATATAATATTTGTGTGTGTCAAATATTATATGTATTTTGCAGTGTACTCTAAACATATATTAATATGTTTCAAGCAGAATATGTTTGGGACAATATACTACAGAAGCGATTTTTTTTCAGCGTTTAGAACGAACACCGCCGAATTTGCAAAAAATCGGTTCAGATTTCGATATAGCTCCTATATATGTATATGTTCCTTCTGATTTGGTCTCTTAATGCAACACGGAGGAAAATCGCCATTTTTGATATGTTTGAATTGGAAAAAAATATATTTGCAAAAGCAATTCTTAAATATTATATATTTCTGAACAAATAAATTGTATTTGTTCAGAAATATATATTATATTACATCAAGATATATATGCGAACTAGTTTTCTCAAATAAAACAAATGTCTAAATACAAATACAATTATTGTTTAGGAATTTCTCAAAGTATATTTTATTAAAAAAAAAATAAATAAAAACTTTGCTGCATTTTTCGAAAATAGATTTAATTTTTCCTTGATTTTGACTTATACCTTAAAAATTATATCTTAACTTCTGTTTTAAAGCAGTCATTTTTAATTTATAAATATTCCATGTGCTTCAAACAATTTATTGTTTTTTTTTTAATATTAAACATTTCTAAAAAATAACTTTATATTGCTGAAAAACTTAAAGAATTAAGGTATCGATATATTTTCTGATACGCAAATAAAATGTTGTTTAATAAATAATAGTTTTTTAACCAAATATAAACAAAATAACTGTACAGCCCCAGTATATATGTATGTATATACGATTTTGAATCTAAACTCTCCAAATACAAATTTTTGGACAGATCAATATCATTAGGCAAACAACAATGATAAATCTTGATAATATTTCTTCTTATTCTGGTCTAATAGGGTGATGTAATTTAATATTATCTTTAAACGTAATATTGTCTTAAATAATGATAATTATTCGATAACAAAATTTATGAAAATAGCTAGATAGCTTACAGCAGTATCGTGTGGTAATAACTATTTGATATAGATAAATATTTAAGCAGCATTTTAAATTAAATAACAACCATTTATTCGACCATATGTCATAAAACTGGTTTTAAAATATAATAAAAAACTTGCCTGTTTTTTTGGAAAACGTTCTCATCATTAATTTTGTATTCAATATTTAAATGAAATCTGTAATTGAGTCCCCAAAAATATGTTAAAAATTTCTTTCACATTTGCTTTTTTTGAAGTTCAATCATTAGCCCTGTGATTCATTCATTCACAAATGAGTCATTGACCTCATATTGCGATGGCCTCCACATATTTCGAATATTTTTATGATACTCCACCCATCTTCTCGAACGCAGGTAAATGAAAGGCAAAGAAAAAAATTAATATGCACTCATGTCGTTTGAAGTATGTATGTGTTAATTTGTAATATGTCCTCGTGTTTATTATCCGCACGTGTATATGGTATACTCTTACATTTCCATGATAATCTTTCACAAAAAGTCCTTCGATTGTGAAATTTTATTTTTTAATTAAGTTAACAAATGTATTTCCCGGGTGGACTTGTTTCACATGGCCTTAAAGCCTCACAAAAACATAAAAAACATATAATCGTTTCCACGCTCAATCACACTCCCACCCACTCACAGTTATACATATTGAGCATATTTAACACATGTAAACATGTGCATGCAGCAGGCATGCCATCACAATCTCGTATTTTTATACACCTTTTCTTCTTCTTTTTCATGTGCAAATTCTTGTCTTTCCATTCTTTTTCGCTTTTATTTTCATTATTACATTTTGGACTCGGACTCGGGCTGGGAAACGACACACTCGCGTGTTTGTGCCCATTGCCTACCTCAATATGTCTGTAATTGACTCTGCGATGGCAACTCTCTTCTCTGTATGAGTTATGAGAGTCCCCAATCCCAATGTATGTCAGTGCTTGCGTCTGTGGGTATGTGTGTGATTGTCAATGTGCATAGGTGTGTTACATTGAGGCGAATGAGGTTTCTTGCATTTCTTGTGGATTTTCCGATGACATAATTCCCCAAATTGCATACATATGTATGTTTGAATGACTATGTTGCTCTTGCTGCTGTTCAGCCGATCTGCAATTCTGCAGCTACTGTTAATATGTTGTTGTCGTTCCATAATAAATGTATGTAAGCATGTATGTATGTATGTATGTGAATAACAAGTCTGGGAAAAACGAATGAAAAAAGCACAACGTCAACATTATCGAATTTCGTATATCGATTGAGTGACTGTGTCGTTGGTTGACTTACTAACCAAATGTATGAATGAATGAATAACAGATTCGCAGAAAAACAAGTGAATGGTTTGTACGCTGAAATTTATGCTGAGTTATAAATATATACAGTATTTCAAGAAAGTGTTTTTGCATCGCAAAAAAATGTACCTTCTGATACACTTCTTTTGGACGAACTACTTTTTGTATTATTTATAAAAATGTTTTCGTTCGATATTTGTAAAAAATTAATTTTATTTATTTGCGCTGACATGTCAAATCGGGGATTATATGAGAGCAATAGCAATACTATTTTTTCGCAGTTTCGGTGCAGATTATCTTTAAAAAACGGGGAAATATTTGAATAAGATACAGAACTTTTTTCCGACTTATAGAAAAAAAATAATTTTCCCAAAAATAATATGTTTCAAGCAAATATACTACAGAAGAGATTTTTTCTTAGGGTCCCTGTAGATATTTTTAGTCATCCTCTAGATCCCAATTTTTAAGGGATTCGGATTAGTGAGGAAAAGATATAAGCTGGCCGACTCCAAAAAAAAGCAGCAGATTGCTTCAAAAAATCTAGTTACACTCTACCCCTTTCAGTTACAAATCGCTACCTGCACTGTTAAGAAAAATCTCACTCTGAGTCCCTGATTTGAATTATTTACGCTATAAAATAAATATTTATAAACAGTGGTACCAGATATTACACCGTCAGACCCGTCTGACTTTAACCTTTCTAGACTACATTTATTTTTTTTAACATTTTGTTGTCGCTGTAAGAAGCGACAATAACAACAAATCGTGTGCCTTCCCCGCAAATTGCAGGGACACACAAAAAAAACAAGAAGTGTGGGGATGTATTAAGGTTGAGAAATACTGTCTGCAATGTTTTGGAGATATGGGACTTAGAAGCCAGTTCTCAATTATTTCATATTGAGCTGCTCTCATATTGTGCCAATTATTGACAGGGTATTTTGTCCAAGGTGCCGATGAGGTTGCTTGGTAGCTTCCGAAACGATATCGTCCACCAACCAGTGACCACCCTTAATACATTTCACACATTTCTTATTCTTCTTATTTAAAGAAGGTTTGTTCTTCTGTTTAACAGAAAACAAAAACAACGATCTCGAACTCAATAGTCAAAAACAAAACTATGAAAAGTCACAACAGATCGAATAACAAAAAACAAAAACAATGATTTAACAATATGATTGCATTTTTTTTTCATTATCCCTAACGGATATTGTCTGGAAGAACAATCTTCACCCGGCATACCAGTACAATGTAAGAAATACAATGGTGTAATTGTTTTCTTTGATTATGTTTTTGCACAATTTTTCAATTCACATTGATTCCAATGAAATAACTTATATGTAATGTGTTTCTTGTAATCACTTCTCTCTTCGTTGAGGCAGGTCGTAAATGAAAATGAATCTCTTGGATAAAACGGGCGTGCACATTGGGCTTGAACGAAATCAAAAACAAACGAAAAATTGCTAATGCCATAGAATTAGGCAAAAGAAAAGTTAAATAGTGTTTTTATGTTGCCCACATCATTCATACGTCGATGTACAATGCATTGTTCAAATATATTTTTTTTTAATCTGAAGTTTCGACATATTTTGAATGAAAGATAAAACACAAAATTTGCGGCGAAATAAAAAAATTAATTTGTATATTTGTCTAAAATCTAAAAAACGAATTTTGAATATATGTACATTTTACATCTTCGAACGAAATAAGGAGATATTTTTCACTGTGACACAATACATGCATTAAAAGTCCTAGAAATGGCTACGAATATCTTGATATTTGCCACAAAACTGATTCTCATAAAGACGAAAAGTGGGCCACAAGTCTAGCATTGGCAAACTGATCTTGACAATTGCTGTTGACAAACCTTTTTGGGAAAAATCCCGCCCATTGTGCGAGGTGACGGCCGCCGCATTAATGAGAAAACCTGTTGCAGATTGCAACAGTGTTTGTGGCATGCTGTAATTTTTACTCACTTCTTTAGACTTTTTTCTTTGGCATGCATAGTTGGTTAACTCGTTGCAACTCGTATTACCACTTCTTTTGCGGTGCTGTAAATGCGCATGCGCGCCATTGAGTGTGTGTGCGTGTGTATGTAATTGAATGGAGTCATAAGTTGCATGTTGCAGCTGCCCGAATGCGCAGTGCGGCAGTAATCGAAAGCAACTGCATCAGCTGCTTGCTGGCTGGTCGGAACAGCAACAGCGTCGACAACAACCTGTTGTTGGTCGAGCTGTCGGTCGGTTGGTTGTATTATTCACTATTCATGTATTCATGAGGATGATTACAACATCGGGGATGTGTTGTGTGCATTTAAACAATGTTATAAGAACTATTATTATAATTTTTTTTTTTTATTTTACTTGGTATTTTCTTTATGCTTTGCATGTTGATTTTGCTGCATTTTTTTCGCTTGAGCTTTAAATTTTGTTTTTGTCTGTCTGTCTCAACAAGAAAATTATTGTTTTATTGAAATTGGCAAGTAATGCTATTATTAGTATTGTTATTGTTTATTTTATTAACATTATTGTATTGTTGTTTTGAAATTTATTTATCGTTTATTTTATAAATTCACTTCAAAAGGCAATTAGAGTTATTGATTCAAGTAGAGGATCGATAGATAATTTGAAAAATGTGTACTCGAATGTATTTCGAACCCACTCCAAATTGTGGCCTAGAGTAATGAGGTTTTATGGATATTTTTTGGTAAAATCCCGATGAAAAAAATATTTTTATTTGTATACCCATCCACCATGAATCACTTTCTGAGTCTCTTTAGCAATGTCCGTCCGTCTGTCTTTATGTCTGATCTTTTCGGAAAATTGCAGATAGTGGATCTAGAACAATGCACAATGCAAAATATTATAAAATTATTTTGGTTCAAGTTTTCATATATCTCATGCTAAGTTCGAAAATAGGCCCTATTGGTTCACTTCTGCTTGTACCACCCCAACAAAGGTTTACAAATTAGTGGAATATTTATTAACTAATAATTTCTATACAACTTTTGTGTCCGAGACCTAAAATCTGTTTATATATCATTTGCTACGAGCCAAAAGTGTAACACATAGAATAAGTGAGCCAGGACCCCAAGTATTTTTTGGCGGAAATTCGATTTGGGTCATTATAGGTAATTTGGGTAATGTCCGTCCGTCCGCCCGTCTGTCTGCTGGCTGGTGCGCACGATAACTCTCGAAAGGATTATCCGATAGACTTCAAATTTGGTATGCGGTAATATTTTTCTCAATCTCCGGCAAAGTTCGAAGATGGGCCATATTGGTCCACTCCTTCTAGTACCTCCTCCACAAAAGGTTAACATTTAGTGAAGTATTGATTATTTAATAACTTCTAAACTACTCACTCGAATCTTCTGAAATTCCACACATAGTATTTGTTTAGTAGTCGTAATAAATATGTACTGTTATTAAAGATATTTGTGTGGGAGGTACCAAAAGGGGCGGGCCAATAACGCCCATTTTTCTCTGGACTCTAGGTACTATAAAAGCATTACACTGTACAAAATTTCAAGTATTTTTATGTACTGGTATTAAAGTTATATGCTGGTAGTTTTTGGTACAAAATTACATTACACTGTAAAAAGTCAAGTCTTTTTATGTACTGGTAATGATGTTATAAGCTATTAACTTTTGTTTCAAAATTGTCCATTTGTGTGGGAGGTACTAAAAGGGGGTTGCAACTTCTCCCATTTTTCTCGAGGTGATAGTGACTAATAAAGTAATACTATGTTTAGAATTTCAGAGGATTCAAATAAGTAGTATAGAATTTATTAACTAATCAATATTTCACTAAATGTTAACCCTTATGGGAGAGGTACTAGAAGGAGTGGACCAATATGGTCCATCTTCGAACTTAGTCCGAGATAGACGAAAATATTACTACATACCAAATTGTATGTCAATCGGTTACTCCTTTCGAGAGTTATCGTGCGCACCAGCCAGCAGACAGACAGACAGACAGACGGACTGACGGACATTGCTCATTCGACTTAAAATTACCCAAAACGGATATCCGCCATACATACTTAGGGTCTTAGGTCACTCCTTCGATGTGTTACACTTTTGGTTCGTAGCAAATGATATATACCCTCCTCTCTAAGGTGAGGGGATAAAAAACCTTTTGAAAAGGTTTTCTGCATTTTATTCTAAATACTGAACTTTCTTACTTTTTTTTGTATAGATTGAGGCATACTATTTTATGAAAGCAGAAAAAAATTGTATGGTAAAGTTTTTTTTATTTTTTTTTTCTAAAATTCCAATTTCCATTGAAGTTCCTTTGCGTTATGTGCACATAAGCGAAATGTTGGTTCTGATCATAACATGATACAGTAAAAACAATCGATCGTATGAAATTAGTAATAAAATGTATCGCTGCGGTTTTGTATAACATTTAGGTACAGACGGAATAATACGAGCTTTCTTCACTCTAAATTGCTCTCACATAGTTGTTAGCAGCAGTTGCAAAATTTTTGAATTTCTTCCAACGTGAAATCGTGCACTTAAACGAAATAAACAAAATATTTTCTAATAAATGCGAACCAACGTGCAAAATATTTCCCTGTTACCCAAAAAAAGTAATTTAAGTGCAATGCAGCTAAACGAATTATTATTAAAATAAATTACAAATATTATTTTACACATTTTTTTGCAAAACTGCTTTCCATTGATATACACTTGCCTTGAATTTTAATACATTAAATATCTGAAAAGTGTACGGCAGAAATCAATGCAACACTTTTATTAAAGACTCTACCACAAAGATAAGTCAAGCTAAGAATAACATTTTCTTTTCTATATTACAAAAACAATTACAATAATTTAAAAATAAGATTCTGCATATATTTTTAATACAGGGTGTTTTTTAAACGTGTGGTTTTCAAGAAGAAATAAAACGCATATAATTTCACGTTTGTCCAAGAATTGAGCTTTATTGTAAAGTTAAGGGCAAGCGGCCGCCGCGTCTGGCTCGAATTAATTCCAGGCAAGAGGCCCAATTGTCGACCAATCTTTCGTTTGGGGCTGTATGTTAGAAATAACGCGCCAAAAATTTTCTTTCAAGGCGTCAATTGGTGTAGGGCTTATCTGCGTAGACAAGCGACTTTACATAACCCCACAAAAAATAGTCCAGCGGTGTTAAATCGCACGATCTTGGAGGCAGCGCCACAGGCCCACGACGCGAGATAATGCGCTCAGTGAAAGTTTCCTTCAATAAATTGATTGTTTCGTTGGCTGTATGACATGTAGCGCCGTCTTGTTGGAACCAAAGGTGGTCCACATCAACATCCTCCAATTCAAGGCACGAAAAAAGTCATTAATCATGGCTCCATAGCGTTGCCCATTGACTGTAACATTATGGCCGGCTTCATTTTTTTAGAAATATGGACCAATGATTCCCTCTGCCCATAGAGCAGACCAAACAGTGACTTTTTGTGGATGTGGATTATCATTACTCTAAATGCGACAATTTTGTTTATTAATGTACTCATTCATCCAAAAGTGAGCTTCATCGCTAAACAAAATGTTCATGTTTTCAGGCGCGATGCGTCGCGCGAACCGAACCATTATTTTGGCAATAAATTTGCACGACTTGTAAACGTTGTTCCGGAGTAAGTCTATTTATTATGAAATGGCAAACCAAACTGAGAATAAACAAGTGACAGCTGTCAAAAATACCAACTCCGAAAAAAGTATTGCCAGATTGAAAAACACACGTCAGAAAAAGCACCTTGTATAACATTTTTATTAATATGTAATTTGGTAATACTAAATACCCCAAAGAGTAACACAAAAATGCCTAAAGTATAATTATAATACGGCAACAATAATATACTCGTATGTTATAGTGAGCTTTCAACATTCTTTGAACCTGAAATATCAATAAAAGGTTGTGGTATGTTATTAGTTCCTATAATTTGTATACTTGTAAATAAGTCACTTAAGTTTGTCCACTTTAGTGCAAAAATAGAACTCAATAAATATTGTATTAAATTATTTTAACTAATGAGAAATCTATGAACATTTTATTATCTTTAATGTGCACTTGTGAAAGGATACTTGAGAATTTATATAGATAAGACACTATATGATGACTTCCACTTAGGGGGTTTTAATAATATGTATTATAACAACATTTGTCAGTGCTTTTGTGAATATAGGAAAAAGTGGTTGCACTTTTGGAATATCCAATAAATTCGTTGGTTAGCGGTAAAAGGAACAAGCAGGAACATTTTTACAATGGACATTGAGTGGGTACAAATTTGTTAGTGTGTATTTTTTGATATGTGTTGTTGTCCCCAAAGAATACCTTAAAAAATGTGAAATTTTACACAATTGAATGGGTGTCAAAAATTGGCATGTGGTTGTTGCAAATCAGCATTTTTATTTTTTATATGAAATAAATCTTAAAAATTTTTCCAGACTGAAAAAAGTTTGCTAATATTTACGACAATCAAATTTTTTTTTGGTGCCAAAGACAATAAAGCCTTGATGGTGATTTCGATTTGGATGTTGCCCCGTCGACGTGAAATTTTGAAAAATATTTGCACTTTCAGGGTGGAACTGATGTAGTCCCTCGAATTAAACTTAGCTTCTACTTCAAAATTCCAAAATTTGGCATAGAAGTCCAAATTATTGGGAAAAGGGCAACGAAAATGTTGCACTTTTTTTTGCAGAAAAGAAAACGCCATAAGATAAGGACGTTCTATAATTAAACTAATTAACTTAAATTTAATTAATTAAATTGAACTAATTAATTTATTTTAAATTTAATTTATTGTCTTCAATGTCTTTGCAGTTTTTTCAGTGTAAGATTTTTATTTTAACCGTAATAATTAGGTTTAATATTCTACACTTTAAAACAAAGATGCAAATTATAAACTGATTTTAAAAATTGAACTAAAATAATTACATTTTTAAATCTTTTTATTCGCTATCATTTTTTGTTTAAAATTTAAATGGATTATTTCCCCCCAAAAATATCAAATCAAATCTGATATGTAATAAAAACAAAGATACTAGGCCACAATTTGACCGCATTGTTTTGTTGCCATAACCACTACAATAAGGTGACCCAACTTTCAAAATTGCAATCTAGTTAAATATACTTCCTCTCACCACATTGACCCCCCACTACCCCTACCCGTCTCACAAATAAAACCCCCCACATAGTAATTCTTAAAACAATCCAAAACACTTATTATTTTAATTCGATTTCAACGGCGGCTACACTGCGAGTGAATGTGTTAAACAATTTTGTAATAAAAAAAAACAAAAATTGCAAAAAAGAAATATATATATTTTTTTCATTTACAACCAAAATCCAACTCTATTATGCGCTTAAAGAGTCCCGTCCACACCGAATGGACGGACAAATCTATGGAAAATAAACAAAAGTGTTAAAGCCTCAGGCAAAGCTTGTTCGTTTCTTTGCCGGACTAGTAAGCTTTTTTGGTGGGGTCGTCATTAGAAGAAGAAAAAACATGCGGCAGCAACAACAACAACAACGATATAAAGAAAATTTGTTACAAAGAAACTAATACGAAATTGCTTATTTTTGTTTGTTTCCATTGACCAATTTACCACCGAAGAGAGTAACAGAGAGCGAAACGAAGAGTGAGTTTAACAAATGCCAATGAAATATCGTTCCAAAATGCAGTTAACAGAGTGCAATACTACCGCTTATTGCCCATAAAACCATGCAACAACATTGCAGTGGCAGAAAATTAGCAATTCGTTCAAGATATTGTGGTCAAGAAGGAAAGGGTGTAACTGGTGGGCGTGACAGTAATTTTTTTTGCAGCAATGTATATAAAACGCAATGAACGATGGAAAAGTGTTCTAAAATACAAAATATGAATTAGAAAAAGAAACTTTTTGATGATTGCTACAAAAGTTATGGGAACTTATTTTCGTATAAATTTGTTTGTTTTTGGGAGTACCAGAAGTCTACAAAAATACACCCATTTTGAGCCCGAAACAAAAGATTTTTCTGTATTTTTTACCATTGAAATATTTTGTATGTCTTGTCATCACAAATCGAAAGTAATTCGCGAATGATTATATTTGCAAAAGTCAATCCCACAATTCCCAAAATAATTTGAAATCTCCAAAAAAAATTGATTATTAGGATTCTCCCCTATATTCACTATATAAGAAAATGGGCTCCAAATTTCGTTTGCAGTTAAACTTTTCTCCACACATATAAAAATTCTAAAGGTTTTAATATTCTATCTTCGCGATTAGAGAAAATGTTGATTACTTTAGAAATTTGTGTAAAAAATGGTGTAAATTGCAAAATATACCAATGGATATTTTTGACCGTTTCTTCCTCTGAGAACACTCTCAAGAATGTTTCCTAGCAGATGAATGAATAATATATACTTTTTTAAATAACTTATTCTATAACTCCAAAAAAAATAAATATATTCCCAATTTAAGTTCAAATGCAATTTTTTCTCTCTTGAAAAATCTTTGGCTTGCCATTTGAACCACACCCTTTCACTCCTATTTTTTGTTAATAGCACATGGTTTAATAAATTAAAGCTTAGCAATATCCAGCCGATCTATTGTAATCGAGTGGAAACGATTTGGAAATGTTAAAATGTATTCGTTTGTTGAATTTCGAAAAAAAATTGAAGAATTTTAAGCGTATCGCAGAAATGTGTGAAATATGTATTTTCGATTATATACATGTATGTTTGCATGTACATATGTATGTATATGATTACATGCTAACTTGCATATATGAGTATTTCCCTCAATTTAATATTGTTAGATATATTGGCAATTATGAATGTATATATGTATATGTATGTGTATAATAACCGTTGAAAATTGCCATAATGTTGATGGTTGGTAAACATGTGAAATGATTTTTCTGGTTAACCCAAAAATTGCCAACACACAATTTTAATGGCTAACAAACAATTCTACGAACTGGTAAAAGTAAACTATTTATCGAAGTGATGACAAATTTATTTGGAAATATGTAATAGTAATTTGCATTGTAAATAAGTAATAAAATTTAATACTTTTTAGTCAGGAAGGTGATTCATGAAATACAAATAATTATAGATTTTCATAAAAATATGCCAATTATTTAAATTTAACTTGAAAAATATTTTTTTCCACATAAAATCTGGTAATTGACATATATATTAACATTTAGAATTTGGCTTGGATGACCAACAGACGGAACGGAAATTTTCAAAATTGTTCGGGAGAGCAGATTTTTTGTTTTTGAGACAATGTTGCTTCAGTTTGCTTTTCTTTTTACGTACAAAACTTCCTATACTTAAATAATAAAATTCAATAAACAGCAATATACTGACCTCGAGCTCAATTAAAAAAAAAACAATTAAAAATTTAATAAATACAAAGGTCGAATATAAAAACAACAAAAATATTCAAATCCAAAATTAATTCAAAAATCAAAAACTTTAAAAGTTTTTGAATTACAAATTTGGTTTTTAAAATTATAAATATTCCATTTCCAATTCTTTTTAAATTTCACAACACAAAAATCAATTTTGGTTAAAAAAAAACATAAAAAATAATATTTCAAATTCAACTATTTTAGATTTTTGTTAATATTAAAATATTTGTTATTTATAAAATTCTACAAATTCAAAATTTTTTAATTAAAATTAATTTTTTAAAATTTTAAAAGGACATTTTAATTTGATTTTTTTTAAATTTCAAGGAAATTTTTGAATTATAAAGTTAAATTGCAACTGGCATATTTTGAACTTCAATATTTCCCATTACAGAAACAAATAAATTTCAAATGTTTTTATTTTCGAAAATATGTCAATATTCAGACATTAAATTTTGGGTAAATATTTTAATTATATTTTCATGGGCTAAAATCGCCATTTTATTTGGAAACAAAATTTTCAAATTTTATATATTTGTGAAAAAATACATTTTAATTGAAGGTCAAAAAAATGTGTTTAGAACTCATATATTAAAACAAAATATATTTGCGAACTGACTTTCACAAATAAAACATTTTTTAAATATAAACAAAGCTATTGTTTAAGAAGTTTTTCAATTATATTTTATTTAAAAAATAATAGAAAAATATTAGGTTGTTAGAACAATATCCTCCCAATAATATAATGTTTGTGTGTTCCAACCGGCAGAATATGTTTGGGACAATATACTAAAGAACCAATTTTTTTCAGCGTGTTCTTGAAATTTTGACAAAATAATTTAACCTACAATAAAATATACACGGGCCAAAATCGCCTTTTTGATATGTTTGAATCGAAAGTAAATATATTTGGAACACAAATTTTTAAATGTTTTATATTTCTGAGTAAATAAAATTTTATTTTAAAATCAATAAAATTTACTTGGTACGCATATATAAATATATTACAACAAAATATATTTGCAAACTAATTTTCTCAAATAAAATATGCATTTATATACAAATAAAATTATTGTTTAGGAATATCTTCAAATATATTTAATTTAAAAAAGATTTTCAAAACTTTGGTGCATTTTTCTAATTTCATTTCTAATTTTTCCTTCGTTTCGAATTATTTCTCCCGGTCAAAAATACCATTAGCAGAATTACAGACTGTTTTAAGGGACTCATTTTAAATTTCTGAGTATTGCATGTCAGCATTTTTTTCAATCCTTCGGGTATATTAATGTTATCAAAAATTATACGATTTCAATTCAATTTCTAAAAAATTATCATTAAATTACTGAAAAACTTAACACATTTAAGGTTCGATATTTTCGGAATACTTAAATTTAAATACATTTTTGTTTCGGAATTAAAAATCCCAAATAAAAGGTATTAGGGTGGAAACAAGGATTTGCTTAGAACAACATCTTCCCAAATATATAATTTTTGTGTGTACCAAATATTATATATTTAGAGTGTATCATAAGCATATATATGTTTCAAGCCGAATATGTTTGGGGCAATATTCTACAGAAGCGATTTTTTCAGCGTGTAAGATTTCAGAACGTTTTTTAAAAGGAATTTTAATATTTTTACAACAATTTTGCAAAAAGAATATTTGCAAAAAAATCTCGTATTAAAATATCTTAAAGTTAAAAAATGTCATAAGCAATATATACTTTGTCTTACAGCACCAATTTTTATTTATTAAAAAAGTTTTTGTTATTCACAAAAAATATTTATTTTATATATTCCAAAATCATCGCCGAAGATTGTACGATTTAATCGAATTCTTCAAAAATACAAAATTTATAAACAAAAATAATTTTGAATTTCTTGAAAAATACGTTGTCGAAATACTTAAATACTAATTTATTTTATTTCACGAAAATATTAGTTCCAACTAAAAAAATATTAGAAGGCAAACATAGTTTTGTTTAGAACAACAAACATATAATATTTTTATGTGTCAAATATTACATGTTTGAAGGGTACCCTAAACATTACATATTTCAAGCCGAATATGTTTAACACAATATATTGTATACTAATTTTTAATTCTATAATAATTTTTGGGAATTATTTCAAGTAAAAAATTAAATGTTCAAATTAGAAAAATTAATTGCATCTATTAATATATTGACTAAATTATTATTTTAAATAATTCAATCAAATCTTTAAACCATTTTCAATTGAAAATTAAATTAATTGAATCGAAATTAAATTAATTCAATCAATTATATTCGTAATTAAGTCAAGTACATACACGCTGAAAAAAATCGCTTATATTGTTCTAAACATATTCTGCTGGAAACGTACATATGTTAGGGTACACTCCAAATATATAATATTTGACACTCACAAATATAATATGTTTGTGAGGAAGTTGTTCTAAACAAAATTATGTTTTCATCCTAGTATTTTTTTGGAAATAATATTTCCAAAACAATGATTAATTTGTATTAAAGTATTTTGGCAATGTATTGATGCCTTAATTTAAAGGAAAGTTTTCAGTTTTTTTTAGAAATTTAAGGTTTAATTTTTTAAAAATTGTATATGTTTGAAAAATTATATTAAAATGTAAATCGTATAATCTTGGGTAACGACAAATTGCATTGATGGATTGACAATTGGACTATTTATAAATTAAAAATTACAAATTAAAACAAAAGAAAATGCTGCTCACGACTTTTTTACCTGTAAAGTATAACACAAAATCTAGGAAAAAATAAAATTAAAAATTGCCAAAGTCAACAAAGTCTTAAAATTGTTTTAAATATAATGTATTTGGATAGATTCTTAAACAATATCTTTGTTTGATTGTAAACACATATTTTATTTGTGACAGTAAGTTCGCAAATATATTTTGTTGTAATATATTGATATATGCGTTCCAATCAAAATTTCTTGATTTTCAAATAAAATATATTTGTTCAAAAATATATAATATTTAAAAAATTTGGTTCCAAGTATATTTTCCTTGAATTCAAACATATCAAAAATGGCGATTTTCCTCCGTGTACATTAATAATTTATTAACTGTTTCAATTAATTTTTAATTGAAGAAGTGCAAATTTTTTAATCATAGAAATTAATTGAATCAATTAAGATATTGATTGACAGAGTTAATGTTTTAAATATTTCAATTAAATTTTAAATTGAAAATTTAACAATTTCTAATCTTTTTTAATTTTATTGTTATTATTATTATTAATATTAGGCAGACGATTTACTTAATTTATTAATTGAAGGCTCATAAAGTTTTCAATCATAAAGGAAAAAAATATCCATTCGAAAGGAAGAGTTCTGCTCGAAATAGCTGAACGATTTAAACAGAAAAATCTAATAAAATAAAATTAAGTCGATCATTAACAATAAAAAACTTCTAAAAAAAACATAAAAATTATTGATTAAAATAAAGTTTTAATAGATTCAATCAAAATTTTAATTGTAACAATTTTCATTTATGTTCAATTAATTAATTCCATTTTATTATTATTCATATTCATATTTCTTAATTGACTCAATAATTAAAATAGCTAAATCAATGATTTTATATGTTTCCTTTTTAAGATAACTAAAAATTTACGAATATATGGTTAAAATAAAATAAAATTCTATTTCGAGTATTGCAACAAATTTATTTATTTTACCCATAAAAGAAAACATCTAATATACATATGATCTGTCCAAAAAAACTTTACATTTAAATAAATTATAATTTTAATTGAATTAATCGTTTAATTGTCAATAAATAAATAAAGTTGTATTAAGTAAAATCCCAAAAATTCGAGCTATGATCACTTAATGTGGAAATCACACGATGGAATTGTTACAAAACGCTATGGTTGGATACATTGAAAGGAAAATTGTGCTGTGTCTGAAAACTTCGATAGAAAAATTACCCAATGGCTAAATTCATTATTTTCCCCTCAATTGTTATTTACATATTTCTTTATTTCATTTTTTCACAACCAATTCAAAAAATCGAAACTGAAACCCCGTTTATTGTGCTCAGAAATACATAAAGCGCAAAAATAGTGAAGCCAAGAACAACGAACTCTTGGTAACGTAATCGTCAACGAAACGTTTTTGAAGACGGTGATGATGGTGATGATGACGGACAGACAAGAAGTACTCGTCTTACTACTACTCACTACTCATGAGTACTCGCATTTCGCATATTCGCCTCGGACAGGTCACTGTGATGGGGCAGAGTTAAAGAAAATGTCTTTATGCCAAGGTCATTAAATCAACTCATACCTGTGTCGAGTGTATTGCGAGTAACACATGTGCTGCGCTTCACATAACGACGCCGGAGCTGTTTTGTTTTTAATAATTTAATTGGCGCTTCGTTTAAATTATTTAAATGCTCGTTTAAGGCTGTTCAACAAAAAAAAGTTAGGCTTTAAATGCGTTTTTATTATCTACGCATTACAATTAAATCGACATTTATTGTGTTTTTAACAAAAGGCTTCTCTATCTCTCTTTCGGCACATACTCGTATGTGTAATTCATCAGATATATGACTCTGTTTACCAAAAAACAACCTCCAGAAGATGTACTCAATTATAAATCACCATGACTAAGCTGAAACTGATCTACTAGATAAAGTGGAGCTTTTATGGAATATTTAAAATGCAAAATGTGTAACAATAATATGGCTTTTTTCCACGTCATAAAGAAGTTTATAGTTTATTATTGTTGCCAATCTAAAACCGGAAATGACCTATTCGGTTATTTTATATATGGGAGATTTCATATAAACTGAGTCAATTTTTAAAAGCGATGTCTTCTGATCGGCATGAAAGTGGCATAGCCTTTTCTTCAATTTTTTTAAGAAAAAAAAAACAACAAAAAATATTTTTTGAGGATTTAAAACTTGTTTTGACATTTTTGTAAAAATCCATATGTATTTTAATTTTTGTTTTTTTTTTTGCTCAAAAGAAAGCTTAGGTCATTTCCTTTAAGAGCTTTGTGGTGTATTAGTGCGGTCCCATCGCATGCTTATCTATCAAAATAAAGAGGAAAATATATTTTAGCGTAACTGGAGAACCATTTGTCGCAATTGGTTAGATATATGGAAAGCTTTAAATAATCCAAAATTAAGTAGCATTCATCTTTTTCTAATATAATTTCTTCATCCCATCAGCGGTTTCAATGTTATCTTTTTAATAACAATTTTAATAATTTCTTTATTAAATCGAATGATGTTGAGTCATATTGGTCCCCTCTTTCTGGTACCTACCCCACAACGGGTTAAAATGTAGTGAACTTTTGAATCTATAATATCTTCTATACGAATCTACTGTTGTTCATCATATCGATACCTCCATTCTAAAAGCTAAGTCGACTTAGCATGTTTTTAGGGAGATTTCATTTGTATCTTCTAAATATTCCAAATTATATTCAGTCATAATTTGGTGTTTATCCGTCAACCCAATCAAAAGTTATTCACAAAACAGTACTGGTTATTCGATTTCCATTACAAACGAATTCCACACAAATTTCAAAAATGCATTCAACTTTGATCGCATCTTCTGAAAAAATACTTTTTTGCACTTAGCATAGTTTAGAATGGAGGCATCGATATAGTAATAGTTTCTTCGTCGATAACACCGCAACACTTAATGTATAAATCATTATTATTAAATTATACCGTTAAGGACACATTTAGATCATCCTAACGATATTATCTATATATGTTTATATACATGAACATATACTTAAAGGTCAGCTAGATTTTAAAGTAATTATATTTACAAATTGTAAAGATTATTAGTAAAGCTGTGATAAAGGGCAAAAAATAACAAAGACACTAAATACCTATTGAAAACTAAATACTTGTAATTGATTTACTATAAATATTATTACACTGAAATGAATATTGTTTTACAATTGATTGGTTGTTGTTATCATTAACAACGTCATCATCAAGATCATCAGCATCATAATGAACATACAAGCTTCTCTTTAATGAACATTAGGGAAGGCATCATCGTCAGGGCTGCAACTGATCAATCAGTTGATTGTAGTCGTCATCATCATCATCACCAATTGTCTGTCTGCTACACTGACTGAATGACTGACTGACTGTTGACTGATTTGTGTTGCCGCTAATGAAATCGTCAATGTCAACGACTAAATGCTGAGTTGTTGAGTCTATCTGTAAACAATTTTTGTGTTTTACTTGTTGAGCTCTGTTGTTGTATTGTTTGTTGTTTAACTTAAATTTGTTATTAACGTTTAGTTGTTGTTGTTGGTGGTGTTATAGTTGTTTATACCACACACGAGATTGTGTTTTTTATTTCAATTTTTGCTGACTTAAGTAGATTATATTTGAACGTTTTTTTTTCTCCAGAGGTTTTTCTGCTATGTGTTGGAGTGTTGTTGTTTTTGATTTTGTTTATAATGAGACGAGCTTCAACATTGACCGAACACTACAGTGTCGAAAACAAGGTTTAATTTTGACCATTCGCATATCTAGCTAGCTAGCTACATGCACATTAGGGTGGCGGGAGGAGAAACAAATAAGAAACAAGTAAGAAAGTTTCAGTCGGGTAAACCGACTAAGGTATACCCTCACTTTGTGAGTAATGTAATATATAACATTACACCAATAAATCTGTCAATTTGTGTGGGAGGTACCAGAAGGGGTTTTCCAAATACACATATTTTTCGGTAAACAGTACATTCTTAAATACATTGCATTGTGCTGAACTATAAGCGTTTATGTGCACTGGTATATTAAAGTTACGAGCTATGTAATTTTGGTATGATTTGGTCATTTTGTGTGGGAGGTACAAAAAGGGGCGGGGTGATAACGCCCACTTTTTACAAGTCTATAGGCACTATAACAGCATTACACTGTACAAAATTTCAAGTATTTGTATGCACTGGTATTAAAGTTACAAGCCGTTTACTTTTGGTACGAAACGGTCCATTTGTGTGGGAGGTACCAAAAGGGGCTGTACAATAATGCCCATTTTTTACCGGACTATAGGCGCTACAAAAACATTATACTGTAGAAAATTTCAAGCATTTTTATGCACTTGTATTAAAGTTATAAGCAGTTAAATTTTGATGCAAAATGGTCCATTTGTGTGGGAGGTACCAAAACGGGCATGCCAACTTCACCCATTTTTCTCGAGTTAATAGCGACTAATATACTAATATTATGTGCAGAATTTCAAAAGATTCGAATAAGTAGTATAGAAGTTATTAAAGAATCAATATTTCACTAAATTTTAACCCTTTGTGTGGGAGGTACCAGAAGGAGTAGACCAATATGGCCCATCTTCGAACTCATCCGGAGATAGATCAAAATATTACCACATACCAAATTTGAAGTCAATCGGTTACTCCTTTCGAGAGTTATCGTGCGCACCAGCCAGCAGACACACAGACAGACAGGCAGACAGACAGACAGACAGACAGACGGACGGACATTGCTCATTCGACTTAAAATGACCCAAAACGGATTTCCTCCGAACATACTTAGGGTCTTAGATCACTCCTTCGATGTGTTACACTTTTTTCCGTAGCAAATGATATATACCCTCGTCACACTAAAGTGAGGGTATAAATAGTTGAAATAAAATTCGGTGTTGTAAGAATCATAAATTGATTTTTTTAATAATTTAATAATTCTTAAAGAGAAAAATGCCCAATTAAAAAATAATTTAAAATGTAACTATTTTCAATTAAAAAATGTATGGAATCAAGTAAATTTTTAAGTGATTCAAATAAGTTCTTATATGATTTAACTAATTTCTTAATTCGCTAGTAAAATTAATTGAAGCAAAGGGATGTTAAACCAAAAAAAGATAGATAAATAAATAATTCAAAAAGGGTTTGTGTTTTCCAAATGAAAGCAGAGCTTTATTGAATATTGTTAGCAATGAATATTAGCGAAACGACAAGTGAAATATATCAAGGTTAGTTAACCAAAAAAAAAAATTAATTAAAAAAACGATAGCCGAAGATGAAACAAAGTGTCGAAAATCAGCAACAACCTCTTCTTGCTAATAGTCTCTCACTAAAATTCGCACTATACGAATATCGTCCAAGGAGATTTATAGGAGAAACTTTTCTCACTACAATTCGTACTATGCGAATATCGCCCAAGAAGAGTTGGACGTACTATGCTGGAAATCTCTCTCTACAGCGCTGGGAGTCTCTCACTTGAGTCCGTACTATGCGAATATCGTCCAAGGAGAGTTGTAGGAGAGATCTAACGATCTAACGAGAGTTGTAGGCGAGATCTAACTTCAATCTGCATGGGTTTCCAATTAACGATGTTATTGTACAGACTGAGGAAGTTGTGCTACAACATCACAAACATAAACATATTCAATCAATTTATTTTAATTGATAACATTATATAGCAAATAAAACAACTAAAAACTTTTCTTACTGACAAAAATATGACAGAGGTAATATCGACAATTTACTTACGCCTATAAATATCATAGTATCTTGGACATTTTAGAAAAAAGATTTGTATCTGTAACGGATCTTATAAAAAAAAATACCACAACCATAAAAACATCCCCGAAATAAATCCGTATCAATACTTTTGATTGATACACGGAGCAAAATCGCCTATATTATATATATTTCTGAGCAAATAGATTTTATTTCAAAATCAACAAAATATTTTTTGGAACGCATGTGTTAATATATTACAACAACATATATTTGCAAACTAATTTTCTCAAATAAAATATATGTTTACATACAAATAAAATAAAAGTCCCAAATAAAAAATATGGAGGAAATAAAAATTTGTTTAGAAAAACATCTTCCCAAATATATTATAATATTTGTGATTGCCAAATATAATATATTTCGAGTGTACACTAAACATTTATATATTTTAAGCAGAATATGTTTGGGACAATATACTCGTACTAGAAACCGATTTTTTTCAGCATGTAGGTGTTTTGAAATAGGAAATAAACAATTTTACAGGTCAAATATACCAAACCAAAAAATATTCTTGGTTTTTTAATGTGTCCTTTCTAAAGGATTCTGTGCAGGATGGACATTTCAGATTTATAAATTGTTTAAGGAGTTTTTCCTTGAGTGTTTTTCAAATTAAAACAGAAAAAATTATATTTGTGCAATCTTTTGTTCTCCCATTAACAGTTTTTTTTATTGGTCCACTACAAATTTCGTATTGTCGAATAAAGTAAAAATATTTGATATTTTAGTTTTTCGCTTAAAAATTTGACTCATGCTAAAATTATAGATCAGTGCCCTTAATTGTATCAAAGCAGATGACATAGTCAAATTAAATTTCAAATGTTCTAAACTTTTTCGTAAACTGCAAAAATTAAATGAAAAATGAAAAATAATTATTTATTTATTTATTTATTTATATGAATTACAATAAAAAGTAAATTTATATTCTAATTTTAAGGTCCAGGGAAAGGCCGGGTTACAATGACCATATGGCTAAATGTTTGCAGCGCCAGACCAGAGCCTCTGGTGGGAATCGAACCCACGACCCCCAAACTCATAGGCGAGTACGCTACCAACTCGCCTACTTGGGCGCTCGAAAAATAATTAATAATTTGAATATATCCGAAATTTTGAAGTTTTTAGTTACTACATTTCCTTAGTTTTTGTTTTTTCAACTAATTTAAACATTTCAATTATTTAATTCCTTCCACCCTAATGTTCTCACAAGTTGTGAAAAAAACCAAAATTATTTTGAACTTCAACTTAAAGTTCCATGAGACGATCATAGTCGAGTTTAAAGAAGAGAACAGCAGAACTTTTACAAAAAAAAAAAACAATGAACAGAAAGGTGAAAAACCAATGACCATCCGATGTAGATTACCGCAAAAGATAATGAATATCAGGTAAAAGTCAATGTTAACCAAAGAGCAGTAACTTCAACTATACTTATAGTACAGTGGGTTTTAGCGGATACCCACAAAGAAAAAAGTGTATTAAACTTACTAAAATTGTCACACAACGTAGGAGAATCGTTTGAGGATATTTTAAGTCCGCCCGTCTGTCTCTCCGACTAGTGCTCACGATAACTCGCGAAAGGAGTGACTAATGGACTTCAAATTTTGTGTGTGGATAAGTCCGAAGATACCAAAATTGATCCACTACTTCTAATACGTCCCCAAAATGTGGTGAAAGATGGCTCATAACACTAGTTTATACAAAAATTGGTCGAAGAAATGTACATAACATTTTCTGGAGTAGATTGGAGTCTTAACCATAAAAAAATTTAATATTTTATTAAATTTGAGTAGTCTTCGTTTATTCGACCTTTATTGTATTTTATTAAATTGTTTAAATAAAAATCGAGCTCGAGGTCTATTTTATATAATTGCAAACTCAAATTTTTAATTACATTTTTCATTGAAAGTAACTATAGTATTTGGGCTAACATTTCATTAACGTTCATTAAATTCAAGGAAATTATGAAGTCTACATGTTTTGGGAATAAACCTTTCAAGTAGAAACAGTATTTTTTTAAAAAATCGACTATCATTGATATGAAAAAGCAGAAGTAAGGAATACTTCTTGTTCGTGTGCTTTAAGCCTTTCCTGATAAGAACTGCGTTTTGAACCGAATAATCTCACCTGGACCTTGCTGAGGATTGGAGTAGCACCCATGAAATCGCGATACAAGCAGCTAAGCTGTCAAGTAATTGTATTTGCCATACCATTTTTGAAAAAACATTGCATTCTATAATACATATTATAGAGACAAAGATGGTCTAAAGCCAGGAGAATATCCTAGTTGCAAATCAATAACGATTTCAAGACCTAAATAAAACAAACGAAAATACAATAGATCTTTTTAATTTTAATTTTTTATATTAAGATGTTTTTCGAATTTTAAATGATTTTTTTTTTTTAAATTACAATTCAAAAATTTCTAGTGTAATTCAAATTAAAAATCCTCCCAAAAACTGCGTGAAAACCATAAAATAATAACAATAACAAAATAACAGAACTACACCTAACCGCGATTCGGTTCGATGTACTCAAAGATTGGTTATCTAAAAGAAGTACCGTTTTTCAACGGTGCGACACAAAAATCCCCAATATCTTGTCAGAATGTTAAGAAGCTTTACAAAAATTATTCTCAAAACAGCAAAGAAGCGACTGTCGCCGCGCCCAGAATATGTAATCAGTTGTGGTTTGACAATGTAAAAAATATTGTTGTCAATTATTTGGAATTAACCAAACCCTTTTTTTCTGTTCTTTTCTTCTTTTGCAGCATAAACTGTTTCTTGGTGGTTGACTAAACAAAATTAAGAAAAAAAAAACAAAAGCAACGAAAATTTATAAATTTGATAAAGCCTTCAATTATTCCAAAAGTTTTCAATTAAGTGAAAAAAATTACATATTTTTTTAATATTATATAATTACATTGTGTCTCTAATTTTTTTGCTCTTCCTTTATTTCTAGAAAGTTAATTTAGAGAAAATTTGTTTTAATAGTTATTATTGTTGTTGTGAAACGAAATATAGCAGAAATTAGAAAACAAACAAATCGAAACCAAAAAATAACAAATCGACAGTTCGACGTCTAAGAAACTAAAACACAAAATTTCCACATCATGCTAATAACAACGTAAGTAACGAAATATGTATTTGTATTTACCGACCAAAAACAAAACCAAAAAAAAATAACAATTTTATTTATTTAATTTTATTTTCTCATTTGAACGTACACACAGTAAGTGCGCGTGTGTGTATTTGCCAATAAAACAAATAAACGAACGAATCCAACGAACGCACGAATAGCAAAACTTAACGCTATTCAATACAATTCAATTCCAGTCAATTCAATAATAATAATACTTAACATTACGTCTCCCCGTCTTCGAATTTTGATTGATGGAATACTGATAATAATAAATATTTAGCATTTTCCATATGAAAAAATAAAGTATTTATTAACCAAATATGAAATTGTCGATTAAAGATTTTTCCCCTTGAATGAGCTTATTAATTACATATACATATATATACGATTATATGACCATACCTTTAGGATTATTTTAAGATAAAAAATTTTTTTTTAAGACTACAGCTTAAATATTTTCAATAATTGACGGTTGCTACTGGGAACATTAGCCTCCCGCAGTCAAGCGGAAATAAATTCACTTTAAATCAACTTTGTCTTTGAAATTTAAAATTTTCACAATTTCCTCTTTTTACTTCGAAGTATTTGCAGTTTGTCTCAATAAATGCAATTGTGCCTAAGATTTATTCGCATGACCTTCTTTTTGTCTTCCAATCATCAGTCAAGACTTCTACTACATAATTGCCTATTTATCATTATATCCAATGGCTCAAAGTATGCAAATCTTAACAATAGAGCAATCAAAATGTTCTTTCTTCAAATTTTTGTAACCGGAAATAAACAGTGTAGTTGTCTAAATTTTCTTATGAATGTACATAAGGCGGAGTCAATTGTCTGGTGCAATATTGTTGACCAAAGTCAATTTCTACATGAATGCCGAAGAAAAAAAATAAGAAACAGAATTCTGACTAATCTGAAATTTGGTTTCTTTTTATACCCTATATCACTCGGTGGTTCATGGTTTTATAAGTTTGTTTTGTCTTATATGTTTGTAACGCCCCAAAATATTGGAGCTATTTCCATCTTAAAGTATACCAATCGACTCAAAATCACTAGCAGAATCGATCTAACCTAGTTTGTCTGTCCGAACGTCCATCTTAAGTTTGTACGCCAAGTACAGGACGCAATTTAACTGCGATCTTGAAAATGGGCGTCATTGACACGCCCCTTGTGGTACTTTCCACACAAATGGAAAATGTTTCCCTAAATGTTAACAGCTTATAACTTTAATACCAGTTCATACTTTAAAGATTTTGAATGTAAATTCATAATAATTTAATTAAAACAAAAAATTAAATAAATTTACTAATATTTTTTGGGACTGAAGTTGAGGGGAAGTCGGTTTACCCGAATGAACGTTCTTATTTGTTTTTTTACTGATCGTCAACATTGGGTAAACAGTATTGCTAAATCTTCATAAGATTTCTACTTATTCTGCTCAGACATCATGGAGTAGGATATCATTTAGTCGGCTCCGCCCGACTTTAGTGGTGTGAATCTGGACTTACTAGTTTGTTACTAGGGATGTCGATCGGGACTGCGTTTCGCAAATCTCGGGATTCGTGATTGAGAAAATTATGATGCCGTGATCCCGGGGTTTTATTTATTTATCATCATAGAACTTTTTATTGCCTTAATAGGTGCTTTGCACTTCTCTATAGCGTTTAACTCCGCGCCAGAATGGCGGTAGTTAAAAAAGAAAAAACAAAATTTATTTTGTATTTAAATTATTTTGATTTTATTTTGGCCGTGAGCCGTATGTTTTGCGGGTGAGTTTGCAACTGACTACTAAAATGTCACAGTGACGGCGTTACCATCATAGATTTTTAAGTTTCAACAGATTTCGATAGGGGGCGATGTTGTTAAATGCGAAGTAGAACAACTGGGAGGCGCTGCTGTTAAAGATCAGCTGTTGACACTTCATCGCTTAGCTTGTTTGCTATGGATTATATGTATTTCTATCATGCCACTTGTATAGGAAGAGTCTGTTGTTCGCTCTTGTATGGGAAATCTACGTGGTCGACTCTAGTATAGATAAAGACCTCAGTGGTCCAATCTAATAGAGAGAAATGCCTCAGTAATCGACTCTAGTACAGAGTAAAACATCAGTGGTCGCCTTTAGTATAGTGGAATACCTCTGTGGTCGACTCTAACATAGATAAAGGCCTTAGTGTACGACTCTAGTATAGAGGAAGACCTTAGTGGTCGACTCTTATATAGAGAAATAATTCAGTGGTCGAGTCTAGTAAAGACGAAGACCTCAATGGTCGACTCTAGCATATATAAAGAACTCAGTGGTCGACTCTACAGATTAAAACTTCATTGGTAAACTTTATCCCAAAACCCAAAGAAACGTTTATAGCAAACGGTTAGTGTACTTATAATAAATGATTTATTTTTATTACAAACCCTGTGAAGAGTTTGCTGCAAACGGTTATTGCGTTTGTGACTAGCTATGCCTGTTTATCCCAAACTCTGTGAAAAATTTGAGGCCAAAGGTTATTGTGTTTGTCACAAGCAACTGCTGTTTATCTATAATTAAGAAAACGTTTGTCGCAAAATAATAATTTGTTTGAATTATGATATTTTTTATTTGTTTTATAATAAAAAATTTCACAACTTTTGGTAAAATGTATCCGAGAGCTCCCCGACAAATACCTCAGCCATTAATTGGCTGATAGGTATCTTCTAATTGAGTTATAGACAATCTGTAAATAAGAAAGCATGTATGTATGTTAGAACTAGGGATGTCGATCGGGACTGAGTTTCACAAATCTCTGGATTCGGGATTGAAAAAATGATAATTATTCGAAATTATGATATATCCGGGGTGTTCCGGGATATTTCGAGATTACGGGATTTTTTGCACATTTATTATTTCTTTAAATTTATCATTTTCTTCGCAAAAAAAAACATTGGAACTAAGTTTATTTATCATCATAGACCTTTTCATTACCTTGCTTTTTGCTATGGATTATATTTATTTCATTCCACTTAATATGAATCGTTCGACTCAATATTAATTTGAAAAAACACATAACTTAAACATTATCAAAGCCCGATTTTTAATATGGATTCTAATTTAGAAGGCTTTATTATATTGTATTATAATATTTGGTATTAGTGTTAATATTTAGTATTTAGTATATCCATCACTTAATATCGATCTAATAGCAGATATCTACTTCAAAATAAATTACAGTGCAGCATTTGCTGTGTACAGATTCATATCCCAACGACATAACATTTCTACAGTTACTTTTATAGAATTTAAAAAACTTATTATTTCCGCTAGCAAACAGAATATAAATAGCAATATAAATCTGGATTTCCGGGGATTGATCTTCAATAATCCGTGTTTTTTCGGGATCGTGAAATCCCAGGATTTGCGGGATCGGGATTTCCCGATCGACATCCCTATTTGTTACTAATAAAGGGAAAAATATTTAGTTAGTATCATAGTTTGTTCTTGTTTCCTCGGGTTTCCTCGCTACAACTTTTTAAATTACTTTTACGATAAATATATAAAAAATAATAACTCTGCATTAATCAAAGTTTATATTTTGTCAAAAAATTTATTTTTTTTGCAATATTTTGTAAGATATTGTCGAAACCGCTGATCTGATGGCATTGTAAGAATTTGAAGGGTAATTAATTTTTAATTATTTAAAACTTTAATTCTTAAAACGAGAACTAGAGTCAATTCAAAGAAACCGCACTTTAAGCTAAGAAAAAACAGGGGTTGAACCACATATTTAAGCATAACTTAGGAACTATTTATACGAATTGGTTCAGGAAACTGTTAAACAATCAAAATTAAGTAGCCATCAACTTCATACCTATTTTCATCCTAATTTTTTTAGAAAATTTTAATAATTGTGTTGTTGTTATTTATTGTTGGTCTGTGCTTTTCTTATTCAGTCAGAATTTATTCCGTTCAAGACCATATGTTTCAGTTACTTTCTGTCTATTGCAAAAAAGTAATATAAACAAATTCAAAAACTGGTATAGAGTTTAAATTGTTTGGTAGAATTGACTGCAGTTTCGATAGACACCACTCTATCATCTTCAGAATTCAATAGTAATAATGCATGTCTTTAACTTAAATCAGCTGAAACATTTATGGAAGCAGTAAATTGAATTTAACAAGAACTACAGTTCATGAATAAAAAAACATTTTTTGACCCTATCTAGGGTACCTCTGTCCGCTTGTTTGATTGTTTTTGTTCCTTTTTTATCTTAGAAAAAGTGAACTTCTATTATTTCGTTTTATGAAATGAGAATCCCATTTTTGTTAATATTCTACAAAAATATTATCTTAACTATTCAAAACACTACAATGTTTCCATATTAGCAATTTTGATATTAAACGCTTGTCATTTTCCTTTTGAGTTCCTCTTTTGCTTCAAAAAAGGTTAGCATTTTTAAATTCTGATATTTAGTAGGTGCCTTGCATCCTCATATCGAAAATCTTGTTATCTCATCGCTATAGAAGAATGTATCACATTCGGTCCTTGTTGACATCATTTTAGCACTAAAAGTAAGGATTTCGAAAATCCGTCACTTTCAACACTATAAAGTAAAAATTTAAAAAATAAATCATTTGTCCATCCTTAGGATATGATACAACATTTGAGTCCTGATGTCTTTCCTTTTTACACAAGAATTGAAGTTCGAAAGCTTTTATTAATTTCCTGGAGAGAGTACTACTTATATATTCGGATCATTTATCGAAAACCCGTTATTATTTTATATTGGCCCTTTGAACCCAGAAAGATACTACTTTCGAAAATAACCCTCAATGTCATAGCAGTCAATTCACTTTTGCCACATTTTTTATACCCGACACCACACTGTGGTACAGGGTATTATTACTTTATGCATTTGTTTGTAACGCTTAAAAACAAAGAGATAGACCTAAAGTTTATAACACAGATCGGCATAGAATCGAAGTAAAGGTCGTAAATATAAAGCAATCTTAACGAAAATTGGTAACGGGAAATTTCTTAAGCTATGGACAAACCCTGTTGAAAATGGGACATATCATGTTTTGATATACCATATAAAGGTACCTACCAATGTCACGCTTTGACACTCTAGAGAACACGTTTTTTCAATTCATCCCTAGTAAAACTGGGGTACATCGACTCAGGTTTTGGTACATATAAAGGTCCCCACGTATGTAATTTTTTGATGCACTGAAGAACACATTTTTAATTTATGTATATGGGTGTAATTTAAGAACTAAAACTTTATATTGTACCTAATCATCCCTAGTAAAACTGCGGTACATGGGCTCAGTGTTTGATATAGCCCCTTTGTAAAGGTCCACACTGTACTCACTTCTTGACCCTCTAGAGAACACATTTTTCAATTTATATGGCTGTAATTTAGGAATTTTTACTTTTATCTGCCTGAAATATTGGACCCAATTGTCCCTAGTAAAAATAGGGTACATCGGTTCATGTTGTGGCATAGCCCCCACATAAAGGTCCCCACCAAAAATACATCTTGGCGCTCTAAAGAATATTTTTTTTGTAATAAATAGCAGTATATTTCAGTGTTAGCCTTTCCCATATTGTTTTAACGGAAATGCTCAGCCAGTCTATTGCAACAATGTTTTTGGCTGTCTAGTTAGATACACACAGACATACATACAATCATTCCATTTCAAAACTAACACGAATAGTAATAAAACTCTGTTACAATCATCTAATGTAATAGTTACCGACTATATATTACATTATAAATGTCACACGAAATCGCAATTAACTCAGCAAAATAGTTTTCATTTTTTTTGTCAAGAATCGTAAACTGAAATTAGAGTAAATTCATTAAAAGAGTTTTATGGAATTACAAAATAATTTAAAAACAAATTGACTTGAATTGAAATGTCTTCACGACAAATAAAACGTGAGAATTATTAACTAAAAAATTATTTTATTTTTTTAAATAATTATTGAAAACCGACAATATCAAGAGATTAATGCTGGACAAAAATTAATTTTCTTTGGAAATAATTCTTCTAAGTGAAAATGTTTTACTTAGAAGATTAAAAAGGAGATTTACTCGACTGCAATTACTTACTCACTTGTTATTGTTTATAATTTGTCATACAATGAATATTCTACTTTTTTTGTAAGTGTAGAATTACCTATTTGTCAATTTATATCCTCTAAAATTGTCCTAAGTTGTTGTAATGTTATTCCCTACATAGACTTAAAGCCGATGAGTGAGTCATACAACAAAAGACTTAAGAAACAAACTTCGTGAGGAAAATTTCTTTGTGTGTGTAATTAGAATTACAGAGTGACAAATATGAACATTAACAAAAACAATACATTCAATTACAAATGTATGTAAATGACGTGTGTTTTTGGCTATTTTTTGTCATCACCACCCTTCCACTAAAAAAGCCGTAGTTAAAGATGATTAATGTTGTTAAACAATTCCACAAATTTTTGCTGACGTCATTGTTTACTTAAGCAAAAATAAAAGAATATTAATTAGCTATTCATTAATTGTTAATATTGTGTGTGTTTTTTTTTAAGACATACAAATTAGTATGTATGAGTGTGAGTGGGCCGATAAACATGCCAACTCCTACCGGTTTCAATAAAACTTCGCGTTTTATTTATAATCAGAACGAAATGTGACGTTTTTTGCGTATCTGTAGAATATGTGAATATCTGTTGAATGTGTAATCATATTGGATCACTTAAAACGTTGCTTAATTATTATGTGCGTATGTTCCACTCAACAATTTAGTTTTAAAGACAAAGAAATTTAGTCCTATTTTTTTGGCAATACCCATAATAAGGAAATGCTTAAAACAAAGAACACACACCTCCCCAACGAACAAAAAAGAAGAATTATTCAAATAAACCTCCCTTCCAGTCACATGGCGGTATGTGTTCTGAAATATTGATATGCCACAACATGTCTTGGAAATAAAATAAAATAAAAAAATATTTCAAATTAATTCAATAATTTAGTGAATTGTTTTGTATACGAGTACACGTTGAATGGGCGGATGGAGGGACAGTTCGATGAATGGGTGGATGGAGTAGAATGTATATGCGAATGGAGACGACGGTGGGCCTGAACACTTATTTGCCATTACGTGGCACGACGACGACGACTACGATGATGATACGCGTATTTGGAATAAATGTGTGCTTAAATATTCCATACATGTAACTATTCTACACATGCGATCTATACGCGATCTATACGCGATCTTCGATTTGTCCGTACGTCCGTCCCTCCGTAGTATTCCGGCCAATGGCAAAGACGAGAAACCGCAACAATTCGAAATTCTATTGAATAGAGTGTAGAGATCAGGAGAGAATAACTACATTTTGCCGCAAATAACAGCGTTCCAGTGCCATTGGACCGACTATATTTGCGTCACTGACATTAGGAAAATTTACAAAAAAAAAATAAAATTCTATTGATGATTATGAAGAAAGAAAAAAAACAACACTCATTGTTGGCGATTGCCGCTTTTGTCTTTTGTGGAATCGTAAAAGATTCCGGAGATTGTTTTTTTTTGTTTTTTTTGCATTTATTGCTTTTTAAGCACGCGCGGCAAGAATTAACCTCACACAATGGATCTATAAAAATTAAAATTAAATATATTTGCCTACTGTTTCCATAAACAAATTTATTGCCTCATATAAATTAAAAGGGGGTAATAATGTCGCACCTAATTTCCACTAAATGGGGAAAGTGCACTAGACTGTATTGAAAAGAATTTGGAATAAATTCGCCAGTTACTGAGCTTTAAACATACCCTTTAATGAAAAACATTAAATATTCAATAACAAAATTTACTCACAAATTATGAATTTGTAAGAATAACAATAATTAAAAAAAATTAAGAAAGCCGAAGTCCGGAGGAGCCAACTATTTGGTTCACTTTTGTAGCAAAATAAAGACAAATATTGTAACATTTTATCAATGTTGGTGTTCTATCGTGTTTCTACAATAACACTATGCAACAAATGAACACTTTTTGAAATATACACGGACTTGACAGTATAGCTTCGATTCTACTATCAAAGGGTAATATAACCCTATACTCGGTTTGGCGAAATTGGTGACCAATTTTTTTTTTTTGGACATCCAAAATTTCTGAAAACTAGTGTACCCCTCGAAAAAGGGTTATCAGATTTTGTCCAACAACTAATTCAAACTTGGTGATACCGCTTAACTATATTTGGCAATAATGTAGCTAAGAATATGCCGAACAAAGTTTATTAAAATTTTTGTGAAAAAAAATTTTTCCGTTGCTTTTTTTTGAAAAAGTGAAGGAAAAAAATATTTTTTTCAGCATAACTTTCAGGGACTCATAATTTTTCACTAACAATGTTTGGCAAAATTGTGGCCAATGTGAATCTGAACAGGTCTTGTGAACATATCAATACAATCTGAACCTGTCTAGGCACCCTAAATAGCTCAAAAAACCAAATGGGGCCAACTATTACAGTTATGTGGGGGAGCTAGACGGTTAATATGTTCCACAAAATTATTGGCCTTAATATTTTCTATAAAGTTGCTGAACAAACCCTATACCAAAAAAAAATATTTTTGTTACATAATAGTGAAATGCTAACATTTTTGGGGTACAATGTGGTTATTTGAGCTATTTTTGGTGCCTAGACACGTTCAGATTGTATTGATATGTTCAGAAAAGTTGTTCAGATTTACCGTGGCTACAATTCTGCCAAATATTTTAGTAAAAAATTCCGAGTCCCTGTAAGTTATGCTAAAAAAAGTGAAAAAATGTTTTTTCCTTCACTTCTACAAAAAAAGTGGGGAAAAAAATTTTTTCCCCATAAAATTTTAACAAATTTTGTTCAGCATATTCTTAGCTACATTTTTCCCAAATATAGTTAAGCGGTAACAACAAGTCTAAACTAGTTGTTGGACAAAAGCTAATGAAACCTTTTTCGAGGGGCCCATTAATTTTCTGAAAATTGGTCACCAATTTCGCTAAACCGAGTATAGGGTTATACTACCCTTTGGTAGTAGAATCGAACATATACTGTCAAGTCTGTGTATTTTTCAAAAAGTGTTTATGTGTTGCATAGTACAATCAGAAAAAACTAGATTTTTATACCCTCCACCGTAGGATGGGGGTATACTAACTTTGTCATTCCGTTTGCTACACCTTGAAATATTGATCTGCGACCCCATAAAGTATATATATTCATGATCGTCGTGAAATTCTAAGACGATTTAGCCATGTCGGTCTGTCTGTCTGTCTGTTGAACTCACGCTACAGTTCGTAATAATAGAGCTAGGTTGATCAAATTTGGTAGAAATACTTCGTATAGTTGCAGGTCTTTTGGGATTGCAAATGGGCCATATCGGTGAATGTTTTGATATAGCTCCCCTATAGGAGTGGCTTCAAAATACAGTTTCTGAGCCATAGATACCACATTTTTAAAGCAATTTCGCTGAAACTTTGCCGTTTGTATTTTATTGTGAAAAGAATTCATCACAGTAAAATGTTTACAAATCGGTTGATATTTTGTTATAGTCACCCTATAGAGGTCGCTCCAAAACAGGCTTATTTTAGCCATAAATACCTCATTTTCTAAGCATTTTATGCGAATCGTTGCTGTTTGTCTTTCATTTAGAAAAGAATTCATCACAGCAAACATGCTTTAAATCAGTTCATATTTTGTTATAGTCTACCTATAGATGTCGCTCCCAAAAAGGCTAGTTTAAGCCATAAACACCACATTTTCTAAGCAATTTAGCTGAAACTTTGCAGCTTGTATTCTATTTTGGCAGGAGTTAGTTTATATTTTGTTGTAGTCCCCGTGTAGAGGTAGCCCTCAAAAATGCTTATTTAAGCCATAACTCCCACATTTTTCAGATGAAGAGATTGGCTAAAGAATTTGGGGCCTACAATTTGGCTAAAAATTGCAGCGTTCTTTTTTTCAATGTTTGCTTCAACCGAAAGGATGGTTCGAAGATTTGCTCCATATCCAAAGATTTTTCCAGTAATATAATTGAATGCAATCCATGGTGGAGGGTATATAAGATTCGGCATGGCCGAACTTAACGTTTTTTACTTGTTTTTAGAAAAATCGTTTTTTGCTGGCACGAAAAAAGCATAAAAATTAGAAAAAATTAGCCAATTTTTAATGGCTAGCATCCTAACAAAGTAAACAATGCCTATTTTGAAACAATATCTATGGATAAATGTTATAATGATATCCCTTTTGGTAGAAATCATGTTTTTATAACCCCCGCTATTGTGAATATATCATCACAATATGTGTATAAATCATTTGCTGAGGACCAAAAGTGTAACCCAACGAAGAAGTGCCTAAGAGACCCCATGAATATTTGGCGAAAATCCATTTTTTTAAGTCAGTTGAGTAATGTCCGTCCGTCCATCTGGTGCGCACGATAACTTTCGACTGGTTTAACCGATTGAGTTCATATTTGGTATTTGTTAATATTTTCTTCTACCTCGGCTAAGTTTAAATGTGGATCATGTTGGTCCACTTCTTCGAGTACCTGCCCCACAAAGGGTAACAATTTAGTGAAATATTGATTCTTTAATGGGTTCCATACTACATACTTATCGGAATCTTTTACAATTCTACACATATTATTAGTTTCTTGGTCGCTATCACTTTCAGAAGAATGGGCGAAAAATGTCTCGCTCCTTTTGTACCTCCCATACAAATGGGCCATTTTGCACAAAATGTTAACGGCTTATAACTTTGATTTAAATCCATACAAATACTTGACATTTTCTGAATTGTAATTCTTTCATACATGCGCAGAATGAGCTATATGGTTTAAATGGTTTATAACTTTTTTTTTATACGATTATTATATTTTTTTTAAAAATACAGTTATTATATTATTGGGGATTTTTTTTGCAATTAGCTTTGGAAAAATTCAATTATTTTTGTACGTTGTTCGATTCATAATTAATTCCCCAAATCTCCTTCACAAAATGCTGAAAAAAAAAACAAAGAACAAATAATAATTAAAATTTATAAAGAATTCAAACCATATAGCTCATTCGGCGGCACCCTGTAGTACCTAAATTCCCGTGTAAAATTGGCGTTATTGCCGCACCCCTTTTGGTACCTCCTATAAAAATTTACCATTTTGCACAAAAAGTTAACGGCTAATAACGTAGACTCCAGTCAATAGCAATACATACAAGGTGGCGCAAAGTAATCCTCCTATCAGAAAATGCTATAAATTTTGCGATTGCCCCCTAATGCCTAATGTTGACATTTGTGTAGTACACACATGCAAAATACACGTTAATAAACAATGTTACGCTACACTGCTCCAGAACGCGGAATATTGCTGACTATTTATTTGACCAATAATCGGTCGGTGACTTTGGCACAAAAAACATCGAAGGTTACTTTTGCGCCACCTTGTGCTTAAAATTTGGTGGACTCCCATATAAACACTTTGTACAATTTTGTGCAGTGTAATTCCCATAGTCTATGAAAAATGGGCGTTATTGACAAGGCTCTTTTGGTACCCCCAAACAAAATGGCAGAAATAAAAAATATGAAAATATTTTATTTTTACAAAATGGGTCATAATTTATACATTGACCATAATTTTGTCAAAATAGGCATTGCTTTCTTCATTAGGATGCAAGCTTTCAAAAAAAAAGTATTTTTCCTTGCGAGCAAAAAAAAAAATTTTTTAAAAAAAACATTTTTTCCTTTGTTTTACGACAGTAAAAAATATGGTACTTCCATGAATATTGGAATTTTAGAAAAAATATTTTAAAAAAGTTTTTACCAAAAATTTTTTTGTTTTGCTTTCTTAAAAGACGTTGCCGCATTCTACACAAAAAAAATGTTTAGGTCTCGGACACAAAAAAAATTGTTGTTGCATAGTGCTATAAACTATGCAAAAAGTTGCCACCTTTCAGGCTCCCACACAAAGTATCATATTCCATATTACATTACTCACAAAGTGAGGGTATTCCTTAGTCGGTTTACCCGACTGAAATTTTCTTACTTATTTTATTTATTATTCATTCTTTTTCTTATTATAGAAGAATTTTTGTATCTGCTTCTAATGAAATGTTTCAATTCCCCCATCTGTAGCCACTTTTATGTTGCAAAATATTGTTAAATAAAATTTTAACATATGCAGCAATAAGGTTTATTATATGTATGTATTAAGATGCCTCTGATAACAATGATAGATATTTTGATGATAAATAATAATAATTGCTCCCATATCTGAATTTTACTGTTGTAAGGTACACCCCCCGCCCTCGTCCAACAACCCTCCAGTCCGACGATAAAAATCCCCGAAATACCAAAACATATGAACACAGTATTCGAGCAACGAGAGCGTTGTTCAAGTAAATGACCTCTCCTTTCCAATTTTGTGTTTTCATAAATTTTTGTTAGCAATTTCTGCTATAAAAAATTGCAACATTTTTTACATTACCTGAAGTTACCAAAACTCCACCTGCCCCCCTCTCAAGCGAAACTGAAACAGTAGCAAAAGAAACAACTGAGTGCCCCGGAGTGGTCACATTTTGGTCTGGTTTTGCGAAAAGTTCATTCGATTACGAGTACGAATAAGAGTATGGGTATTACGGGTGGTAGACGGCAGACGGCCGACATAGACCACTGACCGTACCGCCGAAATCGACGGAACGACACCAAACAACTCATGATGAGTTTTAAGTTTTAACCTACTTTAAGTTTACTTACATCTGCACATGTATGCATACGAGTGAATGTGTGTGTGAGTGTACGTACATACATAATACGTATGTGTGGAAAATACTTTCAACCTTTTTTGAATATAAACAATTATGTGGATGTGTAAATGTATTTGTATGTTGTTTTATGCAGTGACCTTGTGGTTTGATCGTATGCCAACAGTTGAAATTATAAACACACGCATACATATGTATGTATGTGTGTTCGTACAGCATACAATAACACTAGTGTTGCCATTTATCAAAACATTTATCCATATCACACTGCAAATGAAATGAAGAATTTTTTTGAAGTAATCGAAAGTTATTTTGGAATCGGAGTTTGGTTCTAAAAACAGATAATCAATATTGAATTGTATATGTTTAATACAACCATCGATTTAGTTGCAAGCATTTTCATTTTATAGTTTCCATGTTATTATTGTTGTTTTAACTTTAACTATTTATATATAAATAATACCGGCACACGGTGTATGCAGTAGACTTTTTGTTGCTAGTGCTATTTTTTTATTGTTACTATCGAATTCATAGAAATTATTTTCCTGGGTGTATGAAAAGGGTCACGCACAGGAAATAATTATCTAATCTTTGGAGATATACGTACTAATACTTACTTTCTATCACTATTAAAATGCAAATTGGGCTAGATCCAAGAACATATATTATTTTTTCTCCAAGAACATATATTGATTTTTCTCCAAATTCATCAACATTCATTCTTGGCTCAAAACCCAGTGGGAATATTTTTAAACGGAACTAGCTGCAGCATTTTAAGGTATTACAAAGATCTGAACCACAGATGTTTGTTTGAGTAACAACAGAATATAATAGTTTATAGTAAATATTTATTGAATATTTTATTTATAGAATCACCAATATTGTTGATGAGTTAATTGTTGAACAGTTATTACGAAGGGATCTAAATAAAAATTACACAATCATATACTAAATATACATTAAGTTCAGTTAAGCTAAACTATTTTTTTCGTAAATTAATTGTAATTTTTTTCGAATACAATTTGGAATGGTTATACAAAAAGTGGCATCTCTCAGCACAGCTATGCATCCACGTAATATATTATTGTATAAAAAATATGCAGCAACGCATATACTTATTCTCAGCTACGCATACTGTTCTGGTGGTGGTGTGTGTGTGCCTGTCTGTGTTGAGTATGACTGCAAATAATCAAAAAATCATTTTTACGCAAACTTATTGTATTTAGTTTTATTTAAATAAATCACAACAACACAAACAACAACCAAATGCCAACAATAGTAATAATGGCCACACTCAAATACATATGAGAAATACTCACAATCATCTCTCACACTATATAGATTTGTCTATGTAAAGAAGTTTCATAGAAAAACAAAAGACTTAAGAAACGAACTTGATCTTTTTTTCCATTGCTCTTTTGTTGTGAAGTGTTAATGTCCGCAAGCGTTCCTCTCTGTCGGTCTTAAAATCACTCTGTCGTTCCGTCTATTTGCTTTGGTTTGGATTTTAATTTGGATTTGTTCAAGCACTTCATTATTTATTTTTCGATATTTACTCATTTAAAAAGTTTCCCGGTAAACAAACGTTTCGTGCGGTGTCTTGTCGGTGGGTGTTTCGCTCGTTTCCTCTTACCTATTTAGATAATATTTTCAATTTTTTTTTCGCACAGAAAGAGGTGCAGCCAATTCACAGAAATTTTAAAAAAAATATTATAATGTGATACATTTTTCGATCATATCATTGCAAATATTTTGGGTGTGAAAATATATTTTGCAAAGGAAAAAATATGTGTACAAAATTTGTGGAGTGTTGAAATAATTATTTAAGGTTTTGACCAATATTTTAATTTGTGATTTTACAATTAAATAAATCTATTTAAGGGATGGTGGGAGTGTGGTTACGTTAATTCGTGCAAAAAATCAATTTTTTGTGATTTGTTTTTGACGATGCAGTTAAAATCCTTTGATTAAAACCAATGTTACATGAAAGTATAACTTTTGAAGTATATTGTGTAAAGTTATAGTTTCATGAGGAAATATTGAAAAATATGACAACTACAGCAATTATTCGGAAGCGTCTCGAAATCGATGCTCGAAAACATAAATTTATTTCGTAATAATCGTTATTGCCGGGTAACACCGTCGAGTTTTTTTCTTCGAAATTTAAATTTTCCAATTTTTGGGAACACTTTGAAAGGAAAAAACCCGATTTTTGCGAGGCAAACTCGGCTAAATGGTTATTTAAAAAATTAAAAATATTAACAAATTAAAAAAAAAAACAGTAAGGAAAGTCTAAAGTCGGGCGGGGCCGACTATATAATACCCTATACCACTCTCGTAATATTGAATAACTCTGATATATAAATTTTGTAATTCATGTACATATATATTGTTTACATAAATTTACTTTTGGGACATTTTATACTTAAATAATACCCTGTACCACAGTGTGTTGTAGGGTATAAAAACGATTGGATCTAAAGAGCCACATCGGATGAAACATATATATGGAAGCTATAGCTAAATCTTTACCGATTTTCTTCAAATTCGGCAATGTTGGTTCATGGATCAAGAAACTCTACCATTCTAGATTTCAAAACGATTGGATGTAAAATACAGCTTCTATAGAACTAAAGGGCCAAATCGGACGAAACATATACATGGGAGCTATAGCTAAATCTTAACCGATTTTCTGCAAATTCGCCAAAGTTGGTTCATGGATCAAGAAACTCTACCATTCTAAATTTCAAAACGATTGGATGTAAAATACAGCTTCTATAGAACTAAAGGGCCAAATCGGACGAAACATATATATGGGAGCTATAGCTAAATCTTAACCGATTTTCTTCAAATTCGGTAGTGTTGGTTCATGCATCAAGAAACTCTACCATTCTAAAATTCAAAATGATTGGATGTAAAATACAGCTTCTACAGAACTAAAGACCAAAATCGGACGAAACGTATATATGGGAGCTATAGCTAAATCTTAACCGATTTTCTCCAAATTCGGTAGTGTTGGTTCATGGATCAAGAAACTCTGCCATTCTAAATTTCAAAACGATTGGATGTAAAATACAGCTTCTATAGAACTAAAGGGCCAAATCGGACGAGACATATATATGGGAGCTATAGCTAAATCTTAACCTTTTTTTCTTCAAGTTCGGTAGTGTTGGTTCATGCATCAAGAAACTCTACCATTCCAAATTTCAAAATGATTGGATGTAAAATACAGCTTCTACAGGACTAAAGAGCAAAATCGGACGAAACATATATATGGGAGCTATAGCTAAATCTTAACCGATTTTCTTCAAATTCCGTAGTGTTGGTTCATGGATCAAGAAACTCTACCATTCTAAATTTCAAAACGATTGGATGTAAAATACAGCTTCTATAGGACTAAAGGGCCAAATCGGACGAAAGATATATATGGGAGCTATATCTAAATCTGAACCGATTTCAACCAAATTCAATAGCGATCTTAACAGCTGCGAAATACTCTAAACTGCAAAATGTCAGAAAATTTCTAAACAGCGTTACCTCGTAAATTATGCATAGCAATAGTTTTCCAAATTTCAAAAAGATTGGTGCAGTAGTTTTTGTGTTATGAGGGGCACCGACTTTGAAAACGTGGGTTGTGGGAAAAACGCTGCACTGAGTCACGTATGAGACGCGGTTGCTTAAAATGCTGTATCTCCGTCAGTTTTGCTCCGATTCATCTCAAATATTCATACAATATTCGTGAAAGGTTCTCCATTAAAATTATCGAATAAAAAAAAAATTATAAACGTTCCCCCTCTTAAGAAATTGGGTTTTTATTCAATGGTGCCTTTGTAATCTCATTTGTTAGTATTACTGTGGAAATAAAAGTTGTTGCTAATTGAGTACATCATCAATTTTTAACACATTTTTACAATTTTACTCAACTGAAAATATATAAGTACTTTCTTATAAAAATGTAGTCCATCCATCTTAGTTGTGCCTCTACTTATAAAAACGTCTATAACATTAATTAATTACTTGCTTACAAAAATAACAACATATGGCAAATAATAAAAGCGTGTTTATATGCGAATATATTAATTGTGAATTTTTCGATGTCTTTAAAAGTTTTTTATTAAAAATTGTTTAAAATTTTCTCAAAAAAATTAAATTTTTCGCAATATCATAGAAGATATCTTTGAAAAAGCTGATGGGATGAAAAAATGAAATTAGTAGAATGTGAAGACTGCTTAATTTAGGATACTTTAAAGCTTTCCCGAATCAATTACTATAAATGGTTCTCGAGTTATGCTTAAATATATATATATACAGGGTGGCTGATATGTAATGCAACAAAGTAAAGCGTTATATTTTTTTATTTTTTTTTTAATTTTATTGTTCAAAAGCAAAAATGTCGGAAATAACATACAATTTTAGAAACAGTTTAGATTTGTTCGAATTGACCACATTTGGCACGAATTATGGCCTTCAAACGGCCGACAAAGCCATCACAGGATGCACGAAAGTGGCTCTGCGGTATTTTGGCCCATTCCCGGCGAAGCGCCGTCTTGAGATGATCGATACTTTGGTATTTTTTAGTGCGAACCTTACTCTCTAAAATGACCCAGGCGCAAAAGTCCAACGGATTGAGATCCGGAGATCTTGGTCACCATTGTGCGGTAGAAATGAAGCGAGGAACCTCTTTTTTAAGCCATTCTTGGTTGACGCGTGCTGAGTGCGATGGTGCTGAGTCCTGTTGGAATGTCCATGGTCTGCGGCCGAAATGTTTGTCTGCCCAGGGCTTCAATACTGTCTTTAGGACATTTTCCCGATAATATTCGGGATTTATTTTGACCCCATGGTCGATGAATACGAGCGGGGAGCGACCATCGGCCGTTACGGCGGCCCACACCATTACCATCGGCGACACTTGAGTTCTGGCGGCCAATCGAAGGTGTAAATTTTCAGCTGACCTCTTTGGCAAGTAAACCCGATCATTTTGTTTGTTCACAAACTGCTCAATTTGGAATGGCTTCTCACCGGAGAAAACCAAATTCGGTAATTGGCCACTTTCGTGCAAGCGAAGCAACTCCTTGGCTCTTTCCAGTCTAACTTTTTGTTGTGCATCGGTGAGCTCTTGCACTTTTTGGAACTTCAATGGCTTTAGTCCAAGCTCATTTTTTAATATGTGTTGTATCCGTTCTCGCGATATGTTCAGCTCACGAGCAATTTTTCTACCACTGCGGCGTGGATTTCGATGAAATCTGGCCTTCACTTTTCGGATCATTTCTGGTGTTGTTACCGTTTTTTTTCGTCCACTTTTTGGACGCGATGCAACACTGCCAGTATCACGGTAACGAGCAATGGTACGAGAAACAAAAGATTTATTCGCATTTAAATGCTGGAGGGCTCTAACGATAGCCCCTTGTGTTTTTCCACCCAAATATAAAGCAATCACTATCACGCTTGAATTCCATCACGAATAACTTTTTTTTTTAATGCAATAGATCAAAATGCTTTTGTAAGCTTGTAAACAATAAAATGAACTGTCACTGAAATAAATCTGTCAGCTATCAGACTAGTGGTTTAGAAATGATAGTTGGTTGCAATACATATCAGCCGCCCTGTATATATATATATATATATATAATATTTGCTTCAACCTCTATTTATTGAGATGTTTTTCTTTATTTTGATAGATAGATAAATCCCATCCCACTAATAGACCACAAAGCCCTCAATATTTCTAAATACAATAGAAATAATGCAAAATCGGAGATAAATATATATGGGTACTGTATTTATTTATTTTCACATTTTAAGGTTTTCATTCCATTATCAAGAAACTTAACTTTGTAAACTTTTATAATGATCGAATATAAACTGCCATGTCTTTACCGCTGATATGCCAAATCTGAATGACTATATATATGGGGGCTATATCTAAATTGTTATACCCTGCAACACACTGTGGTACAGAATATTATAATTTTGTTTTGTGGCAGACGTTTGTTACACCTAGAAATACTACAACCACCCACCTTAAAGTATACCGGTCGAACTTGGTCAAAATCGATTCAGATATATGTTCCTTCCGATTTGACCTTTTAGCTTTATAGAAGCTGTATTTAACATTCAATCCTTTTGAAATTTAGCAGGGTGAAGTTTCTTGATCCAAGAATCCTCAGTGCTTAGTTTGAAGAAAATAGGTTCAAATTTACATGTAATTCCCATATATATGTTCGTTCTTATTTGACCTTTTACCGTTTTCACCATATTCCTTTTTCGCTTTTGTTTTGTTATAACAATATTGACCCAAAACTGATTAACTGAATTCAGTGGAAATCACGCTAAATAACACTATGCAACAAAAAAGATTTTTTTGTGTTCGCGACTTAAAAACTTTTTTTGCATAGGCAAACTATTTCATGAAACCGAAACCAAATTATTTTTATGTCAATGTTTTTTTTTTAATTTTTTTTTCTGGAATTCCAATTTCCACGGAGTCTACCTTTAGTATTTAACCATATTTTTTGAAGTAAAAGCTGGATATAGCTGAGATACCATTTAAAATAAATAAAATTATGAGGCCTAAAAATGCTTAAAACGTCACATTCATGTAGAAACTGAAGTTCAGTAACTGTCGTTAAACAATAAGAAAATCGATTTATTTCAAAAACTTTTTTTTGCTGGCACGAAAAAAACCATAAAAAATAGAAAAAAAAATGCAAAAAATAATTTGTTCCATTTTTTAAAGCTAGCATCCCAACGAAGAATACAGTGCCTATTTGAAATCCATGGATAAATGTATAAATTATGACCCATATGATAAAAATAGGGAAATTCCAAAAAATAATTTTTCATATTTTTTATTTTGCCAATTTAGTTTGAGAGGTACCAAAAGGAGTGTGGCAATAACGCCCAGTTTTTAATATACTATGGGCACTATAAAAACATTACTCTGTACAAAATTTTAAGTATTTGTATGGACTGGAATCAAAGTTATAAGCCGTTAACTTTTTGCGCAAAATGGTCCATTTGTCTGAGAGGTATCAAAAGGGGCGTGGTAATAGCGCCCATTTTTCACGGGACTATAGGCATGTAAAGGCATTGCACTCCACAAAATTTTAAGTATTTGTATGGAATGGTCCACTCCTTTGAGTACCTCGTAGGGGAGATATTCGAAGGTGTGGACCAACATAGTCCAACTTTGTCCTTAGCCTGAGATAGAAAAAATATTGACACAAACCAAATTTTAAGCCAATCGGTTAATCCTGTCGAAAGTTATCATGTGCACCAACCAGACAGACAGACGGACATGCTGAAATTGCTAAATGACTTAAAATGGCACAAAACGGATTTCCGCCAAATATTCTTGGGGTCTCTTAGCACACTCCATCGATGTGTTACACTTTTGGTAGAGTTGGTATAAAAATCGAATTTTATTGAAATTCTCTTATTTCTACAAAAACTGCTATAAGTTCTACATTTATCCATAGATTTTCTTCAAATAGGCATTGTTTTCTTCGTTAGGATGCTAGCTTTCAAATCTAATTCTAATCAAAAAACGATAGTTGGAAAAATAAAATCAAACTTTTCCTAATTGTTTTAACGACAGTTACTAAACTTCTGTTTTCACATGAAAGTCACATTACCACTAGTTTTTTTTCTTGTTTAGGACTCTATATTACACCAGAAAATGCCATGCGCAGCCCTTCGACAAAAATTTTGTTGCATAGTGTAAATAATTCTTTTTGAATGTTATTTAACTCATTCAGTGATTGGTCATTAAAGAACAACAAATTTTAAAACAAGTGTAAATACTCCCTACAAGAGTCCGGTTTTAATCTGTATTCATTGTTGTTTTTTGCATTTTTTTAAACAAAACTAACTTAAACAACAAAGAAAGCAAATTTTTTATTTTCACAAAGTTACCACAAATGGAAACAGGTTTTTACGTCAAAGTTATTTAAAAATTTGAAAAATTCTTAAAATATGAAAATAATATATTTTGCAATTTCTTGCCTTCGTTCAATGTGAATAAAAATATATGAGGAAATACTACCATAGAAAAGAACCATATATCATCGATCGACATAGGATCACTGTTCATCTGTCCATGTATTCATCTAATGAATGTTCAGGTCACAACCCAGCAAAAAAATATGGCAGTACTTCCTAAGGAATCACAAAGAAGAAGTTTTCACTCCCAAATAATTTATTTTACAAAGGTTGTGTAAACATTTTTAATTTATGAAAAAAATATAAAATATTAAAATGTTATTAAAAAGATATTTTTTAAAATTAAATACGTTAGAAAAAATTAAAAAATAAAATTTTAATAAAAAAGTTGAACAACCTCTGCTGTATTCGAACCCGGACACCCCAATTTAATTATTCCTAATAACGGCCAATTCCATAATCTCCGGTTTTTCTACAGTTAGAGTTAACCCACAGTTATAGCTGTCAAATTGCATGCAATTTTTATTTTTAACTGTGAGTTAGCTCTAACTTGAGGTTGTGAAATTTGGGTGTAAAGGGAGCATTCAATGCAGTAAAGTTAGCCGAAAGTACTCTAAACTTTTGTATTCACGCTAAAGTATTCACATAGGTTAGGTTAGGTTAGGTTGAATAGAGGAGACGTTTAAAACGTCTCATGTCCATGGACATACACTTAAGCCAGTGGTTCGGCCTGTTGTGCGCTCCTTATTTATGATTTTCATACCCCACGGATTACAGAAAATCGGTACTAGACACGTATTTTCTCAGTATCTTCCAGTCATATCCTCTGAGATGAGTCAAGTCTGGCAATATGTCGGAACCGAAATATCGGGATCTTGCATGTGTGAAAGCTGGGCAGTGACACAGAAAATGTTCTATCGTTTCGATGTTTTCCCTGCATGCCCTGCACTCGTCGTTTTCTGCTAGTCCTATGCGATGAAGATGTGCCTGTAAGCTTGTGTGTCCCGTTAGAACACTTATCATCTTACTAATCTCGATCTTGTTTAGTTTCAGAAAACTACTGGTTTTCTTCTCATTTGGGTCACCCCACAGTATCTTTGCAGTTGCTCTATTCCACACAGTTTTGTGAGCCATCACTGCCCAATGCTTCAACTCATCCTTCGTGGCTTCGAAAGGTTTCCAATTTTCCAAGTTTATTACTCGAAGTTCTCTGCCCTTTGAAGCCAAGCTGTTTGCTCGTTCATTTCCAATCACTCCGTTGTGTCCCGGTACCCAGAAAATACGCAGTTGACCATGGACTGAGTAATTATTTATCGTTCTTTTACAGTCTAAAATGGTTCTGGATTCACATATATCTCAGGACAGTGATATGCAATTCGAACTCGTTTGTGACAGGGATGCAAATATTGGTACAATTGTACTTTTTTGGTACATTTTGAGCTTCGAAAGTACCATGGTACTACCGCGACCAATTTTGTACATTTTTATATTTTTTGTTCATCAAATTAATGTCGATGTCATGTACGGATGGAATGGGCAAAAGATACCTATCATTGAAATATTACGAGGATTATAAAATCTGAAATTATACAGGTCCAAATCCATATTTCCCAAAGGATTTCTTCATGGAAAAATTAATTTCAAGAAATTAGTCCTGTGACCGTTCCCTGGTGGGTAATCAAAGGTCCCACTTTCGGTCCATATATATAGTAGGGACATGTCCCTTTTATAACGTTTTGTCTTCTGATGTGGCAATTTACTCCCTAGGACATGTCTGGGCGCACACCTCAGAAGGCGTATTATGTTTTTGAACTATCGTACAATGTCTGTCTTAGGAAAATTCCCAAACAACATGACTTGAATCACTCATGACTCGACATATACATAAATAAATTTTAAATTTCCATTTACAAACCGAGGACTGATTATATCAAGACCTGGTACTGATCTGATCCCCAACGGACTGATTGATGTCAATTGTCCAATTTAGACGTACCAAACAAAAATTCCCGGAGAAATATACTTTTAGAAGTTTAAGAATAAATGGTAAATGAATTATATGATAAATTAATTGGTTTTAAATAGTAATTACCCTGTAAATGATACTACTCGGATATGTCACGTTTGTTTACATATAAAAGGAGCAGTCGGTAAACCGGTCCCTATTCTGAAGGGACCTATTATACGAGTGTAATGCTTGTAATAAAAGTAGTGTAAATTTCTATAAAAACATATTGGGGCCGGTAATGGTATATATCACATTTGAAGTTGTCTGGGATATGTGAATTTATATTAATTTCCACCAATTTATCGTAGAGTTCATCTAAGAAGCTTCTAATATATTATGGAAATTAAAGCAATTGTTATGAAGTTAAAAAAATACAAAAATGTTGGTACCGTGGGAGTCAAAAAGTACATTTTGTCCAAGCGAAAAGTACAAAAACCAAAATGCTATTTTACATGCCTGGTTTGTGACCGTGCACATTAACATGCGATGGTATGCTGCTGTAGCGCTAAGAGACACAGGTTCAACCCACAGCAAGACCAAAAACGTCCCTTTAAAACAATTTATAAAAAATTATTCATAAAATAAAAAAATACAACGAAAGAAAAAATTTTTTGAGCAAATTGTTTACTTTCTAGGAACATCCAAAAATAGCATTTGCATTACTTTATGAGTACTGGTACGAATGTACTGCTAAATAATGAATGAAATGGCGTGACAACCCAATATTAAAGTCATCGGCGAAGATCCAATATAGATGTACTTCTAGATCGCAATAATAACATCTTTACCACTTTTTTTGGAAGTTATTTTTTTGGTGGGAATTTTTGTCCAATCACAATTAAATTTTGCACATATCTCTAGCTTGTAGGAGGAACCCTATTCCTTCGCATTTCGACCTGGCACATCGAATCCAAGTATTTTTGGTTTACCTTGTGGGTTCCAATCAAGCGCCATTCTAGCCATTTCTTCTATTGGACGTCTGAGAATTTTTAATTTATAAATTCTATATACATATTCCACATAAAATTCCGTGATATGATTAAGGGTTTTCCACATAAATTTAAAAATCGCCTGAAATGAAAACTTGCATTCCATTTTGATTTCAGCCTATATTAAAATATGTATGGACACACACACACAATTCAATTCAATCAATTGACAATAAAATAGCAATATCCATTTAAAATACTGAAAACAAAGCAAATATTTGGTTTTAAATTGCGAAATTCAAATGTGCTTAAGTTATTTTTGCCTGAAATAACGAACTGACAACAACGTGATGAGTAAATAAAAAAAATAAATATTTTGAATTGTTTTTGTATGTAAAATCAAATTTTTATACACAGCGCGATTTTTTTTTTTTTGAAAATTAAATTAAAATCGTCAATTGTCTATTGATTGAATATTTTACTATACGAGATTTTGCGATCATTTTGTGCATTTGCATTTCATGTATTCACCAATTCGCCGGGGGTCTATGAAATTTCGATCTCAATAGGTTTCTCTTGGCATGGTTTACTTTGTATCGTTGTCATCGTCGTTGTAGTCGTCAACGCCATCAATTTTATTTCGATATTTTTTATTTTTCGTTTGTCTTTTCTGTGCTATTGTCATTGCCGCCGTTTTTACCGGTGAATACGAAAACGATTTGCATATGAGATTTGGTTCATTTGTTGGTTATTTATCATATGTATAGCCGTGACCTTGAACTAGTTTCTTTTGAAATGAGAAAAAAAACATATATACTCGTACATATGTATCTCTTTCATTATTTTCCTTTACTCGTGTTTTGTCTTTCATTCTCTTGTTGTCGTATGCAAGTCGAATGATAAAGTCAAACATAAAGTTGATTATAGTGCTGCTGTGCTGTGTTGTGTTGTTTTATACTCGCACATCACGACGTACGAAACGATAATTGATATGGGAATTTAATAATTCACACACACGCACACACACAGATGCATTCACTAATTCTTCATATATTCACTCATAAATTCATATATCAAAAACCTAATTCGGATCATTACTACTGGCATAGTTGTCAAAAATCTGTGCCTTTTCTGTTTTCTGTTTTGATGTGAACCTTCGCTGTTGAACATCAAGTTTGTGTCTTGAGTCTTTTGTTTTATTTTTTATAATTGGCTCTTTTTTTTGTCTTTGGAGAATAAAATACTAGTATATATCACAGTAGTGATAATGACACAGAGGCAGTTATATTTTGTGCATCTGATATTTATCTGAGCGCTGACCTAAAGATCAAGTTCATTTCTTGAGTCTTTCGTTGCTTATTATAGCAAAGTCATTGTGTCGTTCGTTATTAAGTAAATATACGAACACGTATATTTTTAAATTTGTAGGACAGTTTAATTGTAAAGTAAGATTTCGGTAATCTAGTATGACAGACAGTATTATGATCCTCATTTCTTTAAAAAAAAAATAGCCAAAATTTTAAATTATAATAACAAAGGCAATTCAATTATATCGGAAAATTAAATTGTTTTATATTTATTAATTTATTTACAAGCTTTTTTATAGCCGACACTGTGCACGCTGAAAAAATCACTTTTATAGTATATTGTTCCAAACATATTCTGCTTGAAATATACAATTGTTAGGGTACACTCGAAATATTATTATTTTATATTTGGGAAGATGCTAAACAAATCTTTTTTTCCATCCTAATATTTTTATTTGGGATTATTATTTACGAAACAAATATTTATTTTAAGTATTCAGAAAATATGTATACCAACACCTTAATTTTAAGCAAGTTTTATGTTTTAAATGTTCAAAAATTCTTTTATGATTTTAAACGTTCAAAAATTCCTTGATGTGTTAACAACAAATGATAACTTGGAACCAATATATTATATACATATATATTAATATATTTAGAGAAATTCGTAGACAATAATATATAAACACTTATTTTATTTGAGAAACTTTGTTTGCATATATATGTTGTTGTAATATATTAAAATATCTGTTCCAAATAAATTTTATTGATATCAAATATAATATATTTGCTCACAAATATATAATATTCAAAAATTTGTCTTCCAAATATATTTTCTTTCTTTTCAAACATGTTAAAAAAGGCGATTTTGCCTCGTGTGGTACAGGATATTGTGACTTTGTGCATTTGTTTCTAACGCCTAAAAAACAAAGAGATAGACCCATAGTTTATTATACCGATATTATGCATAGAATCACTTTTTGAGTCAATTTAGGCCGCCTGTTTGTCTGTCCCTCTGTCTATGTATTCTTGTCATCAAAGAGCAGGTCGCAAATGTGAAGCGATCTTTACGAAAATTGGTACAGAGGCATTTCTTAGACTATCCTTATTCAAAAAGGGGCATATCGTTCTCCATGTTTTGATAAAGCTCCCATCGATGCCACTTCTGAACACTCTGGAGAACATACTTATCAATTGATCTGGCTTACATGTAAGAATTTACACTTTATGTTAAACCTAATCGTCCCTAGTAAAAATGAGGTTCATCGGTCTATGTTTTGGTGTTCCCGCATATAAAGGTCCCTCACCGATGTCACTTCTTGAAGCTCTAGAAAACACATTTTTAATTAATCTGGCTGAAATTTAAAAATCTATGCTTTATATTGAACCTAATCGTCGGTATTGAAAATGGAGAACGTGGGTCTATGTTTTGATATTGCCCCCCTATATAGGTTCCTTCGGATTAGAATTCTTGACGTACCAGGGGACGGATTTTTTAACCCATCATGCGGATATTTAACCTCTCCAACTTTTTATTGTATTAAATCGTGTCTAATGAAAATGGAGTATACATAAGTACTTAACTTATTCACGGTTTTTTTTAAGCCTATGTGTCTGGAATTTAGAAATGTACTCTATTTAACCTTAAGCAATTCATAGTAATAATGGCTACTCCCTACATTACTGTAAGGTCTTGAAACATGCAATTCAAAATCAAGCAAAACGATATATTTATTAAACAAGTAAGAAAGTTCAGTTGGGAAAACCAAGTCGATCGAATCCTCTCACCTTCAGTCCCAAAAAATATTCGTAAATTATTTTTTTTTTGTTTTCATTAAATTATTATTAATTTAAATTGCATTTAATAACGTTAAAGTATGCACTGGTTGTAAAGTTATAAGCCGTTAACTTTTGCCAAAAAGGGCGTGCCAATGACATAGAAAAACATTAAACTGTACAAAATTTCGATTATTTGTATGTACTGGTATTTAAGGTATAAGCTGTTAATTTTTGGTGCAAAATGGTTAATTTGTGTGGGAGGTACCAAAAGGGGCGTGTCAACTTCGCCGAACATACTTGAGGTCTTAGGCCACTCCTTCGATGTGTTACACTTTTGGCTCATATCAAATGATATATACCCTCCTCTCTAAGGTGAGCGGATAAAAAACCGTTGAATTGCCATAAAAGTGTATTGTGGGCACCTATAGTGATATTTCTTTTTGTCGAATATTTCACCTAAAAGATCCATCGATTTCAACTACTTTAGATATACAGTTATTTTTGTAGAGAGATTTGGAAGAAATACTTCCTGAAGTGTCTCCTTTATTTTGCTCTTTGGCGTGGAACATCTATTTCTAAGCCTTAATGACACAAACACAGAGGCTAGCAGCGACATTTTTTTAAAAAATTAAAAGAAAAATATATGTAATATTATACGCCTTCCATCCAAAGCTTACATGTTAGAGAATTAATAAATGTTTAAAATATAAAAAAATCGAAGAGTAAAACAATATAAAAAATGACATTTAAATTGTATAGCTTAAAAATCGCATACACAAACAATTTTAATATTCTTTTATTAATTTCTTTCTGAAAAGAACCGATAAATAAATTTTGAAAACGATTCTTCAAATCGCACCATAACGTAAAAAGGTATGACCAAAAAACCCCGATACACTGAGTGATATCTTTACGATTTTTTAAATATCGATAACTTATGATCGAGTTATCGGAAAGATCTCAATAAAATCCACAAAGCGTTTCTTCAGGTGTACTAATAAATAAAAAAAGGGAAAAATCAAAACCGAAATTATCTTAAACCGATTTGTCGTGCAATTGCCCATAGATGAATTGCATTCAATTCTATTACTGGAAAAATATTTGGATATGGAGCAAATCTTCGAAACATCCTTTTGGCTGAAGCCAAATTTTAGGCCCAAATTCTTTAGCCAAAATCTTCATCTGAAAATGTGGGCGTTACGAACTAAGTCCCCAATGAACTTAGTCCCCAAAACAAAAATGAACTAAGTCCTCAAAAGTTTATACTTGACGACAACAACAACTAATTTGGGGACTTATTTCATTTTTTGGGGATTTATTTCATTATTAAATTTGGGGAATTAATTAATAATGAAATAACTCCCCAATTTGAGAGAATGAAACAAATCGCCCAAACCTCATATTCTTTCATTGTTGCAATGGGGAACACAATTACTCATTCTGCATGATTTAGTCGTTAACAAAATTTACCTAATTAAAGAAAATATATTTCCTACAAATCAGACATTCCTGATAGACGAAACTTTTAAAATTATTCCTCATGGATGCTTTAAGCAAGTAAGGATACAATTTGTTTAATTATAGCAGTAATAAAAACTACATATTGTCTATTAGATTTTTCCAGTATTTTTTGTTGGGATGCGAAAATTTTTTATGATAAATCGCGCGCGACTTATTCATAATAAATGTTCCTCGAGCAAAACTGTAATTTTATATTTTCCATTAGAAATAATGTTTTTGTTTAAAAGAAAACTCAGTCTGATTCACAGGGAGGACTTAAAAGTCCGGTAAAAAGAAATCATTACTTGAAGGGCAGTAAAAGAGTCAGAGATGAACATTTTTTATAAAAAATCGCGCGCGCGATACAAACATTCAAATGGTTAAATTTATTTTTCTTTAGGTTTTTGGTACTGATATTGAAACATTTATTTCCTTATTAGGTTTAATTTTTGCCAGGCTGTTAGACGAAACAGAAATATTTATTGGAATATATTAGGTCTTCAAAAAGTAGCTGTTTCTAATGGCAAAATTTTCTCTGTCATTTTCCCGACAACTGCACTTTTCTAACACATTTCGCATGCCCATAATGGTTCCCAAACTACAACTGCCCGTATTACGGCAAAGTTGTCGAAGACTCTATGCAAGCAAACACGTAATGCATTGCATAAAGTATTATTTTTTTGAATAAATTTTTTAAGAATAACATTTGGGGACATAAATTAATTTTTGTAATTGAAAAAATTGGGGTTTTCATTCATTTTCATTTTGGGGCCTTATTTCATTGCATTGGGGATTTGGTTCACTTTAAATTTTGGGGTTTTATTTCATAATGAATTAGGTCCCCAAATTCGGGGACTTAGTTCATTTTTGTTTTGGGGACTAAGTTCATTGGGGACTTAGTTCGTACCGCCGAAAATGTGGTACTTATGGCTTAAATAAGCATATTTGAGGGCTACCTCTACATGGGGACTACAACAAAATATAAACTGACTTAATTTTCTTGTCAAAATAGAATACAAACTGCAAAGTTTCAGCTAAATTGCTTAGAAAATTTGGTGTTTATGACTTAAAGAAGCCGTTTTGGGAGCGACATCTATAGGTGGACTATAACAAAATATGAAGTGATTTAAAAATGTTTGATGTGATGAATTCTTGTCTAAATGAAAAACAAACTACAAAGATTCGCGCAAAATGCTTAGAAAAGGTGGTGTTTATGATTTAAATAAGTCTATTTTAGAGCGACCTCTACAGGGTGACTATAACAAAATATGAACCGATTTGCAAAATTTTTACTGTGATGAATTCTAGTCAAAATAGAATACAAACTACAAAGTATCATGAAAATTGCTATTAAAACCTGGTATCTATGGTTCAAAACCCGTATTTTGGAGCGCCCTCTATAGGGGAGCTTTATCAAAACATTGACCGATATGGCACATTTGCAATCCCAAACGACCTGCAACTGTAAGAAGTATTTTTACAAAATTTGATCAACCTAGCTCTACATATTATTACGGACTGTAGCGTGATTTCAACAGACAGACAGATGGACATGGCTAAATTGTCTTAGAATTTCACGACGATCATGAATATATATATACTTTATGGGGTCGCAGATCAATATTTCAAGGTGTTGCAAACGGAATGACAAAGTTAGTATACCTCCATCCTATGGTCGTGGGTATAAAAATCAGAAATGTAAAAAGACCAAATACAAATATTTAAAACCGAATTATTGGCAGGCATGGTTACGGCCCTATGCTCAACACATAAATATAATATATACTTACACTAGCTGACCACAGCAGACGTTGTCCTGCCCGTCATGTTTGGGATGTATTGGTTTGTTATTCATTGATATTTCATTCAAAAATGCATACTCGTACAATCCGAGTTTCAGGAAAATATCATCAAAAAATGTATATGGACCATATGTTCACTACAGCGCCATCTACCACACATACATTTTAAATTTCAGTCAAATCGCTCTGGAAATGCGAATTTTGCAAATAACTTGACCACTCCGCAATTTATCGCGGTGGAAATAATTCTAAAACACAAATTACCCCAATCTAAATATATTGTGCAATTTTTAGCCCATTCGCTTTTATAGTTTCGGAGATCATGCGTTACTAACAAACGTACAAAGGATTTTATATATAAAGATATGTACTGGCAGATAATGATATACTGCATCAATAACATAAATTCTCACAAACAGCAATAATTGTTTTTCTGTAAAAAAAATACTATCATTATTAAGAGTAGTTTAAAACAGTCAAAAGTCAAATTATTTATTTTTTTATTAATTAATAATAAACTTGAGTTATATAAATGTAAAATGTTTATAAAATTATTTTATTTCAAATCATAAACAAAATCCAATTTTCCTTATTTATATAGGTCTTCATAAAAGTGGTTATTAATAAATATTTCTTATTCTTATCTACTTACAGAACAACCGATCCAGTTATGGCCACAAACAACGATGGCGGAACGCCATGGCAACGCAATGTTCAGGCCGCAGTCTCAGTGCGTCATGCCTTCAAGACATATGGCAAAAAGAAGAATTCCGTACCAGTATTGAATAACCTGAATATGACAGTACCAAAGGGCACAATGTAAGTAAAGAAGAAGAAAACTCTTGATTAAGAAGTCATTCCGTCTCAGTCAAAATGTTAAAATCTATCAGTTACGAATTCTAATTGTGACAATTACAAAAAAAAATTGGTCTGAAAATCGACGAAAACTCACACACGTTCGTCACTAACATCATTGTTTATAAGGGATGGCACAGCTTGTTGCTTGATTAAATTTTGAATAAAGAATTGCCACCACTTCCCTTCTCACACTTCTCATGTTTCCTTCCTTTGTATGCATCTCCTGAATGCGCCTTTAAGAGTTGCTTCGTTTGGTATTTCGCAATTTGCAGTTGTGGTTTTTAACCTCAACTCTCTCAGCCAATATTCCTTTGTGGTTTTTTTATAGATTTTTAATACAAAAGAGAGGAACTACACAGATTCGAGGAGCAATGTAGTTGAGATGTCTTGTTTGTAACTTTTAAGGAATTTGAAATTTCTCAGAAAATATCCGGTTATTCAAATGCTACCAGCTACTTCAAATGATTGACGAGTAACAAAGAGCTTAAAAAACACACTTGAGCTTATGGGCACTACCTATTGAGTCATCGAAGCATAGTGAAATGAGTCTCAATGAAAAAGCATTATAGTTTGATTTCAATAATTATATTCGTATTCAGTTAATAGAATTTTTCATTTGTGTACTGCTGTTGTACTCGTAGTACAGAATCCCTGTAGTCGACCATCACCATTGAGAGGAATGTCAGATTTAGTTACAGGTTTTTTGTTATGCTATACAAAACAATCGAGCGACCGGTTCCTTACCTTATTGTAACCCATTAAGCAGGAAATATCATCGAACACTTGAGTGTCCAACCAGAATATATCTGATTTGGTTGCTTTTGCTTTATTTTTATGTTAAGTTTATTGCTATGGAAAATTTTTCTGTTCAAAAAATTCCTCGGGAATTTCCACAGCAAGTCTGTCGGCTTTTTTGTTGTTTCTTCTACTCCTCATTGACTTAGGTTGACGTTGTTGTTGGCTTTTGCCAAACCAAAATTACGCTTAAAAATGCAGTCGAGCAAAGTTCCAACAAGTGCAACAACCTTGAAAAGACGAATCGGCTGACGTCTTTCTAAAATAATATATATAAATAAGTAATTCTGATTTGCAATACAAGACAGAGAAGAAAAATCTTGTTTAACGCGAAGCAAAATGCGTACATCAATTATTGCATCAAGGACAGAGTGAGTGACTGATTTTTTTTTTTAATAACTGTTGACGTCGAAATCGAAAGACTTAAAAAATGAACTTGAGTTCATGTTTAATGCATATAAATATTGTTGTATTGTAGAAACATCGAGTAACCAAAAATCTATAAATTCCTAATTACACAACAACAACATAATCGGATGACCGTAATTGTTACTTGTTTTTCAAACGATATGAGTTTTAAAATGAACTGGTTTTTGACAAGCAACATTTTTGTTTAGAATTTAAATTACCAAATTTTAAGTGGTATAAATAGAAAGTAACGTCATTGTTATTACAAACCCATAAGGAAAGACTGTATAATTCCCTGCACCATTGTTTGGGGACAAATACACGAAGAACGATTATTACTATGAACAGTTGCAGGTAAAATATTGTTCTTTTCTAAATTGTAGGCTTATAGGTTTAAAATCGTGACTTTCATGAGGGGCTTATCTGCTGCTTATCAAAGCATGGACCGATATACTCCATTTTCATTAGACGATTTAATGCAATATGAAGAAGCAAAATGCGTTCTCTAGAGCATCAAGAAGTGACATCGGTGCGGACCTTTATATAGGATCTATACCAAAACATGGACCAATGTACCTCATTTTTACTGGGCATGATTTGGTCCAATATAAAGTAACGGGTGTTCCAAGTAGAGATACTTTTCCCAATAGCCTTTTTTTGACAGATCACGTGTGAGTCGTGTCATGCTGTCATGTTATTTTTGTTAAGTATTGTTTAACATTTCATCATGGAAAGACTTAAGCCCCATTCAATTTGAATTTTCTGTGTTTTTTTTTTTTTCTTTAAAAAAGTAGGGAACCTCGAAATGGATCACGCTATATAAAGTATTAAATTTCAGCCAGATCAATTGAAAAATGTGTTCTCTAGAGCGTTAAGAAGTGACATCGGTGGGACATATGGCATATATGGGGGCTATACCAAAACATGGACTAATGTACCCCATTATTATAAGGGATGATTAGGTCCAATATAAAGTATAAATTCTTTCAGCTAGAACAATTGCAAAGTATGTTCCCTAGAGCCCCAAGAAGTTATATCAGAGGCTACATCAAAACATGGACCAATGTGCCCCATTTGTTCTAGGAATGATTAGGTCCAACATAAAGTATACATTCTTAAATTTCAGCCAGACAATTGAAAAATGGGTTCTCTAGAATGTCAGGAAGTGGCATCGGTGTGGACCTTTATTTGGGGGCTATACCAAACAACGTTTAAAAACGTGACTTTCATGAGGCTAATGCTTATCAAAACATGGACCGATGTACTCCATTTTTTCTCGAGATCGTCCCTATTCTAATAAATACCACTGTACCAATTTTCGTAAATATCGCTTCATATTTGCTACCTGCATTTTGATCGCAAGAATACATGGACAGACAGACGGACATGGCACAATCGGTACCGTGAAATAACTCCCAAATGAAATAAGTCCCAATGAAATAAATCCCAATAAAATAAGTCCCAACAAAAATTAAATAATTCCCATTTTTAGAAAGTGAAATAACTCACAAATTTGCAAATGAAATAATTCCCAATATTTGGAAGTTATTTCATTCTGAACTGAAAAAAGTGAAATAAGTCCCAACAAAGATTAATTAACCACCAATCCTCGTGCATAGGGTTTTCGGCCGAAATTAAAGATTTTCTTCTCCGGAGTATGTCCAAAGAAGTTTACGCGGACGAAAGATGCATGGCGTGGCCCACCTTCGGCCGGGATTAAAAAATGTTCTCCTCTAGGGTATGTCCGCGGACCACCGTTTCTTAATCCGGCCGGCCTTCGGCCGCGATTAAAGATTTTCTTCTCTAAGGTATTTCCGAAGACGGCTACGCGGACTATAGTTTCTTTGCGTGGTACAGAAACGCTTAGCGTACGTATCCATCACTGGAGGAGAAAATCTTTAATCCCAACCGATTTATTTCATTTTTTTGGGACTTATTTCATTTCGGAGTTATTTCACGGTACCGGCAAATCGACTCAAACCGTGATTCTATGCCGATCGGTATAATAAACTATGAGTCTATTTCTTAGTTTGCATTACAAACAAATGTTCAAAGTCATAATACCCTGTACCATAGCGTGGTGTCGGGTATAAGAATGAGGGCGGCTTTTACTTTTGATACACAACATGTAGAATTTGTAAGTGAAAAGGCAATTCATACACGGGGGAAAATCGCCATTTTTGATATGCTTGAATTGAAAAAAAATATATTTGGAAGCAAATTTTTAAATATTATATATTTGTTAACAAATAAATTGTATTTGAAAATCAAGAAATGTTGTTTGGAACGCATATATTAATATAGTAGAACAAAATATATTTGCGAACTGACTTTCACAAATAAAACACGTGTTTACACACACACACAAAGTTATTTTTTAAGAAGTTTTCCAATTATATTTTATTTAAAAAAAGATTTTTAAAAATTAGCTGACTTTCGATTTTTAGTTGAAATTTTTCCTAGAATATATTTGATTTATAAATTTTCAAATTAAATTTTTTACAATGACTAATTTTACAAACATATAAAATTTTCTAAAAAAATGCCCTTTTAACTTCTGGAAAACAGAAAACTTGGCTTAAAATGAAGGCATTGATACATTGCCAAAATACTTAAATACAAATTATTCTTTGTTTCGGAAATATTAGTTCCAAATAAAAATATATTTGAATGAAAACATACTCTTGTTTAGAACAACATCCTCCCAAACATGTGTATAAAATATTATGTATTTGGAGTGTACCCTAAATATATGTATGTTTCCAGCTGAATATGTTTGGGACAATATACTACAGAAGCGATTTTTTTCAGCGTGTATAAATATTTAAATATATATTAGATACGTTGCGCTGCAGTAGTTCATACACACCGTAAAACCAGCTGAGACGAACTTTCCTATAAGAAAAGTCTGTCTCATACCGCTTAAACGAACTTTCCTACAAGAAAAGGCTGTCTCAGCCAGCTTAGACGAACTTTCATATAAGAAAAGTTTGTCTCACACAGTCACACGAACACGAACATTCCTATAAGAAAAGCCTGTCTCCGTCAACTGAGAGACGAACTATTCTATAATAAAAGTCTCAGTCTCAGCTAGCTGAGACGTACTTTCCTATAAGAAAAATATAAATAGTATTAAATCGCATTCGGATAAGCAATGTTATTCTAAATCTTATTCAAATACTTATGGCGATTTCTTTTTTTACAAAAAAGTGCAACATTTCCGTTGCCCTTTTCCCGAAATCTGGAATTTTATACCACGTTTGGAATTTTTAAACGGGAGCTAAGTTAATTTCGAGGGACTGCATATGTTCCACCCAAAAAGACCAAATATTTTACAGAAATTCGAGTCGACGGGGCAACATTTTTTCAGAATTGAAATCACCATTAGTTTAACTTTACCTACCCACCATTCGTGAAATATCTATTCAAGATTATGGACAAAACAGGTTCCAAGACTAGCATCTAACATGGAAGAATTGATAAAGTCCGCTGTTGAAAAATAATAAAATGACGGAATTTGAAAAATTTAACAAAATCACAAATAGATATTGCGTACTTTTTTATACCCTCACTTTAGTGTGACGAGGGTATATATCATTTGCTACGGAAAAAAGTGTAACACATCCATCGAAGGAGTGACCTAAGACCCCAAGTATGTTCGGCGGAAATCCGTTTTGGGTTATTTTAAGACGAATGAGCAATGTCCGTCCATCTGTCTGTCTGCTGGCTGGTGCGCACGATAACTCTCGAAAGGAGTGACCGATTGACTTCAAATTTGGTATGTGGTAATATTATTTTCTATCTCCGGCTAAGTTCGAAGATGGGCCATATTGGTCCACTCCTTCTAGTACCTCCCCCACAAAAGGTTAATATGTTGTGAAATATTGATTCTTTAATAATTGCTATACTACTTATACGAATCTTCTGAAAATCCACACATAGTATTACCACATTAGTCGCTATCAACTCGAGAAAAATGCACGAAGTTGCCACGACCCTTTTGGTACCTCCCACACAAATGGAGAATTTTGCACCAAAAATTAACAGCTTATAACGTTAATACCAGTGTATACAAATACTTGAAATTTTGTACAGTCTAATGCTTTTATAGTGCTTATAGCCCTGTGAAAAATGGGCGTTAACACCACGCCCCTTTTTGTACCTCCCACACAAAGTGGGCAAATCATACCACAATTTAATATCTTATAACGTTAATATACCAGTGCACATAAACGTTTATAATTCGGCACAGTGCAATGTATTTAAAGTATCTACTGTTCAGCGAAAAATAGGTGTAATTTTTAAACCCCTTCTGGTACCTCCCACACAAATTGACAAAATAATTCGTGTAATATTCAATAGTACATTAATCACAAAGTGTGGGTCGGTTTACCCGACTGAAACATTCTTACTTGTTCGAAGCGATTTTTCTACCAGACACTATTGGTACGATCCCTGTTAGGGCCACATAAATGCGCAGTATAGTGCCAGAACGTGTGGTAAATATTTTGCAATTTTATGACAGACTATTGTCATTGACTGTAGATTGTCAAAGAAAAAACAAAACGTGCTCACCTTTCTAGAATCTTCCAATATACATCATTGCCTACAAGGACAACATTGTCCTTCCGTCGGTCTATCTTCTGGCTGGAATACACAATATGTCCTGGAAGAAGTGTCCGATTTTATGTGGTAACATTTTCTCTTATCTCTGGATAAGTTCGAAGATGATCTATATTAGTGCACTACTTCGGGAGGCTCCCTCGTAAAGTGTTAATATATCGCTCACTTAGTGCAAAAATTTCACAACTCAAAACTTTTTAATTTCAAGGTGCTCATACAAAAATGTCCTTCACTTTAAAATGTAAAGATTATTGATGGATATTTTGGATTTATGGGATAGGCAACTATATTTCACAAACATAGAAATTAATGTTATCCCATTCGCTTTTCAGCTTCATTTTCTATAGGCTACACAAATCGACCATAGGCGGATTTTCCAATTTTGAGTTGTGCCGGTCTTGCACTAAATGAGCGATATAGTAAAGTATGGAATATATCAGTTACTACTGATCAAAGGAGTAACAAATGGAAACAGAACCTAAGTATGTTTGGGGAAAATCCGTTTTAGGCCATTTTAAGTCATTTTAAGTCATATGAGCATTGTCCGTCCATCAGTTTGGCTTGTGCGTACGATAACTCTTGATAATAGATAGACTTCAAATTTGATATGTGGTAATATTTTTTTCTATCTCAGGCTAAGATCAAAGATAGACATTGTCGGTCCACTCCTTAGAGTTCCTCAAAATTTAGTGAAACACTGATTCGTTAATAGCTTCTATACTTCTTATAGGAATCTTCCGTAATTTTACACATATCGTAGTATTATGGCGAATTCTTTTCTGCAAAAAAGTGCAACATGTTCATTGCATTTTTCCGAAAACGGCACTTTTGTGATACTTTTTTTGAAATTTGGTAATTAAGTTACTCGAATTTAATTCAGTTTTCGGAAAAAGGGCAATGCAAATGTTGCACTTTTTTGCGGAAAAGAATTCGCCATTATGTAGTTTCTTAGTCGCTACCACCTTGAAAAAATGGGAGAAGTTGCCACTCCCCCTTTGGTACCTCCCATATAAAGGGACCATTTTGCACAAAAAGTTAACGGCTTATGCCTTTGAGTCCAAATATACAAATATTTGAAACTTTGTTCAGTAAAAAAGGAAAATAAAAAATAAGAAAATGATTTTTTTAAGTTTCCCTTACTTTTACAGCATAATTTATAAATTATACTGCCTCTGCCTTTTGACCGAATAATCACAGCTAAACCTCGCTGAATGATCGGAGTAGCATCCGTGAAATAGCTATACCAGGAGCTAGTTGTCAAGTAATTGTATTTCCTTCACCGTTTTTAAAAAACTTTGCATTTTATATAGTACATAATAGAGGCAAAGATGGAGCCAGGAGAATATCCTAGTGACAAATCAATAACGATTTAAAGACCGAAACCAAAACAAACGAAAATACAATAAATATTATTTATAAAAAAATTTAACAAAACAATTTGGGATTTTTTCAATCTTTATGAGTTTTTCGTACATTTTTCGATTTGTTTTAACGACAGCTGGGTAATTCCAAAAAAAATAGACACAAAAACTTACACTGCGGAACTTTTAATTTCCAAAATTAAACCATTCTTGGTGTATATATTCTAGAATATGCTGGGAATTTAGTGATATACATCGTTTGTCGAAATTCACACTCGTTCGCGTTTTATCGCGCCAGCAATATACGATTTTTCGTCAATTTTGTTCAAAGGAAGTAATTTTGGGAATGACACATTATTGGACCGCGTTGTCACATTTTTTTCATTTAAACGTCATATGAAAGGTCTAGTCCTCTATTTTTAATATCTGCTAGAAAAAGGACACATTATCCTTTAGTAAGGATCTGTAAAGTTGAAAAATATTTTTGGTTCCACAATATCTCAAAAAAGGCATCTTTTTTTTGTTCGTTTTTTTTTGTGCATATAGTCCCGACCATGCTATACCACATATAAAAAATTCAGAATGGGACGGGCATAGGAACTTAGGAAAATTCTTATTTTGCTAAAATATGTTTTATAAAATATTTTTTTCCTGTGGAATAAATTGAATTTGGTATATTTATATTTTAATAATATAATATGTTTATCATATATTAATTGTTTACATTGATTGGTATGGTTGATATAATATGTGTTTTATATTCAGCAGCGGATGAGAAATATTTTGTGATTACTTTGCCAATTCCAACAGGACAAACATGGTGCACTAATTGTGTTTGTGGTAAAGCTTTTAGTACTGGTGTTGTGTTGGCTACACATTCCTCTTCCTTTAAGCACTCATTTTCGTCAACGTATTCGAAATTCATATTTTTAATATTTTCTTTGACCCATCTATAAAATTCCTTTGCAGACTTAATCCCTCCTTCTTTACCTTGGATACTGGCACGAGATACTAATCTTTTAACTGTACTCCCTAGACCATCACAAACGTTCTTGCCGTGTGCCGTGGCAAAAAAATTCCACTCTGCTTCAATTCCATAGTCTGTTTTATGGCGTGATAGGTAGTACATATTGGTTTTGTTTTTGTATTGTGTTGCACAACCATCCGAAAAGTACAAAATCTTATTAATATCATCCACATTTTCCTTGGCGAATTTTATAAATTTTGATATGAACAGTTTTACAGAAGATGAGTTATGCTTTAAAGAGTCGCTTATTACAATGTAGCTTGTAAATTGCAATTGTCCATCCTTCGTATAGTAAATGGCGAAGGGATGCACTGTTATCTGACCTTTTGACCAATGAAAAGATTGGACTTCATCTTGTAGCGTAAAAGAGTAGTTCTCTGAGAAGTCCATTACGACCAGAATTTCCCCGATATTTAGATTTTCTTTCAAATTGTTAAAATATTTATTTTGCTCTTTCGTGATGAAGGAATGTCTCAGCAATTTTGGCAAACGATTCAAAAATTTTTGTAAAAAATCGACCACATTGTCCTGATGTTTCAATAAATTGGATCTATCTGTCGATGTCCACTGGTTGTAGGTTACAGTTTGTATATTATTATTTTCGAAGTAAGAGCGGAGCGATTCTCTTATTGATTCAAACCCGGGACATTCAGAACATTCTCGAAAGTAACATTTGGTCGATGCACTTACGCATATTCCCATATTCATCCATATGTGGTAATCATTATACATCGCATTATATTTAAATGCGCCTTCACACATTAGCTTCATATTCTGGTGAATAACACAGACACAGACGGAATGTGTGCCACTACTTCCTGCTAAGACACATTGCTCGGGTCTCAGTAAAGCAAACTTTGAAAATCCGATTTTAACGTTTGGATACTTCTCGCGAAACTCCGCATATAACTCGTTTAAATTAAGTAATAGAAAGCGTTTCTGAGCATGAACCCGCTTACCATCGATCTAAAAAGTAAATGTAATGTTGAATGTTTCACATTAATATAATAATAAAATATTAGCTGTATTTCGTGATTAACCTGGAAAACAATTTGCTTTCGGATATCTCAAGTGCTTACCTTTATCGACTTATAATCCTTTTTACCAGGCATAATGCGACTGTACATGTCATTGCAATAGAAATTTACAACTTTTTCGTTTAATTCCTTTTTAGCTGTATTTTCGATTTTTGTCGACGGTTGATGTAGTATGTTTCCCCTAGTTTTCCTTATTGAATATAAAGTTGAAGATGGTACTTCTTCTTTTATTCGTCTAAAAGACCACTTTTTTGGCAAGACTTTGATGCAAGTGTTTTTCGCAACTCGATCTTGGTTAATTTCATATTCTTTTTTCAGTGTACTCACAAATTCTGAATCATTTGATTGATTTTTGTTACTTGTTGGGCTATAACCGAATATTTTTTCCAGAACACAATTTTTAAATCTTTCCATTTTTCCTCTAATATACTCCTCGCTGTATTCTTTTTTAAAATTGATAGGTGGTTCATCTAAAGTCACTAAACACTTGTTAAGATATTCCATTGCATCATTTTTCAAGATGAAAGTACTATCTTTCACTCTGGATATTTCTTCATTTTGAACGTTCTGGGAATCTCGTTGTACTGCAACTTTCTTTCTGCATTTTGAACAAATTTTGGAGTTTTCATTAATGTTGGTGTATATACTCCGCATCCAGGAGGGCACTGGTCTTAAATCATGTACATTTGTACTGTGAAGTAAATCTAGCGGATTACAGCATCGCTTATTAAAATCTAAACTCATATTTCGTTATTAAATTCGACCAGAAAATTATTTTCACAAAATTAAACGTCACTAATACTTCAATGTTTACTTTTCAGTTTGTGAACGGCGTCATGTTTGGGACCCTGTCGTATTTTAAATTCATACAAATTAATTTTGAAGATACTGGTTCCAAGCTCAGTATGCCTATTTCTTCCGATTTAGTGCGTAAACTCCTTCATCTACGATGACGTTTTTCTGAAAACTATCCGACATTTTGAAGAAAATGGTCTATGTAGGGTATTTTGTCGGTACCTGATATGAGCTTTCTCACTAACTTCTTTCATACGTTTGCCATAGAATAAACAAAACCAGATTAAAAATTCTATTCAAAATTTTATTTTTAAATATAAAGGTTTGGAAATTATGCATTTTCTCCTGATCCCATGGCCGTCCCATTCTGATTTTTTGACATGTTGTAGATCATGCCCGGGACTATACACACAGAAAAAAGCGAACAAAAAACGAATGCCTTTTTTGAGATATTGTGGAAGCAAAAATATTTTGCAACTTTAAGGATCCTTACTGAAGGACAGTGCGTGATCTTTCTAGCAGTTATTAAAAATAGAGAACTAACCCTTTTATATGAAGTTTAAATGAAAACAATGCGATAACGCGTTTCAGCGATGTGTCATTCCCAAGATTGTCTCCTTTGAAAAAATTTACTAAAAATCTTATATTTCTGACGCGAAAGAACGCGAACCAGTGCGAATTTCGAAAAATCAAGTATACCATAAAATTCATAGTATTCTCTAGTATATATGTACAAAATTTTTTGAAATTTAAAGAAGAGTCGGTTCCCCTACTGTGTCGAATTTATTTGGAATTACCCAGCTACTAAACTTATATTTCTACGTGAAAGTGATGTTCAGCATTTGTAGAATGAAAATTGGAATTTTAGAAAAAAAATTACCATAAAACAATTTTTTGGTTTCATAAAATAGTACAGTTTTTAGGATTCGAACAAAGCATAGTGCAATTTCCCCATAACTTTTAAAGAAATCATCTAATGTCTTGATATTTTGTATTTTAGACTACTTTTCCTATGTATTTAATCTGACTAAAAATTAGCAAAATTTTTCCATTGGTCTTACACTAAATTCTATAATATTTCTCACAAAGTGAGTATAAACTTCTATCGGTTTACTCGACTGAAAAGTTTTGATTTATTTGTTTTATTACGTTCTATGAATATGTGGTACGATATGTTTTTGGTTTTTTTCACAGCATTTTTCCTTCTTGGAAAGAATTTTCCTTGTGGAATGTGACTATGAAAATGATATTAAATAAATTAAATAAAGTTTTTTTTTTTGATAAAGAGCTTATATGTTTTGGTTTCGAAAACCACTGTGCACTCGGCGCCATAGTATTGAAGCCGCAAGACAAAGAGGTTTTTAATTAAATATTTCGATTTTGCCTTCTTGGTATTCTGCAATTATTTATGTCTTTCGTTTTTTCCGAGAATTAAAATGAATCTGCTCCCCAAGTGCCTTGGTCAGAGTAAACAAACAAAAGACTTAAGAAATATACTAAAATACTATTGTCAATACAAGTTGACAACCAACAGATAGTAGTCTCTTCCTTCGAAATTGTATATATATATTCGACTCTCTAGAAAATAAACAAGTAAGGAAATTTCGTTCTTCAGTTCAAATGCAGAAAGATCTTTACATGGGAAGAATAACAAATTTTAAAGCGAAATATCTGACTGCAGTTAGTTTTAAGTGAAGAAACACAAACTGTCAAATTTAGGGGAGATTGGCGTAAAAAGTTAGATTTTCAGCATCGAAAAGGCGAGTTGAGTACGAGTTACATCAAATCTTTCCTCCTTGACTCCGAATGCAATCTTTGGTAAAAATTGCTTCATATTTGGGAGTTGTACAAAAATGTGTCAACAGTCAGGCGGATATGGTTTAATGGACTCAGAAAAAAATCCAATAAATATAATAAACAAAGGGTTTATCTTGTTTTTTGCTTATTGTGTTGGTATTTGTAATCAATACAGAATGTTTATTAAAAAAACGTGAAAACATTGCTCAAGTGTATCTTATTACAAAAATACAAACAAACAAAAGACTTGAGAGACGAACACTAAAACTATCTTTATGAATAATTACAAGCGAAATTAAAAACAACAACTTCATAACTCCCCCACCCCCCAAGTGACTAAGAAATTATGTCACCTTTCATAATTTTGCATAAACAATTGCACAATGGCCAGCGAGATATCTTTTAGCGAATTGCTAACAAATGTATTACATACTTTCTCAAGCGTTTCATTTATTTTTTCTTCACTTGTCTCTGGACAATAAACCGAAAAAAGTCCCACATACAAAAGACAATAACATTCATAGTCTTAGATTTGGGTTGATGACAACAGTGCAAACAAACCAAAAAAATGAAATATTTCTTTGATATTTCAAAAAAAATTCCCAATATATATTTCCCACAAAAGTCATTTGTTAGGCAAAAAAAATGAAAGATACAACTCGAGTAAAGATACAATACAATAGAAAAAGGGCTGCATTGTTTCAATCGGAAAAAAAGGAAGTTAGCGTATTAAGCAACAACAATGGTCGATGCAAATAGTTAATGAGAGAAAATTATATAAGAAAACCAAACAACAAAAAAATGGCAATTACTGAAACACTGGAAGTCTACAATTAATGTCAATAGCCGGTTTGATAGATAATTGAATAAATATTTAAATAGTTATTAATATTTAAGTGACAGTGGTTATTAAAAATAAGAGAAAAAAACCTAATTAACAGAATTTCTTTTTTGTTAATATAATAATATCTTTTTGCTGACCTAAGCATATCTAGACTCTTAAGGAAAAACTATAGATTGGGTTCTTTCCTAATACAGCTAAATTTATGTATTTTATGTCTGACGATTTTTGTTAATTAATTCAGACAAAAAAATATTTCATAAGTAGAAGAAACTAGTTGTAGTTAGGTTTCCCATGACACCTACTTAAATACAATATGTGTACTTCCATTGTGCAACTTCCAAACTCCGACTATTTGACTTGCATATGTATTTCAAATTACCCAAATATTATTTTTGGGACTCCAAAAATCCAAATAAATTTCAGCAATATGAAAATTTTGAGAACTTCTCAGTTATGTACAAATTAAAACCAGTAAGGGAAGACAGAAAGTCGGGCGGGATCGACTGTATAATACCCTACACCTCCCTGACAATGCGCAATGGGGCACTGCGATAATAATTTGGAATAATTGGGTTTGTTTCGGTTAACGAATAACTTAGCTGCACCACCTCATCAAAGTTTATTCCAAAGAGGAGTTGAAGATATTGATCATAATAAACTAGATCTGAAACGATTACCTTAAAATGCGCAGCATTCTTGCATATATCAAGTATCGGAGGGAACAACAAAATGGGACTATATAATCTAGGGGCTATATCTAAATCTGAACCGATTTTTCCCAAATTTGGCACCGTTCATGCGTGTAATATGAAACCTTTTTCTGCCGAATTTCGTACTGATCGGATATAAAATACAGTTTATACTGCGCTTAGATATTAAATCGGGAGTAACATATATATGTGGGCTATATCGAAATCGGAATCAATTTTCCCCAAATTTTGGCATTGTTCATTCGTGTAATAAGAAAACTCTTTCTGCTAAATTTCGTAACGCTCGGACACAAAATACAACTTCTATAGCGCTTTGATGCCACATCGGGAGGAACATGTATATGTGGGTTATAAATAAATCTAAATCGATTTTCAGCAATTTCAATACTGTGCGTCCTTAGGCATAAAAAAGTTATATGTGCCAAGTTTCAGCGATCAGACATTAATTGCGACCTGTACTTTGATTACAAGAATACATGCACAAACAGACGGACATAGCTAAATCGACTCAGAAAGTGATTCCAAGTCGATAGGTACAATAAGCGATGGGTCTATCGCATCTCCTTTTGGGTATTACAAACAAAAGCACAAAGTTACAATAACTCCTTTCGAGAGCTATCGCCTGCCAGCAAACAGACACACTGTCAGACAACGGACGGACGGACATTGCTCAAATGACAAAATGACCCCAATCGAATTTCAGCCCAACATACTTGGGGCCTTAGGTTACTCCTTCAATGTGTTACACTTTTGGCTCGTAGCAAATGATATATACTCTCCTCTTTAAGGTGATGGGACAAAAATGGGTCCGCGGGGACGAAATTTTCTACAAAAATGTTGGCCATAAAGCGTCTTAGGTAACTCTATACAGTGTTTTCCAATAGGGATGATATGATTTTGTAGTGACGTTTCGGCCATTTGTAATATGTCATGATCTGTCATTTGTTTTTCATTGTATTCAGTAGTGTTTACAATTTCATCATGGAGATATACGCAACAAAAACGTTTACAAATTATTCAGTTTTATTATCAAAATATACGTTCTCCAATTGCAGCATTTCGTGCGCTAAGTCAATTTTTTTTAAATCCAAAAAAAGACACTTTCCAGTCGACCTGCGACCTTGACACCCATGAGCAATATTTTAGCTCTCGTTAAGAGCTATCTTGACCGTTTGTGGCTACGTGCCACACAGAAAATTAAACAATTAAATTGTTGCGAGAAAAGTTTGGAGATTCGATTATTTCAAGAAATTGTGGTATTGAATGGCCTCCAAGAAGTTGTGATTTAACACCATTAGACTATTTCTTGTGGGTCTATTTGAAGTCATTGGTCTTTCGAAATAAACCAGACTCTCTTCAAGCTTTACAAGTCAATATTGAACGTGTCATTCATGACATACGACTTGATTTAGTGGAAAAAGTGCTCGAAAATTGGGTTCGTCGAATTCGTTCCTACATAAGAAGTCGTGGAGGCCATTTGAATGACGTTTTATTCAGAACTTATTTGTATCGATTGTAACAGGTGGCGCAAAAGTAACCTTTCGATGTTTTTTGTGCCAAAGTCACCGACCGATTATTGGTCAAATAAATAGTCAGCAATATTCCGCGTTCTGGAGCAGTGTAGCGTAACATTGTTTATTAACGTGTATTTCGCATGTGTTTACTACACAAATGTCAACATTAGGCATTAGGGGCCAATCGCAAAATTTATAGCATTTTCTGATAGGAGGATTACTTTTGCGCCACCTGTTACTTCACATTAAATAAAAAACTTTTAAATTTCCTTAACAATAAGTGTGTGTTTTTTAAAGAAATCATATCACTCTTATTGGAAAACCCTGTATATTCAACATTAATTTGTATAAGAATTCCACCTCCCAAATGATTTATTAATAGTTGTACCTTCCAAATGTTGTTAATATTTCGATAAGTTTTATTTTTCTCTAATTTTATTTAACAGATCTCCTAGAAAATTGTATTATTCTTATAAAAGTATTTTATTACCTCTCTACTTCATAATCTCTTTGATTGCGAAGTCTTTGGAAATCAAACGTTACATTCTTTGTAAATATACAAAACATTGAATTGGCAGACAAAATTGACGACAATTGTATAGAATCACTTCGAAAGGCCGATATACAAAGCATACTCATAATAAAAATCGTGTCTTATAAAAGTTGACATACAAACAAAAGACTTAAGAAGCGAACACGAAACATTGCCCAAATTGAAGAGCCACATTCACGAAAAATCAGCAATCAACTGAAGATTTATTGAAGTCTGAATTTTGTAATCATTTAATACACTCACCGTTTAATACACATACACTCAAAGAAAAAAATTCTTTCCTCAGGAATGCAACTACAGGCAACTACATTTCTGTTGGTTAAGATTTTTTTTCTGTAAGATTTTCTGGTCCATCAAACGATTTTTTGGTTTTCGTAAATGAGGAAAGTATTTGTTGAGTATGTTATTACTGCTAAACATTTGTTTTCTGTGTGTGTTAATTTGAAACTTTTTTAACACTAGACTACAAAATATATTGAAAGATTTTTAATATGAATTATTATTTGGGATAATTCAATTAAATTTTCTAACATTAGTTAAACCACAGTGCGCCGATTGACAGAGTCATTTATTCAGTAAAGATTCATACATTATACGAGGCAATCGGAGAACACTTCTACATTTTTATCAACCTTTGTGTTACCTAAAATGCGTATTTTAACTTTCCTTTCCTAATGTTGTTTTAAAAAGTGATGCATTTTTTCATATTTTTTTTCATAACAATTAAAAAATTCTGGCGGAGATAAATTATTAAAACAGTGGAATTCACATCAAATGGATAATAAATTATTTATCCGGGATTTTCTGCGATGTAACTTTGTTATTTATTTTCGTTTAAAATTAATGTGTATTTAAAAAGATTGATGTGACAAACAATTTTGATCACGTGAAAAAAGAATATCGAATTTCACGATGTTAAGTCACATTTGAATAAACTTTTAAAAGTACTGTGGGAACCGGTCTGTTTTATTTAAACATTTATAATAATTCGTTAAAACTTAAACAAATACATATAAAACATTACATCGAATATGATCTCAACTCCTGAAAGTATTATATCTTTCAGGAGTTGTATTGTGTATTGTGGAAACCGGTCAAACGGACTGTTTTGTTTAAACATTAATAATAATTCATTAAAACTTAAACAAATACATACATATAAAACAAGTACATCGAATATGATCTCCACTCCTGAAAGATATAATACAATATGTATTACTAAATTTTAAGATTTAGGTACAATTATACAAAGTATCAAAGCAATCAATCAAGACGAGTGATTTGTTTTTCGAAACAAAAAAAGCAAAGAAAAGTTAAAGAATACGAACTATGCTTGTTTTCTTGTTTTCGGAAAGAAACACTTGTAAGCTAGTGTAATTTCCGAATTAAGTTTACAAAACACTTGGCTTGAATGATTGCCTTGGATCTAACAAAATGGCGAAGTTTGCCGCAATTAACGGTTAAATAGAGAAGAACAAAAACACATATGAGCAAAATTCATGTAATATTCAACTTTGAAAATATCATTTCCAGTTTTTCTGTGTTTTTCGAGCAAGTTTTGAAATCGTTCAAAGGTGTTCAGACATGCGATTGTAATTAGAGCGATTATCTCTCGATACGAGTACGAACACATATAATTCTATTATTATTTATAGAGACAGACGGGCGGACGGACTAACGAACGGATGGACGGACATATTGACGGTTATTTGTTTTTCTAGTTGCTTAGATTTAATTTTTAGTTTTTCCATCATACTAGCAAGTAGAATAGAAAACAAAAAAAACAAAAATACAACGAAATATTTAAAAACAATGATTCTTAGATTAAATATAGACAAATATTGTTTTTTTTTTAAGTAATCGCTGGAACTAAGTATTATTGAATGGAAGGTAGTTGGGTGAGCTGCTTTTTTCTGTTCTTGAATATAATTGCCCCCATCAAAACGTGTTTTTCATTTTGAGAAAAATAATACCAATACTGAATATGTGAACGACAAAATAAATATTTAAATTATAATAACTTGATTTTGCACATTTTCAAGATTAACATCTTGAAAAGTTCATTTAACGTGTTTATCGTTAAAATTTATATAAATTTTTGGGTCACTCTATAAAGATTGTTATATAGCAACGGATCAGAAGTGTAACACATGGGAGAAGTGACTTCACATGATTTGTGTGTTTTGGGGAAATCGGTCATGAGTCATTTTAAGTCATTTCAGGTATTTCCGCTTATCTGGTCAAATTCAAATTTTAAATGCGTGCTAATCTCTTCCTGGAGCATTATTTAAATACGGAGCTAATTTGTCCCTTGTGGTAGCCGTCTGTACGTCGCTAAAAAATATAAACATGTTTTTATTTTTTTTTAAACAAATCGTTTTTTACATTTTTTACGGGACCGTTGGTACTATAAACGCTTTACACTTCACGGGAACATTCATATATGGGCATTTCCCTGGGCTACTCAAAAAAAAATGCCTTACAATTTTGCAACTCTTTCTTGAGTATTTTTTTAGCAATGTACCAAAGTTTCTGCGCCACATTTACGCATTATGTAAATAAAAAAAATTTAACAATCTTGGCATCAAATTATTGCTTTAGACCTTGTCGATCTTTCTACGTAAAAAATTTGATAAATATTGTATAATATTGGCATTAAAAGACATATTTTAATAACCCCTTTTCTATATGAATTTCGTGCTGTCCGGAACATGCCGTCCGGAATTCAACAAAAATTTAAATATCTCAAAAATTGTGAATTTTTAGAGTAAATGGTAATTGCATACAATACAGCAAAAAGTTAGGTATTATTTATATAAGAAGTTTCCTTGAAATTTTTAAATCACTTATTGAGTGATTTAAAAATTCCTAGAATCCTGTTTTTTTTTCGTGCCGCCCTTCACGCCCTCCATTTTTATGCAAACTAAAAATGTTTTCAAATTTCTATAAATACAGTGTTATTAAGCTCGATAGACTTTACAAATTTGCTGGCAACAATAATATTCCTAAGATCAATATCAAGGAAGTTATGGGGAAAAACTAATGAAATTCATGCCGTCCGCAACGCTGGAATTGCCTATATACATGTATATAGCAACGAAGATATTAATACTATGTGTAGAATTGAAAAAAATCATAAGAATCATTAATTTTTAATTTATAAATATTCCGAATTATCACTCAGTGCAATTTATCATTACCCAAATTTAAATTTTAATCGAATTTTACATATAAATATATACAATTTCTAAAAAAAACGCACTTTATCTTTTGAAAAGCAGAAAACTTGCCTTTAAATTAAGACATTGCCAAAATACTTAAATTGAAATTAATCTTTGTTTCGGAAATATTAGTTGCAAATAAAACAAAAATTAGGATGGGAACATATGTAGTTTTGTTTAAAACAATATCCTAGTAGGGACATATATAGGATACTGTTACAAAATTTAACACACCCATTACAATAGTTGAATTGAACATAACCTACTGTTATCAAGGTATGAAACCTAACCTCTGTAGCGTTAGTTTGTAACGGGAATTCAAAATTGCTTCAGTTTTCACCATAGAGTGGTTAATGAGAACCGCTATAGCGCTTTTAAAAAATATGGAATGAAAAACCAACATTTTTAAAACGCTCTGCCCGCTTGAGATTAGTCTAAAGTTCAAAACTGTTAGAGGAGACTGGAGATGTCAAAGACCGCCACCGGTCGGGACGCCCTCAAACTTTTCGAACGCCGCAGGTCATCAGATCAAGAATTTTGCGAATTCCGCTCCGAAAACAGAAAATCGTGGCCGTGAGATGAATATTACGCAAAAGTCCATGAGCCGAATTATCAAACAAGACTTGTGACTTGAGGCTTCCAAAGGCCGCAATAGATATTTGTTGACTACAGCTTTATAAAAAATAGGAAAGAATAATGCAAACGTCTTTTGGTGAAGCACGCTGATAACTTGCACAAAAAATTCTTGTTCACAAATGAAACCAATTTTACACTGCAAGAAAAACTTGACAAACGAAATGATATGGTGTATGCACGGTCGTCTAACGAAGCATCTCAAGTGATTCCATGGGTCGAAAAGGTCCATCATACTGCTTCAATCATGGTTTGATGGGGTGTCTCTTACGAAGGGGTCACTGACTTGCATTTCTGTGAACAAGGGATCAAAACATTGGCCAAAAATTACCAAGCAACCGTTTTGGAAGTTTTTTTAGTGTGTTCAAAATGAAATGTTAGCATCAATATTTTTTAAAAATTTAAAATGTTTTGTTCGAATCAGAACTCTGCGTACTGGGTCAGAACGTTCATTCAAGAACGATCATATCCTGTTTCATTTTTATTAAAGCGTTGAATAATTAATTTTTAATGGGTTTTGTTATAAAAATGACTTTGATAATTGCGGTAATATAAATCAATCATTTCTTTCCGGTTTGCAAGAATTTATAATATAAATTACTTTCTTATGAAATCATTTAGAAGAATAAATCGTTCTTCTTTGTGTCTTGGAAAATTGACATGGTTAGTTTAAAAAAGAAAAAAAAAACAATAGACTTAAGAAACGAACCCTTTAACATTATTGCACTGACTGTAATATCTATATGAAAATTAGTGGAATTAGTATATGTTTTACTTCCATATGTGGGGAAAAATATAATATCATTTACGGGTCATAATAAATACACTGTTCTAGATTTGAGAACTTTTGCTGGGAAATTAGATAGGTTAGTTATCTTGGTCGTGATTTTGAAGGGTACGACTTCGGAATACACGATTCCGTCCAATGAACTAAATAATGGGAACTACTGAGATTATTTCCCTCAAAACAGTCATTCCCTTGCCCTTAAAAAATTGCAATAACATTTTATCATATGTCAAACGTCATACAAATCGCCGACCTTTTTAGTTGGTGTCTTTGAGAAAAATATTTCTACGCGAAAAACTACTATAGGTCGCCTTTCAACATATTTATTAAAAATTAACTATTTTCATAATTTCGTATATTTTGTCACTGAGTTAGATAAACACTTTCATACACAAATTATGTAATACATTTAATTCTGTTTATTTCTCATAGTATTTTTCCGAGGATTCTTTTTCTCTAAGACACCAAATAAATATATCGAAAGTTTGTACCACTTTTGACGTATTATTCGAATTTATTGCAATTTTTACTGATAAGGGGATGAAAAGCGGGGACAACTGGTTTGAGGGAAATAATTCTACAAGCGTTCCCTTAATTTCTTTCTTTGAACTCAAGCGTGTATTCCGAAGCCTTCCACTACAAATAAAGCTCCGGTATATATCGAATATATCGAAAACAAAAGCTAATATATTCAGCTTTGGATTCAGCGTAGCTGATTTGTTTTAAACCAAAGGGTGTACAGCTTGCCTGGGTTTTTCAACTTATCCACAGTGTTATTACTTTCAATACAAAAGTCTTAAACAAACAAGTCTTAACAAACCTTTTTTTATTTCCTGCGCTCAAAGAAAAATCGAATAAAACAATTTCAGCCGAGAAAACCGACTAAGTTATACCCTCACTTTGTGATTTATGTAATATGTGATTAATGTAGTGTTAACCCTTTGTTGAGGAGGTACTAGAAGGCAGGACCAATATGGTACATCTTCGATCTTAGCCTGATATAGAAAAGAAATATTAACACATAGCATATTTTGAGTCAATCGATTACTCCTTTCGAAAGTTATCCAGCCAGACAGACACACGGACGGCTATTGCTCAAATTAGTTAGATCACTCCTTCGATGTGGTACAATTTTTGTCGTAGCAAATGACTTAACTAAAGTGAGGGTATAAACAAAAGACTTAAGAAACGAACCCTTTCAAAATATTGCTTTGATTTTCATATTTATATTACCATAAATCAAATGCATACATAGTTCTTTTGAGTTCATAAAACAAAAGACTTGCAAAATTAACCTTTTTAAAATCCAGCACGCAAAGAAAAAATCACTTGAACGAATTTTTAGACAACTACACTCTGGATTTTTGGAAGCTAATAAAATAATAAATTGGAAATTTAATTTACCAGAAATAGTATTTGTCTAAAATCGCATTCCTGTAGAAAGCTTTGATATCTCTATTACAATAGATCGGTTTTACCCTTTTTCAAAAAATATATAATTAATGATTCCAATATCTTGTTTTTTTCTTTTCCAGTTATGGCCTTTTGGGTGCCTCCGGTTGTGGCAAAACCACATTGCTTTCCTGCATCGTTGGTCGACGTCGCATTGATTCTGGTGAAATATTCGTCTTGGGCGGTAAGCCTGGTTCCCGCATCTCGGGTGTGCCCGGCAAACGTGTCGGCTATATGCCCCAAGAAATAGCCCTCTACGCTGAATTTTCAATACGCGAAACAATGATGTACTTCGGGTGGATTTTCGGCATGGAAACAAAAGAAATTAACGAACGTTTGCAATTTCTGTTGAACTTTTTGGATTTACCCTCAGAGAAACGTTTAGTCAAAAATCTCAGTGGTGGCCAGCAGCGACGAGTGTCATTTGCCGTTGCCCTTATGCACGATCCGGAATTGTTGATTTTGGATGAACCCACAGTGGGAGTGGATCCACTGCTGCGTCAGAGTATCTGGAATCATTTGGTTCACATCACAAAATCGGGACAGAAAACAGTAATCATTACAACACATTACATTGAAGAGGCCAGGCAAGCGCATACGGTAAGTTTTGGGAGTGGGGGAGCTAAAAGTCATATAGATTATTTTGTGCAAGAGCATAATACTTAAAAATTAAAAAGTCTTACAAAATATATGATACTCGTACTTCGATATCAACTGCCGAGGAAGACAACTATATGTCGTGTACTTCAAAAGCTATATGTGGAATATTTAAATCACACTCAAGCAAAATTTCCATTTTTGAGCTGTGACACTCTTCCACCAAATTTATAGTAAAGAAGACTGACATTAAAATATTGCTTTTGTTTTGGTTTTTTTCTCCCTCAGATTGGTCTAATGCGCTCCGGTAACTTATTGGCCGAAGAATCACCCAGCGTTTTACTCTCCATGTACAAATGTATCAGCTTAGAGGATGTATTCTTAAAACTTTCACGCCTTCAGTCGCAAAAGGGCGATGTATCTCAGGTTAACTTCAGGTGAGTCAAAGCGTTAACCAGTCATTCCTAATCGAATGCCTAACATTTGCTATTAAATATTTTTAATTTTGTTAATGTTTTTTTTTTAATGTAATATCACTGCATGGTTTGGTAAACAAAAAAATAATTTTTATTTTTCTTTTTTTTTTATTGATTTATTTTCATTTCATTGCACTTAAAAACACATAACAACAACTACAACAACCAACCAATCAATCAATCAATAAATCAATCAAACAATCAACAATTAAATCAAAACTCAATTATCTCAACTCAATGGAACTTCATCCCACCAAAAACTCAAAAAACTCAAACAAATATTAAACAATGTGTTCATCAAATCAACCCAAAAAAATAATCGTCAATCTTCAACAATCATTACTACTACTTATGTTTGTATGTTTTTTTTAATTTTGAATTGCTTGTATGTGTGCGTGGGCGTGGGCCTGGGGGGGTCAATGCATTTGTCTGTGTGTGTTTTTATTTTAAAACATTTTGGGTTTGTGGTCATCCTGTCCTGTCCTGCGAACGCAATGGACGCATAACATAATTTCTCGCGGTCAATCGCCAATTAACAGTAATAATATTTCATTACATGCCATGGGCTTCGGCAGTAAAATGGACAAACCCAGTTCCAGTCAAGAGGGCGGCGTTGTCGGTCTCAATTTCCATCAAAGCAAAGAAATCTTAATCAACGACACCAATGGCTCCATATACACGGTAAGTAATAATAATAATAATAATCTTTAATTATAAATTAAATCTTGAGGTTATGTAGTTCGTGATCAACATTAACAACAACAACAACATAACAAATCAAATTAGGTTAGCATGCCAAATTTCTAATTAGAAATGATAATAATAAATATTTACAATGAAATTATCAAGTAAAACAAGTCATAATAAATATAACCTTGACATTTATTCCATATTAAACAAAAGACTTAAGTCACGAACTTTTAGAAAGATTTCAATTTAATTTCTTGGGTGTATGTATGTATGTTTACACTAATTACACTAGTCTACAGTCAAATCTTAACAACTTGTATAAATGTGATGTGAAATATATGGGCTATTAATTGTTGGTCTCCTTTCGAATTTGGTCTTAACCTAACTGTAGTTAATGCAAATGTCTTGCATTGTACAATATTTGAAGTGTTTCTGTGTATTCGTATTGCATTTATATTCTGTTAATTTTTGATACAACACTGTCTCTTGTGGTGTTTTCTTTTGTGCCACAAAATGCTACATTTTTTTTTCTGCCTTTCGCTTCAAGAGCCTTTTTGTTTTCGTTTGTAAAAAAAACTCTACACTGTGAAAGGGTTTCGTTATAGCAAAATTGTTTTCGACTTCGAGCGAATAGACGAATTTTTTCTAATGAAGTTTGTTTTTAGTTTTTTGTTTTGTGAGTTAAAAGGCAAACTTTTTGCATTTTTATTTTCGATTCTGACCATAAAAAATGCAACAGTACAAGAGGGCGTAGGCGACATTATTAAAATGCTGTTCACCATTAGTGTGGGTGGCATGGCAAGTTATGCATGAATCAATTCATCACTTTTAATACTTCATGGGAAAGGTACCCGAAGAGGTGGCCAATCTTCCAACTTAGCCTGAGATAAGAAAATATATTGCACAATACAAAATTTTAACGCGATCTAGACGAACGTACCTCAAATAACTTAAAATTTACATCTGGTCTTAGGTCACCTTTTTCAATGAGTTACACTTTTTTTTCGTTGTAACTGATATATTAGTATACCGTCATCCAATATAATGAGGGTATACATATCGATACCTCCATTCTAAACAATGCTAAGTGCAAATAGGTAGTTTTTCAGGAGAGGCGATTAAAGTTTGATGCAATTTTTAAATTTGTGTGGAATTCCTTTATAATGCAAACCGAATGACCTGTATTGTTTAGTGAATAACTTTAGATTGGTTTAACTTTAGATTGAATTTTGACTAAATACAATTTGGAATAATTAGAAATTAAAAAAAGTCGACTTAGCATGTTTTAGAATGGAGGTATCGATATAGATATCAAATATGCACATTTTTCGTTCCGCACCTTTTTCTACTATTCAATATCTAAAACTTTGCTTCAGACTCAACATGGGATATACGGTATACCGTACGGGATATACGGTATACCGTACGGGTTACCGAGATATAACTGTAGTAAAATATATAAGTAGTAAAAGTGCTAAAAATCCACCTTGGGCAAAAAAAAAATAGTATGGCCATTATATTATTAATTAAGCCAACTTCTCTACACGAGTGATGCAGAAGTTCTTATTTTTGGGGCTACTTTCACCTCAAATTCTCAGAATTGGGTCCCAAATCAATGAACTTAAAAATGCTGTACTGTATTATTTAATAAGGTCACTTATTGGCGACCCTTCCAATCTGAAATTTAGGAATATATATTATTCGTATTGTCCTATGTACTCGTACCACCAATCTTTGCACCTTATTTCACTTCAACTGCGTCGTGGAGTTCCTATTTTATATTCGAGCTGCCTTCTCCATGTATGGGGAGGTCTTCCAACACGTCTAGTGTTGGTTGCAATACGTCTCGTGTTTTCGAATCTCAAAATTGTTTTATTCACTGCTACACTGACTACAGACTGAGAATTGAAAATTATTTTTTTGAAAATTTTATTTGTCGTTTATAGTACTTCATATTTACAAAGTTTTAGCTTTGTGTCTTAAGGAACAAAAATAATACGCAAGTTTTTTATAGCGACAGATGTGACCACAGTACAAAAATGACTGCGGGTGATGCGGCCCATGTAAAAAACAGGTTTACATCGTAGAGTTGAATGTCTTGGATAAGGAATGGTCCACTGCATATGAAGTTTATTTTCAATACTTTTTGTATTAGGTAGGACTTTACTTTGGAATTGAAGATTCTGATCGTGGTACTTTGAGTATTGAACCAGAGTTCGGAAAAAACACTAAGGAACGGTTCGTTAGCGTTCTGTACCGCTCGTTCGTCGCGTACAGAGCAGTAACGCAACCCATACAAGAGAACAGAATACACTAAACATTTTTTTGTGTTACTGTTCGCGAACGCTACCACTACGATAACTTACGGTTCGTAGAACAGTATTACTTCGTTACAGTGTTCTTTTGAACATAACACTAACAGTATCACTACGTTTAGCGTTCTGTTCTTTTTAATATTCGACACCACAGGTCGCAAATATGAAGCAATCTTAATGAAAATTGGTACAGAGGCATTTCTTAACCCAGGGACGATCCCTATTTATACAGGCGTGTCTGAATTTACAAGGTTAGACACCTGTGACGATCATATAAACGTCTTTTAAAGCTCCGCGATCGTATTTTTACAAAATATCTTTGCACCAATCGACACGAGCCTTTTTTAGCGTCAAATTGTGCGGGATCCAACGAGAACAAACTTTTTTTACGGCCAGGTGTTCATGCAATATCGATTTATGCTGGTGGAAGAAATGCCCAAGGATGCCTCTATCTCACGGTATTTCACATGATCTTGCATTATCAATTCACGCACGGCATAAATGTGCTCTAGCACAACGGCCGTTTTTGGACGACCTTCGTCTTTGAGCGAGCGTCGGCTACGATTGAATTCATTAAACCAGTTTTTCACAGTGCTATAGGATGGTGCTTCATCGCCATACAAAGATTTAAGTGCATCGATGCACTCTTGTCGTGATAATCCACGTCGAAAGTTGTGAAAAATGATCGCACGAAAATGTTCACGAGTTAATTCCATTTTTTTGCCAAATTGATTTTTTCAAGTTACAGTAAACAATGATGGTCGTACGTCAAAACGTTCTGAGTACGTGTATGCTAAAAAATGTCAAACTTTCAATTGGATATGTCAGATGGCGCAAGGCAACACTTAGTGCTGCCTAGGCCAGAAATATATATAGCAGCCCTCGTAGTTTTCTTAACTCGTCTTACATATCAGAGTGTATATGTATAAGTATATGAATGGAGACAGATATCATCTGCGTAATCGAAGTCTTCTAAACGTCCCAGCAGTCCCCAGCTTATGCCTCTGTTGGATCATTTGTCATAATGGTGTCTAGAACGACGTTGAACAAAAGACTCAAACAAGGTGTCAAAGGCTTTTCCAAAATCAATAAACATAAAAATAAAGGAGCGCCATTCACGGAACGGATTGTTCGACGATTCTCCTAGGTCTACAGGTCTGATGTGGAAAGCCTTGTCTTAATTATGTTTGCTATCATAATGTTGATCTTGTTTAGTTATGTCATTCCCCTCCAGTTTTGGCATTTGTTGAGGTCACACCTATCAGCGGATAGGTGTGCCGTTGTGTATTTTGGTACCTTCCTATTATCCCACACCTTAGATAGGAGGTTATATATCAGTTGCTACGAGCCAAATCAAATGAGTGACATAACACCTCATGTATATTTGGCGGAAAATCGATTTGGGACAGTTTAAGTCATTTGAGCAATGTCCGTCCGTCTGTCTGGCTGGTATGTAATAATATTTTTTCTATCTCAGGCTAAGTTCGTCCACTCCTTCCAGTACCTCCCTCACAAAGGGTTAAAATTTAGTGAAATACTGATTCTCTGATAACTTCTATACTACTTATCCGAATCTTCTGTAATTCCACATACAGTTATAGCTTATTTGTCGCTATCAGTTTGAGAAAAATGGGCGAAGTGGCACATCCCCTTTGGGTAACTCCCACAAAAATGGACCACTTTGTACCAAAAGTTAACTGCTTATAGCTTTATTATCAGTTCGTACAAATACTTAAAATTTTGTACAGTGTAATGCTTTTATAGTACCTACATTATTTAAATAAAATATCTAATAAGGAAGTTTTCAATATTTAAATATAATAAAAAGGTCGACTATTATAATAGTATTTTAACTTAAGAAAATTAAACAAATCTTAAAAGATGATAAATTATTTTTCTATAATTTTGTTTTCATTACATAACGGCACACATTTTAATATAACTATTTTGTATGAAAAATGGGCGTTATTGATTCGCCCCTTTTGGTACCTCCCACAAAAATGGATCAATTTACACCAAAAGCTAATTGCTTACAACTTAAATGCCAGTGCATACAAATACTTGAAATGTTGTACAATGTAATGCTTTTATAGTATCTAGGGTCCTGTGAAAAATGGGCGTCATTGCTACGCCCGTTTTGGAACTAGCCACACAAATAGACCATTTTGCACCAAAGTTAACAGCTTATAACTTTAATACCAGCACATACTTTAAAGTTATTAAATGTAATTTAATTTGATTAATATTTAATTGAAACAAAAAAATTAATAAATTTACGAATATTTTTGTTAACTGAATGTGAGGGGGGATTCGTAAGTCGGTTTACCCGAATGAAATTTCTTACATGTTTTTCTTTATATTTCTTATCGTCATTGATTTAATATAACCAACTGCTAATTTAACTAGAAATAAAAAGTAGGAAAGAAACATATTACATTTTGTTTAGTAGAAACTTGTAATTTTAGATTTATTTATTAGCCTGTCCAACTGCATTGTGTATAGTAGAATTATCTGAGTTTTCATCATTGCTTTAATTAAAACCTTCAAACATTTAATCATTAGTTTGCATAAACTAGAATATAATTATTACTAGCATTATGTTCGCTCAAGAAGTTCCCATCTCAATCAGACAGACTTGTAACAAATTTTGAAAGTAAAAATTCATTAATATTTTCAAATAGCTTCAATTGAAAATGGTGATTGCCTTTTCGAAAAATTCGCATATTTTACTTGTGAATTTTCATTATGGAAATTTTGATTTGATTTAATTTAAAAGTGATTCTTTTTTCTACTGCATAATACATGAAAATGTTTGTTAAAAATAGGAAATTAAGGTATGTACGAATGTACTTATGTATTGTATGTTTTGCGAACAATAAGAAAAAGTTCAAATGAAAACAATAAAAATCTGGAAACAAGTGAATTATTTACACGAAACAAAAGACTTAAGAAACAAACTTCAATTACAGAATACAATTAACTAGATTCTGAAATTAATTTTATTGTTATGGCGATTTTGATTCTGAAGCATTTTCTTTACCCTTTCCCCGAAACAGCGCTTTTCTAATACATTTTAGAAATTTGAAAATTGTAGTTAAGTTAAATTCGAGTGACAACACCATTTCGTCGACGGCCTAAATTTTTCCAGAAACTAAATCGTCATTAGTTAAGCAAAGGAAGGGAGTTTGAGGTCTTTAATCAAAAACAAGACTTAAGATACAAATTTAATGGGTCAGAAATGTTTTTTCTATTAATCATATGTTAGGCTTTTTTTGGTATGGATTAGAATAAATGCAGGGATAGGATAGGATAGCAACCGAAGTTTATCCATTCATTAATCTATGAGCTTCCAATTACAATTGTCTATATATTGAATATTGTGTTATTTGTACTACATTAATTTTTTGGGGGTTATAATACCACTATTAGTAAATTACAGAGAAGGGGGATAAATTTGAACAAAATACTTAAGATAGAAGTTTTCAATATTTAAATATAATAAAAAGGCCGACTATTATAATAGTAGAGAGACAAATCTAAAAAGATAATTTTTTAATTTTTCTATATTTTTGTTTTCATTAAATAACGATACACATTTTAATATGACTATTTTGTCTGCCTCCCATCCCATTCCATAGCTAAATCAAGAACCCTACGAACCTCCACCAAACAAAAAGAATCCAAATGATGAAGAAAGTTGTCAAGATTGTTATACCAATTTGTGTCATGTAAGTAAAGCTCTTCTCACTCCGACCTATTGTATATATACGAGGAAATGGCAAGACACTTTGTAACTAACGCATTTTTACATTTTTTTCCTATCCAGATCACCTCCAAGGGTAAAATAAAGGCTTTACTGAATAAAAACTTCTTACGTATGTGGCGTAATGTCGGTGTGATGCTCTTCATCTTTGCCCTGCCAGTGATGCAAGTCATTCTGTTCTGTTTGGCCATTGGTCGTGATCCTACCGGTTTGAATTTGGCTATTGTTAATGGAGAAATGAATAATACGGTGAGTTTTGTCAAAAAGAAAGAAGTAGTGTTTTTTTTCTACAATTACTCAAATTATCAATTTCAGGAAAATTGTTATTGGGATGATGGTTGCCATTTCACCAACCTGGGCTGTCGCTATCTGAATCATCTGAATCACAGCGTGGATAAAACGTTCTACACGGACATAGAGGACGCCAAGGAAGCGGTGCGGATGGGCGATGCTTGGGGTGCTATTTACATAACGGAGAATTTCACAGATGCCTTCACCGCCAGAGCCGCCTTGGGTAAGTGCCTGCCGCTGTCTAGTACATATATGAATATTACAATTTATTTTCATATCTTTTCGCAGGTCGTGATTCTGATGATGAGACCATAGATCAATCGGAAATTAAAGTCTGGCTGGATATGTCCAATCAACAGATCGGTGTTATGCTCAATCGTGACATTATGTTGGCTTATCGTGATTTTGCTATGGGTCTTTTGGGTCAATGCGGCAACAATCCCAAATTGGGTGATGTGCCAATCCAATTCAAGGAGCCCATCTATGGTACCATGAATCCATCATTCACCGATTTCGTAGCACCTGGTGTTATTTTAACGTATGTTTGACATGAAGTTTGATGGTTTTAACTTTGGGATTTAATTGTGTGATCTGTTTTATTATCGCTTCTCTAGCATTGTTTTCTTCTTGGCTGTAGCCTTGACGTCGTCAGCTTTGATCATTGAACGTACAGAGGTAAGTCAGAGAATTGAAATTAGAAAATAAGTGTATTAATTTTAAAATATTAAAGCTTTTGGTAAGTAATTAAAAAATTCTGGGTTTTGACAGGAACTCTTTAAAGGGATCAGAAAAAGTTTGAGTAGTTTATTTTCTAAAAGAAGAGGTTGTAAACAAGACAACGGAAAAAAATCCCTGAGATGGAAAAATGCAACTACACTACAACATTTAGTGTTGTAGCAACAATAAAATGTTTCTGTATTTGCATTGTGTGTTAATTGTCGTCTTTCTGCTTTGGATCTGCTTCGATAGCATCCAGGTTCTGGAAATTAGTAACCTCTATGGAGGGGGCACATAAAGACCTGGGGACGAACTAGATTGCAATGTGTACCTGAATAGATGTCTCTTGTCATGTAACCCCTCATTACACTCTACAAATAGTGTGATGTCAATTCGAGCCAAATATGCATGTGCCAGAACTACACGAGTTTGTAGCGGCAGTCTTTCTACTTCCGATGCTACCTGTGGATAATGATCGCCAAAAGCAATAATCACCCTGTAATTATTAACTGGTGCTGCGACTTCATCGGCGTGAAGATAGCTCAAGCCTACCTTACACGTTCTCTACTCTAGATGATTTCTCCTCCATCTTTGGACCTCGTGCTGTATATCGTGAAGTTCACTCTTGTCCTGACCTAAAGGGGAAGTACATGGTTTTCCAACAAGAGGTGTTATTTTCAATCACCCGGTATTTCGGTAGCTGTCACTTTTGAAGCTTTTATTCATTGACATTTGACAAGTAGAAACTACGCCATTACTAAAAATGGAACGATACACGATTCAACAACGCATTGAAACTATTAAAATTCACTACAAAAATGGTGAAAATCTTGCAGTCACAGTTCGCAAAACTAAAGCATTTTTGGGTCTTCGTGAAGCATCTTGTCGGACCGCAATACAGAAATTGGTGGAAAAATTCGAGCTGTTGGGACAAGTTAGTGATGTGAAAAACAAAAACCCGTGCTCGTCGCTCAAGAACAACTGAGAATAGCAATATTCTGTAGCCCAAAGTGTTGAAGAAAACCCAGGTTTGTCCATTCCTCGTCGTTCTTTGGAATTGGGCATTCCACAAACGTCATTACACCGTATCTTGCATAAAGAATTAGGTCTTAAGGCTTCAATTAACACAAGAACTCAAGCCGGTCGATCATCAACAACGTCGTGTCTTTGCTGATTGGGTCCTTGAAATGCATGAAAATGATCCGGAATTCCATTGAAAAATCATCTTGACTGATGAGGCCCATTTCCACCTCGGTGGCTACGTCAACAAGCAAAATTGTCGCATCTGGGGCTCGGAAAACCCAAGAGTTATTGTTGAGAAGCCTCTCCATCCTCAAGATGAGAGATGATTAATGATTTTTTATGGTCGGAGTTGGATGGTATTGATCTGGACAACGTTTACTTTCAACAAGACGGCGCTACGTGCCACACAAGCAACGAAACCATTACTCTGTTACGGGAAAATTTTCCGGACCGTGTTATTTCTCGAAGAGGTGATCACAATTGGCCACCGAGATCTTGTGATTAAACACCTTGCGACTTCTTCCTTTGGGTTTTCCAAGGTCTACGCCAACTGCCCAGCGTCGATTCAAGACTTCAAAGATAGAATTCGCGAGGCTATCGAGGACATAGGGCAGCCACTTTGCGATTTGGTTATGGAAAATTTCATGAAAAGGATATGGTCCTGTAGGCGTGGTCATGGTAACCATTTGGCTGATGTTGGTTTTCATTATTAACGGCATATCTTCCTTTTTTCCTTTCTTATGAAATAAACATCCGATAATTTATCTCAAAAAATTGCATTTTTTCATTGAATACCAAAATAACACCTCTTGTTGGAAAACCCTTTATATCCATTAGGTGGTGGTTTGTATGGCTGCGGCAGTAGCATTCAAACAGGAACCGCTTTGACAAAATAGAATTGTGTCTCCGCATGGGCATGATCTTCGATTCCTCATTACTTGAAAAGGCACCTTGCTGCAGTTCGGTGGACGGCATTTTAGTGGGTCTAAATGTGTTTCCACTGCATAATATTCATAAACGATGACCATACTGGCGATGTATGATTTATCATCGACCGGCATATATCCTCATGAGAGGTCAACAAGTTTTTTTTGTCGGCTCCCCAAGAGCTGCCTTCGAGCGACTTGAGGATTATGATCCTACTTCTCAAGGTATCCCTGATAGCTATGGCAAGGCCAGAAGATCTAAATGGACTTCGATTGCAACCCTATATTGGGGAATTCATAGCTCAAATGGCTGCAAATTTCCACCAAACTTATGTACATCCGGTCTTTGGTAACTCCTTCGACGTTCTACAATAAGTCTGAACATATTTCCACTGCGTAATATTCACATTTAATGACCACACTGGCGCTGCATGGTTTACCATGGCCCGGTCAACGAGGTTTCTTTGTCGGTTCCCCTAGTACTGTCGCCGTGCGACTTAAGGATTATGATCCTACATCTCAAGTTATCACAGATGGCGGCCGGCCCCAAGAAAATGCACCCCAAATTGAAAATGAAAATGCGCCCCAAATTTGGGGTCCATTTTCGTTATAAAAATTAATTAAGGAAATTACACCCCAATCAAGAAAACAGCATGAAATTAAAATAAGCCCCAAAAAACTAAGAAATTTTCTCTTGGAGTACGTAATAATACACCTATACGAACCTATTTTCTAATTATAAATACTTTCCTGCGCGATCGGCCTGCGGCCTCTGTTTAAGACTCTCTCCTATGGACAGGATCAAAAGTTGGCAACGTGGATCAAATCTTTTCTTCGTAGCCTCTCCTGTTTCTAAATTCATAGATGAAAATACGCCCCAAAAAGCAGACAAGAAATGAAATTAAACCCCAAAAATCAGACAAAAAATGAAATTAAGCCCCCAAAAAATTGTTGTTGTTTGACATGTTATTTTTTGGGGCCCATATTCATAAAAATGTTGGGGTGTATTTTCCTGGGCCCAATTTCATTCCGCCATCACAGATAGCTGTGACATGGGAAGAACATCTAAATGTTCGAATCCCTAGGGTAGCGAACTAGGGGTAATGGGTGGTCGGAATTGGTGTGTCATACCTTTACCTGTGTAATCAAAAACAACCGCACTTCTGCAGACGTACATAGCTCAAATGGCTTCAAATTTCCTGAAACTAATTTCCACCATACATACATCGGATCTTCATCGGCCACTCATTCGATGAGTTACAGTAAGTCTAAATGCGTTTCCACTGCGTAATATTCACATTAAACGACAGCACTGAATGGTCTACCATGGACCGGCATATCTCATTATATGAGGTAAAGCTGGTTTCTTTGCCGAAACTCCAAGTGCTGCCGGCGAGCGACTTCAGGATCATGTTCCTACTTCTCAAATTATCGCAGATAATTGTAGACTGTCGAATGTAACGGTAAGGATCTTGGGGTAATTGGTGTGTCATCGATCTGCATATTTTAAAGCAGACGTACTTCTGCAATTCAAGTAGCAGACAGTGCGGCGGAAGATTTGGAGGCGGATATTTTCATATTCCTCGAAGGTTCGCAAAATAAGCTGGGTAATTGAAACCTTTACAGATATCATAAATTTCTGGGCCCGACGTCAGAATTGTGCAGGAAGATATATTCTAAGGAAGACGAACTTCTGCAGTTCAAGCAACACAATTTGGCGGAAGATTTGGAGGCGAATATTTTTATATTCCTCGAAGGTTCGCAAAATAAACTGGGTAATTGAAACCTTCACAGATGTCATAAATGTGTGGGCCCGACGTCAGAATCGTGCAGTTAACATTTCAAAGCCGTCAGCTGGTGATGATATTGCTATGAGGTAATGGTTAAACATTGCCAGAAATCGGGAAATCGACCTATACGAGTATGAAATCGGGTCACGGGGAACTATTATAGAAGTCAAGGAAACATTAAGTTTTGTTTTGGCAAATATTCGACTCCCTGCAAGTCCAGCTGCATCAACATAAACATCGATATATCGTCAGGGCCAAGCGCTTTGGATGACTCTACGCATTTAACAACAACAAGTACGCCTACGGTATATTAAGATGGATGGGAGGGCATGAATCCAACGCAATATTCTTAATTTCGCCATATCGGTTTCGAGTTGCTCAATGAACTCTCGGTGAAAACAACTGAGGAATAACAATGGATCAAAAATGGCCAAATTCTTCGCTAAAACTTCAATCCGATCAACACACTTGGTGGGCGATATAATCGGTTATATTCTGGCACTCACTTGGAGCATCTCACGTGAAATGTCTCCAGGCTTGGCAGACAAATCACATGTTACGCATTATTTAAGCAGAAGTTAGACCGCCAATACAGAACTGGGACGAATAGTTTTCCACAATTTAACTACAACGAAACTGAAGTTGATAATGACCAAGCCATCTATCTGATTTGTAAATTCTGCTCCATGATTCTAAGGTCAGGAATAGTGCGACGACGTCGGCATTCAACTGGAAGGAGTAGCAAGCGTCTGCTGTGATGATGTCCCGGATTTTATTTTCAGCTACATGTGTTCCTCAGGGAATGACTGGTTCACTGAAGCTGAGAATTGGAAATTATCTGAACTCATTCGAATTAGTGTCCCTCTGCAAGAAGTATGGCGTTCAGAGAGAATGAATTCGAATGGTCTGCCTATGTGGAGAATCCAGTGAAATAAAGGGCTGCCAATTTACGATAGTTAGCAATCCACGTAACACGATGTGTAGGCAATAACCCCTGTGGGGTCATCCTCATTCACTACGCAGAACAAAGATCTATCAAATTGTTCAGCCAAAGCTATGCCCTTTGCCAACTAAGTGGATAATTTCATATTTAATAGTGCTCATTAAAGTCTTCTGACGTCAAAGCTACAATGTCGCTGAAATGAAATCGTTATGCAGCTATATCGGGAAATTTGAAATGATGACTCGGCATCTGTGGCTGGATGTGACGCTGAAAATGGGAAATCTTTATTTGTTGATAAATATACTTATTTGATTTTTCGATATTTTTGCCAAAAAAAATACCAAATTATATATGTAGTTTCATTTACAATAATGCACTCTTTACTTCATCTCCTTCCAGGGTCTTTTGGATCGTTCGTGGGTGGCAGGTGTTGCGCCCAGCGAAATTCTGCTTTCCCATGTTGTCACACAATTCGTGGTCATGTGCGGCCAAACAACGTTGGTGCTCGTCTTTATGTTGGTCGTCTTTGGCGTCACCAATAATGGTGATTTGATCTGGGTGGTGGTACTCACCCTGCTGCAAGGTTTGTGCGGCATGTGCTTCGGTTTCCTCATCTCTGCGGTGTGCGAACTCGAGAGAAATGCCATTCAATTGGCCCTGGGCTCATTCTATCCCACACTGCTATTGTCCGGTGTCATATGGCCCATTGAGGGTATGCCCATAGTGTTAAAGTGAGTTAGCGTTTTCCCCCGAAGAGAGAAGTGATTGTGGAATCTGTACATTTATGTTTATTTTTATTTAATTGCAGATATATTTCGCTGTGCCTGCCTCTGACGTTGGCCACATCATCATTGCGCTCAGTATTGACCCGAGGATGGGAGATTGCCGAAACCGAAGTGTTTACCGGTTTCCTGAGTACATTAGCCTGGATTGTGGGATTCTTAATCTTAACTTTAGTGGTGCTGCGTACAAAACGAGGATAGGTTTTCTCTCTTGTTGGGGTTTGAGGAGAACTGAAAAACCTGCTAAAGGCTTTTGTGAACTGTAAATTCTCTATTTTTCTCTATTTGTCTATTTCTTCTCCTAATTTAACTTATTATTTTCTAGTTAACGTTTAACGAATTCTGCGTTATTTTTATAAATCTTCGACTCTCTGCTCACTACATCTATCTCTCTATTTTCTATTACAACTTTTTTGATGTTACAAAAGCCTTGAGCCTTTTGTAAAAATTATCGTTAAACTAAACCTAAAGAAAATTTAGTATAATTTTTGTTTAATTATTTAAGTTAACAAGTCCTAACGTTTATTTGTAATTAAACAGACCACAGAACAGAAGAAAAGAGATGAAAAAGTTGAAAACATCGTTTTTAAGTAGTTTTTAGGTTAAGGTGCATTGTGTATTTTTTTTGTGTAAAAGAAAACGAAAACATAAAAGGCAGTCTCAAATTCTGCATTCTCTCAGAACTCTCATTTGCAAATCATTCATCCGATATTTAAGCATCACGAACAAATCCAAATAAGAAAAACAAAGAAAGGTTCACAACACCACAAACGTCACAAGAAAAAAAGTGTCCTTTTGTTTTCAGAGAATTTTAATTTAAATTCGAACCAGTTCATTTTTTTCTACAAATTATGGTTAAGGTTTTCTTTTTATTTTGTATATGTGTAAGGCAAAGTGTACATACAAAATATTTCAAACAAAAAAAAAAACAAAAGCAGACAAATTCTTCTCTTTATTGCTAGAATTGCTTCGCTTCTTTATCTTTGTCTCTCAATATCACTCTCCGTCTCTCTCTTTCTCTCCCAATGAATATTAACGTTCCCATTTGATTTATCCTTGTAAGGATATTGCCGATTTTCCCACATCCGTTTTCTTTGCCCTCTTACTCCTTCTTTATTAACACTCCAATGGACTGTGATTAGTGTTTGCGGCGTCTCCTCATTCGCTTTCGTTCTGTCGTTGTAAGTTTTTCCTTTTCTCTTTCATCAATTGTATTTTCATTAATTTTATTTTTATTATTATCGTTATTATAAATATTATTATTATTATTGTAATGCCTAAAATGTAGTTTATTTTCCGTATAGAGAGAAAATTAATAATATTACAAATATTGTTATTTTTTCTTTTATTGTGGGGGGAATGATTTATTTTATATGTTAGTAGTTAATAAATCCTTAAGTTTTCTTATACGAATTCTACTTACATATGTCACGATTAGAGAGGTATCCTTTTTATGCTTTTAAGTTTCTATTTTCCAAAATTTGGTCATATGTATTTTTCCATTATTTGTATGTTTATGAAAGTTGTAAATTCATCATTTGTATAACGAAATGTAAATTGCAAAATATAATAGATTGAGCTTTTTACAATAAAGATTTTTATGAAAGAAAAAAATAACACCAAAATTGTTGCAAATTGTGATACATTAATAGGCGTGTTTTCGTTACACCATAAGTGCTTAATTTGTATGGGGAGCTAAGCACTTTTAAGCACTATTAGTTCCCGATGAAGTTTGGTGCTTGTGTTCATGTCTTAATCGAGTATGATGTTGCCAGATTGGGCACCCTATATTTAGCAATATGGTATCCCATTTTTGGAGAGATTTTATCAATTATTGTGAATTAACGGGAAGAAGAAGAACAAAAATGGGAAATTATTTTAATATTTGCAAAAGAGTGTAAACAATTGAACATAGAATAGTAAATATATGTTTTATAAATACTTTTCACGATTTTTTTTGTCTGTTTCGCACTGTTCTTTCTTCGCAACTCATGACACCATTGCTACCAGACAGTGAAAATCCGCGACTTATTGCTTATGTGCCAGTTAGTGGAAGTCAGTTGTTTTCGTTGCAAAGTGCTAAACTAAAAGTGCTAGCTTGTAACGAAAACATGCCTAATATGTATGTATGTCATATAATAAATTTTTTAATGGATACACCGCATAAAAATACAGAGTGAAGTTATTTATGTGTGAATGACTTCTGAACCACCTTGTTGTTATTTAGTTCAGACAATAACCAAGGCACCGTGTTGTATTGCTAAAAGCAAACGTAACCGCAACCTCGCCGTGGCGTAACGAATCGGTTAAAGGCCGGGTTAGGCAAACTTAACCGTAATTTAATTTTAGCGCCGCCGTAACGTTGACCTCAAGAGCAATTACCCAAAACTTCAAAAACGTGCCATATGACTCAGATATTCAGAACAAAAATAGCAACAAATTCATTTTATTTTATATTTATTTGCTACTAATTTATCATTTTATTACTTATTCATCATTACTTTTCAAAATTTTCGAATAATTTTTTTCCTTTTTACTGATTTTGTTTGCAAATGCACGTAAACGTACCGTCCAAATCAAATTTCAGCAGATTCCGCCGTCCGTTTACGTTTCGTTTTCGTTGGCTAATCGTTTACACTGATTTCCATATGTCTGATTGAATCAGCTGATTCGTTACGCTACGGGGCATTACGGTTACGTTTGCCTAACCCAGCCTTAAATCAATCGACGAACAACGTCTGTCTACGTGTTGTATGTCCAGATTTACAATGGCTGAATGTTCAGCGGATTATCGGCGTTTTGTAGGAGAGAGAGGCAGTCGGCAAGAGGGGGAAAAAACGTTCCTGTACTCGGGCTTATCGGGCTGAACGTTTTGTGTTATTCACTCGCACTTTGAAACAACAATTCACACAGGAATAGCCGAAACTAAATTAGTCCCTATTTAGACTGGCAATTTTTTTCAGCAGATAATAGGCTTATTCTCTTTTCAACTCTCAAAGTGCCCAAATTAATTGAAATATTTTATGTTTTTTATTTTTCTCAAAAGAGCTCTTGCATTTAAATGATTTTCGGAATCTTATTATTTCTTATTTATATTTTAGTGAAGGGTTTTTAATTTTTTTAATAAAATTATCTAGTTCAGAAATTTTATCGTAACTAAAAATTTAATATCGTCGGCTTAATGCTATTTTGGTCCATACGCCATTTTTGTGTTTTTTGAGTTAGGAGTTTATAATAGGCGTGTTTTCGTTACACCATAAGTGCTTAATTTGTATGGGGAGCTAAGCACTTTTAAGCACTATTAGTTCCCGATGAACTTTGGTGCTTGTGTTCCTGTCTTAATCGAGTATGATGTTGCCAGATTGGGCACCCTATATTTAGCAATATGGCATCCCATTTTTGGAGAGATGTTATCAATTATTGTGAATTAACGGGAAGAAGAAGAACAAAAATAGGAAATTATTGTAATATTTGCAAAAAGAGTAAACAATTGAACATAGAATAGTAAATATATGTTTTATAAATACTTTTCACGAATTTTTTGTCTGTTTCGCACTGTTCTTTCTTCGCAACTCATGACACCATTGCTACCAGATAGTGAAAATCCGCCACTTATTGCTTATGTGCCAGTTAGTGGAAGTCAGTTGTTTTCGTTGCAAAGTGCTAAACTAAAAGTGCTAGCTTGTAACGAAAACATGCCTAATATGGGTCCCAAGCATCCTCTTTCAGAATCTGCAATCATTTTTTTCCTATCTCGCCAAGTTTTCGAGATATTGGTAGGGTAAATTTGTTTTACTCTGAATAACGGGAAATAATTTCGATATTTTTGTTCTCTGTCTCAATTTTTCTATCGCCCTATATTTTTCACTCAGTATTTTACGTTCTTTCGATCACAATATGTAAATTGGTGTCCTTCCATACCGACCCTTTTTGTGGTCCATGTAATACAAATACGAAAAAATATAAAAATAAAAGTGGATATGGACCAAAATGCCAAGTACAACAATTTTTATAACTTGCTTATTTTTGGATGTAATGGCATAGAAATGCATGAGAATCATACAAACACTGTTGGGAACCCTATGAAATAAAAAGTGTGTAACTCTTCAGTCCCGTTTTTACTCAAACAATAAATTGCGTTTTTCTCCGATCATACAAAATGGCGTATGGAACAAAATAGCATTGAGCCGACGATATGTCCAAGAAAGCAGATTTAAATTAAAGGACGGCATAAAACCTCTTGGAAGAAGGAAATCGAAAAACCCGTTAAAATTTGGAACGAGATAATTTTGGAACGAATAAACTATTAGTCTAAAAAATCAAAGTTTATTACTTTCAATATCTGTATACAAACTTTTTTCAATTTACACATTTCATTTGCACATTTCATGTTCTCCAGTAAAATGTTCAAATTTGATAATCGGTAACACCAAATATTTGAATTAATGTGTAAATGGCTACCCTATTGGTTATTTACGCCATCTGCAAACTAGATGCAACCTTCAGAACGCCATCTACAAACTAGCTGTGAAGAATTCGTTGTGAATGGATACCGTTGTATCTTGGTATTTATATCTTTGGTATAACCGCTTCAAATCTCTTTGCCACCCATGTTTTATCCTATACAGATTCCTAATGTCTTCCGAAACTAAATATTTCCTCTTCTAAAATGGTCCGAAAAAGTTGAAGTACTTTCAATATGAAAATTTGGATTATGTATATCAACTAAATTTGGACTTATTAAAAAATGGTCCAGAAAAGAATTTCCGTTCGGAAATGACGGAACAATATCGCACAGCCTCACACAGCGCACAGCCTCACCAGGGAATTCTCATAATCCATTTCTGAAGTCCCTTACCACTCACGTTTGAAAACGAATCACCCCACAGTATATTCCTAGAATTCAAGTCGCCTCCAAAAATAATACCATCGAAGTTACTAGAAAAATTGTCCATAATGGAAAGACTATTACAAATAATGGACTCTCCCAAATTAGATGGAAAATAAATTGAGCCCATTAAAATCCTCCTTATTCGACCCTCGATCGACATATTGACAGTTATAAATACATTCGGAATTTGAAGACCAGCTATCTCAACTCTCGAAAATTGTATAGTATCCTTAAGAGACAAAGCAACCCCAACGCCACTTCTGTCCTCTAAAAATACATAGTCTCCTAATAATATGCGGTGATTTTGTCTTAAATGGGTCTCCTGAATATAAGCGAAGTCTATATCATTAGACCTTAACACATTCATTAATTCGATTCTACGGCTCACATCAATTAGTGGCCTAACATTAACAGTTAAGAAATTCAGATTCCTACGGACCATATGATCGCTTTAGTTCATCTAAGAGTCCTAGACATTGTTCTTTAGCCTCATCCAAGGAGAGTTGCCTGTATCCCTTGACAAATCGCTCTAATTTCTCCTCTAGAGAGAGAGTCTGAGGTTCGCATAAAATCCTCGCTATTTTTAGAAATTCCTGTACGATAGGTGACGCATTATTCTTAGCCCTAGATGAAGGTGTGTTGTTCATACAGCTGGCAAAAGACTTTCCCTTTTGCACAAAACTCGAGTTGTTTATTGCGCTGAACACGCCTGCCGAGATTTGAGCCTTCCTCTCTTTGGCAGCACTGTGCATTTTGCTTCTCAATTCTAAATATCTTATGTACGCAGGACACTTCCGGAAGCTGGATGGATGACCGAATTCTTTACAATTCACACAAAAAGATTCGTTATCCTCCTTCTGCACAAACTCACACTGACCTGGTTCGTGCGATTTATCACACTTAACGCACGCACGATCTCGAGTACAATTGGTAGACACATGTCCCCATTGTTGACAACGCCAACACTGAAGAGCTTATTTGCCTTAGACGACTCAAAGATCACCTTTTGTTTCAAGACAAATCTTAAGTGTGACAGATCGGATATTTTCTTCCCGGGAAGTAAAGAAACCAAGAAAAGTCCTGTTTCATAGTTGTTTTTTCTCGAATGCGACGTAGTAAATTTGGTGACTTTCTGTATAGTGTTTGGTACCTCCCTATCTAAACTATTTTTGAGATCACCCAAATCTGTACCATGATATAATCCCCGTACAACAACACTGACATTCCTTAGTTCCCTGGGTGTGTAAGTGTATGCCTCAAATTTTCCCTCTCTTAAAATGTCCATTATCTCAGCATGTACCAACGGATCTTGAACGTACAATTTACTTTTGCGTCTGTTCTTATTAACGACTTTGTAAACTATATTTTTTGCATTCAACTCACTTATCATACGTCCAATGTTAATACCGAACAAAGAGATTGGTGGGCAAAACTTAATTTGTGCCCTTGCCTGTACCTTTTGTCCATGATTCTCAACAAAATCTCTACGAGGATTACTTGGTTCTTTTTCTATATCTAGCGATCCTAAAATGGCATATCTGTTTTGTGAGTTCTGATTTTGTGTGTGATTAACATGACCGGATTGTGAATTTATTGTGGGTAACTTAGATAAGTCTATAATATGGTCACCTTTCAAATTTTTCTTACTTTTTTTATTGTGTACCGGTTGGAAAGCTTCATCGTCCTCTTCGGATCCAGATTCCATATTGAATAATATTGATTTGGTTACCATCATTGTTGTTGCTACGGACTTTATTCTCTGTTGCTGACGATAATGGATGATTGGGAGCTGAATTTTCAATGGAAGAGCTGTTTTCTGTCTGTGATATTGTCGCAAATTGCGATCCAGAGCTTGAAGGAGTTGTTTATTGCGCTGAGCGGTTGACTGTTTAAAATCTGTAAGGCTTCTTTTCTTGCTATCTGAAGGTTTTGAGCTTTTTCCGTGAGCTTGACCAGATGAATTTATGTTTCTTTCAACGTTGGCAACAAATAGTGCATCTTTTTTAGAAAATATAATAGGCGTGTTTTCGTTACACCACAAGTGCTTAATTTGTATGGGGAGCTAAGCACTTTTAAGCACTATTAGTTCCCGATGAAGTTTGGTGCTTGTGTTCATGTCTTAATCGAGTATGATGTTGCCAGATTGGGCACCCTATATTTAGCAGTATGGCATCCCATTTTTGGAGAGATTTTATCAATTATTGTGAATTAACGGGAAGAAAAAGAACAAAAATGGGAAATTATTTTAATATTTGCAAAAGAGTATAAACAATTGAACATACACCCAAAAAAAATTGTTTGCTGTTAATAACAAACAACGTCTGCTAATTTTTAGCAACCATTTTTTCTGCTAATACAGCACATTTTCTGCTGTAATAGCAAAAAGTTTGCAGTTTTGCATTAGCAAACGCACTGCTGAAAAATTTGCAGTTTGCTGAAAATTTTTGCTGTTAATCAAAATATGTGAAAATAAGACAAAAGTTGCAATAATTTACATGATAAAGTTCAACTACCATTGAAAATCAAAAAGGTTAAGGTCATTCGTGAGATAAGACAAGTATATTTAAAAAAAAATTAAATAATTATTCGGCGATATCTGTTTTCGAGTTACGGTTCTCAATATTTTTATTTTTTCATTAGATTTTAAAAATAGGAATCGATTAAACCTGCAAAAAGTAAAACACAAATCGATAACGAATATGATTTGACGATTTCAAAATCTTAGTTCCGGACATACAATTAAAATTAATCTATTGTGTTTAGATTTTAGTTTCTAATTTTTTATACATATTTTAATAAACCAAAGCTAAACATTAATATTTTATGTGCGATTTGTAAAAATGTTTATAAAGTCTGATTCACACAACGCAATTTTATTTCAAGCAAGTGTCAAAGTTTGTAGGAAAGATACAGAGAGCACTTTTCGCTTGGAAGAAATTGCCTCGTGTGATCTAGGACTAAGTATTGTGTATGCAAAAAAAGTTAAAAAACGAGAGAATTCCTAAAAGCTTAGGGTGAGTATTAAGAGAAAATTTCGCAAGATTGTATCATTCTGTGCAAAGACGACTTTTATACGGTTTCCACAGCTATTCTTGTGTGTATTGTTGTTGCTTCAAAGTGCGAATAAAAAACAAAACGTTCAATCGAGTACGAGAGTTTTTTCCCCTCCCTTTCCAACTGCCACCCCTACAAACACCATTAAGCCGCTGATAAAATTGCCTCGTGTAAATTGGGACGAACATAGACACCTCAACACACCCGGTAATTCGGCGTCTCTCTCTGTCAAACTTTGACACTTGCTTGGAAAAAGTTGCCGGGTGTAAATCTGAACATAGAGGCTGAACAAATTCAGGAATTCTTTCGCTGCGGAGTGGACTGTAGAATTAATAACCAGGTGAACTCCAATAAATTTGTAAAGTGGAAGAGAAACATAGAAATAAAAGGCACAGAGTTATAGTTTAAGGATGAACAGATTTATTTTGTAGGAGTCGCTGCTGCTTACCGCTGGGGATGTTGCTGCCAAAGTAAAGTAAGCGGAATAGCGCGAACATCTGACAGCCTTAGAATCTATGAGTTCAGCGAAGCGACAATTGGAAAACAGAGAAAAAATGGCAGCCCTTTATCCAACTGAGTGAAAGCTTTTGTCTCCATTGCAGGAATTGGATAAAGGGTTGCCATATCTTTAAAAGGGAACGATACAAATTAGGGAATTCTTATGGAAGTAACAATTCAGTGCATTTTAGTAACGGTAATTCAAATAGTAATTCATGTATTAATATAAACTTAAAACTAGTTGTTGAAACAGAGTTCAACATGCCGGCCGCCTTGCGAGATTGCAACTTCAGAATGTTAGTAGGAACAGGCCCCGGAAATAGCCCAACCGAAAATGGTACTCTGGGCTATGGGCATCGTGGAGGAAGTTTGTATCAGTCCGGCCAGCAGAATTTTTGGCAAATGGTCGTTGGCGAGTAACACCTCGACATCAGTAGGCTTATAGTAGTGTGGATCCGCCAGAGCATCCAAATGGTCGTAGATGTACTGCAACTTTGGTTCCGAGGCCTCCGTTGGCATGATGGTATGAAACTTCGGCTTCACCAAGCCAACTATTTGAATTTTTGCCAAGGGGTCATGGTACGATTGTAGGTTTACGGTGCAGTACTCCTGACCATTTCGTTTGGTGGTGTTAAGGCGTAACCGGTCGACTAGTCGCCTCAAAACGATTGTCTGAGCCTCGCCGGAGTTGAGCAGTAGCCGAACTTTCTCAGGACCATCCGTGGTTATGGCTCTGGCTAGGACGGTGGGCGAAAAAACGTGGGTTCTGGATCGACGGCTCAGGCGTTCGCTGAGAGTTGACTTGTGCCGACGGCTGCCAGATGTCGAGTTTGTGGCTGCGGACCCACGGCGTCTAGAAGAATTTGGCCTGTCGGGTGACTGGGAGACCTGTCTCTCGCTGCGAGACCGATTGGGAACAACGGAAGGGGAACGACGAGGGCGGTGCTGCCTTGACGGTTGTCTGGATGTGGTCGCTTTGGGCTTGATTTTGCTTCCGGGTTCATCAACATGGATCATCGTGTGATGGTTACGCTCACACACGATACATTTGTTCCGAGACGGACAAAAGTTCCGAGTGTGAGCGGTGCACAAACAGTTGAAGCAGAAGCCCTTATCCTTTATGGCCTCTCGCCGTTCCGCAACAGTCATGTTTTGAAACTCTGGACAAGATCGCAAGAAGTGCCTCTCCTGGCAAATACGGCATTTGGGTGTGCTAGAACTTGAGCTGGAATGTGAAATTTATTAAGCTACTGAACAGATTGGCTACAGATTGGTTATGCATTGGGCAGGACACAGAGCTTGACCAGAGGACGGATTACAATACCATTTTGTGTGCGGATTTCCGCAACACGGACATTCGAGTCTTTTCCTTTAAAAACCCTAATGACCCTACCTAAATGCCATTCACTAGGAGGAAGGTTATCTTCCTTGATAATGACAAACTCATCTTCTTTCAGGTTGTGTTGAGCTGTTTTCCACTTGTATCTTCTTTGCAATTCGCATATATATTCGTTTTTCCAACGCTTAGCGAATTGTATTTGCAAAGTTTTGAGTCGCTGCCAACGGTTCTGTAAAGATAAATTATCTGAGTACTCCTCTGGGGCAGCAACCAAGGCAGCTCCTCTTATCAAGTGACCAGGTGTTAGGGGAATTAGATCAGAGGGATCTTCGCTGAGTGGAGATAATGGTCTGGAATTCAATATACTTTCAATTCTCACTAACAGAGTGGAGAATTCTTCGAATGTGAACTTGAGATTCGACGCGACTTTCCGTAAGTGGGTCTTCATGCTCTTTACAGCAGCTTCCCACATTCCACCCATGTGGGGAGCATGTGGAGGAATGTAATGCCAAGTGAAACCATGTAGGTTATACTTGTCGACAATGTGTTTTTCTGCTGATCTGAGAAATTTTCGGTACTCTTGAGCAAGCGATCGACTAGCTCCGACAAAGTTGGTGCCATTGTCGGAGAAAATCTTGTTCGGAAAACCTCTTCGCCCTACGAACCTGTTGAAAGCAGACAGAAATGCTTCCGTAGTAAGGTCCGAACAAACTTCTAAATGAATAGCCCTGGTGGACAGACAAACGAAAATAGCGGCGTATCCTTTTTGAAGTTTCGCATTTCGGAGCCTGGACGTTTTTAACTCGAACGGCCCAGCAAAGTCCAGTCCTGTGTTGTTAAAGGGCAGAGAAAATGTGCATCTTTCCGGTGGTAGTGCAGCCATGATTTGGTTCCGGAAACGGTGTTTGTAAATTGTACAGTCTCGACAGTTTCGAATACATTGTTTCACAGCGTTTTTTAATCGTATAACGTAAAACTCTTGACGGATTGCACGTAACATCACCAAATGCTCGGCATGTAACAGGGTTTTGTGCGTGAATTCGATAAACAATTTGCAGAATCGGGAATGTTCCGGTAAGATTATCGGATGCCTTTCATTGTAGCTTAAATCTGAGTTGGCTAGGCGTCCGTTTACCCGAAGTAACTGATTTTCGTCAAGAACTGGATTCAGCGTTAAGAGTTTGCTCTTCGAACATATTGCATGATTACCCTGAAGAGCTTGATATTCGGCAGGATAGCAGGATAGTTGTGCGAGTTTTATTAAACGGTATTTAACAAAGCTAATTTCGGGAGCAGTAATGCATTCGTTCAAGGCAGGGCTAGATTGTTTTTTACATTTCTTAATGAATCGGAACATCACACAGAGCACCCGTAAGGCACGACCGAATGATGAGAATCGATTCAGAACATCTTCAGTTTGAGTTTGAGTCTGAAAGCTAGCAACTTTCTTCTCCAGTTCTGGTTCTTTATATGTGGCTGTCTTCGGCCAGTGCTCAGGGGTCAGCGCGAGCCACTTGGGTCCATGCCACCAGAGCGGGTTCAATTGCAATTCCGATGCGGTACATCCTCGGGTGCCAATATCCGCAGGATTTTCGCTAGTTGGGACATGTCTCCAGGTGACATTTCCAACATTATCCAGTATTTCAGATATTTTGTTTGCGACGAATGTCTTCCAGTGATATGGTGGTTTGTCTAGCCATGCTAGCGTTATGGTAGAATCCGACCAAAGAACAATTTCCGTGACCGGGAATTGTAGATTTTGACAAACAGACTTTATTAACCTTGACAGTAACGCTGCTCCGCACAATTCCAATCTAGGCAAGCTAACAGTTTTTAATGGCGCCACTTTGCTTTTTGAAACTAGTAAGGACGACGAAATTGCATTCTCTGATGACGTTGACCGGATGTACAAACAGGCACAGTATGCTTTCTCCGAAGCATCACAAAATCCATGTATCTGTATCTTGCTTTCTGGAGAATACTGGATCCACCGCGGAATTTTAATATTTTCTATATCCGTGAAGTTTGAGATGAAGAAGTTCCATTTTTCAAGCGAATGCGGCTTCACTTCTTCATCCCAATCAGTTCCGTCCATCCAAAGCTGTTGCATAAGGACTTTCGCGACAACTATAATTGGAGCTAGCCAACCAGCAGGATCGAAAATTTTCGCAACAATTGAAAGAATTTTACGCTTTGTCAAAGGGTTTGATGGAACAGAAATGTTAGAAACTTTGTAACAGAATGTATCGGACATGGCATTCCACCGAATACCTAATGTTTTCGTCTCGCTAGCATCCTCAAGTTTCAGAAAATCTTCATACAGAAGATCCTCCGGGGGCAAATTGAAAAGAATCTGTGGGTGATTTGCTGTCAGTTTTTTTAACGGAAGTCCTGCCGAGTTAAGCAAATCGATGAGCTCAAGTAAATATGACTTTGCTTCAGTCACAGAATGACCTCCAGAGAGTACATCGTCAACGTATATCTGGTCCTGTAGAATGGTCGCGGCTACTGGATGTGTAGATTTCCCATCTTCGCTCAGCTGCAGTAAAGTCCTAATGGCGAGGTAGGGAGCACAGTTTACCCCAAACGTAACAGTTTTTAAATGGAAATCGTGAATTCCATAAGTTGGAACATCTCGAAACAGAATCCTTTGGAATGGCCTATCTTGCTCGTGTACATAGATTTGGCGGTACATCTTTTGAATGTCGCCATTGAAAACATATTTAAAGAATCGCCACCTTAGAATGACGTTCATCAAATCGTTTTGAAGAGTTGGACCAGTATGTAGAACGTCATTTAGTGAAACTCCAGAAGAACTCTTCTTCGACGCGTTGAACACAACTCGGACCTTTGTTGAGGTACTTTCCGGTTTGACGACCGCATGATGCGGCAAATAAAATGAACAGTATCGTGAATTATCGTACATTTCCGAAGATGTAGTGCGCTCCATATGGTCCAGATCCAAATATTCCGATAAAACCTTGGAGTATTCAGAAGCTAGTTCGGGCGACTTCTCTAGAGACTTCTCCATCCGAACATATTGACCCATAGCAGCTCTTCTCGACGACCCGAGGGTTATAGGGGGAGACAAATCGTGTCGGAAAGGTAGTCGGACAATGTACTTCCCATCCGATTGGCGAACAGTTGTTTCCTTATAGAATTTTTCACACCAGCTATCGCTGTCGGAGAGTTTCTTCGAAGCTGGAACCTCCTCGAGTTCCCAGAATTTTCTTATATCGTCGTTCAGGGAGTCTGATGACGTTATCCATGAAGCAAACGTGCTCACAGAACGCACATTCGGTGGGCCACTTAAGATCCATCCGAATTCCGTTTCTTGTGCCAGAAGATTACCGGCAACATTCTTTTGTATCCCGGATTTCAGCACGAATGGCAAAATGTCGCTTCCTAACAACATATCAATAGGAGCAGGTCTTGAAAAGTTTGGATCAGCTAATTGGAGTTGGTCTAATCGCGACCAGTCAGAAATCAGAGTCGGACATGTCGGCATCAAGTGGTTCATCCTTGAAACGACTACTGCAGAAGTCTTGAGTTCAAAATCGTTTTTGCGGGACTTCAAAGTGACATGACACAGTCTCGACGAGTTTTCAAGAACAGTTCCTCCGAGCCCCGAAATCGTCGTGAACGACTTGGAGGTCGGAAGAGACAAGCGATTAACGATTCGGTTGGAGATGAACGACTCCTGAGAACCTTGATCGATGAAAACTCGGATCGTAAAACAGTTCCCTAAGTGTTCGATATTGACCAAAGCTGTAGGCAGGACGGTCCCTTCCCCTGACTCAGAAAAGTTGGATTGGACATTGGATCTCGTAGGGAAAGCGGCAGCTGACGTAGTCGGCTGGTCATATTGTGCGTCAATATGAAAGGAACCTACTTGATCTTGCGGGCCCCGCCTATTATTCGCGGTGCTTTGGTTTTGATTCCCTGACCTCATCTCCTGATTTCCGTCGTGATCAGAATCTGGATGTAACAGCGTGTGATGGGGTTGCTGACACTTTTGGCACAGTTTGTCACTTTGGCAACTTTGTGAAACATGTCCGTAGGACAAACAATTACAGCAGATCTTGTTTGCCCTGACGAGATTTTGTTTCTGCGCAAGAGGCCAAGTCTTGAACTTGGGACAATTCCTTAACGGATGGTTTTGCCGACATGCCTTACATGGTCTGTAAGTGGTATCAGTTTTAGCATGGAAGGTTTGCGATTTGTGAGAAGCTGGAGAAGGGTTCGAGGGTTTTCGCATGTCCGAAATGGATTCTAACATGTTTAATCTTCTTGATATGAACTCGTCTAGTTGGTCCCAACTAGGCATCTGTTTATGGTTCTCCAGTGAATTCTCCCATGCCGTCAATGTTTCCTCGGGTAGTTTCGATGAGACCCAATAAACCAATATTGGATCCCATGAAATGACAGCAATATTATACGTTCTCAAAATCGAAATGCAGTTGTTGATAGTATATTGTAAATTGCGTAAACCTTTCCCCTTTTCCGAGGCGACATGCTCAAGCTCGAATATTTTCCGAAGTTGATGGTTAATGAGAATGCGTTTATTCTCATACCGTTGACGTAAGGCATCCCATGCGAGTTCGAAGTTATCATCGGTAAGCGCAAATTGTTTAACAATTTGGTTTGCTTCACCTCGGGTCTTTGCTCTCAGATGAAACAGCTTTTGAGCAGGTGATAATCTCGGGTGTTTTGCGTAAATGGCAGAGAACATGTCCCTAAAACTGGGCCATTTATCATACCCACCGCTAAACAGTTCCGTGTCGCATGGGGGAACTTTTAAGGAGAAACCCTCGTCACATCCTCTGGATTGGGTCTCCCTTTTTGGGGCCGAAGTTTCAAATTTCTGCTTTTCAATTTGAACTAAGTCAAGAATTGCGGATTTACAGTTCTTATAAGACTTACAAGATTGAGAAAACCTAGCGTGAACAGATTGACGTGTCTCTTCAGTGACAGTGGAACTCTCGGATGTCATCTCAGTCTCATAAACTTGCACTAGTTGACGCCAACGACGTTCCAAGTCATCCAGCTCGACTTGTAAGCTCGAAGCTGTATGATCTTCAATGGGAATCTCAGAAAAGCTTTCACAAAAGGTGACAACTTGTTCTGTGAAAAATGAAAACTTTTGAGAACTCATCTTCTGTCTAATCTAATGAACGGTAGAAATTTTACGAACGTCTACAATTGACTTCTCACGGATTCCCTGGGCATGAAACATATGAAGAAATGACCAAGCAATTCCCAAAATATTCTCAGAGTAATACTTTGGACTTGAAATTTCTCGTTGGCCCCTATGAAACAAGATTTCGTACAAAAAATGTACGGAAGGGAATGACGGAGATTTCCTGAAATACTCTCTTTCAAATATTGTATCTCGAATATCTGATATAATACTGTGAAATAATTCATGAAAATGAGATATCAATGCAGACAAAATTCTAAATTCATTTATGAGAACTAACTTTGCTTCCGAATCCAAGATTTGAAACCGTTTTAAGACTACACTGTGAAAATCTGGCAAATTGAACTTTTAAATCCAAAACTCGTCACATAAAACGATAGTATATATATTTTTTCCTTGTTGAGGGTTTCAGTGTTTTCTTTTTTGTTTTCCAAGTTCACATGAGGGTACAGACAAGGTTATTTATTCAGTAGACTTTGTGTTAAACAAAGAATCCGAATTTCCAAAAATGTAAATCAATCAGACACGGGTACCGACAAACATATTCGGTTAACTTTGTGGTAAGATATACAAATCTTAATGTTTCAGCACTTTCTTGTTGATCTTCCAGATACACACGAAGAAAGGCCACTGATTAATATGTTTATTTTTTCTGTAATAATATGTATGTATGTATATATATTTAGGTGCAACTTAACTTTATTTGAACATCAATAACCTCGAGTGGCTCGCTCAGAATAAACTGAAAACAGATATGTTTGCGACCATCCACGATTTTATTGCTTCGGAACGCTTTGAATTTGTTCCATGAACAAGCAAGGTTATCATAACACTTTTGACTTTCTCGAACTTCGACTTCAACGGCTTGATTTGCTGTACTTCAAGGTTATATGCAGCTTTGTTTTTTTAAATTTCCTTCAAATTCCAAATTATTTATGTTCCAATCCCAGGAGCTTTAATACACAAATAACTTGCCACAACTCAAACACGTTCCCTGAGAACCGAAATAATCAGCTGTTCGCGGACGAACAAAATGTAGAGGATACATTAATAAAAGTTGTTTTATGACAGCTGTACTTATCGAAGCTGTAAAATTCTACAGAATCAGCCGATACACCTAGATAGAATTACTATCTCTATAGTCAAATTAAGCGAAACACAATTTTTCTCCAAATACTGTATATCGTGACGCGGAAAACTTTTATTCGCTTATTTATGTATATATATTTTATTTAGTTTTGAATATGTATTGTAAATAAATAATTTTATTTAGGAGGTAGTCAAATTTGTTTTGAGCAGCATAAATCGTATACACAGGTTACACCAGCATGGCAAAGACTGATTGCCTTACAGATTTGTTATCGTTTTAAAGCAACTTCACACTATACTATGTTCTCAGCACGAAACAGCGATGCTTCCTCTTCGAATACGTACTCTTCCAAAATTCTTAAGTACGCCAATTTGTCTCGTTTCCTCCTGAACTGTTGCCACTAGCACACAAAGCAAAGCCGATAGGGAGCAAAGTGTAATCAAAAACTTAGTTTGTTCCTGTACTTTTACAGCCGCAAATCTAGCAACAGGCAAACATTCAAATTTCTCTCTGAACAAACATTAAGAAAGTATTTCCATCCAACTTTGTAAAAAAAAAGTCAGAACAAATTTTTGGTATCCAAGTGGTTGTGCACTATGACATTCGAAGTGCTTTGACAGCTCTCCCCTTTCTTCGGAAAAAACTTCTCGGTTCCACAAAAGTAATACTATAGGATCAAAAAACGATTTCACGGCTCTCTCGTGAATTTGCCTGCTATCTTACTAAGTAAGGGAACAACTCTCGGTATAGAACTGGTAAAAAGTTAAAACTAGTATACTGTACCAAGCGATATATTGTGTAGAAATGTTTTATATTTGCGTCTCGACTATATGTTTTATCATCTCTTTTACCAAAGGGTATCGCACATTTTAACTCAGAACCTTTTGTTTTTAATTTTTTGGGTGCAGTATGGAATCTATATTAAGACACTTCAACAAATGTTTTTGGTAAACGACAACTATAAATGTGTTAAAACTTATGACAAATTGCAGTATTCGCATAGAAACAGATCAGATTGGTAAATAATTGTGCACTTTCGTTGAAAATAACATGGGTCGTTACGTGTTGGTATAGTTATAGCTAGTTACTCTGTGCACTATTAAGGTGAATCGAGATTTGCTTCTGTACTACATACAGATCAAATCGTTGTGTTCAACTTTTTAGCTACCAGCTCGATCTCCGCAACCAAAATTTGAGCAATTGTCCCACTATTTTTCTAAAAAATGGATTTTGTATACCTTGTGCAGCATTATAAATATGAAATAGGCATTGATTGAAAAGGGGTTGTTTCAGAAACCCCTCTATCAGTAAAAATTTTCTGTATTCTGACAATCAAGTTTTGTAAAGTTTATTGATCTTTTTCAATTATACCTTACAATCCGGATAAAAGGAGACTTTTTTATATTTTATGTATTTATATATGTATATGTATGTAGATGTATTTTCCTTTAAATGCAGTTTCTCAAACCAAAACCAAATATCCATTCACTTTCCTTTTATGTTAGGAAATTTCCCGTCTAGATATTTCTTCACATTGGCTACTTTCAACCGAACGAAGTCATCAGCATTCTTGACGTTTCCCTGACCCTGACTTGAATCTCTTCGTCAACCAAAACAAACTTCGAAAACCGTATTTGCCTTACGATTTTTCCCTTGCAGTAAACAAGAAGAATACAGCAGTGAAGGAAACATAACAAAAACAAATCTAAGCGTAATGTTTCTCTTTTCGCAGTTTGTTTTCAAATACCGCGTATTCTTTCTATTCTTGGCACACACTCACACTCCAGCACTAGAGACAAAATAAACACTTTAAAAGATTTACCTTGTTCCTTTCCTCCGCTGTAGTCTTGGCTCGGTAACTGGTCGCACTTGGTTATTTCCTTTTGTCACCCTTATTCGTTCCGAGTATTATGTTGTGCAGTTGGCTGGGTTTGACAGAAATGTACGCCGTCAAAACATTCACTCGTCGGTGCTCCCACTCGTTACTTCTTTTATCTCGTTGTCTTCTTGCTCTTACTCGTTGCCGTCGTCTCGGCTTATCTGTTTGTGAAAGGCTATTTTGTAGACCGCCGCATGCGGTGTTTTGTTAGGTTAGGTCAGGATTTCTTGGGATTTGTAGTTGGCATGTGATTCTTGGCTGTATTTTGCACACCAACAGGCGATGTTGATACCCTGCAACCACTATTCACTGACACGCACTTCGGAAACTTTCTTTGTGTTTTGTTCCTTTGCACACAATTTTCCCTCCGACAGACACTTCGCGCTTTTTTATGGCGTATTTGTTGGGATTGTTTTTTTGATGGTGAAGCTTTTCCCTTTTTATTTTTCATGCAAAATTTAATTTATTTTCCTTTTACAATATTGGTCGTCACTTATATGGCCGTATTTATCCACGGATTTTCGACACATATATATTGATTTCTTCGTTAGCGCACTAGCTTTTTTTTATGGAGTAAAATATTTGTCACGGTTTATATCTTAAGATAATTTTTATTGTGCCGGACGATATAATGTATTTTGCACTTTAGTTTAAGTCCACGACCACGAGCTCCGCACTACTTTCAATTCACTTGCAAATGGCTCGTCGGCCCAAAATCGTAATGCATGCGTGCCAGTAAAGCGAGCAAAAAACCGGCTGCAGCAGCGCAAGTAAGAATGACAAGATGAAAGAGTAGATGACGTACTTAAGAACACTTAAGAGTGTTTTAAGAGATTTCGTACGTGTGCTGTGAGCGCGTGAGTATGCCCACCGTACCAAACTCTGGAATTCTGCGCAGCGTGAGTAGACTGAGATTGAAAGAGTTGTTTAGTTTAGAGTGGTGTGATTGATGTCGATGTGTGCTGCACTAGTACAGCGTCGGGGAAATATGATTGTATAGAGTGCGAGTGATGCTTTGTGAGCTGACTGTTGAGTGCAGCACAAGTATAATGGCGGGGCAATATGCGCTTACAGAGCGTGAGTGATGCTGTGGGAGCTGAGAGCGAGTATAATGGCGGGGAAGTATGACTTACAGAGCGTGTATATGGCGGGGAAATATGAATGTGTAGATGAGCGAGTAATGCTCAGGCGGGGAAATATTCATTTACTGAGTGTGTAATGTAGCCATAGTGTGTAATTCAGAGTGCTAGTGATGTCGCGAGAGCCGACGGCTGTGTGTCCAACGCAAATACGGCGGGGAGCCTTCAGCTAGGTTGAGCGTGGATGTGGCGTATGTTCTGCGCGTCACGATAGTGAACCAATGTTGTGGAATGTCAATGCGTAGTGCGAGTAGAATGGCGGGGAAATGTGTGTTTACAGAGTATGTGTGTATTGTAAACTATGCTCTGCGCCGTCTCAATTTTAAAGGGTTTGTATACGGAGAACAGTGTAGGAGAGTTTACCAGACACTCAGAGCACCTGTTAACAAAGAGCTCATGCGAGCAGAGAACCCGTTTCTCCCAGACACTAAAGACCTTTTCCCGATGAAGTGGGTTCAGTGCTTGGTAATAATATAATAAGAGGTATAATAAGAGGGTTTCTCTTTGTCAAAGAGGGGAAACCAAACTTGCAGTTAACAATCCAAACAAAATGAGAAACAAAGAATCACAGAGTCAATGGAGGGATTTATGAAGTAACAGACCGCTTTTTTTCTTTGTAAAAGCTGTTCTCTTTCTTTTTTAAAGAGGGAACCAGAAATATATACTGACTTTGAGCGAACTTGCGGTTAGCGCGAAACGCAGAGTTCGATGTCCTAACGCTCGAATCAAAAACAAACTTTGTATCTTTTATCTAAAGATTTAAAAAAGCTTTTTCTCAACCTGAGTTACCATCTATATATGTATTTATGTAATTAAACCCTGCAACACCAATCTGTTCAACACTCAATAAATTCCACTAACCTTTTTTCCATATTATGTTGTTATAAGTATCGAGATTACGCAACAGCGGTGGACGTGATCCAAAAAAAGCAAATCTCCTTAGTTCCTTAGACGGATCGACAGGACCATGAACAAATTCAGGAATTCTTTCGCTGCGGAGTGGACTGTAGAATTAATAACCAGGTGAACTCCAATAAATTTGTAAAGTGGAAGAGAAACATAGAAATAAAAGGCACAGAGTTATAGTTTAAGGATGAACAGATTTATTTTGTAGGAGTCGCTGCTGCTTACCGCTGGGGATGTTGCTGCCAAAGTAAAGTAAGCGGAATAGCGCGAACATCTGACAGCCTTAGAATCTATGAGTTCAGCGAAGCGACAATTGGAAAACAGAGAAAAAATGGCAGCCCTTTATCCAACTGAGTGAAAGCTTTTGTCTCCATTGCAGGAATTGGATAAAGGGTTGCCATATCTTTAAAAGGGAACGATACAAATTAGGGAATTCTTATGGAAGTAACAATTCAGTGCATTTTAGTAACGGTAATTCAAATAGTAATTCATGTATTAATATAAACTTAAAACTAGTTGTTGAAACAGAGTTCAACAGAGGCATACGGAAGATAATGTTCAGATTCACACTCGGCAACTTTTTCCAAGCAAGTGTCAAAGTTTGATGGAGAGAGAGGCGGGCGGAAAGAGCTCTCTCCAACAAACTTTGACACTTGCTTGGAAAAGTTGCGGAGTGTGAATATGGCCAATGGGGAAAGTAGTTTCTTGTACTGGCAATCCGTTTTGTGTTTTTCATTCGCACTTTGCTGCGTATGAATCGGGACAAAGACATGCTTTATGACGGAAAAAAGAAAATTAAAAAAGCGGCGTTTAATTTATTTTCCTTACCACTGAAACCAATTTTTTCCATTAAAATGTGCTTGCGATAAGTTACACATATATTCATATTTGTGCAGATGACAAAATCTCATATAAAATGTTTATTTCGCTGACAGACGTAATATGTTTTCACTAGCATTCAAGATTGCCTCTTTGACAGACATCGTGCGCCGACGACGGCTATTTAAGTAACACCCTTTGAAGAATAAAATATTTTACGCCGAACAAATTGAATTGGACTTTGTCTTGGCGTTTTTTTAGGACCGGCCAAATAATTCTTCTAGCGCAATTGCGTTTGAAGTAACCCTAAAACAAAAAAAAAAAAGTTAAGTGGATTGAAATTTTCGTTCTGTTTGTTAATTCGCATTAAAAAAGCATTCCGCGAAGATAATGCAAATGATTTTAATAAGTAAAACGGTTCCGGGACAGCTTCGACAACACTTACAAATGGCTAAAGAAAAAAAGGCGAAATTGTGTATGCCTTGGAGGATCAATTAATCAAGTTGCAACAGGTAAGCGTACACAAATTGGAAATTTCTCTATGATTGTGTAAGTCTTATTTCTGGTTGTTTTCATGATTCTCAGCAAGCTCTATGGCTCTGGACATGTACAATTTCCGTGTATATAGGGTGAACCCAATTGGCTAACGCGTAGGAGTCACTGATCATCATACGGTCTTGGAGAACATCAAATATACCAAAGGTCGTACGATGTATGTTCTTTATTGTTATCATTCGGACAAAAAGAAGATAGTTACAATGCCAGTGACCGGTAAGTATTGTGTGTAGATGCTCCTATTTAATTTTCTAAATGATTATATTTTTTGATCAAGCGTACATAAAAGCACATAAAGGACCATGTTATCAATTAATCAATACGCAAAAGGTAAGCGTACACAAATTGAAAATTAAATGTACTATGATTATAAGACTTAATTCTGTTTGTTTTCAAGGTTCTCACCAAGCAGTGTCCTATTAAAATACGGGTATAAAAGATGATCTGAAATTTCGTAGCAACTACAATGTATAAATTCAGATAACTTGTGTCATGGATGGACTAACCATTTATTTCCTTGTCTACTTTTCCAAATCGCATACAACTCTCGGAAGTGTGACCCTAATGATAATACCTGCAACAACTCGTAAGTATTTTTTTTTCCTTTTTGTGATTTGTTTACCGAAATGGCAACATTGATTATTTACTCTATATGTTCCAACGATGGTCGCTAATATCCGAATCACGAAGCAACCTTTTAGCTCCAAAAATCTCAGGATAATTTAGTCTAATTTGGATGTAATCCATGGATAAGATCATTTTGCCCAATGATATGGCTCTGGACATGTACAATTAGATACCGTGTCCATAGGGTAAACCCAACACATTGGCCAATATTGACAGAGTTCGCGTCGATGTCGTACGATTTATGTTCTTTATATTTATCCTTCGGACAAAAAGAAGATAATTGTTAATGCCAGTGACCGGTAAGTATTGTTTGTAGATACTCCTATTGCTATTCAATTTTATTAAATGATTTATTTTTCATTTATATTTTTAGATCAAGCATACATACAGATTTCACAGTTCGAAACGCTTATCAATACATGGGCTGAATAACTTCAGGTTGGAGTCCTGGTTGATATACTATTCTCAAATATCAGGAAAATATAAAATGTGTATTTCTTTTATTAAAATAAAAAACAAAAAGAAACGTATGCTAGAATAACAAAAATAGTTTGTTCTCCCAGCCGCTTTTTTTTGTTAAATAATAGCAAAATTGTTTGCTAAAATGCCTGTTCTAGTTTGCTACGGTAGCAGGCAAATTTATGTGCTAAAATAACAACCATAGGGTTGCTAAAATAACAGACAAAGTCTGCTTTCCTTTTTTCAGCAGACACAGACTGTTGAAACAACAAACATTTTTGCTAATGATACTCACAAAATTCTTTGAGTGTAGAATAGTAAATATATGTTTTATAAATACTTTTCACGAATTTTTTGTCTGGTTCGCACTGTTCTTTCTTCGCAACTCATGACACCATTGCTACCAGACAGTGAAAATCCGCCACTTATTGCTTATGTGCCAGTTAGTGGAAGTCAGTTGTTTTCGTTGCAAAGTGCTAAACTAAAAGTGCTAGCTTGTAACGAAAACATGCCTAATATAATATATCAAAAACAATATTATATATTTATTGACTTTGGGTTTGTTTTCCTGTTTTACAGAAAACAAAAACAACGATCTCGAACTCAATAGTCAAAACAAAGCTATGATAAACCAGTAAGGAAAGGCAGAAAGTCGGGCGGGGCCGACTATATAATACCCTACACTTCCCTTACAATGCGATAATTGGTAAGTAGGCAGGAACATATTATCTAATTCTGAATTGAGAAACATCTTTCCGGAAAATATTAATGATCGAAAGTAAAGTACAACTTCTATAGCGCGTTGATACCAAATCAGGAGGAACATATATATGGAGGTTATATATAAATCTGAACCGATTTCCCCTGAATACTCATTCATGTAAAAACACCTCTTTCTATAGAATTTCGTACTGATCGGATATAAAATACAGTCTCTACAGCGCTTACATGTCAAATCGGGGGTAACATATATATGTGGGCTAAATCTCAACCGATTTCCCTCAAATTTGGCAGTATTAATTCATGTAATAAGAAACCTCTTTCTGCCGAATTTCGTACTGATCGGATTAAAAATACACTTTTTACGGCGCTTACATGTAAAATCGGGGGTAACATATATATGGGGGCTATATCTAAATCTAAACCGATTTTCTCCGAACTTGGCAGTATTCCTTCATGTAATAATAAACCTCTTTCTGCCGAATTTTACACTGATCGGTTATAAAATAAATTTTTTACGGCGCTTACATGTGAAATCGGGGGTAACGTATATATGGGGGCTATATCTAAATCTGAACCGATTTCTTCCAAATTTAATAGTGTTCATTCATTTAATAGGAGACCTCTTTCTGCTGAATTTCATACTGATCGGATATAAAATAGTCTTTACAGCGCTTACATGTCAAATCGGGGCTAACATATATATGGGGGCTATATCCAAATCTGAACCGATTTTAACCAAATTAAATAGGGATCGTCCTTGGGCAAAAAAAAATATATGTGTAAAGTTTCGTCAAGATCGGGCCAAAATTGCGGCCTGTACTTTGATTACAAGAATACATCTACAGACAGACGGACATATGTAGCTAAATCGACTCAGAAAGTGATTACAAGTCGATCGGTATAATAAACAATGGATCTATCTCTTCTCCTTTTGGGTGTTACAAACAAATGCACAAAGTCATAATTCCCTGTACCACAGTGTGGTGTAGGGTATAACAAGTGTGTTTTGTTTGTACTATATATTACGTGGCAACCTCATGTTGCCGACTTTTAGGCGCAATATTATTGAAAATATATTAATTTCGCATGCGGTGCATGCATTTTCTTTTTTTATTATAGTTTGCCTTTATACAACATCAAATAGTTGTAAATTTTCAAACAATATTTAAAAACCACATATATTTTTCTGAAAGATACATTTTTGTTTTGATGAAGCTCGCTTTTGGCGATTTTTTGCCGGTGAATAACAGCCCTGTTGTCAACAAAAGGTGGTAACCACAAAATATAATGTCAACAGCTGACAGAGATTACCATTCATTGTGAATAAACCATCATCAGCTGTTCACTGATTTGCAATAAAACACAAAGCGAAAAAAAAACAAAAAACAGAGATTTCAAGAAGTTTCGCAGGAAAATGTTCCGAAAAATATAGACGAAATATTGCAATTTTACCCCAAAAATGGATAAAACTAATATAGTAAATACATTTACCGAATTGTTGGACCAATTAAGAAACACCGAATGCAGGTAAGTTGGACGACAACAATCCAGTCCAAACTGATGTCATTCATCTGTTATTTCTAATTCTTTGCATTTTTCAGCCAAAAAGAGAAAATTGCGTGCTTCCAGCGTATAGCGGAATGCATTATCTCGCCCTCAATGCATGGCCACCTCAACTATGCCACCTTCTGCAGTAAGGCCGTCAACATCTTATTGCTCTTCTGTGAGGACTTGGATTCTGGCTGCCGCGTCCACGCCGAGGAGAATTTGAATAAGATTTTCCGAGTGTTGGAGAAGACACGCGTACACCGAATTCTCATGGATCTGTATGGAGAGATAAAAAGAAATGGTAATCAGAGGTAAGCACTTAGTAAGACAACGGCAGACATACGTACATACTATGTACGTATGTGATGAGTAAATCATTAGTAGCCCCAATGGATGTATGTATATATGTAAGTACATATGTATACGTGTAGTGGGCAATCGTGGTTACAACTAATTTGTTGCTAGAAGAAAGAGTGAAGAATTTTATATATATTCATTCTTTGGTATTTGCCAACTAACAATCACAAATGGTGGTATTTGTTTATGGTTGGTTAGATAAAAACACTTTGTTGACTTGGAGGTGATCCCTCCTACAGTAGGGGAAATTAGGCCGGCATTATGTTCATATTTTCTATGGACCGTTACAACCTATGATGAGGGACAGATTTGCAATTTTTCTAAAAAAATATATTAGCCCTTAAGTACTGGACATTAAGACTGGACATTTGGACATTGCCGCAATATTAAACCTCTGAGGTTGAAGAATCGTATAAATTCTAAATCGAATGTATCTTGCCTCAAAGAAGATTTCACTTGAAATTTGAGTTTTCCATTTGAATTTGGAATTTAAAAAAAATAGAAAACAAATTGAAATTAGGATTGTTTACTTACTGGTTTTTACCTCCACATTATTATTGTATGTTTATGAAGTCATTAACATATATTTAAAAAAAAATAAAAATATATTGTATTACTATTCGTATATGAAGCAATTTATAAGGGTGTCGTCACATTTAAAATATTTTTTTTTTCCGATATTGTACATAATTAACAGATCCGCTTCTTAGATATTATTAAAAATAATCACTGCATTTCTTTATTTCCTATTCGTTTTAGATCTTTACGTATCTGCCTTCGGATATTTGGTTATTATGCACCACAAATACGGGAACACAGCGTGAGATGGTATGCTCAAAATCTATTGCCGTGCATGCGGGTGATTAGCAGACGCAAAGAGACGTTGCTGCAAGAAACATTAAGCGATTTTGTGGTGAAATTTGGCAAACACGTACAACAAGGCTTAACAGATAGCGAAACTTGTAAACTTTTTGAGGTAAAATATAATTAAACTTCTAAATTATATTTCGGTGCCAAATGCAATAATTTCACAAATCTATTTTAGGCATTCATCGAAAACATAGGTTCAGATTGTGCTGTTAAAAGGCGTTGTACTGCCCAGAACTGCATTAACTTAATAGAACATGCTTGCAACAAGTCTTTGATGGCTAAATATGCGCTTAACAAAGTTATGGGTAAGTTAACCTACAGAAGACACTTATATAATATTAACTGATCAACGTACTAATTGAACAACTCTACATTTCCACCCTAGAAATACTTTTAACTGACCACCAACCAAATACCATTATTGGAATATTGGGTTTCCTGCGCCAATTGGTTGTTGTCATCATTAAGAGTTTGGTTTTTGACATGAACGACAATGAGGATTCATATTCCAACTGCAAATCTTCAAAACAATCGAACAATTCCGAAGAATCTCGTCAGTTATTAGAAATCTACGACTACTGTTTGTATTTAGTTAGTTCAACGCCCACTTCACAACATTCCATTATTAATGCTGCTCTAGAGGTGATCAATTCTATTCTGCAGTCTTTGGATGGTATCTCGAGTAGTGATGTCAAAAACAATCTGCGCATAGGTCCTCAGCTGCTACAGTTCATCAATGATAAAAGTTTAAAACATGTCAACTATCTTAGAAGTAAAAACACTTTGAAACATCAGATATTTGATGTAGAAAACTTTGATGAAGTGGACAGATCAGTTGATAAAATCGGTAGACCTCAAGGTATGTACCCCGAATGTCTTAGCTGTAGAATATTAATTTCGAAAACTAAACAGCTAACACACGCATACAAAACAGTAATACTTCCATAAATTGATCACCCATTCTGCTTACATGTGTAATATGTATTTGGTAAAAAATCGCCTTTAATTTATTTACTGCAAATTAATAGTACTAAATCGGTGTTGTATGGGGGCATCTTATGAATATTATTGTTATAAAAATAATATCTTAATTTATTTAAAATTAATTTATATGATACAAATTTGCTTACGCTGTTATACTAATTTTTTAAGAACTGCAGTGGTAATGTACTTGTTCGCATATATCATTTCCTTGTTAATGGATTAGCTTGGAAATGTTTCTATTTGTTTGTCAGAGTAACATTTCTTTCGATTTTAGGTCAGCCATTTTGAAATTTGATGATAAACTGAAATCCTTTCTTTCGAAATTGTTTGAATATTAAGTAAAAAGTGAAAATAACATTACATGTAAAACATAAGAATACTGAACTCAAAACGAAACAAGAAGTAAATATAAGAACAAAATGGGATGATTTGGGTAAGTTCACATCGGGTACGTGCACGGATATGCCCATAAAATATGTTTGCGGGAATATCTAACCTATATTGCCACTCTAGGAGAGGAAAAAAGTCCCGAAATATCTTCTCTTCTCTTTCACATCAAATAAAGATCAGTTTCCGAACATTTTTGTATAGAAATGGATACTTAATGGGCCCAATACGTTCTATGTTCGTATATCTATAGGTAGCCGAGCACGGCCAAAAATAATGCCTATATGTAAATTTGGAATAAGTTTCGTATAAGTAGAAGTAATAACAAGTGGACCGTAGGCCAAAAACAACACTAACGCATCCAAAGATCTGACTTACCACTAGTGAATCGTAAGGGAGTGGTTGATGTTGGGTTTCAAGGCCGTTTTCTTTTTCACTTGACTATTTCACTTGCGTTGCTTAAAATGGAAACCCCACATAAAAATTTCGTCATATTTCCGAAATATGTTAAATGAAAATTAAAAGGAAAATTGACGCAACGTCCTATTGGTCGCTTCAGAGGGCGTTATATCCGTTTGAGGCGCGGTCATAACGCCCAAACAAAAAAATTGGTCCTTATGACCGTGGACGATATGCCCGATCACCTGACAGCAGACTTATCACCGCCAAGCCTAAACGGAATCAAGCAATTTAGTGTGAGGGTATTCCTCGAGACGTAAACCTTGGATATGACCATTGAGCATAACAAGAGGGAATTAAGACGGTGCGGGATTTTTCGAAATTCTTGCTTTGAAGCATAAATTGATAAATATAACAGTGTAAAAGTAGCAACACCGCCAAATCCCAAAGGTAGAGTTAGAATCGTCAACTTTGGTATGAGGGTAGGGACTTAAACTAAATTCATATTCCTTATTCTCAAAAATACGTTCTTTTAGGGGATATAATGGAATTTTTTGATATATCTGATATGAACGAAAAACATCGGAAATAATTCCTTTTAACTTTAAAAGATCCCACATATTGTACACTTAAAAAATGTACACAAAATATTGATTTTCAAAACTGGGATAGAATTTATATTTGATTTTTTAATTTTGCAACATTTTTACTTTCTGTAATATATGGGTTTCAAACCAGTGTCTGTTGCTTGAATGCTTCTGATCGCAAGCTGAATGTGTTTGTGGTAGAATATGTTCTAAAAGAAGTGGAGTGTCGCAAGCGTCTGTTTTTGGTCTTGGTTATGTTTACTATATTTTAGAAATAATACTATAAATACGGTGTTACCCCTTAAAAATGTTTGACGAAAAATAACAAGTGACGCAACGCAAAATCTACAAAATTTCATCTCAAAGGGTAATAAAATAATATGTATACCAATTGTGAAACAAATTTATGGCGCTGATTGACACACATTTTGACAACTCGTTATTGGTATTCATCAAAGAATTTCTCCTTGCCCCGGGCTATAGGTTTGTGTTAACCTAAATCACATGCAACTGTATGTGACTAAGCACATATAACTCATTGGAAATAAATAAATTCTCCTACACACTAAAATATCGCGCAAGGCGTTATAGTATTCGAGTGATAAGTATTAATTGCTGTTAATCTTAGATAATGGATGTTATTTTAATTTTTCGATTCAATTAAATTTACAGTTACTATTCTCCGTTAGAAACGACTCAATTATGTTAATAGTCGTTATGCAGAAATTTGAATTTATTATGAAAACAAAATGCTGGGAATCGAACCCAGCACCTTCCGAATGTACTCCAGGGACGGAGTTTAAGAGCAAAGTCATTTGGAGTGTCAATATATATAAATAAATAAATATATTTTTTGAAAACAATAAAAAATGCGCTACATTCTTAAATTTTGCAAGAAAATGGGCATCGTTTCTAGATTTTAATAAATTCATTCCTAAAGATATTGGCTTTGTTTAACGAAATGTCGGATGGAACATTTTAAATAAATAAACTTTTTATTTGGTTTTCTATACAAATTGTCCTTAAAAGTCTCTTAATGTATGTTGGTTGTCACTTTTCTCGCGTTGTTTACATATTTCATGCAAAAAAAAATATGGAATTAGATAAACGACGAACATAAAAGTTTTTTCTCAAAAAATGTTGTCATTATCTTAGAAAAGATATAAAGACATACCTTTAAAAAATGTGGAAAAAACCTAGAAATGTTCATATCTTCATCAAATATTTTTATGATTTGTGGCCAAACTATTCATTCTAGAGCTATTGTATAGTTACAAAAAATACGAGGGACACAGGGAAAAATAATTTTTCGAGAGCATTGTTTATGTGAAATCTTTACGCGAAAAATATAGCTTATTAGTTTTGCAAATGCGATTACAAGTGTTTTTGTTCGCGGCCAGCGATATAATGAGCTTGAAGAACCTACAAATCCATTTAGATGTCGTTAATGTGATCCTAATGGAACCAACGCTATGGCTTCCCAAACCTTCGTTAAATTTACGTGAATTTTTTTATAGTGCATTTCGCGGGACTCGTCGACAGTTATATAAAGATGGAGCTGAATTTATTGTTCCGGATGACTTTTTACATGGCGAATCCCAATATGAGGGCCGTAACAAAATAATGAATCACTGAAATTGTATTCACTTTTTTCAAATTTGCAAAAATTGCTAATTTTGGCCTTGGCAATTTTAATAGTATAAATTCATTGTTATGTTCTTCGGGCGTACTGCTGGGGTGCACTTAACAACCATGCATACTTATTTGAAGATTGAAGTCTTCTACGAGAAGAACGGGACACTTTCTCTCAACAATGTTCGTCAAGGCATACCCGTGCACGGTACAGATATGGCCAAATTTATATGAAATATAAAAGGTTTTTAACGCTTTATTCCGAAATCGCAGGGACGTCATTTTATTTCGATGATTGTGCAAATCAAGCACATTTAAAAAGGTACATCCTCTTAAAAAAAACATTCTTTGTTAGTTTTCCTCTTAAAATATGTTATGATTTTAAGCGAAATGTGCAATAAAAGTTAGCCCGGATGAGCACATAAATGTAATAATTAGACCACGGATTTTTGCATATCCTTCAATTTTCATTCGATTTGAACTAAAATTAGTAGACGTTTCATCACTCCAATTTAAATAATTTGAGTGCATATCAAAAATGTGGAAAAAAATATGCAAAATATATGCAAACAAATTTGACGATATTTGAATCAAAAATGTAAAATATCAGAAGGATACGTCACTACTATTTAAAAAATCAACTCACAAAAGTGGTTGATTTCAAAAATCATCCAAAAAAAAGTGCCTAAATATATGGAAAGTACGGGGTAATTCCAAAGGAAACCGACCCACTCTGAATATTTATGAGTTTAGATTTGAATGAAATTTTGCACTCGTATACTACAAGACAATACGGAATTATGATCAAATTCAAAGCAGTTTAATTTTTATAGGCTGCCAAATTGGTCATCTTGCGATATTGGCATTCAAAATGAAAAAACATATGCCAAAACATTATTTCATTTTGACAAAAGGCGAAACTTATAGCTCTTTATTGTTTTTGCCCAATTGTTCGTTTTCAAGATAATTACAAAAAACCAAGACATTCGCATGCGACAAAAACAGAAGTCGCTTTCAAAGCAAAGCAATCAAACACTGATTTCAGCGAAACCTGAAGGAATATTCTATTGCGAATATTTTTAAAATGTCATGCACAATTGTATCTTACTAATGTGTTTTATTTTACTCAAAAATATTAATATTAAATTATTTTTTATTTAATTTTAATCACATACATACATGTAGTTTTTGGGAATATTATTTAAATTTGATAGATTCCCTATAAAAAAGTAGCAAACAACATATTTTTATAGACTTAAAATTTTTTGGCTGCGGTTGACATCTCGTTGGAAATGTCCATATGTATATATTTAGATTTGGATGAGGAGGAGTTATGGCTTTTTACCGTTTGACCAATTTCATAATGGTTTAGATTTTATAAGGTGCCAAAGTCTGTCATCTACAACATTTTTTTACAAATTGAGCTATTTTGAAGTCGACATGTTTTGAACGCAATATCAGGTTTGAATGATATAAGTTCCATTTGAAAGATTTTAATATCCTCTCTAAGAATTTATAAGAACGAAAATGTCATTAATCCTTGACTATCCTGAAAAGAGTATATCAATTTTTTTGTTTTATTTTTAAAAATTACCCACATATTTTCCCAAAAAAATTTAAAATGTCAGCATTGGTCTCCATGGGTTAAAAAATATGAATTAATTAATGTCCGTATGTCTAGCAGTTCGGCTGAATGGTGCAAACTATAACTCTGGAAATGAGTGACCAATTGACGTACGTATCGGTCTTTCTCAAATGCCACAGGCCAATAACTAGATCTTTCTCAAATTCTCAGAAAATGTTGCCCTAGTAGGTGGGAGTAATGACCCACAATATTAAAAACATTAAATGAAAACTGGAGGCAGGTGGCGAGGTCAAAGTTCAGAAAAATCGATTTTTTACCTCTGTAATAGGATTTTCAAGTTCGTTTGAATGCTACAAGGCATAAGACATTGAAAATAGAAAATGTCGTTTCTTAAAGCATTTTCCGCGTACTTTTCATACAAAATTCTAATTTTATTTTAAAATTTTGTATGTACTCTAACGATGGTGTACATTTTGAAGTGGGGACGACATAGGTTCAGAAGTTACAAATACAATCAACAAGCATCTTCAACAACAACAACAAGCATTTCCAACGAGATGTCAACCGCAGCCAACAAATTTAAAGTCTATAAAAGTATGTTGTTTTACTATTTTTTTTTAGGGAATCTATCAAATTTAACTAATTTTTCCAAAAACTACATTTATTCATAACACCTTTTAAAATATTTGAGTGCAAATTGCAAAATTTATGTTTTAAACATTATTATTGCATGTTATTTTCTGATTAATGGTCTCTCATTTAAATCTTGATTTATATTTAAGGGATATAAGAAAAATAATTTTTGTTGTGAAAATAAATATATTGAGTATATTAAAAATCATTTATAATCAACCTTTGGATGTAAAAGTAAAAAATAAACATAAAAAGAACGATGGAATAAAATGTCGCATGCGACAAGTCGCGTGCGAATGTGATTAAAATTAAATAAAAAATAAACTACTTAATATTTTTGAATAAAATAAAAAATATTATTAAGATACATTAATCCAAAATTAAAATATTCCATCAGGTTTCCCTGAAATCAGTGTTTGATTGCTTTGAAAGCGACAACTGTTTATGTCGCGTGCGAATGGCTTGGTTTTTTGTAATTATCTTCAAAACGAACAATTGGGCCAAATCAACCTTAGCACCAATTATAGTGCTAATCAAGAGCTATAAGTTTCGCCTTTTGTCAAAATGAAATAATGTTTTGACATATCGTCGGCTCAATGCTATTTTGTTCCATACGCCATTTTGTATGATCGGAGAAAAACGCAATTTATTGTTTGAGTAAAAACGGGACTGAAGAGTTACACACTTTTTATTTCATAGGGTTCCCAACAGTGTTTGTATGATTCTCATGCATTTCTATGCCATTACATCCAAAAATAAGCAAGTTATAACAATTTTTGTACTTGGCATTTTGGTCCATATCCACTTTTATTTTACTATTTTTTCGTATTTGTATTACATGGACCACAAAAAGGGTCGGTATGGATGGACACTAATTTACATATTGTGATCGAAAGAACGTAAAATACTGAGTGAAAAATATAGGGCGATAGAAAAATTGAGACATAGAACAAAAATATAGAAATTATTTCCCGTTATTCAGAGTAAAACAAATTTACCCTACCAATATCTCGAAAACTAGACGAGATAGGATGATTGCAGATTCTAAAAGAGCATGCTTGGAACCCATGTTATCAACGCCTAACTCAAAAAACACAAAAATGGCGTATAAACCAAAATAGCATTAAGTCGACGATATGTTTTTTTCACTTTGAATGCGTACGAATGTCGCATTCGACATTGGAGAAATGCCCATATACATTATTACAAATTAAAAATAAAATTGAATAAGGAAATTCAAAAACATTGAATTTGCTCATAATTTAGCTTTGCCTTGTAGTAGCAAAATTTCATAAATATTCAGGGTGAGTCGTTTTCCTTTGGAATTACCCCATACTTTCCAAATATTTAAGCAATTTTTTGGATGATTTTTGAAATCATCCATTTTTGTGTCATGATTTTTTAAATAGTATTGACATATCCTTCTGATATTTCACATTTTTGATTCATATATCCCAAAATTGTTGCATATCACAAATATGCAAAAAAAAAAGAAAAATATGCACTTGTTTTTCGATTCCTTTTTCTTTGAAACGAATTTTGTTTCTATCTGAATTTTTCTATCAAACTGCAAAAAAAATATACAATTGCACATAATCCGAGGTCTAGTAATTACCGTATGTGAATGTTGACTTTACAATCCGCGAAATTCGTAAGAAAATATTTCAAAATTTCTTAGTGTAAGAATATCACTACAAACCCTATAATTACTAAAGGCCATAACAAATACTGTTATGTTATCTTACAAAAGAGGTTCACCAAATAAATAAACTCAAAAAGATCTTAACATTCAACTCCCATAAATACATAGGAATTTTGTAGAGAAATTTTGCTTTGAAATAAAACACAAATGATATGGACTTCTTATTATACCCTCACTTTAGTGTGACGAGGGTATATATCATTTGCTACGGAAAAAAGTGTAACACATCGAAGGAGTGATCTAAGACCCTAAGTATGTTCGGAGGAAATCCGTTTTGGGTCATTTTAAGTCGAATGAGCAATGTCCGTCCGTCTGTCTGTCTGTCTGTCTGTCTGTCTGCCTGTCTGTCTGTCTGTCTGTGTGTCTGCTGGCTGGTGCGCACGATAACTCTCGAAAGGATTAACCGATTGACTTCAAATTTGGTATGTGGTAATATTTTGATCTATCTCCGGATGAGTTCGAAGATGGGCCATATTGGTCTACTCCTTCTGGTACCTCCCACACAAAGGGTTAAAATTTAGTGAAATATTGATTCTTTAATAACTTCTATACTACTTATTCGAATCTTTTGAAATTCTGCACATAATATTAGTATATTAGTCGCTATTAACTCGAGAAAAATGAGTGAAGTTGGCATGCCCCTTTTGGTACCTCCCACACAAATGGACCATTTTGCATCAAAATTTAACTGCTTATAACGTTAATACAAGTGCATAAAAATGCTTGAAATTTTCTACAGTATAATGTTTTTGTAGCGCCTATAGTCCGGTAAAAAATGGGCATTATTGTACAGCCCCTTTTGGTACATCCCACACAAATGGACCGTTTCGTACCAAAAGTAAACGGCTTGTAACTTTAATACCAGTGCATACAAATACTTGAAATTTTGTACAGTGTAATGCTGTTATAGTGCCTATAGTCCTGTAAAAAGTGGGCGTTATCACCCCGCCCCTTTTTGTACCTCCCACACAAAATGACCAAATCATACCAAAATTACATAGCTCGTAACTTTAATATACCAGTGCACATAAACGCTTATAGTTCAGCACAATGCAATGTATTTAAGAATGTACTGTTTACCGAAAAATATGTGTATTTGGAAAACCCCTTCTGGTACCTCCCACACAAATTGACAGATTTATTGGTGTAATGTTATATATTACATTACTCACAAAGTGAGGGTATACCTTAGTCGGTTTACCCGACTGAAACTTTCTTACTTGTTTTGATTTTGTTTTAATATTCTCAATATAATTCATAAGATAACAAACTTAATTTTAACAATTTATATAACATGACATAAAACACATAATCAGGACATTAAAATTTAAATATTTCTGTAACACAAAACAGACACACATATTTTGTATTTATTCTCCCGATAACAATCGTAATTGCATTAACTAATAAATAAATGTATAAAAAACAAGTAAGAAAGTTTTAGTCGGGTAAACCGACTAAGGTATACCCTCACTTTGTGAGTAATGTAATATTGAATATTACATGAATTATTCTGTAAATTTTGATCCCTTCTGGTACGGGTTTAGGAAATACACACCAGCGTTTATGTGGACTGGTATATTAACGTTATGAGATATTAAATTGTGGTATTACTGACCATTTTGTGTGGGAGGTACAAAAAGGGGAGTGGTGATAACGCCCATTTTTCACTGGGCTATAGGCATTATAAAAGCATTACACTGTACAAAATTTCAAGTATTTTTATACACTGGTATTAATGTTATAAGCTGTTAGCTTTTGGTACAAAATGGTGCATTTGTGTGGGAGGTACCAAAAGGGGGTGGCAATAACGCCCATTTTTCACTGGACTGTAGGCACTACAAAAGCATTACCATGTACAAAATTTCAAGTATTTTTATGCACTGCTATTAATGTTATAAGCTGTTAACTTTTAGTGCAAAATGGTGCATTTGTGTGGGAGGTACCAAAAGGGGCGTGGCAATAACGCCCATTTTTCACTGGACTGTTGGCACTACAAAATCATTACACTGTACAAAATTTCAAGTATTTTTATACACTGGTATTAATGTTATAAGCTGCTAACTTTTGGTGCAAAATAGTGCATTTGTGTGGGAGGTACCAAAAGGGGCAGTACAATAATGCCCATTTTTTACCGGACTATAGGCGCTACAAAAACATTATACTGTAGAAAATTTCAAGCATTTTTATGCACTTGTGTTAAAGTTATAAGCAGTTAAATTTTGATGCAAAATGGTCCATTTGTGTGGGAGGTACCAAAAGGGGCATGCCAACTTCACCCATTTTTCTCGAGTTAATAGCGACTAATATACTAATATTATGTGCAGAATTTCAAAAGAGTCGAGTAAGTAGTATAGAAGTTATTAAAGAATCAATATTTCACTAAATTTTAACCCTTTGTGTGGGAGGTACCAGAAGGAGAAGACCAATATGGCCCATCTTCGAACTCATCCGGAGATAGATCAAAATATTAACACATACCAAATTTGAAGTCAATCGGTTACTCCTTTCGAGAGTTATCGTGCGCACCAGCCAGCAGACACACAGACAGACAGGCAGACAGACAGACAGACAGACAGACAGACAGACAGACAGACAGACAGACGGACGGACATTGCTCATTCGACTTAAAATGACCCAAAACGGATTTCCTCCGAACATACTTAGGGTCTTAGATCACTCCTTCGATGTGTTACACTTTTTTCTGTAGCAAATGATATATACCCTCGTCACACTAAAGTGAGGGTATAAAGAGTACATACGGTGTGCGACAAAACATTGGAAACACGAGTTACACGCGCTTGAACATTTTCTTCACCCGATGTGGCCAACTTTGAGGCCATCTAGCTCCGCCACTGTCTGACCAAATATAAAACTTAACTTTTTTAACACCTCTTCATCTACCATGCCAAGTTTGGTCGCAATCGGTTGTTTGGTTAAGAAACGGTCGAATTATTTCCCCTTTTTGAATTCGTACCACTGTGCAGTGTTTTCCAAAAACAGACGAAAATTGTCAGACCAGTCGTGGTATTTCGTCAATAACTTTTACAAATATTGAGTCTCCCAAAAATAGATTATTATTCTGGATTTGTGGGAATGCGACGAATATTTTGTGAAAATCTAGCTGGGAGCAACTTTTCTACAAAGGTTTAAAAAAAAAAAATTGCAAAAATCGGTTCAGCCGTTCGAGAGCAATTACAAATTTCGTAAAACATAAAAACTAATTTTTTAATTTTTTCAAAAATTCAAATGATCATAAAATTTTTTTAAAAATATTTTTTTAAACAAAAAAATGATAGCGAGATTTTATTTTACCTATTTGTAACTGCTTATAAACATTTTAGCCAAAAATAAACTACATAGGTCGATATTAAATATTCTAACCCAATAGTATTTTATAATGCTCTTTAGATGGTAACAACATTTTTACCGGCATTTAATTTAATTTTGTTTTTCCAATGATATAAAAAAAAGTATAGTCGCATTTATGTTAAAAAATACTTAATGTTGACAGATAGTGTTTACATATTTTTAATATTCGACACATTTCCTGGTCAGACTCATCACAGAGGATATGATTGGGGGATACTGAGGAGATTCCTGTCTGGTACTGATTTTCTATAACCCCTGTATCTCAATGGACATGAGATGTTCGAACGCCTCCTATCTTTCAACCTAACCTAAACTAATACATATATAAGGATAATATTTTGGAGTATAGTTATTATTTCTAAGTGAATGGATCGCAATTATTTAAAAGAAATATTACCTTTATCTAAAAATATGAACTGATGTACCGATTTAGTAATCTCCACGGGGTCAACCCTATTGAAAAAAGTTGGTTTAATACGATCATCAATTTTTACAATTGACCAAACCCCAGAGAGGTTACTAAATCGGTAAGACTGTTAAATTTTCTGGAAAAGTTAATATTTTTAAAGTAATTTCTATCCACTCGCACATAAATAAATTTCGTATTTTTCTGCAGCTAAAGTTTCCATTCCACTTTCTAAAGTATGACTGTTCAAACATTTCTTATCCTATATCATTAGAAATAAACTAAATATAATAATTAGTGACTGCTAAACGACCTTGTAAAATATGTTTGGCTTTGGAAAACGGCTCAAAGTTTTGTAACACACTGTATATACGACGGAATGCTTGATTTCTACTGATTTCAATATTGTTCGTACATACATACTCGTATTTTGAAACACTTACTCTACATACTCTTACATACATATATACCACATACTATAATAATCAATGATGCACATCCTTGAATGTTATGCTCTGTTATTCCTCAATTAAATTGTCTCCCACAACTATTTGGTATTTTCTTTTGTCTATTTGTTTGTCTTCCCGCTCTCGCTCTGCCTATTTATGTATGACTACTATTGATCAGATATCACGGCATCGCAAACATCCAGTGATATTATCCTATTGCAACCACAACAACAACAACAGCGACTACAACATCCCAAAATGATGACAACATCTGCCACCAAAGTGCAACAGCAGCAGCAACAGCAACTGAAAAGACATACGGCTCGCAGCATTAGTGAATGTGTCGATATTGATTATGCAGATGAAGAAGATGTACTACCACCAATAGTCGTCGTCAACAAGAACGACACAGACGACAACGACAACGAGGACGACGACGATGATGACGACGATGGGGATTTTACAACGTTGTCTGAAATGAATGACTCCCAACACACACATGCCTCATTGTTAGGAAACATTGATTTCACCGCAAAAACCTCTTCAAGTGTAATCAACGAAACTATTTCCGGCCATGTTGGTGGCGGTGACAGTGGCGGTGTTGGAGCTTCGAAGATGAAGGATGATGTGGGCGGCAGTGGTGGTGATACGCAAAAATTCCTTGTCAACTTTTCGTCAGATGATGAAAAGTCAACTCAATTGTGCAACACAGACAATGAATCTGTGAACAGCATTGAATTTAGGGCTGACATCTCCAGAGGTGGTTTAGTTGTTCAAGGTGTACATACGAATAACGCCGCCTTAGATGATGGTGGATCCACAGCCGCTGAGGAAGGTAGTGGTGGAGCAGCTCCAGCCAAATCAAGCAATGATGCCTTCACCACATTCTTTAGTAATTTCAATGCAGGTAAATAATCAAAGTAATACACGCAAATACCAAATACAATGTACTTAGATGGAACACGAGCACTCGGATTAAATACTCGTACGAGTACATATGTATGTATGTACAAGTGTACTTGATAGCATGATACGATATACCATACATATGTTATTGATTTGAAATTAGAGTTGTTTAGTTTGAGAAGCTAAATTTGTTGGCAAATAAAGGCATTGCGTTTTCTAACGTTTTGTCCTTATGTATTTAAATTTGTAAGATATTGTAGATAAGAAGTAAGCAAATTTTGATTGAGTAAAAGTAAAAAAAATATGAACTCTTTGTTTTGAACGCTACGTAATCGAAATTTTGCTTAGCTCCATTCAGCAATGGGATTGAAACGCGAACATTTTAAAAACTGAATGTAAATAATTTATTTCTATTTACGTCTCATTTAAAACAAACCGTTCATATTAATTTAGGTTATTTAAGTAATGTCCGTCTTTCTCTGTGTACGAGTTATCTGGTGCATACTAAAATTCTGAAAAGGAGTGATTGAATGACTTCTCCTTTCACATGTGGTAATATTTTCTTAAAAACATAAGCGTTACGATTTATTAACCTAGCAAAAAATATGGAAGTTCTTCCTAAAGAATCACATGTGGCCGAAATATTGCGAAAATAAATAAAAGTATTGTCTCTAATTTAACACCGACGCACTATGGGCGGAAATGGAAAATTGTGGCCAAAATGCTGTAAAATCTACAAAAATTCATATTTAAATCGCCCAACAATTTTTGTATTTTTATTTATAAAATTTTCATAATTTCATCCAGAATTCATTCGGTTGAACACCATATCGTCGGCTTAATGCTATTTTGGTCCATACGCCATTTTTGTGTTTTTTGAGTTAGGAGTTGATAATATGGGTTCCAAGCATGCTCTTTCAGAATCTGCAATCATTTTTTTCCTATCTCGCCTAGTTTTCGAGATATTGGTAGGTAAATTTGTTTTACTCTGAATAACGGGAAATAATTTCGATATGTTTGTTCTATGTCTCAATTTTTCTATCGCCCTATATTTTTCACTCAGTATTTTACGTTCTTTCGATCACAATATGTAAATTAGTGTCCATCCATACCGACCCTTTTTGTGGTCCATGTAATACAAATACGAAAAAATAGTAAAATAAAAGTGGATATGGACCAAAATGCCAAGTACAAAAATTGTTATAACTTGCTTATTTTTGGATGTAATGGCATAGAAATGCATGAGAATCATACAAACACTGTTGGGAACCCTATGAAATAAAAAGTGTGCAACTCTTCAGTCCCGTTTTTACTCAAACAATAAATTGCGTTTTTCTCCGTTCATAAAAAATGGCGTATGGAACAAAATAGCATTAAGCCGACGATATGTTTCAGCTACTTTCTGTCTTATGCAAAAATGTAATAGAAACAAATACAAAAAATGGTAGAGAGTTTTAACTGCTTGGTAGAATTGAATGCAGTTTCTATAGACACCACTCTACCATCTTCAGAATTCAATATCAATTATCTATGTCTAACTTAAATCAGCTGAAATACTTATGGAAGCAGGAAGTTGAATTTAATAGGAATTTGTACCAAAACCATATTTTGCCAAACTAAGTTAACATACTAAACCTCTCATACCAGTACCTTTTAGTTTTTTGTTTGGGTTCGCTTCGCGAGCCACGAAAACAATTTTTTGTATTTGTTTCTATTAAATTTTTGCAATAGACATAAAGTAACTACAACATATGGTCTTAAACCAAAATAAATTCTGACTGAATAACAAAAGCACAGACCAACAATAAATAACAACAACACATTTTCATAATTTCTCAATAAAAGCATCGTAAAAACATAGGAAAATGCACAATCATTACATTTGTTTTTATTATTTTATCGTAAAGTCTGATTGAATCGATGCATAATTTAAAAAGTTGCAGCTAAATTAGCAAGTCAACTCACTTAAATTTTAAAATACGATATCGCGCCAAAGTGCACCGATGGCGCAGGTAAAATCTTTACAGAATATTACAGAACAACTGAACTGAAAAATGTTTTTAGTGACGCCTTGTGACGTTTTCTGGTTATAAGAAAAGTAATCTAAAAAAAATAAATTTGTTCCTCAAACAAAAGAACTGTATTCTCATGTAAATTTTAACAACGAAAACAAATAAACATTTCAAGCGTCTATATATGATTTCATTCCTTATAAAGCATGCCTTAAGTTGATATGTATTTTGGTCCAATTTGTTTTTCATTTCTATCTTCTCAACAGTTCATATTTCAGCAAACTGTATTATAAATGCAGATACAAATATATGCCTAACTTTGGGCAGTCATTTGATCATCTAAATATTAAGAAATTTTGTTTATATTTTGGATACCATATACATAATATGTGTTCAACAGATTGTCATAATCATTTTTATCCCCTCACCTTAGAGAGGAGGGATCATTTGTTACGATCCAAAAGTGTAACACATCGAAGAAGTGACTTAAGACCCCAAATATGTTCGGCGGAAATCCGTTTTAGGACATTTTAAGTCATTTGAGCAATGTTCGTTCGTCTGTCTCTCTGTCTGTCTGGCTGGAGCGCACGATGACTCTCGAAAGGAGTAACGGATTGACTTCAAGTTTGGTATGTAATTATATTTTTTTCTATCTCAGGCTAAGTTCGAAGATGAGCCATATTGGTCCATTCCGTGTAGTACTTCCCTCACAAAGGGCTAACATTTAGTAAAATATTGATTCTTTAATAACTTCTTATCCGAATCTTCTGTAATTCCACACATAGTAATAGTTTATCTGTCACTATCAGCTTGAGGAAAATGGCCCCGCCTCTTTTGGTACCTCCCACACAAAGAGACCATTTTGCATCAAAAGTTAACAGCTTATAACATTAATAACATTGCATACAAATACTTTAAATTTTGTACAGGGTTACGATTTTATAGCGCCTACAGTCCAGTGAAAAATGGGCGTTATTGCCACGCCCCTCCCACACAAAGGTACCATTTTATACAAAAAGTTAAAAGCTTATAACGTGATTACAAATGCACAAAAATACTACAAAATTAACGCTTTGGAAGTATCTATAGTCCTGTGAAAAATGGGCGTTACCACCACGCCCCTTTTTGTACCTTCCAAACTAAATGGTCAAATTATACCAAAATAAATGGCTCATAACGTTAATATGTTGTGCACAGAAACGCATAGAATTCGGCACAGTGTAATATATTTAAAGTATCTACTGTTCAGCGAAAAATAAGTGTATGTGATATACCCCTTCTGGTACCTCCCACACAAATTGAGACATTAATTCGTGTGATTCCATATTACATTACTCACAAAGTGAGGGTATACCTTAGTCGGTTTATCTGACTGAAACTTTCTTTCTATTACATATGCCATAATATTTGAATTTTGGCCACAATTTTCGATATCCGCCCATAGTACGACCAAAGCCAAATCAACGATCAATACACTTTTTGGCAACTCAAGGGTTTTTTATCCCCTCAACTTACAGGGGGAGGGTAAATATCATTTCCTACGAGCCAAAAGTGTGTTTGTTTGAAATTCGATTTAGGTCATTTGTTGTGTTGTGGGGACCTACGATATCGTGATTTTTTACAAAGATTATTTCTGTCAAATACATCACACAAAAATTCCGTATATGTATTTCAAAGAATTTTGATATACCAAAAAAAATATAAATATAAATGGGCGCCAATAAGCCCCACACTGCCCAAAACCAGTCATCGTGCCAAAAAATTCCAAATTATTTCTTTACATCACATAGGTCTAGCATGTACAATTTTGAGATTCACACTGCAATAATACCCGAAATATTACATTTTATAATTTTGATTTGGCGATGTCTACTCATGGATATTATTCAAGGGCATAAAAGTCACATTTCAACTTCCTTTGTATTGAATATATCTTCAAACCAAGAGCAGAATAAAATTGTCACCTAAACTGTAGGGCACATTTAAATTTGCTTGTGTCGCTAGCTTTGAGAAACTGAGGTATTCAGTATTGTCCCGTCTTGTCACATTTCCAATTGTCTCAAATTGTTGGAAAAATAAATATTTTTAAAAGTCTGGTGCTTTTCGCCAAACTTTCTAATAAGCTAGTGTCGATGTCATTCTCGGCCTTTAAAGTCTTCTTAAAGTCGAATTATTTTCATAGAATTCTTTCCAAGAGACAGTCACACGCACACACACACGCTCACATAACTTGTTTCTTGTTAGATTTTATGACCATATCGTGTTTATAAATATTTGTGTTAATATGTAACAACTTCTTGAAACGTTAACAGCATCGAAAATGGCTAAATGGAATGCAACCAATTGCAATTTACACGATGGCATATTGCGTTCAAAAGTTTTACAATGCAAGAAAAAATTAACGTATGTACGAGGGAAGTTTACAAAGATAAGCACATATGTATAGGCCTTGTGCCTCCTTAAGTGTGACAAGTCTAAAAGAAGAAAGAAAGAAATAGTTATATTCCAATGGTTAATCAAACCGAAAGTTGTCGAATTACAGGTGGAGTGGTGGGCAGCGGCTCAATGTGTCCTCACTATCTATCTGGTGGAATGCTATATTGAAATATGCAACGTTAAGGCTTACTTTTATTGGGTTTCATCTCTTCATTGTTTTCCATCTCTTCTTCCACTAATTCTTAGTAAATCACCGCAGAAATGCACATTGGTTGTAACAGATGTTGTATCCAATGTCTTAGTATAGCGTTGGATTCCCCAGATTTCCCTACTACACCTGGAACCCGCGTACGTCGTAATGGGTTCCATCCTGATGCCTTTACGAAAGAAAAATTTTCCCTGGTCCGAGGCCTCGAATTTCCGTCAATGTATCTTGCTTCTTAATTTGCTTAAGGCTAGGCGCTGACAAAGGAAGTGATAACTGTCTTCCGAATAGTCAGCATCCCCGTAACATCTACATATATCATCATTTCTGATGTCGATTCGTACGATGTGTTTCCCCAGGGTACTATGTCCACTTATCACGCCAATAATTGCCCTCAACTCATCTATCTTTATCATCAGTAGGTACTCTGTATTTCTCATAGCCTTTTCGTCCCAAAGTAGTTTGGTCTGCTCACAACCTATGAAGGTCATCCATCGTCTGTGTCACTTCTCCTTACTCTTCCTTTAGTATTTGGACCCTATTTTTGAAGTATATGTCCGTGATACCCTTTAAATTAAAGAAAAACTGAGAGCATCGAATGTTGGGGAATTAGAAAGTTCTTTTTTAATCGTTTTTGGCTGGCACGAAAAATACAATAAAAAATAAAAAAATCGCAAAATTTTTTGATTGTTAATTTTTTTTCATGATAATAACCTAAAGAAGAAAACAAGGCTTATTTGAAAAAAATCTATGGATAAATGTAAATAATCATTTTTCATTTTGGCCTTTATAACGACTTTTTTAAATAGATTACACTGTACAAAATATGAAGTGTTTGTGTGTGCAGGGATCGAAGTTATAAGCCATTACATTTTTGTGCAAAAGGGTTAGTTTGTATGGGAGGTACCAAAAAGGGTGTGAACTTCGCCCATTATCTCAGGGTGATAGCGACCAATAAACTAAAACTATGTGTTAAATTGTGATAGGTAGTATAGAAGTTATTAAACAATCAATAATTCACTAAATTTGGACCCTTTGTGGGGAGGGTACTCGAAGGAGTGGACCAACATGGTCCATCTTTGATCTTAGCCTGAGATAGAACCAAATATTAACATTTACCAAATTTGAAATCAATCGGTTACTCCTGTCGAAAGTTATCGTGCGCACCAGCCAGACAGACAGACGGAAGGACTGACGGACATTGCTCAAATTACTTAAAATGACCAAAAATTAATTTCCGCCAAATATTCTTGGGGTCTCTTAGGGCACTTCTTCGATGTGTTACACTTTTGACCCAAATATTAACATTTACCAAATTTGAAGTCAATCGGATACTCCTGTCGAAAGTTATCGTGCGCACCAGCCAGACATACAGACGGAAGGACTGACGGACATTGCTCAAATTACTTAAAATTACCAAAAATTAATTTCCGCCAAATATTCTTGGGGTCTCTTAGGACACTTCTTCGATGTGTTACACTTTTGACCCGCAGCAACTATTATATGTATACTAGAACGGTTCACCAAAGACGCAACACATCCTGTAAGGCATGTCCCATTTGTAGCTAATGCGTCAGCTTCCTCATTTCCCGGGGGAAATGTTTTGAGCCAGATGTTTGTAAAAATAGTGGAGTTGAACCAGATCAACTTAGAAGATGATTCGATCTAACCATATATGTACCTACCTAAAGCTTGTGTGCAAGGTACATGTTGTAATTGTTGTATGGTCCAAGAACGAAGTATATATCCTCCATATATATGCATCGCTTGATCTTCATGAAATTTGACAGACAGAAAATTGTTAAACCAAGGGCAGACAGTGTTAACATTTATATATAACACCCATATATATGGATATCCCGATTTTGCTTATATAAGCCTCATTTTCAACAGATCATTATCAAATTTAGCAAGTTATAAACACTGCCGATTTTGCAGATTTATTCAGATGTAGAAATATCTCCCATATCCCATCAAAAAAATATGGAAGTTATTCCTAGGGAATAACCTTTGAAGTAATTCCCAAGAAGCAGTTAGGGATTTTTTATACCCTTCACCCTTTGCAAAACCTACAAGGAGAAGAGATAGACCCATCGTTTATTATTCAAATTGAAACAAAGAAGTCTTTTGATAAACTTACCCAGCCAGAAAAATACCATCCTCAAAGCGTTGTGGAAGCACTGTGCACCATCATCACACGGTGGGATAAAGCGTTGTAAAAGCGTCAAAATGATAACACCGATATACGGTGTGACGGCGGTATTTTACAACGCTGTATGGTTTGAAGGTAATTATTCCCAAAAAAATTGTATTTAGAAATCAATGAATTAAATGAAATATATTATTTTAAGGTATTCATTTAAGTCCGTATAAAAAGATAAATAAGATGAATTAGGAAGTTTAAAAAAAAGGTGGAACAATCCGAAATAGGGTTGTCTACTTATAAACTAAATTTCGTTGCGATTAATTTATGGATGATTACAAAATTCGCATTTCTGTAAGACAAACAAAATCATTTTCAATTTTGAGTTAGGACAGTCTTGATGTAAGTAAGCGATATGTATATTTCCCGCTTTGGCATAAATGCTATGCGCAGCAGAAAGCACAATTTTCAATCGATCATCAAATTTGACAGTTAGACATTTTGTAAACCAAGGATAAACAGTTTTTTATTTAACAAAAAGTTGGCTCAAATTTAGGTATAGCAATAGTGAATATCGGTTCAGACTTATTAATATGAATAATCGAGATTAACTATCTAAGCACAGTAGAAGATTAATTTTCGTTATGTAATTTTGAGGAGAGCTATTCTCTGAACAATGGGGTTCTACTATCGAAATTGGACAAAATCTCCAGAATAAACTTCTAAGTTTTATACAAACAAATTATACAAGCGGCATACCAATATTTTGCAGGTATGTTATCATTTATACTAGGCTTCGCATGACGTTAGCCTTTCTTTGATTGTTTTATTACAACAATATACTCGTACTTACATACGTACAGACGAAATTCCTCAAGATAAATGATTTTTGGTTAACATAACAGCTTTATTTGTCACCGTACTTTTAGCAAAGTCCTCGTGTATTGCATGCATCAGTTGCGAGTGGCCGACCTTTTTGCTTTTTCCTTGTTTCTTATTTGTTTTTTTGTTGTTGATTGTATGCGAAAACTTTTGCCACAAGAAGGATGTTGCATGTTAAAGTGTAATTGTTGTTTATTTTAAAGATGATCATCGTCGCTGTCCAAACATTCTTTCCTTCCTTTCATTTCTGTCCATAGTACAACACATTAAACGGAAATACATTTTGTTTTTGTCTCTGGTCATCGTACGGAACGAAACATTTACACAAATATTTACTTAAAGCATGTTTCTACAGTTCAGTTTTCGGTTCGTTTCGTTTAGTTTAGTTTTGTTGTGTTAATAGTTTATGTTCCACTTACATACACTCGTACATTCAAAGGCATCCTATATCCTGCACACCAGCTATATGTTTAAACATAAATATCTTGAAATTGTTCTGGTTTGTTGCAGCTTCGGAATCGGTTACAAAACTATTTCGTCCCAGCTCTTCTTCGACATCCTCCAACAAAAATGTGGTTAGCCCCTCAACGACGGCCGACTCTTTATCATTGGTATCAGATGTTAGTTCCATAAAGCGGTTGGATGCTGATGTGGAAATTATTGAAGACTCTTCGCCCGAGTCCAGCAAAACATTTCCCACACCTTCGACGGCTATCATGGGGGAAATACGTTCTCTGGATTCGGTAGATATTCAAAGTACCAGTGATATTAAACCAATCGAAATTGATACACCCAGGGAAACCCCCAAAAGAATTATCAGTAAGTTTAAAATAATCGAAAAAATAAGCTAAATGAAAGTATTTAAAACCCGCATTTTCTTTACAGAAAATCCTTTTCTCACTTCTCCGTTGAGAGACAATTCGGAATGTATGCAACAGCCATCACTTCCCGTCGACATTGGTTCCATGTATGAGCAGACGTTAATATTCTATACGGCACGTCTGATTGCAGCCCGTTTTCTATTGACCGGCCGACAAAAGGGTCTCTATGATGACAGCGCCGTTAGGGTTTCCATCAAAAGTATCTGCCTAAATGTTATCTCACAATGTGTACGTTTGCGTCCTGAAATCTTGGAAATCTCTCTGAAATTCATGCCGTCAGAGAAACCTCAGCCAAAGGATACGGAAGAGACATCCCAGGTTGGTGATCGTCATAGTCCTTTACAAATCCCTAGTGATTCCAGTTCGAATGTCGGACAAGACTACGAACATTTGGAGGTGAATACAACAATTGAGCCACCCACTGAAGTTCCTAGAAAATCCTCCTTTACACAAATGGATGTATTCCGCATGGATGATAATAACGAAGGTCCTCTTTTGGAAATTATTGATGACCATTTTGGTAAAAGTTCCAGTGATTTTAATTTCACCACCCCCACCCCGAATATGACAAGAAGTGATCCTGTGTTCTTCAGTAAAACTGGCGACACCACAAAGAGTTCGCCCCTAATGAAAAACAAGAAAGACAAATTGTCTACATCCGAAATAATTGGTGTGGACACTAAACTCAAAGGTTTTGTAGAAATAACTAAAGCTGAAGAAGATGTACCGCCGGACATGACACCTCCCCGACCTCCAAAGAGGACAAAAACATTTAGGAAATCAAAGGCTGAATTTGACGCTAGAAAAAGGGACTATACACTTGAGACGACGCCAGCAGTAGGCATACAATTTTTACATGACATTTTATACTTTTACAATCACGAAGATCCTATATTACGTGCTGGCATACAGATAATTATTGGCCAATACTGCAGATCCAATCAAGCTGGTCTTGCTGGGGAAGCGAAAATAAATTTACAATATTTATTGGCTATTTTATGTATGGTAAGTACCATCGAATCATTTATTTATCACGGAACTTAGTCGGAGATATGAGTATATCTTAAAAGGTCTATAATCGGACCCGAAGATTGTAGCAAAATCTATCAAAATCAATGAATCATTTATTATACATTTTCTTTCCAATTCATTCAAATTATATCGTCCAAATTAACGCTCTAAATCATGTGGCATAAATTGTTATAAATTTCGACAATAATTTGATCAAATTATGTCTTCAGACCACAAGGCACACCAAAAAACCAATCTATACCCTTGTGGAAACCCGACTTTATATTCACGCTTCTATTCAACTAACACCCAACTCGGTATGGTATCTGGGCTTCAAGTCTTGTGTATTTAAATGTAAATTCACTGTCAAAATTTGTTGCGTTGTCGAATATGGCATCTCCAACTAATCAATGTCCTAACGTTCTGGCCGAGTATGCTGAAGTGTTACTGAGTTAGTTTATTCAAATTTTTGTTCCAAATTCTAATTTGAGTACATACCCAAAATATCCAGTTATAGCTCGTTTTGTATTTTGCTCCAGCGCCAATTTTCATAATTCTAAGGCTAGGTTTACATAGGCAAACTTTGTCAATTTGGCAATTTTTGTGAGAAAATGTAAATTTGATTCTCTCTTGTTTGTGTGATCCTTTACAGAAGCAATGCGGTAAATCGGCCAGGAATGTATTTTTTGACCAATCGCGTGTTTGGGTCTGATAACGTAAATAAAACGTGCTTTCATTGGATACCTAGAATATGACATAACATTTTGTTAGAGATTTGTACTTTAACGTATAGCAAATATTTGCCATTGTCATCTGAAAACTCTTCACCCTTTCCAAATAGTAAAAATTCCGTACATTTTTTGGATTCCATCTTGAGTTATTCAATAATATTATCATTTACTTATCGGAAATATCAAAAGTGTCATCGGGCCATTGCAAGCATACGCCGCCCTATTTAAAGACGATAGATTATTCTTTATGGCATTGGATAAAAAAAGAAAAGAAAGAGCGAACGAATGAACGAACATTCTGGCCTTGCCGGAAGTTCAATCTGACATAATTCATTTTCTCTTGTTGTACATATACATATTTCTTAAAGGATATTGTACATTCTTGGTATGTTCATTTTTGTTCACTTATGCACTGACTGAAATGTTTATTCTTTTTTTCGTCTTCGTCTGCTTTTTTCTAGGGTCTACAAGATGACATTCACACAGTGGTCATACAGGCTTTGAATACATTCGATAAAATATTTTCATATGTGTTATTTAAATATATGACTACACAGCCAACAACAAGGATGTACAAGAACAACACCAGCACCACGACTGCAGGGGCATTCTCAACAGAAGGCGGAAACTGTGGGGGAGGAGGTACAGGGGGCCACAATCATCCTTGTCATGGAAGACAACACAAAGAACCAACGACGCAGCACAACAACGAACAACAGCAGCATCAGCGGCAGCAAAAACATGGCCTGAAGGAAGAAAATCGAAATGCTACTCATACGTCGAGAACGAAGTTAAAGTGTATTTCAGGGCACTTTAACAATAATGATGGGATTATAGCTGCGCTTTTGAATGCTTTTCAATTGCAAGCGCATATCAACGACAACGAACACGACGACAACAGTCAGGCTATACAAAGCTCCGATGCACAGCCCAATAATCATATTATGAATGTTGTCGATGATAACAGCAGTGGTGGTGGAGGCGGTGGTGGAGGCGGTGGTGGTGATAAAGCTTCATCCGCTTCCTTCGGTTGTTGCACTGCATCAACATCAGAATCATCATCAGCATCTTGTTGCTACTGTCATTGTTGTTGTTGCTGTCCATCTCATTGTTGTGGCAGCAACTTACTTTTCATATCACCAAAATTGCTATTGAATAAACTTCGTCTGTGTCACTACAACAAATATTGGTTGGTCCAAAATAAATATGCCGAAGTTATTTCAAATTTAAATTATGCTTCACTACGTTCTTATTACGGAAATAACTATACCAAAAGCAGAAGCAACAAGAACTCTTGCTGCTGCTGTTGTTGTTGTTATACTTCGCCAGCATCTTCAGGCGGCTATAAGTTGGATGGTTGGCCCTATGCCGAAGACGACGACGACGATGATGATGCCGATGGTTTTGATTTTGTCTGCAGCTTGGAGGTTAGTATTATTGTGTGTTTGTATTTGTTTATTCATCTTCTTTTTCCTGGATTTCCACAAAAAGCAAAAAAAGAGGAACGTACGAATTCCTCAAATAACCATTAAACTGTTTGAATTTGAAACTAGTGTGTAAATACATAGAAGTTCCCAGTAATATCTTTGAGTTTGTTGTATTAACTACAACTTTTTTTAGAATCATGTTTAAGGCGGGCATTGGCACGATTTGTGGAAATAAATGGGAGAGAGAAGGCTCTAAAAAGGCACATTCTATAATAATGTTGGGTAAATTTCAAAAAAGCTAAATTCCAAGAATATGGTAAAGTATAGATAACGAGACTGATTGCAAATGGGTCAGAATTTTTAACGTATTAACGACGTATTTTTGTTGCAGAAAATATTTATAAAAACAATTAAGCAAAAATACTTATATTTTATGAAAAATAAAAATATAAATATGTTATTATGGAAAATAGATTTTAAAAAATTCAACACGTTTGTAAAGTTAGCAAAAAAAACAAGTAAGAAAGTTTCAGTCGGGTAAACCGACTAAGGTATACCCTCACTTTGTGAGTAATGTAATATATAACATTACACTAATTAATCTGTCAATTTGTGTGGGAGGTACCAGAAGGTTTTTAACAAATACACATATTTTTCGCTGAATAGTAGATACTTTAAATGCATTGCACTGTGCCGAATTATAAGCGTTAATGTGCACTGGTATATTAACGTTATGAGATATTACATTTTGGTATGATTTGGCCATTTTGTGTGGGAGGTACAAAAAAGAGCGTTGTGCTAACCCCCATTTTTTGCAGGGCTATATGCACTTCAAAAGCGTAACACTGTACAAAATGATGTTGCATTTTCGTGCATTGTTACTCATGCTGTAAGCTATTAACTTTTTGTGCAAAATGGTACTTTTGTGTGGGAGGTACAAAAAGGGGCGTGGCAAGAGTGCCCATTTTTCACTGGGCTGTAGCGACTAATAAACTAATACTATGTGTGGAATTTCAGAAGATTCGAATAAGTAGTGTAGCAGTTGTTAAGGCTTCAATTTTTCATAACATAACATGTGGGTACTAGAAGGAGTGGACCAATATGGCCCATCTTCGAACTTAGCCGGAGATAGAAAAAAATATTACCACGTGCCAAATTTAAAGTGAATCGGTCACTGCTTTCGAGAGTTATCGTGAGCACCAGTCAGCAGACAGACAGACGGACGGACATTGCTCATTCGACTTAAAATGACCCAAAATGGATTTCCGCCGAACATACTTGGGGTCTTAGGTCACTCCTTCATGTGTTACACTTTTTTTCGTAGCAAATGATATATAACCTCTTCACACTAAAGTGAGGGTATAATTATTAAATTTGCGGTTTTTTAACCCGGACGATTTAATAATACTTAGATAAGCAAAGCGTCCAAAGATGGGAATAAGATCCAATTTTGCATAACTTTGCTAAAACGTACTCATACGCTTTAGTGCTCGTATATATCCCAGAGGGCGTACGCGTTAAAGTGAGATGTTATGCTGATTCGGCGTGCTCAAATCACGACAAGACCAAAAAATTGCACTTTAAATTAAAAATAAATAATAAAACACATAAAATTACAAATTATTTAAAGAAGAAGTAAAAGAAAAATACTTTTTTGAGCATATATGTTTACATCCTAAGAACATCAAAAACAACATTTGCATTACTTTCTAAGCACTGGAGTAAATGTACAGCAAAATAATGACATTATGGCGGGGCAATATATATAGTAATATGGAATATGCTAGTTTTTTGCGAGACCGAAGGGTGGAGCATTTTACTTAGGTTAGGTTTGGTTGAAAGAGAGGGGTATGTCCATTCACTTAAGCCAGTACATCGGCCTGTTGTGCGCTCCTGAACATTTTAAACCTCAAGAGTTACAGAAAATCGTTATTAGACACAACCAAATCGATTTAGATGGGTCAGATCTTATAATGTTTCGAAAAAAAAAACATTTTACTTAGTCTGTAGTTATTACGAATTTTGTCTGAATATGAAAACATTTAGCCGATTGCTAATAAATAAACAGACTATCGAATGGAACCCTCAAGAAAGCAGAAGGAGTGAACGACCCTCTAATCTGTGTGGAAACGACAAGTGGTTTCAGAAGCGAGAGAGGCGCTTCTACTTATTTTGCAAAATATCTCGAATTCGCTCTCACCGCTAAAGCCAGCATTTCATTCTTGAAATGTTTGAGAGCAGATTCGAGATATTTTGCAAATTAAGTAGGTTAAAATAAGAAGAAGTAAGAACCAAGAGCTGGTATAAAAAAAATAATTTCTATAGTTATGCATGGCGGGCTTCGGTGAGGGTCTTGGGATGCATTTCGACGACACATATCTTATGTGTTCCAGCAAGACAATAACCCAAGTCACACCGCGAAAGTGGTTAAAAAATGGATGATGTATCGTGTGCCCAAACATCTACCCAATGGAACTTTTGTTGGAGTATCTCGATCGCCAAATGTGAAAAGGGACAATTACCAATAAGGATAAGCTGAAATAGGCAATATTAGATGAATGGTCAAGAAAAACATCTAAAGTTACAAAAAATCTTAAAATCTTGTGGTTGGTTGGTTTTTTATTTTTACTGTAAAATTTCTTTTGACGCGTGAAAGTTTATTTTTTTTTATTTCTCACTTAAATTTTTTTGTTGCTGTAAAAATGTTATTTTCCTTGTTAATTTGTTGTTATGTACTTACGTAGATGAATATTTTATTCAACAAAAATTTTTGAACTAAATCACGTCAACGGAGGGGACCAATATGGCCCATCTTCGAACTTAAATAAAAAAAATATTACAAAATACGAAAATTTTAAATAAAATTGAAGTCCTTTCGAGAGTTGTCGTTCGCTGCAACCAGACAGCCAGACGGGTGGACGTTGCTCAAATGTCCTAAATCGGATTTTCGCAGAAATTGATTTTATTTCATAAATATCAAAATCTCAAAAATTCTCAAAAATTCAAATCTCCTACAGACCCGGTTTGCTGAAATTTGCGCACAATTCTCCCGATTGTGGACACATTTGGTCGATTATGCTGATCAGAAAAACATCACGAAGTGCACGAAATGGATTTTAATTTTGACGCCCATTTTCGTAAAAGGCTTAAAAACTTTAACGTGTTGCTCGATAGTGTATATTTCCATGGTTCAAATTGAGTTAGTCTGAAATTGAGAAATGTCAAATGCAGAAATGCAGAAATGCAGAAAACTACTTGACGTTTAGGTGTGGTTCACATTCAACATCGGCCGTACAATTTAACCACCCTTTATAATCAACCTCTGGATGTCTAGTAACATAAAAAGTGAAAAAATAAACATAAAAAATAATGAAGTAAAATGTCGCATGCGAAATGTCGCGTGCGAATGTGGTTAAAATTAAATAAAACCAGTAAGGAAAGGCAGAAAGTCGGGCGGGGCCGACTATATAATACCCTACACCTCCCTAATAATGCGATAAGGGTCATTGCGATAATAATTTGGAATAATTGGTAAATGGGTAGGAACATATTATCTAATTCTGAACCGATAATCGCTAAATTAAGTAATATTCGTTCCTAAATTGAGAAACATATTTCTGGAAAATTTTAATGATCGGAAGTAAAGTACAACTTCTATAGCGCTTTGATACCAAATCAGGAGGAACATATGTACGGATGTTGTATATAAATCTGAACCAATTTTCCCTGAATACTCATTCATGTAAAAAGACATCTTTCTGTCGAATTTCGTACTGATCGGATATAAAATACAATCTCTACAGCGCTTACATGTCGAATCGGGGGTAACATATATATGGGGCTATATCTAAATCTGAACCGATTTTCTCCGAATTTGGCAGTATTTCTTCATGTAGAAGGAAACCTCTTTTTGCCGAAATTCATACTGATCGGATATAAAATAACATTTTTACAGTGCTTACACTTCAAATCGGGGGTAACGTATATACGGGGGCTATATCTAAATCTGAACCGATTTATTCCAAATTTAACAGTGTTCATTCAAATAATAGGAAACCTCTTTCTGCCGAATTTCATACTGATCGGATATAAAATAACATTTTTACAGCGCTTACACTTCTAATCGAGGGTAACGTATATATGGGGGCTATATCTAAATCTGAACCGATTTCTTCCAAATTTAACAGTGTTCATTCAAATAATAGGAAACCTCTTTCTGCCGAATTTCATACTGATCGGATATAAATAACATTTTTACAGCGCTTACACTTCAAATCGGGGGTAACGTATATATGAGGGCTATATCTAAATCTGAACCGATTTCTTCCAAATTTAACAGTGTTCATTCATATAATAAGAAACCTCTTTCTGCCGAATTTCATACTGATCGGATATAAAATAACATTTTTACAGTGCTTACACTTCAAATCGGGGGTAACGTATATATGGGGGCTATATCTAAATCTGAACCGATTTCTTCCAAATTTAACAGTGTTCATTCAAATAATAGGAAACCTCTTTCTGCCGAATTTCATACTGATCGGATATAAAATAAAGTTTTTAAAGCGCTTACATGTCAAATCTGGGGTAACATATATATGGGGGCTATATCTAAATCTGAACCGATTTTAACCAAATTCAATAGGGATCGTCCTTGGGCCAAATAAAACATATGTGTAAAGTTTCGTCGAGATCGGACCATAATTGCCACCTGTACTTTCATTACAAGAATACATGCACAGACAGACAGACGGACAGACGGACATAGCTAAATCAACTCAGAAAGTAATTCTAAGTCGATCGGTATAATAAACGATGGGTCTATTTCTTCTCCTTTTGGGTGTTACAAACAAATGCACAAAGTTATAACACCCTGTACCACAGTGTGGTGTAGGGTATAAAAATAACTACTTAATATTTTTGAATAAAATAAAAAAAACAATATTAAGATACATCAATGCATAACATTTTAAAATTAGTCGCATTTAAATATTCCTTCAGGTTTCGCTGAAATCAGTGTTTGATTTGCTTGCTATGAAAGCGACTTCTGTTTTTGTCGCATGCGAATGTTTCGGTTTTTTGTAATTATCTTGAAAACGAAAAATTAGCCAAAATCAACCTTAGCACCTATTATAGTTCTAATCAAGAGCTATAAGGTTCGCCTTTTGTCAAAATGTAATAAGGGTTTGCCGTATGTTTGTTTCACTTTGAATGCGTACGAATGTCGCATTCGACATCGGAGAATTGCCCATATTTTTAATTAGGTTGAACAGAACAGGACTTTTATAGTAAACATAACTTTAATTTAAACAAATAAAGGCGAATTATGTTCGGCCATACCAAATATTAAATACCCTACACCATGGATCGCATGCAAATGGTTACGGGTACTAATAAACTCATTATACAAAATTTCAGCCCAATTCGTTGAAATTCGAGGTTTTTGTGGCGTTACTAAGTCAAATCCAGAGGTACCTTTGTATGGGGGCTATATCAAAACATGGACCTATGACTACCGTTGTTTGTGTGAAGGATTTCGGGCATAAATAAATAAACCCCAGTTAACAATTTTCAACCCGATCAGTTGACATTTGTGGTCTGTATGACGGGGTCTATATCCAAAAATGGATCGATATTTCCCATTTTCAATCCCATAATATCTGCAGACATAAGAAGTATATGTACAAAATTGCAGCCACCTAGCTCAAGTATTATAAATTGTAGCGTGATTGCAACAGACGGACGGATGGACATGGCTAAATCGTCTTAGAATTTTACGACTTTTAATAATATATACTTTAAGGGGTCTCAGATCAATATTTAGTGGAGTTACAAACGGAGTGACAAAATGAATATACCCCCATCCTATCGTGGAGGGTATAAAAAATGTTGTACACATGTCATTAAAGTCTTCGTAATTCTGTCGTAATTATGAATACAGAAAATATATACTTGTCTTTTCACCTTTTTATTGGATATGTTGGTTTTTTATGACATTCGTTTTCCTAACCGTTTGAAATTTGCATTTTCATTATATTTTTTAACTTGCTCACAGAATTTGCTGAAAAATCGAAAAGGTTTGTTACTTTATCTGTAAATTTAAAAGGAAAATCTTTGAAATACACTTTTCATGCTTGAAAAGGGCCATATGTTTCATAATTAACTAGATCCTCCAACTTGTTCCGATAGCCTAGAAATCGATAGTCCGACAACCCATCAAAATTAACTTTATTTAAAAACATTATGAGGTAGAGAAATAGAGGTAAATGCCTATCGACTCAGCTCGTCGAAATTATGTTATATATGTTAGCTTCGTTGAAGATACATCTGATGCACAGTGTAATATTTTATAAAAGTTTTATGGAACTGATTTTCAAGCTGAAAATCAACATTAACAGCCTGTTTCTCTATTTCGCACGAAAGCGATGCGAACGAAGAACAGCTGATTTTACACATACTAAAAGTTATCAGAACGACAATGTGACTGCAAACATAGTGGCTGGTGCCAGTTAGTAGGTCTAAAATCAGCTGTTTTTCGTTCGCATCGCTTTCGTACGAAATAGAGAAACAGGCTATAAACCTTTTATAAGTTATGGTGCACTCAAATCAATCAATTCCGATTTTCCAAACATTACTTCCGTACATCGTACGTGTGTTTTTTTTAACGGAAATGTGTTTGGTAAATATGTATCTAAAAAAATAGATGTATTGATACTCTTTTATTGGCGTTTTGTGCCTTGAAGCATAAATAAATGGTATTTTTAAAATAAATACTTGGTCCGAGTAAAAAACGTAATTTGAAGTAAAAGTAAATATTTCCCATATAAACTTTATTCATGCACATTATACATACTTATTTCTATGCACACACACATACACATAATAACAACATACGTTCATACATATTTACTTGATTTACTTAATACACTCTGACTTTATCAAAAAAAAAGAAGCGGAAAAAGAAAAATATCAATAGTCGGAGGAAAAAAAGTGGGGCTATTGGAAAAATCCGGCAAAAACCTATTCGTTCATCTCTATATGTACACAGAGAAATAATGTTTTGGGTTGTTGTATTTAAAAGTTCCTCCAGAAACTTCTATATATATACTTGTTATTATACTTGTAATACTTGTAATTTAATATATTTTATGACTTATATCGAGGGCTTATATTCAAAGATGGCAATGAACAAAAACAAAATTTTTCAGGAGAGCGAAAAAACAGTTTTTTCCTTAGTTTTAAGAGTAATTATTAATCATTCTTCTACAGTGTAATCGAAAGATGATTACTAATTGCTACGATTAATAAATTTTCAAAATTCCCTATTATTCGCGCTTTTATGGTTCATAGCCACATTAAATTTAAAATATGAGCACTATGAAAGTTCAAATAAGCTGATAGCCATTATTGCACAAAATATTATTAAGATTTATTGAAAACTCGTTAACGTTTTTCAGTGAAATTCTGTCAATTTGTATCCAATTTAACATAAAATAATCCAATTAATGTTATAAAATCTTTTGTTTGTTGGTGAAACCATCACGCCTAAATGGCTGAACCGATTTTCTAGAAACTTTGTGGACAGATATTTTATTTTCGATTTTCCTCCAAGTGATTTTCGACCACTTCACCGCTGAAGATCCGCGAGAGAGCTGAAATTTTGTCATCTAAATCTTAGTAAATATGTAGTACAATACCCGAAAACCAAATTTGAATTCTCTAACTGTGGTCAGAATATCAGTGACCAAAAAATTTTTCATTATTTCACTGACTTTAAAAGTAGCTTAATAGCTGATAATATAAAAATAAATATGTACAAACTGACCTCAGGAGATGCAAAAACAACAGTCCGTTGTCCAGCCTGACGTAAAACCGGACATAAACCCCGTCTTAAAATGTCTAAAGCCTCTTTAAAATATATCACTAACCGGTCAATTCTCAGGCTGTAGCAACTGTAACAGTGACCAAAGCAATTTTAAATATTTCTGTACTTAAGAAATCCCTTAAGAGCTATGATCCTACTAATTTATGTGTATATACTGATATCCAGCGGATGCGATTTTACACCAAGCGACTTTTGACCGCTGCGGCTCTTATAAGCTACAATGCCAGGAATTTTGCATACGTATAGACTTCCTTATAACCATCGTATGGCTTCACTGTGGCAGGAATGTTAATTTATTCTTCATCAATATTCATTTTAAATTTTATATTACCACAAGGATAGATGTCAAATCGGGGGCTATATCTAAATTTGAACCGATTTCCCTCAAATTTGGCAGTGTTAATTCATGTGATAAGAAACCTCTTTCTGCCAAATTTTTTACTGATAGGATATATTATACAGTTTCTACAGCGCTTACATGTCAAATCGGGGATAACATATATATGTGGGCTATATCTAAATCTGAACTTATTTCCCTCAAATTAGGCAATGTTAATTCATGTAATAAGAAACCTCTTTCTGCCGAATTTCGTACTGATCGGATAAAACATTTTACAGCCCTTACATGTAAAATCGGGGGTAACATATATATGGGGGCTATATCTAAATCTGAATTTTCCCCAAATTTTGTATTGTCTCTAAGTGTATCATACTACTCTCTGTCAATTTTTGTACAAATCGGTTCAAAAATGTTGCTTATACAGTGCATATATGCCAAATCGGAGGTACATATATATGGGAGCTATATGTAAATCTGAACCAAATTCAATGGGGATCGTCCTTGGGCCTAAAGAAAGATATGTGCAAAGTTTCGTTGAGATCGGACCATAACTGTACTTTGATTACAAGAATACATCTACAGACAGACAGACGGACATAGCTAAATCGACTCAGAAAGTGATTACAAGTCGATCGGTATAATAAACAATGGGTGTATCTCTTATCCCTTTGGGTGTTACAAACAAATGCATAAAGTCATAATACCCTGTACCACAGTGTGGTGTAGGGTATAATGAAAAGTGCTGTCGTTAGAAAAACGGGGTTTTCAGGATTATATCTAAACATAATGATGCATATATAAAATCACACAAACATCATTTATAACTTGTTTGTGAAAATTGCTTGAAATAGGATTTTTTAACTATGAAAAAAGAAATAATTTGTAGTTAGGCCCTTTTGAATTTTGTTAATAAATTCGCTATTTTAAATATTACGCCGCTACAAATTTGCCAGGATGTGTATTTTGATGCAGTGTACCGAAATCCATCAAAAATGGAATTTCAATTTTTCTTGTTGTTACGCCCTTTTTCGTTTCTGATGACAATATGTAGTTGTCGATTTCATCGGTACACATAACGCACAGTTCTGTTTATAGCCAGATGTATCAGACTCATGTTTCTCTGTGTAGTCCCAGAGTATACCTCCAAACAATACAAAACAGTTGGCATAACCAGGGCATGCACAAGCCGCTCCCTAACAAAAAGTGGCACAGATAAATCTGTACCATACATGTTTTTTAAGGACAGATTCACCCTCGAAACTACCATATTAATGTGATGTTCAAAACAAAGCTTATCATCTAACTGAACTCCAAGGCATTCCATGCGACGGACAAATTCAATTCGAGTGTTATTATATATTAACTGAATATTATTGCAGCAAACGGAAGAAAAATATAGTGCCTTGGTTTTTAACGGATTTATGCAAAGCTTATTATGCAACATCCAAACACTTAATGTTTCGAAAACAAGATCAATTTTATACTGAAGAGTTTCCGCAAAACGATGCTAAACAGCAACTGTATGTCATAAGGAACACACCAGTTTTGTAAACGGGGAAATAGGTCGTTTATGTATATTATAAATAGCAACGGCCCCAACACTGATCCCTGCGGAACACATATACCAATTGACGCCTATTAGCAAGAAAACAGCAAAGCATGGTACATGCACTACTCGAAAAACCATATGTATCATATAACTTATACAATAAAGTGGAATAATTCACTCTGTCGCAAGCTTTTTGCAAGTCCAATGACACAAGAATACAAAATTTGTCATTGCCATAATTACCGCGAATGGAATCAGTTGAACCTAACAATTAAGAAGTTGTACTCCTGCTGTTTCTAAACCCGCACTGTGCATCATGGATGAATCTATTATTTTCCATATAGGTCAAAATTTGCGATTTCATTACATGTTCCACAACATTGGAACATATTGGTAAAATTGAAATAGGACGGAAATCATTCATTGAGTGTGAGGCTCCCTTCTTCTTAACGGGCACAATTTTAGACGTCTTCTAGCCAGATGGGAATACAGATGACAGTAAAATCGTGCTTACAAAACGCAAAAAATGAAAACAAATAAATGGGTATATGATTTTAAAAATTTTAAGATAAACCCATCTAAGCAAGTAGCATTAGGTTTTATAGCGAAAAACGCCTTATCCAAATCTTCAATGCCCGCACACTGAAAAGTAAAACCATAATCTCTATACGGTCAGCTCTGAAAATCGTCAAACATGCAAGGTGAATTTAACTGACTTTCAACGAATACTTGATTCAGGCTGTCAACATTTAAATTGCAATTATAGGATTTCGATAGTCCATTGGTTTTGATAAGGTTCCAGGAATCCCGACCACTATAGGCATTACTAAATAGAGAAGCATGTGCATCCCTCTTAAATTTCCTTATAACGGACTTAGCCTTGTTTCTGGCCTTACAAAAGACTTTCCAGTTCGTGTTACATTTATTATCGATGTACGCCTTAAAGGCCGGGTCTCGTAAGGAAATGTAGTATGAAACCTGAGGGAATTGAACCAATTTTCATTACAATTAAAAACTCTTCTTCTTCTCAACGGAAAAATAGAATGTAGTGGACTAAAATGTCTTTCCAGCATTTCCCACCGGAAACCAGCGTCATTTGTGGAATATAGGTCGGAGAAGTCCATAGAAGACACATGGTCCGGTAAGCAATCATGATTTACTGCATCATAATCTGTAAATTCATAAAATTGCGGTTCTGTAAAAATTTCAAAGCGCAGGGATATAAGGATAAAAGAATGCTCAGAAACGCTTGGACAAATGAACTGATCTACTAATTGAATAGACTCAACCGAAGAAACCAGAAAGTAGTCTAGAAGAGAAGTTGAATTATGAGTCACACTGTAGTGAGTAGGACGGGAGTTATGGACAAGGGTGACATTTAACCTTCTACTTGCTTCTCTAATACTTTTAGAAGAAAAAATATTAAAAAGATCTGTATTAAAATATCCTAACATCAAGACCTCCGAGTATTGAACCAGCAAATCAGTTATGTCATCTTCAAAAGACCGAAGATTCCCATGTAGCAGATAGACCACACCAACAAGATTTTTGCGCCGCCCTTCTAGTAACATGTTTCACTACACCAATAACATCCAACAAGCTTTCTTCAAGCACGTTTCTAATTTCTGACAGTTAATGAGCTACGTTTAAATTATTTCTGGAAAACGCACTTAATGAAGAACGTAAAAACGTATTATCACAGACAACATTGCCAAGATTACAGACATTCATAACAATAGAAAACATTAATTGTCATCGAAAAATTAATAAAATTAAATCATAACATTATGTGGACAAATTCCCACTCGTACTCAGTACAGTAGCACGGATCCCGCGAAGAAGTCTTTACACTCCCGAATATTAACAACTTTAACTGAGCCGTTAGGTAGAGTTAACCGGACCTTAGGTATATCGCCATTAATTAATACATTCTTCCATATCCGCTTGCGTTCACGCAACTTCCGTCAAAAATAAACCAGTTTAGTGGCTGGGGGAGTGAGGTGGTCGTTTAGGTAAACGCGGGAGCTTACGTCAAAATTGATGACATCTTTAAGGTAAATGGAGTTCCGACGCGAATTATTTGCCATAATTAAGTCCCTTGTGAAAATGGAGTTAAACTTTACCAGCACTGACTTTCCTCCAAATACATAGCAACAGTGTTGGACATCGAGAGGGGCTAGTTCGACATTACACAGTTCAGCTATTTTCGCTATGGGCTCCCGCAACCATTAATTAAAATATCAGCCCGATTACGCCATCTCTGATCCACAAAACTTTGCTGCTCTGTGTTACGTCGATACTCAGCAAATTCGTCCTCGAGCTTAGCAATTTTTTTGCTGACAAGCCAAAATGTCTTCTTTGACTTTACGCAAGGAGCTCATAAACTCAGCACAATACGTATGCACTACATAATCAACTATTGTTTGATAATCCGCCATACATTTCTGCATTTGTTCATCAAACTGACTTTTCATAGAAACAGCAAGGTCGTCGAACATCCGCTTAATAACTTTAGACAGCCTTGTTTCTTCAGCTCCAACATCAACGTCAGCCACATCTTCCACAGGAAGCGTATTTGTTGTTGTAGCTGTATATGTGTTTGTTATCCATTAGTTGTTTTCATTCGCCTTGTATAGTGGGTTCTGCTGTATTGGTTTCCAGGCCGAGGAAGATGGCTGCTTCAACTGGTTGGGTCCAAAGAGAACAAGTTGAGTAGGTTTGGCAGGGCAGTTAAAGAGGTGTAGTGTGTCGTGTGGTCCCTGGTTACAGGCGGGACATGTGTTCGACGGGGTGCCATCAATCCTTGCCCAGTATGAATTGAGGCGGCTACACCAGCCAGATCTTAATTGGGCCAAACGTACTCTTGTCTGTCGTGGTAATTCCTCTTCCTCTGAGGCCACTGATGGAGGGTGGTCTCCTAGTACGACATTGACTCTGTAATTATTCACGGCTTTAACGACTGCGTCAGAGTGTATGTCGGCCAGACCTGCCTTGAAAGCTCTTTGATCTAGAGGTTCTCTCTTGTAGAGTTGGGCTTCGCGCTCTAGATCATGAAGGTCTTTCCTGATCTGCCTGGGAGGTGGGCGCCTATCCACTAGATGGTGATTGGGATGGCTGGGACGGTAGCAACCAAGCAGATACTGCTTCGACAGCAAAAAGTTGTGTCGTCTCCTCATGTAAGTGGCCCACAGAAGACATGAGGAGGCACCCTGTCGCAGTTCTCAGGGCGGCATTTTGGCAGGTCTGTATATTCTTCCACTGCGTCTTGCTCACATTCGGCGACCACACTGGTGCTGCATAGTTTACCACAGACCGACCTATCGCTTTGTAAGAGGTCAACAAGGTTTATTTATCTGTGCCCCAAGTGCTGCCGGCTAGCGACTTAGGACCTTGTTCCTAATTCTCATCTTATTGCAGATAGCTGTGGCATGCGCGTTGGAACTGAATCTATCAAATGTGATACTAAGAACCTTAGGGTAGTTGGTGGTCGGAATTCTTGTGCCATCGACTATCACATTGAGTTGTTCCTTCACTCGCGCTGTCCATGCAGTAAAGAGTGTGGCCGATGATTTGGTGGCGGATATTTTTAGGTTCCTCGCAGCGAAGAAATTGGCAATATCAGCGAGGTAGATGTTCAGCCTTCCACATATGTCATCGATTAAAGGGCCCGACGCCAGAATCGTACAGTCATCAGCATATGATAGGATTTCAACGCCATCAGGTGGGGGTGGAATTGCGGAAATGTAGAGGTTAAAGAGTGCCGGAGATATCACCCCACCTTGGGGAACTCCCGGTTTCACTCTACGGGGTTTGGACTTCTTGTTTCTGAATTCCACATACGACTGGCGTCCACACATGTAATTGACGGTCCAACGTTTCAAACTATTCGGGAGGGACGTGTTGGCTATGTCCTCAAAAAACGTGGCGTGGCTGACGGTATCGGAGGCCTTCGATAGGTCTAGCGCCACGAGGACGGTCCTGTCACCGGGCTTGTTCTGGTTAAGACCGCGGCTAACATGCGTGGATATGGCGTGTAAAGCAGTAGTCGTACTATGCTGCTTTCGGAATCCGAGCTGATGATTAGCAATTGGAAAATGTCCAATAAGGCTCGGGAGGATTAACGCCTCAAGCGTCTTTGCTACTGGCGAGAGAAGGGAGATAGGCCTGTACGATTCTCCCTTGCTCGCATCTTTGCCCGGTTTCAGTAGCGGCACACTCTGCCCATTTTCCAGGCTTCGGGTACTATCAGAGTGGTCAAGGACAGATTGAGGACCCTAGTCAGGTACTCAACTCCCGGTATGTCCAATTGCTTCAACATCAGCATAGAAATTCCGTCGGGGCCAATCGCTTTGGATGACATCTGCAAATTCTCCAACTGTAAACTGTGGTGGTACTTCTTCAGCTCGGAGAGCATGGATTCGACGCATTACTCTCCTTTTCGCTCTGCCACTCACGGGGTGCTCTATAAATTGTCGGTTAAAATAACGCGCGCACCTCTTCGGGTCAGTCACAGTGATGGCACCAAATGTGACTGCCGTCCGGTCGTCTTTCCTGCCTGGATTCGAGAGTGACTTAACCGTTGCCCACAATTTACCAATACCGGAACTTAAGTTGTACTGCTTCAGTTGATCTAGCCATTTATTCCGCTTATATTCGTCGACTTTCCTACTGATGTCTATATTCAGTTCCCTGATGCTGGGATCTGCAGGATTAGAACGACGAATTTCATCACGCACGTCTGCTAGTCCCGCTGCATCTGCTGGGTCGTATCTCGGGTATTCGACCAGCCGGAATTTCTTCTCAGCTACCCGAACATCTGATTCTCTGAACCCGTTCCAGTCCGCTTTCCTTTGATTCAGGAAAGTACGGCGTTCAGAGATAATAAAATCGGCTGGTCTGTCTATGGAGAGGATTATGGGGAGGTGGTCTGATCCCAATGAAATGACGGTCTGCCAGGTGACGTCATTTATCAGACCAGGCGACACGATGGTGATATCTGGCGAGCTGCTGCAATCACCCATAATCCGTGTGGGGGCGTCCTCATTCACTGTGCACAACGTAGAGCCATCTATCTGCTCAGCCAAAGCTATGCCTCTATGGTCATTAGGTAGGAGAGAATGTCGAAGCTCATGATGTGCATTAAAGTCTCCTAGGACCACGCGATTATAGTCCTGCAGTAACGGACTGATGTCCGGCAAATAACGCGGAGAACAGCTACCAATCGGCGGTATATATACGTTGATAGAACTGTATATCACTGACGACTGCGATTCTTGAGGCACACTGAGATGTATGGAGGCACAGCAGGCTCCAACATAGCTCCCTATGCGGCGATACTCCCCGGCGTTCCTAAGGCCAGAGCAACCCCTGAGATGCAACCACTCCATACATCGGGTACACCTTACTGATGTTGAGTTGCCACGTATAAGGTTCCCGCAGACGGAGCAGAAATATTGTTGTGGTTCGGGATTTTGTTCGGTCCCGGTACAGACCAGAAGAATTCGGAGCAGACACTCCAGGATGTGCCTCTCCCAAGGCGAAAAAAAATGGACGAACATAAAACACGTAGTACTGAGGTGGCAGCCCCTGGCCGAAGAATTGCTGCTTCGGGTCAATCCGGTACAAAGAACCGGCTGCCGTGGGATTGCGTAATTGTCGCTTCACTTGTCGGCCGGGCAGGAGCATCAATAACAACAGCCAAGTGATTTTGTTTGTACAGTGGCTTTACACTACTTAGTTTTGAAGGATTTTTAGCTACCAAACTATTGCCGGCAGGATTAATATTTCGGCCACTTGCACGCTGCAAATTGGGAGCGCTACACTTGCTGCATAAATACGTAAACGCTTTGTTTTTCTTTGTTTTTACATACTGGGCACGTCCAGGATTTCGAAGTTTCTCCCATAATTAATGAAAAGTAAACAAACAGCAAAGTAAACAATCTTTGTTTTTGCCTTCTTCAACTGGCGCGTTATTTCACAAGTGTGTGTGCGCGTACATATGTGTACAACAAGCCAAATCCACAGAAGAAATGATAACAGCAGACGAACAACTGTGTTTACAATTAACTTATGAGATTGCACAAGTAAAGCTGAGTACAGACGATTGCCAGATCGGCAAACGTTATCAACCCTTTTAAAGTGCTGCAAATATACGGACAATGACAGATTGTTAGGCAAAGGTTAATTGACAGTTCAGACGATTGCAATTTCTTGCAATTAACATTACAATTTCATATATTTACAATATATTTTGTAAATATTTATATGCAGGATTGTCAATAAAAATACATTATAGACAGTGTTGCAAATAAAATGTTTTTCTGGCAATGGCGCCGTTGTCACATGCATGAACTTCGCACATATAACAATCTGCAAATTATGTCGCAATGACTTTTCTGCTAACGTTGCAAAAAAAAATTTCATGTTCACACTGTTGTAAATTCACAGGTTGCCAAAAATAGTTTTAGAAAAAAATTGCATATCCCAATCTATATAACAGTTGACAGCCACATCAGAGAATAGTTTGTCATCAAAAACTCATTTTCGACAAAATGGTTCATAGCCACTTTTGAAGCCCTCGATATGAGATATATCGATACCACAATTGTCTTCTTTCCATAACATGAATACGACTGAGACAAACAAATGGTCCAAAATGACCAAATCAAATATGGGCATTTCCGCCGAATGGTCAACCAGGGCCGAAAAATAAAATGTTGATAATCGCCGTATTTTATGGTGAATAATTATAAAAAATGTCTAGTTTTCAATACAAACAAGTAAAAAAGAGCAGTCAGGCGGAAAACGATAAAACTATTACCAATAATGTGGCTTCTGAAAATGCTATAGCTTAGCGAAGCGAAAACGCATTGGATGGTCAGTTGGCTTCAACTCCTGAACCAATTGGACTTTGTATGGCATCATACCAAGGTCTTTATGCAAAATTCGTCTCAATGATGTCTCCGAAATGTTCAATTGTTGAGAACGACGGTGAATTGATATTGATGGCGCTTCACGCACACTTTCTGCCACAGCAGCAATATTCCCGGGTGTACGTACTGTTTTTGGCTTTTCACGCTTTGGTTTATCGATGAGGATGCCAGTTTCTTTCACTTTTTTCACAAGATAACGAACATACGGAGCTGACGCTGCTTCTCTTCTTCCAAAATCCGTACGCAATTTTCGCACACATTCTGCAACATTACCATGATTTTCAAAGTAATGTCGCAATATTTCCCAGCGTTGTTCAAGCGTTCAGCGGAAGGATAAAACTAATTATCTGTCAAATCAGACATGAGCTAAGTGGCGGACCCTTTACATTGGGATCTATAATAAATGTGAATCGATTCTTTAAAATTTGGCAGCGCTACTAGCCCTTTATCCCCATAGAAGCTGTAGTTTACATCCAATTGTTTTGAAATTTAGCATGGTAGAGTTTCTTGATTGCTCCCATATATACATATGTTTCGTCCAATTTGGCCCTTTAGCCCTATAGAAGCTGTAGTTTACATTCAATCGTTTTGACATTTATCATGGCTTCTTGATATATCGACCAACAATGCCGAATTTGAAAAAAATTGTTTTATTTAATTAAAACAAAAATATATACATTTACGAATATTTTTTGTGACTGAAGGTGAGGGGATTCGTAAGTCGGTTTACCCGACAGAACTTTCCTACTTGTTTTTTATAGTTTTATCTCTATTTTGATAGATAAACAGGTCCCATCCCACCATTAGATGACAAAGCTCTTAAAGAAAAGGACCTAAGCTTTCTTTTGAGGAAAAAAAGTAAAAAAAAAATTGGGTATTTATAAACATGTAAAACAAGTATTAATTTCGCAAAAAAAATGCACAAAAAAATATTTTTATTTTCTTAAAAATATTGAAAACGCTTTGGGCAAAATATTATAAATACAATAGGTAGTTAGTTATATGAATGGGAAAAGGGCATTACCGAATTGTAAGTGTCTATGTGCATTGGTATTAGAGTTATAGGCTATTAAATGTTGGTATGATTTGGTCATTATGTGTGTGAGGTACCAAAAGAGGCGTGTAAAGGGGTACTGTAAAGGCATTACGCTGCACACAATGTGAAGGATTTGTATGTACTGGCATTAATGTTATGAGCTGTTAACCTTTTCCACAAAATTGTCCCTTCGTGTGGGGAGTTCCAAAGGGGCGGGGCAAGTTTGCCCATCTTCTCTGGGTGATATCGGCAGATAAACTGAAATAAAATAATTTTTTATATTTAAAAAGAAACACTGTTTTCTCCGTGTATTTCTGTTCCACTACATAGTTTAACAAACATCCGTTCTTTGGCTAAAATGTATTCACATAACGACTTGTGACTTTTCTAAACATCTTTTCAGAATTCATTTATCGAAGAACTTTTGCTATTGATTGCCGAGGACGATGTTCGTGTTCGAGAATGTGCATCGAAATGCTTGTGTCGTTTCATACTCCAAAATGCCAAACATTCCAATTCACACCGCCAGCAACAGCAACAACATCATCCGCTGCCATCTTTTGTTGTCACTCGAGATGATGAAAATGTTTTGCATCGAACATATTGCGATAATATGAGAATGTTGCAAAATGTCCTCGAGTATAGCATCTTCAATGACATGTCACCCGCAGTGCGTTATTTATTAAATCCCGAATATCAACAGCGACAACAGGCGGCGGATCAGGATATACTAACGAGTTTGGCCACGTCATCTTGCGATGGAACATCGCTACAGAGCGATGCAATACAGACGGTTTTGTCTAAAGTTTTGTATCGTCTCACCAATAGAGTGATGTCATTCAAAGACAAGAATGTTCAGGTAAGTTCAGATTTTTAATCAACAAATTTGTTTCAAATATTCAAATAGAAAAAGGGTTATCACAAAAATTAAACACATCCAAACAATTTTTTTTAATTTGTATTAAAGCGCTTTCATAGTAAATTCAATTTTCATAGGGCGGGATTATGTATGTCTTTATATGCCTCCACTGCATCTCGCTCAATTCGGTGTAAACAGTCAATAAGGTTTCTTTGTCGGTTCCCCAAGTGTTGACGGCGAACGACTTGAGGACCGTGCACCTATATCTATGATCTGAAAAGGACTTCGAATGAGACCCCGAGATATCCATTCGATACAGCCAATCTGGCTGTAAGATTTGTCTTTTTTCCTCCGCATATTTGTCCTTTTCCGTATCTCGGGAACTATTAGAGGTACTTGACTCGTGGTAAATTCATTTATTGCAGCATCACGACTGCAACTCGTATTAATCAGCAACTTCGCCAACGGTAATTTCTTGTGATACTCCCGAAGCATGAATTTCCGCGACTTAATCGTTGCCCATAGTTTACCGACACAACTATATACAACTATTTATTCCGCTAGTATTCATTGAGCAATATACTAATCTCGAGATTCGCTTTGGAGAATTATAACTATTTTCCTACTGTAACATAATAATACCTCATCGGTTTATATCTTATTAGTTAAACATTTAGAATTTACATTATTTCCATCTAATCATATTTGCAGCCTTTTAATGCGTTCACTACTCAAAAATGTATTTTTATCCCCACTCTCATATCATTACAGTTTGGCATTATATTTTGTATAAAACTATTACTGAAATATTTTCCATTTGCCGATTATGCAAACTCTTGGTCAGAGTTCAACTTTATGGAAATCTTCGTTAAATTATCACAATATAATTACAATACGGCAGTGGACTTAGCATGTCAAAGCGATTTGATTGATGTCAGCAGTAAATTAATAGTTGGTAAGTGCATCCATCTAGCATCTTCTTTGGCCCAAAATAAAATGATGGATGAAACTGAGCAGACAACATTCAGAGTCATCCAGTCGGTCAGTCAGAGTGACACGAGTACATACATGCATACCATGACTGGTAGAAGTACAAGGAATGACCGTTGGTCCATCCACACACAAATGATGACTGACTTTTGAAAGAAAAGCGCAGACACAATGTGCTTGTGATGCCCAACAGTCCTTCTGAATATGATGAGCTTTCTCCTAAGATGTTTGTGTGTGCATCTATTTGCATGTTAGGTGGTGTGTGGGGGCAAATAACTACAAGGAGCTAGGCTAGGCCGTGTCAGTGATGCAACGATCCAACGACTTTAGTGAATAAGCAATGAAAATGTCTTTAAATAGCCAGCCGGCAGATGGCAGGCATACTACGATGCCGTAGCGTTGAGGACCGAGATTTACTCTATTGTCTGTCCGTCGATGTGTGTCTGTGTGTGTTTGAAATCAAAGTTGTGTTCACAAATTATATGTTAACATTTATGCTAAAAGGCTGTTAACTGGTTTCTGCCATCATTCGTGCCGACGACTACTCATTTACATACAGTTCGTGTCACAAGAATGATCTTATTATCTTATCATTATCAATTTATCATAATTTACAAAAAAGTATTTTTAAATACCAATTATTTAAACAGTACATACAATATTTCTCTTCCACTAGGCAGACGTTTATTAAAAAAGCAAAACATTTACATATCGCTCACTTACTTCAAGAGTTACATAAATCAAAATGTTCTTATTGCCGTTATCACTTCGCTTTCTTCCGAAATTGTCAATCTCGATGAGACTAAAGACATTGAATGTATAGTTGTTTCTATTAATTTAGGTAAAGCTAAGTTATTTGTGTCTTGCTCGTACATCCCTCCAAACTCGGAATTATGTGTTTATGATAATCACTTGTTGGCTATCAGCAGAGTAATTTCAATGTTGAGGGATGTAGACCGTATCATCATTTTAGGGGATTTTAATTTACCCTCTGTTTCTTGGCTTTCTTTGCCGGATACTGAGGCTCTTACTCCTTTGAATTCATCTTCGTCGACGTTTGAGTGGACTAACGATGTAGTTAGGCGTTTTACTGATCTTGGGCTATTCCAGATCAACGGTATTTCCAATATTTATGATAAGTTACTTGATTTGGTATTCGTGAATAATACACATTTTTTTGAAACTTATAGAATTTCTCCCGTCTCTTCCCCGGAAGACAGTTACCATCCCACGCTCGGTATTTCGATGTTGTGTGAAATGGAGGACTCTTATGTAGACTCCTCACATGATGAGGGTACAGTTTTTTGTTTCAAAAGAACGAACTTTGAATTGCTTAATTCTCTATTATTAAATATTGATTGGGTTTTTGTTTGTAATTGTGATCGTGTTGCTGATATGGATGCTGCCATTGATAGATTTTATAATGTTTTAAATGAATGTTTGCTACAATCCGTACCAAAGATTCACATTAGGAAGTCTATTAATCCACCATGGCATTCTTCTAAAATGACTGCTGTCAAGAATTTGAAGAGCAGGTTGTTTAAGAAATTTAAAAAATCTTTTTCTTCTTTTCTTCAACCTATTCTCGTCAACAATGTCAACAGGGCGTCCCCTACCCCTACAATATTCCTTCCGTGAATCAACTGAGCATACCTTATTTTGATTTATCGGTAGTATCGTCAAACTTAGGCAAGCTTAAATCCTCTAACTGTGCTGGCCCTGATGGTATACCCAGTATAATCTTAAAATCTTGTGCTCAAAATCTTGCTGTTCCGCTTACATTATTATTTAATAATTCAATAAGGTTTGGCTATTTCCCATCTACTTGGAGAAATTCGTTCATAAGTCCACTTCATAAATCAGGAAGCTTGATAGATGTGTTGAATTATCGAGGTATTGCGAAATTAAGTATTATCCCAAAACTTTTTGAGAAGATGGTCACTGAGATTTTATCGCATAGTGTATCGTCTATTCTTAGTCCTTTCCAGCATGGATTTCGGAAGGGACTTTCAACTATGACGAATTTAGTTCAATTTACTTCCCAAGTAATTAATGAATTCGTGCTTGGTAAACAGACAGATGTAGTTTATACCGATTTTAGTAAGGCATTTGATAGAGTTAATCACAAACTCTTATTATATAAGCTTGAGCGCGTTGGTTTTAGTAACAGCTTGTTGAGTTGGATATCCTCTTATCTGGATAGCCGTATTCAGGTTGTGAAATTTGGTAGTTTCCGTTCTGGTCCGATTGTGGTTCCTTCTGGGGTGCCCCAGGGTAGTCATATTGGCCCCGTGCTGTTTCTTCTATTTATCAATGATTTACCAGAATCAATTATTAATTCTAGGCTATTGATGTATGCGGATGATGTTAAGATATTTTTCTCTTATAATGCAACTGAAGATTCTATGATACTTCAAAATGATTTAGATAACTTTGGTCATTGGTGTGATATTAATTGCATGGACATTAATTTGAGGAAATGTAAGCACATGTGTTTCTCTAGGTCGAAAACTATCCCATTTAAATTTGGTCTTAATGGTTCCTATTTAGATACTGTTGAGACCTTTGTGGATCTTGGTATATTGATGGATCCTAAACTCAATTTCAATAATCACATAATTACAATGGTGAACAAAGCTTATGGTGTTCTAGGCTTTATTAAGCGATGGGCGAAAGAATTTTCAGACCCATATATAACAAAGCAGCTTTATACTTCACTTGTTAGACCTATTCTAGAATATGGGTCCGTTGTATGGGACCCTCAATACGGGACATACATCGATAAGATCGAATCTGTTCAGAAGCAATTTTTATTATTTGCTTTGCGACACCTTCACTGGAATAGCGATTTTGTTCTTCCACCATACACTAGTAGGTTGAGTTTGATAAGACTCCCTACTCTTAGGAGAAGACGTATTATGCTGAACTCTACAATGATTCTAAAGGTTATAAAAGGTGATGTATCTTCCGATTACATTCTTTCTAAGATAAGATTTAATATTCCATTCAGATCATCCAGATATTACCAATTATTACATATTGATTTTCAACGTACTAATTATGCATCTGCAGATCCCATCCGTAGAATGTGTGTGGATTTTAACACTTTATACGATATTATTGACTTTGATATAGAAATTGACACAGTGAAATCTCGAATTATATCGTATTTAAATGTGTAGTAATATAATGTATTTTTCTGCATGTCTATATTTAGTACAAATCTTTTAATTTGGAGAATTAATATTAAATTTGTATATGTATGTGCCGGCTGTTGATATTTTCTGTAGCTGGTATTCCACCCTCTACTATTATCCCGCCATGGTTCGGATCATGGTGTGTACGCAATCCCTACGTTATGGGGATGTGGCCCCCTCGGTCGGAAGGGGCGGGTAAGAGTGGCAGCGTTGGGACCGTTCGAAAAAAAAATGAGAATATTGATAGTAATAGAAAAATAATTAAAAAAATTATTTTTTAAAGGAAATAATAAGATTTTTTATTTATTATTAGATTACCTACACATAGAGAAACAAATATTTTCCGAAAAAAGGCAATGGAGTATTACAGAATTGTAATACTGCATATAAATTTATACCTCCATTGTAAAGAATGCTAAGTCGATTTGGTACGTTATACTGGAGATTGCATTTCTAAATTCTAAATATTCTAAATTGTCTTCAGTCAAATCCATCAATTCAATGAAGTTAACCTCAAAACAAATTGCAAGGTAATTCTACACAAATTTTAAATTTCACTTAAACGACGATTCGCCTCTCCTGAAAACAACCAGTTTCGACTTAGCATACTTTGAAAATCGAGTATATCATAGAGCCGCCTAGCGTCAATTTTATGACTTATCATTGTATGGAAATCGATAATTTCTATACCCGCCACCATAGGAAATAATTGAAATAGGATCTGCGACCCTACAAAGTATATATATTATTGATCGTCGTGAAATTCTAAAACGATTTAATCATGTCCGTCTGTCTGTCTATCTGTTGAAATTACGCTACAATAATAGAGCTGGGTTAATCAAATTTGGTATAAAGTCTTCTTATAGTTGCAGGTCATTTGGGATTGCAAATAGGCCATATTGGTCAATGTTTTTATATAGGCCCCTACAGAGGTCGCTCCAAATTATGGTTTTTGAGCCATAGACACCACATTTTTAAAGCAATTTAGCTGAAACTTTGCAGTTTGTATTCTATTTTGACAAAAATTCATCACAACAAAAATTTTACAATCATATTTCATATTTTGTTATAGTCACCCTATAGAGGCCGCTCCAAAATATACGTATTTAAGCCAATATACGTATTTCTAAGCATTTTAACTGAATCCCTGAATTTTTTATTTAACTTTGGCAAGATTTCATCACAGTAAATTTTTTTTAAATCGGTTTATATTTGGTTATAGTCCATCAGTAGATGTCGCTCCCAAAAAGGCTTCCATAAGCCATAAACACCACATACTTAAAGCCATTTTGCTGAAACTTTTCAGTTTGTATTCTACTTATATTTTGATAAGAATTCATGTCAATGAAATTTACACAAATCAAAAGTTTGGCTAAAGAGGCCTAAAATTTGGCTAAAAATTGTAGCGTTCGTTTTTTCAATAAATTGCTTAAACAAAAAATCGTTCCATGACTTGCTCAATATCCAAAAAAAACTTTCTGTAATAGAATCCGTAATAGAATTGAATACGATTCATGCTGGAGGGTATATAAGATTCAGCATGGCCGAACTTAGCGCTGTTACTTGTTTCACTTCACAATATCTTACAATTAACCTAAAAACATCCATTAGTTATGAATATATAGCAGAGCTTTAGTTTTCAACTATTATTTTAAATGTAAAAATGACTATCACAGAGCCGCCGTATGTCAATTTTATGTCGGCTAAGCCATCAGCCGCCGCCGCCGATCTGTAATTTTCCATGGTAGCCGCCGCCGCCAATTTTGCCTCGGCTTCATTCTCTGGTCATGACATTATAAAATTTAAAATGAATCACGTTATTAATTTCGAGTAATCACGCTAATTCACGCATATCTTTTGAGTACTCAATCAAGCTGACTCATGTCTACTCATTCATAAGTTCACTAGCACCAAATCACGCTCGTTCACAAAACGCGTGTTTCGGGAAATGGTGAGGGATGGTGATCGTGATTCTTAGGTTAGTATTAGTGAACCTGATTCGTGAGTAGGCGTGTTTCGAGCAATGAGTATAAAATAGAAAGAGTTTAAAATCCTCCCAGGCACTGTTATGGTGCAGGAGTGCCAAGTAAGACTAACAGTGGGGTTTACATAGATGCAAATAAAGTGATTTGTAGACATTTCTGCTGCCTATCTATTTAAATGGTGTTGGGTAGGTTTTTTGTAAAAAAAATCGCCGAAATTGTATTTTTATAAGAAATATCGTAAAAATGGTATATTTTATTTTTCTTTACTATCAAAAACAATAATGTAAATATAGGGTGATCCATTTCGAGGTTACCTACCTTTTAAAGAAAAAAAGCACAGAAAATTCAAATTTAATGGGGAATGTTTATTATCATTTGAAAGAACATTCTTTGGCATTTATTTTTTGAAGATTATATCTATCAAATGTTAGCCGCGCCTCAGATGGTCCATCCGTTGAGTCCAATTTTTGATGACTCGTTCGAGCATTTCGACTGGTAACTGGCGAATGACACGGGTGATGTTTTGCTCCTAGGCCTGAATCAAAGCGGGTTTGTCCGCATAAACTTTAGACTTTACATATACCCACAGGAAAAAGCCTAACGGTGTGATATCACACGATCTTGGTGGCCAATCGACCGGTCCAAAACGTGAAATTATCTGCTCACCGAAGTGTTCTTTCAATAAATCCATTGATTGATGCGATGTGTGGGAAGTGGCGCCGTCTTGTTGAAACCAACTGTCGCCGAGATCACGAGCTTCAATTTCAGGCATCAAATAGTCGGTTATCATTGCACGGTCGCCATTGACAGTTACGTTCTCACCTGCATCATTTTCGAAGAAATATGGACCGATGATTCCGGTACGTCGGATCGGGAATCGGTCAATGGCAAAAAGATAGCTCTTAACGAGAGCTAAAATATTGGTCATGGGTGTCAAGGTCGTGGGTCGACTGGAAAGTGTTTTTTTTGGATGGACTTCGCGCAATTGGCGAACGATTATTTTGATTAAAAAACTGAATAATTTGTAAACGTTGTTCAGACGTAAGTCTTTCCATGATGAAATGCCAAACAATACTTAACAAAAATAACATGACAGCATGACACGACTCACACGTGATCTGTCAAAAAAAGGCTATTGAAAAAAGTATCTCTACTTAGATCACCCGTTACATATCTCACAGTGCTAAAAACGAATTATTTAAACAAGTAAGAAAGTTTCAGTCGGGTAAACCGACTAAGGTATACCTTCACTTTGTGAGTAATGTAATATTGAATATTACTCGAATTATTCTGTCAATTTGTGTGGGAGGTACCAGAAGGGGTTTATCAAATACACCTTTTTTTTTGCTGAACATTAGATACTTTAAATTTATTGCACTGTGCCGAGTTATAAGCATTTATGTGCACTGAGACATTAAATTGTGGTATGATTTGGGCATTTTGTGTGGGAGGTACAAAGAGGGGCGTGGCAATAACGCCCATTTTTCACAGGGCTATATACACTATAAAAACATTACGCTGTACAAAATTTCAAGTATTTTTATACACTGGTTGTAATGTTATAAGCTGTTAACTTTTGGTGCAAAAAGGTACCTTTGTGTGGGAGGTACCAAAAGGGGGGTGACAACAACACCCATTTTTCCCTGGACTGTAGGCAATATAAAAGCATAATGCTGTACAAAATTTCAAGTATTTTTATACACTGTTATTAATGTTATAAGCTGTTAACTTTTGGTGCAAAATGGTGCATTTGTGTGGGAGGTACCAAAAGGGACGTGGCGACTTCGCCCATTTTTCTCGAGTTGATAACGACTAATAAGCTAATACTATGTGTGGAATTTCAAAAGATTCGAATAAGTAGTATAGCAGTTATTATACCCTCACTTTAGTGTGACGAGGGTATATATCATTTGCTACGGAAAAAAGTGTAACACATCGAAGGAGTGACCTAAGACCCCAAGTATGTTCGGAGGAAAACCGTTTTGGGTCATTTTAAGTCGAATGAGCAATGTCCGTCCGTCTGTCTGTCTGTCTGTCTGTCTGTCTGTCTGTCTGTCTGTCTGTCTGTCTGTCTGTCTGTCTGCTGGCTGGTGCGCACGATAACTCTCGAAAGGAGTAACCGATTGACTTCAAATTTGGTATGTGGTAATATTTTGATCTATCTCCGGATGAGTTCGAAGATGGGCCATATTGGTCTACTCCTTCTGGTACCTCCCACACAAAGGGTTAAAATTTAGTGAAATATTGATTCTTTAATAACTTCTATACTACTTATTCGAATCTTTTGAAATTCTGCACATAATATTAGTATATTAGTCGCTATTAACTCGAGAAAAATGGGTGAAGTTGGCATGCCCCTTTTGGTACCTCCCACACAAATGGACCATTTTGCATCAAAATTTAACTGCTTATAACTTTAATACAAGTGCATAAAAATGCTTGAAATTTTCTACAGTATAATGTTTTTGTAGCATCTATAGGCCGGTAAAAAATGGGCATTATTGTACAGCCCCTTTTGGTACCTCCCACACAAATGGACCGTTTCGTACCAAAAGTAAACGGCTTGTAACTTTAATACCAGTGCATGTAAATACATGGAATTGTGTACAGTGTAATGCTGTTATAGTGCCTATAGTGCTGTAAAAAGTGGGCGTTATCACTCCGCCCCTTTTTGTACCTCCCACACAAAATGACCAAATCATACCAAAATTACATAGCTCGTAACTTTAATATACCAGTGCACATAAACGCTTATAGTTCAGCACAATGCAATGTATTTAAGAATGTACTGTTTACCGAAAAATATGTGTATTTGGAAAACCCCTTCTGGTACCTCCCACACAAATTGACAGATTTATTGGTGAAATGTTATATATTACATTACTCACAAAGTGAGGGTATACCTTAGTCGGTTTACCCGACTGAAACTTTCTTACTTGTTAAAGAATGAATATTTCACAACATTTTAACCCTTTGTGGGGGAGGTACTAGAAGGAGTGGTCCAATATGGCCCATCTTCGAACTTAGCCGGAGATAGAAAAAAATATTACCACATACCAAATTTGAGGTCAATCGGTTACTCCTTTCGAGAGTTATCGTGCGCACCAGCCAGCAGACAGACAGACAGACAGACAGACGGACGGACATTGCTCATTCGACTTAAAATGACCCAAAACGGATTTCCTCCGAACATACTTGGGGTCTTAGGTCACTCCTTCGACGTGTTACACTTTTTTCCGTAGCAAATGATATATACCCTCGTCACACTAAAGTGAGGGTATAATTAGGTAGAAAATTAACTATTGTTTTTCTAAACTATTTATAAGACGAATAATATAGAACACGAAATGTTATGAAAAATAAAAAATATAAATAAAAATTAAAGAAAATTTCAAAATTGAATCAAAATTGTATTTTCGTAAAAAGAATTATATCGACATTGCATTTTTTCAGAAAGATTTCGTAAAAATTCATCCATCTTTATAAATTCCAGAGTCAATGACATTTTCGTATATTCCGTCCAGTGATCTTGAATACCGCCAATTGCCCATAATAAGGGGCCATCAGCCTTTAATCCGGTCAATGAAATGTAATCCTACCAGTTGACTGTAACCCTTCCAATCGTCCTTCACACAGCACCCTGGTTTAGACATTTGAACCGGTAACTGGATCTTAATAGAGTCAACCAACTTTAATCCGACCGATCTTAATACAATTATTGGTCATTAATTACGGAGGTCATTGATCAGATAAAGTTCATTGGCCGCATTAACCATCATTGACATTGTAAGGCCGGATTACCCATCATTGAACGGATTAAGATCATTCATTCCAGTATTAAAACCAGTAAGGAAAGGCTAAAGTCGGGCGGGGCCGACTATATAATACCCTACACCACTCTCGTAATATTGAATAACTCTGAAATATAAATTTTGTAGTTCATGTATAAATTGTTTATTCTAAATTTCAAAACGATTGGATGTAAAATACAGCTTCTATAGAACTAAAGGGCCAAATCGGACGAAACATGTATATGGGAGCTATAGCTAAATCTTAACCGATTTTCTTCAAATTCGGCAATGTTGGTTCATGGATCAAGAAACTCTACCATTCTAAATTTCAAAACGATTGGATGTAAAATACAGCTTTTATACGACTAAATGGCCATATCGGACGAAACATATATATGGGAGCTATAGCTAAATCTTAACCGATTTTCTTCAAATTCGGTAGTGTTGGTTCATGGATCAAGAAACTTTACCATTCTAAATTTCAAAATGATTGGGTGTAAAATACAGCTTCTACAGGACTAAAGAGCAAAATCGGACGAAAAAAATATATATGGGAGCTATAGCTAAATCTTAACCGATTTTCTTCAAATTCTCTACCATTCTAAATTTCAAAACGATCGGATGTAAAATACAGCTTCTATAGGACTAAAGGGCCAAATCGGACGAAACATATATATGGGAGCTATAGCTAAATCTTAACCGATTTTCTTCAAATTCGGTAGTGTTGGTTCATGGATCAAGAAACTCTACAATTCTAAATTTCAAAATGATTGGATGTAAAATAAAGCTTCTACAGGACTAAAAAGAAACATATATATGGGAGCCATAGCTAAATCTTAACCGATTTTCTTCAAATTCGGCAATGTTGGTTCATGGATCAAGAAACTCTACCATTCTAAATTTCAAAACGATCGGATGTAAAATACAGCTTCTATAGGACTAAAGGGCCAAATCGGACGAAAGATATATATGCGAGCTATATCTAAATCTGAACCGATTTCAACCAAATTGAATAGCGATCTTAACAGCCGCGAAATACTCTAAACTGCACAATTTCAGAGCGATCGGAGTGAAATTGCGACCTGTAGTCGACGAACAACTTTACATGGACGGACGGACGGACAGACATCGTTAAATCGACTCAGCTAGTGATTCTGAGTCGATCGGTATACTTTCTAGCTGTCTAGCTGTGTTATTTTCAGGTGTTACAAGCATCTGCCGTGGAACAAACTTATAATACCCTGTACCACAGTGTGGTGTAGGGTATAAAAAATAAATCTTTGGCCAAATTTCTAGTAAATTTAATTTGGACAATTTGTAGAACAATCAAATTTCGAACAAAAATTCTATAAAAGTACCATTTTGACGATTGTTTTTTCCTAATTATTTAGAAAATTCAAATTTTGACGAATTTTACTAAAAATATATCTTTTTTACATAAATTATATTTTGAAAAAAAACACCACTTCGACGAAATTTCCACAAGGTTTTAGAAAAGTAAAATCTTAAAAACTATAATAATTATCTTTCACAAAATTTTCTAAAACAATTACAATTCCGCACGGTTTTAGAAATGTAAAATTTTAAAAAATCTAAGATCGTTAAACATTTATTTAGAAATTTTTTTCTTGAAAGTAAAGTCGCACGATGTTTGTATAGCTCATAACATTAATATCAGTGAACATCTAGGGGTCACCGTATAATTTAATTAATAATTACTCGAAAACTTGAACAAATTTGAAAATCCTCTCATACCGCACATTTTTCACGTTCTCTTGGAACGCAGTGTAACTGCAGCAGATGTTTGCTCATTTACGTTTTGTGCATTTTACTTAGAAGTCCTTGTCGTTTACTTAACTTTGGCATTATATCTGCCAGTGTATGAGTTCGTATGTGTGTGCCTGAAAGAGTCTGCGTCATTCTCTGTCTCTGGTTCTGAGTGTGTGCGCGAGTGTGTTTGTGTTTAGAGAAATTTAAATAATCGTAAGGATAAACTTTGTTGTAGTGTTGATGCTTTAGAGTTTCGTTAATGGTAAATGGTTTTAGTTAGTTAACTATGTCATTATGAACAAGTGGTTTTTGGGTTTTCTTAACTGTTTTCATTTCACTATGTGTTATCCAGATTTCCTACTTATAATTTTAACCCTCCCCCTGCCCTCTCTCCAATTTTTAGTATGGTTGTTTGTGTGCGTGTATGTCTGCATATATGTACGTGTGTAAAAAAACCAAAGTTTAAACTGAATATGAATCCCCATCAAGTTAGCTAAACGAGAAAAGCAGCAACTATGTTCGTATGCAGATTTAGAAAAGAAGATATTTAGATGAATTCTAAACAAAATGTAAAAACAACAAAATTAAATAAGTTGACGATGTTAGTTTTGCAACAATAAAGTCATGTACATACGTAGATACTTATAAAATATATGCGTTCCATAAATATTGATGGTTTTATAGGGAGTTCACCGTAAAATGAGGTCACCTGCAAGAAATGCAAATGGCATAGCACCTTATGGATTGGTATAATCGTTTCTCCGGGATTCTCATGCACATTAGCATAGCAACGAATTTAGGGTTCTATTTTCATAATTTATAATTTTCATAAGTATAAAAGTTATTAGAGAATCAATACTTAACTAAAGTGTAACCGTTTGTGAGAGAAGTACTAGAAGTTGTGGACCAATATGGCCTGATATAGAAACACAAACCCAAATTTGAAGTCGGTCATTCTGTTCGAGAGTAATATATGCAGCAGCCAGACAGACGGACCTAACGCAAATGACTTATAAATTCCTAAAACGGATTCCAGCCAAACATGTTCAATGTATTACTCTTTTAGACTATAAGAAATGATATATACCCTCCTCCTGCAAAGTGAGGGTATACATTGTGTATCACAAGTACCATCTCATTCTCTTAAAAAAAAAATAAAATGAAATACATATTTGGATCTCATTAAAATATACTACATATGTTTATGTCTGCTATATCTATGTTCTTTTCTTTGTTTTATTTTGTTTAGGTTCCTCTATATTTTATCCTGACGCTGAGAAACAGAATCGAGAAAATATAATAAGCCTACTTAAGCATACAATGAAAATTATAAATATTTATTATCACATATTTACCAATCAAAAGCCATTAATAATGGCTAAAAGCCAAAAAGTCGAGATATTTGGTAATGCCAAAGAATTGGCCATAGCGCAGACTTTGGGCTATTTTGGCAACGAATCCATTTATCTGAAACTCTATCAAACTTTAAAAAGTGCCTATGATAATTATAAGGTAAGTGCAGTACGTTAGTTCGTCCATTCATCCGTCCGTCCTCCATTGCCCCATGTAACAACAGCAATCATATGCAAAGCATCCTATGATGATCATGTTGCTGATGAGGATAGTGTTTACTGTCCTGGTGTGGTTGGGTTTTTTGTTACGGCAAATTTATTGTGAATTCAATTTATTTTGTTTTTGTGTTTTAAATTGGTTTTGTTTAACGTATATATTTTTCTCTTTTTGCCTCTCCCGGCCTCTCTGCTGGCTCTCTTGTTTCTTTGAAATTTATCAAGATTACCATTAATGAGGAAGCTGGCAGCAAATTAATTTCCCTTTTGAAAACATGTTTAAACTCATTGAGTGCATGCACCGAATTGTTGCCTCATGAGGCGGCTGTCGGAGCAGCAGTAGCAGTGGCAATAAACAGTGGTGGCGGCAGTGGCAATGCTACAGGCAGTGGTGTTGGTGGCGGCAATACAGGAGGTATTGCCAAAAGTGCAACGGATGTAAATGCAACGACATCAACAACATCCTCCTTCTATGCCTCCTCCTCATCCTCCTCGTCGTCGTCGCCATCACCATTTGGATTGGGAACTGAAAGCAGCTCAGGGAGCTTAGACTGTGTTCCAGTATTGAAATTAATTGAAGAAACTCTTCAGTACTTGACCAAAGTCATAAATTATGCACCCGAAGAGAGCATTGCATGTCTGCGACAACTGTTGAAATATTTGTTTGCTAGAAATTATGGCAACAGGCAGCACCAACAGAGGCAACACCAACAAAGCCAACAACGCCAGCAGCATCACAAACATCAAATGAAACAAGGCCATTATCCGGCATTTATAAAATCGTATTTTAAGGCCAAATGTAGAGAGAAGCAATGTTTCAACAATCAAGATGATGGTCCATCGCCAGGCAATGCCCGGAATCTATGTGCTGGTGCTAGTGGTGGTGTTGGTACAACACAAAAACATGCAAACAATCAACCATTAGCAGCCTTCTCTTCCTCCACCTCCTCCTCGTCGCCCTCGTCTTTGTCAACCGGAAGAATGACGAGTGCAAATGTAACATTACAACCCTTAAAGAGAGTTCCCTTCATGGATGTTGTTGGCTGCAACACTAGTTTCGGCAGTGGCGGTGGTACAGTTGGTTTACAAGATGATTATCTATTGTTATCCGAGTTATTTGCAAGTGGTTTGGAATATCACATCTGGAAGTCACCATATGAAGCAGAACTCGCCAGACATATTAAGTTATTTGAACCACTGGTCATATACTGTTTAACGGTAAGTTGTAATGAATTTGGCTGGTCAACAACCCCTCGTTTAAACATATCGTATTGAGTTTTACAAACATTGTTCGATTTTAATGAAACTCATTATTACGAATTTTTTTTAAGCAGAGAGTACTATTTAAATTTAATTTGTTGGCATAGCTTATTTTAAACAATTTCTAAAGATATTAACAACTATAAATATTTCTTTGAAGAAATGAACTTCTCTAAACTTTGGCAAGCTATTGGTGAATAAGTAATTTTCTGTGGAGTTTAAACATTTTCGGCCGGATTTACATTATCAGACCCAATCGCACAATTTGTCAAAAAATACATCCCTAGCCGACTAGTCGCTTGGTGTAAACCAGGATCGCTTGCCTTCGTTATAAGGCCTTTGCACTAGTGACAGAGAATCAAATACAATTTCTCTCCCAAAAATCGCACGAAATATTATCCCTAACACATTTTGGGACTCAATTCTGAGAACTAACTGTTCACGTGCAGTTGGCCCAAAAATAAAAACTTCTGCATCATTCGTTTAGTCAAGTTGGGTCAATTAATAATTTAATGGCCTTACGAGTTTTTTTTTGCTCAAGGTGGATTTTTTTCCACTTTTTATATTTTTTTATCGGTATATCGTACAGAATATCTCTTTTGTGTCTAAAGCAAAGTTGTAGATATGGAGAAAAAAATGCGGAACAAACCTACCCGAAAAAAGTGCATTCTAATCATGTACATTAAATACTTGAATTTGTTGTTGTATTAATATGTACGTACAACAATATCCATTAATTAACTAAAAATATATATTTAAAAAAATATACTCAATTAACCGGGCAAATCGATTATCCAGAATGCTTCCGGTGCCGACATGGATGGATAATCGAGGCCTCACTATATAAATTAGCTTTATTAACTCTTCCTGCTAGTGATATTTTTTCCAGATTTTAAGGTATTGTTTTTAACCGAGCCGAACCGAGGAAAAAAATGGCAAGAAATTTATTTGTTCTAATTTTTAAAAGCTAGCATCTTAATGAACACAATGCTTCTTTAAAAAAATCTATTGATATATGTAGTAATTATAGCCCCTTTTGGCAGAAGTAAGAGAATTTCAACAAAATCTTGTTTTATACCCCCACTATTGTGAACGAGGGTATGTATATATCAGTTGCTGCGGGCCAAAAGTGTAACCCATCGAAGGAGTGACGTAAGAGACTCGAAAAATAGTTGGCCGAAATTCCATCAGTTCGTCGGTCTGTATGACTGGTGCGCACAATAACTTCCAATTGACTTCAAATTTGGTATGTGTCAACAATTTTTACCATCTCAGGCTAATAGCAATGATGAACCATGTTGGTCCACTCCTTCGAGTACATCCCTATCAAAATTTAGTGAAATATTAATTCCTTAATAACATTTATACTAATTTTCAGAATCGTTCACAATTCCACACATAGTATTAGTTTATTGTTGGGTATGACCTTGTGAAAAATAGGCGTTATTGGCACACCCCTTTTGGTACCTTCCATAGAAATGGACCATTTTGCATAAAAAGTTAACGGCTTATAACTTTTATTCCAGTCCATACAAATACTTAATATGTTGTACGGAGTAATGCTTTTATCGCACCCGTAGTCTATTGAAAATGGACGTTATAGCCGCGCTCCTTTTGGTACCTCCCAAAAAAATGGCCAAAATAAAACATAAAAAATATTTTTTGAGTTTCCCTTGCTTTTTACAATATGTGTCATAATTAGACAGCGGAACAAGTTGATATTTTAGGATATGCAACTAAAACAAGTAAGAAAGTTCAGTCGGGTAAACCGACTTATGAATCCCCTCACCTTGAGTCCCAAAAAAATATTAGTAAATTTATTTATTTTTTTGTTTTAATTGAATTATTATCAATTTATATTGCATTTAATAACTTTAAAGTATGTACTGCTATTAAAGTTAAAAGCTGATTAATTTTGGTACAAAATGGTCCATTTGTGTGAGATGTACCAAAACGAGCGTCCCAATAACGGTCGCTTTTCTCTGGACTCTATGTACTATAAAAGCACTGTACAAAATCTCGTGTATTTGTATGCACTGGTTTTAAAGTTATAAGCTGGTAACTTTTGGTACAAAATGGTCCAGTTGTGTGGGAGGTACCAAAAGAAGCGTGGCAATAATGCAAATTTTTCACTGAATTGTAGGTACTATTAAACCATTACACTGTACAAAATTTCATGACTTTGTATGCACTGGAAATAAAGTTATAAGCTATTAACTTTTGGTTCAAAATTGTCCATTTGTGTGGGAGGTACCAAAGGGGGCGTGGCATCTTCTCCCATTTTTCTCGGGGTAATAGTGACTAATAAACTAATACTATGTGTAGAATTTCAGAGGATTCAAATAAGTTATTAAATAATCAATATTTCACTAAATGTTAACCGTTTGTGGGGGAGGTACTAGAAGGAGTGTACCAATATGGCCCATCTTCGAACTTAGCCGGAGATAGAAGAAAATATTACCACATACCAAATTTGAAGTCAATCGGTTACTCCTTTCGAGAGTTATCGTGCGCACCAGCCAGCAGACAGACAGATAGACGGACGGACGGACATTGCTCATTCGACTTAAAATGACCCAAAACGGATATCCGCCGAACATACTTAGGGTCTTAGGTCACTCCTTCGATGGCTCGTAGCAAATGATATATACCCTCCTCTCTAAGGTGAGGGGATAAAAATTGCATATGCAAAAAATATGCATCGGCAAATTGGTGAAATGTAACTAATTTTTGAAACATAATTTTTTATAACGACAAGGACTACCCTCACACCAAATTTCAAGATTAAAGCTTTAGTCGGTTGTCTGTTACGGCCTTTCAGAATTCAGGTAACGATGTCTAGATTTTTGGCGACGCACATTGACATATTAAAATTAAAATAATGCAAAAAAATATTGAATTTGCACTGAATTTTTAAAATAAAGATGTTTTGCATATGCACGATTTATGCTGATATGCAGTTTGCATAAAATATGCATAACAAATTAGGTGTACATTTAATTATTTGTTGACGGAAAACATTTGTTTTGGTTTTGCTGTGCAATCATCCAATAAAAATATGTCATTGCATATATTCCGCTGTCTAGTCATAATTTATACATTGTTTCGTCGATACTAGCTTTCAAAAAATGGAACAAACTAAGTCTTTGCGAATTGTTTTATATTTTTATGGTTTTTTCCGTGGCAGAAAAAAACGAAAAAACAATTTTTTCTAAATTTTTTACCGACATTTACTATGTAGCCCTCATAATTTTCTTTAGTTCAAAGAGCATCACCGCTCTCTATCTATACTTCAAAACATATGGTATATGGAATTAAAAAAAGATAAAATATGGAATATGGAATTAAAAAAAAAGATAAAAATTTAGTTGTATCGGTTTCATTATAGCGTGTTTTAATTTACACAAAAAAGTTTTTAGGTTTCGGACAATTTTTTTGTATAGTGTTATTAGTTCATCTAAACCTTTTTAGAGTCCTTTTTACGTCATATAGCAATTCCGAAATTCCTTTACTAGTTCATATTTATCCATTCGAAAATCTGTAATTGGTTCATATCTAGTATGAACCAATCGACGATGACTGATACTTCATGTGCCTGGTTCGTCGGCTACTCTTTCACTAGCTTTGTTAAATGTTTCCGTTCGAACTATCTGGGTGAGCAAGCTAAGTGGTTTGCATGTTACATACTGACCTAGTTTGTTCGAGTTTCTGGACCAAATTCGAAACTGTGCATTACAAGGTCGATTATGTACATCAAAATATTCACACAAATCACGTGGTGCATTTTTCCGAACGCCTTTCTTTCACAATACACTTGGATAAATCTAATGTCACAAATATCTAATAAAATATGTAAATTAAATTTTATTAGATATTTGTGACACGTACAAATATTTTCAGAAGATCATATTCTTAAAACATTTACATTAACTCTTATAATTCCATGTTACAGCTTTTCCTTAAATGCAATGGTCGTATCCAGGCGGGCATCCTTGATATGTTGATTTTATTATTGGACCTCAATGTAACCTATAGTAGTTTGGATTCGAAAAATGTTATATTTGAACATATAACCAAGAGTTTGGATGTTATTGAAGGCGGTATAGCACGGTAAGAAACCAGAGAAACTACTATATCTTAAAGAAACATAACATATTTATTTTTTTCTCTAAATTTTGTTTAGTAATGGCTTCTTCATAATTACTCCCATGATCAAATTCTTGATAAAACTTTCTGCGAAAAATGAACGTAATCTTATAACAATACCAAAAATAATCAGCATTACCAATAACTTGTTGGCCAACTACAGCATCCGAGATGTTGCAATACAAGCCCTCAAAACAATGACTTATGAAATATTTCTAATGACCTCAGCGATAAAGGTGTCCATGGATACCACCACAAAGGACCACAGACATGCCGGCGATGACCCTAATTCATTGGCTGCCCTTACAGAGAATCTTTTAACCCTCAACAACGAACTTGACACACAGAAGGAAGTCATATTGGGAATGTTGGAGAAATTCATCGAATCCAGTGATTGCCAACAACTTCTAAGTTTACTATTGCTAATTGAACAATTGCAGCAACATACAATTTCAAATGAAGCTACTGATGCTGCTGCTGCTGCCAACATTATGGCAACAAAGGAGCAAACATTGTCGTCTCATATGGTTGACATTGTTGAAGCTGATGGCAGTGGTGGTGTACAACACCAACAACAGCAGCAGCACAACACTACAAAATGCTTGCCAAATCTTGATACGGTCTGTAATATGATATGCCATTCAATATGTTCGAATCGCTTGTGCATACAAGACTGGCATACATATTATATGGTGGATACATTTTTCAAAAATAATACCAAATATCTCTTGGGCAACAGTAAAGAATTTATGGCATTATTAAAATACATCATCGAAGGGGTAAGTTTGTAGTTTGTATGTACGTTCGTATGTATTAAAGATTTAAGTCTTGACAACGTTTTCTTCCCCAAAAGCATTTGTGAAAGTAAGTAGTATTGCATATCGTCATAAAGTAAAATGTAATGATAGTTGACGCATTTTTTTCAACATTTTTGTTTTGTTTTAATGGTACGCAAAATTCAAAGAGGTATTTTACATTTCATACGGATTTAAAATCATGAAATTTTCGAGAAGTTTTCGTTGAAAGGGGAGGCACTATGCAACAAAATAAAAAGATCGAGTCTAATAACATCTATAATAAAGGCGGGTCGGCGTTCGAAATGTTGTTCGAAAATACCTAATAGTAATTTTGTTATTTTCTAGGCGAATATCAATCTTTGGCCTCCAGAAGAGTGAGCAAACAACCGGTGCTTTTTAAAATTCTGTTGTTATCGGTTTTTAAAAACAGTAATTTTATGAAACCTAGTATTAAATCTTTTAAAACCCGTTGCAATTACACTTTTCTCATTACAAATATATAAAAGAAATGCATTTAAAACGCCACATAATATAAGCCGATTTTATTGAATTTGCTATTTGCTTAATTCAGATAAAACCCGCTATTTCACCAGTCTATGTGAAACCATTTTTCTGGTCCACTTAATTTCGAAAGAAATTGGGATAAACTTTGCGAAGACAATATGTACGATATTATTCATACAAATAAAAAAAATTGAAATAAAATATATGTGGGGGATTGGGAATGGGATGCAACTTGCAGCAAATTTAGTCCAATTGGATAGTAGTTATGACACAAAATTTTAACGAGATATGTTAAGGACTGTCCGAGTTGGTGGATATTGAATATTGACTTTTTGTCCAAACAGTCCTTTTTTGCACATCCATACGAGGGTTGCTATATATATTTCGGGTCCAGAAATAAAAAAACTGTCATTTATCATTGGAAATTGTTTTATTGTTTTTCAAAATACTCTGCGTGAAGATCAATACACTTTATTGCACTCCGATTGAGAAACGTCCAAGCATGGTTTTTGAGCGCTTCAACAGCTGCTTTTGGCGTCGAAAAACGTTGACCGGTTTTTCTTGATGTAAGGGAATAAGAAGTGTCTGGGTGCCAAATCAGCGCTGTACGGCGGATGACCCGTCAATTCGGCATCTTGAGTGCTCAAATAGCCCATTGTTTCAGGTGATGTGTGACAGCTCGCATTGTCGTGATGCAAAATGATCCGTCTTCTCTTATTTCAAATAGATGGTTGTGTACCACTCAGAATTGACCGTACTACGTTCCACTAAAGGAACTGTGGCCACGTGACCGGTTATTCAAAAAAAAAAGATCAATTTCTTCGATGTGCTTCTTCCACGACTAACTTTTGTTCGATTTGGCTCGTCTTAAAAAAGACCATATCGTCGATTGCTGTTTTGTTTCGGGCTCATATGTATAGATACATGATTCGTCACCTGTGACAATGTTATACACTGCATTTGAGCTACCGCGGTTGTATTTTTTCAAGATTTCTTTGCTTCAATCGACACGAGCCTTTTTTGAGGATTCGCAACGAGAACGGCCTAATGAACATGCAATATCTTATTGATGCTTGTCATACTATCACTCACTCTCACGGCCTTGCTTTATCACTTCACGCATAGTATCGATGGATCCGGCAATACGACCGATGTTCGACGACCTACACGAAATTCATCCTGGATCGAACGGTGTCCGAGACTAAACTCGCAATTTACCGTGGTTTTTGATGGTGCTTCATTATCAAAAGTCGATACAAGTTGTTGTTGTATCAGCTTGGAGACGCTGAGTTGATACTCCTTAAGTCTATTTCTATTACAGACTTCGTTCCGGCATATATCAGATTATCGCGAAAACGTTATGTTGTTTTCATGTTGTCCGGATGTTAATTAACATTCAATTGTAATTTCAGGGAATGGATAATATTTGAGTGTTGCCGTTTCTATTCTCCACAAAAGCGTTGCATTTCAGTTATTAGTTCTCAAAGTGTTATGCATATTTTTAGCTTCCCTGTTGACTTGGGCGATCAGATGTTGTTGTAGTGTGTCCGGTGAGTTGTTTTAGCTGCAAAAACTCGGATTATGATGAAAACCTGAAAATTTTGATATTAAATTTTCCAGTGCCCTGGCTGGGAATCGAACCCAGCACCTTCGAAACCCAAGTCTAAGACACTAACCACTGAGCTACAGAATGCCACAGACACTACTGTATCGATAATCCGCCGGAAATCGTAAAAAAATTATCACACGAGCAATTTCACGGGTTAATTCCATTTATGGGCCGAGATACATTTTCCAACACACTCTAAACACAACAATTCGTGCTCAAATCACAAAATGTTCTGAGTGAAGTTATGATAAAAATGTCAAATAGTCCAATGGAAGTTACAATTTGCATCTGGCAGCACTAGTATTGCCAGGACCCGAACTATAATTAATTACCTATTGTATAGGGTGATCTATTTCGAGGTTCCCTGCTTTTTTAAAGAAATAAACACAGAAAATTCAAATTGGATGGGGAATGTTTATTATCATTTGAAAGAACATTCTTTGGCATTTATTTTATGAAGATTATGTCTATCAAATGTTGGCCGCGGCTACGTCTCAGATGGTACATCCGTTGAGTCAAATTTTCGATGACTCGTTCGGGCATTTCGACTGGTAACTGGCAAATGACACGCGTGATGTTTTGTTCCAAGGCCTGAATCGAAGCGGGTTTGACCGCATAAACTTTAGACTTTACATATTCCCACAGGAAAAAGTCTAAAGGTGTGATATCACACGATCTTGGTGGCCAATCGACCGGCCCAAAACGTGAAATTATCTGCTCACCGAAGTGTTCTCTCAATAAATCCATTGATTGATGCGATGTGTGGGAAGTGGCGCCGTCTTGTTGAAACCAAATGTCACCGAGATCAAATAGTCGTTATCATGGTACGATAACGGTCGCCATTGACGGTTACGTTCTCACCGGCATCATTTTTGAAGAAATATGGACCGATAGTAAGAGAGCTAAAATATTGCTCATGGGTGTCAAGGTCGTGGGTCGACTGGACTTAGCGCAATTGGCGAGCGATTATTTTGATAATAAAACTGAATAATTTGTAAACGTTGTACAGGCAGGCGTAAGTCTTTCCATGATGAAATGCCAAACAATACTTAACAAAAATAACATGACAGCATGACACGACTCACACGTGATCTGTCAAAAAAGGCTATTGAAAAAAGTATCTCTACTTAGATCACCCTATATTTAGAAAATGTTGCCCGAAATTCCCCATAATTTCCATAATTTTTATACCCTCACTTTAGTTACACGAGGGTATTTGCCATTTGCTACCGGCCAAAAGTGTAACACATCGACGGAGTGATCTAAGACCCTAAGTATGTTCGGCGGATATTCGTTTTGGGTCATTTTAAGTCGAATGAGAAATGTCCGTCGAGTTATCGGTGCGCACGATAACTCTCGAACGGAGTAGCCGATTGACTTCAAATTTGGTATACGGTAATATTTTTTCCATCTCCGGCTAAGTTCGAAGATGGGCCATATTGGTCAACTCCTTCTGGTACCTACCACACAAAGGGTTAAAATTTAGTGAAATATTGATTCTTTAATAAAATTAAAAATTGAACTGCTTTTACCATAATACAAGTGCATAAAAATACTTGTAATTTTGTACAGTATAATGGTTTTGTAGCGCCGATATTCCGGTAAAAAATTTCCATTTTTGTACGGCCCCTTTTGGTACCTCCCACACAAATGGACCGTTTTATACCCAAAGTTAACGGATTATAACTTTAATACCAGTGCATACAAATACCTAAAATTGTGTACAGTGTAATGCTGTTATAGTGCCTACAGTCCTGTAAGAAGTAGGCGTTATCACCACGCCCCTTTTTGTACCTCCCACACAAAATGACCAAAACATATCAAAGTTTAATAGCTCGTAGCGTTAATATACCAGTGCATATAAACGCTTATAGTTCGGCACAGTGTAATGTATACATAGACTCTACTGTTTACCGAAAAATAGGTGTGTTTGTTAAACCCCTTCTGTAATGTTATACATTTTTACAACAACAACATGGAAAAACATAAAAATTATTCGAATAGTAAAATGTAGTAGGTAAAGGAACAGACATGTAGCTATAATTTTGCAAAGAATTGCCCTTATTGTCGAAAATTTTAATTTTTATTTATATATAAATTCACTAAATTGAATCGTGATATAGTTTACAAAGCTGTTATTTCAACTGGAAATCAATGTTTATTGTATTTTTTATACCCTCCACTATAGGATGGGGGGTATATTCATTTTGTCACTCCGTTTGTAACACCTCTAAATATTGATCTGAGACCCCATAAAGTATATATATTCTTAATCGTCTTAAAATTCTAAGACGATTTAGCCATGTCCGTCCGTCCGTCTGTTGTAATCACGCTACAATCTATAATACTTGAGCTAGGTGGCTGAAATTTGGTATAGATACTTCTTATAGCTGCAGGTAACTTGGGATTGAAATCTCGATATCGGTCCATATTTAGATATAGCTCCCATATATAGCACCGAACTTGTTGTGATTCCTACTGTTCTCATCTACTTATTACATATTTTGTTTTTGTTTTTCGGTGTTATTTTCTTTAGGTTTGAGTTATTTTGTGAGGTCACATGCTATCCATGGTGGAGGGTATATAAGATTCGGCATGGCCGAACTTAACGCTTTTACTTGTTTATTTTAAAATGTCTCTGTTAGACTGCACTATATTCGTGTTCTTATTGTCCAAATTATATGGATAATGAAAACGAAGGGATAATTACAAAATTAATTTTTAGTTATTTAACACTTCTTAAATTTTTGTAATTTATTTACACAACTTTCCAAATCACCATTATTCGAGTGCTTCGTAAAGTTTGTTTTATTCTCGGTGCAAAATGTATTCCTTCATAAATATTCGCTAGAATGCAGATCGACCGACAGACAGACAGATATTAAACTTTTTAAATAATTACAAATGTAAACACTTTTCACACTTTCATTCACTGACTTACTCATTCACTTCGGATTGGTGAGTTTCACTTTTTATGTTGTGTGGCTACAAAGCGAAAAATGAACCGGTGTTCTATACTTTACGTTTACACTATGAATTGGGAGGGAATACAGTTGCGGACTTTTTTAACTCTATCCTAACGATGAAACTTTTTTCTAATTTTTTCCTCACATTTATTTTTTATTCTGTTCTCTATTTGTTTGTTTCATATTCACGATGTCTCCTGTACCCGCTCCTCCTCTGACTCTCTATCTCTCGCTAAACTTTGATGCATATTGTTGGTTGTTCTGACTGCTGCACCTGCATGTGGATGTGGACGTTGATGACTACGACAATGTTGATGGTGTACTGTGTTGTGTTGTAATGTCCTTATTTTGCCAACATCAACTTTAAATGCAACAATAACGACGACGCCACTAACAATTCGTCCAACACAACACCCTTTCCGGCATCTTCTGCTTTGCAAATGGGGGCTAAAATGGAACAAAATTTCATCATGGCTGCTCCTGCTACTGCTGTGGGCTATGACGGCAACATAAACACACACTCGTCGTCTGCAATAACAACAACAATAAATACGATGATAACACCGTATCTGCCGTATTCTTCTAACATGGATGGAATATAACAAAACTACAACTACGACAACTATAATAATAACAACACCAAAAGGATGTTGCAAACTTTAGTGATTTATCGTATGCAACGATTATCCTGTCGAATGTAATCCTCAAAACCGAGGAAATTTATTTAGTAAATCACATAAAGCTCTATTTGAAAAATCACCCAACTACAGTGGAAAAGTTGAAGCGCAAGCAACAACAACGACGGCAGTTGCAGCTGCAGCAACACCAACAACGCCAGCAACAAACCGCTAACAACTCTAACTCGAGTGCCTCCACATGGCTCCGCATGAATGTAAACCATGATAAACCTTCAACATCGGCGGCGGCGGCCGCAGCTGCAGCTGCTGCAGTCTCTCTGGGATCCGGTTCCACCTTCTCCGCTGCAAATTCTCCAGCTTCATCAGCATCCGCGTCGGCTTCGTCGTCATCATCATCATCAGCTTATAGTTCAAGTGGCCTAAACGAATACAACTACTTTCCAACAGTTTTGTGCGATGTTCTATTCGAATGTCTTCAAACACTGGCAGACCAGCGGAACAACTCAAAGTCCTACAGCCATCAGTTTAGCAGCCAACATTGTCGACTAGTTTGTAATTTTATTAAAGTTCTGAACAAACTGTGTTCGAACACACGTCTGGACGATTTGCTACTTGTCTCCATACGTTCCATTCTGAATGGCTGTGAATCGAAATTGCTAAATGAATACTATAATTTGTTGATGATGTACTCGACGCAAGGCTGTCCCAACACGTCCACCATCGCTTCGACAACCGCGACGACGACTATGGGTACCTCCACATCCGCCACAGCTGGTGGTGGTGGTAGTGCCGCTGTTGGGTGTGGTGGCATAGGACCAAACTCGTGTACAGTGGCCTCGGAACATGCCACCGCCGATGATAATGTGGTGCTACAACTACAACTGGAAATGTTTCAGTTGTTAAACTCTGTTGGTGTTTTGGATACTGTGGCATTGTTGCAACGTCTACAATCAAATGACATTAGTAATCATGTAAGGCGTGCGCTTTTGAACAAACTTTGTCATCAGTGTACGGTAAGTGTTTTTATATGAGTTTCGATTTTTCTAATTAAATAATAAACTTGTTATATATGGCAACTGTTCGATAAAAGGGTAACAACTCAAAATTAAAAAATATCAGTATAGGTCAAAAAATGTAAATACTAATTTCAAAAAATAATTTTAACGGAAATATGCCGTTGAAAGAAAATACAATTAAAAAGAAATTTTCATATTTTTTATATCAATAATATGTTGCTTGCTTGCTTTTATTCGGTCTGCAAATAATTAATTATAATATTAATCAATAATATTAATAAGAATTTTATTATATTGAGGCCTACTGATTTTTTTTAATTTGATAGGGGTGCTCCGTTAATAGGGGTGCTAGAGGGTTAAGATCTTCCACAATAATGATCCTCATAAAATTCCACTATATAACTCTGACAATGAGAAATCTCTCAGACATTAACTTACGTCATTTTTTTCATTTAGGGCATGTTTCTGTAACTTATTTTCGTTCGTCTACGGCAAACGATCAAAAATCACTCAATTATTCCGAGAAATCTATAAGTCACAGCAGTTTATAATTCGTTGTGTCTATAGGAAATCACGTAAAAAGCTCGTACCTAAAATATTTCTAACCTGCGTTTTATAGAATTCAAGTAATTGTTGAGTGATTTTTGATCGTTCGCCGTAGACGAACGAAAATAAGTTACAGAAACAGACCCTTAGTATAAAGCTCTCTTCGACCAAAAATGAAAACTTTGACCCACTGTAAAAAAACTCAGACCTACTGGACCATAAGTTTATTCTACCAAAATCCTTTCAAAATTATAGGGTCGCTATTTTGTTCCAAAAATGCTGTTGGACAGTGTAATCAACATTTTTAATATTCTGCATTTTAGACTACTTTTGCGATGACTATAAAATGTTGCCATCTTTTTGCCTCCCACACCAAGTACCAATTTCCATATAACATTATATAAAAAGTGAGGATATACCTTAGTCGGTTTACTCGACTGAAATTTTCGTACTTGGTCCTTTTTTCCTTTCGTTGAAGTTGATGATAAATAAAGTAAGACGGTGAGGGTCTGGTGAGAGAGGTGAGGTCTTAAATTCTAAGACGATTTAGCCATGTCCGTCCGTCTGTTGTAGTCACGCTACATTCTATAATACTAGAGCAAAATTGTTGAAATTTGGTATATATACTTTTTATAGCTGCAGATATGTTGGGATTGAAAATGGGCCACATCGGACCCTTTTTAAATATAGCCCCAAAGCAACACTCCGAGTTGACTTCTTATTGCCATATAGCTGAAATATAGTTATATGAGTTTATTTGTACCCAGAATCTACACACGGACAATGGTCGTCATTGGTCCATGTTTTGATATAGCTCCCATACAAATGTCCATCTAGATTTGGTTTTAAAGCAACAAAACCCGCAAAATCAACAAATCGGGCTAAAATTTGGTAATATGAGTTTATTTGTCCCCGAAGTTAGTCCGTCCGTGTATCGTTGTAATCAAAGAACAAGTTGCAAATATTTGATAAAAGGAGGGCTCTTAATTCTGGAACGATCCCTGGCAACATTGGCTTAAACCCCCACATGCATATGGCATTTACTTACATCCAATCTTTATGAACTTTTTCAAAAATGAGTGGTTTTGTTTACACCAGCAAAATAGAAACATAAATATCATATGCTATCTCTCTGTGGATCTCTGAGGTTTTTGAAAAATGTATAAGAGTTCTTGTACAATTTTATGTTTCTTATTGAAGAAAGTTAAGATTTCCATATCTCACACAAACAAAATAAATATCAATATTGTTCCCAATGTGGTACTTGTTTTAAAACTATCATCTTAATGTTAACATCTGAATTAAATTATTGTATATGGCCTGGTTGGTTGTTCTGTGGTCTTTAAACAGATCGTTACTGCCACCACCACCACCCACATTCGTAGCTTACATTCATTACTTAATAAATTTATGGATAGTACTTAAGCAACCACGCTTCTTTTCAATTCCCCGATAAGGGTACTCCGTCAGTACTCCGTAAAACGTTCAGCATTTTCTGCATCCTTTGAACACTAATGAGTTGTGCTTTATTTAAAAATGCATTAAAATGATTTGAAATCAATCTGGGGAAATCCCTTTATATCGCTATACATACATACAACAAAAACGCAGCAGTTTCAATTGGCGGTATGGGGATAGTAGGATGCTTGATGAGGGAGTGCTTTGGGTACGAGCTCTTGTGTAGATGAGATTTATTTAACTTTACTTCGTTTTTTGCTTTCTTTATTTCTTTCATTAATTAGTTTCAATATGAACTTAAAAACTCATTTAATTTACCTCTTCTTATTTTCTGTTTATTTTTTTTCTTCTCCCAATCTCTTTCCCTTTAACGTTTACTGCCGTCACCGCCGTTTGCATCGCCATCCAGCCGCCGCTTGCCATGGAATGGAATCTGCAACAAGTGCAGCACTTGTTCCATGGAAATTTTCTGAATATTTTAATTGTTGAACAATTTGCATTCGTGTGCAATTTATGTGAAGTGGACGAAGAGTTTTGTTCGCTGTTCCAGTCGACGATTCTAACAAACATCAAAGTGCTCAATAAGGTTCGTATCAGTCTATTATAGTCAATTCTATTCAATGGTTTTTATTTGTATGTATTTTTCTTGTATACTGATTACATTATTATTATTATCTGGTAGGATATGAAACGGGGATGTTTCTTTCGGTGTGCTTAAAAATAGAAATCAAATAAATCAAAACGACTTTAATTAAATTCTCATTTATAAAACGCGGAGGACGTTAAAATTTTCAAATTGTTTATGTCTCAAACGTAAAATATGTTGAGACATTATAAATGATAATAATTTATGAAAACTTCTCACTGTAAAATTAATTTCCTTTAGGTCCTTGGAGGTGGTCTCTAACAACATTTCCTTAGGAAAATGCGGGCTCTGACAGAGACAACCTTTTCTTAAGGAAAGGTTGTCTTTTTTTTCTTAAGAAAAGGTTGTCTCTGACAACTTTTCCTTAAGAAAAGGTTGTCTCTGACAACTTGTTGTATCTGACAACTTTTCCTTAAGAAAAGGTTGTCTCTGACAAGGAAAGGTGGTCTCTGACAACTTTTCCTTAAGGAAAGGTGGTCTGTGACAACTTTTCCTTAAGGAAAGGTGGCCTATGACAAATTTTCCTTAAGGAAAGGTGGCCTATGACAACTTTTCCTTAAGGAAAGGTGGTCTCCGACAACTTTTCCTTAAGGAAAGGTGGTCTCTGACAACTTTTCCTTAAGGAAAGGTGGTCTCTGACAACTTTTCCTTAAGGAAAGATGGTCTCTGACAACTTTTCCTTAAGAAAAGGTGGTCTCTGACAACTTGTCCTCCAAAAAATTGGTGTCTGACAACTTTTCCTTAAGAAAATTTGTTTCTGACAACTTTCCCTTAGAGAAAGGTATACACAAGTCTTTCATAGTAAAAGGTGGTCTTTCACAACTATTCCTTAAGAAAGAGCTCTGGAAACTTTTCACAAACGTTCGGACACACTATACCATATTCCCTAGTATATATCTCCAAAAGTGAATCTATACCTCAGTCGGTTTACTCGACTGAGATTTTCTTACTTGTTTATTATACGACATTATAATTACGTCTATTTGTAATACATATACAAAATTAATTGGTTTTCTCTTCTCTTTATCTCATTTCGCAGCATTCAATTATTTATCTATTGCGTTTGGTGGAAAATCTTTGCAAGAAAAGCGAAGAGTGTTCAATACTGCGTTTTGCAAAATTTTTGCAAATTTTAAATAAATTACACAGTTCTATGATGATGGTCCCATCAACATTGCAATGGCAGTCGTCATCGACGTCAACAGTCGACAAACGACCACTTCAATTGCAAATTGAGCGTTTAGCTCGACATTTGATCGTTAATTCGTCCGATACTTACGATAAAAATGCCATTTACGATACATTTGTCCATTTAATCGAAGAAGACGAAGAGCAACAGCGTCAGTTTACCTCAAAGGAAGGAATTGCCGCATCATCATCAACAACGGCAACGACAACGACATCGTCATCATCTCCACTCTCCCACTTCAACTCAAGTGAACATTTGCAATTTATGATGTAAGTCAATTACACTTTGATTCCATTTCTATTTACCCTTCAGATCCTACGGTACAGTATCATGCCAAGAAGATGGATATATAAGTTACTGTGTAGATGAAATAATTTGATATGTAATTTCATTCTATGCTATGGATAACATACTTTTTGTTAGAATAAACAGACCAAAGTTTCCTTTTATCGCACAAGAGAAAAGGATCTGTTGTCCTTCTTCTCTCAAGATGACAATCTTGTATTTTGTCACGAAATTAGAGGACTCTTAGAAGAAATAGTTCTTTCTGAATATTTTGCAGATAGTAGGCGCCTATTTCTTAACAGTTCAAAGCGAGGTTTGAAATATGTCCTTCCACACAAGGGAACCAATATGGTTCAATATCAGAGACAAAACACACCACTGTGTTAAAAAAGAGTGACCCACGAGAGAAAACCTGTACGTGCAAAGAATATAATTAACAAACCCTTAATTGGACGACAGAATTGTTTCCCCTGTTTATCATGTTAAGCCTTATGGAGCAGTTTGTAAAGGCTCTTGATAGGAACGGATTATGCTCTGCATGTAAAGGGCGGGTAATTTTAAATTTAAGATTTGAATCGGCTATAAAAAAATACTGATAATTTTTTCAAATTTCTAGTTTTATTGGAAATTTTTCAAATTTCTAGTTTTATTGGAAATTTCTAGTTTTATTCTAGTTTTATTTCTGAGTTTATTTAGCCATGTTCGTCCGTCCGTCTGTCTGTGAACACCTTCTTGTGATCAAAATACAGTTCGCAAATATTAACCGATCATTACGAAATTTTGCAGACGCCCTTTTTGGTGCAAGGGACGAACTTTATTGAAAATGGGCAGAATGATCCATGTTTGGATATATTATTCCCCATATAATTGTACCTTCCGATTTAACATCTTCACGTTCTACAAGTCATTCTATTTAAGCGATCCGATTGAAATTTGGCAGTTAATGTTTTACTGCGCCCTTAACTATTCTTGGAAAAATGGGCCAAATCGCTCCATGTTTGGATGCATCACCCATATAACTGTTCCTTCCGATTTGGCTTCTTCACATTCTCGAAGCCGCATTGTACAACCGATTCGGTTAAAATTTGGCCGTTTTTGTTTTATTATACCCTTTACTATCCATGGAAAAAATGGGACAAATCGATGCATGTTTGGAAATATATCCCCCATATAACTGTACCTACCGATTTGACTTCTTCACTTTGTAGAATAATAACGATATTTTTCCACATGTATTCAAGAAGACACATTTTACAACTGATCCTGCACATTGTATTTTTGATTGAGTTAAATTGTGGGCCCCTCAAATATAGTACATCACAGTAGGGGTGTTGGGTAGCATATATTCGGTCCAGCCCGACTTTTTCCTCACTGGTTCTGGTTTTAAATTTAGACACTTCTTCCGAAATGGGCATAATTTACCCGTGGATTTTCTTGAAATAAGCCTTATTTCTTAGCCAGGATTGTAGTTAATCGTAAATCAAACAAAAATAATATTATGCATTTTTGTCTCTTTTTAAATCTAACCTACGAAGATTTTGGTCGTTACATACCACATTGACCGCAACCTACCGGAATCTAATATAGCTATGAATCTTACTCTTGAATATGACCTCGATCGAGATCATAGACAAATCGAGATCATCGACAAATATTACTTTTATACACAGAATGAACGAAGTAACCCAAGAACTAACTTCAAAAATAACTGGTTTACGCTAATAACGCATATTTAGCTATAAATTAATTTGTAATAATGTTACACCTCTACAAATCAATCATTGTTGATCATTGTGCAAATATTCAGTTGACAACTTTGCTTATGGGTATTTATAATGATACTACATAACTTGTTGTCATGATACTGTGCTCCATTCTTGCAACGGTAGTTGTATTTATTTATTTGTATTGTATTTAAGTATCCTTTACTGTCTTTGTGTGCATCTATCTGTGTGTGGGTGTGTATGTCTGAGTTTATATTTTACTATTTATTGAGTGCTTTGGTAGTTTTGTGTACGAGTATGTATGTACGCGTCTGTATGTGTATATCTGTGGAAAGCGGTGCAAAACCTTTTTATGTTTGTTCAAGTGAATTTTTTCTTCTTTATTATAATTTCAAAATTAGAATTGTATGTTTCCTTAGGATGATGCCGATGGGGATGATGGCACCGCCATCGACATCGTCGTCTTCGTCGTTGGTTTTACTTTCTTTGTTCATTTTATTTGATTTTTTATTTTTGATTTAATGTTTGTCGTGTCTCTCTTTTGTTACAGCTTAAATGATTTGGAAAATTCTTGTGAAGTGAACGATGATGACGGTACTCCGGTGGGAAGTGGTTCCAATATTGTTGACGAGAAATGGATATTTAATCAGGTAAGTGAAAGGAAAGAAATTCTCTTGCACCGACAACAATCCTTTGGTAGATAGGCAAGACATTGATGATACTGCACAATTGATTACCCACCTAGCCTTGAGTTGCAAGAGCAACAGTAAGACACAGTTTAATTGTGAAAGATGAACCGCTATGATATGATAGATATTGCAGGTGCAACAAGTAACAAGATAGACAATTTGTGTCGGGTAAATCGTCATCTTTATAAGAAATTTGAAGGTGGCAATCGAACTTACGAACCCAAAATCATAGGAGAGCATATTACATACTCACTTACCGTCATACCCTTCATCACACTGTGGTACAGGTATTATGGCTTTGTTTTTTTTACTCTGTAAAGGAGTACCGTTTTATTTATTATACCGATCGACTGAGAATCACTTTATGAGTCGTAATAGCCATGTCCGTCCGACTGCCCGCCTGTGAACACATTCTTGTGAACAAAGTACCGCTCGCAAATATAACCGATCCTTACGAAATTTTACACAGGAACTTTCTTAGTGCAAGGGACGAACGTTAGTGAAAGTGGGCCAAATCGGACCGGGTCTGGAAATTTCCTCCATATAACCGTACATTCCGATTTAATATCTTCACGTTCCATAAATCATTCCGGCTGAAATTTGGCAGTTTATGTTTTATTATGCCCCTTACTATTCCTGGAAAAAATGGGACCAAATTTGTATATAGTTCCTACATAAATGTACCATCCGATTTGGCTTATTCACGTCCCAGGAAGCCATTCGATTTCGACTTTTCCATTAAACAAAATTTCCCAAATCGGTTCATTCTTTGATATATCCCCAATATAAATAATGTACCTGCCACACAAATTTTACCATTTTGTATCACAAAAATGGAGCATTTTGCACCAAAAGTTAACAGCTTACAACTTTAATGCCAGTATATACTGTAATGTTATTAAATTTAATTTTAATTGCATTTAAACAAAAAATTCATAAATTTAAATACCCGACTGAACTTTCTTACTTGTTGTTTAAGTAAATTATTAAAAAAACGAACGCTGCAATTTTTAGGCCGCAAATTCTTTTGCCAAACTCTTTACCTGAAAAATGTGGTATTTAAGGCTTAATATAGCTTTTGAGAGCTACATCTACACGGGGACTAAAACAAAATAAAATTTTATTTGTAATAATTGTATAGAGATGAATTCTTGCCAAAATAGAATATAAACTGCAAAGTTTCAGCTAAATCTAATAGAAAATGTGGTGTTTATGGCTTAAATAATCCTTTTTGGGAGCGACATTTATAGGTGGGCTGTAACAAAATGTGAACTGATTTAAAATTTTTTTACTGCGTTGAATTCTTGTCCTAATTAAATACAAACAGCATGGATTCAGTTGAAATGCTTAGAAAATATGGTATAACTACGTATATTTTGGAGCGACCTCCATAGGGTGACTATAACAAAATATGAACCTATTTGTAAAATTTTGTCTGTGATGAATTCTTGTCGAAATAGAATACAAACTGCAAAGTTTCTGCGAAATTACTTAAAAATGTGGAATCTATGACTCAAACCCCGTATTTTGGAGCGACCTCTATTGGGGATCTATATTAAAACATTGACCTATATGGCTCGTTTGCAATCCCAAAGAACCTGCAACTATAAGAAATATTTCTACCAAATTTGATCAACCTAGCTCTATTATTACGGACTGTAGCGTGAGTGACAAAATGAATATATCCCCCATCTAATGGTGGAGGGTATAAACAGCTTCTTATCTCCTTTTCAACTTCTTATTACCCCTTCTCCCTGCATCCATATTTTTGCCCACTGTACTAAATTTATGCTTTTGGCACAGTGTACCATAATTAACCCTATGGGTCCAATGTACAATATATTTAATAATTGTTGCCCCCATTGTACCGTAGTTAACACATTTTCCCCCACTGTTACATTTTTATCACTTTTTGCCCCCACTGTATCATATTTAACCCATTTTGTTCCACGTTACCATATTTAACTATTTGTGAAATGTCTATGGACATAGTGCCATTCTAAACAGAGTGCCTGATCTTCCCGGCAGTGTTGATTTCACTATATCTGAACCGCTCTTTGACAAGAAGTATCTCACTCTTATACCTGATAGATCAGAATGCAATGATCGTATCCCAGGAAAGAGGAGATTCGTTAACTTCTACGCAGACGATTCCAAACTCAATAACCATGTTAGCTTTGGTGTCTTTTTTGAGGAACTTGATCTATAAATTGCAAAAAGACCGCCTGATCACTGTAGTGTTTACCAGGCAGTAATCTAAGCTACGGCTGAAATTAATATTCTGACCAAAGTCGCTATCAATATTTTCTCTGATAGTCAAGCTGCTATCGAGTCCCTTGAAAATATATTCATGAATAAAAAAACTCCCCTCGACTGTCGCAGATCACTTAACGAGATGGCTGAACAGTTTAATATTCACCAGATTAACTTGTAAGACTAGAAACTACATTACACGCTCCAAGCGAACTGGAATTTGTGGGCATGCCTCCAGCCATCTGCAAGCTCTTAAGAGATAGTGACCTTACGGCAACAAATGACAGGTGGTCATAGTCCCGAACTGCATACATTACAGTCAGGAACTGATGCAGCGTACACAAAATTCGGTCCGGCTTCTGCATACTGTATCTACTACATATTTCTTTCAGTGCATTGTGCGTCGACTATGCGTTAAAACGAGTCAAGTGCACCACATTGCGTATACTTGTTGGTCGATATGCATTGCAAAAAAATAATGTTCATACGTACCGTGGGACTACGTTGAGCAGAGACTCTACGCGTAGTACAATTTGTGTCCAATCGAATAATCATCTATTTCGTATTCGTTCACACGTTTTCCCACCGGTATTGGAAAGCTTTCGAATTAAATTTTTTGCTGTTTGTCGGTTCTATTTAAGTCCACGTATTTCTATCGTAGATTTCAGAGGGAGCAAATACAGAGCCAAGGTCTCGGTTGCCCCTTGTGTGAATTGGCGAATGGGTTCATTGTGAGGGGGAGGGAGGGTAGTCTAGCATGGCTAAAACTTTTAAATGCTTGGCTAAAACCTTTGAATGCTATTAGTAGCTGTGGTGCTGTTGGTGTTACTTTTGAATTAATGTTATCGTTATTATATTGGTTTGTGTTGGTATCTGCATTTGTATTTGTATTTACGTTTGTCTGTATTTTTGTATTTTCTCCCCATTACAGTTAATTAAATTCTCCGCACAAAACAACTATGATCCCGTGCAAATAGTGAAAATCCTTCTCGAGATACAATCGGAAAATAAGCTACAAAAGATATTCAACACGGGCAATTTTGATGGGACGCGTATTTTAAAGCACACTATTTCCCATTCGCTGCAGGCGATGTTGCAAACATTTCGCAATAATTGCATCCAATATAATCCACACATTCACTACATGCGACCGAATCCATTAGCGCGCGTTTCTCTCGCCCAGCTTATGACACGTATCGTTGAGGAAGCAATGCTCGCCGAGATGCCCCATCAGAAGAGTAGGAGTGCTGACAACGACGACGAGAACAAAGCAACAGTTACCAAAGAACCCACAACAACAACTACTACTATGACTACAATAACATCCGGAACAACATCATCATATGTATCTGCATCAACGGATGGTGACGGTGCTGCTTCTGGTGGTGGTGGTGTCCGCGGTCATGGTCCACATCGTCAACCGTATTTGTTGCCCATACATTTGTGTGAAGCTGTAATCGCATTAATGGAAAACATTAAACAAATTGAGGTGACGGCCCTAATTTACATCGAATCGAAATTCATTGATAAATTCTTAAGCGAACACTTGTTGCGACCGGAACATGTAACCGTCCTCGTACGCTTCATCGGCCGCTGTTGTCAATGGCTGTTGTTGGCCTTGTGCAACAATAGGCCTCGAAGGCGGCGGCTGTTGCTACCACCGAGCCACGAACAAAGGAGCGCCGTAACCGTTGTGCTCCGCTGCATTGATATATTGTTGCATCAAAAATTCATTTGGAACGCTCTCAACCAACATCAGCATCAACAGACATTAGTGAAAGCAACAATGCCACCATCAACTGGTTGTGGTGGTGGTGGGAATAGTAGTGCTGGCGGTGTTGGTGTTTCCGCAGGAAGTACAAAGGGAGGCATTGCTGATACTGCTGCTGCTGCTCCCCTTTCTACTGCTCCTGCTGATGCATTTGCACCACTGACAAAGTGTGAACTAAATACAATTATTTGCTCTCTGCTCGATGTTGTTAGTTTGGCAGGCACTTTGTTATTGGAGAATACCCTATTCTACAAGAAATATAAAAATGCTTTGAGGTCTGAAACTGCCACAGCCGCAGCCACATCCTCCACATCGACCTTCTCGATTACGAGTGAACCACCACCACCACCACAACAACAATATCAGCATCCAGCTCCTCATTGCCATCATGCAGCTGATGGTGAAGAAGCCGAAACAGAAGCAGAGCATAGGAAGTTTGAAAATGTTGCCTGGCTAACAGCAAAATACAATCCCAAAGCTATATTTCTGGGAAAATTAATTGAAACGAAAATTGGCAACTATGATAAAGGCATTTGTTTCGGTGAATACTACAACTATTCCTCTTCTTCGGCTTCAGCCTCTACATTTTGTGCCACTTCGGCGTCTGGTTCTTCGTCATCATCTGGATCAGCAGCAGCTACTGGTGGAGCATCGTTGTCGGCATCGTCCAGTTCGAGTAGTGATGTACAGGATCTCAAAGGCATCAATACTCTGTTTGATTTCATTTCATTGGTAAGTTTTTAAAATGTTTCTTTAACTCTACTCTTTATATCCAATCCAACGACATAAATAACCATGAGACGCGTGCATGTGTATGTGAGGTAGTTTTCATTTAAGTAATTTGGTGTTTTATTGCCCTCAATATTTGGGTCTTTAATTAATTGCTTCACAGTTTTAATCAACGAAAATAGTTTGGTCGAGAATTGCATAGCTGTTTAACAGAGTTATGTGGCAGATGTAAAGGAAATACAAGATTAGCATGTATTCTGACATTTCTTGAAAAATTAACGAGCCCACGTAACTTACCAACAACTGGAATAAAATAGCTTATATTGCGGAGTTAAACTGCAAAAGCCCCTGTTGCTGCAACTTAGATTTTGGCCACACTTTCGCGAACTCTGTCAATATTCTTGTTCGAATGACTTGCCTAAGCATGCTAAGGTGGTTTCTTGTTACAAACGGATCCAATTTGTTCCAAACCAAACTTCAAAATGTATTTCACTTAAACTATTTTTCAATGAAGCTGATTTTCTTTTAAGCAAATTAAATTGCTTTATTCAAGATAACAGATGAGAATATTTATTTTCAATAAGCCGACTTTTTCATCCGAATTCGACTAGAAATTAAAAATCTATTTTGATTTTATTAGAACATTAAAGTTCTAATAACCGGTTCTTTATAACCGGTGTTTTCTTACCAATGCTGAAGTGGGTGAATTTTAAAGTAGGTGGTCAATAAATAATTAAATTGGACCGTAAAAGTCTCTTCAGTAGCTGTTATAATAGTATTCTATATTTTTCTTTCAGTTTTTCCGATATGATTAATTTTTTTTTGATATAGTTTTTTGTTTTCGTAGTGTCATTTGGTTTAATGCTTTCGTTAAGCTTACCTCCACGTTATCTGCGATGTGTAGAGATTTGTCTGGAATAGATGCCACATCCATGACATCTTCATCGTATTCGTACATTTGAAGTGGTCATTATTAGAGTGTCTATATTAAAAACTCGACACTTCTGATAAATATATAACAGTAGAGTATGATATAAACCCTTAAGGATTTTCTCCTATAAACGCATACACACATACTTATTTGTTCCCAGCAAAAAAGTGAGACAAACCACAAGAATGTTGAAGCATTTCAATGCATGAAATATTGATAGTAATTTAACACCTCCACCTTTTCCGTTTCTTCGTTTTTAGAACGTTTTACTATCGATTGGTATTTCAACACTACGAACGAATCTTTTCTATGCTACGGCGGTAACTCCCCTGGAAATCATGCAGCAACAGCAGCGTTTGCAATCATGTTCGAGTGCAACAACATCACCATCAACATCGCCATCCCATAGAAGTCAATCAGGTTCGGCGACGGCCACCGTAACCAGCAATTCAATGTTGCCAATTATACCCATTGAGAGTCTAAGCGATGTCGATATTTTGAAGAGTTTTGTGAGAAGGTAAGAACACCAGTCATTCAGTCACTTAAAGTTTGTATTTAATATCTTCTCATTTAATAGAAAATTTAATAGTATTTGTTACAATTTGAACTATTCACTGGTTTCAAGATTAGGGCGGAATAAATGGAAAATTAAAAAAAAAACGGATTTGGGGGAGGTTTGTGCATGGCCACGATAATGGTTGTTCAAAATATTTACTTAGTATACGACCAGTTTCGTTTTCTACTGCTTAATTTGGTTATATCGAGCCTTAACCACCAAATATACATATGCGCCAGTCCCACAAATTTAGAGGGAAAAGTTTCTTTTGCGATTATTTTTTGTTTAAATGCATATGTAACAGTAACAGCTATTTAACAGTAATACAATTCTGACACATGATGCCATTTGTCTTAAGTAAACGATGTCCCACAAAAAATTTAATTAAATCATCGTGGCGTTTAAGTCTTTTGGCGATATACTCCCTCGTAGAGGAACAGTTTTGTTATGATCTCCTTAGTACACAACTAGATCGATTATATACTTGTTAGAAATGGGTGATTCATCGTGAGGTTTGATTTATAAGGTAAAATAAAACACATAAATTTGAATGTGAACTAAAAATTGTTATTTTCGGTTAAAAGAACAATTTATGACATTTACTATTTGAAAATGATATCATTTATATTAGGCCGGGTCAAAAAAAATATATCGCGGTTGTCCGCATTTCAAATGAAAGCTTATTTTGTTTAATGAGTATACCCCAAATATACATAGGCTTTATCTTGAGCCACCAGTGAGCTAGAGCGATATTACATTACCTCTAAAATTAATGTTTTTCTTGAAAATGTCTTGGACTCAATCGCAGCTGGAACTCGCTAGTCTGCTTAAAACAATACCAATATTGTGATTCTCGCGCTGATAGAACCGAAGTTATTCACGAACCGAAGTATTCCAGATCGGCCTTAGTATTTCGCCCATAACTTTTACAAATATTGTCCAAAAATGCAATTACTGTTTGGTGATTTGTGAGAGTCTGGTGTATATTATGTGTGAAATTCGAAGAGGGAGCATTTTATTTAAATTTATAAAATAGACCATTTAAAAAAAAAAAAAAAAATTGTAGCGATGTTTTATCATTTAGCAACTTTTTAGGCAAAAATAAAATTCATAGGTTAATATTAATAATTCTGACCCATACCTTATAGAGCTGATATTGAAGAAAAAGTAAAACTATCGATCTTTAATACCATAGTAGATGACCAGTAGGTTTATCTATTCTCTAGTAGATGAATAATTAAAAGTTGGGTTATTTATTATTTAGTAGGTGGGTTATCTATTACTTAGTGGAGGGCTAGATGGGATCAGTTTTCGAAGTTCAATCATTAAATAACTTTAGCTGTGTCTGACATTGAAGGGACAAGTACTGTAGGTATTCTTTAGACAAGTATTTGAATATGTCACAAGGTGGTAATTCAACACCTCCAATGACAATGTTAAAATTACATGTTGTTTTCATAAAAAATATTGGCCTGATCTCTCTTCTCAGTGGATTTATTATGCGTTTGGTTTTGTACCGACCCAATTTCCAATAACACAGTACAGCATTTTTCAGCTCATTGATTTGAGACATAATTCTGAGTATAAAAATAAGAACTTCTGCATCATTCGTTTAGTCAAGTTGGCTCAATTAATAATTTAATGGATTTTTTTAATAAGATTTTTTTTTGCTCAATGTGGATTTTTAGCACTTTTTCTATATTTTCAATTTTTTACCATTTTTCGCCTTTTTTGCTCAACACCTGGATGACAAATCCACAAATATGCTGCTTTGTTTCTTTATAAACATTATTTTGCATGAAAATAAAAATTCCGATTCTTATTACAGCTATTCTTACACAGAAAATATGAGATTTTTATACGTTATCTACGCATGGAAACAACATTTCGAACATTTTCAATTATTGTCAATATTCATCATCGTTAAAGTTGACGCTTGCGGTTCTGATGATCTTATTCTCTTCGTAGGTTGTTCATATTCATGTTCTGAATCTGCATCATCATCCGAGTTAGGGCATGTTTTCTACATTTTTTGCGATTTTTAAGGCACTGGGTGCACTTTTTTCGGGCAGGTTTGTTCCACAGCTTTTCTCCTATTCAATATCTACAACTTTGATTCAGACACAAATAAGATATTCTGTACGGAATACCGAGAAAGAAATATAGAAAAAGTGCTAAAAAATCCACCTTGAGCAAAAAATGCCATTAAATTATTAATTGAGCCAACTTGACTAAACGAATAATGCAGAAGTTCTTATTTTTGGGGCTACTTTCACGTCCAATTCTCATAATTGCGTCCGAAATCAATGAGCTGAAAAATGTTGTACTGTGTAATTGTTGCTGCTGAAGCTTATATAAAAATATTGCATTTAGAATGCTAACGGTATAAATATTTGTAGAACATGCATTATTCCAAATGTAACGTACGCAACACAGGATTTGCCCATATGTTTGTTTAATATTCCTTTCTGATGTCTTAACCACCAACTTATCGATTTCTTTCAGTCCTTCACTTATTTTTGCTTCTTCAAAATTATTTCTATTCATATGATTTTTCTACATTTTCTGCATTTTATTCATTTTAGATTGTCGATTTTTGGTTTCACAACACGTCAACAATTCGAAGAATATTTTATGACATTTTTGCTGCTGATCAATAAAGTTTACGACGAGAATATGGTGGACCAGCAGGAACAATTCCAAATACGCAGCACTTGTTTGGAAGCCATTATGGAACTTTTAATTACCTACAAAACTTTTCCAATTGTGGGCAATAAACTTTCACTCTATCATCATACGACACGATGGAATCGTATTAATTGTGAGACCATAAGGTAAGTGCATCGTAAAATTGCATACATATTTAAGTATCAGTGTATGTGTGTGTGTGAGTGGCCATTCCTGTTTTGGTAGTGGATGACCTTCGAGGAAGTGTGGTAAAGTCATACGAAGTTTTGTCTCAACTCGACATACAACTGTGCATCTCAGTGAGCAGTTTTATGCTTTTCATAGTATTTAGTCCTATAATTATCATACTGCCATCATCGATTTGTATTTCGGTCTATTAGTTTGAAAGTTATTTGGGTGGTGGACTAACAAACACACACACACACACCAAAATGCAATGGAGATGCGTTTTTTTCTCAAAAAGACAAATTAAAAGACATTCGTATACTCCCACACCAAAAGTATTAAGTGGTTGTGTGCGTGTAAACGAGATAATGGGTGTGCACGTCTGTGCACTCTCTTTAATGTTACGAGTACAATTTAGACAACATTATGGCACTTAAGGGCTTTTCATACAACAAAAAGTGCTCAGAAGAAGATACGAACTGAACTGAACATCTTCCATTGCACAACGGCACTACTGCTGCATTGGCATTGTTCTTTTGCTGCCGCAGCGTTCGTTTTGCTGCCGTTTAACAGGTGTCGTTGTTGTCGTCGTTGCCGTTTTCGTTGGTTTTGTTGTTGGTGTCAGTTTCGTTGTTACGGAAATGGAATATAAACGTTTTACTTATGAAACTATTTCTATTTGTTTGCAATGACAATTGCAACTGCCACAGTCACAGCCACAGCCACTGTCACGACGCACAATGGGAAAAAATGGGTAAATACGCGCGCATAGCAGTATTTTTAATCTCACGACTATACCGTTAGAGATAGAGTCCAACGGTTTGGACCATCTTCAAGAGAATTCTTTGGAGAATAATTTGGTGTAGCCAGATTTTTCTTACTGTTACCATTTATCGCACAGTGGGGCTTCAAAATCGACTTTGTGGAATATAGTGTGAAACTCCGAATATCGTGCCAAATTCAGTGATCTTCATTTTAAATTAAAGCTGACAAAATTTAGTTTAAAATATGTTTCAGGTGCTTGATTGTGCAGCAACGCGTTTTAAATATGCAGGCCATTGAAGATCAAAAATATGTTTGTCAACATTGCGAAAAAAGTCTACAAAACCTGCCATGCTTTTAAAATTGAAACTAAGACAACTTAAATAGGATAAAATTGTGGGCTGCAATATTTTTGAAAGCTGAAATTTTACTATAATGTACTTTACACAATGGTTCGTAGACTGATAATAATTGAAAGTTAAATTAAAAACAAAAAATAAACCACCCTAATACACACAAACGTATATATTTTATTGTAACTATATTTTTATAGGTTTTGTAGAAAAAGTGAAGTATAAAAATTACTATAATCCTTATAATATTAACAAGATCTCTATTTTTAATCGTACTTGATAAAACTTGCAGCCGCGTGTTAATCCATTTATTCTCGTCCGTTCAGTACCCTTCGTAATTATTATCCGATTTTGCCGAAATTTTACAAACATTTTTTTAACCAAGAAGATCGGTCCATATGTTTCGGGAAAATCGGTTCATAGATTGATACAGCTCCCACACATATTTTCTATATTTAAAGAAAAAAAAGCATATATTTAAAGTACAAAAATCTGCCATAATCGCAAAAGGTCGCAAAAGGTCGCAGATAAACTAGGTACCGTTGGATTCATTCCTAAGTCACCTCTCTTCTCTATGTCATATGGTAGTGATCCCACGTGATCCAAAAAAGTTGTATTCCATTTACTGTGGATCATTTTTTTGAAAAACAAAAAAAAACTGTTGTTTTTACTTTGAAATATCCTTTCATTGGAAAGCGGTAAAAATACGTTTTATACACAAAAATTAAGATGAATAGTACCTTATTATATGTTGCAAGTCCTATCGCATTTCACCAATAAACGCGAATTCTACAAGCATTTTAGTATATGCATTTTATCATCGCAATGTTATTTGCATTTATTAGTAAAAAAGACTAACTTTGAATGGTCATAACTCAAAATCGCCTGGAGATATTTTCATAAAATTTGTAGGTATTTTCATTAAATGTTATCCACAATAAAATAACACTCCCAAAAAAATGGATTTTTGAAAGATGTTTTCAAAGTCTATGCGCGCATATTTCATCATATTTTCCCATCGTGCGACGATAGTTAGTTGCCTCTCTAAATTTTGTTTCAGGGTCGTTCGTTTCTCTTGCATTTGGCTTACGGCGGCAATGTACGACTTCACACATAGACGTGCATAGAGACATACATATGAACATTGGTTGCTGTTGATGCAGATAGAGTGTTTTAATTCTTTATTAATTTGTGTATTTTATAGAATTTCTAACTCTGAGTTCAAATTTAATTTAAATGAGTAAATTAAACAAAATAAATTTACGTATTTATTACACTGCCCCGCAATTACAACGAATACGACTATTTTGTTACATACCGTTGGAAATGTAAAAAATTGTGTATATATGGAATACTTCATATCAAGTGAGTGAACTTTGTATTGGACCGATGTCTTTGGATGGGGATGAAACTAGCACCAGGGTTCTTAATTTTGACATTTTGGTCAAACGACCCTTTTTTCCATGTATACGTTATTGAAATATAGGCATATACGGACACTACTACGTGATAAAAGACCAAAAAAAAAGGCCCGTGTCTCCCAGTTTTGCCAAAAGTCATGCACTTTTTTTATGGGCTCCCAAGATTTGGGGTCTCGGTGTCATTTAAGCAAAAAAGTGATCAATTTTCTCATGTTCATATCTTACAAACCGCTCGGAATTTTACTCTCTGAGGCAAAGTTGTAGCTCTTGTCATAAAGAATACAAATTTTATCACTACTACGTGATAAAAGTTCATATGATCTAGAAAGTTGTTTATTGAGATCTTAGGTTCATTTTTGTAGCTGATTGTTTCCTTGATTTGACCGTTAAGATGAAGTTTTTTGATTTTATATGTTCACAGTTTTTGTTTTTTATGACAAGAGCTACAACATTGCCTCAGAAAGTAAATCAAAATTCCGAACGGTTTACATGAAAACTGGGAGACACGGGTCTTTTTTGTTGGTTTTTTTTATCACGTAAAGGTGTCCGTATATGGTTATATTTTTTCGTGTTGCGCTGTGTTACCTATTAATTTAAAAAATTTTGACCAGTGTTTTCGATAGCCCTATCTTCAATCTTAAAAAATAAAAAAAATTTTTTTTTAATTATTTTGCGTATTAAAACATTTAGTGAAATTTTTGTCGAATTTGGATTTTTTTGCTCAAACGAAAGCTTAGATCTTTGCATTTCCATGTTAAGTGATTTTTGGCCCATGTCAAGGATTTTAGTGAAACTACATAGGTATGTATAATGATTATACTAAGTGTTGTCAAAAACCCAAACAAACTACTTTAAAAAAATAGAAAACAATCTTTTTAAATCTGTCATCTATTTTTATTAAGAGTACAAATAATTACTAACATTTTGCAAAAGTCCCATATTGATAGCTTTTATCGATAAAAAGATATAATTTTTGTAATAAACCCAGTATTCCTCAAAATTCACAATTTTTTTTCTAAATAGTTTGCATGGGTTATTGACAACACTTAGTATAACCATTATACCTAGTTTCACTAAAATACGTGACATGACCCAAAAATTCTGTGATCACTTAACATGGAAATGCTCAAAAACACAAATATCGTTTATTGCCTTTCTACCTCTGATGATCTCATTCAAGGTAATTCTCATATTGTACATACAGTTTTATGGATAGATACGAACGATCATTAAATCTAGTCCCCTTGACAATTTCATAATGGCATCAAAAAGTCAATGCTCATAAAATAAAATGCCTCATTGAAAGTCAATAAGCAATAAACAAAGCAAACCCATTATTCGAAAACGGAAAAATATGAAACACAATTTTTTTAATTTCCCTTCCACAAAAAGTGCTATAATTTCTTCATTTATCCATCAATTTCTTGTTTTTTCGTGCAAGAAAAAATCAATTTTTTTCTAATAGTTTTATCGATCTACAGTTTATAGGTGAAAATGACATTAATAACACCTGTAGCCCTGATCATTTCCTTCAATTTAGAGGAAATTTCGGATTTTACTATAAAAAATATGGACCAAATACTAAAGGAGGCACAATCCATGAAAACTTGAATATAAAAAAAAATTAGCATTAATTTTTTTTAAAGGATTCCAAATTACATAAATTTTTCAAATTGTTTTGCGTATAATACTCTGTTTTTGGGATTTCTTTTTGCTCAAACGAAAGCATGGATCATTTCCTTTAAGAGCTTTGTGGTCTATTAGTGGGATGTGACTTGTTTATTTATCCAAATAAAGGTAAACATTTAAAAACCAGTAAGGAAAGGCTGAAGCCGGACTGGGCCGACTATATAATACGTATTACTCTCGTAATATTGTATAACACTGAAATATACATGACGTATTTCGTCTAAAAATTAAAATTAGTAAACTACAGCCTCTATAGGGCTAATGGGACAAATCGGCCAAGCATAAATATGGGACCTATATCTAAATCTAAACCAATTTTCTTCAAATTGAGCAATGTTGATTCATAGATAAATAAACTCTACCATGCTGAATTGGAAACGAATTAGGGTATACAATGGGCCAAATCGGATGAACTCATTTTCAGAAGATTCAAATAAGTAGTATAGATGTTATTAAATAATCAATATTTCACTAAATGTCAACCTTTTGTGGGGGAGGTACTAAAAGGGGTGGACCAATATGGCCCATTTTCGAACTTAGCCGGAGATTGAGAAAACACATTGCCGCATATCAAATTTTAAGTCAATCGGTTACTCCTTTCGAGAGTTATCGTGTGCACCAGCCAGCAGACAGACACGCTAACAGACGGACGGACATTGCTCAAATTTCTTAAAATGGCCCAAAAAGGATTTCCGCCGAACATACTTAGGGTCTTAGGTCACTCCTTCGATGTGTTACACTTTTGGCCCGTAGCAAATGAATCGGTACACTAAAGTAAGGGCATAAATAGTTGAGATCATATAAAAATTGAAAATTCTAATAGGATTTCATTCAATGTTTTAAAGTCATTATAACAAGATTATTCTAAAATGTTGAAAAGCGGGACTGGCTTAAATTTAGGCGGGACCCGAATGCAAAAAGCGGGATGGTCCCGCCAAAAGCGGGATATATGGTCATTTTAGCCATAAATAAAATGATTCCGAAGATAATCGATGCATAATTTAAAAAGTTGTACAGGGTGGGCCATTTAAAATTTTAATATAATTTTTTAAAATTTCTGCTTTTATTGAAAAGGTTGAACTTTTTCATTAAATAATGGAACACAATATCATTTATATGACTACCACGACTGGCTCTGCAGTACCTCATCCGATCAACCCAATTTTTCAGTACATTTTCGATTGTTTCGGGTCAACGTTTTAACGCTTCAATTGTCCCTGGATGCTTTGCGTAACATTTATCCTTAATGGCTCCCCACAGAAAATACTCCAAACGGCCCAAATTACAAGTCAAGCTAATAGGTAGTACAAACATAAAATGTTAATGGCCCACCCTTTACAAAAAAATCATTTTCAATAGCCTTCCCAGCAAAATTTCTCATTACCAAATAATCCGACGAGTAAGCAAAGTTCGATAATGGTAAGTACGTATTATTTAGCCACTTTTCTCATTATTTTAACATGGGGATGTCATTGGAGGGAAGTACTTCCCAAAAGCATACAATAAAGTAGCATAATAAGTACTTATTTGTAGCATAGGCATACCACATAAATATGTGCTTATGTTTTCACGATTTTAAGTACTTGAATAATGCATTACCAATAAGTTACAAAATACGTAGTAGATATGGTAGATATGTAGAGATGGCAATTGAAAGTAATTTTGTGCATATTGTCGCGCATATTTCGAATTTCTGAACCCAAACCACCATGTGAAAAATTCTTCAATGGTCTAACATCATACGATATACGTAAATATTTTTGGTATATTCATTCAATTTGCACGTATTTTGGAAAACTTGTTGAAAATAAATATATCTTCTACAATAACCCACATATTGCATTATACTAAAATTTGCCAAAAATTATTTTGATAACAAAATCACTTATTTCTGTTATTATTGGTAAGTCATTATTAATAAGCCGAAAGTAATTCAGCGAATATTGAGATGTCATTATTTGGTAATGCAGGGAATAATGACAGGTACTTACCAAGATTTTGCTGTGTTGTTGTGTAATCTTCATTGTTTGCTCTGATTTCAACCCAACTTTGGGCAACTGACTATCTTTGTCATATCACTTTAAGAGGAAACAGACCACAATTGCTGTAACCTCCTATGTCGAATGGGACCAACAAATTGCTCTTGAAATTGTCCATTTTTCGTGAGATTTCTTTTTATTTATTGAACCATATTATTAATTTTTTCCCCAAGATGTTGTTTCTGAGTGCAATTTTATTTTGCAGAGTATGTTAACTTATTGCTAATACATAAATAAATACATGTTATTATTATTTAACACTATTTTAAAATGTATTTTTATGTTGTACTCGTTCGTATACGTATTGCGTGTAATAAGTCAATGTATCATTTACAAGTGACCGCCCAACTTTCCGGCAGCGGCAGAATGTTTTTTCAACAAATTCATTTTTAAGTGGCCAATTGGATGAATAAGTATAGCATATAATGTTGTTAATCTCGTAATTTTTGTTGTGAAAACAACAAAACATCTATCCATGAAATAGTTAACTACTTGTGGCTTTACACGCACACACAATACACACATAATTTTTTTATAACACCATTTTAACTGCAAACAACATCCTTATTTTGTTGTTGACTCTGTTGTAGTTGAAAACATTAAAATATATAGATACTCATATTAATGTACATACATATGTATGTATATGTACTTTTATTTATTCGAACTTGCTTGGAGGTATCCTCACGTACACACACACACACACACAATACATTCCTCCAATATGAGTAAAGGAGTACATAAAATTAAAAAGTGGGAAAAATACAGAATATAAAAAAGGAAATGTGTAAACAACAGATGCTTTAACACTTTTTGATGGTCATATTAATACCCTCATACAAACAAAAAAACTCACACACACGCATAGAAACTCATATTACCATCAAATATGTGACAATGAGTGGTATACGAGAAGTTACATGTACTACTAACATATAACAAATTATACTTTTCGTAATGCATCGCTAACAGTGGTGATCATAATTATGAATACAATGATCATAATTATGAATATATATACATATATGTACATTTTAGCACTCAGTTGCTTCCGAAATTTTACACCGAAAACTAACCTAGAGCTAAAAACTCTTTTTTGTTTAGATTGAGGCGTAATATTTTCTGAAACTAAAACAAACAATTTTTTATGATAGTGTTTTTTTTTTAATTTTGAATTCCAATTTTCATTGAATGTACCTTTAGTATTTGGACCGTATTTTTTTTTGACAAGCCCAATTAAATAAAAAAATTATGAGGGGTAAAAATGTTGGGGATGTCACGTAGTACTGTGGCTTAGTAACTGTCGTTGAAACAATTAAAAAAGATTTGTTTTAAAAACAAAATGTTTTTACTGGCACAAAGAATACCATAAAAAATTAAAAAAAAACATTTTTGGAAAACTAGCATCCTAACGAAGAAAACAATTCCTATTTGAAAAAATCTATGGATAAATGTATTACTAATGACCCACAATGTAAAAGTAGGGGAAATTCAACAAAATTATTTTTCATATTCCTAATTTTTACCATTTTGTTAGGGAGGTACCAAAAGGGGCGTGGTAATAATAATAATAATGTAATAATTTTCACGAGACTATAGTTACTGCAAAATACTGTATCGACTGAAATCAAAGTTTTAATCCGTTAACTTTTGGTGCAAAATTTGCCATTTGTGTGGGAGATACGAAAAGCGGCGTGGCTATTTTCCCCATTTTTCTCAATAAACTAATACTATTTGTGGAACTGTGAAAGATTCTGAAAATTTATTAAAGAGTCTATATTTCACAAAATGTTAACCCTTCTTCTGGGGTAGGTAGTAGATCAACATGGTCCATATTTGATCTTAGCCTGGATAGAAAAAAATATTAACACACAGCAAAGTCAATCGGTTACTCCGGTCGAAAGTTATCATGCGCACCAGCCAGACGGGGACGGTCTGACCGACATTGCTCAAATGACTTAAAATGGCCCAAAACGGATTTCCAGCAAATATTTTTTGGGTCTCTTAGGTCACTCCTGCGATGTGTTACACTTTTGGTCCACATCAACTGATATATGTACACCATCGTTCCCAATAGTGGGTGTATATAAACGTGATCAAAATGTCTACATTTATCTATAGATAGGGCATTGGTGTTCATATGGGCATTGCTTTCTTCGTTAGTGTGCTGGCATTCAGAATTTGGAAGAAACAAACTTGTTGCGATTTTTTTATTTTTTATGGTTTTTTCCAGCAAGAAAAAATCACAATTTTCAATTGTAATTCGAAAAAAATCAATTCAATTTCGAATAAGATCTATTGAAATACGAATATTCCATTTGAAGTTCGAAAAAAGTTCAATGGTAATTAGAAGGTATTCGAATAACATCAATTGAAATTCGAAACTCATCATTTGAAATTCGAAACACAACATTAGAAATTCGGAAAACATTAATTGAAATTCGTAATACATCAATTAAAATTAGAATTTTTCCATTTGATATTCGTAATCCCCCAATTGAAATTCGAAAAATATCAATTGAAATTCGAATTTTTCCATTTGAAATTCGTAAGACACCAATTGAAATTCAAAAATGTTAACAAATCTGTACACTGGATTGGGTAGCACTTATTTAAATATTTTTTGCTGACTGCATCTTACCATATAATGTGACGAAATGAAAACCTAGAGATAAACTTATCTTTTATGATTATTTATTAAAAGGCACTTCTATAAAACAAAATACAGGGTGGCTGATATGTATTGCAACCAAACTTCAGCTTGCTATCATTTCTAAACCGCTAGTCTTATAGCTGACAGATTTATTTCAGTGACAGTTCATTTTATTGTTTACAAGCTTACAAAAGCATTTTGTAAGCTTGCATTCAGAAAAAAGTTATTCGTGATGGAATTCAAGCGTGATAGTGTGATTGCTGGAAAAACATAAGTGGCTATCGTTAGAGCCCTCCAGCATTTGAATGTGAATAAATCTTTTGTTTCTCGTACCATTGCTCGTTACCGTGATACTGGCAGTGTTGTATCGCGTCCAAAAGGTGGACGAAAAAAAACGGTAACAACACCAGAAATGATCCGAAAAGTGAAGGCCAGATTTGATCAAAATCCACGCCGCAGTGGTAGAAAAATTGCTCGTGAGCTGAACATATCGCGAGAACAGATATAACACATATTAAAAAATGAGCTTGGACTAAAGCCATTGAAGTTCCAAGAAGTGCAAGAGCTCACCGATGCACAAAAAAAAGTTGTGCAAGAGCTCACCGATGCACAAAAAAAAGTTAGACTGGAAAGAGCCAAGGAGTTGCTTCGCTTGCACGAAAGTGGCCAGTTACCGAATTTGGTTTTCTCCGATGAGAAGCCATTCCAAATTGAGCAGTTTGTGAACAAACAAAATGATCGGGTTTACTTGCCAAAGAGGTCAGCTGAAAATTTACACCTTCGATTGGCCACCAGAACTCAAGCGCCGCCGATGGTAATGGTGTGGGCCGCCGTAACGGCCGATGGTCGCTCCCCGCTCGTATTCATCGACCATGGGGTCAAAATAAATGCCGAATATTATCGGGAAAATGTCCTAAAGACAGTATTGAAGCCCTGGGCAGACAAACATTTCGGCCGCAGACCATGGACATTCCAACAGGACTCAGCACCATCGCACTCAGCACGCGTCAACCAAGAATGGCTTAAAAAGGAGGTTCCTCGATTCATTTCATTTCATTTGATGATATTCGAATTTCAAATGGAATCTTTGAATTTCAAATAGAAACTATGAATTTCATTTGATCATATTCGAATTTCAAATAAAGTCTTCGAATATCAATTGATTTCTTTCGAATTACAATTGAAAATGGTTTAGCTACTAAATTTCTGTTTCTACGTGAAAATGATATTTTCAACATTTGAAGTGCTCAAAAATTCCTTCAATGTAAAGGATATTCCGGCATTATTGCCGGACTATACCTTTTACTTAAAACAAAAAATATAGTCCAAATACTAAAGACACCTGTCAAGAAAATCGGAATCTTAATGTCAATTGATGTTATTTGAATTTCAAATGGAATCATCGAATTTCAATTGATCATATTCGGAATTTAAATGGAATCTTCGCATTTGAGTTGATTTTTTTCGAATTACAATTGAAAATGGTTTAGTTACTAATCTTCTGTTTCTACGTGAAAGTGATATTCTCAACATTTGAAGTCCTCATAAATTCCTTTAATGTAAAGGGTATTCCGGCATTATTTAGCTTTTACTTAAAACAAAAAATATATTCCAATTTGTTTTATTTTTATGACATGTTTATATTTGATTGACAAATTACAAACTTATGGCGAATTCGATTCTGAAAAAAATGTTGCCCCGTCGACGCGAAATACTGAAAAATATTTGCCCTTTTTATGTTGAGCTGATGTAATCCCTTGTTTTTTTATAAATTTTTATTTTATAAAAGTCCAGTTTTTGGCAAAAGGGCAACGAAAATGTTGCACTTTTTGCAGAAAAGAAATCGCCATTAGTCTATTTACAAAGTTTCTCCATTCATCTCTATTGTTTGCTAAATACCTTAGTTCATCAAACGATAATTTTGATTCGGATCTGATGGTATTTCTCCAAGTAGTTTTTGGTCTGCCTCTGGATCGGCGACCTTGGGGATTCCATTGAAGAGCAGAGTGGGCGATTTCGGTGTCTTCTTTTCTCCGAACTCCTTGCTGGTGTGTAGTGGATATTTCAATATGCTTCGGAGACATCTATTTATAAACGTCTTCAGCTTGTTGATTATGATACTCGTGAGTAGCCATGTTTCGGACGCATATAGTAGAATCGACTTTACACATGCATTGAATACCCTTATTTTTGTGTTTAGGGCTATTGATTCTGATGACCATATGCTTCTGAGGGAAGAGAATGCTCCTTGAGCTTTTCTTATTCTGTTTTCTACATCTTCGGTTGTTCCACCTGAGGTTGTTAGGATACTGCCTAGATATTTGAATCGATCCATATTGCTTGCCGTATACTTCAAAACTCATTTGATTACACCCCGGGGGGGGGGCACCCCCCCCCCCCCCCCCTCAAATGTTTTAAACATAGGCATAAACTGTTTACAGTTTTCAAAATCACTCAAAAAAACACGAAAAATATTTGGAAGGCCGTTTAAAAAAACAATATAAAAGCGTAAAAAATGGTAACAGTAAAAGTAATAACAACTAAAAATAAGAAAAGTGCATGGTTTCCTCGCTAAAACTTTTTAAATTATGCTTTTTATTCTTCAGAATGGTCTCAATTTATTCATAACCTTTCAGAGTTTACGATAAAATCACAAAAATATGACAATTATGCGTCTATATACGTTTTTATGAGGCTTTTATTTAAAAATTATTAAAATTTTCTCAAAAAATATGATTCTATGCAATACTTTTAAGATATCGTCGAAACCGCTGAACGGATGGAAAATTGTATTGTGCGAAGTTGAAGGCTACTTAATTCTGAAGTTTGTAAAGCTGACCTGAACCAATTCGGATGAATGGTTCTCTAGTTATGCCATAATATGTGGTTCAACCTCTCTTTTTTCTTAGTTCAACCTCTCTTTTTTCATAGTATTACAAAATATTGCAAAAAATGTGATTTTTTGATAAAATTTTAATATTTTTAAAATAAAACTCCCATAAAACAATCTAAAAATAACAAAACAAAAATGAATTAAACGAGCCCATTCCGAAGAAAATCGATGCATAATTTAAAAAGTTATAGCTAATTTAGTAAGGTTTTAACTTTAAAACTTTCTTTAAAAGCTAATATTAGAGATTTTGACGTTTTTTGACGTCTAGAATCAGAATCTATGTATTAAAACAGAAACCCAAGAAAAAATGTTGTTTTTGTCGACCGGTGTAATTATTGGTTGGCTTTAAATTTATGATAACCAGATATGGCGGAAATTAAGTTAAAATTACATTTATGATTTCTTATTTATCTACCTTTTTAACATGTAGGTTGCAGTGATGGAATGAGTTTGCACAACCGTGTATGTAAATTTGACTTTATATTGGGTGTGGTAATAAGCAGTACGGTTTTGGCCATTACACAGAACTTATCACGGTATTTGCAAACGATTAACCTAGATATAATAAAGGCTTACGAAATCATAAAATTGGCAACGACTAAATTAAGTGACATGCGTAGAAATTCAGATGCGGAGTTTGATAAACTGTTTGAAGAATCTACACAACTTGCAAGACGTTTTGGAATATAAGCTGCACTACCTAGAAGAGTAGGCACTCAAAAGTATAGGGCTAATATTCCTGGATCAGATGCCAAGGCATATTTTAGGGCAACATTGTTCATACCATATCTGGACGAAGTAATATCACATTTAAATAATAGATTTTCCGAACATGAAGCTATAATTACAAGTCTGTTTAATATCGTTCCGATACGAGTTGTAAATCTAATAAAGGAAGATTTCGAAGAAGTCACTCTTCTTTACAAAAACGATTTAAAAAATTCAGCAAAATCAGTTTTAGCTGAAATAAGTATATGGATTGATTATTGGAAGCAGAAGAATGTTATATCTGAATGCTTTAAAGGTAGTTTACTTGAGTGTAGATTTTATTAATTAATCGAAATTTGTATAAAGTTAATATAAGATTATTGGCCATATTGGCTTGTTTATATTACTATTATAAATAAATGAAATGAAAATGAAATGAAAGCCATCAAATGCATTAGATGCTATTTCAGTTTGTGATGAGGACATGTTCCCAAGCGTTTTTACCCTTTTGCAGATACTGGCCACAATACCTGTGACAACGGCATCTGCTGAGCGAAGTTTCTCGACGTTAAGAAGAATAAAAACTTATCTCTGGCTTTGATGTCTATATACAAAGATGAAGTCAAAATCGATGAAATAATTGATATATTTCTTTCAAAAAATCGAAGATTACATTTTTAACTCTTACGTATTTTATTATAAAAAGTTTTACTGATCTCGTACTAAAGTACACATTTATATTTAGGAATAAAAAACTAAGGAACTTAACTTCCATTACCTGCACAATAAACGCAATTTTTTAATTGTTTATCTTTGTTATGGAAAAAAGGTTGGGCACCCCCAACCAAGTGAAAAAAGGCAAGAAAATCGGGATTTTACCCGTAAATCCGGATTTTGAGGGTGTCCGGCAAATTTCGTAGAACAGACGTTGTTCTACTCGCCAAGACCTACAAGAAAAATAGTATCGCGGTTTTTGGTTTTTGGCTAGGTCTCCAAGTTTAGTGAAGAGTTTCCAATTCAGGCCGGTTGGACATATATCGAGCTTTTCGAACACCAAGTCCAATACTGTGGTGAAAAGTATCGGTGACAGCGTGCAACCATGCCGTACCCCGCTGGAAGTAATAAATGCTTCGCTAACGTTGCCCTCATGCAGCACTCTACGAGTAGTTCCATCGTAACTACTCTTGATTAGAGATATTATTTTGGATGGTATACCTCTTGTTGAGAGTGCGCTCCAAATATATTTTCGGTCTATGGCGTCGAATGCTTTTTCGTAGTCTACGAAAGATAAAAATAGAGCTGCATTGTATTCTATTGATTGCTCTATTACAATTCTGGTGGTACAAATGTGGTCCGTACAAGAATTGTTTGCTCGAACTCCGGCGTGATTTTTACATGGCAGCTTGTCTAGTGGATTTCCTATTCGGTTGAGAATGATCTTGTTAAAAATGTGTAATATGGATGGTAGCAACGAGATTCCTCTTCAGTTATCGCACTTGGATCTTGTACCTTTTTTAGGCAGTTTTATTATGATGGATTCTTTCCAGTCTTGTATGTTTTCCTCTTTCCATATTTGTTGAAATAGTGGGTTCAGTATTTCGGACATAACTGATAAAAATGGAAGAATAACTATGATAAATTAGAATGGGTCACATATGGCTCTAGTGACCGCTACGCATCTAAAGTTTGGCATCATCTACTCCAAGCTAACATAACCTAAGCTTTTGAACAGCGTTCGTTCCAGAATAATATCAGGGGTTGACGATATTTGTCATTCTACGAACAGATTCATCAGACAAGTCTACCAACTGCCGTCCAATAAACTTATAGCTGGAATTCGTGGACGTTGTACTATTCATAAGGCTGGGTTATACAAACGTAACCGTAACGCGCCCGCAGCGTAACGAATCAGCTGATTCAATCTACATATATGGAGATATATATCTCCATTCTAAACTATGCTAAGTTCAATAAGGTAGTTTTTCAGGAGGCGATCAAAGTTGGATGATTTTTTTAAATTTGTGTGGAATTCCTTTGTAATGGAAATCAAATGACATGTACTGTTTTGTGAATAACTTTTGATTGGGTTGACGGATAAACACCAAATTTTGTCTGAATATAATTTGGAATATTCAGAAATTAAAAATGCAATCTCCCTAAAACTATGCTGAGTCAACTTAGCATGTTTTAGAATGGAAGTATCGATATGTAAGTCAGTGTTAACGATTAGCCAACGAAATCGAAACGTAAACGGACGGCTAAATCTGCTGAAATTTGATTTGGACGATAGGTTTACGTGCATTTCCAAACAAAATCAGCAAAAGAACGAAAAAAGAAGACATTTGTTCGAAACTTTGGAAATGGAATGATAAATAAATAATTAAATGTTAAAGTAAGAGCAACAAAAATATGAAATAAAAGAAAGATGTTAGACTTTTTGTTGTGTAATTGCTCCAACGGGCAAAGTCACGGCTGCGCTAAAGTTAATTTACGGTTTCCTTTGCCTAACCCAGCCTATAATTTTACCAACTTACACATACAAAATAGCAACTAGATGGCGCTACATGTTTATATTTATAGTTATCAATCTGGGGTATAATCACGGCATCCGTTAACGAAATCGTTTTCGTGTCGAAAAGGTTATCACAGTAACGACTTCTTTGGAACAAAGCAGAGAGATGCGAACATAAAGCCTAGCCTCTTCAAATGGCAACCTCACCCACTGTTCTTATTGAACTTGGTACTCCCTGTTTCGCTAACGAGGCTCTGTCGTCCGAATAAAGGCGGGATAACCTTAACAACGGCACAGTGGAAATACTGCTGCCACACGCCTGTCTGAAGGCCACAATCGGCACCCCCGGTACCAGACTCGGATGCGGCAGCCTAATCAGCCTCCCATCTTAAAAAAATAACGATTAACGAAACCACAAATAACATAAATTCGAAGAAAATGGATAAAGTGATGACGACAATTGGAATGAAGAAACGGATACGGATTGGATCATGGAATGTGCGGACGCTAACGGAACCATCACGAATCAACCAGGTCTGCAGAGAATTCAACAATTATAATATGGTTATACTAGGGATGTGTGGAACAAGATGGCCAGAATCGGGAGAATTCAGAACATCTGAAGGACTAACCTTCATATACTCCGGAAAAGAAGCAACAGAAGGGAGATCTATCGGTGTTGGTATGTTGTTATCGAAGGAAACGTACAATGCCCTTATTGAATGGAAGCATTATTCGGATAGAATAATCACGGCGAGATTTCGAACAAGAGCCCGGAAGTTAACATGTATTCAATGCTACGCACCCACCGAGATGGCCGAATACAGTGTTAAAGAACATTTTTACAGCCTGTTAGATCGGACAATGTCAACAATTCAACGAGGTGACATAATAATTTTAATGGGGGATATCAATGCACAGGTAGGACCCTCAAATACCAACCTAGAGAATGTGATGGGTAAACATGGTATCGGCAGGATTTTGTGCTAAATACAATTTGGTGATTGGTGGCACACTGTTCCCCACAAGCGCAAGCACAATATTACCTGGGTATCACCATATCAAATTACCGAAAACCAAATTGATCACTTCGCAATAAGTAGAACGTGGAAAGGATCGCTACTAGATGTGCGCAACAAAAGGGGGGGCGGATATCAGTAGCGACCATCATTTATTAATTGGCACACTACACATAAAATTAGCTGTTATTAAGTCAAGCGCACAAACTCCCTGCCGAATATATTATGTTGCTAAACTTAGAAATCCCACAATCTCCAACATGTATGTTGAGGCACTATAGTCAGCGATTTCAACACGCGGAATCGAAAACGCCACCGACTGGGAATACATACGTTCCACTTTTACCGATGCAGCTGCCAACCACCTAGGGCAACGTCGACACAAGCGCGCGATATGGATGTCAGATATTACCTGGAGCCTGATTGCCGAACGAAAAACAGCAAAAAGTTTATTAAACGCAGCAAAGACGCGTGGCCAAAAATTAGATCTTGCGAGTAAACACAACAACCTGGACAGAGCAGTTAAGCGCAGTGCTCGCAAGGATAAGAGAACGTACGCAGATGGGCTGGCAAAAGAAGCACAAGCTGCGGCAAAAACTCACCGTTTTAGAGACCTACACTGCATAACCAAGAAGCTAGTCAACAAAACTAACATCTCCTCGCGGCCATTAAAGAACGGCGCAGTGTGGAGCGAACATTATTTACAAATGCTCTCAAAAACCACTAACGCCGCTGGCGACATCTGCAACTGCCAAGAGCACATTGTAAGAACCGACATGCCCATTGACAGTCCATCATTTGCTGAAGTAGTTGCAGCAATAAAAACGCTGAAGAACAATAAAGCCCCAGGCTCCGACAACATCTTAGCAGAAATGTTAACGGCTGATCCCAAACAAGTGTCCGAATACTTCTGCCTCTTGTGCAGAACTTCTGGGAAACGGAGAGCCTACCCCAAGAACTGAAAGAAGGCATCATCGTAAAAATTCCCAAAAAGGGCAATCTCTCGGAGTGCGGAAACTGGAGAGGAATCACTCTCTTAAACATGGCGAACAAAGTTATAGTGCACGTAATAACAAATCGCCTTGCAAGCGCCTTGGAACCGGACCTTAGGCCACAACAGGCAGATTTCCGTCCTCATAAATCGTGCGTTGATCACGTCAATAGCCTCATAGTCATAGTGGAGCAGTCTATTGAATGGAGGTCCCCCCTATACCTGATATTCATAGCCTTCGAAAAAGCTTTCGATACCCTCGACCACAAATCGATCTGGAACGCTCCGTCATGCAAAGGCACACCACCAAAAATCATCGGCCTCATACAAGGATTATACAGAGGAGCCACATGTAAAGTCTCGCATGATAATCAATTAAGCGACCACATAAACGTAGTCGTCGGTGTTCGACAAGGATGTGTAATGTCACCACTATTGTTCAACATAGTACTCGATTTTGTGATGAAAACTGCAATAAACTCCACCAATGGGATTACGTGGGGACTGCTGGGGCAACTTGGGGATCTAGAGTATGCATCCTAAGCCACAAATACACCGACATGTCCACCAAAATAAAACGGTCAGAAGCAACGGCATTGAAAGCAGGATTGAAAATTAATATCGGATAAACGAAATCGATGCGGTTAAATGCAAATTACCTCCACCAATTCCAAATAAACGGTTCCCCTACAGAAGACGTCAGTACCTTCTGATGCCTAGGAAGTATTATCGATAGCAAAGTGGGATCTAGCGCTAGGCGCTCGTACGGAATACTGAGCCCTGTATGGAACTCTGCACACATCTCGAGGCAGACGAAAATTTCAATCTTTAACTCCAACGTAAAATCATCTTTACTGTATGGATGCGAAACATGGAACGCATGTCCCCGCGATGTAAACGCGAATCAAGTCTTCACCAACAGATGTTTAAGAAGAATACTTAAGGTTTTCTGGCCAGCAAGAATCTCAAACACAGACTTATGGTCTACAACAAAACAATCGCCCATCGCAACAGAAATCCTTAAACGCAAATGGAACTGGCTTGGACACACGTTACGAAAACAACAAGATGACCTTACACGTGTCGCACTTGATTGGAACCCGCAAGGTAACCGAAGACCAGCACACACCTGGAGAAGACAACTCGATGCCGAAATCATGAGAATGACGATGACCTGGAGTGAAATAAAAGTGTTAGCTTTAAACAGACATGAATGGAATTTATTTGTTATGGCCCTATGCTCCACAATGGAACGACGGGAATAAATATATTGTCTATTCGAATAGAAATAAGGGACAAAAGTAATCGTCATTGTCTGGAATCGTAAATTATTCCAAAAAATATAAATTACAATTGAAAAATAAGTTTTGCAGATTAAATAGGCGATTAAACTTTCAAGAGATGCATTTAACTATGTTTTATCTGAAATTAATTTCCCCGGCCAATCGTCAACGTCCGTTCTACCATTATTAAAACTAGACGCCACACAAAATCTTCTGGCCGGTGGTGGTTACGATGTTAGAAATGATTATCATGCTTAAAATAAAACAGGGATTACTCATGTCATTGCAGGGAGGAATAAGGAGGCCAATGCTCGGTCCTAAAATCAGCTACCATTAGTGTTTATTTCCCATTAATTCTGCCAACATTAGTTAATAAAACATTATATTTTATACTAAAATGGCATAGAAAACTTACAATTTGCATTTTTCAAAAATTGGCAATTGGCATTTTACAAATTCCGCTTAAAAGCAAAACAAAATAGTTTTCGATGACAATTTTGTTGACAATTTCTCACAAATTTTTTTCTCGATAACGGTTGCGGTGATCCAAAACTTGAAGATTGCGATCGAAAATTGTCAATAACGGATGCCGTGATTCGGCCCCTGTTGTATTTTAGCTTCCCTCTTGCCAGGGGCAATCGCATTTATATTTTCGTAGAAGAGCATCCGGAAGGATTATTTTTAGATCCTGAAACTCGGTTATAATGTTTAGTAACTATTTGACGTTTTTGGAAACCAAATAATCACCTCTAGTTTCTTATATAAAGACACTAACCACAGCGCTACGAAAGTTTTATGTATTGATGAGAATAGTGACGGACTTCTTGATCTTCCCTCGTACACAAAAAAACAATTTTCACGAACATTTCCATCATGCATTGTTCTGACACACTTCCCTTCCCTCACATGTTTCCTTTTGCTTTGTGTCTGGCAAACACGAAGTTCGAGACGTAAATCTGACTGATGGATGTGAGTGAGGTACAGGATGAAGATGAGGATGGTATGGGAGAGGAAAAGGAAGAGTAGGTGGATTCAGGCTGCTGTTAAACAATAATTTCTATTCATTTTAACTAGTTAGTGAGCATTTTCCACACGAAATTGTTCTTATCTTATCCTCACATCCAACAACACACAAAAAAACGGGAATTTTATTTACCACTACCACTACTCAACTAAACTCGTACTTGCAACTGTTTTATTACTTTTCCTAGAATAAAAATAAAATAAAAAGCTAAAAAAAGAACTATAAAACTGTTACCCCAAAAATGAGGAAAAGTTTTTAGTCATTAAAGTTTTTCAAATGCAATTTTACAAAAAGCTTTTTAATTATGATTTAATGTATTCATACAACAAATTAATATTGCAACTAAAACTAACCAAAAAAAAATAAAAAAAAACTAAATTAATTAAATTTTCCTTTGTTCTAGCCTAAAAAAACTGCACGAGATTCAGTTGATTATTTCGCCTGCGAATGTCTTCTATCATAGCAATTTGGAGCGTAATCTTCGCGTAGATTCGGTGATTGGTACTCAATACTTTGGACCGAATCAATTCCATTTGAATTTCATATGGCAACAAATGGAAACGAATGCCTCGTCGCGGCAATCGTCTATCGACGAAGGCGATAGTAATGTGGATGATTCGACTGGCTCCTCTGCCCCCTCCTCACAAATGTCTGGCAAACATTTGAGTGGCATTGCGGCAAATACGGCTTATCGAAATTATCAATATTTCACCCGACAGTCTGGAGTGGATTATAAAAGTAGTTCTCAGCTAATTTTTGATGTTCTTATGCAAATGATTGAGGTAAGTTGACTGAAATGTTATTATAAGTATATCGCATATCACATTGTCCTATTGGTTGGGGATTATGATGTTGTGTATTTGATTGTAATTGGAATAAGGAAAAACGGTGTTAAATTCGGTCATGTCGAATCTTATGGCGATTTATTTTCTACAAAAAAGTGCAACATTTTCGTTGCCCTTTTCCCGAAAACTGGACTTTTATACCACATTTTGGAATTTTGAAATAGGAGCTAAGTTTAATTCGAGGGACTACATCAGTTTCACCATAAAAAAGCAAATATTTTTCAGAATTTCACGTGGACGGAACGGAATATACCCACCACCATCGATCGCCTTCCCCAGGATAATTAAGAAAATTGGGAATTATATAAAATAAATTATATTTCGGAGCTATATAAAAAAAAAACAAATAAATATTAAGTTAATTTTTTGTGTCGAGTGAGACCTTTGACGACCGTTGTTCGTTTGAATGGTTTCGGGTACAAATTTCAGGCCGATTCGTTTAAAATTTTACTTTTTATGACGATAAGAAATTAAGTCGGGAAGGACCTTTATAAGAGAGCTATATCAAAACGTGGACCTATGACGACCGTTGATTGTGTGAAGGGTTCTGGAAATAAATGGACACAAATTACCTATCTATAGCCTGGGAGGTTGACATTTTTGGTTTATGTAGATAAGAAGTCAAATCGGTCCCTACCGATTTATGGGAGCTATACCGATTTATGGGAGCTTGGTAATAGACCAAAATTACCAAAATTATCTTTAAAAATTATTGGTTTATATAGCGTTAAGAAGTAAAATCGGGAGGGCCTTTGTATGGGAGATATACCAAAACATGGACCTATTCCAACCCTTGTTCGTGTGAATGGTTTTGGGTACAAACAAACTCATATGACACCTGAAATTTAGACCATTTTGTTGATATTTGTGGTTTCTTTGCCGGTAGGAACTGAAATCGGGAAGGATCTTCATAAGAGGGCTATATATGGCTATATGGACCTATGACGACGTTGTTTGTGTGAAGGTTTCGGGGTTTAAAAAAGGAAGAATTCGTACGTAGACCTTTAGCTTTTTGTACAGATCGATTTAGAATCACTTCCGATACGTTTGGAAACACCTTAAAATCCAATTTGAAATTTCGAAACTCATACTATTTTGAGTAAAAATGGCCCAAATTGGTACTCCCATCGTTAGATTAACTTATAATGTATGTCGGGCATTTGTGGCAAACTTAGGCTACACTTTGGCCTTTTTACACATCAAATCACTTTCTTCTTTCGATTTCACTTTGTGTATTAAATTAAATTAGGCGGCCGATGCTCCAGATCTATGATGCCACCTTTCACGGGGAGATGTTCAAACAGGGGATTATCAGGAATCTCTAGGAATACATACATAGTTCTCAGAATATACATATACAAAAAAATGTCGTCTTAATATAGCTTTGAAATGTTTGAAAAACTTCTGGATTACCAAGTAGTAGTGATTCTTTTTCAGAATCCGTTTGAATCAGTTTATCATCAAAAGTTCAAATAAAAATAGATTGTGAAAATTCTCAATTTTAAATGGGAAATGTGGATGCCTCTTCTAGATTGAAAATATTAATGAATTTTTCAAGGATACCATTTGCGGTAAAATGGGAATAAAGTTGTACCACATGTTGAACTCGCTCCTAGATATGATATAATAATGAATTTTTCAAATGTCAAAACGATAATAAAAAGGCTGATTAACATTACAATCGTTCGCAGTATCCAGACAGACGGGCAGACCTTGTAACTGGATGATCCTCTGACCTCTTGACATATCGAGGTCTTTCAACTACAACATGAGATGAAAACTGTCTATATCAGTGCCACGCCACAAGGTTGGGAATTGAATTCTGTACAATCTGTGGTACAAATATTCACTATTGATATCCCAGCAAAAAATAAAAGAAGTACTTCCAAAAAAATAACATTATAAGTACTTCCAAATCATAATATGAACTTTTTTTTCGACATTTAGTGAAGTTCTTCTAAATAACTAACCAAAATGTAATTTCGGAATATAAATTATTAACCCTAGAATGCATAATTTCAAAACGATTGGATGTAAAATAAAGCTTCTGAAGAGATAAAAGTCCAGATCGGAAGGAACATATATATGAGGGCTATGAAATATATGTAAAATACTGCTTCTATAGTGCTAAAGGGAAGAAATATATATTGATATGGCGGCTATATCAGAATTAGTGAATGATTCTGGAAGCTAGTCGACTTCATCAACCAAATTTCGATTCAGTCGACTAGGTCGATTAATCGGACCTAAAATCGACTTTTTCATAGTCGATTAAAATAACATAAAGTCATTTCAAAGTACTGATTTTCTTCGAAATATGTTAAATTGTGGAATTGTAGTACATTGGATTGCGATAAAAACTGAATTTATTAATAACACTTTATACTTTCCAAAAATGTTGATATATCGTCATCAGAAATGCCCAAGAGCGTAACCCTCAAAAAAGGAAAATTAGAAAAAAAGCCGTAACATCAAGTGCTCGTTTTTGATAAAGCACAAAAGGCGTAACCCACATTGTATTAAACAAAACGTACTGTATTCATCTATTTAACCTTCGAAGTTGTTCTCTTGTTGCTGTTTTGATTTTTGTCAATCGTGTTTGACAGCTATTTTAGATGCAAAATTCTATTCTGTATTTAAATTTGGCCTTTATCTGAATGGTATCCACTTTTTTTTATTAAATTTCGCAGTGTGCATGATTCTATAAACTAATCCTTGCCAAATTTAATAATGATCTGAAGTAAAACATGAAAACACATTTTTCCAACCTTGCTAGTGGATTCTCGGATTAAAAAAATTCTTTGTGCAAACTATAGTACATTTGACTAAAATATGACTTATATTTAGCTTAGATGCCAAATCGGAAGGAACACACAGATATTAACTGTTAAAATAAGATACTCTTTACCAAATTTCGTGAATATCGAAAGGAAATTATATCTTCTATAGAGGGAATAAGCTAAATCGAAGGAACATTCATATATGTTATATGCATGAATATCGAAAGGAAATTATATCTTCTATAGAGGGAATAAGCTAAATCGAAGGAATATATTTTAAGATATCTGGTTCTAAACTGATATTCAAATAGTTGAGAGATTTTTGATTGTTCGCCGTAGACGAAAGAAAATAAGTTACAGAAGCAGGCCCTATATCTAAATACGGATTGTCTTTCAATTTTTATACGAATTGTCTTGTCTCAAAATAAAGATATGTGCAAAATTTCTTTGAGATCCGCTATATTTGTGACCAGCACATTGATTAAAAGAATGCATGCCCAGACTGACATCGCTAAATCGGTTCAGAAAGTGATTCTAAGTCGATCGGTATAATAAACGATGGTTCTATATATCTCTTCTCATTTTGGGTGTTAGAAACAAATGCATAAAATTATAATAAATTGTACCACAGTGTGATGTAGGTTATAATTAAATAATTTTAAAAGAAATTATGGTAATTAAATATACCCTACCATGCTTTCTGTACCACACTGTGGTACTTTACTACTCTCTGAACTGGGGCTACGGAAAATACATAACGCCGCACCAATGTGCTATGTATTACAGTGTAAAATAAAAATACTTTTTTATTGGTGAGAATGTTGATCATTTGCGAAAATGTTACTAGAAGTTACACTATGGGGTCACTCGGTCACACTTTTCAAGAGCCAGCTACATCATACAGATTACAAACATCTTCAAATGTCCTAAACTTACTTACATATATATTTTCGTTTATCTCTTTAGCCAATAGTATATTATTTATACGTTCCCTTCCCTATGTCAACATTTGTATTCCTTTTAAATTATGAGATCTCTGGACCCAAAGATGTTAATAAGAACGACATACATTCATCAAATAAATACAACATAAAAAAAGCAAATCTTACAGTGCTTTAAAAGGAGTTACGCAAAAGTGGTGACAAAGAAGTACTTCCCCGGCGCGACAACCCCTTGTTAAATTCATTGGTGAAAATCCAAATTAGAACAACTTCCGGATCATAAGTTGGGGATTTTTATTGCTTCTTTGGATGCTCTTTTTTTGCTGGGTAACTTTGTTTATCAAACAGGTTGGTTCTGAACAAAAGACACAGTGCTATGTCCAGGAGAAAGAAAGAAATACTGAGAAGGCATATACTTGTATCAGGCAGGTCTGACTGAATTATATGCAACGAAGTCACAGCAGCAGTTAATAACTACCGGTTGATTATGTTCTCGGAAACCATCCTTCACATGCACCATCAGAAAAATATGAACTGCCTCCACTGCTATATGATGTAGTCGCTTCAATTCATTCTGGCTTGAATTGACGTCCTTATGATGAGCTGCATCTGTTCCGTTGCCCTGACAATCTCAATCAGCCTTTTTACCCCCGCCCTATAGTTCAGGGTATTATGAGTTTGTATATATCGTTTATAATAGATTGGAATCACTGTCTGAGTTGTTTTACCCATGTCCATCTGTAGATGTACGAGTATCGTTGTAATCAAAGTGCAGGTCGTATTGCGATGAAATTTAGAACAGATCTCGTTTTGGGCATAAGGACGATCCCTATTAAAATTGGCGAAAATCGGTTCAGGTTTAGATATATATTAGCATCTCTAAGAACAGAATATCATTTATATGTGTACTCGTATGTATATTGTTGAATATTAGCTATGTATATTTTCAAATTTCTAAGCTGTTCGCGATGCAATTATGCGTAAAAGTAGCTGTCAGGGGATTTTGAGAGATTCAAGAAGTCGACCTTTAGACTTTTTAGTATTAAAAAGTCGATTAAAGTCGACTTTTCGCCTTTTTTAATGCAAATGCGAACATTTCTAGTTTTCTTCATAATTTGTTGTAAAATACAGGAAAATATAAAAAAACAAGTAATAAAGTTCAGTCGGGTAAACCGACTAATGAATCCCCTCACCTTAAGTCTCAAAAAAATATTAGTGAATTTATTTATTTTATTTTATTTAAATTAATATCAATTTAAATTGCATTTAATAACTTTAAAGTATGTAATGGTATTAAAGTTAAAAGCTGTTTACTTCTGGTACATTTGTGTGAGAGGTATCAAAAGGGGCGTCCCAATAACGGTCGCTTTTCTCTGGACTCTAGGTACTATTTATTATTTCATATATTTCAAGTATTTATATGCAATGGTAATAAAGTTATAAGCTAATGTTCCGTGAATACTAATACTAAATGCAATTGGACTTGACAAAACATTTTTTTATTATTTTGGTATTATCAGTTTAAGATTTGTTGGATGACTTCTGCGAATTTCCGATCACTAAATCATTACCATTATCCCCTCACCTTAGAGAGGAGGGTATATATCATTTGCTACGAGCCAAAAGTGTAACACATCGACGGAGTGACCTAAGACCCTATGTATGTTTGGCGGAAATCCGTTTTGGGTCATTTTAAGTCATTTGAGCAATGTCCGTCCGTCTGTCTGTGTGTCTGCTGGCTGGTGCGCGCGATAACTCTCGAAATGAGTAACCGATTTACTTCTAATTTGGTATGCCCTAATATTTTTCTCTATCTCCGGCTAAGTTCAACGATGGGCCATTGGGTTAACTTTTAGCGAAATATTGATTCTTTAGTACTAGGGATGTAACGAAAGTGACTTTAGCGAAAGCGAATATTGAAATATATTTCTTGCGAATGCGAGAAAGCGAATGCAAATGCCCCTTAGTACCAACAAATTTAAGGATCTGAATTGATACTTTTCCAGGATATTTAAGTATTACGAATGTTTTCCATATTTTTACCTCCTGTTACCACAAGGACAAACATATTTTTTCAACTGTTTTGAAGAGAAGTGACAAGGGTTTTCATTGGTATTAATATCTTCAAATTGTGTGAAGGGAATAAGGTGTTTTAACACTTTTAACAGATGGAAGCAAATACTGAAATATATTTTTGCGAAAGCGAATCCAAAGATGGTTTTTGCGAATGCGAATACGAAAGCCAATGTTAAAATGATGCGAATAATTCGCGTTCGCATATGCGAATGCGAATATTCGTTACATCCCTGTTTAATACCTTCTATACTACTTACTCGAATCTTCTATAAATACGAGGGTTGCTATTTATATTTCGGTTCCTGGCAATACTAGAATTCATCATCGTCTCTCTTATAGTTTCTCCTTATTTCTTCGAACACTGTTGGCAAACAGATAGTTGTGTACCACTCATAATTGACCGCCCTACGTTCCACTAAAGGCACTGTGGCCACATGACCAGTTTTGCCGAAGAAACAGGAGACCATTTGCTTCGAAGTGCTTCTTCCACGAACAACTTTCGTTGGATTTGGCTCGTCTTCGAAGACCCACACGGTCAATTGCTGTTTTATTTCGGGCGCATACGCATAGATCCAAGATTCGTCACCTGTGACGATCTTATAAACGACTTTTGAAGCACCGCGATCGTATTTTTTTTTTTCAAAATTTCTTTGCAATTTTTGAGCGTCAAATTGTGCATGATCCAACGAGAACAAACCTTTTGTTACGGCCAGGTGTTCATGCAATATCGAATGTATGCTGGTGGAAGAAATGTCTAAGGATGCCTCTATCGCACGGTATGTCACATGACGATCTTGCATCATCAGTTCACGCACGGCATCAATGTTCTCTGGCACAACGGCCGTTTTTGGACGACCTTCGTCTTTGAGCGAGCGTCGGCCACGATTGAATTCATTAAATCAGTTTTTCACAGTGCTATAGGATGGTGCTCCATCGCCATACAAAGATTAAAGTTCAACGATGCGCTCTTGTCGTGATAATCCACGTCGAAAGTTGTGAAAAATGATTGCACGAAAATGTTCACGAGTTAATTCCATTTTTTTTTGCCAAATTCATTTTTCAAGTCACTGTAAACAACACAAATGATGGTCGTATATATAGCAATCCAATATATATAGCAATCCTCGTACTACGTATTTTTCAATATTTTACTGACAGGCACTTTTTCAAAACTTTCCAACAAATTAAGACTCATAAATTTTGGTGACATTTGGAAAGACACATCAATTTAAAAGTTAACTTCCCTTTTTCTCCCTTAAATTGACTGTGAACGGAGTTCCTATTTTTGGGACTACTTTGACGCCCAATTCTCAGAATTGAGTCCCAAATCAATGAGCTGAAAAATGCTGTACTGTGATATATGTATACCGATATTGCATCTAACCTCCATATCCGCATTTCTCAACACATTTTTATACATATTAGCAGATAAAAGTTTCATGTGGCAAGAACATTTCTCAACAAATCGGTTGAAAATTTAGCAGATAACATTTCTTGAACCAAGAACAAGCCTTTCCAAATTTAAAAAATATTGGTTCAGATTTAGATATTCCTATCGATTTTGACCTCACTTTAAAATATAATTGTTTGATCAGATCATTATACAAACAATATTAATAATACTTGCAAATATTTCTTCCTATTCTGCTCAGGAGGGTGGTGTAGGGTATCATATAGACTTTGCGATCGCACCATATTGGTATTTTTAACTTTCGAACCTGGAAACTAATAAAGCAGATCTGCAAGCCGATGACTGGTCAACCCTATATGAATGAATATGAAATATGTATTGTATATAATACATGTAGCTATAGCTACAACTTCAGACAGATTGACAGATATAGCTCAAATGGCATTAAATGTCTTAAGTCGCATTTCCCCCAAACATATGTACGAGTTTATAGTACCTTAGGTCGCTCCTTCTGCGTATGACGCTTTTCTAAAGTGAGAATATAATAAAGTAATCTGTCCGATTTTAAATCTATTATTTCATACTCGTAGTTAATTTTATTGAGGTGTTGGAAATGCGATATTCTTCCGTCTGCGGTTAGCATTTCCTTTAAAACCGTTTTATGGTACAATTTAAAATAGATTTCTTTCTCAAGGGGGTGTTGTTATCCTTAAACCTTAAACAACAGATGTTCGAGTCCGTAAGATTCAAGGAGACTGTTGACTACTGACATGCTACATCAACTTGTACCCCTCACAGTCAAAGCTAAAAATAACTACGGGAGAGGAATTATAGCAATATTAGAAAAAAAAAGAAGGAGGAGGAAAAAAGTGAATTCCGTTTCTTTGTACGTGATGCGTACCTAAAGAGTTAAATGCTAGGATGTGTAGAACTCGTTTATACATGGCGGGACGGGAGACGGTGAAACGGTACGGGGGTTTGCATAAATGCTTTTGAACGGATGCACATTTCGCACATGAATGTGGAACTCACTCAGTCGTATGTAAATTTACCGCACACACACATACACCTTTGAACATAGGTATGGTTGTATATTTGCCCCAGTAGCGAATGGCATAAAAGACTTATAAAAGAATAATATTTTTCTCGTTTTTGTTCTTCTTTGAATCATATGCTTCGTTTTTTATATGACCAAATTTTTTACATTTGAATGTTCTTTTCTCGTTTTTTTCAGCAAAACCACATTTTAATTTTACCAAATTTAGTGAAATTTACCGAAATCTGTGAGAATCGTGAACAAATCAAACAGATTTGGGAGAAGGCCGACTATTTGAAGTCACACATTCCCATGGACGACACCATCTCCCATCAGTACTTGATATATTTGCTATGCAAGACCAAAGGCATGTTGATACCCACACACTTGGAGATGTTAAGTCTGGAGGCCCTTATCAAGAATTACTTAAAGTCATCGCATTTGTTTGTACGTTGTGCCGCCTTGAATGGTTTGCTGAGTCTACTGGAGAGTTATGCCAAGACGAATACCACCATTGGAAAACTGAGCGATGAATTGGTGCGTCTAAAGGAGATTATTTTGTCGTATATCGATAAACATGGGCTGATTGAAGATAGGTATGTACGATGAAACAAAGAAGCATTTTTACATTGTCTTAAATTTTTTTTTTGGCTATTTTTAGTGCTTTGCAGTGTAGCGATCTGCATACGAAATTAATATGGACTCTAAATTACTCTCTCATGGAATGGACTTCAAAATTGGATCCTCAGTGCAATGTCGCCTACCACACCAAAATGACCGTAAATAAGTTATTGAAGAAGTCGACTAATGAGCAGATCTATTTGTGTATTTTGCATGTAAGTTCCTATAGATTTTTAAAAATAAGTAGTATAATATGTCTGAAGCACAATAAGTAAAAACAGACAAAATAAGAGCATTGAATTAACCGACTGAAATACGAATACACCCTCACCTTTAGGGAAATCGTATATCGTCGCCGATATCATTAATCATAAAATTAGCTATGTGTTTGTTTCTAGTTTTTCAGGAGAGAAAATAAACTGCTAATTTTATAATATCGCGAAAATTTTAATATATATGAATTATGAATTCGAACAAGTACAATTTATACCCTCGAATTCCTAATTCAAATCATATTAAAATTATCGCGAAATAATAAAATTAAACGGTTTATTACCTCTCCTGAAAAATTGGGAACAAACACCTAGCTAATTTTGCCACGATGGCGACGATATGTCATATGGTAAGATGAGAGTTGAGAGACTTCGGAGCCGATAGGATACTCTAGTCCCTTCTTTGCTCGACTACAGTTATTGCAAATGTATTCCAAAATACCAAATTTGGAGACTTCAGGTTAAGTGGTACAGAAGAAAGATTACTGAGTTATCGTATGATTTTGTCTATTTTTGTGAGAGATTCTAAAATTGCTCCCAATTTTGCGCCGAACCATGCACGTTGAAAAATCATTTAATTTAAATTTCCCATTCATTCCCAAACCGTACCCCTAATAAAAATGATACATTCGAGCAATTATCTGCACATCCATTACCCAGCCAAGCCGGACCCTCCCATTCAATTATTTTCAAAATTGCACTCACACCAAACAAAATCACAATCCTTTTCATTATTACACATTGATTTCGTTTCGAAACAAATTTCAATGAGCTGTTATTAAAGGGGTGCAAGCGGGGAATCGGGAAGGCGGCAATGCGGGGAATAAGCAAACGTAGTACTGTAGTTGTAAAATAAACTAACACCAACAAAGTCCGACTGGCGTTACGAGAACAACAACTAAATGTTGCTTTGAAATCGGTAACTGTTGTTGTTCTTTTTACAACATTCAATTGCAATTGTTATTTTTATTGTTATTATCTTAATTTGTTTTATTTTTATTTCATTTGTTTGGTTGGATGCTTCTGATGCCTCGAATACATTGGAATACCTAACTCGAAATACTTCAGATGCTTTTCTTCCTATTGTTGTGGTTCTTGCAGTTGGTTATGTGTTTTTTTTGGATTATTGTTGTTGCTGTTTACATGTGGCTTTGGGAAAACCCCAGCGAGAAAATAATATAAAAAAAACACAGCGAACATCCAAAATCCATCGATTCATTCATTTGCCATATCCAATGACAAAACAACGACAAGGACAACAACAAATTCGCAGAGGAAACAACAGCCAAAAATCGTTTACATAGAAAATTCTCTTATATATACATACATATGTATGTAATATTTTTATACCCTCACTTTAGTGTGACGAGGGTATATATCATTTGCTACGGAAAAAAGTGTAACACATCGAAGGAGTGATCTAAGACCCTAAGTATGTTCAGAGGAAATCCGTTTTGGGTCATTTTAAGTCGAATGAGCAATGTCCGTCCGTCTGTCTGTCTGTCTGTCTGTCTGTCTGTCTGTCTGTCTGTGTGTCTGCTGGCTGGTGCGCACGATAACTCTCGAAAGGAGTAACCGATTAACTTCAAATTTGGTATGTGGTAATATTTTGATCTATCTCCGGATGAGTTCGAAGATGGGTCATATTGGTCTACTCCTTCTGGTACCTCCCACACAAAGGGTTAAAATTCAGTGAAATATTGATTCTTTAATAACTTCTATACTACTTATTCGAATCTTTTGAAATTCTGCACATAATATTAGTATATTAGTCGCTATTAACTCGAGAAAAATGGGTGAAGTTGACATGCCCCTTTTGGTACCTCCCACACAAATGGACCATTTTGCATCAAAATTTAACTGCTTATAACTTTAATACAAGTGCATAAAAATGCTTGAAATTTTCTACAGTATAATGTTTTTGTAGCGCCTATAGTCCGGTAAAAAATGGGCATTATTGTACAGCCCCTTTTGGTACCTCCCACACAAATGGACCGTTTCGTACCAAAAGTAAACGGCTTGTAACTTTAATACCAGTGCATCAAATACTTGAAATTTTGTACAGTGTAATACTGTTATAGTGCCTATAGTCCTGTAAAAAGTGGGCGTTATCACACCGCCCCTTTTTGTACCTCCCACACAAAATGACCAAATCATACCAAAATTACATAGCTCGTAACTTTAATATACCAGTGCACATAAACGCTTATAGTTCAGCACAATGCAATGTATTTAAGAATGTACTGTTTACCGAAAAATATGTGTATTTGGAAAACCCCTTCTGGTACCTCCCACACAAATTGACAGATTTATTGGTGTAATGTTATATATTACATTACTCACAAAGTGAGGGTATACCTTAGTCGGTTCACCCGACTGAAACTTTCTTACTTGTTTATATTTCGTTCTAACCAATTTCGATAGTTAAACATGTTAATATAAACGGTGGTGTATTAATTAGGGACAAACGTTGTCGGCAAGAAATTAAAATTCTGTGGTTTCACAAAATTTTCGTTTTTTGGATTTTACCACAAATGGATTTAGCTAATTGTTATCTCTCTCCGACAAACATATACATATAGAATCATAGCATATATCGATCATTCCATGTCAAACCGAACACCTTTTTTACATCACCATCTCCAATTTCGTTGAAACTTTGTAGGACAACCAAACACTATAAAATATTTGATTTGTAGAAGACGAAAAAACCGATTTTTTTTTTCAAAAGTTATGACCGAGTGAAAATTTGCGAAAATCAAGAAAAAAAGTGCCGAGATAGGAACATTGAAAATGTTGTAGTTAGAATGAAGGCTTATTTGAAAGGTACATCAAAGTGCTTTTCGCCGACGGTCTCAGCTACTGACCAAATTTTAATTTAAGCATTTTTCCTGCTAATACACAAATTTTCTGCTGTAACAGCAAAAAGTTTGTAGATTGCTAAAAATGTTTGCTGTTAAAAAAGAAAAGAAAATAAGTCAAATGTTGCAATAATTTACATGATAAAGTTTAACTACCTTTGAAATAAACAATTCTAAATCTATTAACTCCATAAAAAATGAGAAAACATTTTTATGAATAGTAAAAAAAAAATGACATGCGGGGTATGTTCAATAGAAAAGGTGAATTTTGAAATTTTCCGGACTACGTGCATTCGATTAGCGTACTTTTTGTTTTTTTTTTTATGTTGGCACACTTGTCTAGAACATATGTTCTTAGTTGAGTTTGTCTGTGTTTCGTTTGTTTGTGAGACACAACTGTTTGCAGTGTTTTGCTTGTTTGGCGATTTCTGCTGTGAAAAAGAATGTATCAAAGAATTTGCATAAAATTTTGTGTAAAAAATGGAATTAAGTGCTGAAAAGGACTTGAAATGTGGAGAGTGGCATATGGTGCTTGCACTCTGAGTCAGAAAAATGTTTAGAAGTGGTACAACCTTTTAAAAGAAGGTCGAGAATCCGTCCTGAAAGATCAATCACATAAAAAACCGATGAAAATGTTGACAAAGTGAAGAAAGTTATTATGGAGAATCGTCGAATTAATATTAGAGAAGTGGCAGAGGATGTCGGCATATCGGCAGGCTTATGCCATACAAATTGTTCGTAAATTTTGGAAATTCAGCGCGTGGCAGCGAAGTTCGTTCCAAAATTGCTGAATTTTGAACAAAAACCCGTCGCATGTTCGTAATTTTTTGGTCGAAAAGAATACCGTAATCTTGCCTCAACCAACGTATTCGCCAGGCTTGGCCCACTGCGACTTTTTCTTGCTCCCCAAATTGAAGAAACCCATGAAAGGAAGCCGTTTTGCGACGATTGAGGTGATAAAACCCGAATCGCCGAATAAGCAAAACACGTCTAACTTTTATGTCTCTCACAAATAAACTAAACACAAACAAATGACCTTCGGTACACTTGGATCCCGAAGGTGCTGGGTTCAATTCCCAGACAGGACACTGGAAAAATTTAACATCAACATTTCATGTTTTCATCATAATTCGAGTTTCTGCAGCTAAAAATAACTGCTCACTCAAGTAAACAGGGAAGCTAGAAATAGACATATCGCCATGACGACTATTAACAGAAATGCAGCGTTTCTACACTTTTTTCACTTGAAATTCGAATATTCCATTTGAAATTCGAAAAATATCAATTGAAATTCGAATATTCCATTTGAAATCCGAAAAAGGTCAATTGAAATTCAAAAAACATCAATTGAAATTCGAAACACATCACTTGATATTCGAAGAACTTCAACTGAAATAAAAACGTCAATTGAAATTCGAAGCACATCATTTGAAATTCGTAAAATTGCAATTGAAATTCGGAATACGTCATACGTCAATTGAAATTCGAATTTTTCCATTTGCAATTCGTAATACACCAATTGTAATTCGGAAAACATCAATTGAAATTCGAAATTCATCATTTGGAATTCGAAAAATGTAAACAAAACCAATACTGTATATTAGATGGCGTAGCATTTAAGTGATTCAATTTGTCTGCGTTAAACCTTTAATATTAAAATATTTAAATATGTTTTGTTTCAACTAAATTTGAATAAATATTCATAAAAGATAAGATCATCTATATGTTTTCTGTTCGTCACATTATATGTTAAGATTTGTCAGCAAATGTGTTTAAATAAATTCTACCCAATCTAATGTACAGATTTGTTTACATTTTCGAATTTCAATTGATGTATTTCGAATATCAATTGATGTTTTTCGAATTTCAATTGGTTTATTACGAATCTCAAATGGAAAAATTCGAATTTCAATTGATGTGTTTCGAATTTCAATTGATGTATTTCGAATTTCAATTGATGTTCTTCGAATTTCAATTGATGTTTTTCGAATTTCAATTGATGTGTTTCGAAATTCAATTGATGTGTTTCGAATTTCAATTGATGTATTTCGAATTTCAATTGATTTTTTTCGAATTTCAAATGGAATCTTCGAATTTCAAATGACCTTTACCGAATTTCAAATGGAATCTTCGAATTTCAATTGATTTTATTCGAAAATAAATTGATTTTTTTCGAATTACAGTTGAAAATGTTGTAGTGGAGAATAGAAAAGGTAACACTCAAATAATATCCCTGCAATTCAAGGAATTCACCATGGTGGCATTTCTTGACATAGAAGGGGCTTTTAAAAACATTCACTCAGATGCGGTAATTGCGGCACTGTCACATCTAAAAGTTAACTCTGGTTTGATTAGTCTAATTCAAAGTCTGCTCAACAGAAGACACATAACAGCATGTCTAGGGTCCACAACTCTAACAAGGTTTGTAAACAGAGGGACCCCACAAGGAGGTGTACTGTCTCCACTAATTTGGATCCTAGCGGTGAATGAAATCTTTCTAGATCTAGCCCGTTGTGGCTGCTAGTTCGTGGCATATGCGGACGACGTGGCAATCGGAGTGAGTGCCAAGTTCGTAAACGTCCTCAGAGACATCCTACAGGTGGTTCTGAACAAGTTGGCTAGATAGGCCAGAAGCAGCGGTTTGGGTGTTAACCCAAACAAGACAGAATTGGTTCTCTTTACTAGGATGAATAATGTCCCACATATGGACCCTCCACCTCGGCCCTCGAACAGATCTAGTCTTTTCTGAAAGTGCAAAATTTTTAGGAATAATTCTAGATAGGAAACTGTTATTTAGACTTAACGTATTGGAACGTGTAAGGAAGGCCAACGTCGTCTTATATTCCTGCAAAAAGGCTGTAGGGTGGGGGCCTCTCTCCTAAAATTGTACACTGGATATATATAGCAGTAGTTCGTCCAATACCGTTTTACGGCATTGTGGTATGGTGGACGGCAACTGACAAACTAACCATCACCAACCTACTAACAAAGGTTCAGAGAACTGCCTGTCTGAGCATAAGCGGAGCCTTATGGACTACAGCGACTGAGCCTCTACAAGCCCTACTCCATATACTGCCGACTAATATTGTGGCGAGAGAAGTTGCAACCAAAGCGGCAATAAGATTAAACTGCCTGTCAATGTGGAGTTATGTAGTCCGAGTGGACTACATACCATCTGTGTACACCTTCGAGAGAAATTACATCACTATGATTCCCGCCAGAGATGAATGGGTTGGCAGAATATCAGGTAATAGAAACCATCTCCACTTTTACACGGTTGGCTTCGGAGTAAACTGTGAACAACTTAGTTTTGATATAGCTCACAGACTACCAGATGGTAGATATGGGAAGTCGCTAAGTGACTGAGTCGCAACATAGTAAACAACACTGACGTTGTCATTTAATCGGACAGCCAGGCTGCCATCAATTCTCTTTAGGCGACATCCCTAAATTCACAAACAGCCCTCGACTGCCGCAGATCTCTTAACGAGATGGCTGAGCAGTTTAATATATGTACACCTTATTTGGGTGCCTGGGCATAGGGATATCCCGGGGAACTGCAAAACCGATGAACTTGCTAGGAAAGGGATGACATTACAAATTCTCGAAGAATGGGCAAGAGACAATCCAACGAAAGATGGACAGAAATCGGTACCTGCCGGGTAGCTAGACAAATCTGGCCAAGGTATGACCCGAGAAGATCAAAATATCTCCTCGCACTAGAGAGGCAAAGATTGTCTACGTTAGCATCAGTTCTGAGGGACACTGCTTGATCGGCGAACACGCCAAAAGATTGGGTATTGACTCCAATGACTTCTGCAGAAGCTGTGGAGATGAGGAAGAAGTGGATAGCATTGAGCACTTGCTATGCGACTGCCCCGCTCTGAGTAAACGACGACTGGACATACTGGGGTCGGCCTTTCTACGCAGCCGTACATATCTTTCCAGTACCGATATTCGTACTATCGATAAATTTGTATATCAAACAGGTTGGTTTCGATGAGGGCATTTCAGCCCGTGGTAACACTAGGGACCTAAACTGATGTATGTGAGCTTGTAAAAAAATACGACTGCCACCCTAACCTAAACCTAAAAGATCATATGTTCGTGACAAGTGTACCAACATACAAAAACGCTAATCAAATGCAAGTAGCCTGAGAAATATTAAAATTCACCTTTTCAATTAAACAGACCTCGTATATCAGTTGCTGTAGCCAAAAGTGGAACATATCGAAGGAGTGACCTAAGAGACCCCAAGAATATTTGGCGGAAATCCGTTTTTGGCCATTTTAAATTATGTGAGCAATGTCTGTCCGTCCGTCCATCCATCCGACTGGCTGGTTGTGAGCACGATATCTTTCGATAGGAGTAACCGATAGACTTCAAATTTGGCATGTGTTAATATTTATCCCCTCACTTTAGGAAGGAGGGTATATACATATCATTTGCTACGAGCCAAAAGTGTAACACATCGAAGGAGTGACCCTAAGTATGTTCGGCGGAAATCCGTTTTGGGTAATTTTCAGTCATTTGAGCAATGTCCGTCCGTCCGTCCATCTGTCTGTCTGTCTGTTTGTCTGCTGACTGGTGCGCACGATAACTCTCGAAAGGAGTAACCAATTGACTTCAAATTTGGTACGCGGCAATATTTTTCTCTATCTCCGGCTAAATTCGAAGATGGTACATATTGGTCCATTCCTTCTAGTACCTCCCCCACAAAGGGTTAACTTTAGTAAAATATTGATTCTTTAATACCTTCTATACTACTTATTCGAATCTTCTGAAATTTCACACATAGTATAAGTTTGTTAGTCGCTAACTCGTCAAGAAAAATGGGCGATGTGGCCACTCCCTTTTTGGTATCTCCCACCCACCATTTTGCACCAAAAGTTAACTGCTTATGGCTTTAATACCAGTGCATATAAATACTTGAAATTTCGTACAGTGTAATGTTTTTATAGTACCTAGAGTCCACAGAAAAGTGGGCGTTATTGGCACGCCCCTTTTGGTACCTCCCACACAAATGGACTATTTTACACCAAAAGTTAACAGCTTATAACTTTAATACCAGTGCATATAAATACCTGAAATTGTGTACAGTGTACAGCTTTTTTTGTGCCTAGAGTCCACAGAAAAGTGGGCGTCATTGGCACGCTCCTTTTGGTATCTCCCACAAAAATGGAGCATTTTGTACCAAAAGTTAACAGATTTTAACTTTAATACCAATGAATAAAAATATTTGAAATTTTGTACGGTGTAATGCTTTTATAGTGTCTTGAGTCCCGAGAAAAGTGGCCATTATTCGCACGCCCCTTTTGGAACCTCTCACACAAATGGACCACTTTGTAGTAAATGTAAACAGCTTTTAACTTTAAGACCAGTACATACTTTAAAGTTATAAAATGCAATTTAAATTGATAATAATTTAATTAAAGAAAAAAAATTATTTACGAACATTTTTTGGGACTCAAGGTGAGGGGATTTATAAGTCGGTTTATCCGACTGAACTTTCTTACTTGTTTTTCTATCTCAGGCTAAAATCAAAGATGAACCATATTGGTACACTTTTTCGAGTACCTTCCCCACAAAGGGTTAAAATTTAGTATTAATTAGCAGAAGTAAGGAATACTTCTTGTAATTTGTTTGTTATTCAAAGCTGAACCTTGCTGAAGATTGCAGTAGCATGCATGAAATCGCGATACGATGAGGTAGGCTGTAAAGTAATTGTATTTACCATACCGTTTTTGAAAAAACTTTGCATTCTACATAATACATAATAGAGGCAAAGGTGGTCTAAAACCGGGTGAATATCCTAGTGATTTTTTTTCCTATTATTTTTTTTTTAAGAATAATATATTTTCAAATTGTTTTAAAGATAGTTACATAACTTTAGTTTCTACGTGAAAGTGATGTTTTCAGCATTTGTAACCCTCATAATTTACTTTAATTTAAATGGTACCCAGCTTTATCGAGCTTATGTTTAAAAATATGGTCTAAATAATAAAGGTACCTCCAATGCCAATTGAAATTAGAAAAAAATAAAATAAAATATTTAGCGTAAAAAAATGTTTGGTTTGGTTTCATAAAAGACTATGCCTCAATCTATTCCAAAAAGGTTTTTAGGTCTCGGACACCAAAAAAGTTGTTGTTGCATAGTGTTATGTACTAAATTACATTAAAATTTGCAAAAACATGTTATGTAAAAAATCATTTTCCTGTCTAATTAATTGATATTCCCAAAATTATAGTACTGCCTCCCGCTGTAATTTCAAATGTGAATTTCTGATTTTACAACTATTGTTCTTTTTTCATGTTTCGTTCGTTCGTTCTATTTTTATAGGGTTTGGAGCGTATGATTGTGTTGGACAATAAAGTTAGCAGCATCAACAGTACTTTCGTCACTGGCGGTGGCGGCAGCGGTGGTGGTGGCGGTGCAGACAGCCAAAACCAAATGTTGAGGCCCTCAATTGAAAAACTTGCTCTTGAACTGGCCAAATTGGAAAACGAGAAATTTTCAATTCCCGCACTGAAATTACTTTTGTCGTGCATTTATGTGGGTAAGTGTTACAAAATATTTCTATTTGTCCTTTTTTTCTTTTTTTGCCTTGTGTGTGTGTTGAGGACATTGGACGAAGGGACCGATGGATGGACGTGGGTGTTGTATGTGTGTCTTTTTATGTACATATATGTATATTGCATACATATGTACATATGTCGGTCGATTTGTATTTGTATATCTTCTCCGTTGACTCCCGTTTAAATATTGTTCGATTTCGATTTTTATTAACAATCTCCATCTCTATTGATTTGGGAATTGTGTACTAGTGGCAATGATTCGAGCTCTGGTGATGATGATTTTGTTTTTCCCATTTCATTCCCATTCCAATTTCCATCATCATCATAGTTGTCAATAGCACACACAGATTTGAATATTTGGTTACATGAAATGCATAGAAGTGGAGAAATGTTGTAATTGGGTTTCGCAGTTCATTCAAAAGTTGTCTTCCTCCTCCTCCGCCGCCGTCGTCGTCGTCGCAGCCATTATCTCTTTTATTGGTTGTTCAGTTCAGTTTTTCAATTTCCCATTTTGAATGTCACCGGAAAGGAGGATTTTGCAAAACGAACTGTTTACAGATCAAGGTCACCAATTTCGAAAGGGGATAATCGATGTTTTAAATGTTTCGAGTGGAATAAGTTGTCACATAATTTAATGGGATTTCTCAAAGTGTAAGCGATAGTTTCGAAATTGATTAATTTCGAATTGTTTGGACGAACAGGAAGTCATGAGATGCAAATAAATTATATGTGGCAAAAAGGGATTAATATGATAACACCCACAAAATTAAATGATCTGAACGTGACTTGTAGAATTTGGTGGGACACTCAGCATATGAAAAGATTTACCAACGTTCTTAATAGCTCATAAGTTTTAGAACATTTTAGTAATATCACATTACCTACTGTCCAGTGACTCCTCCACATAACCAACATTTAATAGCTCATATATTTAAAACCAGTGCCCCAAAACATTTAAAATTCCGAATAGTACAATGTGTATTTAGTATATGGGTAAAAATAAAACAAGTGTGTCAACATTTTTTGAAAGGTCAAGATTTTTTTGAAATTTGTTATTAATCTGGTTGAGAATTTGAAAAAAATAAAACAATTTAAACCGTTTTGCAAAATTTTGATTTTTTCGCGAGATATGACCTATTGAATTTTCCCGAGTGTGTTTAGAAAACTCCAATTTTCTCCCGAAATATTGAACGGATTCGACTGAAATTTTTGCAGGTCGGTCCGAAACATTTCCTAAAATCTAAATATATCATAAACTTTAATTACCAACTGACCATATGAAAAATATTGCAAAATATTTTTTGCATATGCGAATAATTTCACTTTCTGGAGCAGTAATTTGAAATATTTTATATTTAGAATGCGTCCTATATTGACGTCCACCAGAATCAGAAAAAACATTTTGGTAGATCGCGCTTTGTAAAAATTTACAGCAATTTTACGGACACTACTTTTTTGCAAATATTTTTGGTTCATTATTACAGGACCTCAAGGACCTTACCAATTTTGTCCAAATGTACACAATAGCTGAATCCATTAGTTCTGAGTCCAAAAACGCATTAATTTTTTTCGGCGGATAAAGTTCTCAGCATCGCGAGCTTCCAAACTGTGGATATATAATTTGTTTTATTTTTTTCAAATTCTCAACCAGATTAATACCAAATTTCAAAAAAATCTTGACCTTCCAAAAAATGTTGACACACTTGTTTTATTTTTATCCATATACCTTTCAGAACAAAATAAACGTATTTGTCAAAACCCTTCTGGTACCCCGTATAAAGTGACAAATTCATAACATAATTTTCCCATAACTTCTGTAGCAATTACCGAACAGGCAATGAAGCCGACCAAAATTACCGGCGGCGCATGGAAAAATACCGATCGGCGTCGACGGATGAGCCGATGAAGTTTCAACAATGGGCTGAGTCGATAAATTTCCAACAGCGATCGCGAACGAATGTCATTCTCAGGCAATGATAGCGCTTTCAGATATTTACAATTAGATAAAAAAAACTTAAAATTAACACACAAATTTAAGAAAAGTTATGGACGTTTTGTTGCAATGTCGAAAATCGGTTCAATAAATCTCTACTAATTAGTCTTTGCTGTGAAAGAGAATTTATTGCGAATAAAAAAACGACGTAGACTCTGTAAAAATTGGTTCGGTCGCTCTAGAGCTGTTGTAATTTCCGTAAAAACCAAAAACGCATTTTTCAATTTAAAATACCATAAAGGTTTTTGGATTTTTTTAAATAAATGATAGGGAGGTCCATTTTGAAACTTTTTAAAAAAATGTTAAGCAAAAATAAACTTCATTAAAAATTATGACCCTATTGAATTACTTAGTAGTCACTTTCTTAATTTTGATGGTTGCAAAACATAAATATTTTTGACTCACTAAATAAAGTTCGGCGGCTGAGTTTCAGCCGATGTGAGCCGGCAATATCGGCGGCGGCACCGGCTAGATAAAAAATGGACGGCTGTGGCTCGCCGACGTTTTGCGCCGGCTTCATAGCCTGTTACTGAAATGTTTTCATATTCAGTATTTTAACTAATATTTCCAATGACTAACAAAAAATGATTAAAATGTGTCCACCGATCTGGTATCTCCCATACAAAATTCAATGTTACATATCGAGCCCTTACCGCCAAAAGGACGTAAGCGCCACCATGATTTACTTTTAATTTTTTGAGGGAAATCGTGTACTTATGAAAAATGGAATCATGTATCCGAAATTTATAGCTGTAAACTGTACCGTTATACTAAATTTCGCAGTTATATAAACAGATGTATGCACCAGATATGCATTTAAACAAAAAATAATCGCAAAAGAGACCTTCTCCTCTAAATTTTTGTGAGTGGCGCTTACGTCTTTTTGGCGGTTAAGGCTCGATATTACATTACTCACAAATTGAAGTTATACCCTTAGTCGATTTATTCGGATCATAGTCGCTTTACTTACTTGTTTAAATTGACTACTGTAGCCAAATTCTTGTGGAAATTAACTTGTGGCCAAATATTATAAATTCTAAATTCATAGTAAATATGCAATATGACAACTACTTACGGCCTAATTAAAAGAGATTGTCTACTTTAACTCTAAATCAGATTAGATAAAATACAAAATAACGTAAAAGATAAAATTTAAAATTTGTAATCGATCACCAGAGAAGCCTTTTATGAAAACACCAATTGAATTGAAATAACTAAAAAATCAGATATTAATATAAAGTTATCAATATTTAAGTATATTTACATTTCATCTAATCAACTGTAACTTTCAATATACACACATATACTTTTATTTATTATCTTTAATATATTTGGTTTGTGACTTCTTCCATCTCTTCGTCTTCCTCTCTTTCTCTAAAAACTAGGCTCCTCAAAACAATTGGAGAATACCGAATTAAGCAATGGCATTCTACAAGACGACCCCGAGATAATCGCCCAACAAACGGATAAAGTGGATATTTTACTGCAATGCATTAAAACCGCAAACGAAGAAGCGGCTTGGATTTATGGCCAAGTGTTGTGCCAAATGATACGTGATTTAGTGCCGCCCAAAGAAATATTGACGAAGGTCATAAAGGAGTTCTTGGCCATAAATCAACCACACAGCGATGTTATTGCAATGATTGTGTTTCAGGTAAGTCCTATTAGAGTATTGATACTTTGCTCTGCACTCTATACTCTCTGTGCTCCCTCCCACTACCACTCCCACATGGATTGGTGGGGAGGGTAGATGAATACCAGCATAGTTGTAGTTGTTTGGCCACAACATATTGGCCAAGTCCTCTAAAGAGTATGAACTACTACTACTACTTGTATGGAGTTCGATTGTAGACTTATTGAGTTCAAGAATGATGGCGGTATATGGATTTAAATCATTATGTTTCAATTTGAAATGAATTGCGATTTAAAGACAAAATAACTAATGAGGATATTTATTATGTCCTCCACAACTTACACACTGAGGAAGGTATGTTGCATTTGCTATGGACCAAAAATGTAACACATTGAAGGAGTGACCCAAGAGGGAGATTTTTGAGGGAGAATCTGTTTTAAAACATTTTAGGTAATTCGTCCGTCTGGCCTAGTGCTGCTGCATAATATAACCTTATTTAATTTAGTTTATCTACAAACTTAGTTTATGTTTTAAGATGGTTCATGTTGGCCTCCCCTTCTGTTACACCCTCTCAAATGGTCAATACTCAGTGGAATATTAAATCTCTTATAACTTATATTCCCTCTTACCCGAATCTTCTTCAAGTTTGCTCATAGAAATTGTTAAAGTCACTATCTACTCGAGAAAAAAATTTTAATCGATTTATGTATGTATATCCGCTGAATATTTATTTCTGTTTTCAAATGCAAGTCGCAAATATGAAAAATTTAAATATGATTTCTTCGACATTTTGCACAGATTTTTACTTGGGCTAAGGAATCTCTATGGAAAATCGGACTGGTGAAATACCGGTAGCTTTAACATGTATTTATTGTCATTGCCACCTTGTGACATATCCAAGTACTGGTATATAAGAATACTTACAGTACCGGACCCTTCAATGTCAGACACAATAAGTAACAGTTAAAAGCAGTTATATGATAAAGGGGTAGATAATCCAATTTTTCGTCAAGTGTACACTGGGCAAAATTCCACTTATATTTAATTTCTAACTATTCCAAGTCAGTATTTGTTGTCAATACTTCAAGCAATTTATTGTTATAAAAATTCACAAATATTTAAAATTTCTAAATATTAACTTTTAATTGCTGAACACTTAGAGCAATTAAAATATCGATATGCTTATATGCAAATCAATCTTTGTTTGGGAAATAATAAATCGAAATAATAAATATTAGGATGTAAACATAGTTTTGTTTAGAACAACATTCTCCTAAACATATAATATTTGTGTGTGTCAAACATTATATATTGGGAGTGTACCCCAAATATATATTTGTTTCAAGCAGAATATGTTTGGGACAATATACTAGAGAAGCGATTTTTTTCAGCGTGTAGATAACTCAAATGGCCCTCTAACAAAGAGTAGATAACCCAACTCGTCGTTAAGTAAGTAGAAGATAACCCAACTAGTCGCCTACTAAGGAGTAGCTAACTCAACTGGAGGTCTACTAGAAAGTTGCTAAAGCAACTGGCATTTTACTGAGCAGTAGATAACTGAACTGATCCTCTAATAGGGAGTAGATAACTCAATTTGTCATATACTAAGGAGGGGATAGTCCAACTTGTCCACATTGGTACGGCGGAACAATGGGAGAAACTACACAGATAATATTGGGTGCTCCAAATGAGCAGAAAACATGTAAGAAACTTCAGTCGGGTAAACCGACTTATGAATCCCCTCACCTTGAGTCCCAAAGAAATATTCGTAAATTTATTTTTTTGCTTGCAATTTCGTACAGTGCAATGCTTTTATAGTACCTAGAATCTAGAGAAAAGCGGGCGTTATTAGCAGGCCCCTTTTGGTACCTCCCACACAAATGTACCACTTTACACCTAAAGTTAACAGCTTATAACTTTAATACCAGTCACACAAATACTTGAAATTTTATACAGTGTAATGCTTTTATAGTAACTAGAGTCCAGAGAAATGTTGCCTTATTGGGACGCCGCTTTTGGTGCCTCCCACACAAATGGACATTTTTGTACCAAAAGTTAACACCTTTTAATGTTTATAGTACCTAGAGTCCAGTGAAAAGTGGGCGATATTGTCACTCCCATTTTGGTAACTCCCATAAAAGTGGACCATTTTGTACCAAAAGTTAACTGCGTATAACTTTAATTCCAGTCACACAAATACTTGAAATTTTGTTCAGTGAAAAATAGGCGTTATTGGTACAAAAAAAAAAATAAATTTACTAATAGATTTGAGTGTGTAATTTTGTATATTCGACCTGTGTTTTTAATTTTGTTTGATATTTATCAAAAAATGGGCTCGAGGTCTATGTTGGTTTTTTTATGTGTTTTTTAGTATTGTCATACTGTATGACAACGACAACGACGAAGGGAGTACATACTCATTTTCTACGGATAATTTTAAAGTTTTCGTAGTTATATTTTCTCATTCGGATGATGTCGTTCGAAGAAAGACGAAATATTGAATGAAAATAATAAAAAACACATAAAAAACCAACATAGACCTCGAGCTCATTTTTGCATAAATATCAAACAAAATAAATTTACTAATATTTTTTTGGGACTCAAGGTAAGGGGATTCATAAGTCGGTTAACCCGACTGAACTTTCTTACATGTTTAAATAACTTATTCTATAACTCCGAAATACGACTCATACAAGCACCTTTTTTCCAAAGAAATGTCAAAAATCACATTATTTTGAAAATATAACTTCAAATAGTCATAACTTTTGACTAACTGGGTATATCGAACGGATCGAAGGAAAAAATTGTCAGAGGGAAGTCTCTTCAGTCGTTAATAAAGGCTACTCTATTTAGTTGAATTGGTACTATGCGAATATCGTCCTCTCTACGAGGAGGGACATAGCAAAGACATTTCTTACTTAAACGCCAATCAATTAAAAAACGGAAGTAATTCAGCCATTTGTTCACCAGACAACCAATTGAGGCCAAACTCTGCATCTTTGTAAAAGAGGTATTAGAGAAGTTAAGTTTTAAATTTGGTATACAGGGACGGAGCTACAGGTCCTTAAAGTTGGCCACCTCGAGTGAACAAAATATTTAAGAGCGTGTAAATTTCGTCCTTTTAGTCGAGATAACCCATAGGTGTTATCTCGTATAGTTACCGAGATATCTGAAATTGAAAATTGAAAAAAATATGATGAAAAAAATCGGTCCGATATACCCAATAAGACAAATAAATGTTAACTCTTTGTGGGGTGGTACTAGAAGCAGTGGACCGATATGGATCGTAGGGATAGATTTCCAGCGCTGCATCTCTCATACAACTCTCCTTCACCTCATCAGGGTTATAGGTCATTCTTTCGATGTTTTAAATTTATGTACATTATCTTCCACTAAAGTTAGGGTAGAATGAAATATCCCCAAAAACCCATTAGTTATTATCTGAAAATTATGTTGTACCATTTTATTATCTACAGGAGTTAACCGCCTCAATTATGTAGGGATTTTACTTTAAATTTATTTAATCCATCCCCGAATTTAATATTTTACGTGTTACTGTCTGTTGCCATAGGTTTTAGATCGATTTATGGATAAGTTCATTCTTTCATCTGTTGTTGTTTTCTCTTCAACAGGTTTTCCGTTCGGCCATTGATTCTTCATTTTTGCAACAATTACAAGATTGGCTTACCTGTTCATTACCCACGTTCTTATCGCTGCCGGAGCAAAAAGCCGTCTGGAGTCTCAGTGTGGTGTTCCTCTCGGCCTCCATAAATCTCCATTTAATGAAACTGTTTCCACTGCTGTTGAGTGGTGTGAAGGCAACGGCGACCACGACGACGACGACGTCAACAACTGCAACAACATCCACAACACCAACGACAACAAAAAGAATGAGTTCAACGAAATTGGGTCATCACGAAATTGCATTGTTCGTGACATCTGCTCAGGATTTCTATGCGAAATTGGACACTGAACAAAAATTACGTTTTCACGATGCCTTCAAGGAATTTCATCATATTAAAGTCTACAACAAGATGTTACAAAGTCTGTGAATGCACACAAACACACACGCACACCCACACATTACACGGCACACAAAAAGCAACTCCTCTTACACACCGACACACACCCGCAACATCTTACATTCATAACAACTAACAGAAATCCTAGTTGATGAATATGATGAGAAATAATCATAATGTGCCCTTCGTATTTGTATGCCGGTGAATGCATGTGGGTGTGTGTGTGTGCGTGGGATTGTCAATGTATTCGCGCGCGAATATTATGCAAATGAATGAGCCCGGTGCGAAATGCATGTTCTCTTCTATTCACAAAAAAGAGCAATGAGCGTCGCTAGTGTTTGGGTGTGTGTGTGTGTCTATGTGTGAGCATCATCTTTGTGAAGGAAAATTGAACGAGAAAAAGGAACTCTATTTAAGCTTAAGGCTAAGATTGAAATGTATATGGGACATTACGTACCAAACATTTTTATTTATTCTCCAATTCTGTTAAATGTATTTATCATTTTTTTACTCCCATAACACTAGGCAAACATATTAGCCGATTAATTTGTTAATGTATTACGTTTATATAAACATGGAACTTATATTAATGACATTAAATTTTATAAAATTGTTTTATTCACTCTACTTTGATAATTGATTGTAGCGGCTGCTGTCGTAACGTTTCTTTTTCACAATTGACATTAACAATTTCAGGGATCTAACCTTCATAGCGCAATGGCTAGTGCGCTAGTTTTCGAAACGCGAGTTATTTGCCTAAGTCACTGCTAAAATTTAACATGACGCATTTCATATTTCAGCTTAAATTTAAGTCTCTGTAGATGAAAAACATCATCAGGATGTATGACTCATACCTCAGTGGTTAGAGTGCGTTAGCTTTAGAAGACGACGGTGTTGGTTTCGAATCCCAGCCGGTGCATTGGCAATTTTTAAAATCAATGTTTTAATGGCCTTCGATAGCTCAGTGGTTAGTGCGTTGGACATGGATTGCGGGTTCGATTCCCAGCCGGGGCACTGCAAATTTTTTTTCATTATAAATTATAGTTTCTGCAGCTAACAACAACTTACCGGACGCACTACCACTACAACAACATCTGATCACCCAAGTCAACATGGAAGCTAAAAATATACATAACACCAAGACGACTATTAACAGAATGCGCTTATGGTGGGGAATAGAAACGGTAAAAGTCATATAACATGCATTCCCTGAAATTAACAGACAAATATTAATTAACTCCCTAACAACACTGAGTATAAATGAAAACAACATAATGTCAGACGTTGGAGCAAGGACCTCACGCCTCTAGCAGCTGTTGAAGCGCAGATAATGAAACATTGTTGATATCATACAGCACAATAGGCCGGTATGTGCAAATGTGAGTGATACATAGTGGAAACATATTCAATCCTGTCAGAATGCCGCCCGAAGAACTGCGACAGGGTGCCTCCTCATGTCCCCAGTGGACCATTTGCATGAGGAGTTGAAGATCATACCCGTGCGTCAACACACAAATTGTTGTCGATGCAGTGCCAGCTTGTATGTCACCGTCAGAGGCATCCCAACCATCACCTAGTGGACAGAGTTCCCCCACCCAGATACTTCTGGAAGGATCTTCATGATCTGGGGAGGGAGAGGTCCAAAGATAGATAGAGAGCCTCAAGATCAGCAGCCTACCAGGCAGGGGCCAAATCACGGTATTCGATATCGAGTACATTACTATTGAATGGTGTTTTTTTATTATCCCTAAGAGTATAAACTTGTGTCGAATTCATCGTAGTCTGTTTAAATAAACTCTTATGGGTCAGAATATTTAATATCGACCTATGTAGTTTATTTTTGGCTAAAATGTTTATAAGCAGTTACATAAAGGTAAAATAAGATCTCGCTATAATTTTTTTTTTTTAAATTTTTTGAAAAAATTTTATGGGCATTTTAATTTTAGAAAAAATTAAAAAAATTAGTTTTTGTGTTATACGAAATTTGTAATTGTTTTACTTTGTTTTAAAGAAGACACAATGCGCCATTTTTTGTAAGAAATGTTTTTTGGAAATTTGTAAAAATAATTCGTACGAAAGTTTTTTTTTGGAAAAATCCGCATGTTGATACGGATGAAATCGGTGCATATTGTGTTCCGATATTTACAAAATACTAGCACATGGTAAGGCAAAAAATGAAACATTCAATTTTCACTTGCAGATATCTCGGTAACTGTACGAGATAATTCATAGGTGTAAAAGTTTTTTTGTAGACTTCAGTTAGTAGAACACACACAAAAATTTTATAAATCGAAAGAGAAACACAAGTTACACGCGCTTGAACATTTTCTTTACTCGATGTGGCCAACTTTGAGGCCCTCTAGCTCCGCCCTCTCGGATATAGGGGGCCCAAATATATAACCTAACACCTCTTCATCTACCATGCCAACATTAGTCGCAATCGGTTGTTTGGTTAAGAAACGGTCGAATTATTTTCCCTTTTTAAATTCGTACCAATGTGCAGGGTTTCGCAAAAACAGACGAAAATTGTCAGACTAGTCTTGGTATTTCGTCCGTAACATTCACAAATATTGAGTCTCACTCTGGATTTGTGAGAGTGCGACGAATATTGTGTGTAAATTTGAAGAAAATCGAGTGGGAGCAATTTTTTCTACAAAGGTTTTTTTCGAAAGTAATTTTTTTTTTACAAAAAATGGCGCATTGTGTCCTCTTTAAAACAAAGTAAACTTTCGAGAGCACTTACAAATTTCGTAAAACACAAAAACTATTTTTATTAACTTTTTCAAAAATTTTTTTTTAAGAAAACATTATTTTTTTTTACCTATTTGTAACTGCTTATAAACATTTTAGCCAAAAATAAACTACATAGGTCGATATTAAATATTCTGAACCTTATGATACTTACCTCGATAGTTTTCAATTAGTTCCAATCATTACTTTTTCTTTTTAACAATAATTAAATTGAATTTTCGATCGAAAAGATCTCTATATCGAATGTCATGATTTGGCCCCAGGAATTGATGAAATTCACACTGATGCAGTTGCTAATGCTATAAACCGATCTTGGGAGCACATCCACAATCCATACAAGCAGAAAGAACGCCAGCTGCTCAGACAATTTAGAGTGGTCTTGCCACAACTGAGATCAGGATGGTACAGATTGCCTACTTGGATCTGGATTTGGAAGCGGAACCTAATTAGACCAGAAGAATCGAAAACAAAATTTGGTTGGGTTATATATCCGGCATTGTTCAGGCACTACTTCTCCGGAATTGTACGCTCTTTTAAAGTCATTTAAATGGTAACGTATGCAGATGATTGTACGAAACGGGTGGCAGGCCCCAAAGTCAAAGGATTTACTGCATGTCTCTGAATATGAGAATTCATACTACTATCTGTAATAAAATTCGTAGTAAGAATATGGTCCCTCTCTATTTAACTTGTCAACAGGCAGTCGAAGATAACTTGTTGACATCATGCATATTAATACGCTAGTCTGTGGTAAATTGTGTAGCAATATGAGTGATACGAACATCCATTGGTTGCCTTCGTACGGCCTCATAGCATCACATCCATGAATCAAAGATCAACTCCGAGCAACATAATTTAATGTTTTCCGCTCAAAACCATTTTGAGTGCTATAGTTGCAGCCATCTGATATATATACCTAATGCATATATATAGAGGCCTAAAATATCGAACGGGCCTAAAGTATGTCAACATTCCCACTCTGATAAATGCAGTACTCGGAGAACATACCGCACCAGTAGCATCGTAGCAAGAGAGTCTTTCGCGATGAACTAGATCTATAAATTGAAGTAATGTGATGTATTTAGAGTCGTATATTTCATTTCCTGTAAGGTGAAGATCGGACTTGATAATATTAATGATTGATTTTGTTGGCAAACATTTAAATCGATCAATCAAAATGTAAAATTGTATTTTTCTTTTTTTTTAAATTCTGCAAATATACAGGGTGGCTGATATGTAATGCAACAAAGTAAAGCGCTATATTTTTTTAATTTTTTTTTTTAATTTTATTGTTCAAAAGCAAAAAATGTCGGAAATAACATACAATTTTAGAAACAGTTTAGATTTGTTCGAATTTGCCACCTTTGGCACGAATTATGGCCTTCAACCGGCCGACAAAGCCATCACACGCTGCACGAAAGTGGCTCTGCGGTATTTTGTCCCATTCCCGGCGAAGCGCCGTCTTGAGATGATCGACACTTTGGTATTTTTTAGTGCGAACCTTACTCTCTAAAATGCCCCAGGCGCAAAAGTCCAACGCATTGAGATCCGGAGATGTTGGTGGCCATTGTGCGGTAGAAATGAAGCGAGGAACCTCCTTTTTAAGTCATTCTTGGTTGACGCGTGCTGAGTGCGATGGTGCTGAGTACTGTTGGAATGTCCATGGTCTGCGGCCGAAATGTTTGTCTGCCCAGGGCTTCAATACTGTCTTTAGGACATTTTCCCGATAATATTCGGGGAGCGACCATCGGCCGTTACGGCGGCCCCCACCATTACCATCGGCGGCGCTTGAGTTCTGGTGGCCAATCGAAGGTGTAAATTTTCAGCTGACCTCTTTGGCAAGTAAACCCGATCATTTTGCTGCTCAATTTGGAATGGCTTCTCATCGGAGAAAACCAAATTCGGTAACTGGCCACTTTCGTGCAAGCGAAGCAACTCCTTGGCTCTTTTTTTTGTGCATCGGTGAGCTCTTGCACTTTTTGGAACTTCAATGGCTTTAGTCCAAGCTCATTTTTTAACATGTTTTGTATCCGTTCTCGCGATATGTTCAGCTCACAAGCAATTTTTCTACCACTGCGGCGTGGATTTCGATCAAATCTGGCCTTCACTTTTCGGATCATTTCTGGTGTTGTTACCGTTTTTTTTCGTCCACTTTTTGGACGCGATGCAACACTGCCAGTATCACGGTAACGAGCAATGGTACGAGAAACAAAAGATTTATTCACATTTAAATGCTGGAGGGCTCTAACGATAGCCACTTGTGTTTTTCCACCCAAATATAAAGAAATCACACTATCACGCTTGAATTCCATCACGAATAACATTTTTTCTGAATGCAATAGATCAAAATGCTTTTGTAAGCTTGTAAACAATAAAATGAACTGTCACTGAAATAAATCTGTCAGCTATCAGACTAGAGGTTTAGAAATGATAGCAACCTGAAGTTGGTTGCAATACATATCAGCCACCCTGTATGTATATACATATATAACAAGTAAGAAAGTTTCAGTCGGGTAAACCGACTAAGGTATACCCTCACTTTTTGAATAATGTAATATTGACAAATTACACAAATTATTGTAAATTACACAAGTTATTCTGTCAATTTTTGTGGGAGATACCAGAAGGGGTTTAAGAAATACACCTACATTTCGCTGAACAGTAGATACTTTAAATACATTGCACTGTGCCGAATTGTAACCGTTTATATGGACTGGTATATTAACGTTGAGATATTTCATTGTGGTATAATTTGGCCATTTTGTGTGGGAGGTATAAAAAGGGGCGTGGTGATAACTCTCATTTTTCACTGGACTATAGGCATTATAAAAGCATTACACTGTACAAAATTTCAAGTAATTGTATACACTGTTAACTGTTAACTTTTGGTGCAAAATGGTACCTTTGTGGGAGAGGTACCAAAAGGGGCGTGACAATAACGCCCATTTTTCAATGGACTGTAGGCACTATAAAAACATTACGCTGTACAAAATTTCAAGTATTTTTATATACTGGTATTAATGTTATAATCTGTTAACTTTTGGTGCAAAATGGTGCATTTGTGTGGGAGGTACCAAAAGGGGCGCGGCAATAACGCCCATTTTTCACTGGACTGTAGGCACTATAAAAGCATTACACTGTACAAAATTTCAAGTATTTCTAAACACTGGTATTAATGTTATAAGCTTTTAACTTTTAGTGCAAAATGGTGCATTTGTGTGGGAGGTACCAAAAGGGGCGTGGCAATCTCGCCCATTTTCCTAGAGTTGATAGCGACTAACAAACTAATACTATGTGTGGAATTTCAGAAGATTCGAATACGTATAATAGCAGTTATTACAGAATCAATATTTCACAACAGTTTAACCCTTTGTGGGGGAGGTACCAGAAGGAGTGGACCAATATGGCCCATCATCGAACTTAGCCGGAGATAGAAAAAAATATTACCACATACGAAGTTTGAAGTCAATCGGTTACTCCTTTCGAGAGTTATCGTGCGCACCAGCCAGCAGACAGACAGACAGACGGACGGACGGACATTGCTCATTCGACTTAAAATGACCCAAAACGGATTTCCGCCGAACATACTTGGGGTGTTAGGTCACTCCTTCGATGTGTTACACTTTTTTCCGTAGCAAATGATATATACCCTCGTCACACTAAAGTGAGGGTATAATTATATAAATAAATATTGCTATAACAAAATTTTTAAAAGCAGCGTTTGATATTCAGAGATTGAAAGACAAATGTCACTACGAATCGCAGCGGCCTAAAAAAAATTATTAATATGCATTAAACAATGTTTTCTTAATTGGGTTAAATTTTTATTGTCAATCTTAGTAGAACTATTTTACTCTCTATCCTTACAAAGAAATACATATGTATATGAAATATTTTAGAAAACAATTTTAACTGTTGTAACAAATATCCTAAAATAAAAAACGAATAAACTATTTTGTGTTAAAAAGGTTTTTATTCTTTACATTTTCTCTCGACAACTTTCACGCAGTATTCTTTCCTAGGTAAGTAAAATTTATCACATACGAGGTATGTTCAAAAAATATCGGGAATTTTCAATTTCCGCGGGCTACGTGTATTTGATTTTTGATAATTTTGTAGCGTTATGTTGGTACTCATGTCCCTTACTTATGCTGATAAGGTCGGCCATTTTGAATGTTTAGTTAATTTTTGACAGCTGTTGTGCTTGGATGTGTTTTAACTTGTCTTCGATTTTTATCTATTTGAGAAAATTGATCAAAGAATCTACATCAAATTTTGTGTGAAAAACAAAATAAAGTGCGCTGACGCATTTTGAATGTTGACTGTGGCATATGGTGAAGCTACCTTGAACCAAATCAACGTTTATCGGTGGTATAAAATGTTCTTAGAGGGCCGAGAAGATGCGAAGGACGAACAGCGTGCCGGACGGGTGTACCACATAATCCCCAAAATCAAAATCCCAAAATCAAGATCCCCAAATCAAAATCCCCAAACACAAAATCCCCCAACACAAAATCCCCAAACACAAAATCCCCAAACACAAAATCCTCAAACACAAAATCCTCATTTTCTGTGTATCGCGCGATTTTTAACCTAATTTTAATGTATTTTACACAGAAAATGAGGATTTTATATTTATGTAATCCAATAAATATAAAGAGTAATATGCCAACTCATATTTTAAGCAATGTTCAATTATAGCAAAGTAAAAATATTATGCTATCAAAAATCAGTCTGTTAACTCATGCAATTAAAAAAAAATAATTTCTTATCACATACAAACGATTTATTATTAATTTCATAATTGTTTTGTTAAAGTAAAGTGTTTATAAAAAGTGAGACCCTTTTTTATGCAATAACGACTTTTTTGTGCGACTTTATTTTTCGAAAACGACTTTTTTTGCAACCTTTTTAAATTTGTCAACGGTAACCCTAGTGATAATTGAGAGAGAAGTTTTATAAACGTAATAACAAAATAAGTAAATGGGAAGCAATGAGAAATAAAGTAAAGAGAAATTAAAAAGTGGAGATTTCCATAGTTGTTTCACATTGCTATAGCATTACTTGTACTTTTGTTTATATAATCGGTAATGGCGGCCGGGTGTTGGGCCCCAAGAAAATACACCCCAAATTGAAAATGAAAGTGCGGCCCAAATTTGGGGTCTATTTTCGTTACAAAAACTGATTTAGGAAATTACACCCCAATCAAGAAAACAACATGAAATGTACATAAACACCAAAAAAACTAAGAAATTTTCTATTCGTAAATCTGGGGAGTACGTAATAATACACGTATACAAACCTATTTTCTAATTATAAATCTTTCCCTGCGCGGTCGGCCTACGGCCTGCGGCCTCTGTTTAAGACTTTCTCCCATGGACAGGATCAAAAGTTGGCAACGTGGAGCAAATCTTTTATGCGTAGCCTCTCCTGTTTCTAAATTTATAGATGAAAATAAGCCCCAAAAAGCAGACAAGAAATGAAATGAAATCCCAAAAAGTAGACAAAAAATGAAATTAAGCCCCAAAAAAAATTGTTGTTGTTTGACATGTTATTTTTTGGGGCCCGTATTCATAAAAATATTGGGGTGTATTTTCCTGGGGCCCAATTTCATTCCGCCGATCGGTAATATCGTAAAAATTTGGGGATTTTGTGTTTGGGGATTTTGTGACACTATCTCCAAAAAATGTGGGGATTTTGTATTTGGGGATTTTGTGTTTGGGGATTTTGTATTTGGGGATTTTGTTTTGGGGATTTTTTTTCGCTTGAGGATTTTGTGTTTGGGGATTTTGATTTTGGGGATTATGTGGCACTCCCGTGCCGGACGCCCGAGCTCACAGTTTTCTTTGATTGCAGGGGCGTGGTGCATTATGAGTTCTTGCCACAGGGTTGTACGGTCAATAAAGAATATTACCTGCAAGTTATGCGCAAATTGCGCGAAGCAATCCGCCAAAAACGCCCCTGCACACACATCGTTGCTTGTGCTCGAATATTTGGCCAAAAACATCTCAGTAATGGTGCCGCAGGCACTGTCTTCCCCTGACCTAGCCCCCTGTGACTATTTTTTGTTCCCAAAACTGAAAAGGCCAATGAAAGGACGACGCTACGCCACGATTGAGGAGATAAAGACGGCATCGAAGGAGGAGCTGAACAAGATCACAAAAAATGATTATTTGAAGTGCTTCGAGGATTCCCGAGGGGAATTACTTTGAAGGGGACAAAATAGATATTCATGAATAAATGAATACTTTTTGAAAAATACAGAATTCGCAAATTTTTTTGAACATACTACATACACTCTCAGCTACGGCCGCTACATTTTCTTCACTGCGTACTGCACTTGGTCTATTCGGTCGAATATTATCCAATAATGAATGCTGGGTCTCAAGATGGGTGATGGTGTTGCGAATAGTATGCTCAGTAGGCCGATTATGTTGACCATAAGATGAGCGAAGTGCACGAAACACATTCCTCACAGAACGGGAATTTTCGTAATAAAGTTGAACGATTTGTAAACGTGGTTCAGTCGTAAGCCTTTCCATGATGAAATGCCAAACAATACTTAACAAAAAAAACATGACAGCATGACACGACTCACACGTGATCTGTCAACTTCATGAAGTGTCTCCTTTATTTTGTTCTTTGGCGTGGAATAGCTATTCCGAAGCCTTCAAGCAGCGAAAATTCTTTTAAAATTTTTAAAAAATTAATAATAAGTATAATTATGTTTAGGCCCACCATCCAAATTTTAATATGTTAATGAATTAAAAAAGTTTAAAATATTAAAAATTCGCGAAAATCAGAGAGTACAAGTAATTTAAAAAATGGTATTTAAATTTCAAAACTTTAAAATCGTACACGAATGCAATATAAATATTTCTTTTATATTTTTTCTGAAAAGTACCGAAAAATACCAACATTTCAAAACAGATTATTCAAATCGGGCCATAACATATGAAATTACGAACAAAAACCCTATGTACAGATTGATATCATAACGATTTTTATACCCTCACTTTAGTGATACGAGGGTATATATCATTTGCTACGGACCAAAATTGTAACACATCGAAGGAGTGATTTAAGACCCTAAGTATGTTCGGCGAATATTCGTTTTGGGTCACTTTAAGTCGAATGAGAAATGTCCGTCCATCCGTCTGTCTGTCTGCTGGCTGGTGCGCACGATAACTCTCGAAAGGGGTACTCGATTGACTTCAAATTTGGTATACGGTAATATTTTTTCTATCTCCGGCTAAGTTCGAAGATGGGTCTTATTGGTCCACTCCTTCTGGTACCTCCCACACAAAGGGTTAACTTTGTACTTCTTCTTTTTTTGATTATATAATAACATCTATACTACTTATTAGAATCTTTTGAAATTTCACACATTGTAATATTTTAGTAGTCGCTATCACCTCGAGAAAAATGGGAGAAGTTGCCACTCCCCTTTTGGTACCTCCCACACAAATTAACCATTTTTCATCAAAATTTAACTGCTTATAACTTTAATACAAGTGCATAAAAATACTTGACATTTTGTACAGTATAATGTTTTTGTAGCGCATATAGTCCGGTAAAAAATGGGCATTATTGTAGCTCCTTGTGGTACCTCTCACTCAAATGGACCGTTTAATACCAAAAGTTAACGGCTTATAACTTTAATACCAGTGCATACAAATACTTGAAATGTTGTACAGTGTAATACTGTTATAGTGTCTAAAGTCCTGTGAAAGGTGAGCGTTATCACCACGCAAAATGACCAACTCATACCCAACTTGAATAGCTCGTAACATTCATATACCGGAGCATATAAACGCTTATAGTTCTGCACAGTGCAATGTATTTAAAAAATCTACTGTTTACCGAAAAATAGGTGAATTTGTTAAACCTCTTCTGGTACCTCCCACACAAATTGACAGATTAATGACTGTAATGTTATAGATTACATTACTCACAAAGTGAGGCTATACCTTAGTCGGTTTACCCGACTAAAACTTCCAAAAATTGTTTAAATATCGATAACTTCTGAAGGAGTTATAGGAAAAATTTAAAAAAATTCCGCAAAGGGTTTCTTTAGGTGTAGTAAAAAATATAAAAAATAGGAAAAAGCAAAACCAAAATGATTTTGAACCCGTCGATTTGTTGTGGAATTTCCCATCTATTAGTGGCCACGTCATTGAATAATTACGCCAGGCTAATCTCACTCCCATTAATGGGCAAATAATGACCATGTTTATTAATCATGGCTACGACAAATAGAGGCCACGCCAAATATTGACACTTCTATTAGTGACCACAATCATAAATGGCCACTCCCTTTAATGGGAAAGCATATTTGAGGAAAATCGTAATGTTTTAAAAATACAATATTTTAGTAAATATTTAGCTAACTTTACATATATCAGAAAATACAACTTTTCTATAATTCAGGAAAACGTCCTCTATCATCTACCAAAGTATTAAGAAAATGTTAAATTTATCTACTTTTTTCTAAATTTTGTGCTAAATATAAAAATTTTAAATTTTTAAACGGGGTACATACATATATACCAATTAATTATATTTATTAACTGAAAGAAAAAGTTTCGAGTGAATTTCGGCCCAAATGGGTGAAAAACAATTATATAAAACAAATTTTGTAAACAATGATATTTTTAAAGAGGCATCGCCTTTTAATGGACACGCCTGTTACTGTCTCCTCTTATTAATGACCACGCATATTAGGGGCATCCATTAAAAGACGTGGCCTGAATAGTCATAACCTTTATAGGCGTGGCCATTAATGGGAGTGGCCATTAATATACGTTACCATTAATAGGTAGATTACTTATTAGCGTGACAAGACGTTGATTTTTTCAAATTTTGCTATCTACGAGTATGGTATATCCCATATAAATTTTTATGTATGTCGATCTGTGTGTTACGTTCTAAAAGGACTTCCAAGATTTACGTTTTTCCGCTTCACATCTACTTTTTTTCTTTGTCTAGCTTAGAGACAATATTACATATTAATCCTCATATTTAATTGCAAAAATCAGTAACTAAAAAAAACTTAGAAATACTGTTCATTCTCCTGGCACTGCTGCTGTTGCAGCGTTCCTGTCCACACAAAGAAAAACATTGTTCAGAGGATAGACATTTTAGACAGCTACTCTCTGTATTCATGACAACAGGAATTTATTTTGCTAATAATAAGAATGTTTTTGATAATTAATATTCTAGTTCTACAAAACGACGTGTAGTTGCTTAAAATACATTCCTCTGAAAGTCATTGTTTTCTTTGCGTGTACACTGCCTTTCCGGTCCTAACGGTTTTAGAATCTTCGTTTTGTGCGAATTACAAATCTGTATTTTCCACGACCAATACGAAGGAGCATGAGGAAGGGTAGAAGAAGAAGGATGAGGGGAGGGAGATGAAGTAGAAGGAGAAATGCTGTTGGCAAAGTTTGTTGTCTTCAATCGTTTTTTTTCTTTTTGTTCATTTCATTTTACTTTTGGAGAGTTAAGCGTGAATAACTAATTGCCACAAAGATACCAATCTGTTCTTAACGTTTTCTGTCTGTCTATCGCACGTGTCTTCCTTTCGGATATTTTAAAGTTAAAGACTATCTGAAATCGGGACAGTATTTTAAGGCTAGTAACTAATAGAAATTGATAAAACTATTAAAACAACCTCTAAATTTTAAAACAAATATCTACATTTTGTGTTTTTAAGTCAAATACGAAAGCTCTTAAAAAATCACCCATTTCTTCAAAAAATACTAAAGGAAATTTTTAAGATAATGGGAATTTAAAAAAAAATCGAACGTAACATTTTTATACCCTCACTTTAGTGATACGAGGGTATATATCATTTGCTACGGAAAAAAAGTGTAACACATCGAAGGAGTGACCTAAAACCCCAAGTATGTTCGGCGGATATTCGTTTTGGGTCATTTTAAGTCGAATGAGCAATGTCCGTCCGTCTGTCTGTCTGCTGGCTGGTGCGCACGATAACTCTCGAAAGGAGTAACCGATTGACTTCAAATTTGGTATGTGGTAATATTTTTTTTTGGTCTACTCCTTCTGGTACCTCCCACATAGGGTAATCAAAAACCGCACCGGTTAACCGGTTAATCGGTTTCTCTTTAAAAACCGCCTATCGGTTTCCGGTTTTTCTGCTTTTTCGAATAACTCGAACCGTCGGTTTTTTCAACTCGGTTTATTCGACTTTTCGGTTTTTGAAACCATTATAAAATGATAAAGAAAATATTATTTTAGAAACAGGAACCTACCTAAAATTTTGAAAACATCAATATAAAAACCGTTGACATAATTTGTGCATATCCATCGATTTCAAAATGCAGTTTTATATGTATTTATACTGTTTATATTGCTAACTTCTCTATTGACTTCTTCTGTATATTTTATCAAGGGTCTTATTGCGGTAACATTAAATTAATTAACAATCCTTTCTGATTGAAATGTAGGTATAAATAAAAATACATATGTTCAGTTTCACATTTCGACAAGTTTTCATCTCTATAGTATGCTCAAGGCAGAATCCGCTACTTCTGATACTATATGTATATAATTGGGTTGCCATTTACATGATGCTAAAAGCTAAGATTTTGCCGATCTTCACTATTAGTCAAGTTTTATAAAAATCATAATCAATTTTTTTGAAAGAAATCTCTTTAAAAATTGAACATATATATTACAAATATTGCAGAGATTATAATATTATATGATAAATGAAATTGGAACAATTACCTATTATAAATACAAATATGAAGTGTTTAAAATAAAATTTTCAAATAAATCTTAATTTAATTGGAATATGGTTACATATTGAATTTGCACTACGCTTATTTTACGTCATCTAACAAAATGTTGAGCATTATTTATGCATTTTTATTAAAAAAAAACCGAAAACAACCGGTTCACCGGTTTTTTATTTTCGGTTAAACCGAAAACCGGTTTTAGAGTTAACTTAATTTTCGAAGAAACCGAAAACAGTATTTTCAAAATAACCGGTTTTTTGATCACCCTACTCCCACACAAAGGGTTAAAATTTAGTGAAATATCGATTCTTTAATAACTTTTATACTACCTTTTCGAATCTTCTGAAATTATACACATAATATTAGTATATTTGTCGCTATTACCTCGAGAAAAATGGGTGAAGTTGACATGCCATTTTTTGGTACCTCCCACACAAATGGACCATTTTGCATCAACATTTAACTGCTTATAACTTTAATACAAGTGCATAAAAATGCTTGGAATTTTCTACAGTATAATGGTTTTGTTTTCTACAGTATAATGTTTAGTTTTGTAGCGCCTATAGTCCGGTAAAAAATGGGCATTATTGTACAGCTCCTTTTGGTACCTCCCACATAAATGGACCATTTCGTACCAAAAGTAAACGGCTTGTAACTTTAATACCAGTGTATACAAATACTTGAAATTTTGTACAGTGTAATGCTGTTATAGTGCCTATAGTCCTGTAAAAAGTGGGTGTTATCACCCCGCCCCTTTTTGTACCTCCCACACAAAATGACCAAATCATACCAAAATTACATAGCTCGTAACTTTATTTAATAATCTACTGTTTACCGAAAAATGGGTGTATTTGGAAAAAACCCTTCCGGTACCTCCCACACAAATTGACAGATTTATTAGTGTAATGTTATATATTACATTACTCACGAAGTGAGGGTATACCTTAGTCGGTTTACCCGACTGAAACTTTCTTACGTGTTTTTTTAATATTTTGTTCGTGTTTAGGACACCTATTACACCAGAAAATGTCATACACAGCCCTTCGATAAAAATTGTTTAAACTAGAGTTACCAATTCGTCGTTACAAATCGTTTTGTCTGGTTTTACCACAATTATTATACCTTCCTTACCGTGTGATGTCATAAATCTAAACTTGAATATTTTCTGTTCTTTTCTGCCATCAAATTAAATATTTTTACCACAATCACACTTTTCTGTCAGAAAGTAATACGTAATCGGTTATTTCCGGCAAGAGATTTATTCTTAAAGTCGCTTCTTAGCTAGTCCTGGAGGAAAGATCCATAAAAAGGTATAGTTTTTTATAAAAATCTTTGAGATTTTCAAGATTCTCACTTCTGTTTATTTCTTCTATCTTTCATTGATACATTAAAAAAATTTATATATTTACACCTGCACGTGTACACTCGCTTAGGCAACTACATATGTATATGTTTATGTGTACGAGTATATGAGGAGTTGTGTTTGTGTCTTCACGAATGCAGGACGACGGAAATATTTAGCAGTAACCGCATCGTATGCACATGCACACATAGATATATATGAAAAAATTACTATCTGTGCGATTGTGTTGTAAAACCATATACATACCCAGCGGTAAAATGGTCCAGGCCTTCCAGGCATCAGGCCTGATCGAAGGGCTTCCAACACCTTCTATTGGAAGGCACGCATGCCTTCTTTATGAAGGCCTGAAAAATGTGCAATCTCTCACTTCTAAAAAATTAACCGTGCCTCCTGCTCCCGTCTTTTTTCAAACATGTCTAATGCCTTCTAAAAGATGTCAGAGAAAAGTCGTTCTCCCTCTCTCTCAAGTTTTTGCATATGTAGAAAAATGTACACTCTGCCTTCCTTCTCCCGTCTTTTATCAGGCATGATTCTGTCCACACAACATTTAAATTTTGTGTGGACATAATCATGTATGATAAAAGACGGGAGAAGGAAGGCAGAGTGTACACGAATTCGTTCTCCCTCATTCAGTTTCTCATGTATGAACTTTGTTGCTACTGCGAGAATTCAAAAACAGTTTTATGCAAAAAAAAAGAAATACCGCTACACAAATTAAAAAGTGAAAGTGAAGACAATGAAAATCAACAAACAAGTAGTCGTTGCAAAGGTTTTGTAGAGTTCAGTTGCCTTGTGTTTTTGATAGATTAAGATAGATTCTTATCAAAATTATTCTATATTATCTTTGCGAACTCCTATATTATGCATTTGAAGTGATGAATGTGACATTCATACATTATTTGGTCTGCATTTTGATTTACTGTAGGACTTTCCTTCGAAGCTGTACATCAGACCTTCATTTCGAAGCTCTAAATCATACCTTCATTTCGAAGCCCTTCTTAAGACCTTCCTTTCGAAGTCCTATATCAGACCTTCATTCGACAATCCTTTGTTAGGAACGATTTTTACCGCGAGATGCAAGGCCTGGCCTCGCAATGTCACTCCATGTAAAAAAGAAATAAAGATTGAATGCGACGGCCAGGCCTCGTGGCTCTTAAATCAGGCCTGATAGCTTGCTGCCTAAGACCTGATTTTTACCGCTGGGTATATTCATGTATGTCGATATTGAATGCATGAGTGTGGCTGTGTGTGCGGTATGATTATGTTTATGCATAAAAAATATTTGCTAAATAAGGAATTCATTTGAATGCATAATTCAAAGTGTTTATCCTCTCCCCTCCGATGCTTTGCAGCACATGACCTTCAATACGAATGAGATTGTATAGGTGTTTGCACACACACAAACACACATTACCACATATGGTTTCTACTGCATACGTTTATCTTGGCTAAGAAGATGGTCGATGGTTGATGGGATAAAAAAGTTACTTTATTTTCTAATGCTTAGTAAACACTAAGCTTATTATGCATATTATCGGTTTTTGCATTGTTAAATTATCATAAAAAACATTAAATATGTATATTTACATATATGTTTGTTTAAGAAGTAAATATGTTTTATAACATTTAATTTACTGGATTTTACTTTAAGTCAATGTTATTTCATTCTGATTCAAAATGAGAACACATTTTATCGTATTGAAATAGCAATTATATGAATAGATAAACATTTCTATGTTAAGTTATCACAGTATTTTTTGGCTCATGTCAAGGATATTAGTGAAACTTGGTATAATAGTTATCCTATGTGTTGTCAACAACCCATTCAAATTATTTTGAAAAAAAAAATAAACAATAGGCCTACTACGACGATTTTAAAATTTTCGAAATTGTGAATTTTGAGGAATACTGGGTTTATTAAAAAAATTATATCTTTTTGTAGGTAAAAACTTAAACTTTTGAAAAACGAAAAACTTTAAATTAAGGCATTTATACTTAAATACAAATGAATTTTTGTATCGGAAATATTGGTTCCAAATAAAAAAAAATATGTGGATTAAAACATACTTTTGTTTAGCACAACATCCTCGCAAACATATAATAATTATGCGTGTCAAATATTTGGAGTGTATTGTAAACATATGTATGTTTCCAGCAGAATATGTTTGGGACAATATTCCACAGAAACGATTTTTTCCAGCGTCTTTATATCAAATAGTAAAAATTTGATTTTTCAAAAAAAAAATCGTTTTTATCTGTTACGAAAAAACATAAAAAATAGGGAAAAAATAGCACAAAAATTTTTTGTTCCATTTTTCCAAGGAACAAAAAATTTCCAAGGTAGCATCCTAACGAAGAAAACAATGCCTATTTGCAAAAATGTAAAAATGGGGAAATTTAAAAAAATAAATTTTCATATTTTTTAATTTGGCAATTTTGTTTGGGAGGTACCAAAAAGGGGTGGCAATAACGCCCATTTTTTTGCGGGACTATAAAATCATTACCCTTTACAAAATTTCAAGTATTTATATGAACTGGAATCAAAGTTATAAGCCGTAAACTTTTTGTGCAAAATGGTCCATTTGTATTAGATGTACCAAAAGGTCGTGGCAACTTCGCCCATTTTTTTCAAAATTATAGCGACAATAAAACTAATAAAATATGTGTGGAAATGTTGAAGATTCTGAAGTTATGAGATTAGCAATATTTCACTAAATTTTGACACTTCGTACTATGTGTAGAATTTCAGAGGATTCACATAAGTAGTATAGAAGTTATTAAATAGTCAATATTTCTCTAAATGTTAACCGTTTATGGGGAGGTGCTAGTAGGAGTGGACCAACATCTAACAACAAGAAAGTTTCAGTCGGGTAAACCGACTAAAGTATACCCTCACTTTGTGAGTAATGTAATATGGAATATTACACGAATTAATCTGTCAATTTGTATGGGAGGTACTAGAAGGGGTTTAAAAAATACACCCATTTATCGCTGAACAGTAGATACTTAAAATACATGGCACTGTATCGAATTGTAAGGGTTTATGTGCACTGTTGTATTAAATTTATTATCTATTTAATTTTGGTATGATTAGGCCATTTTGTGTGGGAGATACCAAAAGAAGCATGTTGGTAACGCCCATTTTTTACAGGGCAATATGTACTTAAACAAGTAAGAAAGTTCAGTCGGGTAAACCGACTTATAAATCCCCTCACCTTGAGTCCCAAAAAAATATTAGTAAAATTATTTATTTTTTTGGTTTATTTAAATTATTATCAATTTAAATTGCATTTAATAACTTTAAAGTATGTACTGGTATTAAAGTTGTAAGCTGTTAACTTTTGGTGTAAAATGGTCCATATGTGTGGTGGGTACCAAAAGGGGTGTGCCAATAACGGTCACTTTTTCTCTAGACACTAGGTACTATAAAAGCATTGCACTGTACGAAAGTTCAAGTATTTGTATGCACTGATATTAAAGTTAAAAGCTGTTAACTTTTGGTACAAAAAGATCCATTTGTGTGGGAGGTACCAAAAGGGGCGTGGCAATAATGTACATTTTTCACTGCATTGTAGCTACTATTAAACCATTACACCGTACAAAATTTCAGGTCTTTGTATGCACCGGTAATAAAGTTATAAGCTATTAACTTTTGGTTCAAAATTGTCCATTTGTGTGGGAGGTACCAAAAGGGGCGTGACATCTTCGCCCATTTTTCTCGAGCAAATAGTGACTAATAAACTTATACCATGTGTAGAATTTCAGAGGATGCAAATAAGTAGTATAGAAGTTATTAAATAGTCAATATTTCACTAAATATTAACCGTTTGTGGGGGAGGCAGAAGAAGGAGTGGTCCAATTTGGCCCATCTTCGAACTTAGCCGGAGATAGAAGAAAATATTACCAAATACCTAATTTGAAGTCAATCGGTTATTCCTTTCGAGAGTTATCGTGCGCACCAGCCAGCAGACAGACAGACAGACGGACGGACGGACATTGCTGATTCGGCATAAAATGACCCAAAACGGATATCCGCCGAACATACATAGGGTCTTAGGTCACGCCTTCGGTATACCTTAGTCAGTTTACCCGACTGAAATTTCTTACTTGTTTAATTCGTTAGGATGCTAGTTTTTAAAAATTGGAAGAAAAAATATTTTTGCGATTTTTTTTCAATTTGTTAGGGTTTTCTCGCTACAGCAAAAAACAATTTTTTGAAAAATATCGGATTCTTTCTAATTATTTTAACGACAGTTACTAAACTTCTGTTTTCACTTGAAAGTGTCATTGCTAACATTTGAAGTCCTCATAATTTCGTTTAATTTAAAGTGTATTTGGGAAATATGGAACAACTACTAAAAGCACCTTCCAAGAAAATGGGAACATAAAAGAAATTTTTTTTAAAAAAAATTTAACATAAAACAATTTTAATATCTTTTTTTCGTGTTTAGGACAATATATTACACCAGAAATTGTTATGCTCAGCCCTTCGACAACATTTTTTTAGCATAGTGTTATCGGTCAGCGGTTTCGACGGTATCTTACAAACTATTGTTCCCTTTATTAGAAACAAACCAGTAAGGAAAGACAGACTGTCGGGCGAGCCGACTATATAATACCCTACACATCCCAAACAATGTGAAAAGGGCATTGTGATAGTAATTTGGCATAATTGATTTCGTTTCAGTTAACAAAGTACTTAGCTCCTCCAGTACAACTTCTATACACGGAGGAACATCGCAATTTTTGACATGTTTGAGTTTAAAGAAAATATACTTGGAACCAAAATTTTTAAAGAATATATATTTTTGAACAAATATATTTTATTTGAAAATCAAGAAATTTTGTTTGGAACGCATACATTAATATATTATAAGAAAATATATTGGTGAACTGGCTGTCACAAATAAAATATGTGTTTACAAACAAACTAACATTTTGTTTAAGAAATTATCCAAATACATTATATTTGAAAAAATGTTAAAACTTTGCTGACATTGTCAATTTTTAATTTTATTATATCCACTTTCTTTTCTTTTACAGCACTAATTTTTAATTTATAAATACTTCAATTGTCAATCCATCAATGCTACTTGAATATAAATACAATTTCAATTTGAATATAATTTTACAAACATATAAAATTTCTAAAAAACTAAACCCTAAATTTAAAAAAAAATCTAAAAACTTTCTTTTAAGTTATGGCATCGATACATGGCCATAATACTATCATTGTTTCGCAAATATTATTTCCAAATAAAAAAATATTAGGATGAAAACATAATTTTATTTAGAACAACACCTTCCCAAACATATTATATTTGTGCGTGTCCAATATTATATATTTGGATTGTACCCTAAATATATCTATGTTTCCAGCAGAATATGTTTGGAACAATATACTACAGAAGCGATTTTTTTTTCAGCGTGTAGCGCTTTGATACCAAATCGGGAGGAACATATATATGGGGGGATAAACAAAAATCTGAACCTAATTTTCCACGAATTTGGCTCTTTCTGTCGAATTTCGTACCACGTCGATCAGTATAAACGATGGGTCTATCTCTTCTCCCATTTGGTGTTACAAACAAAAATCATAATACCCTGGATTACAGTGTGGTGTAGGGTATAAAAATAAACTAAAATTTGATACTTAGAAGCCAGACCCAAAAATCGTGTCGACCGGTGTATTTATTAGATGTAATTGAAAGTGAACAAGTAAAGACGGATTAAGTTCGGCCATGCCGAATCTTATATACCCTCCACCACAAGCTGAAAAAAAACGCTTATGTAGTATATTGTCCCAAAAATATTCGGCTTGAAACATATATATGTTTAGAGTACACTCTAAGCATATAATATTGGGTACACACAAAAAGTATATTTTTGGGAAAACGTTATTCTAAAGGAATCTTTGTTTACATCCCAATATGTTTTTTTGACTGTTATTTCCGAAACAAATATTTATTTGCACTTAAAAATTCAGAAAATGCGTTAATTGTGTTAAATTTTTTACTAATTCAAAGTTATTTTTTTTTTTTTTTAAATTTTAATGTTCGTAAAAATTATAAATAAAAATAATCTTGGATCCTAATAAATTAATTGGAGGATTGACAAGTAATGTGACTTGGAATACTAACTCAGAAATTTGAAATGATTGATTTAAAACATATGTTAATGCTGCATAACTGGAAGGTACAATTCGAAACCAAGAAAAAATTAAAACTGAAATTCGAAAAAGTCAGCAAAAGTTTTGAAAATCTTTTTAAATAAAATATATTTGGAAAAATTCCTAAATAATAATGTTATTTATATTTAAACACATATTTTATTTGAGAAATTTAGTTTGCAAATATAATTTGTTGTAATATATTAATATATGCGTTCCAAATATATTTTATTGATTTTCAAATAAAATTTAATTGCTAAGAAATATATAATATTTAAAAATTTGTGTTCCAAATATATTTTTTTTCGATTCAAACATATCAAAAAAGGCGATTTTGCCCCGTGCATGGATAGCATGTGAATGGCTACGGGTACTAATAAACTCTTTATACCAAATTTAAGCCCAATTCGTTGAAATTTGAGGTTTTTGTGGCGTTACGAAGTCAAATCTAGAGGGACCTTTGTATGGGGGCTACCATTGCCTGTGTGAAGGATTTCGGGTATATATAAACCCCAGTTAACATTTTTCAGCCCGATCAGTCGACATTTGTGGTCTCTATGACGTTAAGAAGTCAAATCCGGGAAATGCTATATATGAAGGCTATATCCAAAATTGGATTGATATTGCCCATTTTCAATCCCAACATACCAGGCAGATATAAGAAGAATATGTACTAAATTTCAGCCATCTAGCTCAAGTATTATAGATTGTAGCGTGATTACAACAGACGGACAAAGCTAAATCGTCTTAGAATTTTACGACAATTAATAATATTTATACTTTATGGGGTCTCAGATCAATATTTAGTGGTGTTACAAACGGAGTGACAAACTGAATATACCCCCATTCTATGGTGGAGGGTATAAAAAGAAATATGAATGTGTATTTATAAATCAACATTTTTTCAAATATTGGTAGAATTTTTGGCTTTTCTTTTTACCCCTTCTTTAACTTGGCCAAATTGATGGATGGAGATTAAAAGAATAATTTGTTACTTGGGGTCTTAGGTCACTCCTTTGATGTGTTACACTTTCGGTCCGTAGCAAATGATATGTACCCTCCTCCACTAAGGTGAGGATATAATGAGTGATTTAAAATATATGTTAATATAATATGAGTGATTTAAAATATATATTAATTATAATGTAATTTCGAAACCGAGGAAAAATTACACCGAGTTTCGAAAATTCAGTAATGTTTTGAAAATCCTTTTTAAATAAAGCATATTTGGAGAGACTCCTAAGCAATAATTATACCCTCACTTTAGTGTGACGAGGGTATATATCATTTGCTACGGAAAAAAGTGTAACACGTCGAAGGAGTGACCTAAGACCCCAAGTATGTTCGGAGGAAATCCGTTTTGGGTCATTTTAAGTCGAATGAGCAATGTCCGTCCGTCCGTCTGTCTGTCTGTCTGTGTGTCTGCTGGCTGGTGCGCACGATAACTCTCGAAAGGAGTAACCGATTGACCTCAAATTTGGTATGTGGTAATATTTTTTTCTATCTCCGGCTAAGTTCGAAGATGGGCCATATTGGTCCACTCCTTCTAGTATCTCCCCCACAAAGGGTTAAAATGTTGTGAAATATTGATTCTTTAATAACTGCTATACTACTTATTCGAATCTTTTGAAATTCCACACATAGTATTAGCTTATTATTCGTTATCAACTCGAGAAAAATGGGCGAAGTCGCCACGTCCCTTTTGGTACCTCCCACACAAATGCACCATTTTGCACCAAAAGTTAACAGCTTATAACATTAATAACAGTGTATAAAAATACTTGAAATTTTGTACAGTATTATGCTTTTATATTGCCTACAGTCCAGGGAAAAATGGGTGTTGTTGTCACGCCCCTTTTGGTACCTCCCACACAAAGGTACCTTTTTGCACCAAAAGTTAATAGCTTATAACATTAAAACCAGTGTATAAAAATACTTGAAATTTTGTACAGTGTAATGTTTTTATAGTGTCTATAGCCCTGTGAAAAATGGGCGTTATTGCCACGCCCCTCTTTGTACCTCCCACACAAAATGCCCAAATCATACCACAATTTAATGTCTCATAACGTTTATACCAGTGCACATAAATGCTTATAAGTCGGCACAGTGCAATGAATTTAAAGTATCTAATGTTCAGCAAAAAAAGGTGTATTTGATAAACCCCTTCTGGTACCTCCCACACAAATTGACAGAATAATTGGAGTAATATTCAATATTACATTACTCACAAAGTGAGGGTATACCTTAGTCGGTTTACCCGACTGAAACTTTCTTACTTGTTTTATTTGTACTTAAACATATATTTTATTTAAGAACATTAGTTCGCAAATATATCTTATTCAAGTATATTAACAATGCGCTCCAAATAAATTCCATGGATTTTCAAAAAAAATAATATATTTCTTCAGATATTTATAATATTCAAAAATGTCTGTTCCAAATATATATTAATCCAGTTAAAACATATCAAAAATGGCAATATTTTCCAGCACACATGTGGGAAGTTATTATTAAAAATTATGACCATAATATGGTTACAAGGGGACCATATAATGTTTGCATGGTTACCATAATATGGTCACAATGGAACGTATTGTGGTCACATGGGAACATATTACATTACATTGGGACCATCTAATGGTTACATGGATATATTTACATAGCGACTACACGCTGAAAAAAAATCGCTTCTGTAGTATATTGTCCCAAACATATTTGGCTTGAAACATATATATGTTTAGGGTACACTCTAAACATATAATATTGGGTACACAAAAAAAGTATATATTTGGAAAAATTTTATTCTAAAGAAATTTTTGTTTACATCCCAATATGTTTTTATTTGGGACTATTATTTCCGAAACAAATATTTATTTGCACTTAAGAATTCAGAAAATACGTTAGTTGTGTTAAATTTTTTACTAATTCAAAGTTATTTTTTTTTAGAAATGTTTAATGTTCTTGGATCAAAATAAATTAATTGGAGGATTGACAAAAAATCATTTTAAATCAATCATTTCAGAAATTTGAAATGATTGATTTAAAACATAAGTTAATGCTGCATATGGTATCATAACTGGCAGGGGCAATTCGACAAACCAATTAAAAGTTAAAACTGAAATTCGAAAAAGTCAGCAAAAGTTTTGGAAATCTTTTTAAATAAAATATATTTGGAACAATTCCTAAATAATAATTTTATTTATATTTAAACACATATTTTATTTGAGGAATTTATTGTGCAAATATAATTTGTTGTAATATATTAATATATGCATTCCAAATATATTTTATTGATTTTCAAATAAAATTTATTTTTTAAGAAATATATAATATTTAAAAATTTGTGTTCCAAATATATTTTCTTTCAATTCAAACATATCAAAAAAGGCGATTTTGCCCCGTGTATGGTTACATGAGGACCATAGTATGATTAAGTGGGACCATGTTTGGTAAATTATGATTTTCTGTCATCAAGTCTGGGCCATATTGCATTCACACAGCACATGATGTATTAGTATTTATGTATGCTCTTATCAACGTAGTGGTGGTGGTCAAAATACAACCTCACTCCCATGTGAATATCTAACGATCTTAATTCATTTTTAATCGAGTCTTTCTAATCTTTTGAAAAAAAAAGGATTTATATTACCCTTTCCACCGGATGGAAACGGACACGGACATGCTTTTAATCCATAAAAAATACGAAACGAAAAGCCATAGCGAATAAGGAAATTTAGGATTTTAAAATGTTGCCTCATTTTTTATTCTACGGACTTGGCAAATGGACGGCGGCGGCTGGACCTCTTTATGGTATATAACCGTATATCCTACATCGCGTGGCACGTAACGCGGGAGAGTTGGAAAGCGTTAAGCGTGAAGCGTCTATCTATTATCTATTTAAATATGTAAACGCCAACGAAACAATAAATGACGAATGAAAAATCGACATTTCACTTTACATGGCGCATAGCAAAAAGTGGCCCCCTTTATTTGTAGCCGGAAGCCAATTTCAATACCAATAGCAAGAACAATAACAAAAACGATGCAAATGGCCAGCGTCAGCAATGAATTGAAGCGGATTTTCGGCACGTAAAACAAAATTTATAAAATGTAAAATAGAACCCTCTGTCGTTTTTTCTCTTTTTATCGCTTCTCGGCTACTATTGACCGTGATTTATAAAATCTGACAATGATTGATTTCATTTCAACATTTGGTATCTTCACTTTTTTGTGTTTGTTTTGGAAGCAACATTTGAAAATAGATTTTCCAAGGTTTAATAATAATATCGTACCATTGATAAGTCCGATATTTAACGGTGATTGCCCACATCTGAAAAGAGGTGATATCTTAAGCGATTTTCGTTTTTTTGTGGTTATTCTTTAAATGGAATAATTGTCTCTGCTATGGATAACAGGTCGTACTGAAAGTGAAAAAGAAATATGGGCAAGTCCCAGAATGAGTCCACTAACCAAACATTTTTGAAATTGATTAAGTTTTATTTCTATTTTTATAATTTTATGAATATATGGGTTTTTCCCTAGGCAGCTCAAAAAATTACCTTAAGTTTTTGCATCTCTTTCTTGAGTATTTTTTAGCAATGCACTCATATTTCCTGCACCACATTTACGCATTATTTAAATAATAAAATTTGACAATCTTGGCTTCAACTGATTTCATTAGAACTTGTCGATCTTAAAATTAAAAAAAAGTTGAGAAATATTGCAAATAACTTTTTTTTTCAAAATGCTATAAAAAAAAAACTTCTGAATATTTTCTCAAATTTCTTTTTTTATTTGAAAGTACAATCCTTCCGGTTAATAACGGAAAATAATTTCATTCAAATGGCTGCCTCGGCTGGCCATGCAGTAGCCATTTCCTGCATTGCAGCTGTATTTCACCAATGGCTTCACGAATATTGTCCTTTAAAGCGTCAATTGTCTCTGGCTTGTCGGCGTAACACTTATCTTTGAGGGCACCCCACAAATAATAGTCCAACGGTGTCAAATCGCAGCTCCGAGGTGGCCAAACGACATCAGCTCTGCGGCTGATAATGCGATTTGCAAACTGCAACATTACCATGATTTTCAAAGTAATGTCGCAATATTTCCCAGCGTTGTTCAAGCGTGTACACAACCATATTCGTTCAGCGGAAGGATAAAACTAATTATCTGTCAAATAAGACATGAGCTAAGTGTTACCATTCACGAAATAAGCACTAGTTGAAAAAAAACGTTAGATGGCGGACCCGTTGCAATATTGCCATTAAAGATATATTTGAATACCCCCTTTTCTATATAAGTTGTGTGTGCTGCCTTAAAAATTTTATATTTTTAGAGTAAAAATATATACAGGGTTTCCAATAAGAGTGATATGATTTCTTTGAAAAGAAAACTTATTGTTAAGGAAATTCAAAAGTTTTTTTATTTAATGTGAAGTACAATCGATACAATTAAGTTCTAAATAAAACGTCATTCAAATGGCCTCCACGACTCATTCTGCAGGAACGAATTCGATGAACCCAATTTTCGAGCACTTTTTCCACTAAATCAAGTCGTATATCATGAATGGGACGGTCAATATTGACTTGTAAAGCTTGAAGAGAGTCTGGTTTATTTCGAAATACTAATGAATTCAAATAACCCCACAGGAAATAGTCAAATGGTGTTAAATCTAATATCAAAAAGATAGCTCTTAACGAGAGCTAAAATATTGCTGTGTCAAGGTCGTAGGTCGGCTGGAAAGTGTTTTTTTTTAATTTAAAAAAATTGACTTAGCATCATTTTCAAATGTGAACAGAAAGTTTATTTTATCTATAGCTCCTTAACGGAATGTCGGATCGGGAATCGGTCAATGGCAAAAAGATAGCTCTTAGCTAGAGCTAAAATATTGCTGTGTTTTTTGGATTTAAAAAACTGACTTAGCGCACGAAAAGTTGCAATTGAAGAACGAATATTTTGATAATAAAACTGAATAATTTGTAAACGTTGTTCCTGTGTATATCTCTCCATGATGAAATTGTAAACACTACTGAATACAATGAAAAACAAATGACAGATCATGACATATTACAAATGGCCCAAACGTCACTTCAAAATCATATCATCCCTATTGGAAAAACCCGTTATTTCGTCCATAACTTTTTCAAATATTGGGTCCCCAAAAAATCCAAAAAATTCGATTATCGTTTTGGATTTGCGAGAGTCTGGTGCATTTTCTGGGTAAATTTGAGATCGTTAAATAAAATTTTAAAAATGATATTATTATTTTTTTGATATTGTTCGGCTTGAGGTCCTTTTTAATTAAAAAATGTGTTTATAGGGATTTGTCTTCTTACGCCACGGTTGATTTTGTATTGCTAAATAATTGGTTTGTCATATTCTGTGTCTTATATGCTAGTTCAATCTTTCGTTTATCATACATGTCTGAATTCTTAAATCTTTCTGCTAGTCCAGGTATAAAAGTGACCGATTTATACATTTTTGGCTCTCTCTCAATGTTTTTCGTTTTATTTCCTCGTTTTAGAAGATTATTCATTGTCTTCTGTGGAAATTCGTTCATATTTAAAATGTCTCTTATTTTCTGCTTATTTTGTTCATGATACTCTTCGTCACTTATTGCTAATACTCTAGCAATGAAATTCGTCGCGGTATTTATTATTGTCCTCCTTGTGTGCTTAGAATACAAACTAATTAGTCGTCCTGATGCCGTAGTTTTCTGATACCAATCCATTTTTAGTTTGTTTCCTTGTTTTATTATTATTGAGTCCAAGTATGATAGCCGATTGTCTTTTTCTTCTTCCATCGTAAATTGAATTTGTCGGTTGTATGAGTTGAGTACGCTCATTGTGTTGTCCAAATCTTGTTTCTTTATAATTCCAAATAGGTCGTCTACGTACTTAGTCAAGATTTTTGGTTTCCGATTCATATTCCTAATTGATGCGTCAAATAATTCTTCCATCACTATATCCGCTATAACTGGGGAGGCAGGGGAACCCATTGGCATACCTTTTAGTTGTCCAAATATTTTATTTTCATACTTAAAATAACGTGTTTCTTTGATGCAATATGTCAGTATTTCCATAAATAATTCTCGTGGTATTTTTGTATACTTTTTCAGTAAGTCCCATTTACTTTCAATTGTCCTGATTGCTAGGTTTATCGGAATGCTTGGGAACAATGAAACTACGTCAAAGGATATTAAAACTTCGTCATCATCTATTTGTAGTCCATTAATTTTTGATTTAAAGTCTCTTGCGTCTTTTACGTTGTATTTGGAATCCTTCGTCAGGTTTTTCAAAATGTCCACTAGATATCTGGAAAGTCCGTACGCAGGTGAATTTATAGATGAGCAGATCGGTCTCAGCGGGGTTCCGTCCTTGCGAATTTTCGGTTCGCAAAGGAATTAAGTTAAGTTAGTTAATTTTCTCTTTTCTGTCATATCTATTACATTATAACTGAATAATTTGTCGACTAGAACATTATTTTTGTTTTGAAGGGTGGTCGTTGGGTCCTTATTTAAACGTCGGTATGTACATAAATCCATTAAAATCCTATTCATTTTGTTATTATAATCTGTCTTAGTCATTGCTACCGTCTTGCCCCCTTTATCAGCACTTAATATCAATATGTCTTTGTTTTCTCTCAAAAATCGTTTGCTTTGTCCCACTGCGTCTAATACTAAAACGTCCCTCTGGTTTAGTTCAAGTTTGTGTAGGTGATCGTCCACAAGTGATGTAAATTTTGCTCTCAAGGACCTCAAGCCGAACAATATCAAAAAAATAAAATCTCAACAGGTCAATTATAACCAACAATAATAAATTATATTATTTTTACAAATTTTATTTAAAAATATCCATAAAAATGTTCCGCTATGTCCTCTTTCAAACAATGTAAACTATGTATAAATCGGTTCAGCCGTTCAAGTTTAGTTCAAAATTTCGTAAAAACCAAAATTATTTTTTTTCAATTTTCCAAATTTCAAATCTTTATGAAATTTTGAAAAATTGTTTCAAGAAAAAAATGATATCGATATCTTATAGTAGTAGTAGTTTTGAAGTTATGATGGACACTGACTTTGAAAACGTGTGTTGTGGGAAAAACGATTCAAAGTTTTTCTGATGTACTGAGTCACTTATGAGGCGCGGTTGCTTAGACTGCTGTCTTCGTTAGTTTTGCTCCGATTCGTCTCAAATTTGCACACAATATTTTTAAGAGGTTCTCCATTAAAAAAATAACATAAAAAGATTAAAAAAAATTACAAAACCTTAATTTAAGTGGGGGTTTGAACATACAGAACAGGTAAGAAAACCGACTTATAAATCCCCTCACCTTGAGTCCCAAAAAATATTCGTGAATTTATTTATTTTTTTGTTTTAATTAAATTATTATCAATTTAAATTGCATTTAATAACTTTAAAGTACAAGGTGGCGCAAAAGTAACCTTTCGATGTTTTTTGGCTGTAATTTAAAAAAAAATGAAAAACTTTGATTCTTCTTGTGGATTATTTTTATTTGGTCTTTTAATTTTTTTACATCAAGTCGAGAATATGATGTCATGTAAATGGCCGCCGCCACAGTTGATTGTCATTTGAGCCCTTTTTATGGCATTTTCCATCACTTTGGCCAAAACTTCCGGCGATAGGTCCTCACATTTTTGACGGATATTGTCTTTAAGAGCTGCAAGAGTCTGAGGCTTGTTGACATAAACCCGCGACTTCAAAAAGCCCCACAAAAAGAAGTCTGTAGCGGTTAAATCAGGCGATCTTGCTGGCCAGTGCAAATCGCCAAAACGGGAGATTAGGCGGCCGGGAAATGCATCATTCAGCATATCGGTTGTGGCACGTGCAGTGTGTGCCGTTGCACCGTCCTGTTGGAACCACATGTTTTCCAATCCCAATTCATCAAGTTGCGGCAAAAAGAACTCGTTGATCATTGCTCTGTAGCGCTCACCATTCACAGTAACCGTTTGGCCCGCGACGTCTTCGAAGAAAAAAGGTCCGATGACTCCTCCAGCGAAAACAGCACACCATACAGTGACTTTGAGCGGGTGTAATGGCTCTTCGTGGGTTACACGCGGATTTTCAGTGCCCCAGAAGCGTAAATTTTGCTACCCGCTAAGATGGAAATGGGCCTCATCACTCACCGACCGATTATTGGTCAAATAAATAGTCAGCAATATTCCCCGTTCTGGAGCAGTGTACCGTAACATTGTTTATTAACGTTTATTTCGCATGTGTTTACTACACAAATGTCAAAACAGAACTGACATTAGGGGCCAATCGCAAAATTTATAGCATTTTCTGATAGGAGGATTACTTTTGCGCCACCTTGTATGTACCGGTATTAAAGATACAAGCTTTTAAGTTTAGATGCAAAATAGTCCACTTGAACCATTTAATTTGTATATGATTGGCCGATTTTGTGCGGGAGGTACAAAAAGTGGCTTGGCAATAACGCCAATCTTTTAATTACACTGCACAAAATTTCAAGTATTTGTATGCACTGGTATTAAAGTTATAAGTTGTTAACATTTGCTACAAAATGGTCCATTTGTGTTGGAGGTACCAAAAGGGGAGTGCCGATAACGCCCACTTTTCTCTGGATTATAGGTACTATAAAAGCGTTATACAATACAAAATTTCAAGTATTTATATGCACTGGTATTAAAGTTATAAGCTGTTATCTTGTGGTGCAAAATGGTCCATTCGTTTGGGAGGTACCAAAAGGGTCGTGGCAACTTCGCCCATTTTTTTGACTTATTAGCGACTGATAAACTAAAACTATGTGTGGAATTTCAGAAGATTCGAGTGAGTAGTATCGAAGGTATTAACGAATTAATTTTTCACTAAAAGTTAACCTTTTGTGGGGGAGGTACTAGAAGGAGTGAACCAATATGGTCCATCTTCGAACTTAGCCGGCCCATCTTTGAACCAGCCAGCAGAGAGACGGACGGACAAAAAAAACACACTTATTGCTAAGGAAATTCAAGATTTTTTTTATTTAATGTGAACTACAATCGAATGGCCTCCACGACTTCTTCTGCAGGAACGAATTCGATGAACCCAATTTTCGAGCATTTTTCCACTAAATCAAGTCGTATGTCATGAATGGCACGTTCAATATTGACCTGTAAAGCTTGAAGAGAGTCTAGTTTATTTCGATAGACCAATGACTTTAAATAACCCCACAAGAAATAGTCTAATCGTGTTAAATCACAACCATTTTTTTAAATAATCGAATCTCCAAACTTTTCTCGCAACAATTCAATTGTTTCATTTGCTGTGTGGCACGTAGCCACAATCGGACAATGGCAAAAAGATAGCTCTTAACGAGAGCTAAAATATTGCTCATGGGTGTCAAGGTCGTAGGTCGACTGGAAAGTGTTTTTTTTTTTGATGTAAAAAAATGGGCTTAGCATCATTTTCAAATGTGAACGGAAAGTTTATTTTTGCGCTAGTTCCTTAACGGAACGTCGGATTGGGAATCAGTCAATGGCAAAAAGATAGCTCTTAACGAGAGTTAATATATTGCTCATGGGTGTCAGGGTCGTAGGTCGATTGGAAAGTGGATTTAAAAAATGGGCTTAGCGCCCGAAAAGTTGCAATTGGAGAACGATTATTTTGATAATAAAAGTGAATTATTTGTAAACGTTGTTCTTGCGTATATCTCTCCAAGATGAAATTGTAAACACTACTGAATACAATGAAAAACAAATGACATATCATGGCATATTACAAATGGCCGAAACGTCACTTCAAAATCATATCATCCCTATTGGAAAACCCGTTATATTAACATATGCGTTTTTAAAATAAAATTTGTTTGTTCATAAATATATAATAATAAAATAAAAATAATTAAATAAATTTAGTATTAATATTTGTCAGAACAAAATATATTTTCGAACTTATTTTCTCAAATAAAATATACGTGCAAATACAAATAATGGTATAGCTTAGGAATGTCTCCAAATACTATCTTTATTTTATTTAAAAAATTCCATTAAAAATTGTAAAACTTTGCTGACCTTTTCGAATTTCACTTGCAATTTTTCCATGGTTTCAAATTATACCTTCCAGTTATAAATATTTGTTTTAAAGCACTCATTTTAATTTATAAATATTTCAAACGTTTATATGTTGTCACCTTTGAAACAATTTATTGTTATCCAAGATCATACAATTTGCAATTATGAAGGAATTTTACAAACATTAACAATTTCTAAAAAAAATTAACTTTAAAATAAGGTATTGATATATTTTCTGAATACACAAACGAATATTAATCTTTGCTTAGGAAATAATAGACCAACTTAAAATAATATGATGATGGAAAAAAGATTTGTTTAGAAGAACATCTTTCTAAATATATAATACTAGCTGAGCCCGGTGCGCTTCGCTGCCCATGTCAAAATTAGCGCTGTAGAAACTGTACTTTATATCCGATCAGTACGAAATTCGGCAGAAAGAGGTTTGTTATTACATGAAGGAATACTGCCAAATTCGGAGAAAATCGGTTCAGATTTAGATATAGTCCCCATATATATGTTACCCCCGATTTGAAATTCAAGCGCTGTAGAAACTGTATTTTATATCCGATCAGTAAGAAATTCGGCAGAAAGAGGTTTTTTATTACATGAAGGAATACCGCAAAATTCGGAGAAAATCGGTTCAGATTTAGATATAGCCCCCATATATATGTTACCCCCAATTTGACATGTAAGCGCTGTAGAGACTGTGTTTTATATCCGATCAGTACGAAATTCGACAGAAACAGGTTTCTATTTTACATGAATTAGTATTCAAGGAAAATCGATTCAGATTTATATATAACCTCCATATATATGTTCCTCCAAATTTGGTTACAAAGCGCTATAGAAGTTGTACTTTACTTCCGATCATTACAAAGTTCTCCAGAAAAATGTTTCTCAATTTAGGAACGAATATTGCTTAATTTAGCGATTATCGGTTCAAAATAAGATATACATACACACACACCACATTTACCAATTATTCCAAATTATTATCGCAATGACCTTTATCGCATTGTTAGGGAGGTGTAGGGTATTATATAGTCGGCCCCGCCCGACTTTCTGCCTTTCCTTACTGGTATTAGTAATAAATTCACTGAATGAAAAAATACCGAATTCAGTGGAAAGTCCAGAAAATAGAAATGTATACTTATAAAATTTCTAAATTCTTGTTTCATTGGTCATGCATCACATTATCATATTGCAATTGTATTGGAGTGAGAATGCTGTAATAATCGCATACCGAGCATTTTTGTTCATGTATTTCCTATATAATACTTGCAAGATATATCAAAATATGGGCTGTGCCACGCCCACTGGTCCTATTCCGCCCATTTGTAAGCCAATCACGCAGACTGCTACCAGATACATATACGCAAAATTTCAACACTCTCGCTAACAAAATGAGCAAGATAATTCAATTTCAAAATTTGCCTTATATGGGCGGTGGCACGCCCATTGGGCAGATCCCGCCAGTTTTTGGACCAATCACGTGGACTGTCACCAGATACATATGTACAACATTACAGAACTCTAGATAAAAAATTGTGCAAGATATATCAATTTCGAAATTTGGCTTATAAGGGCGGGGCCACGCCCATTGGTCCGATCCCGCCCATTTTCTGACCAATCACGCAGACTGCCACCATATACATAAAATTCCAGCACTCTCGCTTACATATTGTGCAAGATATATCAATTTCAAAATTTGGCTTATATGGGCGGGGCCAAGCCCATTGGTCCGATCCCGCCCATTTTTTGACCAATTACGTAGAATGCCACCAGATACATATACGCAACATTGCAGCACTCCCGCTAGCAAATTGTGCAAGATATCAAAATTTGGTCTATGTGGGCGGGGCCACGCCCATTTTTGGACCTATCACGTACATATACGCAAAATTACAGCACTCTCCCTAACAAATTGTGCAAGATATCTAAATTTCAATATTTGGCTTCTATGGGCGGGGCCACGCCCATTGGTCCTATCCCGCCCATTTTGGACCAATCGCGTAGATCGCCAACGGATATATATGCACAAAATTCCAGCTCTCGCGATAACAAATCGTGCAAGATATCAAATTTTTAAAAGTTTGGCTTGTATTGGCGGTGCCACGCCCATTGGTCCGATCCGGCCCATTTTTGGACCAATCACGTGGACTGCCACCAGATACATATGTACAACATTACAGCACTCTAGCTAACAAATTGTGCAAGATATATCAATTTCAAAATTTGGCTTATATGGGCGGGGCCACGCCCATTGGTCCGATTCCGCCCATTTTTGGAAAATTCACATAATCTGCCACTAAATGCATACACACAAAATTTCAGCACTCTAGCTAAAAATTTTTCTCAATATCAAAATTGGACACATGGGCGGGTGCACGCCAACTTGATATATCGAAAATTCAAGTACCCTATTTTCAGCACCCTATTACAGCAAATTTCAAGATGATCGGTCAAGCCGTTTAGACGTCTATACGGAACAAACAAACACACAAACAAACCCACAAACAGACACTCTCTTTTATATATATAGATTTGTTTGTCTCAAATGTATATATATTTCTAGCGGAATATGTTTGACACAATATACTACAGAAGATATTTTTAGCGTGTGTGCAAAATTTCATCAAAATCCCAACATATTTGCGGTCGCCACCGTACTTTAATATGTGACTTACGATAAAGTGTTTTCACAAAAAATTTAAACAATCACTTACAATAAAATGCAACTTTTTTTGGTGTTTTATTGACAATTTGAATATTCTGGACACACACAACGTTGGAGATACAAACGAGGATTAATTTCCAATCATAAAAATATTTTTCGATAAAATGTCGCTTACGATAGATTTACTCTCATGGCTCGATATAATATTTAAAATTTTCTGTTCCAAATATATTTTTCTTTGAATTCAAACATATCAAAAAATATGATTTTCCCCGTGTATTAGATTTCCTTTAGGTGTAATATTAACCAAAAATATTTTGAAAAATTTTAGACAATTTATTAGTTTTACCTACTTTTATGCCTACTGTAAATAAATCACTGTGACAATGTAAAAAAAACTATGTTCCTCATTTGATCGGTTGTTTCTAAGCCAAAACATAATCAAATTTTGAAACTCACCAACGGAAAATACAATTCTAGAAAAAGCAAGTATGGAAAGACAACCTAAAAACTAATTGTTTGTGCACATCTATCTCGTTTCCTATTAACAGATAGAAAAATGTTTTTCTTCTAAAATTTTGTAGGAGGTACTTTATTATATCGACATAAAAATATTTTTTTTTTGGCTCAAAAAAATTGAAAGAAGTTATGGAATATACATACATATATCATTCTGACGTAGATATTAAGGAAACTCACTAGATAAATATACAGTGAGTGTCAGCTTATTTGATGCAAGCCATAATTAAATATTAAAATCCACTACCTTTAAAAACAAATAAGATTTAAAAAAAAAATAAAAATGAGATTTTGTAGAATATATGTTTTACTCTAATATAGAGGTTTCATTGCGAAAACAATAGCAAAAACAAAAAAGTGATACTTTTACAACTGAGCAGCTTAGTCCAGATTTACACTAGTATATTTTTTCAGCAGCTTATCCGCTAATTCTCTTTTAAACTTGCCTCTGCGTTTAGACACATAATTTTGTTTCGGATATTTCTGTGTGAATTGTTGTTGTTTCAAAGGCCGAGTGAAAAACACAAAACGTTCAGACCGATAAGCCCGAGTACGGGAGAGTTTTTTCCCCCCTCTTGCCGACTGCCTCACTCTCCTACAAAACGACGATAATCTGCTGAACATTCAGCCAATGTAAATAGGGACTTATTTGATGCAGAGAAGTTCTAACAGTATTAAAGCTGTTATGACTCGAAATCGATCGGAATCGATTCGTTTCTATTGTAATGAAACGTTGTGATACATTTTGCTCAGTTTTAGTGTGTTCGCGTACATGCAAGGGTAATGACACACATTTTTTTAATGATGGGCCGACGCACAACAACTGAACAGCGGGAATTGGTCATTCACCACTTCCAAAATGGGGAAACTCAATGCAAAATAGCTAAAATAGTAAATTTATCGTCATCTACAGTCCTGCAAATTATAGAAAGCTTTTTACAAGAGAATAGAATCAATGACAAGGGCAGAAATGTACCTAATACAATTTTGACTCCGAGTGATGAAAATAAACGAAAACCCAAAATTATCAGCAGAAAAATTGACAGACGAAGTTCAAAATTCCCTTGGCAAAAACTGTAGTGCTTCCACAATAAACCAAAAAAATATAATCAGCAGATTAGCCTTCGCAAAAAACCATATTTCCAAGAACATGGATTTCTGGAAAAGTGTAATTTTCTCCGATGAGTCGAAGTTCAATATATTTGGTTCAGATGGAAGGTCTTACGTGTGGCGGAAACCCAATACGCAGCTGCAATTAAAGAATTTGTGTGCAACTGTAAAACATGATGGAGGGAGTGTTATGGTATGGGCTTGTATGGCAGCATCAGGCGTTGGAAATTTAGTTTTCAAAGAAGAAAACATGGATAAAAAAATGTTTCTAAGTGTCCTTAAATAAAATTTGATTCAAAGTGCAGAAAAACTGGGCCTGCGACGTAATTTCCGATTTTATCAGGACAACGATCCCAAACACAAGTCTGATGTGGTGCAGTCCTGGCTAATATGGAACTGTCTCAATTTAATGGAACCACCTGCACAGTCACCAGACTTATACATAATAGAGAATTTATGGGCATTGTTGGAAACGAACATAAGAAAACATAACATTTCTAGCAAAGAAAGTTTAAAAATGCATTGATAGCTGAGTGGGGCAAAATAACGGCAGAAACAACAACAAAACTGGTTGTATCAATGCCAAAACGATTGAAGGACGTTATGGATCAAAAGGGTTACCATACAAAATATTAAAGTGTAATAAAAAATAAATTATTTTGTTAACTTGTACTAGCATTCATGTTGCATCAAATAAGCTGCTCAAAAATACTGTTTTTTGCGTTTCTGTAATATTTTCGTATAACGATACTAAATATAAAATAAATGAATAACCTATTTTAAAGAAAACTTTGCAAATTAAAAAATGGTTTTTAAATTATATTAATATATCAATTGGCTTAAAAGTTATTGGAGTTTGCTTTTTTATTTTCGCTCTCATCAATTAAGCTGACACTCACTGTACATAGATGTTACGACCCTTTTGGTTAAGCATCAACATTTTCAAAAAGGGTAATTTTTAATATATGTATGCTATATACCATTTTGTCTAATCCATTTTTACTATAGCTCTGTGTTCCTTATTTAAAACAAGTCTCTGTGATAAGTTCGTTAGAAACTAACATGTACCAATAAATCCGGAAAGTATTTGTCCATCGTTACAATAAGCATGTTATAATACGCTCTAGACTGAAGAAAAATTCGCGCCCGCTCAAGTCCATTCATTTATGTCACCATTTCGAATTATAGTGTTATTTCAGTAGATTTCACAGTAGGCTGACATTTGTATATATACAGAATGATTTTCTACAGAATACTGTAAAACATAAAACGTCAATGGTGACGTGAAATCCATGATTCGCAACAATTGAACGAAAATATGTCTAATCACATTTCCGATACCAGTCCGTTAATACACATAACGTGTGTCGTCGAAGCAACAGTACATTTGGTACTGTTAGATTTTACACAGTTTACATGATATTTAAGTATATTCCCATTTAACATTATCCCATTTCCATTCTGTTTCCCTCGAGATATTCACCACACATTTTTCGGAGTTCTGTTAACAACAGTCGGCGCATGACCAATGCAAAGAATACTGTAACATAACAGACAGTTTCATGCTCATTCATTTCGGTGTTCTCATCTCGTCTCGTTTTCGGCGTGCCTTCTCTGAGAGATGTGAGCGGCGGCATGTAGGTGGAAACGGAAACAATGCATTTCGTGTTGTCGGGTCGATTGGCCTGTGGAAGCGAACATTGTTTCATTTTATTGCCACAGAGCGAAGAGAAAGCATAACACAAAAATATCACCGCTACTTTGCGTTATTTAACGGTACATTTTGCACAGTTGTTGTGTTGTCCTCGTCCTCATCCTCTTGCATCCTTTTGTTTTATGTTTCCGTGTTTCTCTCCCACTGAAATGTCAGTGCGAGTGTTCGTTCCATCGGATATGTATGTGATAATGTGTGCGTGCGAGTGTTTTGGGTAAAAACGAAAGCGAACAAACGGCACTTGTTTCTCGTTCTCGTTGTTGTAGTCGTAGTCGTAGTCGTCGTCGTCATTGCCGTCGTCATCGTTGTCTAGGTCAGTAGTAGAAATCTGTAGTACTTCACATTGCATCTGTTCTCTTTACATGAGAGTGACTGAGTGTGTTTATGCGTATGTGTGTGCATGTGTTTGTGTTCTTCTATTTGTGAGGTTTTAGTGTTGTTGTTGTTTGGTTTGTTGCTGCCGCCGCTGCTGCTGCTGGTGTTTGGCGTGTAAGTGTAAATGTTTGCATTGAAAAATGCAAAACGTGTGGGTTTTATACGCACCGGGACCAACGCACACTCACACACACACTCGGATACATGCACTTTGTTGTGGCTGTGATGGTAGTAACTTCCTGTTGTTGTGTTTTGTCATAAATTGTAACGGTGGCCGTCCGAAAAAAACCAAACAAGAACAACAATGAAATGAGATATTATAACGACGACAACATGTGTGAGAATGAGGATATTAATGTTATGCAAGAATACAGTTGTAACTCAAAACAAGTACCTATAATGTTACTTAGCCTATTATCGGCCTCTGTCCCCATACTGGCGCACATACTTAAAGCCATATTTAGGTTTAGGTTAGGGTGGCAGCCAGTTTTGCCAGCTCAAATAGATGAATGTAGGTCCCTAGAGCTACCACGGGCTCAGATGTCCCTCATCAAAACCAAGCCGTTTGATAAACAAAGTTAAAAATAGTACAAATATAGGTATCGGAAAGATCTGTCAGACTTCCTAGAAAGGCAGAACCCAAGATATGCAGACATCGCACAATGGGACCTTTTGACTTTTTTCGTTGAAAAAAATCATAACTTCTGAACTAGTAAAGATATTTTCAAAATTTTAAAAGTATTGAGAAGAAGACATCGTTGTCTTTAAATTGAGTGTGGTAATTTATTGCTGGAGCCACGATAGGCTGTAAAACTGAAGTTCTAATATGGGTTTTCTTTATTTCTTAAACAACATGACATTTCTATTTATGTACTTTGCTTTATTTTCTGTTATTAAACAAATAATTTTTTATTTATTTTCCATCTAACATAACATATATCCATTTGTGGCTATATTAAAACCCCAAGTTTTCAAGAGAGAGAAAAAACTGTTTTATTGTCACATTATTTGAGCTTATGAGCGAATTTTTGTTCTAAGATATGTTTAACATGTTGCTACTATGTTCTAAAGGGTGGTTAAATTTTAAGGGCCTATGTTGTTTATAAATAAAACACAAATTATTTAGGAAATTATTGTCATTTCTTTTTACTATGATAATATTGGTATGGTTCAATTATGTATGGAACAAAATATCGGCCAAATGGCCGCCGCGATCTCGGCGGCACACACATCCGATGGTCCAAATTTTCGATAATATCTCATACTTTAGCTCTTGAATTGTTGCTGGCTTATCGACGTACACCTTTTCTTTCAAAAAGCCCCAAAGAAAGAAGTCCAACGGTGTCAAATCACATGATCTTGGCGGCCAATTGACATCGCCACGACGTGAGATAACACGGCCACGTGATATGGCACCGTGCTGTTGAAACCACATATTTTCCACATCCATATCTTCCAATTCGGGCCATAAAAAGTTCGTTATCATCTCACGACCCTACATTCAGGATGGCTAATGAGTACTGCTACAAAAAAAATATTGTGCAAATTGTCACATAGCCAATCCTATTATAACAGAATTGCAGCGAAAATAATAAGCTGATTTCGACCAACTCCAAATTCCGCTGATTTGTTCTTGTTGGGTTATTGCCAATTAACAAATTTGGATGATTTAAACCAATGCATTCGAGCATTCCTGCTGCCTGTTATGTCATTTGTGGTCGATTGTCTGCCTGGAAGATGCACACTATAATTCTTGAAATGATTGACTGAATAACTTTCCTAACTATTACTAACCTTTAGTATTTGGACCATATTTTTTGAAGTATAACCTAGCTAAAGCCGGGATACCCTACAATTTTAAAATTTAAAGAAAATTGTAAGGGCTAGTAATGCTGAAAAAATCAGTTTCACAAAGATTTTTTTTCAAAAAAATTATTTTTTCTGGCACGAAAACATCCATAAAAATAGAAAAATTAACGGGAAAACTTGTTTGTTCCATTTCTTGAAAGCTATCATCCTAACGAAGAAAACAATGCCTATTTGGAAATTAAAAAAAATATTTTTGACATTTTTTATTTTGACAATTTTGTTTGGGAGGTACCAAAAGGGTCATGTCAATAACGCCCAGTTTGTAATATACTATAGGTACTATAAAAACATTACACTGTACAGGAAACCAAGTTATAAGCCGTTAACTTTTTGTGCAAACTAGTCCATTTGTATGGGAGGTACCAAAAGGGGCGTGGTAATATTGCCCATTTTTCACAGGACTGTAGGTATTATAAAAGCATTACACTTCACAAAATTTCAAGTATTTCTATGGAATGCAATCAAAGTTATAAGCCGTTAACTTTTTATGCAAAATGGTCCATTTGTATGGTAGGTACCAAAAGGGGCGTGGCAGCTTCCCCATTTTTCTCAAGACAATAGTGGCCATGGAACTAAAACTATGTGTGGAATGGTCAACGATTCTGAATAGTAGTATAGAAGTTATGAGATAATCAATATTTCACTAAAAGGTACTCGAAGTAGAGGACCCACATATCCTTAGTCCATCTTTGTCCTTAGTCTGATTTTGATATATGTATGGATTGCTATTCACGATATAAGCTGTTAACTTTTTGTACAAAATGCTACGTTTGAGTGGGAGGTACCAAAAAGGGCGTGATAAAAACGCCCAGACAGACTGAGGGTAATATAAAAACATTACACTGTACAAAATTATAAGTATTTGTATGCACTAGTATTAAAGTTAAAAGCTGTAAACTTTTCGAACAAAGTGGTACCTTTGTATGGGAGGTACCAAAAGGGGCATGGCTATAACGCCCATTTTTCTCTGTATTGTAGGTACTATAAAGCCATTACACTGTACAAAATTGCAAGTCTTTGTATGCGCTGGTATTCCAGTTATAAGCTGTTAACCTTTGCTGCAAAATAGTGCATTTGAATGTGAGGTACCAAAATGGACCTGCCAATTACGCTCACTTTTCACTGGACTCTAGGTACTATAAAAGTATTACACTGTACAATATTTCGAGTATTTTCATGAATCGATATTAAAGCTATAAGCAGTTGATTTTAGGTGCAAAATGGTCCATTTGAGTGGGAGGTAGCAAAAGGGGCGTTTCAACTTCGCCCATTTATCGCGAGGTGATAGTGAGTAATAAATTAATACTATGTGTAGAATTTCTGAAGATTCAATAAGTAGTATATAAGTTATTAAATAATCAATAATTCACTAAATATTAACCCTTTGTCGGGGAGGTACTAGAAGGAGTAGACCAATATGGCCAATCTCCGAACTTAGCCGGAGATAGAAAAAAATATTACCACATACCAAATTTTAAGTCAGTCGGTTACTCCTTTCGAGAGTTATCATGCGCACCAGCCAGCAGACATACGGACAGACAGACGGACGGACATTGCACAAATGACTTAAAATGGCTCAAAACGGATTTCAGCCGAACATACTTGGGGTCTTAGGTCACTCCTTCGGTATGTTACACTTTTTGTCCGTAGAAAATGATATACGAGTATACCCTCGTCACACTAAAGTGAGGTTATAAAAATAGGTTTATTGACACCAAAATTCCACTATCCCTTTAAATATCAAAAAGAATTATATTATTTTGTTCTCAACTGTTCAAATTTCGTTAATCTGAGTAGTAAATATGCTATGTATGTATGTTTCAAATTTCGATATATGTAATCTGTTAAGTCATGATAATAGAAATCATATCACATAATTCCAAAAAAAAATAAAACTAAAAAATTAGGTACATTTTTGTTAAATACACTATGTGTTTATGTGGGGATTTTGCCAGCAAGGGAGGTAAGGGCAGGCGAATCGACGAAATCCCTTCTATGACAAACTCCAAACGAATTACAAGAACCACGATAGCTCAGGAGTGGGGGGGAACGATGTATGTGTGTAGGTAGTGACCGGTGTTGGCGTAATGTAAATGGCGAAATAGAAAATGAATAAAACACAAGAAGTTTAGTTTTTTCGACGATAGGAAGCGTAGCTTTATTTAGTAAGAAAGGGTAACGAAGATTACCTTCTGTTTACAATGTACAGCAAGATGTACTTAGCGATATGTGATGCGTACCGAGCGAAACGAAAGTCCAAAATGGAGAGAGGTGGCGGAGCATGTGTCAATGAAAAACAAATATTTACTCGTTGAAATCTGCAAATCAAATATTACAAGGATGTAGTAACGAGGAGTAGGCAGATTTCAAGGAGCGTTAACGTACGATAAATGTGCCAATCTATGCACCTAGAGAAATTTCATTAATATTAACGAAATTCAATCAAATCGTACTTAAACACTATGCAACAAAAAAAAATAGTTTTGTTTACGAGACCCGAAAAACTTTTTTGTAAAGACTGAGGCATACTATTTTATGAAAGCGAAAGAAAAATTTTTTACGGTAAAGTTTTTTTTTAAATTTTTCTAAAATTCGAATTTTCATGAAAAAAAATTGATTTTTTTAAGTCGTTTTTTGCTGGCACAAAAAATCCAATTAAAAAATAGAAAAAAATCGCAAAACTCGAATTTTTTGAAAGCTAGCATCCTAACGAAGAGAGCAATGTCTTTTTCCAAAAAGTCTACGGATAAATGCATAAATTATGATACATATTGTAAACATAGGGAAATTATAAACAAAATAGGTTTTCATATATTTTGTTTTGGCAATTTTTTAATATACTATGGGCACTATAAAAAGATTACACTGTACAAAATGTGTACATGTTTGTATGCGCTGGTATCGATGCCTTTACATTTTTGTGCAAAATGGTCTATGTGAGGTACCAAAAGATGCGTGGCAACTTCGCTCATTTTTCTCAAGATGACAACGACCCAGAAACTAATATTATGTGTGGAGTTCTGATAGATTCTGAGTAGTAACGAGTGATTTTTTAAGATCTTACGATTTTGATTAAAAAATTGAGAGACATGTATAAAATCTTTATTTGAGTCGATAGAACGGTCTATACAATTCAATGTCTAAAGATGATTTCATGTAAATGTCGACCGCGGCTGAGCCTAATATTTTGGCATACTCTCTCCAACATACCGGCCTATATCTCGCGAATAAATTCGTCAATATTGGTTTCCAGTGCGTCAACAGTTGCGGGCTTGTCCCTATAGACATGAGACTTAACATAACCCCACAAAAAATAATCTATATGGCGTTAAATGGCACGATCTAGGCGGGCAAGGTCCATTATGACTCTTCTTCGAACTTAGGGTAAGCCGACTTAAAAATCCCCTCACCTTCAGTCCCAATTTTGTTCTAATTAAATGATTATCAATTTAAACTGCATTTAATAATTTTAAAGTGAAATGTTTTGGTATTAATGTTATAAGCAGTTAACTTTTTGTACAAAATGGTCCCTTTGTGTGAGAGGTACTAAAATGAGTGGGCCACTTCGCCCATTTTCCCCAAGGTAAACTATTACTATGCATACGAATTATTAAAGAATTAATATTTCACTAAATGTTAAACCTTTTTTAGGGAGTTACTAAAAAGAGTGCACCAATATGACCCATCTTCGAACAGAGATAGAAACAAATATTACCACATACCATATTTGAAGTCAATCGGTTACTCCTTTCGAGGGTTATCGTGCGTTCCAGCAGACGTACATCCATAGAGACGGACAGCCGGGCGGACGGACATTGCTCCTTTAACTTAAAATGATCCAAAACGGATATTCGTTCACTTCTTTGATGTGTAGGAAATTATACGCTCGTGCTACGTGCATTTTGTCATTATGTTGGTAGACTTGTATCGAACATATGTTCTTAGTTGAGTTTGTTTGTGCTTAGTTTAGTTTGTTTGTGAGAGACATAAAAGTTAGACGTGTTTTGCTTGTTCGGCGATTCGGTTTTTATCTCCTCAATATTCATTCATTCATATATTTATACAAAATATTTTAAAATTATACAATGTATTTACTGAAAAGTATTTTTTTTTATTTATTTTATTTTATTTTTTTTTTTTTTATTTTTTTTTTATTTTATTTTTATGAATTACAATACAAAGTAAATTTATATTCTAATTTTAAGGTCCAGGGAAAGGCCGGGTTACAATGACCATATGGCTGAATTTTGCAGCGACAGACCAGAGCCTCTGTTGGGAATCGAATCCACGAACCCCAAACTCATAGGCGAGTACGCTACCAACTCGCCTACTGGGGCGCTCTACTGAAAAGTATAATTTCATGATTGCGGAAAAAGTCGCAGAGGGAGAATTTGGTGATAACGGTGTATGAGACATGATTACGGTATTCTTTTCGGCAAAAAATTAAGAACATGCGACGTTTTTTTTTTTGTAAAAATTAGCAATTTTAGAACGAAGTTCGCTGCCACACTCATCATGCCCAGAATTTCCAATAAAATGTATGGCATGAGCCAACCAATATGTCGATATTCTTTGCAACTTCTGTAAAAGTGATTCAACGATTCTCCATAACGATTTTGTTCACTTTCTCAACATTCTCATCGATTTTTGATGTGATGGGTCTTCAAGGACGAATTCAAATCTTCTCGAGCTTCACTGAAAAGCTTGTACATTTGTAAAAATTTTTCGGACTCGGAGTAAATCACCATATGCCACTCTCAACATTTCAATTACTTTTGAGCACTTAATTCCATTTTTTACAGAAAATTTGATTGAAATTCTTAGATTCATTTTTTTCCACAGCAGAAAATTGCCGAACTAGCAAAATAAGTCTGACTGTTATGTCCCTCACAAACTCATCGAAGAACATACACATAGTATAAAACAAGTACGAAAGTTTTATTCGGGTAAACCGACTAAGGTATACATTACTCACTTTGTGAGTAATGTTATATGGAATATTACACGAATTATTATGTAAATTTTTGTGGGAGGTACCAGAAGGGGTTTATCAAATACACCTATTTACCCTGAACAGTAGATACTTTAAATACATTGCAATGTGCCGAATTATAAGCGTTTATGTGTACTGGTATATTAATGTCATGAGCTATTCAATATGATTTGTCAATTTTGTGTAGGAGGTACAAAAAGGGCGTGGTGATAACGCCCATTTTTCATAGGGCTATAGGAACTTTAAAAGCTTTACAATGTGCAAAATGTTGTTGTAATTCCTTGCATTGGTACCCATGTGTAAGCTCTTATTTTTTTGTACAAAATGGTACCTTTGTACGAGAGGTATTAATGATGAAAGCTGTTAACTTTTGGTGCAAAATTGTGAATTTGTGTGGGAGGTACCAAAACGGTCGTGGCAACTTCGCCCATTTTTCTCGAGTTGATAACGACTAATAAACTGATACTATGTGTGGAATTTCAGAAGATTCGAATAAGTAGTATAGCAGTTATTAAAGAATCATTATTTTACAACATTTTAACCCTTTACGGGGGATGTACTAGAAGGATTGGACCAATATGGCCCTTTTCTAACTTAGCCGGAGATAGAAAAAAATATTACCACGTACCAAAAAAAAATATAATAAATTTACCAAAGCCAATCGGTTACTCCATTCGAGATTTATCGTGCGCACTAGTCAGCAGACAGACAGACAGGCGGACGGACGGACATTGCTCATTCGACTTAGAATGACACAAAACGGATTTCCGCCGAACATACTTGGGGTCTTAGGTCACTCCTTCGATGTGTTACACTTTTTCGTAGCAAATGATATGTACCCTCGTCACACTAAAGTGAGGGTGTAAATTTTGGTTTTTTAGACGTGTGGTTTTCAAGAAGATATAAAACGTATATAATTTAATGTTATAGCCAAGAATTTGGCTTTATTATAAAGATAATGGTTTGCCATTATGTTTCAAAAATGATTTCGGGAAAGTAGCCGCCGCGGCTGGAAAGAATAAATTCCAGCCGTCAAAAAGATGATTGAAAACCACACGTCTAAAAAACACCCTGTACATAGTTCGTTAAGAACAACATTCTCTAAAACATATATATTTGTCAATTATTATATATTTGTAGTCTACCTGAAAAGTATGTACGTTTCAAGCAGAACATATTTGGGAGAAACTACAGAAGTGTTTTTTTCAGCGTCTTATAAAGTGAGTTTATCCATATGGACAAAAATGGAATAAATCTGTTTATGTATTTTTAAGATGTAGAACAATTGCAATTTGTGTCATAACTTAAAATTGTTTTGTTTATTTATTTAAAGAATTCTCTTGTTAAATCCAATGAAATGTTTTGTTTTTTTTTGCGGTGGCGCAGTTTATTTATTTATATATTCGTCGTTTTTTACTGTCATTGGAATTGGATCAAACATCTGTTTTCCTTTGCAAAGTACCTAGAAATCAGCTAATTTCAAGTAAAACGGCGTGAAGTTCTGCCGTGGCCGAATTTTAAATACTCTCTACCATAGGTCGCTTTTCACAGAATAATAAAGATTGAACATTGAACATTTTATGCAAATAATATCTTTGTATGGAAGCCATATCTTTTTGCGTATACAAATTTGGAAATTTACGTTATTACCAAAAAAAAATTTTCACTAGGAAAAAAATGTTTTTCACTGACAAAACAATTACTATATTTTTTCCAGTTCAAACCGTCATTATACCAGTCTAAACTACTGTAATAGGAAAAGTCCCACATCCAAATGTTTGTATTAAATAAATTGTTCAGTAATTTGCACTTCTTTTAAAATAATCCTTTATTAGGCCAAATAATAATTTACAACATTTTATATTAATTTAAAATTAGCTAAATTTATAAAATCTTATACATTTACATATGAATATTATTTCCAAGAGAATGAACAAACAATACGTATTATTAGACAATTCAACAAGTATGTGTATTTAGAATAACTTAAGCATACATTTGTTTAACAATAATTACTCGTACAAGAATAAGTTTTATAAAATACTTTCAAATCTATAAAACACTACTTAGAACAAATGCAATTCTTCTTAGCCAAAAACATATTCAGACAGTACAATACACAATAGGTGTCTAAAATTACGATTACGTCTACGAGTATGTGTAAGAGTACATATCAAATATATACACATACATAAACATACATACGAGTGAGTACAGGAATCTAAACAAAGTACCATACATTACTAAATGAAACCATTTGTTCCTTTTAGAAATACTTTAAGAACGACAACAGTGACAAATGACTAAACGTAGGTAGTTATACTACTCCTCCGCCTCCTTCTACTCTTGTTTCCCCTCCATCTACCGGTTTAGAATCCCGTGGTGGATGTACGCGCATATGACGTTTTTCTGGCGGGCGGCAAATCTGAGGAATAGTCCTGAAAACGTTTTGTACAGTTGATGGCCTAAAAAGAAACAAAGAAACGGGAGAGATATGAACAATAGTCGCCTGTATAATAACAAAAGCAAAATGTAGACATATTTTCTTAGTAGATAAAAAAGGAAGAACAAATAATAATTAAACAAAAGTTGACCAGTTCAGAGGACATTTTCTGGACTTATGCCAGCGATGATGAACCTTTTATTCTGCCATCATTTGTGATTTGGCATTTTATTGCGTCTAGTACGATTGGCCGGTTTTTAGTTAGGAATACAAACGTTTTTGAAACGTTTTATTTTCACCAACATTCTTTTTCTATATATATACAAAAAGTAAGGAAAATTAAAGTTGGATAGGGTCAACTACTACACCTTCCATTGGTGCAGAATAAACACACATACAGTTGTTCTGAATCTGAACTGAAAATATTAAAATGATCGGTGAAAAAATCGCATAAAATTTATTTGTTCCAGGTTTTGAAAGCTAGCATCTTAGTGAAGAGAACAATGCATATTTGAAGAAAATCTATGGATAAATGTAGAAATTATATAAGAATGATATGAAATTATATAAGAGAAATCCAATAAGAGTGATATGATTTCTTTGAAAAAAACACAGTTATTGTTAAGGAAATTCAAAAGTTTTTTATTTAATGTGAAGTACCATCGATACAATTAAGTTGTAAATAAAACGTCATTCAAATGGCCTCCACGACTTCTTCTGCAGGAACGAATTCGATGAACCCAATTTTTGAGCACTTTTTCCATTAAATCAAGTCGTTCACCACTAAATCAAGGCACGTTCAATATTAACTTGTAAAGCACGTTCAATATTAACTTGTAAAGCTTGAAGAGAGTCTGGTTTATTTCGAAAGACCAAGGACTTCAAATAACCCCACAAGAAATAGTTTAATGGAGTTTAAATCACAACTTCTTGGAGGCCATTCAATATCACAATTTCTTGAAATAATCGAATCTTCAAACATTTCTCGCAACAATTCAATTGTTTCATTTGCTGTGTGGCACGTAGCCAATATCGGTCAATGGCAAAAAAAGATAGCTCTTAACGAGAGCTAAAATATGGCTCATGGATGTCAAGGTCGTAGGCCGACTGGAAAGAGTTTTTTTAATTAAAAAAATAGACTTAGCATCATTTTCAAATGTGAACGGAAATTTTATTTTTGCTGCTTAGCTCCTTAACGGTACGTCGGATCGGGAATCGGTCAAAAAGATAGCCCTTAACGGGAGCTAAAATATTGCTCATGGTCGTAGGTCGACTAAAACGTGTTTTTAGCGCACGAAAAGTTGCAATTGGAGAACGATTATTTTGATAATAAAACTGAATAATTTGTAAACGTTGAAACATGATGGAATTGTAAACACTACTGAATACAATGAAAAACAAATGACAGATCATGATATATTACAAATGACCGAAACGTCACCTAAAAATCATATCATCCCTATTGGAAAACCATTTAGCACTTTTGGTAGAAATAAGAGAATTTCAACATCATCCGTTTTGTATACCCCAAATACTGTGAACAGGGGTATGTATCTGTTGCTGCAGGCCAAAAGTGTAACACATCGAAGGAGTGACCTAGGAGACCCCAAGAATATTTGGTGGGAAATCCTTTTTGGTTCATTTTATGCAATTTGATCAATGTCCGTCAGCCGTCCGTCTGCCAGTCTGGTTGGTGCGCACGATAACTTTCGACAGGTGTAACCGATTGAATTCAAATTTAGTATGTGTAACTTTTTTCTATTTCAGGCAAAAGCGTTATTGGTACGCCGATTTCTGGTACCTCCCAGACTAAATGGATAAAATAACAACTAAGAAAGTTTCAGTCAGGTAAACCGACTAAGGTATACCCCCACTTTGTGAGTAATTTAAAATGGAAAATTACATGATTTAATCTTTCACTTTGTGTACGAGTTGGGTCAGAATATTTAATTTATTTGTAGACCCCAGTTAGAAGAACACACACCAAAAAATTTATAAATCGGAAGGGAAACACGAGTTACACGCGCTTGAACATTTTCTTCACCCGATGTGGCCAACTTTGAGGCTCTCTAGATCAGCCCCTGTCTGACATAGGGGGCCCAAATATTAACTTATCTAACACCTCTTCATCTACCATGCCAATTTTGGTCGTAATCGGTGGTTTGGTTAAGAAACGGTCGAATTATTTCCCCTTTTTGAATTCGTTCCAATGTGCAGAGCTTAGCAAAAACAGACGAAAATTGTCAGACTAGTCTTGGTATTTCGTCCATAACTTTTACAAATATTGAGTCTCACATTTTTTGCATTTTGTGTGGGAGGTGCAAAGAGGGGCGTGGCAATAACGCCCATTTTTCACAGGGCTATAGACACTATAAAAACATTACACTGTACAAAATTTCAAGTATTTTTATACACTGGTTTTAATGTTATAAGCTGTTAACTTTTGGTGCAAAAAGGTACCTTTGTGTGGGAGGTACCAAAAGGGGCGTGACAACAACACCCATTTTTCCCTGGACTGTAGGCAATATAAAAGCATAATACTGTACAAAATTTCAAGTATTTTTATATACTGTTATTAATGTTATAAGCTGTTAACTTTTGGTGCAAAATGGTGCATTTGTGTGGGAGGTACCAAAAGGGACGTGGCGACTTCGCCCATTTTTCTCGAGTTGATAACGACTAATAAGCTAATACTATGTATGGAATTTCAAAAGATTCGAATAAGTAGTATAGCAGTTATTAAAGAATCAATATTTCACAACATTTTAACCCTTTGTGGGGGAGGTACTAGAAGGAGTGGACCAATATGGCCCATCTTCGAACTTAGCCGGAGATAGAAAAAAATATTACCACGTACCAAATTTGAAGTCAATCGGTTACTCCTTTCGAGAGTTATCGTGCGCACCAGCCAGCAGACACACAGACAGACAGACAGACAGACAGACAGACAGACGGACAGACAGACGGACGGACATTGCTCATTCGACTTAAAATGACCCAAAACGGATTTCCTCCGAACATACTTGGGGTCTTAGGTCACTCCTTCGACGTGTTACACATTTTTCCGTAGCAAATGATATATACCCTCGTCACACTAAAGTGAGGGTATAAAAATGCGAAAGAATTATTTTATCAAATTTTTAAAAAACCAGCATGCTAACGAAGAAAACACTGTCTATTTGAAAAAATCTATGGATAGATGTAAAAGTTATGAGCAATCTTGTAAATGTTAGGGAAATTCAAAAAAAACTTGTTTCATATTTTTTCGTTTTTAAATGATGTTTCTGCTTATATTGAATTCGCCATATGCGAGAGAGTCATAAAAGAGACATTGCACTTGCATTTTATTTTATGAGGATTGATGCCAGACATTATAAAATTATAGAGAGGACGAGGTTTTCTGGCCGTTCGTATCCCTCCATAAAACATTATATGCAATGTGAGAGCTATATTGGATGAGAAGAAAGTAAACTATGTCACAGTGCCAGTTGCAAATTCGGAAACTATACCAATTCCCAAGTGTCCAAGTATAGCTAACAGCCTAATTACGGAAACATCACCAAGTTCAACTGAGTACTCAGCTCTGAACAATTCAAGTTTGAATTAAAGTTCGAATTGCTTCAGCACGCACCTTATTCGCTAGATTAAACTCCCTCGGATTATTTATTATTTTAAAACTTGAAAAAATGGCTCGGCGGAAAAAGTTTCGCCATCAATGAAGAGGTGAAGGTTGCGGTTGAAGACTATTTTCAAGAGCTAGACAGTTCTTACTATAAACAGGATTTCGAGATCTACTGAAAATCGCTGGAAAAAGTGTATCAGGCTAAAAGGAGATTATGTTGGGAAATAAAGAAAAATGTTCCTAAATTTGTTGTGTTTTCTTTGTTAGGTCTACCAATTTTGGGACCGCTCTCGTACAGTGATTCTCAAAAATAAATTTTTTAGTTGAATTCATACCCATGAATCCCTCGATTTCTTCGTTGTGACATATCATTATTTTTGTAGGTCATATTCCTGAAAGGGAGATGAGCGGTGTGACGAGTGTTTTAGGAGAAATACTTCTTCAAATCTTTCCTGTTTTTTAGAGGTTATTTGATAGCGAATTGCTCGTCACTGGGTAATTACATAATCGAAATATTTGGGGAATATACAAAAAAACATATATGTACATAAACTTTCACAAAAAATTAAACAAATGATATCTATAGTAGCACGTAGTTTTTTTATAACCTTAACCTATGTAAACATTGTCCAATTATTAGCTCCTTACAATTCCTGTTATGCCTAGAATTTTCTTTGTATCTCAAAATAATTTTGGCACTTTCTGGTATTTACTCTTTGAATTGAATGAAATTTGAATTGAAATTTAAAATTTATGGTTTCTTATTGAATTTGATTTATATTTAATTGTAATGTACACACTCTGCACAGTAAGACATCTTCATTTCTTTATTCAGAATTTTTATGATGTGTGATTTATTGGAACATTTATTTTGCATAAAATGAAACACCGAAGAAATAGAAATTGATGAGAAATAATTTGCTGTGTCTGTGTTGAGTGTGTATTTTTTTTTTGATACATACATAAGTGAAATAATAGATAGTATTTCAAAATATACAAATATATAAAGTAATAGATACGTGTGTGTGTATGGGTTTTATATTTGAAGTTATTATGAATGTATTTAAACACATACAAACATAATTTTTTTATTCTGAATTCAATTGTCTTCAAATTGGCCTCGGTCTTTTGTGTCCTCTATATCAATATTTAGTTAACTAAGCAAATCAGTTTCATTTGTATCCGTCTCCCCCTCTCCTGCTGTGAATAAATCTGCATTTCATTGATACTCGTCCATACACGCTGAAAAAAAATCGCTTCTGTAGTATATTGTCCCAAACATATTCGGCTTGAAACATATATATGTTAAAGGTACACTCTAAACATATAATATTTCGCACACACAAAAATTTATATATTTGGGAAGATGTAGTTCTAAACAAATCTTTGTTTACATCCCAATATGTTTATATTTGTAACTATTATTTCCGAAACAAAATTTTTTAGCAATTAAGTATTCAGAAAAACCTAAATTGTGTTAAATTTTCAGTAATTCAAAGTTAATTTTTTATAAAGTTTTCATGTTCGTAAAAATAATAATTAATAATAATTGAATTCGTATATTCTTGGAATGAAATAAATTACTTTGAGGATTGACAACTAACGATGGCTTGGAATACTCAGAAATTTTAAATGATTGATTTAAAACAGAAGTTAATGCTGCATTTGGTATCATAACTGGGAGGTTCAATTCGAAACCAAGGAAAAATTAAAACTGAAATTCGAAAAATTCAACAAAAGTTTTGAAAACCTTTTTTAAATAAAGTATATTTGGAGAAATTCTGAAAACTTATTGAATTTGTATTCAAACACATATTTTATTTGAAAAATTTAGTTTGCAAATATTATATGTTGTAACATATTAATATACCAGTTCCAAATGTATTTTATTGATTTTCAAATAAAATTTATTTGCTCAGAAATATATAATATTTAAAAATTTGTGTTCCAAATATATTTTCTTTCGATTCAAACATATCAAAAAAGGCGATTTTGCCCCGTGTATGTCGATTGAATTGTATCTGTATTGTCGTATTGTAGTACGTCTGTTTGTCTGTCGTTGGTCGTGTATAAATTTCAATTTCATATTTTGTATAATAATAAAAAATTGACAGAAATCTATTTTTAATTCATTTATTTGCATTGCCCCAAAAAAATATGAAAACATTTTGTCTGTTCGGGACTCTATTTATCTGCGTGGGTACTCTTCGCAGAGTTTCCACCAAAAGATGGGGAAAACAATTCATAATACAAGTTAAGTACCAAACGTGATAAACCATCAGACATTGTCTAAAATAAATAGACAATAGAAATAAAATGAATCAGACATTGACTAAAATAAATAAATAATATCCATTTTATTTTTTTTTAAATCAGAAGGGATTTTTCTCACGTAGAAATTCTGAATGTTGAGTCCAAAAATGCAAAACTTGAGGAGTAAAAATCCCTTTTTAAACAAATGTTGAAAACATTTTTGTTATATCAAAGGCAACATAACGGGATTTTTTTCCGAAATATATTTTTTTATATTTAAAAACATAGCCGTCATCTTGAAATTTTGTATTTTTTTAGTTTTAAGTGTTTATTATTTTGTTTCAATGTTTAGTGTAATTTTTAGAATTAACTTTTAAGTATATTTTTTTGCTGTTTATAAAGTAGTATAATTCTATTATAATGAAAAGAGTCTCAATAAACTAAACTAATATTCAAAAACATTTCCGTAAACCCAAAAAAATATTTATTAAATTTTTAAAAATAATAAACCTTCATCTAGAAATGGTATGTAAAATTTTGGGGAAAAAATCATGGCACATTTACAAAAATTTTGCGTGTGATATGTATTTGAGGCCAAAAAGGGCCTTTATTTATATATTTGAATTAAAAATATATATTTTCCAAATTGTTATAAAAATATAAAATAACTTTTTTTAATTTTTTGGAAAAGATATTTAATGTTACTATTATATTTAGAGATAGTGAGGCAAAAAACAACCAAGTTATAAATTATAAAGAAAAATTTAATATATTTTAAATTATTTTTATTTTGTTCTGATTTTTTTGAGACATCTAGGACCAACAGTTAAATAAAAATATTTACCCAAAGATAATATATTGACAATTGTGTTAATATGAACACAATATTCATTTATATATCCAAGTTCAAAATGTTTTAAAAATGATTTGCAGGAAAACATATTAAGGGCTTATATTTAAAAGCGGCGATCATAATAAAGCTATGTTTTCAGGAGAGCTAAAAAACTGTTTATTTTATGGTTTTGCAAATATGGCAACGATGTGTTTAAAAAACTGTTAGCATATTGCATAAACAAAAAATACAGATATAAAGCTTTATTCAAGTTTTTTATGAATGTAGCCCATATTATAAAAAAGAAAGTAAGTCCATCACAATTTCCAAAAAATTCTTTTTTGTTAATTTGTTCTTCAACCTAACGTTTTTATAATCTATACCCGCTCTTGTGGAATATGAGCCCAGCAAACAATTTGGTAGGTACATGTCATTACGACTTGCATTACCAAGTAATGCCATCTCATTACCCTCTACTTTAAACATAGTCAAGAAGTATTGCCGAACTGCACTAAAAAAAGTTAGTAATACAATTAAAGACGACACATACTTAAATCAAGTATGCGAAATCGACATAAATTCAAGAATAATTTTTATTAAAATAACGATTTTCATGATTTTTAAGAAATTTTTATAGATTAATTTTAATTTGCATTTGATCTAATGAAACACAAATCTTTAGTTTTGCGTAAATAAAAATAATATAATATTTCAAAACTTATAAGGATTTTTAAAACAATGTAACAATGTAATATTTTTAAAGCCGGATCGGACTTAATTATCAGTATGCTAAATTTGAGGAATACAATTAAGGATGTGCTAATTTTAATTTAAAATTTTTTATGCCCTGCACCATGGACTGGGGGAGGGGGTATATTCATTTTGTCACTCCATTTGTAACACCTCTAAATATTGATCTGAGACTCCATAAAGTATATGGGGAATTCCACGACAAATTCACGGTTTAAAAAAATGTCGGTTTTGATTTCTCCCATATTTTTATATAAATTACACCTGAAGAAACGCTTTGTGCAATTTTTTGAGATACTTCCGATAACTCAAATATCACTCTGTGTATCGGGTTTTTGGTCATAACTTCTTATGTTATGGTCCGAATTGAAAAATCTTTTTTTGAAATGTTGGTATTTTTCGATACTTTTCAAAAAAAAAATAAAAAGAGAAAATTTTTTGTGTGTACGATTTTTAAGTGTTGAAATTTAAATGTAATTTTTTAAACTATTTGACCGATTCGCCGATTTTCGCAATTTTTTTATATTTTAAATTTCTATAAATTCTCTAACATATATGGAATATATGGATGGAAGTGGTCCTAAAATTACTTTTATTTTTTAATTTTAAAAAATTTAAAAAAAAAACTTTTGGTAACTGGGGTTTATTTATACCCGGAATCTTTCACAGGAACAATGGTATTCATAGGTCCATGTTTTGATATGTCCCCATACAAAGGTTCCTCTAGATTTGACTTTGAAACGCCATAAAAACCTAAATTTCAACGAATTGGGCCGAAATTTGGTACGAACTTAATCAGTCTTTACTTGTTTAGTAATAACACTGTGCAACAAACATTACTTGTCGTTGAAGTCAATCGGTTACTCCTATCAAAAGTGCACAAGGCAAAATGGATCTCAGCCAAATATTCTTGGGGTCACTCTATCGATGTGCTACACTTTTGGCCCGTAATACTATATTCCTTAGTTCACAATAGTGAGGATACAAAACCATGATTTTTTTAAAATTCTTTTGCTTTTACCAAAAGGGTTATTATTTCGGCATTTATTGACAGACTTTTTTCAACTTGACATTATTTCCTTTATTATGAATAAAATATGGAATACAATATTTTTCCAGCAAAAAACTAATTTTTTTTGGAAAAAATATTTTTTTCTATTTTCCGGCTCTATTGGGATTATATTTAAATAAAAAATATACAAAATTAGCACAGGGGCCAACCATATTAAAAAGGGTGAACATATATGTATTTATCCCCTCACCTTAGAGAGGAGGGTATACATCATTTGCTACGAGCCAAAAGTAGACCTACGACCCTAAGAATGTTCGGCGGAAATCCGTTCTGAGTCATTTGAGCAATGTCCGTCCGTCAGTCTGTGTGTCTGTCTGCTGGTTGGTGCGCACGATAACCCTCGAAAGGAGTAACCGATTGTCTACAAATTTGGTATGCGGTAATATTTTCCCCATCTTTGGCTAAGTTCGAATATACTCCCCTACAAAGGGTTAACATTTAGTTAGCGTTTAATACCTTCTATACTTCTTATTCCAATCTTCTAAAATTCCACACATAGTATTAGTTTATTAGCAGCTATCACCTCGAGAAAATGAGTAAGGTTGCCACTTATTCGTACCTCCCACACAAAAGGACCATTTTGCACCAAAAGTTATCTTTAATAAAAGTGCATACAAATAGTTATTGGTACGCCCCTTTTGGTATCTCCATCACAAATGGACCATTTTGCACAAAAATTTAACAGCTTATAACTTTAATACCAGTGAATACAATACAGTTATTTAATGCAATTTAAATTGATAATAATTTAATCAAAGCAAACGAATAATAAAAGTATGAGTATATTTGGGGCTGAAGGTGAGGGGATTCGTAAGTCGTTTTACCCGACTGAACTTTCCTACTTGTTTTAGACTCTTGGGTTTTGTGTATCGTTCCATTTTTAGTAATGGCGTAGTTTCTACTTGTCAAATGTCAAAGAATAAAAGCTTCAAAAGTGACTGCTACCGACATATCGGGTGATTCAAAACTCCTGATATCACATCTAAACCCTCTACTATATTTAAAGAAAATGAGCACATTTAGATATAGACACAATTATATGTACAGGGTGGCTGATATGTATTGCAACCAACTTCAGGTTGCTATCATTTCTAAACCGCTAGTCTGATTTATTGTTTACTCGCTGAACATATCGAGAGAACGAATACAACCGAATTTGGTTTTCTCCGATGAGAAGCCATTCCAAATTGAGCAGTTTGTGAACAAACAAAATGATCGGGTTTACTTGCCACAGAGGTCAGCTGAAAATTTACACCTTCGATTGGCCACCAGAACTCAAGCGCCGCCGATGGTAATGGTGTGGGCCGTCGTAACGGCCGATGGTCGCTCCCCGCTCGTATTCATCGACCATGGGGTCAAAATAAATGCCGAATATTATCGGGAAAATGTCCTAAAGACAGTATTGAAGCCCTGGGCAGACAAACATTTCGGCCGCAGACCATGGACATTCCAACAGGACTCAGCACCATCGCACTCAGCACGCGTCAACCAAGAATGGCTTAAAAAGGAGGTTCCTCGCTTCATTTCTACCGCACAATGGCCACCAAGATCTCCGGATCTCAATCCGTTGGACTTTTGCGTCTGGGGCATTTTAGAGAGTAAGGTTCGCACTAAAAAATACTAAAGTATCGATCATCTCAAGACGGCGCTTCATCGGGAATTGGCCAAAATACCGCAGAGCCACTTTCGTGCAGCGTGTGATGGCTTTGTCGGCCGTTTGAAGGCCATAATTCGTGCCAAAGGTGGCCAATTTGAACAAATCTAAACTGTTTCTAAAATTTTATGTTATTTCCGAAATTTTTTGCTTTTGAACAATAAAATTTAAAAAAAAAATTAAAAAAATATAACGCTTTACTTTGTTGCATTACATATCAGCCACCCTGTATATTCACGCGCGCAGCATTGCCTCAACTTACCGAGCCAAATAAATTACCAATGTATATTAAATAAACTATTACAAACATAAATCGAGTCGACACATTTTGGTGATTGCTACAAAAGATAAGAGGTCCCTAACATTTAAACGTTATGAAACTATATTTTTGTAAATATTTTTAATAAAGTACATACATTTTATGTAAGAAAGTTTAGATTTTATTGAATGAAATATGCCTAAAGTTTCCTATCGTCGTTCAAGACGATCGTACTTCAAAATCGGAAACTTCGTCTTAGTCCATTTTCATGGAAAGTCTTCGATTTCGATTTATCAATATATCTAAGAAATCTTAGCCGAAAACTTCTCCCATATCCAACGCAACCTTTTGCATTGAGATATGTATATAATATACATATTTCTTCCTTTGCCGCCACTCCATCAATACCACTTAACAAAACAGAAACTCAACCATACAAACAAATATTGGCGCCATCAATATGCACACACTTGTGCGATTATCTGAGTGTGGGTGAATGTGATGTGTGTGTGTGTCGATGTCTGTATAATTGTTTGTTTGCATTGCCAGTATTGTTGTGTTTGATTTTTTTAATTTGCAAGTAAATAACTTTTAAATCTTTTTCTAATTGATTGAAATATACCACAATTTATCTGCCGCAAACTCAACTGTAACGGCGCAGTTATTCGACGAATCCCACCCAGCCTCAACTGCAGTCACCATCGCCACGTCGCTATCGACACCACCACTAATTGTAAAAATATAAAATGCATAAAATTGTTAAATAATTTTTGTTATTTTTTTAATTGCAAAATACTTTTTTATTATATGGCATTTATTTAATTGCATTAAATTGTTGAATAATTTCTTTTCGCTTTTTCCCCCAGCTTAACCATTTGTCCGTCCGTCCGTCCGTTGTTTGTTTACTTTTCTGATGCTAATTATGTTAAATAGTTTTTGTGGCATTCGTAGCCATAGAATGTTTTCGCAAATTAATTGAAAAATTATAGTAATTAACCGCTTATCAAACAAGAGATTGTATCCCATCCACCTTTAAATCGGTTTGTGCCGTCGGTGGCTGACTTCGAAACTGGAAATGATATGGCGGTCATTGGGTGCGTATACGTCATAGAGATGGATGGATGCAATTGCTCATACGTTCGGGGGTGTCGTCGGATAATTTTGAAATTATAATCAAGTAAATGATGTTGAAATTAAAAATTTACCGGGAGATGAGCAACGTGAAAACTATGTTTGCCCGTAATTATTAGTTGCTAGTGGGTCTGCACGTACCTGTGTGTTTTCTCTATGTGTTTATTTATTAGGTTTTAACTTCTTGCTAATTAATTCGAGCAAATGCACAGCATTATTATTTCACAACTGTTATATCGGTTTTTTGTATAACACGTTCAGCAATTTAACTTCGTAATCTAAATAATGTATAACAATTAAATTTAATTTTAAACATTAGCTTTAAACTAAAAGAAATATTAAATTGAAATCACGACTTTATTACAAATATGTATATATAAGTGAGAAATTTACAAACTTGCTGAATACATTTGCTGTAGATGTAGGTTGCCAATTAGTCTGGTAACATATCGAGAGGTCATTCAGTAGAGGTCCGTAGAGGTCATTCGATTTGCGCTATAAAGGAATTCCACACAAATTTCAAAAATGCATCTAACTTTGAATGCCTCTCCTGAAAAACTACCTTTTTGCAATTAGCATAGTTTAGAATGGAGGTATCGATATCTAACTTCAATGTATCTAATTGTAGATCGTGGTCAATATCACCGCTATCAGAAGGTCGATTCGGTCTAATCCAATTACACTACATCTTGGACATAGGTCGAATATAATACAGCATTTGATTTTCCGCCATGTCACTTTCGCTTTTTTTGGCTACTGATACCCCCTCTGAGAGCTATTTAGTTGAGAGTTTACACACATATAGCAAATAGCGTGTTTGGAATAATACCATACTCAGATTTACTGGATTTGACCGCAGGTCTGAGCAGTTGTGATCAAGATCATTCTATCTTTTTAATCAGAGAATTTCATTGGAATATTAATATCAGATTCCGCAGTCGTTTCTTTGGTGACCATTTGAAACTATTTATAAAACGACACAAACCGTCCCATATTGTTAGCCACAGCGGTTTTCTTTTGTGATCATTTGGGGTTTCTTTTATCAGTTGCATATTCGTTTGGGAAGTCGCTTTAATGCATATTCGCAAAAAAGAATCAAAATTTGATTATTGTTTCAATTAAACATAAAAACAAAATAGCGCCATTCATATAGACACATAAACATTCACATAAATAAACAAACTCATTATAGACGATAGTCAATTTTCAGCATCAGTAACAAACAGCTCAGCTCGATTAACGATATATTCCATATGAACTTTTATGGTTTCTTTAAGTGTGAAAAATGCTCGGAAAAATAAAACAAATGTTAATCTTTTCATTTTTTTATTTTGGAAATTTTCTGCTCTTATGATCCATTTATTTGAGTCGGTGTGTATTTGATGGGCTCATAAAATGAATTCAACTTGTTTTTTTATGCTTGAAATAGCTCTTCAATCACTTGGGAGCATGGGAGCATCCATGGAAAAGCAAAGTGAAGCCCGAAACAGTACAGTATTTTGTTGGAAAACATGAAAATAAAAAATGATGAAAAATCTGATGAAATTTAGCATTTGCAATTTATGTGATCACAATAATTTGGGACGTCGTTTGAAAGATAACATAGCGGGGCAATATTTTATGGATTTAAAAAAAATATTTTTTTTTTAAATTTTTTTTCATTCAAATTTAGACAGAATATGCACCAGAATACAGAAAGATCCATAACAGTACCAGAAAGATCCATAACAGTACTTGGTTTTTAGGGAATCAGTATTTTTAATAGTTATGGACGATACACTAAATCAGTACCCTTAAAATATCCCTTATGTTCACTTTCAAATGACGTAAACTTTGTAAAAGTTTCAAGAGCAATTACAAATTTCGTAAAACCCAAAAAATGATTTTTTCTTATATTTTAAATTCTAATCCCACAAAATTTTGTAAAAAATGCAAAAAATAATATCATATATTTCCATTTTGATACCTCCATTCTAAACTATGCTATGTGCAAAAAGGTGTTTTTTCAGGAGAGGCTATCAAAGTTTGATGATTTTTTTAATTTTGTTTTTAATTCCTTTATAATGCAAATCGAATGACAAAAACTTTTGATTGGGGTGATGGATAAACACAAAATTTTGATTGCATATAATTTGGAATATTTAGAAATTAAAAGTGCAATCTCCCAAAAACTACGCTAAGTCGACTTAGCATGTTTTAGAATGGAGGTATCAATTTATCAATTTTTTTAAAGTTTTTAGGAAAAAATAAACTTCATAACCTTCATAAACTATACAAATTCTGACCCAGTAGTAAGTTTGTATTTTGAGTTGACATCGCTGCACATGTCAATGGAAAGACCTATACTCATTTGAGGCATCCACACTGGCGTGGCAACATCTTGTTCAACATCTAATATAAATTATCAGGAATGTATTTAAAGTACAAAAACAAAAGAAAACACAACAATTGCATGTTTTTCACACTTTTGAAGCGTCATTAAACTATATTACTTTTTCGCCGGAACAAACAAATGCCTGACTAAATACTAATCTCGCAGAATATGACCCAATATCGATGAGAAATATCAACAGACTCATGTGTGTCGGGTTATGTGGATATGTACACAAATAGTATTTAAAAATAATTGTTAGGGAATTTATTTTATTTTGTTTTTGTTTGTTTCACTGCAAAAAATTAAACATTAAATCAAGAAAATATAAAAGATGAAAAGTAGGAAATTCACCCGTTTTTTGGTCTTCGATTTAAAATTGAAAGCGAAACAGAAAAAAATGGAACAAAAAATTGATAAATGATTTCGCAGAAAAACTGGACAGTTCAATAAGAACAACAATGAGGAAAATAAGAGATAATGAACACTGGAAAACAAAAGATTCGATTATCCTCCTGATTTGTAGCAAAGCAATCAGTTTTCAAACGCTGAATTGTATTTTCGGACAAATTTGTCTTAAGGGTTTCAAAAACACATGAAGTGTAAGTAAGTAATTTACGAAATTCATAATAAATACAATATTTTTGTGCTATGCCCGGATACAGAAAATAATCTGGTGAAAATTGGTTGATATTAATAAATGTGTGTACCCTACACCACATTGTGGTAACTGGAGGGTATTATGATATTGTGCATTAATCTATAATACCTAAATGAATACGTGATATACTTCTAGTGTATTACACCGATCGATTTTGAATCACTGTCAGAGTGATTATATAGGTCTGTCCATATAGATGTAGATGATAGAGTGGCATCTATCGAAACTACAGTCATTTCTACCAACCAATTGAAACTCGCTTGTATTTATTTACACCAATCTAACAAATATTTATATTTCTTAAATTCCACAAGATTTAACAAAATATGGCCTTTGTAGTAATATACACCGAAATTAGTCGGAATATTTTGCATAAATAAAAAAATATTTGGCGAAACTTTTTTTTAAAGAAATGTAAAAAATATAATTTCTTAAAAAAAATTGCTCCTCTTCGATTTTCTTCAAATACACAGAATATTCGTCGCACTCTCACAAATCCAAAACAGTAATAATATTTTGTGAGCCTATATAATATTTGTAAAAGTAATGGACGAAATACTAAGATTGGTCGGGAAATTTCGGACATTTTTGTATTAAAACAAGTAAGAAAGTTCAGTCGCGTAAACCGACGCACAGTGTATTATGAGCGGCTCAGTTTTTACGAGGTCCAATTTCTGCATATTTGATTCCAATCTATTCAGAACATTCCAATTGCCTATATTTTAAGAGGTTCTGGCGAAATATCGCTGTGCAAGCATTTAAAACACATAAATGTTAAAATGGTTGCAGTTTATCATATTAGAGACTATTTTGTAAGCCCATATCTCCGAAACTATAAAACGGATTGGAACTTCGTTTATTGAAGTCAATCGGTTACTGCTTTCGAGATTTATCGTGCGCACCAGCCAGCAGACAGACGGACGGACATTGCTTATTCGAAATTGGGCGTTATTGTCATACCCCTCTTGGTACCTCCCACACCATCACGTCCCTTTTGGTACCTCCCATACAAAGGTACCAATTTGGACAAAAAGTTACACGGGCCAAAATCGCTTTTTGATATGTTTGAATCGAAAGAAAATATAAAAATATATAAAATATTACTTTTTCGAATTTAATTTTTAATGTTTTTCGTGGTTCCCAATTGTACCTCCCAGTTATTATACCATATGCAGCATTGACTTCTGTTTCAAATCAATCATTTGAAATTTCTAAGCATTCTAAGCCATCATTAGTTGTCAATCCACCGAAAAATTTATTTTGATTCAAGATTATAGGATTTCAATTATTTTTTATTATTTTTACGAACATTATAAATTTCTAAAAAAAAATATTTTGAATTACTGAATAAATATAACACAATTTATGTATTTTCTGAATACTTAAATGCAAATTTTGTATTTTTGTAAACAAAGATTTGTTTAGAACAACATCTTCCCAAATATAAAGGGTGTCCCAAGAAGAGCGCAATTTTTAAATCTCGCAACATTCGAAGTGTCATTGTTTGACATTTGAATAATTGTTATTGTTTGTTAGTAGAAGGTACGAGGTTAGTAAAAATGGAGCGCTACACGAATGAACAACGCATTCTCATTGTGAAATTATTTTACCAAAATGGTGAAAGTTTCGCAAATTGCGATCAATTTGGGGTCACAATAATGCTCCAAAAGAGTCAACTGTAAAGAGATTAATGGATAAATTTGCCGAAACTGGGTCTGTTAGTGATGTAAAGGCAACAACGCGCCATCGACCAGGTCGATCGATCGACTGTGTGGTGTGGTTTTTGGGCTGGAGGAATCATTGGACCTTTTTTTATGAAAATGAGGCAGGTCAAGCGCAAACAGTCAATGGTGTTCGGTATCGTGAAATGATAACCAGTTTTTTCTTGCCTAGAATTGAAGAAATGAATGTGGAGGGCATGTGGTTCCAACAAGACGGCGCCACATGTCATACAGCCAGAGAAACAATTCAATTGCTGCATCAGTCATTTCCCGGTCGTGTTATTTCGCGTTTTGGAGATCAGAATTGGCCGCCTAGATCGTGCGATTTAACACCATTAGATTTTTTTCTTTGGGGTTTTTTGAAGTCGATGGTTTACGAATAAGCCGACGACGACTCAAGCCTTAAAAGACGAAATTGGACGCTGCATTAATGAAATACCGCAGCATTCATGCAAAACGGTCATTGAAAATTTCATTAAAAGATCGCGTGCATGCCAGCAAAGCCGCGGTGGCCATCTGCACGATATATTGTTCCATACATAACCTCATTCTGTCTACTTTACGATATAAAAAATTTTCACGATTTTTTCTTAAATATCTGTGTTTTATTTAAAATTAAAAAATTGCGCTCTTCTTGGGACACCCTTTACAACCTTTGTGTGTACCAAATATTATAAGTTTAGAGTGTACCCTAAACATATATATGTTTCAAGCCGAATTTGTTTGGGACAATATACTACAGAAGCGATTTTTTTTCAGCGTGTTTGTTTATGAGATTTCTTAAATACGAAGTAGGCTTAAAAAATATGCCTCACTTTCGTGAAAACTATGTTTCTAAACACGGCCATTCTGACGTATGTGGTACATTTGCGCCTCTTAAAATGCCGAGACAGAGAATGTTCATTGAATAGTTCATTTGTTTATTTGTTATTGTAACATAAACGAAATACTTAATCACTAGACCTGGGATTATATGCAATTGCATATTTTTTTTGCGGTTTGATAGAAAAATTCTGATTGGACCAAAATTCGTTTCAAAGAAAAAGGAATCGAAAAACAGGTGCATATTTTTTCTGTTTTATGTTTAAAAATTACCCACATATTTTCCAAAAAAATTCAGCATTGGCTCTCCATGGGTTACAAAATATGAATTAATTAATGTCCGTCCGTCTGTCAGTTCGATTGACTGGTGGTAACGATAACCCTGGAAAGGTGACCGAATGACTTAAAATTTCGTACGTGGTGATATTTTATTCAAACCCTGTTTATGTTTGATGGACAACCATATTAGCCTACTCTTTGTGTTACCTCCCCCACAAATGGTTAATATTTTTTGGTATGTTAAAACTCTTATAATTTTTTTTTTGGTTTTCTTTATTAACAATTTTTAGTATATACAGTATTCAATAACAACCCCAGCGCCCAAGTGGCTTTATAGGGGCATATCATGGCAACCAATAAATTTACTACTTATGTTTAAGAAAAAAAATCGTAAAAAAAAGTTAATTTGAGTATTACATTAGAAGGGTTTCTATGTTTCCTAATAAGTAGTTTTTAACATTTTTCTTAAATATGGAAACTGCGGATACGTTCTTTAGTTCATCTGCCAAATCATTGAACTCCTTTGGTCCAGCATAGCCAATACGTTGCTTCGTTAATTCCAATCGACATCTTTTGATTTGTAGATTACCTGCTTGTCTGGTTATTCGTCCCGTTCTTCGAATGTTTTGATTGAAAACAACGGATCTTGACTCTGTGTTTCTAAGTGACTTATAAACAAACAAAAGTAATTGAAGTTTAAATAATCCTCGAATTGGAAGTACATTTTTGTCTCAATCTCAACGTTGAATAATGTTGTGGCAATTTGAAAACAATTTTAAGTGCATTGTTTTGTGCCCGTTGTAGTGATTTCAAGGAGTTACTCTCTTTACATCCATAAATAATGGGAAGATAAGATAAATGAGAATGTACTAACGCCTGGTAAATCATCATTTTAGTTTCCGTACTAAATTTATTTCTAAATTTGTACAGAACGCCCATAGCCGAAGATATCTTTGATTTTAGGCTTGCAATGTGAGAATCCCACAATAAATTCTGATTCAAAATTACTCCCAAGTATTTGACAGTGTTGGATTCATCAACAGCAGTGCCATTAATATGAACTCTCATTTTATCTGCTCCCAAATGTGGTTTAAATCTCAAGAATTTCGTTTTTGAAGAATTTAAAACCAATTTATTCACTCTGCTGTACTCAGCAAGCAAAGCAGCATCGTACTCTATCTGCGTTTGTAGGACTTTTTCATCCTTATAATTGTAAAACAGGGATATGTCGTCTGCGTACATTATAAGCTTTCCAAAAAATTTCATGTTTTTTAAATCATTTATGTATATTTTGAACAGAATCGGACCCAAAACGCTTCCTTGTGGGACTCCATATCTTATTGGTGATGTGTTTAACTTCACCAAATTGAACGTACTGAGATCGATTGCTCAAAAAATCTTCAAAAAGAAATGCAGTTTCATTCTCTACGCCGATTAATTTTAGTTTTTTTATTAACGTAGAGTGATCTACCAGATCAAACGCCTTCGAAAAATCAAAAAATACTCCAGCAACACCTTTAAATCCTGAGTCAATTACTTGACAAACATATTCAATTACATTTGCAATCGCTTCTTCCGTTCCCGAGCCCTTTTTGAAGCCAAACTGATTCTCATATAGAATATTGTTCTTATTCATGTATTTAGAAATCTGATCATGAATCAGTTTTTCGAAGATTTTATCTATAACTGATAGAACTGCCACTGGCCTGAAATCGTTCGCATCGTTGGAACACGAGCGTTTTGGTATTGGTACAACCTTATGAATCTTCAGCACACTAGGATACTTTGCAGATACAATTATGTTATTAAATATTTTAAGCAAAATATCAGCAACAAGAGATTTCCTTGCTAACAGCATTTTGGGGGTAATATTATCAGAGCCACAACTCTTTCTTAACTCCAAATTATTCATTACTTCCTCCACTTCGCTCTTGTTTATCTCTCTAAGATCAAAAGTACTTCCTTCTGCTATCAGAGTACCGAACAGGTTCACATCATCGTCGGGATAAGATTGAATATTATCTTTCAATGTATTTACAGATTCTACAAAGTGAGTATTTAAAATATTTGCTTTGTCAACATCACTTTGAACAATTTGGCCATTAGTTACAAACATGTCTGTAATTGGAGCCTTATTACGACCCAATTCTTTATTTAGGAACTGCCATGTCTTCCTTACATCACCATTACAATTTTTCAATTTATTTATATAATAATCATCCATTAACTTTTTATTGCAATATTTTATGATATTGCTAAGTCTTTTTAGTCGGTTTTGAATTTCTTTGTTATTTTTGTCTTTGCGTCTAATTCTGAGCAGCCTTTTCTTATATTCCATTAAAGAACTGAGAGTTTCATTTACCCATGGTGCTATACTCTTGCGTTTATTAATATGTCTTATATCGACTTCTGTGCATTGTGACCCGGCCGACGACAATGTATGTACAAAACTTTCACATAACTCAGAGACATCCATATTGCTTATGAGGAATGGTAAATAATTGTCCAAAATAGTAGCAAATTTTGAGTACTGAAACTTTTTAAAGTAATGGGATGCATTTTCATTTGGTTCTATATTTAAACTTATGCAACAACTTAGTATATTGTGGTCCGAAAAAATCATTTTCAATGGAATGTATAATGATTTTATCGTTATTATTGCTGAAAATCCAGTCTAAGCATCTATTACTAGATGACCTTGTAATATGATTGTGACATGAGTGCAAGTCATATTCATTTAAAAGTTCCACCATACTTGTTTGCCATTTGCTACGTCTTCTCAGGTCAATATTCATATCTCCCAGCAACATAATTGTCCTATCACCAATTTCCTGTAGAACTACTCCGATTTTTCTTATAAAAGTGCGCTCATTACACTTCTGAGACCGATAGCAAGAGATAACAACTAGTCTGCGATCATTAAGAATAATATCCGACAACTCTACAGCGACAACATCCACATTATCTTCACTCCGACTTAATACAGTTTTATGCTTCAGGTTCGAATTAAGAAAAATCGATGTTCCACCAAAACCGTCTTTTCTCTCACAATGAATTGCTTTATGAATGAATTTCTATACGACTCATGGGAATTCTGTAAAATTTCATACATAGTAATCATTTTACCGTCTCTATAAGCTGGACAAAAAAGAACGAAAATGTCATGCACCTTTTGATACCCCCACACAAAGTGACCACAAAAAGTTAACAGCTTATAACATTATTACCAGTGCATACAATTACTTGAAATTTTGTGCAGTGTATTGTTTTTGTAGTACCTACAGTCCAGTACAAAGTGGGCGTTATTGCCACGCCCTTACAGTGCCTCTCACACAAATGGCAACAATTTTGTGAAATGTTAAAAATGAGAAATTCATTGAAGTAAATATATACATAAATAAAGAGTTTTAACAAATCACAAAATTTTTACCATTTGTGTGACAGGTAGTAGAAGGGGTCTGGCAATATCGCCCACTTCGTTCTGTACTGTAAGTACTATAAAAACATTACACTGCACTAATTTTCATGTATGGTGGACATTCGTTTGAGCGCACCAAAAAAAGTTTGAAAAGCGGTTATTTTTTTGGGACTTTTATGAAATGAAGAAAAGTTACAAAGTTACAAACATTCTCATTTTTCTTGAGATGCTGGAATAAGAAAATAGTTTTTTGGTGTTTTATTCGACCAAAATAAATTCAGAAATGTACATTGAATTGCAGGATGATGTTTTACAAACACATATTGATGAAAATTTGGATGATGGCATAATTTGTCAGCAGGACAACGCTTAAATTCACACATCACATCGAACGAAGGCTTGGTTTTCGGAAAACCAATGTTAATGTATTGCATAAAAAATTCTCGACATTAAATGAGCTAAAATTTACAATAAAGGAATTTTGGTCGGAAATTCACATTACAACAATTCAAAACTTGATAAACTCAATGCCAAATCGCGTTTTTTCTGTCGTTCAGAATAAGGGAGGACACACCAAATACTAGTTTAGCAAAACAAATGTACTTGGATTTAGATTAGATTATTGTATGTGTTTTCAACTATATTTTGTTTGTTGATTTTTTTTTTCAAAAATTTTTTCTTTGTAATATGGTGAAGATTTTCAGCTATTATAATGTAGCTTCTGAACCAAAGTTGTGCCCACTCTAAAATTTACACCAGCGGTAGAGTACATATTATAGAAATATACTGTTTTAGATAAAATTAGTATTTTTTATGAAAAGTCCGCGGAAAAAGCTATAAGAAATTATATTTTCTATTTTTTCTATTAAAATTAACTTCAAAAAACCATTACAGAAGAACAAAAATCAAATTTTCTGAACTTTGACATCGGCCCCTGCCTCTAATTTTCATGTTTTTAATATTGTGGTTCATTACTCCCACATACTAGGGCAACATTTTCTGAGAATTTAACAAAGATCTAGTTTTTGACTTGTGACACTTGAGAAGAACTACCCACATACGTACGAAATTTTACGAACCATTCAGTCCAACTGACAGACGGTCGGACATTAATTAATAAATTTTTTTTAACCAATGCTGAAATATTTAAATTTTTTGGGAAAATATGTGGGTAATTTTGAAAATATAACAAAAAAAAAACTAAGATATGCATTTTACACTAAAAAAAAAGCGTACTGAAAATCAATGAATTTTTCGTAAAGTTTAAGATTTCGGCAATGATTTCGAGCCAAAGACAATCGCTATAAAAATAAGAAGGTTTTATAGTTAATTCAAAGACGTGAATAGTATTTGTTTTGAGGATGCATTTCATAGAATTAAGAATTTTGGGTAATAAAACTAATTAAGTTTGGTCTTCAAATAAGCACATTTTTGCGTAAATTTAAGTATGGCGCGTGCTTATTTTTAGTAAAATATCATATAATTTAAAACATTATCGTAATAAAATTTAAAATGTTTGTCCTTGATATAAGAATATACTGGTAATTAATTTAAGGCATACATGAATTTAAATACAGTTTTTTTAAATATGTATGGAAAATTCGTTACATTATATTGATTATAATGTTACTCTTTTAAATGAATCATTTTCTTTGAAATCATTTACTATTCATAGAAAATTCAATAACACAACACTTTGTCTTTCTAAATAAATAGAAACACACAAACAAGAAGTGTGGGGATGTATTAAAGTTGAGAAATACTGTCTGCAATGTTTTGGAGATATGGGACTTAGAAGCCAGTTCTCAATTATTTCATATTGAGCTGCTCTCATATTGTGCCAATTATTGACAGGGTATTTTGTCCAAGGTGCCGATGAGGTTGCTTGGTAGCTTCCGAAACGATATCGTCCACCAACCAGTGACCACCCTTAATACATTTCACACATTTCTTATTTAAAGAAGGTTTGTTTTTCTGTTTAACAGAAAACAAAAACAACGATCTCGAACTCAATAGTCAAAAACAAAACTATGAAAAATATTTTATTTGTTATATTTTATATTGGAAAATACAAAAAAAAAAATATAATACATATTACGGATAACCTTGAACATTTTATAATTTAAAACAGTATGTGATTGTATAAAGACAATTCGCCAACACACGATGAAGTTTGACTTTTATTCGAATATTGTATTGTTATGTATCGATTCTATAGCGGGATTCGTTTCTCTATTTGTTGTCCATGAACAATTTTTATCGGAACCGACCTTAATGATTTTTAACCTAGAATTTGGCTGGAATTTAAATAGAAATTATATAAAACAAATATTATATTATTTATCATATAGTTTGGATGCTCACTCATTTCCTGCAATTTGTAAATTTTTAATTCCCCACTGCATTTTTCATATATCCAAATAAAGTTCAATTGCGCGAACTAAAATAAAAATAATTTGAATAGAAATCAAACAGGATGATTTATTTATATAAAGTATTAAAATAAATTTTATCATATAACTGTCACAAAATGTTGAAAGATAAGAGATATATTAACATCTTTGGAATATACTTACTTACACTGAAATATTTAGTCACTCTTCTACGACACAAATTCTCATAATAGATCCATACAAAATTTGCTGTACTAAAAGATAAAAAAAATATTTATGTAAGATATTATTAATAATAGAAACTGATTGTTTTGAAAGTGGCGAAAGTGACATTTTTCATATAAATTGAGTTATCAAAAATAATTTTCTAAAAAAATCAATCATGACTTAGATTTTAAAATCTTAAGTTTTGTTAGCAAACAAAACTACAAAAACTTATTAAAAATTACGTCTGTAAAACTAAAGCTAATGCTGATAATGACATACTTAACCCTGGTGTTAGATTAGCAAATCTGTACGAATCCTAGATTAAGAGTCCATTTGGTCAACATTACATTTTTCATATAAAATGAATGTGGAAGACAATATTTTATATTTATTTTTATTCAATACTTCGTGAAAAGAAAACAGCTTATTTACAATTATTTTTGAGCAAAAACGCTTATTATTTTGATTTTAGTAAAACTAAAATATCCCTTGGACAAAATTATAAGGCAATATATATACATACATATATATATATATATATATATATATATACAAAAATTTTACCAAATGGCCTAATCTAACAGCAGGTTTACTTATGAAGTACTTATGAAGCAATTATGAACACGAAATCAAGGAAAAATTTAAACTAAAATTCAAAAACCGAAAAAATCTCTTTAAACAATTTATATTTGGAAAACTTTTTAACAATAACTTTGTTTGTGTGATTTTATATGTGAACGTCAGTTCGCAAATATATTTTGTTCTAATACATTAATATATGCGTTCCAAATTAAATTTCTTGATTTTCAAATAAAATATATTTGTTCAGAAATACATAATACTTACAAATATTGTTTCCAAATCTATTTCCTTTCAATTCAAACATTCCCATGTAGGTGTATGCTCACTTATTTTTTGCTAGTTACAAATGGAATTCAGCACTGCATTTTTCATATATCCAACACATTTATCTTCAAATATTGCGTGATCTAAAATTAAAATAATTAAAGTTTTTCTGAAAATAAATCAAATAAAATTATCTATAAACAAAAAAAAAGCAAATAAATTTTATCATATCACAATTGGAAAACGCTTAAAAATAAGAGAAATATTTCAACCGTTCATATATAACACTTACGTTGAAATATTTTGTAAAATTTACCACTCTTCTCACAAAAGACCCATTCTAAAATTGTTTTACTAAAAAAATTAAAAAAGATAGTTGTATGTATAACATATTATTAATAATAAATTTCTATATTGCCACAAATAATTTTACATTTCTGCATTATGCGCTGGTATTTTTAATAAATAAATACTTTCAATTAAAATGTGTTTTGTTAATTTTGCAATTGCCAATAAGATGTTTATTTCAGGATAATAATATTATTTTTCACGTACCTAAACATTTTACCATTGTCTCTTTCAGTATTACAAAATCTATTACTCACATTTTTGTCATCCATTTGGCACAAATCTCTTCACAGGACTTACAAAGAAGATCTCCTTCAAAAACGCATGTACGTCGCCATAAATAACATACAGCAAAAATAACTATGACACACGCACTCCCTTATCACAGAGATCGATGGTGACGCCGGCGGCATAACCACTTGCATACACACATGTACGCGACGGTTTCATTTGTTGTTGTTGCTATGCTTTAGCAAAAATAACTGTTAACAGCCCATATTAAAATTATTTTCGGTGCAACATGCACGTATGTATGCACGTATACTTACATATTCACAGCAATCAAATTTTTTCACAATCCGCGTCCCGAAAACAGACAACCGTTTCCTTCCATCGCTTGTAAATAACTGACGATTTAAAAGAAAACGAAAAACAGAACTGTTCTCTATTTTCTCTTCTAGCATTCCATAACAATTATTGATTCACACATTACCAAACAAAACTGATTCTCCGAGCGAGAGAGGGAGGGTGAGATTGTATAATTCTCTCGTATGTATTCTTAAAAATAATGACAATAGTCATAAAATTTATTACCAAACAGCCTTTCCTTTAAGAGGAGCATAGCCTTAAATTTATTACTCAAATATCTCATACTGTTAATTAAGTCCGATTCGGCATTAAAACTATGACATGTCTACGTCGTAGTGTTAATGTAGAAAATCCTTAAAAGTATTGAAATATTACTTAAAATAATGCGGATTGTCACAAAAATAATGATTTTTTTCTTTCATTTAAATGCGTAAATTTAAAGAAGCACGTACACAAAACTAATGATTAGATAGACATTAATTCAAATTCAAAAAACTTTATATTAAGGAAAATTTCGTAAAAAACGTGTAAATTTTCTATATTTTAATGAAAATTGTCATTGAATTGATGCCGAGGCAGCATACTTAATATAAGAATGTGTCATCATTAGTTTTATTACTATTTTTTTTTTCAGTGTAGGATAATCAAGGTTGAAGGATATTTTCGTCCTTTTGAGTCCTTAATACACAAAGTTGGTAACTTAATTCATAATTCTTAGAGAGGATGTTAAATTCATTCTAATTCAAATCGGATGAAAATTGAAAGATATGCAAAAATCCGAGGTCTATTAATCACTAAAGAAAACTTAAAATTGTACATCAAAGGGAAACTTTCACTGTCGTCGTAACGCCGTAGCGCACTTAAACATCTTATCGTCTCCAAGTCTTAAAATATTTGCAAATTCACATTTTTCAATTAAATATTTCGTAGTTTGTAGGTCTTGACATCAGAAATCGAAAGTAATTCGCGAATCATTATATTTGCAAAAGTCAATCCACAATTCCCAAAATAATTTCGAAAGTACCCTAAAATTGGATTTTTTAGATTTCCCCTATATCTACTTTACTAAAAGTCGGGCTCCAAATTCCTTTTGCAGTTCAACGTACTACTCCTTTCCACATATAAAAATAGTAAAGGATTAAATATTTTAGCTTTGCGATTGGAGAAAATGGAGATTACTTTTGAAATTTGTGTAAAATGAAGGTGTAAATTAGAGAAGCTTGAGAACAATACCAGTTAATATGTTTGACCCGTTCTTTCTTCATGAACATTCTCTAGGAAGTGTCCTTTAAGATGAATATACGTAAATAAGTTATGCTTTTTTTTAAATAATTCTTCTGTTGAACCCAGTTCAACAGCTTCAGCAGTATCAACTTTAAATGAATTCCACTACGAGTATTAATGAATTTTGTATATTACTTTTTGTTTAACTCCGCGCCAGAGTGGCGGGAGTTAAAAACAATAACACAACATTTTTATATTTTTATTTACCAATATGTCAATGTGACGGCGTTACCATCACAGATTTTTTATTTTCAACCGCTATCGATAGGGGGCAATAAATCTGTTTCACACTAAGAGCCTGTTTCTGTAACTTATTTTCGTTCGAACGATCAAAAATCACTCAATTATTCCGAGAAATCTATAGGTCACAGGAGTTTATAATTCGCTGTGTTTATAGAAAAGCACGAAAATTGCTCGTACCTAAAATATTTCTAAAATGCGTTTTATAGAATTCAAGTAATAGTTGAGATACTTTTGATCGTTCGCCGTAGACGAACGAAAATAAGTTACAGAAACAGGCCCTTAATATAACACTGTGCCTTTTTATTTCATTTTTCCTTTACAAATTTCTTGGAGTTCAACAAATTTAATAATTATAAAGAAGGAACTCCTGGATTTGTAGATGGATGTGTTCATCTTCTATAACTCCAAAATACGACATATAAATTAAAAAAAAAACTTTTTGAAAACCCTAGAGGTTTTAGCGACGTTGTTGCCGGAAGAATGGTTTAACCTACGCTTATCGCTAAATAAAAAATAATTTTGTTTCGACGCCATGGACCAAATAATATCATGTTTTTCTTACTTACTTTAAAATGTTTAAATTCAACGTTGCAGGAAAAATAGAAGGCCATGTCCTATTACCCTGAAACCTATTTACAATGTACTCTAGTGCCTAATGCAGCATTAGCATCATCAATAACAAAACCCAACTTCAACATTAAGCACGTCTTTAAAGAAAAGCTATGAAAAAAGTAAAAATTTTCTACTTGCAAAGATCGTCCTTGCGCGACATTAAGGAAATTTAAAAAAAATTGTTTCCTTGTGGTGCAGAACTGTTGGCACAACTTTTTGTGTTACTCAAAAGTAATTAATGGTAATTTTTTGCGTTTCAATCCGGCCTATTGAGCATTTTAGAAAATACTGCGACAAAGCTGTCATAAAGATTTAACTATTTCTCCAGAAAAACAAAAAAGGCCATCGTCGAACTTGGCTATATTGAAGAGGACAATTTGGCCTAAAATACAAAAAATAAAATTTATAAATAAAAAGGGGATTTTTTTAAAAAAATAATTTTAAAATTTTTTTTTGAAAAAATTTAGATTTTTTTTTCGCTTATTTTATATTTTTCATTAAGAGTGCAAATAATTACTATTATTTTGCAAAAAGTCCCATATTGATATCTTTTGCCGATAAAAAGATATAATTTTTTTAAAAAACTCAGTATTCCTCAAATTTCACACTTCAAAAAATTTTAAAATCTTCATAATAGGCCAGTTTTTTTTTTTTATTTTTCTGCAAAATAATTTGCATTGTTTTGTTGTCAACACTTAGTACAACTATTATACCAAGTTTCATCTCTGTGTCTGTGACATGAGCCAAAAATACTGTGATCACTTAACATGAAATGCTCACACTGAAAAAAATGTCATAAAATTAGAGAATGGCTCCAAAGACGTCATTAGCATTTGAAAAAAGTACATTTTGTACTTAAAATATTGATAATTTCATTAATATTAAGTAATTTACTTAATTTTAAGTAAATTTTCTTAATTTTAAGTACAAAATGTACTTATTTTGAAGACTAAGGACGTCTTTGGAGCTATTCTTTAATTTTATGACATATTTTTTTTCAGTGCATGTATCTTTTGTTTTGTGTCTAAACGCTATAGTCATAATTCCCAATCGATCTTTGTGTTTTTTTTCTTAATTCAAGAACGACCACTGCAAGGATCTTGCAAGGCGTCGTTCTTGATTTAAAGCAATTGCATGTAAATTATACAGTCGACTCCACCTGATTTTAGCCATTCTTTACTTTTTACATTTCGTGTTGCATGGGCGGTGCCATGCCCCATTGTTCAATCTGGAGTCTGATTGACATAGCTACTAATTATCCACAGAACCACCAAAAGAGACAATAATGCAAAAATCCGTTTATCGGCTTGATCGGTATTTTTTTTGGATATCTAGAAAATGTCAAGTATGTTCTAGTATCGTGACCGACTGAGTATTTACCACGAAACTGTTCATATGACGTTAGTCATACAAAGAGACTGATTGAAAGTAAATTAACTCTTACGCTTACGAAACGCTTGACCTTCTATGGCGAATTGCCATTTGAGTTCGCAAGAATTGAATTATATTGAATATGATTAATTCGATGAAATGGAATCCCTTGAAGCGTCGTCGACACAGCAAAAAGCACAAAAGACAACAAACACTGTTGTCCTGTGTTGTAATCTCGCAATAAAATGCCAACGTATCTCGTAAAAACAACGCAACGTTCGTTTACAAGAAATAAACGCTTTGTTGTTGTTTTGTTTTAATGAAATCTGAACGAAAGATATTAATTATTATTGATAAATATTTACTTAGTCATACATACAAATATACTCGCACAAGATAAACGATAACCCGAACAAGAGAAAACAAGAAAAGATGGACGGCGGACGAAGAAAATGTCGACGAGAAAAATATGTTAAAAATCTGTTAACACTTAATTGGCTTTTTTGCGATAAAATGCGAAAACGCACACAGCTCAACGTGCAAATATTTATAAATACTTTAGCATTTAAGAAATGTTGTTACTCTGACTATGACGATAAACACAATTACCAATTACAAATTCCCGCTCCCCACTCCCTCTCAAATGCATTTGCAAGACTGTGGCCAATACAATGTACGTTTACAATTTAAGCCCTATGCAAGTTTAATGAACCGATTTCGTTTTAAACCGACAAACGAACTAGAATCACGCCTGCCTCACTCGGATGGTTGGATGGATGTATATCTTAAGGCACTCTTTGGCTATGATTGGTTATGGATTGTATCTGAGTATGTATTGTAAGTAGTACTTACCTTGTGAAACGCTTTGCGAAAGTTATCCGAGAGGAAGGCATAGAGGACGGGATTTATGCAGGAACTGGTGTACGCCAAAGTTTGAGCGATTATTTGTAAAATCACTGTTAACTTTGTCGACGCATGATAGACGTCCAGCGCTTTTAGGAGCAAAATTAACTGCAGGACGAAACAAAAACAGAACACATTTTAATTAATATTTAAATTGTCGTTTTAGGGAATTAATAAAATATGTAAAGGATAAGGCGGTTTGAAGCCGTTAAGCGTTTATACAACATTTGTGGCTAATTTTGTATTCATTTTAACTGAAATTTAAAGTTAAGATTTCCTGGAACTTGTAATCGTTTGACATAACGGCTATTTTGTACATTTTTCTATTCATGGACAATTTGGGAGGAATTCAGAAAAAAGGGAAATTCTTAACCAGATAACCGATTACCACAAAACTTGGCACGGTCGTATAGGAGGTGTAAGAGAGGTTAAGTTTTAAATTTGGGCCACCTATGTGCGGAGTCACAGGGTCTTCAAGTTTTCCACCTTGGGTGACCAAATTTTTAAGTGCTTTGTATGATTCATTATACTAAATGAGGTCTATATTTACCGAGATAACTGCAATAGTATTTTGTTAATATCGGAGTATAATATGCACAGATTTCTTTCACATTAAATTTTTTTAATTGGCAAAAAATTCGATCATTTGAAGTTAAAATAAAACCAGTAAGGAGAGGCAGAAAGTCGGGCGGGGCCGACTATATAATACCCTACAACTCCCTAACAATGCGATAAGGGTTATTGCGATAATAATTTGGAATAATTGGTAAATCGGTAGGAACATATTATCTAATTCTGAACCGATAATCGCTAAATTAAGCAACATTCGTTCCTAAATTAAGAAACATCTTTCTGAAAAATGTTAATAATCGGAAGTAAAGTACAACTTCTATTGCGCTTTGATATCAAATCAGGAGGAACATATATATGGATGTTATATATAAATCTGAACTGATTTTCCCCAAATACTCATTCATCAGTATGAAATTTCTGTCGAATTTCGTACTGATCAGATATAAAATACAGTCTCTACAGCGCTTACATGTCAAATCGCGGGTAAAATATATATAATATATATATATAAATCTGAGCCGATTTTCTCCGAATTTGGCAGTATTCCTTCGTGTAGAAAGAAACCTCTTTTTGCCGAATTTCGCACTGGTTGGCTATAAAATAACATTTTTACAGCGCTTACATGCCAAATCGGGGGTAACGTATATATGGGGGCTATATCTAAATCTGAAGCGATTTCTTCCCAATTTAACTGTGTTCATTTATATAATAAGAAACCTCTTTCTGCCGAATTTCATACTGATCGGATATAAAATAAAGTTTTTACAGCGCTTACATGTCAAATCGGGACTATCATATATATGGGGGCTATATCTAAATCTCAGCCGATTTGAACCAAATTCAATAGGGATCGTCCTTGGGCTAAAAAAATATGTGTAAAGTTTCGTCGAGATCGGACCATAATTGCGACCTGTACTTTGATTACAAGAATACATGCACAGACAGACGGACATAGCTAAAGCAAGTCAGAAAGTGATTCTAAGTATAATAAACGATAGGTCTATTTATTCTCCTTTTGGGTGTTGCAAACAAATGCACAAAGTTATAATACCCTGTACCACAGTGGGATGTAGGGTATAAAAAAAGCTTTTTGTATTTTTTAGGGAAAAAAGTATATCGTCACCAAAAACGAAGAAGGGTCGATCATCATTTTTGAACATTTTTCTGGAGAAGAAAAAATTAAAAAAAAAAATCTTTAGAGAAACGGTGTTTTCAGGATAATACCATAATGATGCATACATTAATTGAAGGGAGTGAAGATAAAGTTAAAAGTTATAGTCAAACAGTCGAGACAACAACCCTTGGGAATAAGTGTTATTCTGGCATCCATAGTCAAAGTTAAAGTCAAACTGACTCTATAGTCAAAGTTATAGTCAAACTGACTGTATAGTGAAAGTTATTGTATACTCAAGCATAGATACGATAATTTTGATATGGTTCTTTCTATGATTTCTATGGTTTAAACAAATATATATATATATGAGAGATGACTAATCAATTTTTTTGCAAAGCTATGCCGGAGTAAAATAATACAAAATTATAGTGCATCGGTATGTAAATTATGACAAGATTGAGATATTTTTTTGTCCTCTAAAGCCAAACTAAGAAATGTGAGTGGGAACTAATGGCTATTCCGAATAGATTAGGGGAAGCAAAATAATACAAAAATCCAGAAATATTAGGATGTGCGTCAAAAATAAAAGTTAGCTGAACTTTGAAATTTTGCATTGTCCCCCAAAAAAACTATGATGTGTGAATGGGATCTGATCATTGTTCAGGATAGCTGAGAGGGAGTACAATAATACAAAAATCCAGAAATATTAGGATGTGCGTCAAAAAAAAAAAGCTTCCCAACAATGCGAAAATGGGCGTTGCAATAATAATCTGGAATAATTGGTTTCATTTCAGTTAACAACGTATGTACTTAGCCACCCCCTTATCAAGGCTTACTTCAAGGAAGAGCTGAAGATGGTGATAATTATAAACTATATCTGAAACGATAAACTTAAAATAACCTTAAAGTTTCAGAGAATTGTCATAATTTTTTTTATTATGGTAGAAATATCTATGACAATTATGTGTGAAATAAAATATCGAGCAAATGCTCGCCACGACTCAGGCTGTGGAGGACAATGCTTTATATACTGATTTTCAAGATCAGTTAACTTTTTTTTTTGACGCACATCCTAATCCTCAGCTATCCTGAACAAGGATCAGATCCCATTCACACATCATAGTTTTTTTTTTTGGGGGACAATGCAAAATTTCATAATTACCACTAATTATATACCGACTTTGAAGTTCAGTTAACTTTTTTTTTGACACACATCCTAATATTTCGGGATTTTTTATTATTGTACTCCCTCTCAACTATCCTGAAGAATGATCAGATCCCATTCACACATCATAGTTTTTTGTTAGGGGACAATGCAAAATTTCAAAATTACCACAAATTATATACCGACTTTGCAGTTCAGTTAACTTTTTTTTTGACGCACATCCTAATATTTCTGGATTTTTGTATTATTGTACTCCCTCTCAGCTATCCTGAACAATGATCAGACCCCATTCACACATCATAGTTTTTTTTGGGGGGACAATGCAAAATTTCAAAATTACCACTAATTATATACCGACTTTGAAGTTCAGCTAACTTTTTTTTTTGACGCACATCCTAATATTTCTGGATTTTTGTATTATTGTACTCCCCCTCAGATATCCTGAACAATGATCAGATCCCATTCACACATCATAGTTTTTTTTTTGGGGACAATGCAAAATTTCATAATTACCACTAGTTATATACCGACTTTGAAGTTCAGTTAACTTTTTTTGACGCACATCCTAATATTTCTGGATTTTTGTATTATTGTACTCCCTCTCAGCTATCCTGAACAATGATGAACAATGACAGCTATCCAATGGACAATGCAAAATTTCAAAATTACCACTAATTATATACCGACTTTGAAGTTCAGTTAACTTTTTTTTTGTGACGCACATCCTAATATTTCTGGATTTTTGTATTATTTTGCTTCCCCTAATCTATTCGGAATAGCCATTAGTTCCCACTCACATTTCTTAGTTTGACTTTAGAGGACAAAAAAATATCTCAATCTTGTCATAATTTACATACCGATGTACTGTAATTTTGTATTATTTTACTCCGGCATAGCTTTGCAAAAAAATTGATTAGTCATCTCTCATATATATATATATATATATATATATATATATATATATATATATTTGTTTAAACCATAGAAATCATAGAAAGAACCATATCAAAATTATCATATTTATGCTTGACTATACAATAACTTTCACTATACAGTCAGTTTGACTATAACTTTGACTATAGAGTTAGTTTGACTTTATCTTTGACTATGGATGCCAGTATAACACTTATTCCCAAGGGTTGTTGTCTCGACTGGTTGACTATAACTTTTGACTTTATCTTCACTCCCTTCATTAATTGGCACAAACACGATTTATGACTTGTTTTTGCAAATTGTGCGAAATAGACATTTTTAGCTATGAAAAAAAAAAATTGTTGTTAGGCCCTTTTGAATTTCGTTAAAAATTCCTGATCCTTCCTTACTAATGGGTATATATTAGATACATAAAAAATTTCCTAATTAATGGGAAAATATTGCCACTGTAAAGGGTGGTCCAACCATAATGCACGATGTAAATTGTGAGTCACCCGTGGCGAGCATTTTGCCGATATTTGGTTTCACACATAATTATCATATATCCTTCTATCATAAAAAATATTAAGATAATTCTCTGAAAACTTTTTGTTTTATTTACATTTAACATCGTGCGTTCATCTCTGAAGTTATACTTCGCAAAAAAATTTTATTAAGTTTTTTATTTTTTTTTTATTTTTGACAGATTATTTTTTGTAAAGTTTATGTAACTACAAATGGAAGTTTCGTTTAAGATGAATATAAAAATGTTATATTTTTTAAATAATTTCTTCTATAACACCAAAATGCGACTTATAACACTTGTTGCCAATTCAGAAAAGTTAATGTGAAAGAAATTGGTGCATATTCTGTTCCGATATTCACAAACTACTAGGATAGGTTCAGATATTTCTGTAACTATACGAGATGACTCTCAGGAGTAAAAAGTCTTTTGTACATCTCGGTTAGTAAAGGGCTCATAAAATTGATTTTAGGAATCAGACGAATGTTACATGCGCTGAAACATTTTGTTCAATCTCGACAAACGCCGGATGATGTGATGGGAAATAAGTAGATTGAAATAAATTAGAAATCGGCAAAAATACGAAAATAGCTTGCATTTGAATGTTCATAACTTTTGTTCTATCAGAGATATTGACATTTTTTGTCGATATTTTTGTCATTTACATAATAGGAGAACTTCACAATTTTCTCCCATTTAAGGGAACAAAAGGTTCAAATCAACTGAAATTGAAACCAATATAGATTTTAAAAAAGTTAATAAATAGTTCGAACAAAAAAATAAGGGAAAGTTGTGAAGATTATTATATTTTTTGGACCCCTCCTACGATACACAGGGGAGGGTTTGAGGCCCTGTAACTCCGCCCCTATGCAACGTTGGCCACCTCAGGTGAACAAAATGTTTAAGCGTGTGAAATTTCGCCTGATTCGTTTTGTGTGCATTACACTAACCGGAACGAGTATAACATACTTTAATTCAACTTGAAGGAAACTTCCTAGAGAATATTCTCCAAGAATGAATGGGCACCCAAAAATCACTGGTGTAGTTGCCAAGCTTTTCGAATTTACACCATTTAGTACACAAATTTCAATAGTAAGTTATATTTTCTCCAATCGCAAAGCTAAAATATTAGGACCCTTAATATTTTTATATGTGATAAGGTGTTGCACGTTGAACTGCAAAGGGAATTTGGAGACCGGCTTTTAGATTGATAGATATAGGGGAAATGAAAAAATTAAATTTTTGGTCATTTTCGAAATTATTTTTCATTTTTTTTACTGAAAAAAAAACAACAACAAAAGTTAAGAGCATTCGGATGCAAGTACATTTCGATATTAGGGAGTATCCGAAGGTGATTGACCAATAAGCCTAATTTGGGATGAACCGTAGATAATTCGAAGACATTGCACTGTACCGAATTGTAATTGTTAATTAATGTGCAGTGTTATGCACGTTTTTCTGTAATTAAATTTTGATATGATTTTGTGAAGGAAATGATTTTCTCATGGTCATAGAGACAGATACCCGTATACTATTACTGTATGTGGAGTTTTAGAAAGTTCGGATAAGGAGTATCTAAGTTATTGGAGAATCATTATTTAACAAAATTGTAATCCTTTGTGGGGGAGGTACTAAAAGGTCTGGACTAATGTGGCACATCTTCGAACTATAGCAAGAGATAGAAACAAAGTCAGTCGGTTACTCCTTTCGAGAGTTATCGCACGCCAGCCAGACAGTCAGACGGACGGACAGTCTTAAAAAAGATTTCCATCAAATTACAAAGGGTCTTAGCTCACTGTTTGTATATGTTACGCTTTTGGCCCGTATCAAATCATATATACCCTCCTCCATTAAAGTGAGGGTATAAAAACCTCATTTTCCATTCGATTTTTATATGAATCGGAAGAGAGGCTATGTAAAAATTGGGACTGAAATAAGATTATATCGATTTTTATATCCTCACTTTAGTGATACGAGGATATATATCATTTGCTACGGGCCAAAAGTGTAACACATCGAAGGAGTGATCTAAGATTCTAAGTATTTTCGGCGGATATTCGTTTTGGGTCATTTAAGGTCGAATGAGAAATGTCTGTCCGTCCGTCCATTGGTCTGTCTGCTGGCTGATGCGAACGATAACTCTCGAAAGGAGTAACCGATTCAAATTTGGTATGTGGTAATATTTTCTTCTATCTCCGGCTAAGTTCGAAGATGGGCCATATTGGTCCACTCCTTCTAGTACCTCCCCCACAAAGGGTTAACATTTCGTGAAATATTGATTCTTTAATAACTTGTATACTACATATTAGAATCTTCCGAAATTCCACCCATTGCATTTTTTTATTAGTCGCTATCACCTCGAGAAAAATGGGCGAAGTTGAAATTTTGTACAGTATAATGTTTTTGTTGCCCCTATAGTCCGGTAAGAAATGGGCATTATTGTACAGCCCCTTGTGGTACCTCCCACACAAATGGACCGTTTTACACCAAAAGTTAAAGGCTTATCAAATTAATACCTGTGCATACAAATACGTGAAATTTTGTACAGTGTAATGCTGTTATAGTAAAAAGTGGGCGTTATCACCACGCCCATTTTTGTACATACCTTCCACAAAAAATGACCAAATCATACCAAAATTTAATAGCTCGTAACGTTAAACGCTTATAGTTCGGCACAATGCAATGTATTTAAAGAATCCACGGTTTACCGAAAAATAGGCGTATTTGTTAAACCCCTTTTCATTAAACGATCAAAAATGATCAGAAATGGCAACGCTACTACAAATTGTGCTCTGTTTGGTTTGTCATTTCAAGATGAGCTGACTAACGGCAGAACAAGTTGCGCAAATTTATTTCCAAAATCGTGGTTCTGTTCCGTATTATCATTGACCGGTTTCGTACCACGAATACTCTAAATGAGAATCCGCCTCCGCAGAGATGTCGTACAGGGCGCACTGCAGAAACAATTGTTGTTATTGAGCGTAGTATTGAAATAAAATTATTTTTCTAATAAAGTCAATTTTTAGTTTGAAATTGTTTGTAATCTCATGATTTTAGTTTAATTTAAAATTCAACAAATATGACAAAAAACATCCTTTGCTATTCTACGGTACACGCCGCCATGTCTGATACATCTCCAATGACTGGATTATGAGCATGTTTCACATAAATACCACTCGCTTAAATACTGACCGTTTGGGAGGAACGCGTTTTGGGTAATTCGACAAGGAAAACACAACATTAGCGAAATGGAATCAGTGACTGCCATAACAACAATGTCAACACTTTAAGCTCAGACAAACGGCTGAATGCTGTTCGGTGTCCTGGTCTATTTTCCAAAATATTGCATCCAAATGGCCACTGCTCCAGTCGTTGGTAATCTCCTCATGAATATTGTGACTATGACTAAACACACACATACATGGTACACACACACACACCCGCAGATAGATTCACTCACCTGGACTGGTAGCCATAATGAGGCAAATGCTATCACCACAACAACAACCAGACGTGTGACACGTTTGCGTCCGCGCTGAGATTCCACCGACATTCGCACGGAGCTGCCGTGTCGCCATAGGCTGGTTATCATTCTCACATATAGACCGCTAATGACCATCAACGGCAGTAGATACGAACTGGCAAAGAATATGATCTGATAGACGGACAGCGATAGGAAACTATTTTGCATAAACTGACACAATTCCAAAGTGTACGTGGGTCCATCGATGCGCTGGAAATACAGAAAAAGGGGAGGGAAATTGTGTGAAAATGAGTCAAGTGAAATGGGAAATGGGGGACATTCGTGGAACAACAATGTGTCATAACGTCATAAATGGATGGTGCATTTTAAATTGTCATAGATGTATGCATTTGACATATATGTATTTCAAAAGGATTGGCGTTGTCTAATTTCTATTGTAATTCTCATATGCTTGTCATTATTAGTGAGCTATGTTTTAGAAAATCTGTGAATTAAGCGCTGATAAATGACACTGATATAGTGATATTGAAGGAATCGAGAAAGGAAAAATGAAATATGATAAAAAGTAGTAATAATAGAATAAAAGAAAATGTTTAAATCTAGTATGTTATCGCAGTTTGAAATTATTAAATAAAAAAAACCAACTCTCATAAGCAGATAGAGTTAGGCAATTTTAATAACAACTTAGGTAATGTAAATGGCAATGTTGATGTTGTAATACGAATCTATACATTAGTAAGAATGTGTAGATTCGTTGCCTAATTGTTCTATTTGGTTTGTTCCTAAACAAGGAATGTATATGGAATTTTAAAGGCACTGTGCATTTAATATTATATTTAAGGTTTTTTTGAGTAGATCTGATTGATTTTTCTATAAGGAACATATTTGCATATAATGTTTTAACAGATAAACCTTAAGCCAGAAATAAAGCCAGAAGACCATGAGCATACACTATTAAGTCTTAAAGAGTTCGAAAGCAATTTTGTTTTTTTGGGAAGAAAAAAAAAAAAACATATGCTAATTGTGTTATTAAAATTACATTTCATCCAATTTACGAGTTGTAACATTTCTAACATTTCCAATCATTGGCTGGGTCGATTGCCGGGAAATACAATAAAAATAAGAACACAAACTATCATCAAACTACGAGTAAAAATTTATATTTTATTTATTGTTAGCAATCCATACGCGCGTAAACTAACTCACAATCACACTCAGAAAAATGAGCATTGTAAATCTTAATAAAATCCATACTCCAATTTAGTTCAAGATTTTTACTCAAATTTAATTAATTTGTCCACAAAAAGAGAATTTTTTATTCAGAAAGATTAAATTTTATTAATTTAAAGTTCATTTAAAAAAGTCAATTACTTGGAATTATGAAGTAATTTTACTTAAATAAATTAGTTAGGTTTAAGTTAGAAAATCTTAAGTGTTAGTATATTTATAAACCTACTGAGCAAAAGTTTTCTCAATCAAAAGAAAATATTGTTAAAATATATATTCTTTAGAATTTGGGAACAATTTACTAAAATTATTTTAATTTCCAAAATTACAATAAAAGATTTTTTCAACACGTACTACATTTTAGTACAAGTTAACAGAAATAATGGAAAATAAATAATGGAAGGTAGGAAAAATTTTATTAGAATTGAGTGCGATAAGAAAGTGCTACCATTCAGTGTATAATATTTTTTTACAAAAGTTTAGTTAAATATTTCATTTGTTGATGAAAAATCTACTATAAATATATAATTTTTGCTTGTTCCATTATATACTCATTCCTAAGATTTAGTTCAAAAAGAACTTATGTATAGTTCAAATATGATGTAACAAAACTTTCGAAATGAAATTTGTTTCAATTTAAAAATTCTTTTGTGTGACAGCAATTTGTTTTTTCATTTGAAAAAAAATTGTAAGCAACGGGCGTAATACTGCCAAGAGATATCAAAAAAATAGGAAGCATGGACGAGCAATCAGTGTCGGATTATGATCTAGAACTATTCAACGTCCTTAAATCTCTACGTGGAGAGATGTTTTACGCGCTTTTTAAAGGTATGTATAAATGAAATTTGTAATTTTATTGGTGGTGTGTATGTATGTGTATCTGTGTTCGGATACTTATTTATCAAATATTAGGGCGGAACGAAATTTTTTTATCAAAATTTGTTTTCCTTTAATATCAATCGATGACCCACGTACTGGCGCATGTGGGATTGGGAATTCCCATTATTTTTTAAAATGTGTACTTTTGTATGTTAATAAATATTTCAATAGTCGAACATTTTAGTTGGTTTTCAGATTTCCTATAATGGCTGATTAATCGCATTATCTCTCATACTTCTTGAGCTTTATATCAGTTTTCACTCTTTGTATTTTATATGACAAATATTAAAAATATTTTAATTTCACAGTAGCTGTAAAATTGTATTGCTTTGCAAAAACAAAGTTCACTGAGCCACCTTGAGATATTGCTTAGAAAGCTGAAAATGTGCGCCGATACATTTAAGACTATGGGTCATCGATTGCTAATACAGGAAAACAAATTAAATAAAAAAGGAAATATACCTTTTTTCGCTCCGCCCTATTGTGCATACGATATGTCATAAAATTTTTGTATACACAAAAATATATACATACAAAATTGTTCAAAAAATATCGTTTGAAGTAGGGATATACATATATGTAAAATACATTTGCAGAACACGACATCAACGAAGAAAGTCTGAAATTGATGACTAAAGAACATTTGGATAAGATTGTTCCCGCGAACTTATTTGGACCAAGAATAATATTTGAATATAATTTGCAAAAGTGGCAAAAGGAAAAGGTAAGTAATTCTTCGTTTTTTGCTCTACAATAATACATACTAATTATCTCTAAAGGTAGTAATTGATGATAATTTAGCCCCGCAGTTTTTGTGCGAAAATACTCTGGACATTGACATCGACGTTCCGGTACAAAATTTGAAAAATTCGCAACAAGTGCCCCGCATAGACTTCTTGCAAAATGATGTGAGTTTTATTTTAAGGTATATTAATATTATTATCTTATTTATTATATATGTATTTTATGTACGTTGAATCAGTTCTCCTTTATCCGAGAAGTATTTTTTTTGCTCCTACACAGAAAAAAATATAAATTGAAGAAATTGTTTCTATTTATATTATGATATATAAATATTTGAAATGCTAGACATCGATTAATTAATTTAACATACTCAGTCGATACATCATCTATCAAAAAAAATACATTGAAGAAATCAAAATTTGGTTTAACTATATATCTAAGTAATAAATAATTATTTAACAAATCCGACCTTTTGAAAATTCTGATTAATTTATTTTGGGTTTTTTATAAAATTATTTGTTAACTTTTTTATATACACAGTCAATTAAACCTATTTATAAATTCTTCAATTATATTTTATTTCTGGTTTTAGAATAGATATTGAATATAACACAGAGTACTGCTTTTGGTGGAGGTTTATAGACGACGTCTAAAATCTATTTTGTTATAAAATGAAAAATGATTATTTTGAACTTTTGGAAGAATTTTCACAATTTATATAAAAATGAATAGGAATATGCAATACACCGTTGTCCTATATGTTACAAAATCATTAAAACTTGCGCTTTTTGTAGTATTTCTGTTTATTTCTAAATTGGTACAGTCTGCTGTAAGCACGGTAATTTACATTGGGCCATTGTGTTAGCGGCGGGGAGGCGGGGGCGGTTCAAAGCAACAATGCGCTCCGTAGACCTCCTCTATTTTTCACAATAAGCTAAAAGTTATACATATAAATGGTGAATATACGGTAGCAATTGATTGACCATTACGAAATAAAACCTTGCGTCTCAGTATATTACATCATAGGTCTACACCTAGAGTACAGCTTTCTGATTTCTGTAACATATTGGAGAACTGTGTAACCATAGTCCATATTAGTCATTTTCTCTGAAAATTAGGTCGATTTTTATTTGATCCCAATATACATACATATATAAAATTATTATTTTATTATTTTAACAACTATTAAATATTTTTATACCCTACACCACACTGTGGTACAGGGTATTATAAGTTTGTTTCACGGCCGATGTTTGTAACACCTGAAAATAACACAGCTAGACCCACCTTAAAGTATACCGATCGACTCAGAATCACTAGCTGAGTCGATTTAACGATGTCCGTCCGTCCGTCCGTCTGTCCATGTAAAGTTGTTCGTCGACTACAGGTCGCAATTTCACTCCGATCGTTCTGAAATTTTGCAGTTTAGAGTATTTCGCGGCTGTTAAGATCGCTATTGAATTTGGTTGAAATCGGTGCAGATTTAGATATAGCTCCCATATATATGTTTCGTCCGATTTGGCCATTTAGTCCTATAAAAGCTGTATTTTACATCCAATCGTTTTGAAATGTAGAATGGTAGAGTTTCTTGATCCATGAACCAACATTGCCGAATTTGAAGAAAATCGGTTAAGATTTAGCTATAGCTCCCATATATATGTTTCGTCCGATTTTGCTCTTTAGTCCTGAAGAAGCTGTGTTTTACATCCAATCACTTTGAAATTTAGAATGGTAGAGTTTCTTGATCCATGAACCAACACTACCGAATTTGAAGAAAATCGGTTAAGATTTAGCTATAGCTCCCATATATATGTTTGCTCCGATTTGGCCCTTTAGTTCTATAGAAGCTGTATTTTACATCCAATCGTTTTGAAATTTAGAATAAACAATTTATACATGAACTACAAAATTTATATTTCAGAGTTATTCAATATTACGAGAGTGGTGTAGGGTATTATATAGTCGATTATACTCGCGCTTTGCGTAGTATATGTGCTTATTTCTGAGATGGTTCAGTCTGCTGTAAGCACGGTAATTTACATTGGGCCATTGTGTTAGCGGCGGGGAGGCGGGGGCGGTTCAAAGCAACAATGCGCTCCGTAGACCTCCTCTATTATTCACAATGAGCTAAAAGTTATACATATAAATGGTGAATACACGATAGCAATTGATTGACCATCACGAGATAAGGCTTTATGTTTCAGTATACAACGCCATAGGGGTTTCCCCACAGTACAGTTTATTGATTTCTGTAACATATTGATATATTTCATAATTTCAGTCCATAGTTATTATGTTTTGGATTTTCATTGACTCCGCTGAAGACAGTACTCTTTTTTATACCTTCTACCATAGGATGATGAGGGTATATTAATTTTGTCCGTCATTAACACCTATATATATTGATCAGAGACCCCATAGGTCCATGTTTTGATATAGGACTCATTCGATTTGGCCCATTTCGATTTGGGTATTTAAAGCACCAAAACCACAAATTTAAAAAAATCGGGCTAAAATTTGGTTATTATAAGTTTATTTGTACATACTTGCCACCATGCACATGCATGATCCATAGTGGAGTGTATATAAGACTCGGCATGGCTGAACTTAATGATTTTACTTCTTAAGTATGTACATGTTTTTAATTCTTATGATTTTTTTAGGCTTCTATAGAGAAAATTCTAGAAAAATCATTAAACGGGCAACATATCTTGAAGTTCTATGCGAACAAGCATACTTTTGATTCGAAGTACCGGAAACTCCTAGCAAATTGTATAACAGAATACTTGTTAGAAGCGAAAATCTAAACATCTCCAAAGCTGTTTGAAAGAATTGCAAATTCTATTACAAATACCTTTCCCACTGAAAGCAAAGTAAGTTGCTATTTTTTACATCTATGCTTAAAATTCTTTCGTAATATTAAACGTGGATTTAAATCTGTTTTTTAAGTACACTCGATCCTTATAACCTATTCAAAGCTGACGATAATCATTTTTACTTTCATTAGGATATATATTTCATTTATAAAAAGGGGCGAAAACCGTCGGGGTGCCTATACAGTAAATATCATAATTCTGTGGCAAATTTAAGGAAAGAAGGTATATGGTCGAAAAAAAGCAACGTTGCAACAAAATCTTTGGTTGAAGCTGAAAGCGAACCGCTTTTGTGTCCTTCACTAATTTCCTCAGGTATGACCTTGAATTCTTCTTCCTGGTAATACTTGTTCTCGTATGTACATACATACATATTTTTTTAATTCTACCAAATTGAAATCTTGTAAATACATTTATAATTTAACTCGCTTAAACAATCACAGATGAAGACGGTGTCGGTAGTAAAGATTGGTTAAAATATAACGTGGAACCCTTTGAGAAAGTCTCCGATAAGTGGAACAATTCATTCGCAGAAAGGCGGCCACTTCATTCGAAGTGGCCGATATTAAAACGGTCTTTCGGATATAAACTGGTAAAGCCATTGTTTGTTAATTTATGTTTTTTGTAATAAGTTTTTGTTTATTTATAGTTAACTTTTTTACCCTTTTTCCTTTCTTTGATAAAAAAGACAGTTTATTTTTGTTGTTGTTTTGTTTGCACAATTCGATTGTTTTCTTTTTTATTTAATTTGCTTTTAGTTTGTTTGTTTAACGTTGTTTAACAATTAATAAGATATTTTTAATTCACTTTGATTTAAACTTTTTGATTTTTATAGATTTTAATTTAATTTTAATATTCACTCCCTTTTAGCTTTTTACTTGTTACAGTATTACAAAACGAATGAATTGTTCTGGTTCTGCTTCTTTAAGATGAAGCAGAAATCCAGACTTTGAAACGAAAGCGAAAAACATTAACAACAACACACACTCCGTTACCTATGCCTTGATCATAAGTAAATGAGAGTGTTGTTGTTGTAACTCTTCTATTCTCTCGCTGGTATGTTGTCTGCGTTGGTTAAAGCAGAGAAACATAACAACGAGAGGAAAGAAAGAGTGGATATGGAAAGAAGAAGCAGGTCATTTGCTTCTTTATATATTTATGAAGAAATGTATGTAAAAGGATGGATGAAAAAAGGCATATGGGTCGTTTCATATGAAATTAGGGTAATTCATATTTACATTTTTAGTTTTTAACTTAAATCAAAATAAACTTAATTCTAATGGTTTAATGCGTTGTGCATTAAACATGCCGCCCCCTCGGTGGGAAATCTACCATGTAGGTTTGGATGGGCCAATAAAAACATAGCCAATAGCTGTTTGTTGGGCTGTAACAGTTGGAAGGTCTGATGACAGCGATCCATTTCGATGCAATTTGAAAAATTCGTCAGCTCCAAGTTCTACTTCGATTGGTACATTGCTTCTAGGATCTGGATCAGCAAGAGAGTCTGGTGGGAACCCAACAGTTGGGTCTTCTTCAATGGATGTGTTGTATGGCGACCGAGGTAGGTCATTTGTGACAACAGCACGGATGTCGCTAGCCCATTTAAATCGGGTCAACCGTCCCTTGGCTTGGATCGTTGCAAACCGAGTGTCCATGTGCATGAACGTTGTGAGTCCCAGGCGAGTTTGCAGACTAACAGCAATTTTTGAAAATGGCGAAAAAAGGTTTATGCCGACACGAACAGTGTGCCACATATCTGGTTCGTCAGGAATGGCGATTCTGATGTGTGCCGTCGGTATAAACACTTTATTCCAGTTGAAGGGGACGCTAGCTTTAGGTCGCATTTTGAATTCAGATGCGCTACGGATGTGTCTTCTTTCAGGTGCTTGGCGCTCGGTGGGTCTTGATGCACGTGACTGGGGTCTTGTTGCCGATTGATGTTCGTGAGGTCGTTCAGCCTGTTGTTGTTTGGCTGGTTTGATCATATCTTTGAGCTGCGGAGAAAAATGTAAAAGGGTGTTGTGCTTTTCCTTACATATCTGGCACCGAAGCTCCGTTTTGCAGTTTGCTCTGGTATGTGAACAGGCTAAGCAATTTAGGCAGTAGAAGTGATCGCACACAACTTCAAAGCGCTCCTGAGGGTCGAGAGCCAGGAATCGAGGACAGGTTTTTATTGCATGATCTCTACGGCACAGCCCGCATGAGTAGGTCCAGAAGCGAGGTCGATTACCGCTGTTGTTGGAAGCCATATCTGTTAAAAGAAAAATGTATGAGTAATTGCTTAGAATATGGTGTATGGATTTGTGGCAAAGTTCAAGTATGGTTGTTAGTCATTGGGAAGGGAGAGGAATAAGTTTGGATATAGATCTACGAATGACTCCGTTCGATGTCCGTAAGTCAACTACACGAGTGTTATTGTCAGAGCCTGGGTGTAGTTGTGCAATTCGACCTAACTTCCATTCTGTTTGAGGAAGTTTATCATCCCTTATGATAACTAAGTCGTTCACTCTAATATTTTCCTGCTGTCTTTTCCATTTGTACCGGCGATGAAGTTCTTTTAGGTACTCGGTTTTCCAGCGTTGGCAAAATTGTTGAGAAACAATCTTTAAACGCTTCCAACGATTGGCAAGGGTTAAGTTGTCGTTGGAGACATCAAGTTCAGCGGGAGTTAACAATGGAGTGCCAATGAGAAAATGTCCTGGTGTCAGTGGTGAAAGGTCATTAGGATCGTCGCTAGCTGGGCTGAGAGGTCTTGAGTTTAAACAAGATTCTATTCGGGCTAAGATTGTCGACAGTTCTTCAAATGTAAATTTCATATTTGGGATAAACTTGCGTAAATGAATTTTAAAGGATTTTACTCCTGCCTCCCAAAGTCCACCCATGTGAGGGGCGCCGGGGGGTATGAAACTCCATTCAAGATTTTGATGTACATATTGGTGTGTAAGGTCAGATTGAAGTTGCCTGAAGAAGTCATGTCGGTCTTTTCTTAATATTTCTGCAGCTCCAGTGAAGTTGGTCCCATTGTCCGAGAACATTTTTGCTGGGCATCCACGTCTTCCAATGAAACGGACAAAAGCGGCAAGAAAGGCTTGAGTGGAGAGGTCACTAGTGGCTTCCAGATGAACAGCTTTGGTCGAAAAACATACAAATATGCATACATATCCTTTGGTGATGAGGCAAGCTCTTCCTGTAAAGTTTCGTATGGGAAAAGGTCCAGCGAAGTCAACTCCTGTATTCAGAAAGGGTCTTGTTATACTTGTACGTTCAGGAGGTAGTGATGCCATAATTTGACTTTGTACATGCTTTTTGTACAGAACACAGGTTTTACAATGGTTAATGACTAGTTTTACAAGAGGTTTTAGTCGAAATATCCAGAATTCCGTGCGTAAAACTCGAGTCATTAATTGGTTGCCGCCGTGTAAAGTCATTTTATGAGTATGTTCTACCAGAAGTCTAGAAAGTCTTGAGATGTAGGGCAACAGAATTGGATGTCTCTCGTCATAAGTTAGAGACGGAGAGTTTGTGAGTCGTCCATTTGCTCTCATAATTCCACTTGAATCTATGAAGGGATTTAAAGTCAAAAGTGAACTGCTGGATGGAATATTGGTCCTTTGTGACAAAAGGTGATATTCTTCAGCGAAATAATGCTTTTGTGTCATAACAATGAGCTTAGTCTTGACGAGTTTTATCTCTGCGGCAGAGATTTCGATTGAGGTCACTCGAAAATTTTGTCTATTTCTTCCTGAGTTCCTCCAAAAACGTAAAACGTAAGCTATGACGCGATATGCTCGAGATAAACTTGAAAATCGTTCAAGTGGGTCCTCAAAGGTCGTATTGAATAATATTTTTAGGGATTTTTGTTCTAGGGTTACGTCGGTCAGATTTTTTAATTTTGGCCAGCAAGTTTTGGATAATCTTAACCACGGAGGTCCATGCCACCACAGACTATTAGAGTCCAGATCCTTGGATGTACATCCTCGTGTCGCAATGTCTGCTGGATTATCTCTTGAGTCAACGTGGTGCCAATTGGAGCTCCCCACTTTGTCCGTGATGTCTGAGATCCGATTTCCTACAAAGGTGCTCCAAGTGCATGGAGGTTTATTTAACCAAGCCAATACTATTGTTGAATCTGTCCAAAAATAGGTCTCATAAAGGGTCAATTTTAAATTTGAGATTATTGCTGATGCTAAAGTCGCTAATAACACAGCCCCACAAAGTTCAAGTCTGGGTAGTGATAGTTTCTTAAGAGGTGCGACACGGGTTTTTGCAACAAGCAGATGTGTGGACACACCTGTTTGGGTCTTAAGTCGTATATATAAGGTCGCAGCGTACGCCTTTTCAGATGAGTCGCAAAAGCCATGTATTTCCACCGTACAATTTGGGGTATATTCAATCCATCGAGGAATTTTAACGAGCTGGATGTCAGGACAGTTTTTGATGAAGTTTTCCCAAGTTCTACATGTAAGGGGTGCCAGTCCATCATCCCATCCAACCTTGTCTAACCAAATTTGTTGCATAATAAGCTTTGCGACGACTATGATTGGTGCTAACCATCCGCAAGGGTCAAAAAATCGTGCAATGGCTGAGAGCACTTCTCTCTTTGTATAGGAAGATTTGATTTCAATTTTTGGTTGTGGGAATGAGAAGGTGTCTGTCTTAATGTTCCACTTTATACCCAAGGTCTTAGTTCCAATGTTTTCAGAAAGATGGAGGCAATCTATTGACAACAGTTTGTTTTGGGGTAAGTCTTTGATTACTTCAGGATCATTGGAAGTCCATTTCATTAAGTCGAAACCTGCTGAATTTAAAGCGTGTTCAAGTTGACATCGTGAAATAATGGTTTCTTCAAGTGTATGTCCTCCCGCTAATACGTCGTCAACATACATATTTTCTTTCAAAACTTTGGCAGCTACAGGGTGTGAATGTCTTACGTCATCTGCTAATTGTAAAAGAGTCCTAATTGCTAAAAATGGTGCGCAGTTGACTCCGAAGGTCACTGTTTGGAGTTCGAAGTCTTGAATTGGCTCTTTAGTAGATTTTCTAAACAATATTCGTTGATATTGTGTTTGAGAAGGGTTAACTAATATTTGGCGGTACATTTTTGTGATGTCCGCATTATAAACGTATTTGAAAAAACGCCATTTTAAGGTCTGAGATACTAAATCTTGTTGGAGAACAGGTCCAGGGTACAAAATGTCGTTCAGACTTTTCTTGTTTGATGTTGGAGATGACGCATTAAAAACCACGCGAAGTTTAGTGGTTACCCGGTCAGGTTTGATTACAGCATGGTGCGGTAGGTAATAGTTCGGTGCTCTATTAATGTCCGCTTGTGGGACTTCCTTCATATGTCCTAGGTCTAAGTATTCTAAAATGACTTGGTCATATTGCTGTTTGATGTCAGGTTTTGAACTGAGCATCTTTTCCATCCGGAGATATTGCGCCATGGCTATATTCCGGGAATGTCCTATTTCTTCATCATTTTTGAAGGGTAGGGTAACGATGTATTTGCCGGAACTATTTCGGTAAGTCGTAGACTTAAAAATGTCTTCGCATATATGGTCTTCCTCTGACCTCAAAATTGTTGTTGGGGTCTCCTCCACCTCCCAAAATTGTGTGAGGATTTTATCTAAGGCTACTGCATTGAAAAGTGAGATGTCATTCTTTGACTGAGTCGATCGTCTCACTGGTCCCCCCACAATCCAGCCAAAAACGGTTTTTTGTGTCAAAAGGGATCCCATGGGGCGCATCGGAGCTGCGAGGTCAAATATGAACGGGCCAATGTCAAGTCCAATAAGCATGTCGATTGGCTGACTTAGATAAAAGTGAGGATCTGCTAAAGGTTCGGCGAATCTGCTGAAGAAATCAATGTCAAGGTTCTTAGGTGGCAAATTAAATGGCAGGGTCTTCAAAACTGGTGCTAGGACGTCTAATTTGAAGTTCGGGTCCACCCGAGAGCACAGTTTGAAAATACAAGCTTGTGTTGAAGTTTCCGTTACTGTGGGACTCAACCCTGAGACATGGACAAGGCTTCGCTTGGTCGGAAGTCTAAGTTTATTCTTCAGCTTTTCAGAGATGAAGGTCGATTGGGATCCTGAGTCTATGATTGCCCTGGCTTCGTGTCTCTGACCATTGGATTCTATTTCCACAATGGCTGTGAAAAGCAAGGTCTCTCGCGCCTGACTTTCGATTGTAGGTCTATTGTCATCGCGTAGAGTCAAAGTTGTGATGTTTGGTAAATCATGTGTAGATGTGGACTGTATGGTAGTGGTAAGGGCCTGTCTACTAGTGCTAGGTCGTACAATGGCGTCGTTTTGAGGCGCAGTGTTTTGTGTCCCAATGCCCTTATGTAAGAGGGTATGATGTTTGAGACTGCAAATTCGACAAGTGAATTTGCTTTTGCAGTCTTTAATACCGTGGTCATTTAGAAGGCAGTTAAAACACGTTTGTGTAGTCTTGACTACATGGATGCGATCATTAGTGCTTTTTTCTAAAAATTTAGGACAGTTTCTCAGATAGTGATTCTCTTTACAGAATTGGCAGGTCAACTGATTAGAAGATTGAGATCTATTAGTGGATTGAGGTCGAAAGTTTGATCCATTTGATTTTTGATGTTGTGCTATATTTGTCTGGTATGCATTTATGTTTCTATCTTTAGGGTGATTTTTCCTATTGTCACTTGAAGAATGACTAGATTTTGATGTCGACGGCTGAATATTGCTGACAGATTCTAGGTTTTTGAAACGTTGATTTAAAAAACTGTCAAAGTCTTTCCAGGAAGGCATGTCAGAGCTATCTTCAAGCACATTCTCAAAATCTTCTAAGTAGCTTCTAGGCAGTTTTTGAGAGCATAAAAAAATCAAAATCGGATCCCAAGTCTTTGTGTCAATTTTCAGTGTATTTAAATTTTGGATACACCCCGTTACGGTCCGTTGAAGAGTTTTTAAAGACGAACTAGAATTAGCTGTGACAGTAGGTAAGTTGAGTAAGGTCTTGAGTTGTTCATTGACCTGCATTCTGGTATTCTCGTATCTATCTTGAAGATTTTTCCACGCGAGGTCAAACCCATCGTTCGTCAAGGGAACAAGTGAAATTATTTCTCTAGCCTCACCTCCAGTTTTGTGATTGAGGTGGTAGAGTTTTTCAACGTTGCTAAGTCGAGGATTTTTGACATAAATAGCGTTAAAAAGATCTCTAAAAGTCGGCCAGGTCTTGTAGCTTCCGTAAAAAATGTCAGTATCACAAGGTGGAAGCTTTATAGAATATTGTGGGGTCCTATCTACCATTGTTTCGTCGAATTGATTTGTAGATTGATTTACTTTTGGATCTGGAGTCTTTGGAATCGGTGTTAACGCGTCAATTTCTGCGTTGATTGCGCTTAGTGAATTTTTATATGCCGTAAGGGCATTTTTGAACAAGTCACGCAGTTTCTTGGGGTCAATGGCCTTCTCAGCCTCTGGGTTTTTATAGTCTCGACAGTCCTCATAGCTACGTTTAACTTGAGACCAGAGATAATCTAAGTGAACTCGAAGAACTTGTAGCGCGTGTATATTGTCTTCAGCTTTGCTACTAGCTTGTACTTCCTCAAAATCAATTAGGTCATTGTATGAGTTGGTAAACTTGTCGAGAATGGTCATTTTGTATTTTGAGGTGAGAACGACAAAAGAATTCAAAATTTTCCTCTTTACTTTTTTTATTTTGTTTTAAAGTTTCAAGTCTCAAGCCTGACGTTATGTGGAAAGTCAAGTTTCAAAAAAAAATTCACAATTCAGCAACAAAATTTTAAATCCCAAAAAAAATGTAAATCCCAAAAAGTTCCTAGTCAATTTTTTTGATAGGTCAGATCTGGCAACTCTATTGACAAATGTACTAAGAAATAAGGAGGAGAGTGGAAGAGAGTAGCGAAGTCCAGCGAGATGGATGTCCACTAATGAAATGTCTCTTGTTGTTTGGTAAGAATGTGAGTATGTATGAGAGTACTTACTGCTTTGATGTTTTCTATGTAACTTCTACTTGCTTTGTGTGTGTGAGGTCTCTTGCTCTTATTGAGGGCTCTTCTTTGTGGTTTTGCGTGAGAAGTCTGAGGTCTAAAGAAATAGAAAAAAGCACGAAATGTTAATGTTCAAGATTTAACCTTGAAAAAGTTTCCGTTATAAGTTACGGGATTTTTTCATCGATGTTTTGAAATTTTGTAAAAATGTTCGTTTGAAAAAAAATGTTGTTGTATTTTTTGTTTCACGTCTTTTCACATTTAGATTTTGTTTGAAATTTTAATTAGCACATATTATGAGTGACACAACGAATATTTTAATTTTAGTTAATGTTTATTGGTAATTTTTTTTTTTAAATTTTTTCGAACTTTTTAAATTTTAACTCGTGATTTGAAAAAATTATTTAGGTCTTCTTAGTTATTTGGCATAACAATGGTTTTAAAATAAGTTATTTAAATTATATTTGTTGAAACGGGCGAAGTCTTTTATTTATTTGTGTCACTGTGCCGCGATTTTTCTTTCAGAGAAACGGTTTTGTTCATTTAGTTTTATGCCATTTGACCTAAATGTAAAAATTTGTTTTAAAATATTTTTTGAAAATTTTTTGAAAATGAGCCACTTTTGTTATTTTATTTATTTTATGGTTTGAAGAAAGTCTAATCAATTTTATTGTTTTTAACTATTTATTGAATTTAAAATTTTGTTTGTTAAGTCACTTTGTCTTTTTTCACAGATTCGATATCAAAGGGTTATGTCACTGGTACAAATAATTTTTGTTAACTTGTCGAACAATTTTTTGTCAATAATTTATTTTATTTTTTTTTGAAAAACACGTATCCGGTTCGAAGGACCAAAATGTTTGTTAATTTATGTTTTTTGTAATAAGTTTTTGTTTATTTATAGTTAACTTTTTTACCCTTTTTCCTTTCTTTGATAAAAAAGACAGTTTATTTTTGTTGTTGTTTTGTTTGCACAATTCGATTGTTTTCTTTTTTATTTAATTTGCTTTTAGTTTGTTTGTTTAACGTTGTTTAACAATTAATAAGATATTTTTAATTCACTTTGATTTAAACTTTTTGATTTTTATAGATTTTAATTTAATTTTAATATTCACTCCCTTTTAGCTTTTTACTTGTTACAGTATTACAAAACGAATGAATTGTTCTGGTTCTGCTTCTTTAAGATGAAGCAGAAATCCAGACTTTGAAACGAAAGCGAAAAACATTAACAACAACACACACTCCGTTACCTATGCCTTGATCATAAGTAAATGAGAGTGTTGTTGTTGTAACTCTTCTATTCTCTCGCTGGTATGTTGTCTGCGTTGGTTAAAGCAGAGAAACATAACAACGAGAGGAAAGAAAGAGTGGATATGGAAAGAAGAAGCAGGTCATTTGCTTCTTTATATATTTATGAAGAAATGTATGTAAAAGGATGGATGAAAAAAGGCATATGGGTCGTTTCATATGAAATTAGGGTAATTCATATTTACATTTTTAGTTTTTAACTTAAATCAAAATAAACTTAATTCTAATGGTTTAATGCGTTGTGCATTAAACAGCCATTCTCCTTAATTTTATGCAGAAACATAGACTTATATGAATTATTGTTGATATCGATAGATTTTGCAAAATTATATGTTGAAAAAGGAAACTTGCTGTTCGAAAAATGGGAATCAGTGTCAACATCGTTAATTGAATTATACAAAAGCAAACTAAAGGATGATGAAAGCTTAGATTTGTTATCGAAATTTGAAGACAATGTTATTGAATCTGGTAAATATTAAAGTATGATTTATTTGTCGCGCTTTAAGGGATTTTTAAGATTTAAATATGTTGTTTACCAACAATGAAAAGTAAAATTCATAAGAATATATGTGTACATATATACTATGTATATGATTTTGTCTCTTTATCGTTCATAACATTTTCACCTTTTCGATTTGCAGAACAACGCAATACTATTCTTTTCTACCTGTTGCCTAATTTGCTAAAACCTACAAGCAGAAAATGTTTTGTCTGCAAAGAGACGCGGAAACGGAAGTACCGAAAAACAACTATACAAGATTCTCGAGATACATTTTTGCTTTGGGCTTCAAATGCAAATGAACTTCAGTCAAAAATAAAATTTAAGATTGACAACCTTTTTTCTAACAAGCAAACCTTGCAACCAATTCTTTGCGGTATAGGACCAACAAAAATCCATTTTGTAGAATATTTTGTTTACTATGGTAACATTTTTTATAAACTTCCTAATATTGTTATGGCACTAGACATATGTTTTAAAATCTTTAACGTTCTGGACCTTAAGTATCCGGAGGGATGTCAAAATATTTGGTTTTTCATTCAGGAACTTATTTTTGAAATTTGCATAAAAGACACAGACAAAAATAATATATTAGTAACTGTCCTAAACGATATTAAATTAATTACAAACGTTTAGTACTGCCACACTTGGGTAGTTATTTATACACAGTAATTTGACTTCAATTATTAAATATCTTGGTAATGAATGCGTTATACACTGAAACACATAAAATAGTATATATATATATTTCTTTTAAAATAATCTAATGTCATTACTTTCAATTATATATCACTATTTATAACATCCATTTTTGTTATTATTAAATTATTAATTTAGTTTATATATCACTTTTAAAAATTGTCAATAATTTGAATATTTCGCTAAATATGATTATAAATTGTTTTTTGTGTAAAAAGCAATTTGTAAATTGCAAGCAACTTTTTTGCCATTTAAAATATCTGCACCATGTTTCCTCAATTGCTAATTTTGAATGTGGTTTTTCGTCATGTGCACAGAAATTTAATTCTTACTAGCTGAGCCCGGTGCGCTTCGCTGCCCATGTCAAAATTCGCGCTGTAGAAACTGTATTTTATATCCGATCAGTACGAAATTCGGCAGAAAGAGGTTTGTTATTACATGAAGGAATACTGCCAAATTCGGAGAAAATCGGTTCAGATTTAGATATAGTCCCCATATATATGTTACCCCCGATTTGAAATTCAAGCGCTGTAGAAACTGTATTTTATATCCGATCAGTAAGAAATTCGGCAGAAAGAGGTTTCTTATTACATGAAGGAATGCCGCAAAATTCGGAGAAAATCAGTTCAGATTTAGATATAGCCCCCATATATATATGTTACCCCCAATTTGACATGTAAGCGCTGTAGAGACTGTGTTTTATATCCGATCAGTACGAAATTCGACAGAAACAGGTTTCTATTTTACATGAATGAGTATTCTAGGAAAATCGATTCAGATTTATATATAACCTCCATATATATGTTCCTCCAGATTTGGTTACAAAGCGATATAGAAGTTGTACTTTACTTCCGATCATTACAAAGTTCCCCAGAAAGATTTTTCTCAATTTAGGAACGAATATTGCTTAATTTTGCGATTATCGGTTCAAAATACATTTACCAATTATTCCAAATTATTATCGCAATGACCCTTATCGCATTGTTAGGGAGGTGTAGGGTATTATATAGTCGGCCCCGCCCGACTTTCTGCCTTTCCTTACTGGTATTAGTAATAAATTCACTGAATGAAAAAATACCGAATTCAGTGGAAAGTCCAGAAAATAGAAATGTATACTTATAAAATTTCCAAATTCTTGTTTCATTGATATTGCATCACATTATCATATTGCGATGTATACTTATAAAATTTCCAAATTCTTGTTTCATTGATATTGCATCACATTATCATATTGCGATTGTATTGGAGTGAGCAGCTGTAATTATGGCATACCGAGCATTTTTGTTCATGTATTTCCTATATAATACTTGCAAGATATATCAAAATATGGGCTGGGCCACGCCCACTGGTCCTATTCCGCCCATTTGAAAGCCAATCACGTAGACTGCTACCAGATACATATACGCAAAATTTCAACACTCTCGCTAACAAAATGAGCAAGATAATTCAATTTCAAAATTTGGCTTATATGGGCGGTGGCCCGCCCATTGGTCAGATCCCGCCAATTTTTGGACCAATCACGTGGACTGTCACCAGATACATATCTACAACATGACAGCACTCTAGATAAAAAATTGTGCAAGTTATATCAATTTCAAAATTTATCTTATAAGGGCGGGGCCACGCCCATTGGTCCGATCCCGCACATTTTCTGACCAATTACGTAGAATGCCACAAGATACATATACACAACATTGCAGCACTCCCGATAGCAAATTGTGCAAGATATAAAAATTTCAAAATTTGGTCATTGTGGGCGGGGCCACGCCTATTGGTCCGAACCCGCCCATTTTTGGACCAATCACGTAGATCGCCAACGGATATATATACACAAAATTCCAGGTCTCTCGCTAACAAATTGTGCAAGATATCACATTTTTTAAATTTGGCTTATATGGGCGGTGCCACGCCCATTGGTTCGATCCCGCCCGTTTTTGGATCAATCACGTAGACTGCCACCGTTTACATATACACAAAATTCCAGCACTCTCGCTAACAAATTGTGCAAAATATCTCAATTTCAAAATTTGGCTTATATGGGCGGGGCCACGCCCATTGGTCCGGTCCCGCCCATTTTTTCACCAATTACGTAGAATGCCACCAGATACATATACGCAACATTGCAGCACTCCCGCTAGCAAATTGTGCAAGATATCAAAACTTTGTCTATGTGGGCGGGGCCACGCCCATTGGTCCGATTCCGCCCATTTTTGGAAAATTCACATAATCTGCCATTAAATGCATACAAACAAAATTTCAGCACTATACCTATAATAGGAGCAGAAATATCGGATTTTTAACCTGCGATTTGTATGGGAGGTACCACGCCCCTTTGTCCAATTAATTTTTTTTTTCTATATAAACCATCTCGTGAAAATTTAGAATCGAATAAAAAAAAAATCATCCAAATCGCTCCAGCCGTTCTGACGTGATGCCATTACACAGATGGACCGTTTCATTTTTATATATATAGATATATATAGATATAAACCATCTCGTGAAAATTTAGAATCGAATAAAAAAAAAATCATCCAAATCGCTCCAGCCGTTCTGACGTGATGCCATTACACAGATGGACCGTTTCATTTTTATATATATAGATAAGTCATTTACAAGACACATGGAAAATGAATTTAATAAATATAATTCAGGTAGTGTAATTATACATACTACAGAAAAGAACACTTTGAATAATGCAGTGTATACAATACCTTCGACAGAAGATGTAAATGTTCCGAAGCAATTGGATTATGATTCAAACACAAACATTTCCGATAGTATTACTGCAGACATTTCATTTACTAGCATAAATGACACAAATCTTGACACTGTTTTAAAAAAAGGTGCTTTAAATTTAACACTAAAATATTACGCAAACAAAAATTTTTCCAGAAAACAAGCTTTAGAGATACAAAAAAACATTAGAGAATCAATAACACATCCTATAAGAAATGAATTAAAAGGAATATTAACAGCATTCAAATCAAACAACTTTAAGGAAATGGAAAATTGTCTTACACAAATCGTATCATTCTGCAATAATCCATTCGAAGATTTCGACTCTGAATATAAATTTATCAAAAAACTTATAGACATAAACGTATATGAAAATCCTAAAATAGTAAATATTAATAGTAGCATTAGCAATGTACAAATAAACCACGTGAATACTCTTGATATTGTAAATTCAAAAGGTGTTATATTTCCTATGAAATTTCATATTAAAAAATATTTTGAAATAGATAATATGATAGAAGCTTTCGAGGACAATATAAAAGGGCTGTCACAATGTGAAACCTTAAATAAATTTTATAACAACAAGTTATGGCAAACTAAGCTTAAAAAATATGATGACAAATTTGTTGTTCCTTATTTTCTTTATTTCGATGATTTTGAAATAAATAATCCTCTTGGATCGCATTCAACCAACATTTTAGGTGTGTATTATTCTTTTCCAACAGCTCCGGAATACCTTAAATATAAAGTAAATAATGTCTTTATTGCTGCATTATTCAAATCTATGGATTTAAAACTTTTGGTAACAATAAATGTTTTTCTAAATTAATAGAAGTTCTTAATGATTTGGAATCGAACGGCATAGAAGTTGAAATAAAAAATACCAAACGAAAAATATATTTCTCTTTAGGTTTAATTGTAGGGGACAATCTGGCATTGAATAGTATTTTAGGATTTTCCCGATCATTTTCATCTAAATATTTCTGCAGGTGTTGCAAAATGTCCAAAATAGACACGCAAAAAGCTTTCGAGGAAGATTTTACGAAACTGAGAAATATATCGAATTATGAATATGACTTACAAGGTTCCCATCTAGAAACGGGTATTAGAGAAAATTCTATATTTAATAAAATTTCAAATTACAACATTGTAGAAAACTTTTATGCTGATCTATTACACGATATGTTAGAAGGTGTTGTGGAGTATGATATCTGCCATATAATAATGCTCCTCATTCAGAATAATTCTATTGACTTAGAAATTCTTAATATACGCAAAGAAAATTTTGACTATGGGGAGACTGAGAACGGAAACAAATCTCCAGCTATTCAGGAGCGTCATTTAAAAAATTTTGCTTTAAAAATGTCTGCTAGGGAAATTTTAACGTTCATTCATTTTTTTCCACTTATTATAGGAGATTTAGTAGACGAAAATTCATCTGTTTGGCAATTTCTAATAAAATTAATTGAAATGCTAGATTTGTTGCTTTCTGCAGAATACTCAAGTTTAGATTTGATTAATTTAAAAACACTTATAGAATACCATAACAAAGAATACATTAGGCTTTTTTCTGATACCCTTAAACCAAAGCACCATTTTTTAACACACTATTGTAGAATTATTCAACAATCGGGACCGTTTAAATACTTATGGACTTTTAAATTTGAGTCTAAGCATAGAGAGTTAAAATCATATACAAAAAATATCATGTCGCGAAAAAATGTTTTACTGTCTTTAGGTATAAAATTTGGTATTGCATTTTCAGAATTCATTTTAAATTTTAAATACAAAACTTCAGAATTAAGTACAACCAAACATAAAGCTATTAATTCCCAATTTTATGAAAAATTAGCAGAACAAATGACAAAAGAAGACTTGTATAAATGCACACTTTTTTCAAGCTTTGAACGATATGGTACTACTTATAAGAAGGATTTTATAATATTCTTTTATAATCCCCACTTTAAACCATACGTCATTAAAGAAATGTATATGCTTAATAACACCATATTTTTGCTATGTCAGGAATTATACGTTGTATCTTTTGAAAGACATTATTTGTCTTATATTGTTTAAACTCATCCGTCAACAGAATTTGTCACATTTCCAATTGATTCCATCAGATCGCCACCTTTACACATAATTTTTCTTAATGGAAATACATTTTTGAGACCTAAACCATTGTATCAAGATTTGTGTCATACTAAATAAAAATAATATCGAAATTTTCACAACTATTAAAAAAATTTACATCCTATATAAATTGTATTATTTTATATGATATAAAAAATATACTATAAAAAATATATACTGGAATAAAATGTACTTAAGCCTTTTCATTGAACCTTTTTTTCAACATCTTTTTTATATATTCAATTTTTAATAGCGAATAATTATGAGAAGATAAAGATGATAAATAATATGGAATTTATGTACCATTTTATAATAATTAACGTTTTCTTTTCACAGAGTTATGCCCCAAACTTTAAGCAACGAACGCTGTGTATGTGCCGATATATGTGCCAATTTCTCAATAACCAGTTAAAATTTTTAATCGTATCTATATCTTTTAAGAACAAAAGTTTTTCAATTAATTTATAACATTATGTATAATTTTATACTTATAAGACAAACAAGAAATTGTGGAAAAATAAGTCGTGTATAATTAGAATGTAGTTAGTAAATTTTTTGTCGTGCTTAATAAAAATATGAATGCATTTTGTAACTACAAGTATAAACTTTCTATTTTTACTGGGTACAAATAAAATATTTTGCTGTTGGAAGTTAAAAAGGGTCTTTTTCTGAGTAAGAAATAACTAGTATTTAGTTCATTTGTACAAACGAAAAAATAAATACAATAATTTTGTACTTAGGGATAGTAAATATTTCAACAATGTGTGTAAAAATTTACTTTCGTATAGTTAATTATTACATTGTCTAAGGAAATGTTTTTAAAAATATACACTAGATAGGCTTAAAAATTGGATTTTTTTACTCCATATTAATAAACTATTTCTTAAATGTGGCTATAATGAACTAATATTTGGTACATATTTCTTAAGGCTTAATATACATAACCTTAACTGGACACAATAAACACATAGTAGTGAAAAAATATTGTCATTACATAATGCAATTTTGAACAAGATATTAATTTTATTTTATTTTCGGTTACCAGGAAATTAACTTATTATGAGAAGAATGTTCATAAGTAACACACAAAATGTTCCTTAAATCTGGTAAAGCAACCTCAGATGTGTTCAATAAATTAACTAGACATGGGGAAAATTTTGTTGAAAACAGTAAATGATATATACGGAACTAAAATAATTTTACCACAGTTTAGTATATGTTGAACTAGATCTCAGTTCATGTTATATCCTTAATGATATGATTGATATGAACTTCACATTAATACAAATGTCTTTAGGGAAATACGAAGTTAATTTTTCCTCAAATTTAGTTCATTTTAACTTAAGTTTGGGTTCACTTTTTTTTGAGTGCATATATATAAAAGTACATTGGGCTAGTCCATTCAATTAGCGAAATGAAATACAGTTCAAAAGTTTTAAATTCAAAAAGACGTTAAATGCTGATAACACCGTGTAACAATATTTTTTTTCTGAGATATAACTTTTTTGTGTTCATTGAGGCATACATAAAATCAAAACAAAACATTTGTTTATGTTGAATTTTTTCTTAATTTAAATTTTCATGAAAGTTATCCGTTGAATTTCCATAAAAGTGTGTTGTGGGGGGCATCTAGAGTGATTTTTTACAATGAATCTTTTTGTCGAATACATCACCCAAAAAAATACATTGATTTCAACTACTTTTGATACATAGTTATTTTTGGATGGAGAGTATCGGTGGTAAGGGGATTAACGGGGTTGACGGATGTTTTCGAAGAAATATGCCTGAAGTGTCTCCTTTATTATGTTCTTTGGCATGTAACATCTAGTCCAAAGCCTTCAGGCCCACTTCCATCTAAACCTAATATGCTAAAGAAGTTATAGAAGTTTAAAATATAAAAAAATCGCAAAAATCGGAGAGTACAAACAATTTAAAAAATGACATTTAAGTTGTAAAACTTAAAAATCACACACAAAACTTTTCGAAAAATACCAACATTTAAAAAAAAGTTTTTTTCAAATCGGACCATAACTTAAGAAGTTACGACCAAAAACCCGATACACAGGGTGATATCTTAACGATTTTTATACGCTACACCACACTGTGGTACAGGGTATTATAATTTTGTGCATTTGTTTGTAACACCCAAAAGGAAAAGAAATAGATCCATCGTTTATTATAGCGATCGACTTAGAATCTCTTTCCGAGTTGATTTAGCTATGTCCGTCTGTCTGTCCGTCTGTCTGTCCGTCTGTCTGTGCATGTATTCATGTAATCAAAGTACAGGTCGCAATTATGGCCCGATCTCGACGAAACTTCACATATATTTTTTTTGTGGCCCAAGGACGATCCCTATTGCTTAAAATCGGTTCAGATTTAGATATAATCCCCATATATGTTAGCCCCGATTTGACATGTAAGCGCTGTAAAAACTTTATTTTGTATCCGATCAGTATGAAATTCGGCAGAAAGAGGTTTCTTATTATATGAATGAACACTGTTAAATTTGGAAGAAATCGGTTCAGATTTAGATATAGCCCCCATATATACGTTACCCCCGATTTGTCATGTAAGCATTCCTATATGATGCAAATCGAATGACCTGTACTGTTTTGCAAATAACTTTTGATTGGGTTGACGGATAAACATCAAATTTTGACTGAATAAAATTTGAAATATTTATAAACTAAGAATACAATCTCCCTAAGTCGAATTAGTATGTTTTTGAATGAAGGTATCGATATATTTTTAGTGTACCCAAAACATATTTACGCGTCTTGCAGAATGTACATACGAGTACATACATATATAAAAAAATTATCAAAACATTATGAATAATATCCCAATTTGTGTTTCTGGGGAATATTTCGTTGTCCCATATGAATAATACTATTTTCTAATGTACGTCAAATTTTGTTTAAGCGTGATCCCAAAAACGTCAAATAGATGTATCCAACAATATTATTTTTACGTAATTTTCTGTTTGTGTTTACAATAAACAAATTAAAATGTATACACATTTAATTGATTTGAGATGTATGTGTCTTTCAGAGACATTAACAGATGTTGATTTTTTTAATAAAATGAACACATCACTATTTTTCGGCTATATTTTTCTTAATTACAAAACAAACAGAATTAATCGATTTGGAGATAGATAAGTAATGAGTAGACAGAGGAATATATGTAACTAGCTGGACCCGGTCCACTTCGTTGCCCCAGACTTCAGATTTCCGACTCTGTCCATTTTTGAAACAATTACGTAGACTGCCATCAAATCGCTAACAAATTGTACATGATATCTCAATTTCAAAATTTGGTTCATATTGGCGGGGTCACGCCCATTGATCCGATCCCGCCACTTTTTAGACCATTCATGTAGGCTATCATCAGATACATATGCACAAAATGACGGAACTGTCGCCAAAAAAATGTGTAAGACATCTCAATTATAAAATTTAGTTTATATGGGCGGGGCCCCGGCCATTGATCCGATCCCGACCTTTTTTGGACATGTGCCCAAAAATGCAGCACTCTCGATAATAAATTGTGCAAGATATTTATATTTCAAAATTTGGCTTATATAGACGTGGCCACGCCCATTGGTTCGATGCCGCTCATTTTTGGACCAATCACGTAGACTACGACCAGATATATATATACACGAAATTACAGCACTCTCGGTAACAAATTGTTCAATATATCTCAATTTCAAAAGTTGGATTATATGGGCGGGGCCACGCCCATTGTTCCGATGCCGCCCATTTTTGGACCAACCACGTAGACTGCCACCATATACATATACACAAAATTCCAGCAGTCTCGCTATCAAATTGTGCAAAATATATCAATTTCAAAATTTGGCTTATATGGGCGGGGCCACGCCTATTGGTCCGAACCCGCCCATTTTTGGACCAATCATCTAGATCGCCAACGGATATATATACAGAAAATTCCCGGTCTCTCGCTAACAAATTGTGCAAGATATCACATTTTTAAAATTTGGCTTATATGGGCGGTGCCACGCCCATTGGTACGTTCCCGCCAATTTTTGGACCAATCACGTGCACTGTCACCAGATACATATGTACAACATTACAGCACTCTAGCTAACAAATTGTGCAAGATATATCAATTTCAAAATTTGGCTTATATGGGCGGGTCCACGCCCATTGGTCCGATCCCGCCCATTTTTGGACCAATCACGTAGACTGTCACCTGAAACATATACACAAACTTGCAGAACTCTCGCTAATGAATAGTGGAAAATATTTCAATTTCAAAATTTGGCTTATATGGGCGGGGCCACGCCCATTGGTCCGATTCCGCCCATTTTTTTAAAATTCACATAATCTGACACTGAATGCATACACACAAAATTTCAGCACTCTAGCTACAAATTTTTCCCAATACCAAAGTTTGACACATATGGGCGGGTCCACGCCCACTTGATATATCGAAAATTCAAGTACCCTATTCTCAGCACCCCCTACACATGTACATTCTGTGAAAATTTCAAGATGATCGGTCAAGCCGTTAAGACGTCTATACGGAACAAACAAACAAACCCACAAACTGACACTCTCTTTTATATATATAGATTGCATATTTTTATTGTATGATTGTAAGATAAAACCAATAACAATCATATTTTTTTTGGTCAAAAAATTATTAAATATACACCTATTTATTTTTGCATATTTTGCTAATTTTATGCAAACTGCATATTTGCATATGCAAAAAATATGCAAACTTATTTATGTTTAAAATTCACTGTAAATTCGATTAGTTGCCATTGTTCCATTTTGTGCTGTCTATTATTTTTCTAAAAGGAAGATTTTCTGCATTTTTTTAACTTTAGGAAGAGAGTGTGTTTGCCTAAAATCTGTACATCGTTACCTTTATTCTGAAAGGGCGTGACAGACAAACGGCTGAAGCTTTAATCTTGAAATTTGATGCGAGTGTAGTTCTTGTCGTTATATTTTCTCCAATTTCCCTATGCATATTTTTTTGCATATGCAATTTTTTAGTTGCATATGAGATTTTTTGTTTGCATATGCATTTTTCATTCCACATATGCATATTATATTTTGCATATGTTGTGCATATTCGCTTGAATAATTTTTGCATATAATGGAATATATAGAATATGCAGATTGCATAGAATTTAGAATCCAGAAATATAAGTATACCAAAAATATGTACTTATTCATATGACAAATAGAGATTGCATAGAATGCCGCTGTCTAGTAATGAGGATTTGTGAGAGGACTCCTATATGTCTTATGGTGATTTCGTTTGTGCAAAAACATGTAAAATTGGTTCTACATTTTACACTGAAACCGTATTTTTAGGTTCGTTTGTAAAAATGGTGCAGCCGTATGAACGGGTTTTGATTTCGTTTGTAAAATTATTACACTCCGCAAATGCGAAAATATGGCATTTTCCACACTCAGCCCAGTCCACGCTGTGGAGTGTTGCACCGTCAAAAATCTAACTTCAGAACCAAATCTAATTGAAACGTACATTCTTAATGCACTATCAAATGGTTGCGCCATAATATAGGTATGGGTTTTACTCACCGCACGATTTTTGTTCGATTGTTCGCATGCAAAATGCGAAATTAGCAGTGGGTGCAGGGGGAATATTTAAAATGTCGCAACATGATGTGGTGATAATATTTTTCAGAAACGAAATCACCATTAGAAATTGATTTGGTTACATTTTTTATATATATTACAAATGTCCAATAATCCATATGTACGAATATATTCCCACGCCAACCCCAGACATACAGCATTATCTAATTTTTGTTTTTGTTAAGCCGGTCTAATGTGCATTCATATGTAAATATATCGATCTGAATGTGTTGTACGCAAAAGTTTAATGTTTATTCAAAAAATCGTAAAAACTTATATTCGCAACGATTTTTACGACTTTATTATGTGTGTATTATTAGCAAAACAAAACATAACATATCTCTGAGTTACAAACAATCCAGTGCCAATAACAAAAGTACGTCCAGCCCAGCCGAACCAGCCACCCACCCATTCCAAAAAACAATCATGCATCCATCCATCCATCTGCCCATCGTTGTATGTACGAGTATCATTCCATCCAGAATCATTCAATGGCCAGTGCCCTCTATTCAATACGCTCCCACAGAAGATGATGATGGTGTTTTTGGAAGTGCACATTATGAGAACCGGTGGCAGAGAGATGGGTTGCGAGGAATGGGAGGGGAGAAGGTGTCGGCTCCTCGTAAAATAAAACAGCAGGTTGCCGTTGATCTGCGTTGAGGTTGTTGTATTTTTCCACAGACATCATGGAAAACAAACAACAACGACAACAACAAATAAAAATCAAATTGTTAATAATTTTAAAATTTTGCTAAATTTTTCGATTTTTTCTTTTGCCTCGACCTAAATGCTGCTCTACTGTTGGAGTCGAAACGCATAAGAAATGGAAATAAACCAGTCGGCCTGGATGTTGGATGTTGCGAGACTTAATACCGTCGATGTGTTACCCTACACTGCACTGAAAGAGAAAATCATTCGCAGCAGTAAGGAATCCAATTCCTTAGTGCAATTCAGTCGCTGCAACGAAATGTTTCCTTCCTGCAAATAGACGGTATGTCGATTTTCGTAGATTAGTCTGTGCAAAAAAAAAAAGAAAAAAGTAAGAGTATTGCAGTCGGGTAAACCAACGAAGGTATACCATACCCTCACTTTACTAGTAATGTACTTATGATATAAAATGTCGGGTGGGGGATGCCAGAACGCTGAAAAAATTGTTCATATTTATAACTGTATAAACCTGTACCTTGCTGACCCACCATGTATAAAATCGGGGCTTTCTCTGCAAGTGGACTGTATTATATTTCTCGAAAGCGCCAAAATTAAAAATATTTTGACCGTTTCCATGAAACCAAAGAGAAATAAAAACGACAAGATTTCAGTTTAGTCAAAGAGAGTTCAGTTTCATTTTTATTCAGTTTTGTTCTTACCGCTTCCAAGGCTGCTGCTCACTTTGGTGTAACGAGCGTACTGTTCATTTGCTACGGGCCAAAAGTGTAACATTTCGAAGAAGTGTTCTAAGACCCCTAGTATGTTCGGTGGATATCCGATTTGGGTCTTTTTATGTCGAATAAGCAATGTCCGCCCGTCTGTCTGGCTGAAGCGCACGACAACTTTCGAAAGGAGTAACCTATTGACTTCAAATTTGGTATGTGGTAATATATTTTCTGTCTCAGGCTAAGTTCAAAGATGGGCTTTATTGGTCCACTCCTTCTAGTACCTCCACCACAAATTGTTAAAATTTAGTAAAATATTGATTATTTAATAACACATAAGCAACTTATTCGTATCTTCTGAAATTCCAAATGTAGTATTAGTTTATTGTTGCTATATGAGCGAAGTTGCCACGCGCCTTTAATGTTATGTTTTTAGAGTAGGTACTATGAAAGCATTACACTGCACAACATTTCAAGTATTTATATGCGCTGGTATTAAAATTATACGCAGTTAAGTTTTAGTATAAATTGGTCTCTTTGTGTAGGAGGTAGCAAAAGGGCTGATAGCGACAGATAAACCAGTACTACGTAGCTAATCAATTGTTCACTAAATGCCCATCTTCGAACTTAGCCTGAGATAGAAAAAATATTATCACATTACAAATTTGAACTCAATCCTATATATGATACCTTAATTAAAACATGTGTCAATATAGAATTTAAGTACATATTTAACGCAAACTGCAAAATTTCTGCTTAATCGTCCGAGAAATGAGGTATTTCTGGCTTAAAAAAGCATATTTGAGAGCGATCTATATATGGAATGTTTAACAAAATATGAACCGATTGGGATAATTTTTGCTGTGGTGAATTATTATCAAAATATAAATTAAACCGCAATATTTCTGTCCAAATTCATCACAAAATGTTGGTTTTATGCTCAAAGAATCATATTTGCGAGCGACTTCTATAGAAACAAATACAAAAAAGAAAACAAGTTCGACCATGCCGAATATTATATACCCTCCACCATGGATTGCATTCAATTCTATTACTGGAAAAATCTTTGGATATGGAGTAAATTATGAAACGATCCTTTTGGTTTAAGCAAATTATTAAATAACCAGTAAGGAAAGATAGAAAGTCGGGCGGGGCAGACTATATAATACCCTACACCTACCTAACAATGCGAAAATGGACATTGGTGGACTACAACAAAATATGAACTGATTTAAAAAATTTTTACTTTAAATGAATTCGTGTCTTAATTAAATACAAACATATATTTTGGAGCGACCTCTATAGGGTGACTATAACAAAATATGAACCGATTTGTAAAATTTTTACTGTTCTTAATTCTTGTCAAAATAGAATGCAAACTGCAAAGTTTGTGCTAACTGCTTTCAAAATGTGGTATCTATGGCTCAAATCCCGTATTTTGGAGCAACCTATATAGGGGAGCTATATCAAAACATTGACCGATAAGGCCCATTTGCAATCCCAAACAACCTGCAACTATAAGAAATATTTCTACCAAATTTAATCAACCTAGCTCTATTATTACGGACTGTAGCGTGATTACAACAGACGGACGGACGCACCACTTGTATACCCTCCACCATAGGATGGGGGTATATTCATTTTGTCACTACGTCTGTAACACCTCTAAATATTGATCTGAGACCCCATAAAGTATATATTCTTAATCGTCGTACAATTCTAAGACGATTAAGCCATGTCCGTCTGTTGTGATCTCGCTACAGTCCGTAACAATAGAGCTAGGTTGATCAAATTAGGTAGAAATATTTCTTATAGTTTTTTTTAATTCTGATTGTCTTTGGCTCGCAATCACTGCGAAATCTTAAAATTTAAGACAAATTCTATGATTTCCAGTATACTTCTTTCTTAGTGTATATACCTTATATGGTTTCAGCTCAATATATCAAAGTGTTGCAAACGGAATGACAATGTTAGTATACCCCCATCCTATGGTGGAGGATATAAAAACCAAATAAAAATGTTAAACCATTTCCACGCTAAAACCATCCAAATGGTCTACACAGACGTTCTCTGGTATCTCTGGCATTGGACCTAACAGTTGCTTATGTACATATGTACGTGTGTATGTGTGTTTTGGCCATATTGCACTGACCATGTGTTTGCAAGTACCGTTGCGTATATGGCTGTGTCTGTATGTTTGTCCGTCTGTTTGTATTTTGTTGACTGATTCTGTGGGGCGGTGGAGAATGTGAATGTATGGCATTAAACGTCGAACGAATAACAAAATTCCTCAATTTATGGCCATTCAATCATCGACACCTCGTCAACAGACCTACAAACGTGCACGGGCATCGAATGAACGAACGAACGAACGAACGAGTGAATGAGCGAATGATTGAATGAATGACCATTAGCATTGCTAAAAGGCATACCTGAGGAAGCTTTTCTACTCCCACTCTGACTCCTCCTCCTACTCCTTCTCCTTCTCCACCGGCAGCCATCATCACCATTATCATCATACAGTCGGCGGCGGCGATTACATTTAGAAATTAAGCGTTTCGTTTTTATGAAGCCAAATTGAAACGCTCCAAGTTTTTGGGCATAGAAATAATTTGAAATTCGAACCAATTTAAAGAGTCGGGCAATTGAAAATGTTTTTCATGCTGGAGGCTGATAAAAATTTTGTGATCGCTATTGCATTCACGCCCCCAACTCTAGAGTGGATCTATTTATTCGCACCTAAATTGTGGGAGATAATAATGGGAAATTGAAAAAGGTGTGGACGACTACAAGGAAAACTGATGAGATGTCATTTGAATGTTTTAGATAATCTGCTCAACGAAGTTTACTTATGACGGAGAATAACATTTAAGAATATTTCTAATTATAGAATTTTTTAATTATTTTTAATTTAAATTTTTTTTGAAAAAAAAAAAATACAAATTATTTTATCGAAAGTAAGTTTTTACTAAATAATACCCAATTAAATTATTTGTTAATCTATCTAAAATACGGATTTATTCCTATTGAATCACATTTGAAGTACTTTCATGAAGGCAATTTGTGCATTTTTGAACTTTTAAAGAAGTTGGTTTGCAGCGTTCATAAACTTAGTTATATTTCATGATAAATTATGAAGCTAAATGTGCAATGTGATATTCGCACATAGCTACCTTAATTTAACGATCCTCATCCATAAGAGAGAATCTTTTCAGGATCACAAGATTTGAATTTTTTCGTTTAAATGGACAATTTTTGGAAAACAGGCTAAAATTATTTTTTGTCGATTTTTTTGATGAAAATCGGAATGTGAATACGGACGTGTATAATTAACACGAAAAAATATTTAAACAATTTTTATGTTAAAGTTATTTTAATTTGTCTTAATTCTAATGAGTACCTTTGGTATATGGATCCTATTTTTTAAGTATTATCCCAATAGAATCGGGATAATACTTAAAAATAGGATTCTTATCTTATGTTTTAACTTGTCTTAATTCCAATGAGTACCTTTAGTATATGCATCCTATTTTTTAAGTATTATCCCAATAGAATCAGGATACGGGTTAATTTAAGGACATTATGAGAGCCTGTCACGTAGATACAGTAGTTTGGTTACAGCCGTTAAACAATTAGGACAAACCCATAACAAAAAAAATCGCAAAAACTATGTTATTCCATTTTAAAAAGGCTAGCGTCCAAAGAAGAAAAAAAATATATATATTTTGACAAAGTATACTAAAAAAATCCTTTTGCAGTTAAATGTGTAACGCATTCCTATACATATAGAAATGGTAAAGGTTTTCATATTCTAGCTTGGCGATTGTTGAAAATGTTGCCAAGATTTTAAATTTTCGTAAAAAAAATGGTTAATACACGGGGCAAAATCGCCGATTTTGATATGTTTGAACGGAAAGAAGATATATTTAAAACAGAGATTTGTATACCCTACACCACACTGTGGTACAGGGAATTATGACTTTGTGCATTTGTTTGTAACGCCCAAAAAGACAAAAGAAGGCCCATAGTTTATTATACCGATCGACATAGAATCACTTTTTGAGTCGATTTAGCCCTGTCTGTCTGTCCGTCCATGTATTCTTGTGATCAAAGTGCAGGTCGCAATTATGGTCCGATCTCAACGGAACTTTCCACATATCTTTCTTTAGGCCCAAGGACGATCCCTATTGAATTTGGTTAAAATCGGCTCAGATTTACATATAGCCACCATATATATGTTACCCCCGATTTGACATGTAATCTCTGTAGAAACTGTATTTTATATCCGATCAGTACGAAATTCTGCAGAAGGAGGTTTCTTAATACATGAAGCAATACTGCCAAATTAGGAGAAAATCGGTTTAGATTTAGATATAGGCCCCATATATGTTACCCCCGATTTGAAATTCAAGCGCTGTAGAGACTGTATTTTTATCCGATCAGTGCGAAATTCGACAGAAAGAGGTTTCTATTTTACATGAATGAGTATTCAGGGAAAATCGATTCAGATTTATATATAACCTCCATATATATGTTTCTCCTGATTTCGTTACAAAGCGCTATAGAAGTTGTACTTTACTCTCAATTTAGGAACAAATATTGCTTAAGTTAGCGATTATCGGATCAGAATTAGATATATCCACATATATATGTTCTTACCCATTTACCAATTATTCCAAATTATTATCGCAATGATATTTATCGCATTGTTACGGAGATGTAGTTATTACGAGTATATAGTCGGCCCCGCCCGACTTTCTGCTTTTCCTTACTGGGTTTGTAAGTGAGTTAAAAGTAGAGTGATCAAAACCGGTTTAAAATAAACCGGCCCACCGGTTTTTTGCTTCCACCGTCCCCGGTTTTTCTCAAAATCAAGAATTTCGAACAACCGGTGCAACCGGTTTTTTTCGTTTGTTTCCACCGGTTTTCCGGTTTTTTTATTATCACTAAAATATTAAAAATTATTTACAACTTTATATATGTACAAAATATCACAAATTAAGATAATAATATGAAAGATCTCCTTATATGGCCTAAAAAGACTAATTACAAAAATTTTAAGAAAATAAATGATTCATACGCGCAGAAGGTATGTGAAAGTAAACGCATTCTCCCACTTCCAAACCGAAAGAAAAACAAGTAAGAAAATTTCATTTGGGTAAACCGACTAGTGTATACTCTTATATATTTATATGTATACTCGTATATACCCACCTGCACTAAAGTGTGTATATAAAATATATATGTATTAAGATTTAATACCTCTATTAAATATTCTATTTAATATCCCGAAATATTAATATTTTCTTGACTGAACTACATAAGGGGAATTTCATGTCAAGTGAGTTAATTTTTAAAAGGGATGTCTTCTGTCGGGATCGAAATTGCACCAAGTAGCCCTATCAGATAGTAGTTATGAGACACAATTCCAACGAAATCGGTTAAGGACTTTCCGAGTTGGAGGGTGTCAAATATTGACATTTTTGTCAAACGGTTTTTTTTCCCATCACAAAGCTTCTAAAGGAAATTACCTAAGCTTTCTTTTGAGCAAAAAAATCAAAAATTAAAACATAGGTTTTTACCAAAATTTCAAAAAAGTTTAATTTTGCAAAAAAGTAATGAAAATATATTTGGTAATTTGAAGAAAAGACTATCGATAACACTTTTGGAAAATGTTTCTAAATACAATAGCTAATTAGTTATAAGTATGAGATAAAAGGACCGTTTGACTCAAATGACAATATTCATCACAATCCAACTCATAACTACTATCCAACAGGACTAAATTTGGTGCAAGATTCCTGATCAGAAGACATCGCTTTTAAAAATTTAATATTAAAAAATCGCCTTTTTTGTTATTAAAAAGGAAAATGTTTTTCAAAGGGCAATTTTCATACTGTTTTGTTATGCAGAAAAAAACCGGTTCTACCGGTTTCCCCGGTTTTCTTCGAAGAAAAAAACCATCCACCGGTTTTTTCATAACTTAAATAAACCATCCACCGGTTTTTTATTTTTTCAAAAAAACCGGTTTTTTGATCACTCTAGTTAAAAGGCTAGCTGTTTGCATTTTAGTTTTCGATTCTGCTCTCTGGCAGGTCAACGCCTTTTTTAGAAAAGAAAACATCATAAGTGATGGTATAAATAGAACATTTTTTTAAGTTGGCATTATGTTATGATCAACTGAAATTATCAGCTTTTTAAAATAGAATACAAACTACAAAGTTTCTGCTAAATTTCTTAGAAAATGTGGTGTTTATGGCTTAAATAAACATTTTTGGGAGCGACATCTATAGGTTGACTATAACAAAATATGAACTGATTTAAAAAAAATATTTACTACGATGAATTCTTGTCTTAATTAAATACATACTGCAAAGATTCGCTTAAAATGCCTATTTTTGACCGACCTCCAAAGGGTGACTATAATAACATATGAACCGATTTGTAAAATTTTTGCTATGATTAATTCTTGTCAAAATAGAATGCAAACTGCAAAGTTTGTGCTAACTGCTTTCAAAATGTGGTATCTATGGCTCAAATCCCGTATTTTGGAGCGACCTCTATAGGGGAGATATATCAAAACATTGACCGATATGGCCCATTTGCAATACCAAACAACCTGCAACTATAAGAAATATTTCTACCAAATCGGATCAACCTAGCTCTATTATTACGGACTGTAGCGTGATTACAACAGACAGACGGACGGACGGACAGACGGACATGTCTACATCGTCTTAGAATTTTACGACGATTAAGAACAGATAAATATTTAAAGTTGTAAACAGAAGTTAAAAACATCAGTTCAAATAGACATGATTTGAATCAATTTGTAGCGGACCTTTGTTCCTTACGGGAACTATGGGACAAGTAAAAGCGTTAAGTTCGGCCATGCCGAATCTTATATACCGTCCACAGCGCATAGCATGTGACCACACAAAATAACTCAAACCTAAAGAAAATAACACCGAAAAACCCAAAAAAACTATAGTAGATGAAAAAACTATACAGTAGGAATCACAACAAGTTAGATGCTATATATGGGAGCTATATCTAGATATGGACCGATATCGCCCATTTTCAATCCCAAGTTACCTGCAGCTATAAGAAGTATCTATACCAAATTTCAGCCACCTAGCTCTATTATTACGGACTGTAGCGTGATTACAACAGACGGACGGACAGACGGACATGGCAAAATAGTCTTAGAATTTTACGACGATTAAGAATATATATACTTTATGGGGTCTCAGATCAATATTTAGAGGTGTTACAAACGGAGTGACAAAATGAATATACCCCCATCCTATGGTGGAGGGTATAACAAGTAGTAGCAAATTTTGCAGCGTTTTTGTATAACTTTTTGTTTTTTTTTTGTATATATGTATAACACAATTGCAAAATTGTCCCACACAAAGGGACAATTTTGCAATTGTGTTATACATATTAAAAGCGGTCTCGACCCTTTCCACCAATTTTTCTGAAGATGACAGCGATGAAGAAAATGTAAATATGCGTGATATTACAGAGTTGAAGATTCATTTAAGTAGTGGAATGTTAACACTCTGTGAGGGAGGTACCAGAAATAGTGGGCCAATGAACGGACTTTGAAGTTAACTAGAGATTGAAAAAAATATTATAACTTGCAATCGAACTCTCCTTCTGCTCGAACTCTACTTCTGCAACAAGGACAAGCAGACGGTATCGAAGGATGATAATCTCCATAACTCATATGATATAAACGGATTTATCCCAATTTTATATGTATGTATAGAATCTTAATCCACTTCTTCGATATTTTACACTTGTGGTCCGTGGCAAATTATATATATATTATCCTCACTGCAAAGCGAGAGTATAAACATTAAAAAATCGACCATTAATTTAATCTGGTGGCCACATCTATCAATACCAATCAATAAATAACCTCAGAAAAAAGTTTTCCAGCATTACAAGCGACAGGACGAACTTAATATATCACCTTTTTTTTCGCTTATGGCCCGAGATTATAAACAAACGAAACAATTCCTCCGAAATTCGTTCTTCGTTATTAACGAGCAAATACAATTAAAAAATCATTTCAATTTTTAATATGCCAATCGTTCGATTGTTGTTTGGTTTTGTTTGTTGGAATGATACGAAAAGGTATTTAAATGTTATTCACACATAGTGCTTATAAACACATTAACACCACATTTAAAATAAAATTTAGAAATTGAAAACAAATATGAAAAATACTACTTTCTGTTCTGTGTTGTTACTTATAGTTAAAGCTATTTTTTTAATAAATTTTTTGTTAGTTTTTTAAACGCTATGCATTGTGCGCACAATTGATGTATAATTCTCAATATTTTTTCGTTTAACAAATTCTATTTTTAGCGGAGTTTTAAATTTCGAGATTCACCAAAGAACATGATTTTTTTCAAATTAATGAAATGAAATAATGATGTTCCTCGGAATACAACATTGGCCATGAGGTGGAATACATGGAGTACATGGAAATATAATTCTACATTTTTACAGGCACAGTGCACAAACACTTGCTATGAATAAACATTTCCCTGTGAAGTACGAATCATCAATATTGCATATCTATTTTTGGTTAGACCGGAAATTATAAGAAAAACTCTTGTTGTCCCTTTAGCCTTTGCTCTGACCTTTCCAGTATGTCTAACTAAATCGCAAGAACTGCTATAATAAATGCAGATAGTTTATAACTAATACCCAAAAATGTTCATGAATAGCAGAAATTCTACCCTTTCATTTGATACGCATATTTTTCTATCCACATTGTAATAAGTGCAAAGAAAATATTTGAAAATGTTATCCTTGAAATTTTAAAAGTACTGTAAAGATCGCGAACTAAAAAAGTTAGTATGCAGTTTATCTGTTGTCGGCTTATAGTTTTATTTCTACACGGGGCAAAAATGTATTTTTTTGATATGTTTGAATCGAAAGAAAATATATTTGGAACACAAATTTTTAAATATTATATATTTCTGAGCAAATAAATTATATTTGAAAAGCAATAAAATTTATTTAGAACGCATATCGATACCTCCATTCTAAAACATGCTAAGTCCACTTAGCGTGTTTTTAGGGAGATTAAATTTTTAATTTCTAAATTTTCCAAATTATATTCGGTCAAAATTTGTTGTTTATCTGTAAACCCAATCAAAAGTTATTCACAAAACAGTACAGGTCATTCGATTTGCATTATAAAGGAATTCCACACAAACTTAAAAAAATCGTCAAACTTTAATCGCCTCTCCTGAAAAACTACCTTTTTGCACTTAGCATAGTTTAGAATGGAGATATCGATATATTACAACAAAATATATTTGAAAACTAATTTTCTCAAATAAAATATGTGTTTATATACGAACTGGTGATAGAAAAAAACAAATGCATAAATGAATACATTCTTAACAAATACTCTCATTTTAGGCAAAATTGAAGACACTTTCTTAACTTCTGTAGCAATTATTTCAGGATCTTTATATTATGTCTTTTAGATTACTTTTGAAGTACCTGTAGTCTAACAAACGAATGAGCCCAAAATTACCAAATTTCATACTCTCTCAAAGTGAGGACTGTAATGTTCTTACTTTATCTTGTGTTTGTTATACCCTACACCACACTGTGGTACAGGGTATTATAAGTTTGTTTCACGGCAAATGTGTGTAACACCTGAAAATAACACAGCTAGACCCACATTAAAGTATACCGATCGACTCAGAATCACTAGCTGAGTCGATTTAACCATGTCTGTCCGTCCGTCTGTCCATGTAAAGTTGTTCGTCGACTACAGGTCGCAATTTCACTCCGATCGTACTGAAATTTTGCAGTTTAGAGTATTTCGCAGCTGTAAAGATCCCTATTGAATTTGGTTGAAATCGGTTCAGATTTAGCTATAGCTCCCATATACATATATGTTTCGTCCGATTTTGCTCTTTAGTCCTGTAGAAGCTGTATTTTAAATCCAATCGTTTTGAAATTTAGAATGGTAGAGTTTCTTGATCCATGAACCAATATTGCCGAATTTGAAGAAAATCGGTTAAGATTTAGCTATAGCTCCCATATATATGTTTCGTCCGATTTGGCCCTTTAGTTCTACAAGGTGGCGCAAAAGTAACCTTTCGATGTTTTTTGGCTGTAATTTAAAAAAAATGAAAAACTTTGATTCTTCTTGTGGATTATTTTTATTTGGTCTTTTAATTTTTTTTTACATCAAGTCGAGAGTATGTCATGTAAATGGCCGCTGCCACAGTTGATTGTCATTTGAGCCCTTTTTATGGCATTTTCCATCACTTTGGACAAAACTTCCGGCGATAGGTCCTGGCATTCTTGACGGATATTGTCTTTAAGAGCTGCAAGAGTCTGAGGCTTGTTGACATAAACCCGCGACTTCAAAAAGCCCCACAAAAAGAAGTCTGGAGCGGTCAAATCAGGCGATCTTGCTGGCCAGTGCAAATCGCCAAAACGGGAGATTAGGCGCCCGGGAAATGCATCCTTCAGCATATCGGTTGTGGCACGTGCAGTGTGTGCCGTTGCACCGTCCTGTTGGAACCACATGTTTTCCAATCCCAATTCATCAAGTTGCGGCAAAAAGAACTCGTTGATCATTGCCCTGTAGTGCTCACCATTCACAGTAACCGTTTGGCCCGCGACGTCTTCGAAGAAAAAAGGTCCGATGACTCCTCCAGCGAAAACAGCACACCATACAGTGACTTTGAGCGGGTGTAATGGCTCTTCGTGAGTTACACGCGGATTTTCAGTGCCCCAGAAGCGTTAATGTTGCTTATTTACGTACCCGCTAAGATGGAAATGGGCCTCATCACTCATGATTATTTTTGATGAAAAATCATCTTCCTCTTGGTGGTGATTAAGGATGGCTTGAGCGTATGTTAGACACGATTGGCGGTCAGCAGCTAACAGCTGATGCACCGTCTGGACTTTTTACGGAAACATCTTCAAATCTTGCACCAAAATTTGCTGTAGAGACCGTCGACTGGTGCAGTGTATCGTAACATTAGGCATGTTTTCGTTACAAGCTAGCAATTTTAGTTTAGCACTTTGCAACGAAAACAACTGACTTCCACTAACTGACACATAAGCAATAAGTGGCGGATTTTCACTATCTGGTAGCAATGGTGTCATGAGTTGCGAAGAAAGAACAGTGCGAAACAGACAAAAAATTCGTGAAAAGTATTTATAAAAGTATTTATAAAACATATATTTACTATTCTATGTTCAATTGTTTACACTCTTTTTGCAAATATTAAAATAATTTCCCATTTTTGTTCTTCTTCTTCCCGTTAATTCACAATAATTGATAAAATCTCTCCAAAAATGGGATGCCATATTGCTAAATATAGGGTGCCCAATCTGGCAACATCATACTCGATTAAGACAGGAACACAAGCACCAAACTTCATCGGGAACTAATAGTGCTTAAAAGCGCTTAGCTCCCCATACAAATTAAGCACATATGGTGTAACGAAAACACGCCTATTGTTTATTAACGTGTATTTCGCATGTGTTTACTACACAAATGTCAAAACAGAACTGACATTAGGGGCCAATCGCAAAATTTATAGCATTTTCTGCTAGGAGGATTACTTTTGCGCCACCTGTTATAGAAGCTATATTTTACATCCAATCGTTTTGAAATTTAGAATGGTACAGTTTCTTGATCCATACACCAACATTGCCGAACTTGAAGAAAATCGGTTAAGATTTAGCTATAGCTCCCATATATATGATTCATCCGATTTGGCTCTTTAGATCCAATCGTTTTTATACCCTACACCACACTGTTGTACAGGGTATTATTTAAGTATAAAATGTCCCAAAAGTAAATTTATGCAAACAACTTATACATGAATTACAAAATTTATACATCAGACTTATTCAATATTACGAGAGTGGTGTAGGGTATTATATAGACGGCCGCGACCGACTTTAGCCTTTCCTTACTGGTTTTTTTGTTTTATTCGATCTGCTTTCATAGCACATATTTTGTTTTTGTACTCAGGCTCAAGATCGTTATTGTTGTTTTCAGTATATGAAAACAACTTTGTTAAAAATTAAAGAAGAAGTAAGTGACATGTATTGGGGGCGGTTGTAATGTAAACAGATCTGTCTATCCAACCATTACAACCGCCCCAAATACATGTCACTTACTTCTTCTTAAATTTTTAACAAAGTTGTTTTCATATACTGAAAACAACAATAACGATCTTGAGCCTGAGTACAAAAACAAAATATGTTCTTACTTTATTTTAAGAACTATTATGTTTATGTATAATATGAGTATGTCTGTATTTTGCATTCCTATATTGGAAAAGCTATTTTAATTATGAGTTATATTTCAATAGAAAATTTCAATATTTCTCTTATATTCTGATCAACATTGCCATGACATCCCCTCATCTTTCATACGGTACATAAACATTTTCAAACCTACAGCAAAATTGTTAAAATCATAAATCAAACATTAAGTAATGTTATACCATTTCAATGCAATAATTATGCTCATAATTCAAGTTGAGTGTGCACACATGAGTATTCTATTTGAAACGATGTAAATAAATATTGACTACATTTTGAGAATTTTATACACAAATAGTCTTTCACATTTAATAATAGGAGAGTTTTTTGGCACTTTTTTACTTGAATTTTTTGTACAATTGACAAAATATGAAGATTCAATTGTAATTTTCAGTTTAAATATATTGTCGAATGCTAACTTATAATTGAAATGAAATATTAAACGTCTAATGGAATAAATGTGCACAAATCCATAAAAAAATACACTAATGTATAAACTGATAAATACTTCGTATCACTTTTCCCCATTTTAAAGTCGAAGGACTATGTAATTAGAGCAAAAGCATCTATATAGATACATTCATGTGTATATAGATATACGGGTATGTAAAATCATATATGTATATTTGAAAATGATAACATCCATATGCATTTAAATGTGTGTTTGTGTGGGCTAAATGGCAACAAGAGAAGTTTGTACTGTAATAGATTTCGTACCGATTTTATGAAATTCAAGTAATTTGTTATCATTGAAAATTGCTCATAAATCTCCGGGTATGATTTATTTGACCTTTGCAAATGTTTACAAACAACATTCATTATTTTGAGATTTTCCACAACATTTTAACCGAATTTAAGTAGCTTTCACCCGCTCGATCAACAATAATGATGGCCAAATGATGTTAGTTAATAAATTAGTTTCTTCTTCGGCTTGTGAACGGAAATTATAAATAAGTTTTGCTTTATCATTTCTCATGTGGAAGGAAATGAAAATAGAAGTGGTTAAGGTAACAATAATGATTTGAGGCAATTTTCACAAAAGAAACGTGCAAATTTGTCTAATGAATTGATTATATCTTAACGTGCTGAGACCACTATAATTGCGGTGAGAATTCACAAATGATTTGAATTCGCAATACTCGTATATATTAGTGTTTTGGCAAGAAAGTGAACACAAGAGATAAATCATTTTCCAAGATATACTAATAAATTAGAAAACATTACAAATATCAATAGCCTTCATAATGCTTTTCTCTTTAAAATATTTTTGACTTAGCCTTAAATACAGGGGTTTCCAGCAAAAAGTGTTATTTTGAATCACCCGGTATTTCGGTAGCTGTCACTTTTGAAGCTTTTATTCTTTGACATTTGACAAGTAGAAACTACGCCATTACTAACCAGTAAGGAAAGGCTAAAGTCGGGCGGTGCCGACTATATAATACCCTACACCACTCTCGTAATATTGAAGAACTCTGATATATAAATTTTGTAATTCATGTATAAATTGTTTACATAAATTTACTTTTGGGACATTTTATACTTAAATAATACCCTGTACCACAGTGTGGTGTAGGGTATAAAAACGATTGGATCTAAAGAGCCAAATCGGATGAAACATATATATGGGAACTATAGCTAAATCTTTACCGATTTTCTTCAAATTCGGCAATGTTGGTTCATGAATCAAGAAACTCTACCATTCTAAATTTCAAAACGATTGGATGTAAAATATAGCTTCTATAGAACTAAAGGGCCAAATCTGACGAAACATATATATGGGAGCTATAGCTAAATCTTAACCGATTTTCTTCAAATTCGGTAGTGTTGGTTCATGGATCAAGAAACCCTACCATTCTAAATTTCAAAACGATTGGATGTAAAATACAGCTTTTATAGGACTAAAGGGCCAAATCGGACGAAACATATATATGGGAGCTATATCTAAATCTTAACCGATTTTCTTCAAATTCGGCAGTGTTGGTTCATGGATCAAGAAACTCTACCATTCTAAATTTCAAAATGATTGGATGTAAAATACAGCTTCTACAGGACTAAAGGGCCAAATCGGACGAAACATGTATATGGGAGCTATAGCTAAAACTTAACCGATTTTCTTCAAATTCGGTAGTGTTGGTTCATGGATCAATAAACTCCACCATTCTAAATTTCAAAACGATTGGATGTAAAATACAGCTTCTATAGAACTAAAGGGCCAAATCGGACGAAACATATATATGGGAGCTATAGCTATAGCTTCTTCAAATTCGGTAGTGTTGGTTCATGGATCAAGAAACTCTACCGTTCTAAATTTCAAAATGATTGGATGTAAAATACAGCTTCTTCAGGAGTAAAGAGCAAAATCGGACGAAACATATATATGGGAGCTATAGCTAAATCTTAACCGATTTTCTTCAAATTCGGTAGTGTTGGTTCATGGATCAAGAAACTCTACCATTCTAAATTTCAAAATGATTGGATTTAAAATACAGCTTCTACAGGACTAAGGAGCAAAATCGGACGAAACATATATATGGGAGCTATAGCTAAATCTTAACCGATTTTCTTCAAATTCGGCAATGTTGGTTCATGGATCAAGAAACTCTACCATTCTAAATTTTAAAAACGATTGGATGTAAAATACAGCTTCTATAGGACTAAAGGGCCAAATCGGACGAAAGATATATATGGGAGCTATATCTAAATCTGAACCGATTTCAACCAAATTCAATAGCGACAGCCGCGAAATACTCTAAACTGCAAAATTTCAGAACGATCGGAGTGAAATTGCGACCTGTAGTCGACGAACAACTTTACATGGACAGACGGACGGACGGACGGACGGACATCGTTAAATCGACTCAGCTAGTGATTCTGAGTCGATCGGTATACTTTAAGGTGGGTCTAGCTGTGTTATTTTAAGGTGTTACAAACATCTGCCGTGAAACAAACTTATAATACCCTGTACCACAGTGTGGTGTAGAAATACAGAAATTGGTGGAAAAATTCGAGCTGTTGGGACAAGTTAGTGATGCGAAGAATAAAACCCGTGCACGTCGCTCAAGAACAACTGAGAATATTGCTGCTGTAGCCCAACGTGTTGAAGAAAACCCAGGTTTGTTCATTCCTCGTCGTTCTTTGGAATTGGACATTATACAAAAGTCATTACAACGTATCTTGCATAAAGACTTGGGTCTTAAGGCTTATAAAGTTCAGTTAACACAAGAACTCAAGCCGTACGATCATCAACAACGACGTGTCTTTGCTGATTGGGTCCTTGAAATGCATGAAAATGGTCCGGAATTCCTTCGAAAAATCATCTTGACAGATGAGGCCCATTTCCACCTCGGTGGCTACGTCAACAAGCAAAATTGTCGCATCTGGGGCTCGGAAAACCCAAGAGTTATTGTTGAGAAGCCCATGTCATGATCTGTTATTTGTTTTTCATTGTATTCAGTAGTGTTTAAAATTTCATCATGGGGGGTATACGCAAGAACAACGTTTACAAATTATTCAGTTTTATTATCAAAATAATCGTTCTCCAATTGCAACTTTTCGTGCGCTAAGTCCATTTTAAATAAAAAAACACTTTCCGGTCGACCTACGACCTTGACACCCATGGGCAATATTCTAGCTCTATCATATCACTCTTATTGGAAAACCCGTTATATTTGAAAGTTTTGATATTTATACCCTCACTTTAGTGTGACGAGGGTATATATCATTTGCTAAGGAAAAAAGTGTAACACATCGAAGGAGTGACCTAAGACCCCAAGTATGTTCGTCGGAAATCCGTTTTGGGTCATTCTAAGTCGAATGAGCAATATCCGTCCGTCTGTCTGTCTGTCTGCTGGCTGGTGCGCACGATAACTCTCGAAAGGAGTAACCGATTGACTCCAAATTTGGTACGTGGTAATATTTTGTTCCATCTCCGGCTAAGTTCGAAGATGGGCCATGTTGGTCCACTCCTTCTAGTACCTCCCTCACAAATGGTTAAAATGTTGTGAAATAATGATTCTTTAATAGCTGCTGTACTACTTATTGGAATCTTCTGAAATTCCACACATAGTATTAGTTTATTAGTCGCTATCAAGTCGAGAAAAATGGGCGAAGTTGCCATGCTCCTTTTAGTACCCCCCACACAAATGGACCATTTTGCACCAAAAGTTAACAGCTTATAACTTTAATACCAGTGTATAAAAATACTTGAAATTTTGTACAGTGTAATGCTTTTATAGTGCCTACAATCCAGTGAAAAATGGGCGATATTACCACGCCCCTTTTTGTACCTCCCACACAAAATGGCCAAATCAATATCAATTCAATAATATCTTTTATACTGCTTATTCGAATCTGCTGAAATTTCACACATAGTATTAGTTTATTAATTGCTAACACCTCAAAAAAAAAAAATGAGCGATGTTGCCACGCCCCTTTTGGTACCTCCCACACAAATGGACCATGTTGCACCAAAAGTAAACAGGTTATAACTTAAATACCGGACATACTTTAAATTTATTAAATGCTATTTAAATTGATAATAATTTAATTAAAACAAAAAAATAAATAAATTTACTAATATTTGTTGGAACTGAAGGGATTCTTTAGTCGGTTTACCCGACTGAACTTTCTTACTTGTTCAATAAACTATTAGAACTGTTAAATCAATACACTGTACAAAATTTCAAGATCTTGTATGAGCATGAATATATGTTATAAGGCTTTAACGTACCAAAGGGGGCGTGGCAACTTCTCCCATTTTTCTCAAGATGATTGCGACCAAGAAACTAATGCTATGTGTGGAATTGTGAAAGATTCTTAGTAGTAGTATAGAAGTTATGAGATAATTAATATTTCACTAAATTTTGACCCTTTGTGGGGGAGGTACTCGAGGGAGTGGACCACCATTTCCATCTCTGACCTTACCCTGAGATAGAAACAGATGTTAACACGCACCGGCCAGACCGACGGACGGACAGGGGGATGGACATTACTCAAATGACTTAAAATGAACCAAAATGGATTTCTGCCATATATTCTTGGTTTTGGTTTCATTAAATAGTTTCATAGGTTTCATTAAATATTGCGAACTGTTTTTTGGTCGTTTTTGAAGAATAAGTTTGGAATTGTTGGTCGATTTTTTAATGGCAAATTTTAGTATTTTTTCATTAATTTCTCTAACGACAACAACCATGAAGTGGCATGAGATTTGTTCAACTTACCACAACTCCATGTGACATGGCCACCGGCAGTGATATCGTCAATATCACTCCCCATATGGCACAAATGCAGACTTTCGTTATTTTCTCTGTCCGCAACATACGCGATCGTATGGGATGCACGACGGCCAGAAAACGATCGATGGACATTAGGACCAAAGTGTAGATACTGGCAAAAGCGGTGACCACAATAATATACTGAACGATGCGGCACCACAAATCGCCAAATGGCCAAGTGTCCGTCACATAATCGATGGCTGTGAATGGAATACAAAATACCACAAAGAGTAGATCAGCAATGGCCAGGTTAACGATCAGTAGATTTGTGGTCGAATGCATCTGTTGGTTAAGCAGCACGACCAGGATAACCAAAATGTTGCCAAAGAAGCCGGTCACGGCAATGACTCCAAAGCAGAAGGGAACAATGATGCGAACCAGGCTGCTGATTTCAGGATAGAAGTCTGTCTCGTTGTGTTGTGCCAGGTCGGGATAGATGGAAATATTGTCCTCGAAGATGGCACGAAATGGCATTGTAGTATTTTCAATGGAAATTGTGGCCATGGCGACGACGTTTGAAGGGCGGGCGGTCTTTGGAATGTTTGGGTGGCGTTACTTGAGAACCCGGCTTCCTAAGTGGTTTTGATTTTACTGAATTTACGACAATCGAATTAAATCCTTTTTAAGGTCATGTTCACTTTGTTAGTATTGGGGAGTGACGCGTCATTTATTTTTCAGATTCTTTGGATAATTTATAATGTTGTTTTTTATGGCAGGAAACCGCATAAAGTCGCCGCCATCGAATCGATTACAATTTTTGATTCGTTGTTCTTGTTCGCTCACGTTTCCGATGTTGTTTTCACATTTGCATTGTTGGTATTGTTGTTTGCTTGTTTACATTTGGTAAATTTTTTTTGTAACAGGTGCCAAGTTTTTCACTTTCACTGCACTCTCTCTTCCTCACTGTCGGTGACACACAGACACAGCCTCTCTATCCAACATGGAGACAAACAAGCGCACACACACACTTTACACACCCGATGTCGAATCGGGCTCTTGTATTCGAAATTGTTTGACATCCGTTTTATTTAATATCCGGTTTCCGTTTCGTTTAATCCCTTTTTATTGTTATTTTCAAGGTTATTGATTTTTGTCGGTCGTTTTGGTTTTTTTCTGTTTTTTTTTGTTATACCCTCAATTTTATTGAATTAATTTTTGTTGCCTTATCCTCGACCAGACTGTGACATATGGTATCAATGGCCAGACAAAACGAGGCGATAATTTTTTTTTTTGCCGAAAATTTATGGCATTATTTTGGGTGAGTGAAATCGCACGAATCCCCGAAATATATTTTTTTAATAATTGTGAACGAGTTTCGAGTGTCTTCGGTCTTCAATTGGGGTGTTTCTTTAAACTGTTCCCGTTCATCACCAAAGCACAACTGTGATAGTCTGTTTACCTTTGCATCTTTTGGCAGCACCAGCACCAGCTCCGGCACTAGCACAAGCACCACGAGCAGCAGCAGCAGAGATGGAGACGACGATGCTGGCTGGCTGGTTGCCTGGCTGGTTTTGGCTCTTGCCAGATTTACTTAGTCGCGTTGAGTATGTGTGTGTTTGTGGCACTCTGTGGCTGCTTGCAGTGTCCAAATGCGATTGTCGTGAATAAACAGAATCACCGACAGACAGACAGACGGACGGACAAACATTGTATTCTCCTCCATATAGAAAATTCATCCATTCCATTCTATGCTCCAACAGACTGATAGACAGAGCGGATAGGGACGGAGATGTGCTTCTTGGCAATGAGTGTGTTTTGCTGATCCACAAGCGCATAAAGACAAAGACACTAAAAAGGTGTTATGGAATTGAGAACAAATAACAAATTGTATACGAATTTGTATTAGGGTGTACCAGAAGGTGGATTGTGGAGAAATTTAATAATTATATTTTTAAGTGAAACACCGGATTTCAGCATTTGAGAATTTGTGTGCATCATGAAAAACGGGAATAGATCGACCCATGGTTTATTTTATTGATCAGCCAGTGCCAGATCTACCACATGAGCTAACTGAACTGAATCCCCCGATTTTTATGGTTGCCAAAAAATATAATTTTTTTATAAAATTAAGAAATAGCACTGTTTTTAAATTCATAATTCCATATGTTCTACCCAATGGATGCCCCGATGAACGTTTCATCACTTTCCGACACCCGACACGAAAATAATTTGTTGGAAGTCGTTAAGGTAAGAACACACGATTGCCAGATCGGACAACGTTATCAACCCTGTTACAGTGCTGCAAATTTACGGGCAATGACAGATTGTTAGGCAAAGATAAATTGACAGTTCAGACGATTGCAAGAAAACCTTACAATTGCATATATTTACAGTATATTTTGTAAATATTTATATGCAGGATTGCCAATAAAAATATTTTATAGACAGTGTTGCCAATAAAACATTGTCACATGCATAAACTTTGCACATCTAACAACCTGCAAATTATTTCACAATGACTTTTCTGCCAACGTTCCGCAACAAAAAATTGTGCGTTCACACGGTTGTACGAGCACAGGGTTGCATTTTTCCGCCATTTTTCCGATTTGACAATATTGTCCGATTTGCAAATCGTGCGTACTTAGCTTTAGTAACAATATCAAAAATAGTACTAGCAACAAAAAGTCTATTGCATACACACTGTGCGCCGGTTGTATTCATATTTAAATAGTTAAAACAACAATAATAATAGATACGATCAAAAGAAAATGCTTGCAACTAAATCGATGGTTGTATCAATCGAATTAAGATTTTTTTTTCATTGACGCTTGGTTGGTGTGTTAACTACTTTTAAATTTGTATTACAGTACCATCGATATTTGGTAGTAACAACGAATGTTTTATTCTTGACAACAGAAATTGTATCAATAGACCAATGAATAATAGGTTACTACATACACGCTGAACAATATAGCTTCTGTAGTATATTCACCCAACCATATTCGGCTTGAAACATATATATGTTTAGGGTACACTCTGAACATATAATTGGTACACATAAAAACTATATATTTGGGAAGATATTGTTCAAAACCAACCTTTGTTTACATCCCAATATGTGTTTATTATGGACTGCTTTTAAATGATTTATTTAAAACAGAAGTTAATGACGCATTTGGTATCATAAATTCGAAACCAAAAAAAATAAAACTGAAATATTAAATATTATATGTTATATATACGAGTTCCAAATATAATTTATTAATTTTCAAATTAAATTTATTTGCTCAGAAATACATAATATTTAAAAATTTGTGTTCCAAATTCATTTTCTTTCGATTCAAACATATCAAAAAAGGCGATTTTGTTCGTGTATAACATCAAAAAATATTAATAAATACTCGTTTTTTGATTCTCCCAATAATTTCCCGAATGTACAATAATTAAATATACCGAATGCTTGGTTGCTGTACTTTTGTTGATACATGGCAAAAATGTATATGTAGTCAAATATAATTTCGTGTGAATAATAATGTGTGGTATGCAGAATATTTTGTGTAAAATGTTTACACAAACAAGTATTAAAGTTCAAAGCTGTTTACTTTTGGTACAAAATGGTCCATTTGTGTGAGAGGTAGCAAAAGGGGCGTCCCAATAACGGTCACTTTTCTCTGGACTCTAGGTACTATAACAGCATTACACTGTACAAAATTTCAACTGTTTATATTCACTGATATTCAAGTTATAAGCTGTTAACTTTTGTTGTAAAACGATCCATTTGTGTGGGAGGTACCAAGAGGGGCGTACCAATTACGGCCACTTTTTCTAGACTCTAGGTACTATAAAAGCATTACACTGTACAAAATTGCAAGTATTTGTATGCACTGGTAATAAAGTTATAAGCTATTAACTTTTGGTTCAAAATTGTCCATTTGTGTGGGAGGTACCAAAAGGGGCGTGGCAACTTGGACCATTTTTCTCGAGGTAATAGTGACTAATAAACAAATACTATGTGTAGAATTTCAGAGGATTCAAATAAGTAGTATAGAAGTTATTAAATAATCATTATTTCACTAAATGTTAACCCTTTGTGGGGGAGGTACTAGAAGGCGTGGACCAATATGGCCCATCTTCGAATTTAGCCGGAGATAGAAGAACATATTAGCACATACCAAATTTGAAGACAATCGGTTACTGCTTTCGATAGTTATAGTGCGCACCAGCCAGCAGACAGACTTAAAATGACCCAAAACATACTTAGGGTCTTAGGTCACTCCTTCGATGTGTTACACTTTTGGTTCGTAGCAAATGATATGTACCCTCCTCTCTAAGGTGAGGGGATAATAAAAAATAAAAGCAACAATCTTGAAATTGAAAGCAAAAGGTTAAGCGATATTTTCATAAAAGTTTTGTTATGCGTTGTACTCTCGTGTACTAAAATTTGTGTCAAATATTTCACATCTCAAAGTAGTGATGAATTTGTAGTAGGGGATTTTTAATGTTGGTATGAATTGTTTGGGTTTTATATATCAATAAATAAAATAAAAATTAATGAAAACTATTTTAATTAATTGTCGGTAGTAATATATTACTGACAAATTGTCATAACAACCAATTTTAAAAAACAGTTATCTGTGGCAACATATAAAAGATAATTTTAGCTACCATTTTTGTGGTTGGCGCAACCAAATATGATTGTTGGCAACATGGAATCAGAAGTATACCACAACCAAAATGTTGGTTCTCCTGATAGAAGCGCATGATAGTAATCAGAACTACCAAAATTCGGTTGGCAAATATTTCGGTTGATACAACCAAACTGTTTTCTTTGTGGAGCAAACTTGGCGCATACGGGTGGGGTCACTTTTCCAATTGTTATGATAATGCCAATAATATGTCAGGAAGATATAGAGGGCTTCAGTCAAGAAACAGCGAAATAAATTCGCTTACATTTATGTTTGCTAGTATATTAACGTTATGAGCTATTCAATTTTGGTATGATTTGACCATTTTGTGTGGGAGGTATAAAAAGGGGCATGGTGGTAACGCCCATATTGGATTTTTTCCGAATTACACAATTTAAAGATATTCAACATTTTCTAAGAATACAAGATTGCATCAGCATTTAATACGAGTTTGATGTTCGCGCTTTGCGTTACAACCTATTGTATATATGTTTTATTATTGTTGAACGGTGAGAGTATTAGTGTGTGTGTTTTGTTAAATTACAAAATTCTCACAGTGGTTGAAAAAGGATTAGTTTTCTTCGGAATTATAGCATCTAGTTCGGCCATCTTTGGATTTATACTTATGTTGTTACCTAATTTGGGAATTATTTATGCAACGATTCGTAGATGGCAGCCCAGAACAATTTTGACTTATATATTTTGTATGTCCGAAAGAATTATCTCACAAAAAATATTTCAATGTCTCGATATGAGCAAAATAAAACCAGTCGACACGATTTTTGGCACTGACTGTTTCTAATAAAGGGAAAAATTAGGCTCCTGTAAAAGTACCATAGACCATAGTGCTGTATAAACAACAGACTTTTCGCGTAGTCATTTTTTGCCCTGTGGTCAGATCTGGACCTATCAAAACATTGAGTATTGTGTTTGTCCTTTCAAATGCTTATGTGAATATTTGTATGCATATCTCCAGCGGATGTGCTTTAACGCAAAGAGATTTTTGACCATTTGGCCGCTGAGTCACCTGTAAGAGCTACACAGCCGAAATTTTGTATACTTTTTGGCAACATTTATTTGCTGCTTCTTTATAAGTTGTTTTGTGTGGGATTTCTAAATGAGTTATCAAATAACAAATAAGTACAGTGATTTTTGTGGTAATTTCAAATTAATATTTTATTAATAATATGAGTAATTCACAGTTTTTAAAAAATGGAAAATAATCTCAATAGGGTGAATATTTTCTTAATATATACACGCTGAAAAAAATCGCTTCTGTAGTATATTGTCCCAAACATACACGGCCTGAAACATATATATGTTTAGGATACACTCTAAACACATAATTTTTAGCACACACAAATATTGCATATTTGGGCAGATGTTGTCCTACACAAAATTTTTGTTTACATCCAAATATGTTTTTATTTCGGACTATTATTTCCGAAACAAATTCAAAAATTCAATGTTACATTTTTAAAAATGTTTAATGTTCGTAAAAATAATAAATAATAATAATTGAAATCGTATAATATTGGATCAATATAAACTACTTGGACGATTGACAACTAATGTTGATTTGGAGTACACAGAAATTTTAAATGATTGATTTAAAGCAGAAGTTAATGCTGCATATAGTATCATAACTGGGATGTACAATTTGAATCCAAGGAAAAATTAAAACTGAAATTCGAAAAAATCCACAAAAGTTTTGGAATTTTTGTTTTAATAAAATATACATATTTAGAAGAATTCCTAAACAATATTTTTTTTTGTAAATAAACACATATTTTATTTGAGAAATTTAGTTTGCAAATATATTTTTTTGTATTATATTAATATATGCGTTCCAAATATAATTTATTGATTTTCAAATAAAATTTATTTGCTAAGAAATATATAATATTTAAAAATTTGTGTTCCAAATATATTTTCTTTCGGTTCAAACATATCAAAAAAGGTGATTTTGCTCCGTGTAGTGATAAAAAAAATTGAAGTGACCTTAACATGAGCTAAAGGAATTATGATTTGGAATTTTGTTTAGACTTACAGAACAGTTCCATAGGACAATCATTCACCTTTCAATTCTAATATATTTCATCTGCGGATCTGTGCAAACTTTATTAAAAAAATAATTTTTGCAGTCGTTAAATTTAGCATTTTTTTTTAATTTTTGAATAAAATCCTATTTAAAACATAACATTATTTGAAACTTCCAAGATTTATGAACACTCAAAAAAAATTGTTTACTATTTTTTTGAGTGAAGACAAATTTTTCCTTGTACATCCCTCTCTCTTATCCAAAAAAATCATTCAAATCGTTGTCTATCCAACCATTACAACCGCTCCCAATATATGTCACTTACTTCTTCTTTAATTTTTAACAAAGTTGTTTTCATATACTGAAAACAACAATAACGATCTTGAGCCCTGAGTACAAAACAAAATATGTATTAAGTTTTTGTACAAAATAGTCCCTTTGTATGGTAAGTACAAAAAGGGGCGGAGTCACTTCACCCATTTTTCTCAAGTTGATAGCGACAGACAATCTATTAATATGTGTAGAATTACAGAGGATTCGGATAAGTAGTATAGAAGTTATTAAAGAATCAATATTTCACTAAATTGTAACCCTTTGTGAGGGAGGTACTAAAACGAGTGGACCAACAGGGCCCATCTTCAAACTTAGCCTGAGATAGAAAAAAAATTTATCCCATACAAAATTTGAAGTCAATCCGTTACTCCCTTCGAGAGTTATCGTGCGCTACATCCAGACAGACGGACGGACATAGCTCAAATGATTTAAAATGGCTCAAAACGGATTTCCGCCGAATATACTTGGGGTCTTAGGTCACTCCTTCGATGTGTTACACTTTTTGTCCGATGTGTTACACTTTTTGTCCCCGTCACACTAAAGTGAGGGTATAAATATATGTAGTACTATACAACACAAATTTACCCTCTCGATACTATACAGGAAAATTTAGGATTGGTCAAACGGGTGTGCAGCGGGCAACATAACCTCATAATTCGAGAAAGGATAGTTAGATTTTGGAATTGATGGATGCGTATTGGTCATCGGACAGTGACACTGTGTAGGAAATTTCCGGATTGGTCAAAGGGGCGCGACAGGGCCAACATAAACTCATAGCTCGGAAAAGGATCTTGAAAACTTTATGTTATTAAACTTGATGTTTTTCTATTGTAAATACTAAAGGGTGGCCCATTTATAATTTGAATCGGCTATAAAAAAAGTACTGTTAATTTTTTCAAATTTCATTTTGGAATTGATGGATTCGTATTGGACATCGGACAGCGACACTGTGTGGGAAATTTTCGGATTGGTCAAAGGGGCGCGACAGGGCCAACATAAACTCATAGCTCGGTAAAGGATCTTGAAAACTTTATGTTATTAAACTTGATGTTTTTCTATTGTAAATACTAAAGGGTGGGCCATTTAAAATTTAAAATTTGAATCGGCTATAAAAAATGTACTGTTAATTTTTTCAAATTTCAGGGGTTATTGGAAATGTTGAACTTTGTCATTTATTTATGAAACGTAGTACCATTCATATGACTACCTCGACTGGGTCGGCAGTACTTCATCCGATCAACCCAATATTTCAGTATATATTCGATTGTTTCAGGTCGAATCTCTTCAATGGCAACTTAGATTTCATGTTTCAACGCTTCAATTATTTTTTAATGCTTAATGGCTCCCCACAGAAAAAATCCGAAGGGCTCAAATCACAAGTCAAAGTAATCAGTAGTTCAAATTTAAAATATTGATTGGCCCACCCTTTATGTAGGAAAATATAGAATTGGTCAAATGGGCGTGGCGCGGCTACCACAACCTCGTAGTTCCAGAATGGATCGTTTGATATTCGCGATTTTAGCCTTGATTTATTGGCCCCAGGGAGGGACACCATGAAGCACAATTTAGGTTTGTTCAAAACGGCGCGAAGCGATAATCAAACCCTCAGAGCTCAGGAATGGCTCGTTCGATTTTCAAGATTTTAGGCATGGTGGATTCGTATTGGCTCCAGGGATGGACCATGGAGGAAAATTTAGGATTATTGAGAGCGACGCGAAACGCCCATCACAACCTCATAACTCAAAAACAACTCTTTCGATTTTAAGATTTTGGGCTTGATGGGTTTATATTGGTCCAAGGAAGGAAACTTGAGGATTGGTCAAATGGTTGTGTCACAACGAACACAATCTCATTACTCGATAACGTATCTTTCGATTTCCGCGATTTTGGCCTTGACGAATTCGTATTGGCCAAATGGAGGACACTATTTAAGAAAATTTATGATTGGGCAAAGATGCGTGAAATGGCCAACACAAACTCATAACTCGGCAACACATCGATTTTGACGAGTTTGGTGCCTTCCACACAAAATATAGAATGTTTCGAGGTATATCGAATTAGCAAGCGCGTAACCCATTTGAATCCAATACTGAAAGCGAAATCTGGAAAACCATTGGACCAATCGTCTTGAAGTTTGCAATTTATGCCTTTAATAGCATTCTAAAAATCTTATTAGAACGACGTGAGAGTGCCGGTAGATACATTGTTATAAACTTCAGTTATTCCCATTGTGTTTAATACAATATAAAGAATTTCAATTGACCAAATTACAGGAAGCAGCATGAGCTTGTTCGTATTATTATTTTCATTACATTAACGAATTTGGGCGTAACGAAATTCCCCCGGCCAGATGGTTTTAATACAAAATTTCTTAATAAAATTCCTATCTATGAATTTTAAGATCTTCGGAGTGTATTTTTGGCGAACCTCTTTTGTAATATTATATAATATTATTTGTTATGGTCTCATCCGGGCTAACTTATATTGTATGAGTTCGCTTAAACCCATAATACATCTTAAAGGGGAAACTAATAATGGGTGGTTTTATTTTGAGGTTATGTTTATACCCTACACCACACTGTGGTCCAGGGTATTATGACTTTGTGCATATGTTTGTATCACCCAAAAGGAGATGAGATAGACCCATCGTTTATTATGTATACCGATCGACTTGGAATCATCTCCTGAATCAATTTAACCATGTCCGTCTGTAGATGCATCGTTGTAATCAAAGTGCAAGTCGTATTGCTTGTCCAATTGCGATGATATTTTGCACAGTGCTCTTTTTTGACTGAAAAATTGTGAAAATCGGTTCAGATTTAGAAATAGCCCCCATTTATATGTTACCCCCGATTTGCCATGTAAGCACTTTAGAAACTGTGTTATATATCCGATCAATACGAAATTCGGCAGAAATAGGATTCTTATTTCATGAATGAACACTGCCAAATTTGGGGAAAATCGGTTCAGATTAAGATATAGTCCCCATATATGTGTTACTTCCGATTTGACATGTAGGCGCTGTAAAAACTGTAAGGACAAAATTTATAATTTTTCAAAAATGTGAAAAAATTTAATTACATTTTCACCGAATCATTATTTTGTGACGGCCCCCTGATTTTGGGATTAATCATGTAAAAAGCTATCTTTGTTTGTGATCAATGAGTATATACTTGTTCGTTGTAATGTTGCCCAACTTCCTCAGTTAGCAACAAAACAAAAAAAACGCTATATCGTCCATGAGCCACTGTGCACCTATTATGTATGGGAGCGATAAGTATGACTGTATGAGTGAAAGGCGCCATTCACACCGACACTACAAGTGAATACAGGAACGTCCGTAAGTATTTATTGAAGCAGAATATCTGCACACTCACATAAACTATAAAATAAGCAACAACAACATCGACAGCAACAGCAGCAGCGGAAAGTGAAAAGCGACAGCAGGTTCACTGGTTCACTCACATTTAAAACAATTTGACTTTTGATTAAGCACTGTTTACACGTTTTTGTTTTTCTAAGAGATTTGCATATATTTCCCATTCACACCATATTCTCTTAACCAATCGACGAAGCAACGAAGAACCATCTAAGCACACTGCGCCACCCACTCCACTTCCACACCACTCCGCTCACCATCAAGGAATTTCAGGTGCCTCCACTTCATCTGCTTAACGCCACGAAATACTTTTAATCTCTTCAATGCACACACACACACACACACACCACAACAAAACACACCTTAGCTGCTGAAAAGGAAGAGAACGGTAGAGATTGTAAAAACTGAATTGAACGGATTTATCTTTGGCCAGGCAAATTTCATTAATTGGGAATTTGGAAAGCGTAAATCGTATTTGCGAAATGCTTTTGACTGATTATCCCTCTCCACATCGGGAAAAATTCCCCCCTAAAAGGATTTTTGCATAATTCCCAAAGAAAGAGAATCATAAGTCTCTTCCTAGAAAATGAAAGTGTTCTTCGTAGTCTTCGGACAAGTGGTGATCTCCCGACCTAAGGTCTAACAAATTTACACGTCAACGATGTCGACAGCTTTCATCACTTGTGAATGGTTTCACTCAGATTTAGACACGTGTTTACCATAAATACTCAACGAGAAAGCGGAGGATGAGGAGGACAGTAAAATAAAACAAACAAATAAACAAGCACTATTATAACAATGTTCTCGATGATGTATATGTTGTGTGTGTGGGCTATTTTTAATCGCTCCATACGTCATATTAGATCGTTACATATGGATTTCTTCTGACCTCATCAGCAAACGTACATATATGTATGGGTCATTCCATGACTGAAGTAATAATATCCATATTGCCTAAACCCTCCACCATTGGATGGGGTCATACTAAATTTGCCATTCCGCTTGCAACACCTTGAAATGTTGATCTGCGACCCCATAAAATATATATATTCTTAATCCTCGTAAAATTCTAAGACGATTTAGCCATCTCCGTCTGCTGTTCGTCTGTCCTTCTGTTGAAATCACGCTACAGTCCGTACTAATAGAGCTAGTTTGATAAAAATTGGTAGAAATATTTCTTATATTTGCAGGACATTTGGGATTGCAAATGGGCCATATAGGCCAATGTTTTGATATAGCTCCCCTATAGAGGTCGCGCTAAACTACTTTGCAGTTTGTATTCTACCTTTACAAACATCCATCGCAGCAAAAAATTTACAAATAGATTCATATTTTGTTGTAGTCACCCTATAGAGGTCGCTCCAAAATACGCTAATTTAAGCCACTAATACTACGAGTACATTTTCTAAACATCTTAGGTGCTTCTTTGCTGTTTGTATTTCATTTAGACAAAAATTCATCACAGTAACAGTTTTTTTTAATCAGTTCATATTTTTTATACCCTACACCACACTGTGGTACAGGGTATTCTAACTTTGTGCATTTGTTTGTAACACCCAAAAGGAGAAGAAATAGACCCATCGTTTATTATACCGATCGACTTAGAATTACTTCCTGAGTTGATTTAGCTATGCCCGTCCGTCTGTTTGTCTGTGCATGTATTCTTGTAATCAAAGTACAGGTCGCAATTATGGTCCGATCTCGACGAAACTTTACACATATGTTTTATTTGGCCCAAGGACGATCCCCTAATTTGGTTAAAATCGGTTCAGATTTAGATATAGCCCCCATATATATGTTACCCCAGATTTGACATGTAAGCCCTTTAAAAACTTTATTTTATATCCGATCAGTCTGAAATTCGGCAGAAAGAGGTTTCTTATCATATGAATGAACACTGTTAAATTTGGAATAAATCGGTTCAGATTTAGATATAGCCCCCATATATACGTTACCCCCGATTTGAAGTGTAAGCGCTGTAAAAATGTTATTTTATATCCGATCAGTATGAAATTCGGCAGAAAGAGGTTTCCTATTATTTGAATGAACACTGTTAAATTTGGAAGAAATCGGTTCAGATTTAGATATAGCCCCCATATATACGTTACCCCCGATTTGAAGTGTAAGCGCTGTAAAAATGTTATTTTATATCCGATCAGTATGAAATTCGGCAGAAAGAGGTTTCTTATTATATGAATGAACACTGTTAAATTTGGAAGAAATCGGTTCAGATTTAGATATAGCCCCCATATATACGTTACCCCCGATTTGAAGTGTAAGCGCTGTAAAAATGTTATTTTATATCCGATAAGTATGAAATTCGGCAGAAAGAGGTTTCTTATTATATGAATGAACACTGTTAAATTTGGAAGAAATCGGTTCAGATTTAGATATAGCCCCCATATAAACGTTACCCCCGATTTCACATGTAAGCGCTGTAAAAATGTTATTTTATATCCGATCAGTGCGAATTTCGGCAAAAAGAAGTTTCCTTCTACATGAAGAAATACTGCCAAATTCGGAGAAAATCGGATTTAGATATAGCCCCATATATATGTTACCCCCGATTCGACATGTAAACGCTGTAGAGATTGTATTTTATATCCGATCAGTACGAAATTCGACAGAAAGATGTCTTTTTACATGAATGAGTATTCAGGGAAAATCGGTTCAGATTTATATATAACATCCGTACATATGTTCCTCCTGATTTGGTATCAAAGCGCTATAGAAGTTGTACTTTACTTCCGATCATTAAAATTTTCCAGAAATATGTTTCTCAATTTAGGAACGAATAGTACTTAATTTAGCGATTATCGGTTCAGAATTAGATAATATGTTCGTACCCATTTACCAATTATTCCAAATTATTATCGCAATGACCCTTATCGCATTATTAGGGAGGTGTAGGGTATTATATAGTCGGCCCCGCCCGACTTTCTGCCTTTCCTTACTGGTTTGTTATAGTCCAGCTATAGATGTCACTCCCAAAAAGGCATGTTTAAGCCATAAGCACCACATTTTTTAAGCAATTTAGCTGAAACTTTGCAGTCTGTACTCTATTTTGGCAGGAATTAATCTCAATAAAATGTATATAAATTAGTTTATATTTTATTGTACTCCTGGGTAGAGGTAGCTCTCAAATATGCTTATTTAAGTCATAAATACCACATTTTTCACATGTAGAGTTTTCCTAAAGAATTTGAGGCCTAAAAGTTGGCTAAAAAATGCAGCGTTCATTATCCCCTCACCTTAGAGTGGAGGATATATATCATTTGCTACGAGCCAAAAGTGTAACACATCGAAGGAGTGATCTAAGACCCTAAGTATGTTCGGCGGATATTGGTTTTGTGTCACTTTAAGTCGAATGAGAAATGTCCGTCCGTCTATCTGTCTGTCTGCCTGCTGGCTTGTGCGTACGATAACTCTCGAAAGGAGTAACCGATTGACCTCAAAATTGGTATGTGGTAATATTTTCTTCTATCTTCGGCTAAGTTTGAAGATGGGCCATATTGGGCCACTCCTTCTAGTACCTCCCCCACAAAGGGTTAAATTTAGTGAAATATTGATTATTTAATAACTTCTATACTACTTATTAGAATCCTCTGAATTTATACACATAGTATTAGTTTATTAGTCACTATTACCTCGAGAATAATGGACGAAATTGCCACGCCTCTTTTGGTATCTCCCACACAAATGGACCATTTTGCACCAAAAGTTAACAGCTTGTATCTTTAATACCAGTGCATACAAATATGTACTTGAAATTTCGTACAGTAAAATTTTGTATAGTGCAGAGAAAAGTGGGCGTTAATGGCACACCCCTTTTGGTACCTCCCACACAAATGGACCTATTTGTCCCAAAAGTTAACAGCTTTCAACTTTAATACCAGTGCATGCAAATGCTTAAAATTTCGTACAGTGTAATGCTTTTGTAGTACCTATAGTCTAGAGAAAAGTGGCTGTTATTGGCACGCCCATTTTGGTACCTCCCATACAAATGGACCATTTCACCAAAAGTTAACAGTTTATAACTTTAATACAAGTGTATATAAATACTTGAAATTTTGCACAGTGTAATGCTTTAAAGTACCTAGAGTTTACAGAAAAGTGGACGTTATTGGCACGCCCCTTTTGGTACCTCTCACACAAATTGACCTTTTTGTACCAAAAGTTAACAGATTTTAACTTTAATACCAGTTCATACTTTAAAACCAGTAAGGAAAGGCTAAAGTCGGGCGGGCCGACTATATAATACCCTACACCACTCTTGTAATATTGAGTGGTGTAGGGTATTAGTCAATCGGTATACCTTAAGGTGGGTCTAGCTATAGTATTTTCAAGTGTTACAAACATCTGCCATGAAACAAACTTATAATACCCTGTACCACAGTGTGGCGTAGGGTATAAAAACAATTGGATGTAAAATACAGCTCCTACAGGACTAAAGAGCCAAATCGGATGAAACATATACAGGGTGGCAGATATGTAATGCAACAAAGTAAAGCGCTGTATTTTTTGATTTTTTTTTTAATTTTATTGTTCAAAAGCAAAAACTGTCGGAAATAACATAAAATTTTAAAAACAGTTTAGATTTGTTCGAATTGGCCACCTTTGGCGCGAATTATGGCCTTCAAACGGCCGACAAAGCCATCACACGCTGCACGAAAGTGGCTCTGCGGTATTTTGGCCCATTCCCGGCGAAGCGCCGTCTTGAGATGATCGATACTTTGGCATTTTTTAGTGCGAACCTTACTATCTAAAATGCCCCAGGCGCAAAAGTCCAACAGATTGAGCCATTGAGCGGTAGAAATGAAGCGAGGAACATCCTTTTAAAGCCATTCTTGTTTGACGCGTGCTGAGTGCGATGGTGCTGAGTCCTGTTGGAATGTCCATGGTCTGCGGCCGAAATGTTTGTCTGCCCAGGGCTTCAATACTGTCTTCAGGATATTTTCCCGATAATATTCGGCATTTATTTTGACCCCATGGTCGATGAATACGAGCGTGGAGCGACCATCACCCGTTACGGCGGCCCTCACCGTTACCATCGGCGGCGCTTGAGTTCTGGTGGCCAATCGAAGGTGTACATTTTCAGCTGACCTCTTTGGCAAGTAAACCCGATCATTTTGTTTGTTCACAAACTGCTCAATTTGGAATGGCTTCTCATCGGAGAAAACCAAATTCCGTAACTGGCCACTTTCGTGCAAGCGAAGCAACTCCTTGGCTCTTTCCAGTCTAACTTTTTTGTGTATCGGTGAGCTCTTGCACTTTTTGGAACTTCAATGGCTTTAGTCCAAGCTCATTTTTTAATATGTGTTGTATCCGTTCGCGCGATATGTTCAGCTCACGAGCAATTTTTCTCCCACTGCGGCGTGGATTTCGATCAAATCTGACCTTCACTTTTCGGATAATTTCTGGTGTTGTTACCGTTTTTTTCGTCCACTTTTTGGACGCGATGCAACACTGCCAGTATCACGGTAACGAGCAATGGTACGAGAAATAAAAGATTTAGTCACATTTAAATGCTGGAGGGCTCTAACGATAGCCACCTGTGTTTTTCCACCCAAATATAAAGCAATCACACTATCACGCTTGAATTCCATCACGAATAACTTTTTTCTGAATCCAATAGATCAAAATGCTTTTGTAAGCTTGTAAACAATAAAATGAACTGTCACTGAAATAAATCTGTCAGCTATCAGACTAGCGGTGTAGAAATGATAGTAAGTTGGTTGCAAAACATATCAGCCACCCTGTATATGGAAGCTATATCTAAATCTGAACCGATTTCAACCAAATTCAATAGGGATCTTTACAGCTGCGAAATACTCTAAACTGCAAAATTTCAGAACGATCGGAGTGAAATTGTGACTTGTTGTCGACGAACAACTTTACATGGACAGACGGACGGACGGACGGACAGACATGGTTAAATCGACTCAGCTAGTGATTCTGAGTCGATCGGTATACTTTAAGGTGGGTCTAGCTGTGTTCTTTTCAGGTGTTACAAACATCTGCCGTGAAATAAACTTATAATACCCTGTACCACAGTGTGGTGTAGGGTATAAAAATAAATAAATTTACTAATACTTTTTTTGGGACTCTATTTGTTGGGCTTTTATTTGTTTTTTACAAATTTTTAGAAAAAAAATCTCATACAAAATGTTCCGTTATGTGTAAAAATTGGTTCAAACGTTCGCAAAACACAAAAATTATTATTTCTCAATTTTTTTAAATTTCAAATCCCCATTAAATTTTGGGATTTTTTTTAAATAAATGATGTCTTATTTTTCTTTTTAGCAACTTTTTATAAAGTTTTTAGACAAAAATAATTTTCGTAGGTTAATATAAAAAATTCTGACCCAGAGTTAGAAGTGAGTTCGCCTATAAGCGTGTGTTCGATTCTCCACGGAGGATTTGGCCGGTCAATGCGAATTCTAGCCAAATGGTACTGTTGTCAAATGAACTGGACCTGAAATCGTCAAAATCAAACCTTATGTTAATAAATGTAATAAGGCGTAACAATATCTAAAAATTAATATATTTCAATAAAGTGTTTTGCAGTACGTAGGTATTGACATCAGTAATATAATCAGTCAGTAAAATAATCAATATATAAATAAATACAAAAGTCAGTCCCGCAAATTCCAACATAATTTCGAAATCCCAAAGAACGGCTTTTTTGATTTTTTTTCTTTATGTATACTAAATTCTTTCTGCAATTTATCTTGCAAAACCTTACCACAATAAACACAATTTGATTGGGCACCACCAAACACTTTGTTGTTGAATAGGCAACCTTTGTGAGCGAATAAAAAAAAAATAAAGAAATTTCCTGGGTTTTTCATATTTTTTTCATATCAAATCGTAATATTCTAATTTATATGTGGCCTTAAAAATTGCTGATTCTGATGAATAATATGGGCTTGGTTTGATTTTGTGTGTAAGAGTCTACAACTGATGGAGGATTTTTCCTCGTACTCTTGTAAGTCATTAGAAAATAATGTAAAATACAGAACTAAAAATATAAACTAAAAAAAATATGAAAATTTCTTCGCCGCTCTGTTGTAGGATTACATATTACATTTTTAACAAAGTGAGAGTGTATATCTTAGTCTCGGTTCACTCGATTGAACATTTGTTATGCATTTTTATTTAGAATATAGAATAGATACCGTCTACAACTATCTGAATGACATTTTTTGTAACGTCTATTCGCCTTTGGAACATATGACAGTGAACTTACAACTAACAAACAAAGCACCGCCATTCTAAAAAATACTTTTTGATTATTTTCAGTAATTAGTTTTGTCAAGTATAATTGTTCTGGTAATTAGCGATTAAAATAGTTTTTTTTTTAATTTTTACTTAAATTCCTTGTAACTTATCATACATTTAAAGTTGATACGCATACATTTAAAGTTGTAACTTCATATCTACAAACAAAGCTAATTATGTATTAGAAATGCGATTTTTTTGCGATTTCAACCAGACAAAAGACGCATTGTTAGCACAATCGTAATTTCGACGTAATGACTTTGGATCGAAAAGCTGTATCTTTTCGTAACTTTAGTTAAGTCTGATGTATTATTTTATTTTAAACATATATTTCAACATCAACATCTCAACTCAATCTTTTTCATTCAGAGATTTCAAAAACATTGATTATAACATGCTTAATGATGAATATATGAAAGTTGATTGGAATTGTATATACAATATGGTTTCCACTGACGACCAGCTATCATACTTGGCAGATAATGTAAATAATTTATTTAACATAGTGGTACCTTTAAAGACAAAATTGATTCATAAAAACAATAGGCCTTGGTTTTCTCAAAATATTAAAGAAGCCATCAGACAAAGGGATCTTGCATATATTCGTTGGAAAAGGTATAGAACATTCGCATTGCACGAACATTTTCGGAATGCCAGAAAAAATGCCCATAAAATTATTAAAAAAGCTAAATCTGCATTTTATGCCTCGAAATTAGCTAATGCCATAGGAGTTGAAAAACGTGGAAAACTATTAGAGAGATCGGAATAGGTAAGGCCAATATTACTTCATCATGCGTAACAGATGCTGACGAAATAAACAAAAATTTTGTAAATATTCCTTTAATAGAATCTTGTCCATCCTATTATAATTTCAATGAAAGCATTTCAGATGATCAAAATTCCTTTTCTTTTATGTGTGTAAATGAATTGGATGTAATATCAAATTGTTTATCAATAAAATCTAATTCTGTTGGGTCGGACGAAATACATCCAAAATTTCTAAAAATCCTGCTACCACAACTTCTTCCAATAATAACACATATTTTCAATAGAATAATTACTACTAGTAATTATCCTAATACATGGAAAATTGCAAAAATTATACCCATTCCCAAATCTGATTCAGAATATAGACCTATTGCAATCTTGGCATTTTTATCAAAGGTTTTTGAACGAATACTACGGAACCAAATAAATGATTTTCTATTAAGCAATAACTTATTGACGGATCGTCAATCGGGATTTCGTGAGAAAAACAGCTGTATCACAGCCTTAGTTGACGTTGCTGAAGATATACAGAAAATTATAGATGATAAGAACATTGCTCTCCTAATACTCTTAGATCATTCGAAAGCGTTTGATACTGTAGATCACAAGATATTATGCAACAAATTACGCCACTTTTTTCGGTTTTCTCTAACGTCAGCAAGACTTATATCAACGTATTTAGACAACAGATTTCAATATGTTGAAATAAACGCAAAAAGATCAAAACACATGCTAGTGAGGCGTGGTGTACCACAAGGTTCTATCTTAGGCCCTCTAATGTTTTCATTATACTCGAATGATCTCCCCTTGGCAATTAGTCACTGAAACATTCGAATGTAGGCAGACAATGTTCAAATTTATGTAAATGTAAATCGAATTGCATAGATCAGTGCACCCAAATAATAAATGAGGATTTAATAATATATTTCTGTGGGCTTCGGCCAATGGTCTCACCATTAATCCTAAAAAATCAAAATGCCTAGTAATACAGAAACGTACATCAAGAATTTCAAGAGATATTACCATTGTTCTAAATAGCCAACCAATTGAGATAGTCAAACATGCTAAAAACTTAGGGGTGATATTTAATAGTAGCCTTACATGGTCTAACCATATTGACTCTATTTGTGGGCGAGCATATGCAATGCTACGAACTCTCTGGCAAACCCAGTATTCCACGCCGATTAAGATAAGAATCCTCTTGTCTAAAACATATTTAATACCAATATTATTGTATAGATGAGAGCTGTTTGCAAACTGTGGTGCAAAAAGCAAAGCAAAGCTGAATAGAACTTTCAATAATGTAGTACACTATGTGTTTGGTTTACACAAATATGATCGCATTTCATCGTTCACAAACCGTCTGTACAACATTAGCTTCAATGACTTACTTAAACTAAGAGTTCTCATATTCTTGCACAAGATTATATATACGCATCTTCCTGATCATCTTTACAAACGCTTGCGTTTCTCGAGATTCAGTAGAGGAAAAAGATTAATTTTATTCAGGCATAACTGTCTGATATCCGAATGGCAATTTTTTATTAACGCAGCTCGCAATTGGAACTTGCTTCCTTATACAATCCAAACTATATGTAACGCAGCCCACTTTAAGAAAAACGTTGTCTACCATCTTGGTGCCGGTTAATTCCTGATAATTATGCATTGTTCTTCATTTTAAGCTAATATTAATAATTTCTTTATTGAATGATACTTGATGAATAACCATTAAAATTATTGTGTAGATTCTGTCCTTTTTTCGTAATCCATGTTAATTATAGATTGCTTTATTAATTTTTACTATATTTAAAATAATTAAGTTTTTAAATTTTTTTTATCAATTATTAATAATGTATTAGTTATACCCATTGTGTTAATATTCATTATTGTAATACAACATTTATTAATCAATGATAGTTACTTCCTATACTAAAATATGAGACAATTAAAGTCTTGTGTATAGGAAAACAAATACAAATACAAATTGAACCTTACTTTTTTTTGAACATAATGATATACCTTTCTTTAATTAAAAGATTATAAATCTGTTGTTTGAGAAACAAAAATACTAAATAAATAAATAAACAAGTAAGAAAGTTTCAGTCGGGTAAACCGACTAAGGTATACCCTCACCTTGTGAGTAATGTAATATATAACATAACACTAAAAATCTGTCAATTTGTGTGGGAGGTACCGAAAGGGGTATTTCCAAATACACCTAATTTTCGGTAAACAGTAGATTCTTGAATACATTGCATTGTGCCGAACTTAAGCGTTTATGTGCACTGGTATATTAAAGTTACGAGCTATCTAATTATACCCTCACTTTAGTGTGACGAGGGTATATATCATTTGCTACGGAAAAAAGTGTAACACATCGAAGGAGTGACCTAAGACCCCAAGTATGTTCGGAGGAAAACCGTTTTGGGTAATTTTAAGTCGAATGAGCAATGTCCGTCCGTTTGTCTGTCTGTCTGTCTGTGTGTCTGCTGGCTGGTGCGCACGATAACTCTCGAAAGGAGTAACCGATTGACTGCAAATTTGGTATGTGGTAATATTTTATTCTATCTCCGGCTAAGTTCGAAGATGGGCCATATTGGTCCACTCCTTCTAGTACCTCCCCCACAAAGGGTTAAAATGTTGTGAACAATTGATTCTTTAATAACTGCTATACTGCTTATTCGAATCTTCTGAAATTCCACACATAGTATTAGCTTATTAGTCGCTATCAACTCGAGAAAAATGGTCGAAGTTGCCACGTCCCTTTTGGTACCTCCCACACAAATGCACCGTTTTGCACCAAAAGTTAACAGCTTATAACATTAATAACGGTGTATAAAAAACTTGAAATTTTGTACAGTATTATGCTTTTATACAGTCAAGGGAAAATTTGGCGTTGTTGCCACCCCGTTTTTGGTACTTCCCACACAAAGGTACCTTTTTGCACCAAAAGTTAACAGCTTATAACATTAAAACCAGTGTATAAAAATACTTGATATTGTGTAGAGTGAAATGTTTTTACAGTGTCTGTAGCCCTGTGAAAAATAGGTGTATTTGATAAACCCCTTCTGGTACCTCCCACACAAATTGACAGAATAATTCGAGTAATATTCAATATTACATTACTCACAAATTGAGGGTATGCATTAGTCGGTTTACCCGACTGAAACTTTCTTACTTGTTTTGGTATGATTTGGTCATATTGTGTGGGAGGTACAAAAAGGGGCGGGGTGATAACTCCCACTTTTTACAGGACTATGGGCACTACAACAGCATTACACTGTACAAAGTTTCAAGTATTTGTATGCACTGGTATTAAAGTAACAAACCGTTTACTTTTGGCACGAAACGGTCCATTTGTGTGGGAGATACCAAAAGGGACTGTACAATAATGCCCATTTTTTATCGGATTATAGGCCCTACAAAAACATTATACTGTAGAAAATTGCAAGCATTTTTATGCACTTGTATTAAAGTTATAAGTGTGGGAGGTACCAAAAGGGGCATGCCAACTTCACCCATTTTTCTCGAGGCAATAGCGACTAATTTACTAATATTATGTGTAGAATTTCAGAAGATTCGAATAAGTAGTATATAAGTTATTAAAGAATCAATATTTCACTAAATTTTAACCCTTTGTATGGGAGGTACCAGAAAGAGTAGACCAATATGGCCCATCTTCGAACTCATCCGGAGATAGATAAAAATATTATCGCATACCAAATTTGAAGTCAATCGGTTACTCCTTTCGAGAGTTATCGTGCGCACCAGCCAGCAGACAGACAGACAGACGGGCGGACATTCCTCATTCGACTTAAAATGACCCAAAACGAATATCCGCCGAACATACTCGTACTTGGGGTCTTAGGCCACTCCTTCGATGTGTTACACTTTTTCCGTAGCAAATGATATACATATACCCTCGTATCACTAAAATGAGGGTATAAATATACACAAATTTTATGCAAACATTTAAAACTGCAAGTTCATGTCTACACACAAGGCTAATTATTTATTGGTAATAATTTTTTTTTGCGATTTTAACCATACAAAAGACGCTCTGTTAGCACAATCGTAATTTTGACGTCTGATGTATTGACTTTGGATCAAAAAGCTGTATCGTTTTCGTTAAATTTGTTTACAATGTTATATAAACATTGTTGTTATTTCTTAAGAAATCAACGGCCAAATCACTTATTTATTCGTAATCAATAAAACATGTAACCGACGAGTATTGTTTATTCCTTTCTGTGGAAAGTTCTCGAATCGATGAAGGCAATAAATCAAATTTATTAAGTAGCCATTCAAGCAAATTCCAGTTTAATGGTTTAGGCCAAATGCCACACTTCAATAAACATTTCTGTTATACCATAGGGAGAGTTTTTCCTGAAATCCATTGCAATTTTAAGTTTCGGAGCAGTTTGTTGAACATGGTGGAATATTGGCCACGTTGGAAATAATATGATATATTCCTTCATACATAAAGTGTAAGCCGTTTTTAAATTTGTATACCCACACTGAGGTCCAGGGTATTATGAGTATGTGCATTTGTTTGTAACACCCAAAAGGAGAAGAGATAGGGCCACCGTTTATTAAACTGATTGACTTGGAATCGCCTCCTGAGTCGATTTATCCATGCCCGTCTGTCTGTCTGTCTGTCCGTCTTTAGATATAACGTTGTAGTCAAAGTACAAGTTAGTAGCGCTCTTTTTTTGCCAAAGGACGACGATTCCTATTGAAATGTGTGAAAATCGGTCAACATCTACTTAGGACGTTTATAAAATGTTGTAAATATTATTAGAATTTCATAGAAAATAATGATTACATTTCGATACCTCCATTGTAAACTATGCTAAGTGCAAAAAGGTAGTTTTTCAGGAGAGGCGATCAAAGTTTGATAATTTTTTTAAATTTGTGTGGAATTCCTTTGTAATGAAAATCGAATGACCTGTACTGTTTTGTGAATAACTTTTGATTGGGTTGACGGATAAACACCAAATTTTGACTGAATATAATTTGGAATATTTTGAAGTTAAAAATGCAATCTCCCTAAAAACATGCTAAGTCGACTTAGCATGTTATAGAATGGAAGTATCGATTTGTGAAATTTTTTCATATATTCTACACGGGGGAAAATCGCCATCTTTTATATATGCTTGGTCTTAGGACGTTTATGAAATTTTGTAAATATTATTCGAATTTTATAGCAGAGAATGAAAACATTTGTGAAACTTTTTCATATATCCTATACGGGGAAAATCGCCATGTTTGCATGTTTAAATTTAAATAAAATAACGGGATTTCCCCTAGGGACGATATGATTTTGAAGTGACGTTTCGGCCATTTGTAATATGTCATGATCTGTCATTTCTTTTTCATTGTATGCAGTAGTGTTTATTATTAAATTCATCATGGAGAGATATACGCAAGAACAACGTTTACAAATTATTCAGTTTTATTATCAAAATCATCGCTCTCCAATTGCAACGCCAAGCCAATTTTTTTTTAAAAAAAAAGCACTTTCCAGCCTACCTATCTTTTGTAATTGACCGATTCCCGATCCGACGTACCGTTAAGGAGCTAGAGAAAAAAAACTTTCCGTTCACATTTGAAAATTTTGAATCAAAAAAAAAAAACTTTCCAGTCAACCTACGACCTTGACACCCATGAGCAATATTTTAGCTCTCGTTAAGAACTATATTTTTGCCATTGACCGATCGTACCTACGTGCCACACAGCAAATGAAACAATTGAATTGTTGCGAGAAAAGTTTGGAGATTCAATTATTTCAGAAAATTGTGATATTGAATGGCCTCCAAGAAGTTGTGATTTAACACCATTAGACTATTTATTGTGGGGTTATTTGAAGTCATTGGTCTTTCGAAATAAACCAGACTCTCTTCAAGCTTTACAAGTCAATATTGAACGTGCCATTCATGACATACGACTTGATTTAGTGGAAAAAGTGCTCGAAAATTGGGTTCCTCGAATTCGTTCCTGCAGAAGAAGTCGTGGAGGCCACTTGAATGACGTTTTATTAGAACTTAATTGTATCGATAGCACTTCACATTAAATAAAAAACTTTTGAATAAGTACGAAATCATATCACTCTTTTAGGAAAACCCGTGTATTTTTGGAACAACAAATTTTAAATCTATATATGTAAAAGAGAATGTGTGTTTGTTTGATCCGTGTGGACGTCTTAACGGATGGACCAATCTTTGTGAAATTTTTACAGAATGCCACACATGGTAAATAGAGTACCTGAATTTTCGATTAATCAAGTGGGCCTTGCCCCGTCCATATAAGCCAAATTTTAAAATTGAAATATTTTGCACACTTTGTTAGTGAGATTGCAGTAATTTTGTGCATATGTTTCTGGTGGTAATCTATGTGATTGGTCCTAAAATGGGCGGGATCGGAAATCTGTTAAGACAAAATCTATAATATTGCACTATGCAACAAAATTTTTGTCGAAGGTCTGCGCATAACATTTTCTGGTGTAATATGGAGTCCTAAACACAAAAAAATATTAAAAAAATATTTTAGTAATTTTTTTTAAAAAAAAAATTATTTTAAATTCTAATTTTCTTGGAAGGTGGATATACTCGATAATGCCGGTATACACGTTAAATTAAAGAAAATTATGAGTGCTACAAATGCTAGTAATGACACTTTCACGTGAACGCAGATGTTTAGTAACTGTCGTTAAACCATTTAGAATTTTTTTTTCTTTTTTTTTTTTCAAAAAACAGTTTTTTGGCAAAACGAAAAATCATAAAAAATAGCAAAAAATCGCCAAAAAAAATCATTTGAAGGCTAGCTTTCTAACGAAGAAAACAATTCCTGTTTGAAGAATCTATGGATAAATGTAGAAATTATAGCACTTTCGGTAGAAATAACAGAATTTAAACAAAATTCGGTTTTTATACCACCCTTTTATAAGCACGGGTATATATCAGATGCTGCCAATCAAAATTTTGACGATTTTCGACCAAATTCGTCTGGCAACACAGGTCATGGGTCCGTACATTTATCCATAGATTTTTTCAAATACGCACTGTTTTCTTCGTTAGGATGCTAGCTTTCAAAAAATGAAACAAACTATTTTTTGCGAATTTGTCATATTTCTTGTTTTTTTTTTTGAAAAAAAACTAGTTTTTTCTAATTGTTTTAATGATAGATACTATATTTCAGTTTATATATGAAATTGATGTTTTCGCCATTTTTAGTCCTTATAATCTCCTTTAATTTAAATGGTATCTCGGCTTTATCGAGCTTAAACTTCAAAAAATATGGTTCAAATATAAAAGGTACCTTTCATGAACATTGTAACTCTAGAAAAAAATTATTAAAAAAAATTTTCCATAAAAATTGGTTTTGGTTTCATAAAATAGTATGCCTCAATCTATACAACAAAAAAGTTTTTAGGTCCGGTAAACAAAAAAAAAATTTTGTTGCATATTATTAATATAATATTAAAGATTTGTTACATTTTCTCCAATGTCTTTGAGGGCGGAAATCAAAAATTTATACAGGCATCGTGGTCATGTTTATAGTGGTAAGTTGGTGCTAATACCTTGTTAAAAAGTTCATCACAAGGCATTGTACTGTAGATTTTTCAAAAATCACATTGATACATACTGAAAAAAAATCGTTTCTGTTGTACATTGTCCCAAATATAGAAGAATATATATATATGTTTAGAGTACACTAGAAATATATGTATGTTATTTGGAACACACGAATATTATATATTTGGGAAGATGATGTTATAAGCAAATTCTTTTTTCCATCCTAATATTGTTTCGAAATATTATTTCCGAAACAGAGATTTATTTGCTTTCAAGAATTCATAAAATATTCGTATATCGACACTTTAATTGTAGACCAAGTTTAGAGTTTTTCAGTAATTTAATTATACGTTTTTAATTTTATTCATTCAGGATCTCTTAAAATTTCTTTTAAGAAATTGTTAATGTTTGCAAAGTTCCCTTATTGTTTGATGAATTGACAACAAATGAAGACTTGGAATATTTAGAAATTAAAAATGGGTTCTTTGAACAAAAATTAATGCGACATAAGCCATTGGAAAGGCATATGTATGTAAGATATAATTCGATACACAGGACAGTTGAAACATAAAACCGAAAAAATCAGAAAAGTTTTGAAAATTTTTCTTAAATAAAATATTTTTGGGGAAATTCTAAATAATAATTTTATTTGAGAAAATTTGTTCCCAAATATATCTTGTTGTAATATATTACCATATGCGCACCAAATAAAGTTTCTTGGTTTTCAAATAACATTTATTTGTTCATAAATATACTTATATAATACTAGCGGACCCGGCGAACTTCGCCTCGCCCCAATTTAACGCCTTCAGATAAACTCCAGAGTGATAATAAAACACAGATAGTTAAAATTTTAATGCGATTTGTTTAAAAGGAATCGAAATCAGTAGAGAGCGATGTGATAAACAACAAACAACGAAGACAGAAGACAGGCAACGTACAGATGACCGTGCGAAAAACAGGGAAATTCGAGATTAATTCCACAGACTTCCTACGATTTGTATTGAGATTTATTGATTGTCATCGTAAAAGCCAATCGTACAGGGAACTGAATCCGCTTGAATTGGAATGAAAGATCAGTTGGAATAATCGGAATTCGTGGGATAAGGACTTCCTCTCCTTTGAATTTTCCCTTGATGATCGTCGCCTGAATCACATTGTCCATCAGTTTCATAATGGACAACCGCGAACTATGCACAATTTCGGATGATTCAGATTCCGCAACATGATTATGATCGATTCCACCTTCAGCTGTAAATTATGCGGCGGAGCTCCTGGCACATCAAGCGAGTTCGATTTTTCTTTGAATAATAAAATTCATGCTATCGACGTCCTTATTCTTCGCTGCTAATATTGCCCGTTCACTAATCTAATCGAGATTTGGAAACACTTTTGTGATGAGTTCCTCCTTCGACGATGTGAACTCGTAAAAATTTGCCGGGATCAATATCAATCCAGTGGAAACATCAACAGTAATTTGGCCATTGCCAAGCGCCAACAGTTGTTTCGAGAATTCAAGAGCCGATGAGTCGTTCTGCAACGCGACTCTCATGTTCGTGGTCAATTTCAACTTCTTGACATGCCGCCACAAAGACCACTATTTCAGGCATGCATTAATTTCATCGGCAGTAGATTTCGGGATGACGGGAAGCGTTTGACGAAAATCTCCGGGCAGCAATATCATAGACTCACCAAATTGTCTCAAATCACGTCGTAAATCCTTCATCGTTCGGTCAACTGCCTCCAGAGCTCGTTTATGCGCCATCGTGCATTCATCCGAAATTATGATTTTGCAGTGCCCGCAATCCAATAAGATAACCTTACCTCTTATACTCAAACTTATTATCTGAAAAAATTTTCGAACTGATAAATATCGCGTTGAATTTTAATTGATCGTAATGCTTGTACCGTTTGTCGATGTGATACGCGAAATCAGTGTAACAATACGCAAAACTCGAATGAATTGCAGCAAGAAAAATAGCACATACTCGTACATATGTTTAATAGAAAAGTTTTTTGTTTAATAGAAAATTAATAAAAAAAATTGGATTCAAAAAGAGAGTAGTAGATAGGAACAGTAGGAATCTCGCAAGAAATAGCAATTTTCGATTTTCCCAATTTTCCGACTTTTTTCCAAAATTTTCTTGTGTATTCTTCTTATTTGGCCGGAGACCTGTCCGAATTGGTGCTAATCACCGAAATCGGTCCAGGCGTTCTCGAGTTATAAGCGTAGTAACTAACATCACTTTCTTTTATATATATAGATTAAAAATGTCTGTTCCATATACGGAATCCTATTCTTTCAATTCAAACATTACCAAAAAGACTATTTTTTCGCCCTGTGCATATTGCACATTTGTTCAATTTTATATTCACTTAAGTGACAGTCTTTTCTCTATTCAGTATTCATCAATAACTTCAATGAAGTATCAAGTAGTTATCCCAATAACTCACTTCAGTTCTGCTGTACTCTAGTACTGTTGTGCCATGTACTTATATATTGGATAAGTTAATGATGTGTAAAATTGTTCAGGTATTTAGTTTTCTATGTACGTATATCTTCCACCTTCTTCCTTTCTTTCAAGGTCTGGCGGGAATAAAATTCAAAGACTCGGATCAAGCCAACCCTAAAGTCAAATTTTCTGAATGTGATAGACTATACTTATATTACTGCTGCTGTTGGTTGTAATGATGATGATAATGATTATCCTTAGTTTTTCCCAAGCGCCAATGCAACTCATTCCTCCCTTCGGCTGATTCACAATCATGATGATAAACCTTCCGACGTTTTAGCTGGATTTTTGCCGCTTTTGGAATGTTGTAACTAAATCACAAAATGTAGCCTTAAGTAATTTATCATTGTAAAAATGCATGTGTCAATATCAAGCGATTGTAATAAAGTTGTTGCCAAAGTAACTTCTTCGTATACCTTGTGGGGGCACAGTGTTTGAAAACTGAAAAAAAATCGAATAAAAATAAGTAATGAGAGAATAATATGAGAGGGGAGAATCAATATTTAACTGCTAATATGGAATTCGAGTATATATCGTCTAAAAGATAGTTAAGTGATTTTCAGTTTTTTACCGGATTTGTAATTTCATTTCAGTACTCGTAAGTTTATTATTAATGCTATAGTCGTATACCAAATTTGAAGTCAATCAGTTACTCCTTTCGAAAGTTATCATGCGTTCCAGTCGGGCAGACAGATGGACGGACATCCTAAACTGATTTCCGCTTAACATATTTAGGGTCTTATGTCACTCCTTCGATTTGTTAAATGATTTCTAATTTAAGTAGGAAGTGTACTAACTTTAAAGCCAATTTGTCATTGGTTCGAAATCATTGCCACTGTCTTTAAAATTTGTTCAGTGTTGTAAATTATACCAACTTCCAAATATCCTACAAAATTGTTTTCCGGTCCTTTTAATGACCAAACGTAGAAAGCAAGAAAAGGAGCTTTGTCCGATTTCGCTATGCAACAATTTTTTTTTGTTTCCGAGACCTAAGTACTTTTCTTTCAATAGATTGAGGAATACTATTTGATGAAGCCAAAAGTATACTCGTATAAGTATTGTAGTATAAGCTCGATAAAGCCGGGATTTAAATTAAAGGAAATTATAACGGCTAGAAATGCTGAAAACATCAGTTTCACGTAGAAACGTAAGTTTAGCAACTATCGCTAAAACAATTAGAAAAAAATTGTTTTTTTTTTCAAAAAACCCTTTTTTTCTGGCACGATAAAATCCAAAAAAAATAGAAAAAAATTCGCAAACATGTTTGATAGATGTTTGTTCCATTTCTTGAAAGCTATCATCCTAATGAATAAAACAATGCCTTTGCAAAATATCTATGGATAAATGTATAAATTAAGACCCATAATAGGGAAATAAAAAAATCATATTTTTTATTTTGGCAATTTTGTTTGAGAGGTACCAAAAGGGGCATGGCAATAACGCTCATTTTGTAATATACTATGGGTACTATAAAAAAATTACTCTGCAAAATTTCAGGTATTTGTATGTACAGGAAACCAAGTTATAAGCCATTAACTTTTTGTGCAAAATGTACTATTTGTACGAGGTACCAAAAGGGGCGTGGTAATGTCGCCCATTTTGCACGGGACTTTAGTTGCTGTAAAGGCGTTACCCTCCACAAAATGTTAAATATCTGTATGGACTGGAATCAAAGTCATAAGCCGTTAACTTTTTGTTCAAAATGGTCCATTTGTATGACAGGTACCAAAAGGGGCATGGCAGTAACGCCCATTTTTCACGGGACTGTAGATACTATAAAAGCATCACACTTCACAAAATTTGAAGTATTTCAATGGACTGGAATCAAAGAAATAAGCCGTTAACTTTTTGTGCAAAATGGTCTATTTGTATGGAAGGTACCAAAAGGGGTGTGGCAACTTCGCTCATTTCTCTTCTCATGATTATAGCGACGAAGAAACTAATACTATGTGTGGAATGGTCAAATATTCTAAATAGTAATATAGAAGTTATGAGATCATCAATATTTCAATAAGTTTTGGAGGTACTCAAAGGAGTGAACCGACATAGTCCATTTTTGACTTTAGTCTGAGATAGAAAAACATATTGACACATACCAAATTTGAAGTCAATCGGTTATTCCTGTTGAAAGTTATCGTGCGCACCAACCAGACAGAGAGACGGACATTTGCTGAAATGACTTAAAATGGCCTAAAATGGATTTCGGCCAATTTATCGATATGTTACACTTTTATTTTGAAATTCTCTTATTTATAAAAAAAAGTGCTATAATTTCTACATTTATCCATAGATTTTCTTCAAATAGGCATTGTTTTCTTCGTTATAATGCTAGCTGCGGAATTTTTTTTGCATTTTTTTTCTATTTTTTATGGTTTTAAATTTTTTCTAATTAGTTTAACGACAGTTAGTTAACTTCAGTTCCCACGTGAAAGTGCCATTACTAACGTTTGTAGTCCTCAAGATTTAATTTAATTTAAGTATATTCGGGCTTTATCGAGCATATACTTCAAATATGGTCCAAATACTAAAAACACCTTCCAGGAAAATGGGAATTTTAAAGGAAATGTTAAAAAAAACTGCCATATTTTTTAAAGATTTTTTCGTGTTGCATAATGTTTCCATTCAGGGGTTCAGACAGAGTAACTTTTCAAAATTTTCAAACTAATTTCATTTACATTTGTAATTACAGTTAACTCGGTCGAACACTGTGCACTGAGCTTCTCGTGATAGTCTTCTAAAAGTAATCGTCAAAAGAAAAATTAACACCTTGTTGTCATGTAGCTCTGGAGCTGGTTCTGGTGGTGTTGCTGCTGCTGCTGCTATCAGTACTGTTGTTGCCCAGTCCCATGTTCTCTGAAAAATGTTTGCCATTAATATCAGAGGTGAATAAGAGATTGAGTCGTGCATTGGGGTTCGATGGGGAATGAGGGATGACTTATAGGCATCTACATACATACCAGTATGTATCTAGATAGCGACGTGCAACGCCTAGTGTAGACTTTGTGGTTCGACCATCGACGTCGACGCCACCGTCGTTGTCTTCGTCACAGTCACCACTGTAATCATGATAAGTTAATAAACAATAACATTTTGTTTTGTGATTTATGAATTTGCTTTACTTTGTGGACAGATATATTATATATTTTAGGCAAACATTTCGATATCGAAAACGACGATAGCTACGACGGCGCTGCCGCCACCGCCACAAAACGTGAATGTCTTCATTGCGAAGTTTTCTATTTTCAAAATTTTTGTAGGTCCCTAATTATATCGTTTAGTGATTTGAAAATAGTTTTGATTTATATTTGGTTCGTGAAGTTGTGGACGGTTTTGCGTGAAATGAAATGTTTTTCAATAAACCAATGGGTTTTGTTCGTTATCATTTTAATTACATTTTGTAGTTATTACATTATTTCATTGTTTACAGTAAATATCATTAGAACAATAACAATAACAACAACAACATAATAATAATAATAATAACAAATTGTGATGATGAGTGTTCATGTGTATTCTCGTACATATGTATTTAGATTGCCACGGGCTATGACTACCACGAGTGTGACTATGATTTGCGGAAGGTAATTGGAATTAATGGCCGTAGGGTGTTACGTCAGATACCAGATACCCGTGATCACAGGTACGAACACAAACAACATTTCACAAGATTATTTATCATTCGCTGTTATTTACAAAAGATCAACAAATCATACACAATTAAGAAGATAAGGTTTCCCATTTACAGAAAATAAGTTTGGAAATTTAGTTTGAAGATATAAAATATTCGTTTATTCATAGTTCAGTAGCAAACTAGTAGACATCGGTTTTTTGCATATTTTTCATCCGATTGGAAACAAACTTTGCATTTAGCTGTTTTATGCAAAACAATATATTTGAACTATAAAACATCTAAATGCAAACTCTGTTTCCAATTGGATGACACATTAAAAATATGCAAAAATCCTATGTCTACAAATAAGTACGAAAATTTTAGTCGAGTAAAACGACTAAGGTATACTCTCGCTTCGTGAGTAATGTAAAATGGAATATGGTACTTTGTGGAACGGTGGGCAATTTTGATCCTTCGTTGTGAAATTAACGAATGGCGATTTCGTTTCTGGAAAAAATGTTGCCCCGTCGACGTGAAAAACTGGAAAATAGATGCACCTATTAAGTCGAAATAATGTAGTCCATCGAATATAACATAACTCTCATTTTCAAGTTTCAAATATGTGTTGGAAAGTGCGGTTTTCAGGAAAAGGGCAAAGAAAATGCTGCACTTTTTCCAGAAACAAAATCGCCATAAATATGAACATATTTAAATTATTGCTACACGCTGAAAAATTATATTTCGCAATTTTTTTATGTTTGTAAAATCTTTCTAATCTTTCGTAACTATAATTTGCATTGATGGGTTGACAAACAGTAACGAAATGGAATATTTCAAAGCTGAAAAAAATCGCTTCTGTAGTATATTATCCCAAATATATTTTGCTTGAAACATACATATGTTTAGGTTATACTCCAAATATAAGTGTATACTATTAGACTAACGCAAATATTATAAGTATAAGAAAAACTTTTAAACACAAACATTTTTTTGTGAAAGTCAGTTAATATATTTTGTTGTATGCTTTGCAATCAAAATATTATGATTTTCAAACAAAATATATTTGTTCTCAAATATGGGTAGTTCTTTCTCAAATGTCACATGTCAAAAATGAGATCTTTCTCAAATTCTCAGAAAATGTTGCCCTACTATATGGGAGTAATGACCAACAATATAAAAACATTAAATGAAGGAGGCACGGGGCGTGGTCAAAGTTCAGAAAAATTGATTTTTCCCCTCTTTAATGGTTGTTTAATGTTAATTTTAATGTTGCAAAGCATAATAAATTGAAAATAGAAAATATTGTTTCTCAAAGGATTTTCCGTGCCCTTTTCATAAAAATTATTAATTATATCTTAAACAATTTATTTTGTTCTCTTTTCGCGGAAATAAAAATATAAATTGCGATATCTCAGAATCGATCTAATTTTTGTTCCTTACATTGTTTATAATAAATGGCGGTAGGGTACATTACCGCTGCACTATGTGTAATTTTCCAGATCTTCTGGTCAAAACCTCTTAACGCTGAGTTATTGATCTCAAAATTGTACACAACGTAAGCCGCATATAAAGGATACTATCAGTAGGAATTGAAACTGCATTACGATAGTAAATTAAAAACTGCATTACGATAGTATTTATTTATTTGGTCACAAATTTGGAGCATACTTACACATGTGTAGTCCTATTTCATGGAATATTTTTCAGCGTGTTAAAATGCACTACATACAGGGGTGGAAAAGGCACTTGGTAATTGATGCAGTAAATTAAAAAAAGCAATAAATATTTTGTTTACAAGAAGGATATTTAGAATTTTATTACACATAGAAGAAAAACAAGTAAGGAAAACATTTGTGATAAAGAATGCAGTTCCAAGATGCAATTAATAATAATTAATAATACCATCATAAATTTATAATTGAGTTGGTTGTAATAATACAGGCAACATTATCATTTATAATTCGGCGGCATCTGTTCTCTGAGCTATATCGGACTTTTCGGAAAATAACTTTTTGGGCGACCAGCTTTATTTCCTGATTGATAGCGGAACAATTATGTACTTTTCATTCAGCAACTTCAGTTCAGAGTCCACTTCTTGTAACGGGATATTGTTTTTCGAGTTTTGGCAAGGGCTTTTTTTCGTCCATAGGTCACTTTTGACTCCGAAAGTCAAATTCGATAAGTGACCTCTATCATCTCGTTTTCTACCTAAGTATCACCCTAAGCGGGTGATATTTTGACACGCTAATAAAGATCTTTGAAAATAATGAAACTTTTGCTTTTGAAGTACTTACTCATAAACAAAAAAGTTTTTTAAAACAAGTAAGAAAGTTCAGTCGGGTAAACCGACTTACGAATCCCCTCACCTTCAATCCCAAAAATATTCGTAAATTTATTTATTTTTTATTTCAATAAAATTATTATCAATTTAAATTGAATCTAATAACTTTAAAGCATGTAGTGGTATTCAAGTTATAAACTGTTAACTTGTGGTGCAAAATAGTCCATTTGTGCGGGAGGTGCCAAATCGGACGTGCCAATGACGCCAATTTTTCAGTTGACTATAGGTCCTATAAAAGCATTACACCAAACAGAATATCAAGTATTTGTGTGCACTGGTATTAAAGCGATAAGCAGTTAACTTTTGGTGCAAAATGGTCCATTTGTGTGGGAGGTATCAAAAGGGTCGTGGCAACTTCGCCCATTTTTCTTGAGGTGTTAGCGACTAATAAAGTTATGCTATATGTGGAATTTCAGAAGATTTGAGTAAGTAGCATAGAATTTATTAAACAATCAATATGTCACTAAATGTTAACCCTTTGTGGGAGAGGTACTAGAAGGAGTGGACCAATATGGCTCATCTTCGAACATAGCCGTGAATAGAGAAAAATATTACCTCATACCAAATATGAGGTCAATGTTAATCCTTTCGAGAGTTATCGTGCGCACCAGCCAGCACAGACAGAGAGACGGATGGACGGACTTTGCTCAAATGACTTAAAATTATCCAAATCTAATTTCCGACAAACATAATTGTGGTCTTAGGTCACTCCTTCGACCTAAGACCACAAAACCCTCACCTCTCTAAGGTGAGGGGATAAAAAATCCTGCACTGTGAAAGTGTTTCGTTTCCTTTTGTAAAAAATATCGCACTTGCACAGTGCAAAAATGCAACATTTCAGCCCTATATTTAATCGAAGGCGTGGACGAACAGATGTTTTTTCAGTGCCAAGCGAATAGCCTTAATACCCGCTTGTGAACGTGCGTGTTTTTATACCCGACACCACACTGTGGTACAGGGTATTATGACTTTGCGCATTTGTTTGTAACGCTTAAAAAACACAGAGATCGATCCATAGTTTATTATACCGATCGGAACAGAATCACTTTCTGAGTCGATTTAGCCATGTCCGTCAGTCCATGTATTCTTGTGATCAAACTGCAGGTCGAAAGTGTAAAGCAATCTTTACAACAATTTGTACAGGGGCACTTCTTACACTAGAGAAGATCCCTATTGAAAATGGGGACTATATCCATGTTTCGATATAGCCCTTATATGTCATTTCTTGACACGGTTTTCAACGGATCTGGCCGAAATTTAAGAAATAACTCTTAATATTGAACGTTATCGTCCCTAGTAAAAATGGGGCACATCGGTCAATGTTTTGGTATTAACCCTATATAAAGGTCCCCGCCGATGCCACTTCTTCATGCTCTAGAGAACGGATTCAATTGACCTAACTGAAATTTGAAAATGCATACTTAATATCGTCCCTAGTAAAAATGGGGAACATCGGCCCATGTTTTAATGTTGCTCCCTTAAAAAGGTCTCCTTGAAAGCCACTTCTTAACGCTCTAGAGAACGGATTTTTTAATCTGACTAAAATGTAAGAATTTATACTTTATATTGCATATAATCATTCGTATTGGAAATGGGAAACATTGTTCCATATTTTGATATTGCCATATCCATATTTTGGCATTCTAGGGAACGCATTTTTTAAACAATCATGCGGAAATTTAAACGTTTGTACTACATACTGAATTAAATCGTCTCTAGTGAAAATGGAGTATATCGGTCTATTTAAGTCCACGCCAGGATGGCGGGACCTAAAAAAGGAAAACACAATATTTTATTTAATTATTTTATTTTATTATATGACACCGTGTTTCTGAAGTGATGAAGAGGTAAACAACAACGAACCAACCAAAACATAAAACAGCTGACAGCCAATTATGTGCCATTCACAATGGAGAGTTAATCGTCCATTGTTGCTCAGCAGGGTCAGTGTGGCACATATGGCGGATAAAATAACGTTTTACCGTTTAAGCAAAAGTCGCTTAAACACGGTCCGTGTTTGATAAGCATGAAGGTTTTATAACATATGTGCCTAGAATCTAGAAATTTTCTCTATTTAACCTGTAGCAGTTAATAGTAATAATGCATTTGTTGGCAAACAATGATGGAGGGTATTATACAGTTTTTATACTAGTTTTCTAACGAAGTTTGAACAGATGCTTTATTTAGGTGGCGCCGAGAAGTATTCTTAGTTTTTAGTTTTTTTTTTAGTGGGTTAAAAGGCTCGCATTTTGCATTTTTGTTTTCAGTTCTGGCCATAAAAAGTGTAGCGGTACAAGAGGGTGTAGGCGACATGATTAAAAATGCTGATCTCTGAGTGGGCAACATGTTGTTTTTATACCCTCACTTTAGTGTGACGAGGGTATATATCATTTGCTACGGAAAAAAGTGTAACAAGTCGAAGGAGTGACCTAAGACCCCAAGTATGTTCGGAGGAAATCCGTTTTGGGTCATTTTAAGTCGAATGAGCAATGTCCGTCCGTCTGTCTGTCTGTCTGTCTGTCTGTGTGTCTGCTGGCTGGTGCGCACGATAACTCTCGAAAGGAGTAACCGATTGACCTCAAATTTTGTATGTGGTAATATTTTTTTCTATCTCCGGCTAAGTTCGAAGATGGGCCATATTGGTCCACTCCTTCTAGTACCTCCCCCACAAAGGATTAAAATGTTGTGAAATATTGATTCTTTAATAACTGCTATACTACTTATTCGAATCTTTTGAAATTCCACACATAGTATTAGCTTATTAGTCGCTATCAACTCGAGAAAAATTGGCCACATCCCTTTTGGTACCTCCCACACAAATGCACAATTTTGCACCAAAAGTTAACAGCTTATAACATTAATAACAGTGTATAAAAATACTTGAAATTTTGTACAGTATTATGCTTTTATATTGCCTACAGTCCAGGGGAAAATGGGTGTTGTTGCCACGCCCCTTTTGGTACCTCCCACACAAAGGTACCTTTTTGCACCAAAAGTTAACAGCTTATAACATTAAAACCAGTGTATAAAAATACTTGAAATTTTTTACAGTGTAATGTTTTTATAGTGTCTATAGCCCTGTGAAAAATGGACGTTATTGCCACGCCCCTTTTTGTACCTTCCACACAAAATTCCCAAATCATACCACAATTTAATGTCTCATAACGTTTATACCAGTGCACATAAATGCTTATAAGTCGGCACAGTGCAATGAATTTTAAGTATCTAATGTTCAGCGAAAAAAGGTGTATTATATAAACCCCTTCTGGTAACTCCCACACAGATTGACAGAGTAATATTCAATATTACATTACTCACAAAGTGAGGGTATACCTTAGTCGGTTTACCCGACTGAAACTTTCTTACTTGTTTGAAATGAAAACACCATTAAATTACTTATATTTATTTCCCTTAGCTGTGCGATTGATAAGTGCCTAAACATAATACTAATATTAATAATACTTATATATAAATTCCTAGTAGTTTTTTAGAGCAAAATGAGCGAAGTTCACAGCTTATAGCGTTAATTCCAGTGCATACAAATACTTGCAATTTTGCACTGTGTAATGGTTTTATAGCGCCTACAGCCCAGTGAAATATGGTCGTTGGTGATATGCCCCTTTTGGTACCACCCATACAAAGGTTTAATTTTGTACAAAAAGTTAACAGGTTATAACTTTAATACTAGGACATGTGTTAAGTAGCATTTTTTTACAGTGTATTTGTTTATAGCATCTACAGTCTGTCGAAAAATGGGCGTTATTATCACGACCGCTTTGGTACATAAACATACCATTTGTACTAAAAGTTAACAGCTTATATCGTGAATATCAATTTTTGCAAAGTGTAAAGTTATTAAAATCTTAACAGTCCTGTTCAAAATTGGAGTTATCACTACACCCATTTTAGGTTTCAGTACCTTCGGCGTTTCAAATGATCAAGTGGCTTTAGTTCTTGAGTCAGTTTGATCTTATAAGAATTAAGTCCAAGATCTTTTCGCAAAATACGCCACAGTGTGGTTTGAGAGATGTCCAATTAATGAGAACGACGTGGAATCGACTGATTTGGCTCATTTTGGACGGATACACTTACGGCTGCGATATTTTTGTCGCTTCGAGCGGTACGGCGTCTCTTTGGCGCCGGAACATCCAAAAGTGAAACTATAGCATGTGCAGCTTGTCGGGTGGGACGATTATTACGGCCGAAAATTGGGGTAAGCGCTCTTAAAGTTGCGACCACCGACTTTGGATTTAATTTTTAATGATTTCCAAACGTTGCACGTGTGTGAACTTACCATGATGAGAATGTTGATTTCAACAAACGTTTTGACACTGAAAGATCATTAAAAATGTTTGAGGGTGCGTTGACATAATGATACGAAATTGTTATGTCCATATTAGAAAACCCTTTATCTTAGTCGGTTTACCCGACTTACATTTCTTACTTGTTTTTCGTAATTCCAGGACAAAAATCGCCATTTCATATTTTTGGCTCTTAAAGTCGTCAAAATGGCTAAAAAGTGAGGCAATATATACTTCAAATTATCATCCTGACAAAGTATATACATGATTTGCCATCTTGAAGATGAGGGTATTTTCCAGTCGGTTTACTTGCCTAAATATTTTCATATCTCTCTTAACCATTTTTTAAACATTTTATACGCAGAACTAAGAATTTTAAAAATCCTTTATTTTAAATATCTGGTATGTTTGAGCATTGTATTCCTTATTAAGAATATATTCATAAAAAGTGTAAATTTCGAAAAACTATTATTATTATATCTATGGCCAATTGCATTATTTTCCCACTCTCTTTTGCCCTCTTTTCATGGGGTTTTGAATAAGATCAATATATCTCTATAACTATAATATAATCTGTAATATAATCTATTTTTGTTTTTTTTTTTTGTTATTACAGATGTCCCCACAAATTCAGTACCTTAGCCGAACACAATATAAAAGTCTCGATAATTATCAGTTATCACAATGAATCTCTGTCGACGCTCTTGACGACAATATACTCAATCTATAGAAGAACTCCACTCCAATATCTCCAAGAGATTATAATAATTGATGACTACAGTGAGAATGGTAAATAGCGAAGGAAGAACCTTGGATGCAATCAATCAAATTTTATAAGATATTAACTAAAACGCAAAAAATGTTGCAATTAAAATGCTAGCACAAGAAAATGCCAAGAATGAGATTTAAATGCCTCTTCCTTTCAAATTTCTTTGGTATCTTTTTGAGCCTAAAAAGGGAGAAACATGACAAGGACCTAATTCTATGATTTATTCATCGATCTATTGTCACCTGCAGGTTCCACATTTAAATCTCTTAGCGAACTCACATGTCCCCCCTTCAATAACCGCACCCTACTGCGGATGCAACGCAATGGGCAACGTCGGGGCCTAATCAAATCGCGCAATATGGGCGCCCTAATGGCGCGAGGAAACTTCCTGATGTTTATGGACAGTCACTGCGAAGTGAATCAGCAATGGCTGGAGACGTTATTGCACGCCTTGTTGTCATCCGCTGGGGGCGGAAGGGCGGCCGTTAGTCCGATGCTGGACAACATCGATGTGGAGACGGGCGAGTACAAAACTACAGAGGCTGCCATAAAAGGTGGTTTTGATTGGAATTTGCATTTCCATTGGATTGCGAGAGATAACATTTTAAATCCTTTTACAACTTTTAGGTGAGTGGTTGAGTTGAGTTTATGTCCGCATCCTCTCGCCATCCATCCGAAGGACTTCTTTTTTATGTACGAGTATATATAAGCTCGATGCTCCTGTGTTAGAAATATGCAGATATTTGAAGCCACGTTCATAATTCAAATATTTGGATGCTATGCTATGGATGGTCGGTTGGTCTGTCGGTCGATCCGTCGGTTGGCTATGATGGCTGTGTTGTTTTTCGTTTGTGTTTTTTTTATTGTTGGCCCTCGGTGGTCACTCACTACAGTACCCCTTCTCCATATTTGTTGTTATTTTAGATCTCCTACCTTTGCTGGCGGCGTATTTCTGATTTCACGAAATTGGTTTTTTAAATTGAAAGCTTTTAACACTCGTCTGGAGGTTGGTAAATGTTTTGTAAACAAACCCTACTTTGTCTGTATATCTGTGTGTGTGTGAGCCTGTTGGGGTGGTTTGGAGTGTGGGTGTAGGCCTTGGTTTTGTTTTTCTCTTCTATGTGTACCTGTCAATAAGTAAGTACAGTGGGTTTGCAGGGAAGGCGATCTCAGGATGATAAACTAATTACTTTACTATATATGGGAAATGGTAACAAACAAAAGCGTAAACATTTTCTCGAGTTTATAGCGACATTGAAACTACTATGTTACTGTGTATGAAATTACAGATCATTCGGAGAAGTGGTATATAAATTATGGAAGATTCAATATGTTACTATGTTTTAATCATATATACTCGTACAATGAGTGGTAGAATATAACCCATCTTCCAAAAGGGGCGTGCCAATTACGCCCATTTTTCTCACGAAACTTTTTGTATGCACTGGTATTAAAGTTAAAAGTTGTTAACTTTTTGTACAAAAATGCACTGGTATTAAAGTTAAAAGTTGTTAACTTTTTGTACAAAAATGTCCATTTGTGTGGGAGGTACAAAATGGGGCGTGCCAATAACGCCCATTTTTCTCTGAACTCTTGATACTATAAAAGCATTACACTATACACAATTTCAAGTATTTATATGCACTGGTAATAAAGTTATAAGCTGTTAACATTTAGTGTAAAATAGTCCACTTGTGTGGGAGGTACCAAAAGGGGCGTGCCTATTACGGCCACTTTTCTCTACACTCTAGGTGCTATAAAAACATTGCACTGTACGAAACATCAAGTATGTTTTTGTGTGCACTGGTATTAATGTTAAAAGCTGTTAACTTTTGGTACAAAAAGGTCCGTTTGTGTGGGAGGTACCAAAAGGAGCGTGGCAATAATGCCCATTTTTCATTGTATTGTATGTACTATTAAACCATTACACTGTACAAAATGTCAAGTCGTTGTATGCACTGGTAATAAAGTTATAAGAAGTTATTAAATAATCAATATATCACTAAATGTTAACCCTTTGTGGGGGAGGTACTAGAAGGAGTAGACCAATATGGCCCATATTCTACCTTAGCCGGAGATAGAAGAAAATATTACCACATACCAAATTTGAAGTCAATCGGTTACTCCTTTCGAGAGTTATCGTGCGCACCAGCCAGCAGACAGACGGACGGACATTGCTCATTCGACTAAAAATGACCCAAAACGGATATCCGTCGAACATACTTAGGGTCTTAGGTCACTCCTTCGATGTGTTACACTTTTGACCCGTAGCAAATGATATCGCTCACTCACTTCAAGAGTGACATTTTAAGATTGGCACAAAAATAATAATTTTGTCTTTAATTTAAAGATGGACGTACACAAAACTAGAGATTAGTGTTTCAATATATCGAGTAAAAACAACTTATATCAATGGAAATTTTCTTAAAAAACTTTGCCGTTATTTTAGTGAAAATTGTTCTTGAATATATGACGATGTCGAATACTTGATTTAAGTATGTGTCGTCGTTAATTTTATTACTACCTTTTTTAGTGCGCATGTATCGTATATAGGTATATTTTGCGAAAAAAAACCACAAAACTAAAATATTTATTGCTCTTGTGTTTCAATGATTTCGCCCATTTCAATGCTATTGGACCAAAATCGGAGCAGTGTATTCGTTAGTTAGTGTTCTCGCACTATAAATAATGTTAAATACGGCGGCAATGATTTCGAGCCATAGACAAATATTCTTTAAAGTTAGTACACTTCCTACTTAAATTAAAACTTATTTACTTAATATTAAGAAACTCGGCATGATTTTTTTATTAAATTGTCTTTATTTTAAGTATGTAATGTTCTTAATTCAAATCATTGCCATTATCTTTAAAGTTAGTAAACATTTTCTTCTGTGTGTGTATCAAAAATACAGTCCAGGTTCAAATCCCAGTCAAGACTGTCTAACTTTATTCAGAGAAGGATTGGCCTTATTTACCATAACGACATTTCTAGAGTTCAAATCTCGGCTAATATTACTTGTTGATCGAGACTGGTCCATAAGTGCAAGAAACATTGTAATCATTCCATTAGGAATGCACTGTACTCATTCATTTTCATTTGAAAATACCGTATAGTTATAGGCATTCAGCGGCAATGTATGCACATATTTTGATACTTTTTTTACATTTGGTGTTCTTTTTTCTCCTAAGCGTTTCAATAGTTTTTTGGTTGGCATATTTTTCGAAGTCAGTTTGGTTTTTGGCAACTTTTTTGTTGCCGATTGAGTTTGGTTAGGCAAAAGTTTATGGAGAATTCACGTCTATGGCGGTGTCCTTCTGGGCTTGTGAATGTGCCTGTGCCAGGTAAAAGGTATTTGTGCAGAGGTGTGTCTGTGTGTGTGTGTGGATTGTTGGACGTATTTTAGGCCTTTTTGAGTATTGAATTGGTCGAGTTTGATGGAATTTGTGTTTACATTGCACTTTAACTTCAGTTTTTCATTCATTCGTTCTTTCTGGCTCTGGTGTTTGGTTTGCCTTTCCGGGCGAATGGAACACAAGAAATAGTAACCGAACTTAATTTAAACAAGCCACATCAAGAACCCCCACCCCGTTGTGAGCAAAACAAAAACGAGTTGTGAATGAACGAAAGGATCTGTGTGAACGTGAATGAGTCTGTGTGTGTATTTGTTAAATATTTATCTGATATTTTTGTTCGCTTTTAGTTTGATTTTTAGTGTTTGTTTAATTTTCATAATTTTCTTTTGTGTTTTTTTGTGTGTCTCTCTCTCTTTATCTTTGTGTGGCTTTAATGGCCACTTCAGATTTGGGGCGGTGAATCCTTGGAATTCTCTTTGAAAGTGTGGCTGTGTGGTGGCGAAATTCGTATAGTGCCCTGCAGTAGAGTGGGTCATGTATTTCGCAAAGAACATATTTTCAAATTCCCCAATAATGATGGACAAGGCATATATTTGAGGTAACAAATTTTTTCTACTAAGAAAATTTGAAGAGTGCAGAGCTAAATATTTTCTTGCTTTTTTAGAAACTCCAAAATAATTGCCGAAACCTGGTTGGACCACTACAAGTATAACTTTTACAATCGAAAACCTGAAGCTCGAAATATACAATTAAATATTTCTCGTTCCGAAATTCGAGAATTCAAAGAATCGTTGAAGTGTCACAAATTCGAGTGGTATTTAAATAATGTTTTTCCCGAATTAAGGTAATTTATAATTGTGTATAAGATATCTGCTATAGCATTAATAATGACTATTTTTTTGTACGCAGAACATCAAACAATTTTACAGCCTATGGTACTATAGCCATCAGCTGTACAATCGCCGATCAATGTCTGCATCATGAATTGAATGATCCCACGATTGTTGTGGCTCCTTGTTTTATGGCGAATATCAGCAAATGGTTTCTAATGAAATCATCTTTGCAACTTCAATCAGATAAAGGATTGTGCTTGACTCTCTCATCGGATCCGGGTTTGGGATTTAATGTGACTTTGACGAAGTGTTTCGGACTATATCAACAGAAATGGCTTCGCTTTGGCCTGCAATTGAGACACCTAATAACAGGATTATGTTTGGAGGTTAACGTTGAAATGCAGTTGATGGCAAATCCTTGTAGACGTGAAGCTCCATCACAGAATTTCAAGTTTTTCCGAGAGTTGGAGATATTGTAAAAAGCTGATTTTTTTATTATTCAAAATCTTGAAGTAATATTTGCAATTTTGCATAAATATTTTAGATAATTATATGCTTAATAGACTAAGTTCTTAATGTTTTATAAATATTAGGAACATGTCATAATAAAATAATATAAGCTTAAACGAGAAAAAAATAAAGGGATAGGGACATAGAGCGTGGCGACGCAAATACAAGTTGAAATGTGAATTTAAAAAAAATTTAATGTCAATGCAGATATAGTTTTGAAACCTGGCATGATCAATAAGTCAATATAATACGCGTGATCGAGAAAAAAATCGTCTTTAAATTTTGTATGGATCCAGGACGAAGGGCGAAATTGCTTTAGCAGTCGCCAACCCCTATGACTCCAATACTGAAAACGAAACCTGGAGATCCATTGCAGTAATCGTATTGAAATATCAATAAATATTTTCTGCTTTGAGTAGTAAAATACACAAATTATGCAATAACTCGAAATCTGCTTATTTCTCATAAAAACTTTGAAAAGGAATCATAGTATTTTTTCGCGAGGAATATATTTTTCAAAGACGCCAACTAAAAATGTGGACCATTTGTATGATTTTTGACATATGATAAGATTTGATAGCAACTTGTATTAGTATGGGGGGTAAGAAGAGTGGGTGACTGTTTTGAGAGAAATAATTCTCTAATGGTCCCCTTTATTTCTTTTTTTGGACTCAAGCGTGCATTCCGAAGTCTTCCACTTCAAAATTACCTCCGAGATAAGTAACCTCTTTGATTTTCTTGCAAACTTTGTGGTCGAATATCGCGAAAACAAGAGCTAACCTGGAAAAACATCCAGCACCACTGGATTCCTTTCAGTTCCATTTTTGGAATAGCACAATGAGGTATACTCGTATAACCATTAATGATAATAAAATTTCTTATTTATTTCTGTATGAAGATTCCACCGTATCATAAATTGAGTGTAATAAAAAGTTATGCGATATTAGAAATGTATAAAAAGCGAATGCAATTCGCAGATAGTTTCTTGCACCAATTTTGTATCATCTTGAGAGTGCGTGCAGCGGCGGCATCCATACCACCAGAAATGGAAAGCAATGCAACAATCCATTTAAGTGTTGTTCCCTTTATGTCCTGTTGCTGAAGTTGGACAATGTCGCAAGGCTCTGTGTACTTCTAGTCCATCTGTCCAGCTGCCACGCAATAAAGCAAAAAGAAGAAAAAGAAAAAACTGAACAATAAAATCCAAAAAAGATCGAGTTGGATGTGGGGAAAAGCGGGGGAATTCATCCCTCTATCCTGTCTGTCCGTCTATTCATGTCAGATGAACAAAAATGTTTGTCCGCGTCTGGACGTTTAACTACGTGACTGGAAAATGCATTTCCGTTGTTATGGCTGCAACGGCAATGCCATCAGAGAGTGGCCGTAACGCAACGATAGCAACCATAGCCGCAGCAGAGGCAGCGTAAGGATCACAAGCGTAACGTCGTACAATTCTCTGAACAGGAGAAGCAACAACGAGCAACGTTGTAGCAAGGACTACCGACAACTGACTACACAATACAATTGAGGAAGTGCCGACTTCCGTTGTACTTAATGCTTCCACTTGTTCCTTGGTTGGGTTGTTGCATTTCCCATCAGAAAAAAATACCCAGAAAATCACATCATATCAGAAGTGACAGTTCGGACTTGGCCAGTTGCGTAGCAAGCAACAGAGGCAATAGCCACAGTTGCTGCTGGAAATCACATCACAGCCGAAATGACAGTCTGGGTTGGGGCAACAGAAGCAACCGAATCTGAAACAACGGTGAGGCAGCTCACCATCGTCATCATCATCGCTATTGTCATCTTCATTAACTTCATCATCATCATTGCAGTCGTCGCCGCCATCGTGCCTTGACCAAGGACCAACTGGTGTACCGGTGTACGAAGGCTCACATGCGAGTTAGGCATTTGCCCAATTCTGATTGGAAATGCTTTGAATCAGTTTGCTCCACTTTGAGGGACGCGGCGAACACAAAGTGCTAAACCGAGTGTTTTCCTTTGACCGGCTGTTGCCTGCTCTGGCAAATGGGCTAAGGACGACGAACGACAGAGGATGATGGCATCGTAGAGGGGAGCTGAACTAATTTGGTCCATTCGTTTGTAAATAATTGGAATATTCAGTTGGCGCAAAGTGTTTTATGGGTTATGTCAAACACCAGTTCATATCCATTTTCTGACACACTCAAACACATAAGCGTACACACGTTTAGACCGAAATTAGTTTGGAGATTTAAGAATGACAATACTGAAGAAGTCGTTTCAGCATTCGCAAAAAATCTATGCAAAGCTGGGGAGGGGGTATCGTACATAAAATGACAGAAAACACGTTCGTTCAACACATTCGAATAGGTGTTCGTTCGCATTTATAATATCGAAATAAACATGTCTGTGGTCGTCCTCATTTTTATAATTTGTATCACACCGTGGTACATGGCACGAGTATCATGAGTTTGGGCATTTGTTTGTAACACCAGAAATGAGAAGACTGAGACTCATATATTTATTATATCGGTCGATGTAGAATAACATTCTTAATCGATTAAGTCGTGAACATTCGAATGAGAAGTTATGTTTTAAATTTGGTCCCTGTGGTATACAGGGGCGGAGCTTCAAATTTGGCCGCCTCAGTGATCAAAATGTATAAGCGCGTGTAGTGTCTGATTAATATTTTTGTTTTGTGTTCGTTCTGATAACCAATAAGTTACCGAGATATCTTCAATTGCAAACAACATTTTTCATTTTTGTCCCCACCCTGTCCTAGTATTATGTGAATATCGGAGCAGAATATGCACCGATTTCCTTCGCATCAACTTTTATGAATTGACTAGATAATTTCCTATATGATGAATAATATATATCGATAATATATACCAATTAAGACAACATTTATGGCCATTTGAATTTATATTTAAAAAAAAAAAGTTTTTTTTAATTTTTTTGGGAAAAAAAGTATATGTCGTATTTAGGTGTTATAGAAGAGTTAGTTAAAAAGGTATAACATATTTATATTCATCTGAAAGGAAACTTCCTAGAAAATGTTCTCGAAGAAAGGTAAAAAATATACACTGTTATTGTAGCCAAGATTTTTAGTATAGTAGATAGAGGGGAAAATCCAATACTCCCTTTTTATACCCTACACCACACTGTGGTACAGGGTATTATAACTTTGTGCATTTGTTTGTAACACCCAAAAGGAGAAGAAATAGACCCATCGTTTATTATACCGATCGACTTAGAATCACTTTCTGAGTTGATTTAGCTATGTCCGTCTGTCTGTCTGTCTGTCTGTCCGTCTGTCTGTCTGTCCGTCTGTCTGTGCATGTATTCTTGTAATCAAAGTACAGGTCGCAATTATGGCCCGATCTCGACGAAACTTTACACACATCTTTTTTTTGGCCCAAGGACGATCCCTATTGGTTTGGTTAAATCGGTTTAAATTTGGTTAAAATCGGTTCAGATTTAGATATAGCCCCCATATATATGTTAGCCCCGATTTGACATGTAAGCGCTGTAAAAACTTTATTTTATATCCGATCAGTATGAAATTCCGCAGAAAGAGGTTTCTTATTATATGGATGAACACTATTAAATTTGGAAGAAATCGGTTCAGATTTAGATATAGCACCCATATATACGTTACCCCAGATTTGACATGTTAGCGCCGTAAAAACTTTATTTTATATCCGATCAGTATGAAATTCGGCAGAAAGAGGTTTCTTATTATATGGATGAACACTATTAAATTTGGAAGAAATCGGTTCAGATTTAGATATAGCCCCCATATATATGTTACCCCCGATTTGACCTATAAGCGCTGTAAAAACTGTATTTTATATCCGATCAGTGCGAAATTCGGCAGAAAGAGGTTTCTTATTACATGAAGGAATACTGCTAAATTTGGAGAAAATCGGTTCAGATTTAGATATAGCTCCCATATATATGTTACCCCCGATTTGACATGTAAGCGCTGTAGAGACTGTATTTTATATCCGATCAGTATGAAATACGGCAGAAAGAGGTTTCTTATTATATGAATGAACACTGTTAAATTTGGAAGAAATCGGTTCAGATTTAGATATAGCCCCCATATATACGTTACCCCCGATTTGACATGTAGGCGCTGTAGAGACTGTATTTTATATGCGATCAGTACGAAATTCGACAGAAGGAGGTCTTTTTACATGAATGAGTATTCAGGGAAGATCGGTTCAGATTTATATTAAAGCTTTATATATATGTTCCTCCTGATTTGGTATCAAACCGCTATAGAAGTTGTATTTTACTTCCGATCATTAAAATTTTCCAGAAAGATGTTTCTCAATTTAGGAACGAATATTGCTTAATTTAGCGATTATCGTTTCAGAATTAGATAATATGTTTCTACCCATTTACCAATTATTCCAAATTATTATGGCAATGACCCTTATCGCATTGTTAGGGAGGTGTAGGGTATTATATAGTCGGCCCCGCCCGACTTTCTGCCTTTCCTTACTGGTTTATACCCTACACCACACTGTGGTACAGGGTATTATAACTTTGTGCATTTGTTTGTAACACCCAAAAGGGAAGAAATAGACCCATCGTTTATTATACCGATCGACTCAGAATCACTTTCTGAGTTGATTTAGCTATGTCCGTCTGTCCGTCTGTCTGTGCATGTATTCTTGTAATCAAAGTACAGGTCGCAATTATGGTCCGATCTCGACGAAACTTTACACATATAATTTTTTTGGCCCAAGGACGATCCCTATTGAATTTGGTTAAAATCGGTTCAGATTTAGATATAGCCCCCATATGTTAGCCCCGATTTGCCATGTAAGCGCTGTAAAAACTTTATTTTATATGCGATCAGTATGAAATTCGGCAGAAAGAGGTTTCTTATTATATGGATGAACACTATTAAATTTGGAAGAAATCGGTTCAGATTTAGATATAGCCCCCATATATATGTTACTCCCGATTTGACCTGTAAGCGCTGTAAAAACTGTATTTTATATCCGATCAGTGCGAAATTCGGCAGAAAGAGGTTTCTTATTACATGAAGGAATACTGCCAAATTTGGAGAATATCGGTTCAGATTTAGATATAGCCCCCATATATACGTTACCCCCGATTTGACATGTAAGCGTTGTAAAAACTTTATTTTATATGCGATCAGTATTCGGCAGAAAAAGGTTTCTTATTATATGGATGAACACTATTAAATTTGGATGAAATCGGTTCAGATTTAGATATAGCCCCCATATATATGTTACTCCCGATTTGACATATAAGCGCTGCACAATGGGAAAAAATGTGTAAATACGCGCGCATAGCTGTATTTTTTATCTCACGACTATACCGTTAGATATAGAGTCCTACGGTTTGGGTCATCTTCAAGATAATTCTTTGGAGAATAATTTGGTGTAGCCAGATTTTTCTTACTGTTACTATTTATCGCACAGTGGGGCTTCAAAAGCGACTTTGTGAAAATTAGTGTAAAACCCCGAATATCGTGCCAACTTCAGTGATCTTGATTTTAAATTAAAGCTGACAAAATTTAGTTTAAAATCTGTTTCAGGTGCTTTATTGTGTGTTGCTGCGTTTTAAATATGCATTCCATTGAAGTTCAATAATATGTTTGTCAACATTGCGATAAAAGTCTACAAAACATGCCATGCTTTAAAAATTGAAACTAAGACAACTTAAATAGGATAAAATTGTGGGCTGCAATATTTTTGAAAGCTGAAATTTTACTATTATGCTCTTTAAACAATGGGTCGTAGACTGATAATAAAAGAAAAGTTAAATTAAAAACAAAAAATAATCGGTCCACCCTAATACACACAAACTGAGGAAGCGTATATATTTTATTGTAACTATATTTTTATAGATTTTGTAGAAAAAGTGAAATATAAAAATTACTATAATCCTTATAATATTAATAAGATCTCAATTTTTAATCGTACTTGATAAAACTGTTAACGTGTTAATCCATTTATCTTCGTCCGTCCAGTACCGTTCGTAATTATTATCCGATTTTGCCGAAATTTCGCATAAGTAATTTTTTTGGACCATGAAAATCGGTCCATATGCTTCGGGATAATCGGATCATAGATAGATATAGCGCCCACACATTTTTTCTATATTTAGAGTAAAAAGGCCCATATTTAAAGTACAAAAATCTGCCATAGTCGCAAAAAGTCGCAGATAAACTAGGTACCGTTGGATTCACCACTAAGTCACCTCTCTTCCCTATGTCATATGGTAGTGATCCCACGTGATCCAAAAAAGTTGTATTCCATTTACTGTGGATCATTTTTTTGAAAAACAAAAAAAGCTGTTTTTTTACTTTGAAATATCTCTTCTTTGGAAGGCGTTAAAAATACGTTTTATACACAAAAATTAAGATGAATAGTACCTTATTATATGTTGCAAGTCCTATCGCATTTCACCAATAAACGCGAATTCTACAAGCATTTTAGTATATGCATTTTATCATCGCAATGTTATTTGCATTTATTAGTAAAAAAGACAAACTTTGCATGGTAAAAACTCGAAATCGCCTGGAGATATTTTCATAAAATTTGTGGGTATTTTTATTAAATATTATCCTCAATAAAATAACACTCCCAAAAAATTGATTTTTGAAAGATGTTTCCAAAGTCCTATGCGCGCATATTTCATCATATTTTCCCATCGTGCGTTGTAGAGACTGTATTTTATATCCGATCAGTACGAAATTCGACAGAAGGAGGTCTTTTTACATGAATAAGTATTCAGGGAAGATCGGTTCAGATTTATTTTAAAGCTCCATATATATGTTCCTCCTGATTTGTTATCAAACCGCTATAGAAGTTGTATTTTACTTCCGATCATTAAAATTTTCCAGAAAGATGTTTCTCACTTTCGGAACGAATATTGCTTAATTTAGCGATTATCGTTTTATTATCGTTTCAGATAATACGTTTCTACCCATTTACCAATTATTCCAAATTATTATGGCAATGACCCTTATCGCATTGTTAGGGAGGTGTAGGGTATTATTTGGCGAAATTGTAGCCAATGTACATCTGAACAACTTTTGTGAACGTGTCTTCCCCACGTGTTGTACCCCAAAAAATTTGGTATTTCACTATTTTGTAACAAAATATATATTTTTGTGTAATGTTCAGCAACTTTATAGAAATTATTAAGTCCAATATTTTTGGGGAACATGTTAACCGTCTAGCTCCCCCTAAAAATGGCCTTAATATTTAAGTCCAGAAAATATATCAATACCTGAATTTTAAGACAAGGTTTATGTTTTTATACCCTACACCACACTGTGGTACAGGGTACACGCTGAAAATAAATCGCTTCTGTACTATATTGTCCCAAACATATTCGGCTTGAAATAGACATATGTTTAGGGTACACTCCTAATATATATTATTTGACACAAACAAATATTATATGTTTGGGAGGATATTGTTCTAAACAAAAATATGTTCGCATTCTAATATATTTATACCCTACACCACACTGTGGTACAGGGTATTATAACTTAGTGCATTTGTTTGTAACACCCAAAAGGAGAGAAAATAGACCCATCGTTTATTATACCGATCGACTTAGAATCACTTTCTGAGTTGATTTAGATATGTCCGTCTGTCTGTCTGTCCGTCTGTGCATGTATTCTTGTAATCAAAGTACAGGTCGCAATTATGGTCCGATCTCGACGAATCTTTACAAATATCATTTGTTTGGCCCAAGGACGATCCCTATTGAATTTGGTTAAAATCAGTTCAGATTTAGATATAGCCCCCATATATATGTTACCCTCGATTTGGTATGTAAGCGCTGTAAAAACTGCATTTTATATCCAATTAGTATGAAATTCGACAGAAAAAGGTTTCCTATTATATGAATGAACGCTTTTAAATTTGGAAGAAATCGGTTCAGATTTAGATATAGCCCCCATATATAAGTTACACCGATTTGACATGTAAGCCCTGTAAAAATGTTATTTATATCCCATCAGTGATTGTATTTTATATCCGATTAGAACAAAATTCGACAGAAAGAGGTCTGTTTACATGAATGAGTATTCAGGGAAATCGGTTCAGATTTATATATAACCTCCATACATATGTTCCTCCTGATTTGGTATCAAAGCGCTATAAAAGTTGTACTTTACTTCCGATCAATTTAGGAACGAATATTGCTAAATTTATCGATTATCGGTTTAGAATTAGATAATATGTTCCTACCCATTTACCAATTATTCCAAATAATTATCGCAATGACCCTTATCGCATTGTTAGGGAGGTGTAGGGTATTATATAGTCGGCCCCGTCCGACTTTCTGCCTTTCCTTACTGGTTTTAGTTTACGATTAACTCTCCAAATATAAACAAACGAACCCGAAGGTACGACTACCCCCGAGTTTTATTTGAATAATTGAAAAACCATAATTTATTTGTGTTTTTATTTCCCCCATCACCCGGGTAAATTTATTTTGTGAATACCGAGATTTTTAGACATATTCATATTAAATGCTGACAAAGGAGGAAAGACTGTTGCAATGACGAAAACAGATTAGGGCAAAAATGACGACAGAAAAAGGATCCAAATACAAATTTCCAGAATAAAAAATGACCTAGTAGATATGTTATTCAATATGAATATGATCACTGATTTAGAAAGGAAGAAATTGACGAATAAAACTGCCTTACCATTTAGAATTTACGGTCTACAAAATATTCCCAAGGACGGAATACCATTACGCAATACCAGAACATAGATTTTCCCGATATTTAGTTGACATTATTAAAAACCTGACTCAAAATACAATATTAGAGACTCAATAGGTCTAAAATCCAAACTTGAGAACATACGTTTGGAAGATGACGAGGTACTGATTTCATTTGACGTTTCCAAGTATACCAATACACCTGCTGTACGGATCATAAAAACTAAATGGGATGAACTGGAGAAATATACGCGAATACCAAAGGACCTTTTCATAAAAATACAAAATTTTTGCATTAAGGATACTCGATACTTACTCGATACGATATGAAGATAAATTATATGGACAACTTAAAGACTTATCTGCCTCCCTACTGATAGCAGATATTGTCATGGAAGATTTATTAGACGCCACGATAAAAAATATAAAATATAAACCTAAATTATTGACAAGAGTCTTGTGCTTTTGCTTGTCGAATTGAGACGTGATTTTCGCAACATTGCAAATTCAATACAAAACAAAAGTATATCACAACAGTTATTTCACAAATATCATAAAAAAACGAAAATCCGGCTCTCATAGAGAGAGTCAAAACTATTTTCATCCTCTACAAACTGTGGATGAAACTGAAGATGAGATCGTTATCGATAAAGAAAAAGTGATGCCAAAGCTGAAAGTGCCACCGATAACTTTACTCAAATGCAAAGTTGAACAGTTGCATGAAATGTGTAGGATCTTGAGTGTAAAAGACTACTCAATAAGAAAAATGTCGATATGACTAAAATTATTCTGCAACAACATGAAGTACTTCGAAATGATTTGTGAGAAAGCAACAGCTAAATTTTCCTTCGAGTATTTTACATATGGTACTAAATACGATAGGCCATATAAAGCCATTCTTCAAGCTCTAGATAAGCATGACCCGCAAAAAATAAAAAAAACAGCTTATTGAAAAAGGGCTAACTAAAATGCATCGACGTCAAAATTATTGTATGGAAATCTGAAAACAGAGAAGAGCAGATAATATACGTTGTATATTTCGAGCGGAAATCCATAACTCTAAAAGAATTGAGGGAAAATCACTCTTCCTTGGAATATATGAAGGTAAAGTGGGAGTACCAAAAACCAGGTCAAAATAAATTGACTCAATGCCACAACTGCCAGATGTTCGGCCATGGCTCCAGCAGGTGTAAAGTCAAGACGTTTTGTGCCCATTGTGCTGGAAATCACCAAACTTCTTCATGCAAGGAAAATTTTGTGAAATGTGCCAATTGTGGTGGTGAACACAAGTCAATATCTCAACATTGTCCAAGTAGAGTTAAATACCTTGAAATGAGGGAACGAGTAAAACCAAAAAGGGTCGCCCGCAACTATCCTACTTATGCTCCAATGCAACAACAAAATTATAACCAATACTTCCCAAATCCCTTAAATTCGGAAACACATGAAGCAAATTCATGGTCAAATGTAAAACAAGCTGCACCAAACAACAATAATTTATTTTCTCCTGAAGAACTACAAAATTTAACTTTTGAATTAATTTCTAAGCTTAGAAATTGTAAAACTAAATTAGATCAGTTTGAAGTAATCACTGGTCTCGCATTCAAGTTTTTAAATTGAACGAAAATACGAAAATAATTTCTTGGAATGCAAGAGGTATACGAAACAAGTCAGAAGAGTTATTTCAACTTTTGGATACACAACATATTGATATTTGCCTTTTATGTGAAACTTGGCTCAATCCAACCATTTCAATAAGAAACCAAAATTTTTGCTGCTACCGTTACGATCGCCGAGATAGACGGGGAGGAGGTGTTGCTGTGCTTATTAGGAAGACAATTATTATAAATTCATGGGCTCCAAAAAAACGAAACATATAGAAAATATTGGTGTACAAATATATATAAATGACGATACCATTGACATATACGCATGCTACTTCCCCGGAGGTTCTGCCAGAAAAGATACCCAATATAAAGAAGAGTTCGTATCAGACCTTCATAAAATGACTTCATCAAAAAATTTTGTTCTTGGAGGAGATTTCAACTGCAGACACGATTTTTGGGGTTGCCATAGAAACAATGTTTGGGGAAATACGTTGTTTGATAAACTACAAACCAATCACTACGGTATAATGTTTCCTGTTGAACATTCGTATATACCTTCAGATCCGAAAAGACAATTGTCGACGCTAGACTTTTTCTTAACAGATATCCATCATCAGCTAAGTTCTGTGAAAATTTTAAACAATCTCTCATCTGATCAAACTTAAAATGTGATATTTCAGAAAATTGGTTTTATGATTTTAGTAAAGCGAATTGGAAGCTCTTCAAGAGACATATCACAAGAAATGCAAGATTATCCTATGAAGAAGATTTATCGGTAAATTTTATAAACCACATGGTTGATGAATTCAGGAACTTAATAAATGCTGCAGTCGATGTCAGCGTTCCAAAATGAAGAGTCCTGCCTAAAATAACTTCAATACCACAAAATATTAAAGAACTTATTCAGTTCAGAAACCTGTTTAAAAGAAATTGGAAGCGATATCGAGATGCCAGTGATAGAGTGCACATGAACTTGCTAAACAAAAAAATTTCGGAAGAACTTTCTATTTACCGTAACAGAAAATGGAACAATATGCTGTCACTGGACAAGGCTTCGTCTCCCTTTTGGAAAATAACAAAGTTCTGAAAAAAAGGTCTAAAGTAATACCTCCACTGGTATGTAATAACACCACATACTATTCTTCGGTCGACAAATCGTCGGCTTAATGCTATTTTGGTCCATACGCCATTTTTGTGTTTTTTGAGGTAGGAGTTGATACTATAGGTTCCAAGCATGGTCTTTCAGAATCTGCAATCATCTTTTTCCTATCTCGCCTAGTTTTCGAGATATTGGTATGGTAAATTTGTTTTACTCTGAATAGCGGGAAATAATTTCGATATTTTTGTTCTATGTATCAATTTTTCTATCGCCCTATATTTTTCACTCAGTATTTTACGTTCTTTCGATCACAATATGTAAATTAGTGTCCTTCCATACCGACCCTTTTTGTGGTCCATGTAATACAAATACGAAAAAATATTAAAACAAAAGTGGATATGGACCAACATGCCAAGTACAAAAGTTGTTATAACTTGCTTATTTTTGGATGTAATGGCATAGAAATGCATGAGAATCATACAAACACTGTTGGGAATCCTATGAAATAAAAAGTGTGTAACTCTTCAGTCCCGTTTTTACTCAAACAATAAATTGCGTTTTTCTCCGTTCATACAAAATGGCGTATGGAACAAAATAGCATTGAGCCGACGAAATGTAAAATACTTGCGCAAAATTTTCTCTCAAACCATAACATTTCCTCTAAGCTCAGTGATGAGACTACAGTTAATGAGGTAAACAATCATGTTGACAGCATTACAGGTATTCCAGAAAATGTACCAACAGTTTCAATTGAAAAAATATCAAACATAATCAAAAAACTTAAAAATAAAAAGGCTCCAGGCGCAGATGGTATAAGCAATAAGTGTCTAAAAATGTTACCTAACAAGTAAGAAAGTTTCAGTCGGGTAAACCGACTAAGGTATACCCTCGCTTTGTGAGTAATGTAATATTGAATATTACACAAATTATTCTGTAAATTTTTTGGGTTTAAGAAATACACCTATATTTCGCTGAACAGTAGATACTTTAAATACATTGCACTGTGCCGAATTGTAACCGTTTATATGGACTGGTATATTAACGTTGAGATATTAAATTGTGGTATAATTTGGCCATTTTGTGTGGGAGGTACAAAAAGGGGCGTGGTGATAACGCTCATTTTTCACTGGACTATAGGCATTATAAAAGCATTACACTGTACAAAATTTCAAGTAATTGTATACACTGATATTAATGTTATAAACTGTTAACTTTTGGTGCAAAATGGTACCTTTGTGGGAGAGGTACCAAAAGGGGCGTGACAATAACGCCCATTTTTCAATGGACTGTAGGCACTAAAAAACATTACGCTGTACTAAATTTCAAGTATTTTTATACACTGGTATTAATGTTATAAGCTGTTAACTTTTGGTGCAAAATGGTGCATTTGTGTGGGAGATACCAAAAGGGGCGCGGCAATAACGCCCATTTTTCACTGGACTGTAGGCACTATTAAAGCATTACACTGTACAAAATTTCAAGTATTTCTAAACACTGGTATTAATGTTATAAGCTTTTAACTTTTAGTGCAAAATGGTGCATTTGTGTGGGAGGTACAAAAAGGGGAGTGGCAATTTCGCCCATTTTCCTCGAGTTGATAGCGACTAACAAACTAATACTATGTGTGGAATTTCAGAAGATTCGAATACGTATAATAGTAGTTATTAAAGAATCAATATTTCACAACATTTTAACCCTTTGTGGGGGAGGTACCAGAAGGAGTGGACCAATATGGCCCATCTTCGAACTTAGCCGGAGATAGAAAAAAATATTACCACATACGAAATTTGAAGTCAATCGGTTACTCCTTTCGAGAGTTATCGTGCGCACCAGCCAGCAGACAGACAGACAGACAGACGGACGGACATTGCTCATTCGACTTAAAATGACCCAAAACGGATTTCCGCCGAACATACTTGGGGTCTTAGGTCACTCCTTCGATGTGTTACACTTTTTTCCGTAGCAAATGATATATACCCTCGTCACACTAAAGTGAGGGTATAAAAAGGGGAAAATTTTACTAACTTTTTTGATAAATGCTTGCCTTAAACTATGCTATTTTCCACGAGAATGGAAATGCTCAAAAACAATAGTCATACCAAAACCAAATAAACCTCTTCACGATCCAAAGTCATATAGACCTATCAGCTTACTTTCGTCTGTAAGCAAAATTTTGGAGAAAGTTATCCAGGAGCGATTGACAGAATTTATAGAAAATAAAAACATATTGCCTAAGCAACAGGCTGAAATAAAGAAGATAGTGCATGAAAATTTCAACAAATCGCTTTCAACTGGCATGGTTCTACTCGATATTAAAGCAGCTTTTGACTGTGTGTGGCATAACGGTTTGATCTTTAAATTGCATAAATTTAAATTCCCGTTAGAAATTATAAAACTTATTCAAAGTTTTCTTTGTGAAAGGAAGTTCAGCGTACACATTGGTAAAACAAATTCACTACAAATGGATATTCCCAATGGATGCCCCCAAGGATCCTGTTTATCCCCTATATTATATAATATATTCACAGCCGATATTCCTGTTTTAAATAACTGTACAATTTCAATATTTGCAGATGATACTTCACTATTAACCTCCAATAAATATCCCACTGACATAGCAAAAAATCTGGAAGAAGGCCTGGTTAAATTAAGCGAATATTTTAACAAATGGAATATATCAGTTAATCCAGAAAAAACCCAGGCTATATATTTTACGAGAAAGCGTAAATCATGTCTCCTGCCCCAAACCCCACTGTGTTTCCTAAATCACAATATAGCTTGGGAAAACAATGTCAAATATTTGGGAGTTATACTTGACAAAAATTAAAGTTTTGTGATCATATTTCTCACACAGTTGACAAAATCAACAAAACTATAAGAATGATGTATCCACTAATTCACAGGAAGTCTGAATTAAGTAAGGAAAACAAAAAAATAATAATAAAATCTATATTCCTGCCAATAATGTTTTACTGTGCACCTTTATGGGCATCATCTGCGAGATGCCACCTACAAAAACTACAAGTTGTCCAGAACAAACTACTTAAAATGATATTTAATCTACCATGGCATTATTCCACTCATCGACTACACTCTTTATCCGGGTTTCAACTCTTTAAAGATAGACTTGAAAAAGTCAGTTCAAATTTTAAGGCGAGAAGTTCATCATCACGTTATGATCATATCAATGAATTAGTTTCATCATAATTTTAGTTTTTAAGTAATCATCCAAATCTAGTCATCAAAGTTTAAAAAGGGTTTTATATAAATTATTCCTTTACTATCAAAAACTATAATGTAAATACATAACTCACAATGACAAAAACGTTTTTAATTTAATTAAGTAGAAAAGGAACTATTTTTTCCTAAACTCTTTATAAGTAGAATAATAATGTAAAATACGAAATGTTGTAAAATAAAGAATTGAATTGAAAAAATTATTGACAAAATATGTGGACGACTTATTCGCGATTATTAGAAAAGATGACGTAAAAAACATGTTGGATACACTCAACTCATACAACAGACGTATTTATTCACAATGGAAAAAGATAAAGAAAACAATCTACTTTATTTGGACTCAATGACAATCATGCAAGGAAACGAACTTAAAGTGGATTGGTAGCAAAAGACACCAGACTCTGTACTCATAAACCTTTACTCAAAGTACCCAAGCAGAACGATAATGAACACGGCGACTAATTTTATATCCAGAGTACTGGCCGTTAGTGACGACGAATTTCACTTAGCCAATTAAAACTATTAAAAAAGTTATTTTTTTTCCAAAAAAATGTTTTTTGTTAGCACAAAAAAAATCATTTGCAAAAAGTCTACGAATAAATTTATAAATTATGACACATATTCAGAAAAATAATTTTTCGTATTTTTTATTTTGGCTATTTTGTTTATTTGGCATTTGTAGGAATTGAAATTCTTAATTTCTCTAAATTTGTTGTAACAAAGTCCATCTCAAGTTATGCCGAACAAAAGACAAACGTGGCAAATGCCTCTATATAATACATACTAATTTCAAACCGATATATCTTGATTGGTAAATGCGACCCAGCAAAACGTCGGGACTCATATAACCTTTTTTTGACCGATATAACCTTTCCCGGTAGTCAGAACCCCTGCCGATCACTGGCACCTACCATTTGTAGCACCGTGTAATTTGTTGATATTTTTCGAATAATTTCACGTTGGTCCCATTAGTTGGCCAACAAGATCGTGTGATTTAATTTCATTGTATTATTTTTTTGGGTTTATGCAGTCACTCGTCTACGCCTTCGAAAATCAACCTTCGAAGAGTTATTGGATAAATAAGGCCGCTAACGTGTGTGGAAATTGGAGCTCCAGATTACGTCGACTACACGGCAATCGTGGCGGCCACATGACCCAAATCATATTTAAACATTAATAGCATAAAATTATTATATTAATAAATGACCACCCCTATAAAGCCAGAGTCAATGATATTAAAAATTATCTTTGTTTTGTTTTAATTTCAAGTAAAAGTTTTGTACTGTATAAAAAAACTTTATTTTATTATATACTTTGATTCTTTACTTGTTAGGTCACCGTAAGTATACGTGATCTGAATATAATAATATAACTCATACGGGTAGGGGTACTTGTGATACTAGACATTTAGTAAATATCACTGAAGTTAATAAATTCGGAGCCGACTCTATGCAGTTTTACAGAAAGTGGAATTTTTCCACTTTCTATAAAACTCCTTTCGGTTACACCTTTCGAGAGATATCGTGCGCACCAGTCAGCAACCAGACAGAGGGAATCTATAAAATCGTGAACCGATAGAAACCAGATTACTTGCTGGTGAATGAATTTGGGCCAACTAATTGGGTTACAATTTATGGCGTCTAATTATGTAGAAATATGTAAAATTATAAACTATAAACATTTAAACAAATCGGTGGAAAAGTGATTTCTTCTTACGGGGTTTGTAAAAATACGTAAACAAATGATGACAATAGTCAGGAGTAAGAAGTCAGAATTTAAATATATAAACTGTAGACATGTTCTGGGCACAGATTGTAATTCCCTGTGCGAAAGCGTGCTGCGTCTGTTAAACTCGGACACTTTCACAGGTTTTTTGAAAGATACCCTAATACTTTCCAGGTAAATATTGTTCTCACCAAGAGTTACAGAACAGGGACACTGATAACATATTTTTTATTCAATTCTTTAAAATATTACTTTCGTCCACTGTAATGGTCGAGTAATTTAACGTGATCCTGCGACATATGAATATATTTATCATATTTTTTGCTAGAGTATCGCTTACTAAACTCTAAAAGGAGTATTTAAATGCTCAAAATAAAAATTTTACATTTTAACTATGGGATAAAAGAGCCTTTCAAGTAGGTGCATTATAATTGTCTTCCTTGAGAATCAAGTAGACCATGGATTTACTTAAAAAAAAATTATAAAGAAATATGCAACATTTTTGTGTGACTGTCTCAAAAATGACCAATTTTAAATGTTACGCTCTTGCAGAATCTAAACTTTACATATGCACATATCGATACCTCCATTCCAAAGTATGCTAAGTCGAAAAAATAGCTTTCAGGAGAGGAGATCAAAGTTTTATTAAATCGATACCTCCATTCCAAAGTAGGCTATGTCGAAAAAGATAGTATTTCAGGGTCGACGATCAAAGTTTTATTAAATTTTCCAATTTGTGTGGAATTCCTTTATAACGTAAATCGAATCCAAATTTGGACTGAATATCGTACGGAATATTTAGAATTTGAAAATGCAATGTCCCTGAAAACATGCTAAGTCGACTTGTCATGTTTTAGAATGAAGGTCTCGATATTTGGAATGATTGTCTTGAGTTGTTTGCTTCCTGCTGCACATCGTTCACCAGTTTTTCCTCAAACTTAAGACAACTTTTCTCCTCCTCCTATTATTTGGGGTGATGTAGTATTTATAAGATTGCCAAATGTTCAGATACTTTTGCTTCGGATTGCAACGACATCCTCAGCTACTCTGTCGCTCTCTTCCGACGAAGATGGCCGGCAACTGAAGTCATCCTGCAGTTAAACCCCCACATCTGTTTCTTTGCATTTGAGAAAAGACATTTTCTTGATTTCCGGGGGTTTTTTTGGAGGTTCGGGAGTGGGAGAGTTTGGCACTCGTATTAAACTTTGCCTCTGTCGCCTCTTGTTTTCGTAGTTTTGTTTTATTCCCATATTTATTGAAATGGACAAAGTGTTGAAAGGAAAATCTGCGCAATTTTGCTAAAGAACGAACCGAAAAAGAGACACGTTTAAAATTTACAAACAAATACCCAAAAAAAAGGCAGTTACGGACATGGACACGAAGAAAGGGCAGCAACATTCACACATTCGACAGGAGTCGTACGTGAAACACATGTTTGAGTAGCGAGGTTTACTCCTTTTTGGTCCTTATTAGGAGGTTTTAGATTTTTCGCTACATTTGACTTGTATTTGTATGTGAGTGTGCTTTTGTGTCTATGCGAAAGAGGGAGTGTGTTTTAGACATGTATTTTATGTGATTGTGTGGTTAGACACCACAAATACACTTAAACAAAAGTTTGTTTGTAGCCGAGCAAACGAATGAGCGAACAAGCGAACGAGGGAGGGATGGAAGGAGAACGGTTACTGAGTGTGAATGTTGCAAATTTAACTAAGTTTCGTGACTGCGATAGTGTAAGTTGTTCATGTTGTCGTTGTCATTGCAATTGCATGTACGTGTATACAAATGTATATAGATGTACAAATGTATGTGTATGTGTGGCTAGATTACATCTGCTATTGCATCACGATTGCAAATTATCAACGTCATCAACGATGACTACAACTGCACCGCAATACCAACAACTACACTCACACACAAAAATGTTCCAATGTCATTTGACAAAAATACTACCAACTCACCGCAATACACTAACACTTACAACATTACCACTACTACATTAACCGGACTATATGCACGTGTATAACATGATAAGTTTTTCGATTTGGTCCACAGAAGGGAAATATCCAGATTGGACATATTACTATCGGCTTTAAGCACAGACTCTTTATTATACAGATGTTCCGTCGTGACTTTGTTTAAATTTTCGTGAGCTACGAACGAATAGAAATGATTTTCACACTCGAAAAGAATAGTTTTCTGGATCATTTTTTGAACTTTTTTTGTACTTAACGAGCGATATTTATTTTCTAAATGTGAAAATTGCAAAAAATCTGGAAAATCGGTCTAAAAATACGCAAAAAAATCACTCGCTGAACTCAAATTTCTATTCGTTCGTAACTGATAGACTACTCGCTACTGGACGGAACTTCTTTATAACTTTATTTTCTTTGGCTTTAAGGTCTATGCTAGACATTCCTAATATTTGGGCTGGCTTTCGAGTTCACTTCCCAACATAAAAATATGCTCGCCTTTAGTTCTAAAATTGTTCTTGGCTCATTGACGTACACTTTTTTTTGAATGTCCTCAAAGAAAGAAGTACAACGGTGTCAAATCACATAATCGTTAAGGCCATTAGCATCGCCAGGACGTGAGATAACACGGCCATTAATTTTTCGCGCAAAAGAGCCTTTGTTTCTTTGGCTTAGTGGCCAGTGGCATCATCCTGTTGGAACCACATACCGTCCAGATCCATAACCTCAATTTTTGGCCACAAGAAGTCCGTTATCATTTCGCGATTGTTAGGGCACAAGGACGAGTCGAGATTGACGGCTCTTCTGCCACACTATCGCTAACAATATCAAGTTTTTCCGCAGAACGAACTGGGCGAGCATGCACAAGTGTTTTCACATCTCCTACTAGGATCGGGGATAATATACTTGTACATCCAAGTCGGACTCCAGTTGTCACATAAAACCTATTACTTTGTGTGCCATTATGACTAACTCGGCATTTAGCGTCTCTGCATAAATATTGAATGAGAGTAACTATTTTTGTGGGCACACACTTACAAGCTAAAGCTTGTTTCAATTCGCATGATGACTGAAGGTGTCAAATATCTTGCCGTGCAACACCTTACCACATATGAAACTAGTAAAGGCTTCAATATTTATACCCTACACCACACTGTGGTACAGGGTATTATAACTTTGTGCATTTGTTTGTAACACCCAAAAGGAGAAGAAATAGACCCATCGTTTATTATACCGATCGACTTAGAATCACTTTCTGAGTTGATTTAGCTATGTCCGTCTGTCCGTCTGTCTGTCTGTCTGTCTGTCTGTCTGTCCGTCTGTGCATGTATTCTTGTAATCAAAGTACAGGTCGCAATTATGGTCCGATCTCGACGAAACTTTACACATATCTTTTTTTGGCCCAAGGACGATCCCTATTGAATTTGGTTAAAATTGGTTCAGATTTAGATATAGCCCCCCATATATATGTTAGCCCCGATTTGACATGTAAGCGCTGTAAAAACTGTATTTTATATCCGATCAGTGCAAAATTTGGCAGAAAGAGGTTTCTTATTACATGAAGGAATACTGCTAAATTCGGAGAAAATCGGTTCAGATTCAGATATAGCCCCCATATATATGTTACCCCCGATTTGACTTGTAAGCGCTGTAAAAATGTTATTTTATATCCGATCAGTATGAAATTCGGCAGAAAGAGGTTTCTTATTATATGAATGAACACTGTTAAATTTGGAAGAAATCGGTTCAGATTTAGATATAGCCCCCATATATACGTTACCCCCGATTTGACATGTAAGCGCTGTAAAAACTGTATTTTATATCACATCAGTATGAAATTCGTCTGAAAGAGGTTTCCTATTATATGAATGAACACTTTTAAATTCGGAGAAAATCGGTTCAGATTTAGATATAGCCCCCATATATATGTTACCCCCGTATATATGGGGGCTATATCTACTTGTGAGCGCTGTCAAAATGTTATTTTATATCCGATCAGTGCGAAAGTCGGCAAAAAGAAGTTTCTTTCTACATGAAGGAATACTGCCAAATTCGGAGAAACTCGGTTCAGATTTAGATATAATACTTATATATATGTTACCCCCGATTTAGATATAGCTCCCATATATATATTACCCCCGATTTGACATGTAAGCGCTGTAGAGACTGTATTTTATATCCGATCAGTACGAAATTCGACAGAAGGAGGTCTTTTTACATGAATAAGTACTCAGGGAAGATCGGTTCAGATTTATATTAAAGCTCCATATATATGTTCCTCCTGATTTGGTATCGCACCGCTATAGAAGTTGTATTTTACTTCCGATCATTAAAATTTTCCAGAAAGATGTTTCTCAATTTAGGAACGAATATTGCTTAATTTAGCGATTATCGTTTCAGAATTAGATAATATGTTTCTACCCATTTACCAATTATTCCAAATTATTATGGCAATGACCCTTATCGCATTGTTAGGGAGGTGTAGGGTATTATATAGTCGGCCCGCCCGACTTTCTGCCTTTCCTTACTGGTTTAATAACTAATTTTAATATTTTACCCACTGCGCAACAAAAGCCGAAGGTTACAATTTGTAATTACGTCAATTTACGGGTTTCGGGAATCCTTCCCCTTGCATCGCATTATTAGTGCGATATCATAGAGATGAAGCGGTCACCGCAGTTTTGTTTTTTTGAGGGTGTTTTGGTTTTTATTAAGGGTGACAATATTCCAATGCCAGAGTTGTGGGTGGATGTGTCTTGAATATGTTCGGCTACTCTTTAACTGGGTAGTTCCCGCATTCTTTGCCGTGGCTCTTAGTTGCGTCGCCGACAATTGGCACATATTCTGTTGAAATGCTCGAGCAGTGTAATTAAAGAGGAAAACAGTGATTATGTTCATCTAATCCTCTAATTTCTCATTTCTTTTTTGGTGGTTATATAGCAAAGACAAATAATGTCACAAAATCTAACAAAAACAAAAACATATGGTTTGCCGAAAAAAAAAGAAATATCTCGAACTATCAAATTAAGCCTGGTTTTTTAAAGTAAACATTTTTTTCAAATCGGTAAATGTAAATGTCTACTTTAAAAAAATATTTAGGACATTGGCCTAAACCATTAAAAATATGTCATACATTTAAGACAAATAAAATATACATTTATATGCAAAAAATAATGTTTTGGAATTCCTATAAATATATTTTATTTAAAAAAGATTTTCAAAGCTTTGCTGAATTTTTCGACCTTCAGTTTCAGTTTCAAAAAAAAATAAAAATGTTGTCGTTAAAAAATGGGGTTTTCAAGATAGTACCAAAACATAACCCAGTACAACACATGATTTTAAGCCTCAATTCTGAGAAGTGGAAGTGAAAGTAGCCCCAAAAATAAGAACTTCTGCATCATTCGTTTAGTCAAGTTAGCTCAAATAATTATTTAATGGTCATACGATTTTTTTTTGCTGAAAGTGGATTTTTTGCTCTTTTTCTATATTTTTTCTCAGTAAACCGTACGGAATATCTCCTGTGTGTCTGGGGCCCATACTCATTTAAATATTGCGGTATATTTTACAGGGGTCCTTCTCCATTCCATCATTGTTTACCTTCACTTTGTCCATTTCCTAATTCCTTATCTGTGTCCTTTGTCCCTTTTTGCGAAAATTGAAAGATGCCCCACTTCCAAAATTGCCCGCCAAATTGTCAAACGAATTCATAAAATAATAGTTTGCAGAAAATAATCCGGAGAAATCCCCGCGACACACACTAACTACTCGGATGCATCAAACCTGTCATGAGAGCCTCAATAGGTTTTGCAGTGCTGTGCAATGAGTGCAGTGCCCAATCCTGTCCGAGCGAATGAAATGCAGTCCTTTGAAAATTGATTGGCCTGTCACCTAATACCACCTGAGCCTATTATGTCTTTTCGTAAATCACAGTGTGTAAATTGTCGTTACCGCCAGTGTGCCAGAGAATAAATTGCTAGGAGGGGAGGATTGTGGCGCTTGGGGCCTGTTCGAGTAGATTGGGGGATTGTAAATGCACCTAGACCGCCAACGTAGTTGGAGGGCGTTTTGAGTGACTGTTGATTTATTCTCAGGTTACAGGTAATTACAAAATGTTGCCTACTTAGCAGTTTAGTTGGGGATTTGAATGTGTAAACGGAGAAATGTGGGAGTTTTCGCATAAATAAAACAAATACAGAACAGATAAACGCCTTCAGAGTTCTCATTCAACTAAGAATACTCTAACATATCCACAAAATTTCGTCAAAATTTCGTCAAAACCTTAAGAAAATTTCCTTGATAACACTATGTAACAAATGTTTTGTCGAGGAGCTGGTGTAATAAGGAGTACTAAACACGAAAAAAATATTAAAAACAAGTTTATGGTTGTATGGAAGATTCCTTTAATATTTCGATCATATTTTTTAAGAATATGCTCGATAATGCCGGGACACACGTTAAATTAAATGAAATTATGAGGACTTTCATGTGGAAACGGAAGTTAAGTAACTGTCGTTGAAACAATTAGAAACAAATTTTGTTTTTTTTTTAATCTCTGGCACGAAAAAACCATAAAAGAATAGAAAAAATCGCCAAAAATTCATTTGTTACAATTTTGAAAGCTAGCTTCCTAACGAAGAAAACAATACCTATTTGAGGAAAATCTATGGATAAATGTAGAAATTCGATCACTTTTGGTAGGGATAAGAGAATTACAACAAAATTTGTTTTTTTACCCCTCTATTTTGACAGGGGTATATATCAAATGCTGCCAAACAAAGGGTTTAACAAATCGATGGAGTGACCTAAGAGACCCCAAGAATATTTGGCGGAAATCCGTTTTGGACTATTTTAAGTAATTTTTGCAATGTCCGTCCGCCTGTCCGTCTCTTTGGCTGGGGCGATAGACGGACCATTTTGCACAAAGTTAACGGCTTATAACTTTGATTCCAGACGTTTTTGAAAAAAGCCATTTTTTTTGAAATTGTTTTATCGACAGTTACTAAACTCCATTTTCTACATGGAAGTGAAATTTTCAGCATTTTTAGACCTCATAATTTCCTTTAATTTGAATGGCATCTCGGCTTTATCGAGCTTTTACTTCAAAAAATGTGATTCAAACGCCTTCTATGAAAATTGGAATTCTAGGAAAAAAATTTAAAATAAAATTTACCGTAATTAGTCATAAAATAGTATGCCTCAATCTATACAAAAAAATGTAGTTAGGCTCCGGACACAAAAAAAAATGTCTTGCATAGTGTGATTTTACGTTATTCTCGTCATATTTGTATGCAACCAACTGTTTGTTTCGACTAGGGATGTCGATCGTGACTAAGTTGTGCAAATTCCTGGATTCGGGATTGAGAAAGATTAAAGTATATAGTTTGAGTTCAATAAGGCACATTAATTCATTATCCAATCCAGTTTTTAAATTTGGATTCTAATTTACGAAGAGACATTTTATTTCATCACCTAATATGGATTTAATAGCAGTTATCAGCTTCAAAATAAATGACAGCGCGACATTAACTCTGTACACGGGGCAAAATCGCCTTTTTTGATATGTTTGAATCGAAAGGAAATATATTTGGAACACAAATTTTTAAATATTTTGTATTTCTGAGCAAATAAATTTTATTTGAAAATCAATAAAATATATTTGGAACTCATATGTTAATATGTTACAACATATAATATTTGCAAACTAAGTTTATCAAATAAAATATGTGTTTCAATTCAAATAAAATTATTGTTTAGGAATTTCTCCAAACATATTTTATTTAAAAAATATTTTCGAAACTTTTGTTGAATTTTTCGAATTTCAGTTTTAAGTTTTTTTGGTTTCGAATTGAACACCCAGTTATAATATAAAATGCAGCAGTAACTTCTGTTTTAAATCAATCATTTAAAATTTCTGAGTATTCTAAGCCATCATTAGTTGTCAATCCTCCAAGTAATATATTTCGATCGAAGATTATACGATTTCAATTTTTACGACTGAAAATTTTCTAAAAAATTAGGTTTGAATTACTGAAATATTAAACACAATTTAGGTATTTTCTGAATACTTAAATGCAAATAATTATTTGCTTCGGAAAACAATCGTCCAAAGTAAACACATATTGCGATGTAAACAAAGATTTGTTTAGAACAACATCTTCCCAAATATAAATTTGTTTGTGTGTACCAAATACTATATGTTTAGAATGTACCCTAAACATATATATGTTTCAAGCCGAATATGTTTGGGACAATATACTACAGAAGCGATTTTTTTTCAGCGTGTACAAATTCATATCACAACGGTATTGGTATATTCATTCATATCAGTATTGGTTAAATAATCAAAATTAGGTAGCCTTCATTATACCCTCCACCATAGGATGGGTGGAGTAGGCTTCTATCATTCGACTTTCGACTAATCGATTAGTCGACTTTATGGTACAAAAAAGTCGAAATCGAAAGTCGGCTTTTTGTTTCTGAAAAAATCTAAAAGTCGACTTTTCCATGTCGACTTTTTTGACTAAAATTTATAAAAACGCGCTGTGGGTTAGAACAAAAACCTTTAATTAATTGTATCGGCACCAATAAAAATAAGCTAGATAATATGAATATACAGTAATCGCATCTGCCATTATATATATTCTTTTTTTATACTATAAGTAGTTTGGCATAAAAATTAATAAAAAAACAAAATGCAGTCACGAGAATATTAAAAGTATTGGATTAGGGGTTACTTTCGGCTTATCGCCACACAAATTCGGAGCCAAAAATCTATAAACGGCTTATATAAGCTTATTTTTTAAGGCCAATTGATTTGGAAATGTTCAGTGAAAAAGAATGACATATTAAATGCAGTTGGACTTGAGAAATTTTTTTTTTAATATTTTGGCTTTTTTCGTATACTTTTTTTTAGGCTTCTGCGAATTTCTGATCATCTGATCAGTTTTTTTATCTTTTGCTGTATTTTACTACAAATTAATGAATAATGCTATTAGCATTTTAATTAATAAAGTCGACTTTTTGATTTTTTTAAAAAGTCGAAAAGTCGACATTTTGCCGTAACATTATAACCCTAGGGTGGAGGCTACAGTCCGTAGTAATAGAGCTAGAGGTCGCTCCAAAATACTGTTTTTGAGCCATAGATACCACATTTTTAAAGCAATATAGCTGAAACTTTACATTTTTTAAACATTTTAACTGAATCTTTGCAGTGTGTATTTTATTTAGACAAAAATTCATCACCGTAACAATTTTTTTCATTCATATTTTGTTATAGTCCACCTATGGATGTCGCTCCCAAAAAAGCATGGGAATTTAATACGTCCGAGAAAAAACTCTACTTTTATAGGATTTAAAACACGCATTAGCAAAGAAATATACTTTAGCAATTTAAATCGGAATTTCCCGGGACTGTTCTTAAAAAATCCGGGGAAAACAAAACCAGGACCTCGAGTTTATTTGAACAATTTAATGAAAATCCCGGGATTTACGAAATCGGGATTCCACGATTGACATCCCTTATTTATGACACACTCTTTTCAAGAAAATTGTCTTTCTAAAAAATCGAATACTTAAAGAAAAATAAAATTTTGTTTCGGAAATAATATATCCAAATAAATAAATACACCAACATAGATCCCAAAACGATGTACACACTAATGCGCAATCAGGTATTGAAAAAGACATTTCTCAAACAGCAATTCATATTAGATTAACCAACAGCGATTTAAACAATATTTCAATACTCCAATTAGAGCGCTCGCAAATTACATGACATCTTAAATACACTCACGTCCCTATTACCAAACTCATATATCTTAAGATGCCACTAATGCTCTTAGACGACCCACACATGCACTCACATTACCCCACATAACCTCATCTGAAGCACAAAGACGACAATTGCACACACTTGTGATGTGACAGAAAACAAAAGTAATTAATTTCCAAATCAATCGTTGCAATTGAATTCGAAACGAAGCGAAATTTGTGTTAAGATTGCGCACACACCAATACCAAGCAACTCTAACCGCCGACACAAAGAAAAGGCAATAATGGATATTTGTGCGTTGGTGCATCAATCTTGCGTAGATCATTCACAATGCCTCCGCTATACACACTGCGTGCGTCGTTGACAGGTGAGTTCAAATAAGGGCAGAGTAATGGTTTTTGGTGTCAGTGAAATCCAAGCAAAGTTCAATTGAACACTTGACATTGTCTGCAGTATGCAGTGTATTAACATTTATAGTAAATTTACAATATGATTATGGACAGTTTCAATTGAATGAAATAGAAAGATAATAATTTAAAATTATAGAAAATACACGCTGACAAAAAATCGCTTCTATAGTATATTGTCCCAAACATATTCGGCTTGAAACATGTATATGGTTAGTGTACACTCTAAACATATAATATTGGGTACACACAAAAAGTATAGATTTGGGAAAATGTTATTCTAAACAAATCTTTGTTTACATCCCAATATGTTTTTATTTGGAACTATTATTTCCGAAACAAATATTCATTTGCACTTAAGAATTTAGAAAATACGTTAATTGTGTTAAATTGTTTACTAATTCAAAGTTATCTTTTATTAAAATTTTTAATGTTTGTAAAAATAATAATTAGTAATAATCGAAATCTTAAAATCTTGGATCAAATAAATTAATTGGAGGATTGACAAGAAGTGACGACTTGGAATACTAACTCAGAAATTTAAAATGATTGATTTAAACAGAAGTTAAAAGAAACTAAGGAAAGCAAAAGTTTTGAAAATCTTTTTTAAAAATATGTATATAATTCCTAAACAATAATTTTATTTGTATTTAAACACATATTTTATTTGAGAAATTTAGTTTGCAAATATATTCTTTTGTAATATATTAAAATATGCGTTCCAAATATATTATATTGATTTTCAAATAAAATTTATTTGCTCAGAAATATAAAATATTTAAAAATTTGTTTTACAAATATATTTCCTTTCGATTCAAACATATCAAAAAGGCGATTTTGCCCCGTGTATATATTGATTATAAATCTAGGATATTCTCCTGGCTTTATACCATCTTTACTTCTATTATGTATTACAGAATGCAAAGTTTTTTTATAAAACGTTGAAGCAAATTCGAAAAAAGATTTTGTAATCTGGTCGAAAGCATACACAGGGAAATTATATTCAGATCAATCATATTCGCATAGCATAATGTGATGGCTACAAAAAAACTGTATTTGTATTATTACGGTAATCATGGTCGTATGGTAATCATGATTCGGTAATGGATATGTATAGCAATTACAGATTAAATGAAACCATTTTCAAAATAAACGAAATCTTTTCCAAATGAAATGACATCTTTTTCAAATGAAATGAACTTTTACACTTTTTACACTTTTAATAAAACCGTTTGCAAATGAAATGCAACTATTTTTAACTGAATGCAACTTTATCTAATGTATGACGAGAATCATGTTAATTGATCAATGTAATTTCCTTAAGGTATTCCAATTTGACGAAACTTAGTGGAAATGAAAAATATTGGCCTAATATTCAGTATAAATTTTTTTTGAAAAATCTTTAAAACTGTGGAAGATATTCAGATTTAAATGGTAGAATTGGGAAATCTTCCACAACAATTATCCTCATAAAATTCCACTGTATAACCCTGACAATAAAAAAAACTCTCAGACATTAACTTATAGCATGTTTTCATTTAGTATAATGCTCCCTCCGACCAAAAATTTAAAACTTTGACCCACTGTAAAAAAACTCAGACCAGCTGGACCATAAGTTTATTCTATAAATATTATCTACTCAATACGCCCTTTCAGAATTATAGGGTCGCTATTCAGTTTCAATCAAAAAGTCTTAATTTTTGGACAGTTTAATTGATCCAATATAAGTGATATTCGGAAGGTACACGGCATATCTACATATACCCAGCAAAATCTTGGTAAGTACATGTCATTACCACCTGCATTACCAGGTAATGATATCTCATTATAGCCAGCACTACTTTCGGTAAATAAATAACGACTAACGAAATAATGACAAAAATATGTTATTGCTAGTAATCTAATTTAGAAAATCCTATTTTTATTTATAAACTTTTCGTTAAGAGCGCCCCAGTAGGTGAGTTGGTAGCGTACTCGCCTATGAGTTTGGGGGTCGTGGGTTCGATTCCCACCAGAGGCTCTGGTCTGTCGCTGCAAAAATTTAGCCATATGGTCTTTGTAACCCGGCCTTTCCCTAAACCTTATAATTAGAATATAAATTTACTTTGTATTGTAATTCATATAAATAAATAAACTTTTCGTTAAATGATTTTTACTTAAATTATTTACGTATATACGTTGTAGTTGGTATTCAGTTAAATCATTTAAAGAAAAGTTTATAAGTTCAAATTAGATTCTCTTTGTTAGATTACTAATAATAACTTATTTTTGTTTTAATTTAGTTAGTCGTTATATATTTACCGAAAGTAATGCTGGCGATATTGAGATATCATCACCTGGTAACGCAAGTGGTAACGACATTTACTTTCCAAGATTTTGATGGGTTATATTTTTGTACTTGATTATTAAGCGATTTGTCTACGAATCGCGAGGTAGGCCAGTGGTTGTGATGCTAAACTACGAAACCAGGAGGTCGCGAGTTCAATCCCACCTCCCGGCAAATGAAATTTTTCGTCATATGACGACAACAATCGATAACTACTCCCTCCCAGTTATACGCTCTACCCAATGTTGCTCTCATCCAATTTTACGCTCTTCCCAATTTTACGCTCTTCTACTTTCTCACCGCATGCCACCACTGATGGTGGTGAACAAGCAGTAGCAACTCAGAAATATCTACGACCCACAAACACACTCATAAAAGTATTACTTACGTCCACGCTTACTTTTTAATAATTGTAAGCGTGGGGGTAAGTGGTTATTTTTCAGCTTCTGGTATGCTGGAGTGGAAGCACTTTCCTCCAATGACATGCATGTGTAAAAATAATTCGAAGGGAGGCCAAATTATAAGCAGTTACTAGATTTGAATTTAGCTTACCCGTCAGGTTATTTGGTAATGGGAAATTTTGCTGGGTATGTACATATCTATATATATATACGTAAAAATGAAATGGTGTTCGTTGGTACGCGATGGACTCGAAAACGGCTAAACAGATTTTGCTGAATTTTTGCATGAGTACATCATTTGGTGTGTGGAAGGTTCGTAGCTATATTCGGTTATGATTGAACAAAGGGGCGTGACACCGCCCACACGACGTGAAATTTAAAAGTGAAATATCTCGGGTACTATTGGATCAAAATTCTCGAAATTAGATATGTGTGACCTTGGTACCAGTACACATCATGGAGCCAAAAACCGGTGTGATAGTTACAGTGGGTGTGGCATCGCCCATACAACCTAAAATTCAAATATGAAATATTTCGAATACTATTGGAGCAAAATTCTCGAAATTGGGTATGTGTGACCTTGGTGCCAGTACGCGTTATGTAGCAGAAAACTAGGGTGATAGTGTAAGTGGGTGTCACATCGCCCACCCAACCTGAAATTTAAAAATGCTATTTTACGATTATTATTGTGGTAAGATTCTCCAAATTTGGTATACATATGTGACATTGGTACCATTATGCGTGATGGAACGATAAACAGGTGTGACAGTTATAGTGGGTGCGGCACCTCCCACACAACCTGAAATTTACAAATACTATATTTTGAGTACAGTAAACGGCGAAATTTAATATCTGTTCCTTGGTAGCAGTACGCGTGATGGAGCCAAAAACCGGTGTGATTGTGACAGTAGGCGTGGTACAACCCACACTACCAGAAATTCAGAAGTGCAATATTTTGATTGCTATTGGACCAAAATTCTCGAAATTTGGTATGTGGAACCAGATTGAGTGCTGGAGCAAGAAACTGGCATGATAGTAACAGTGGGCGTGGCACCACCCACACAACCTGTAATGTGAAACATGACATCTGAATATATAAAATTTCCTGCACTATTGCAGCTAGCCTGTAAAAATGGGTGTGTAACCTTTGAACCACAACCAATGATTGAACCAAAAACTGGCATCGTATTAAGAGTGGGTACTTCTACACAACCTGAAAAATTCCAAAGTTCGTTCACTACATTCAAAATTAAATTTTTCGATCACTACATCAGCCATGGTTTCGAAGTTTGGCTGGCCTTTGTACACGGGGCAAAATCACCTTTTTTGATATGTTTGAATCGAACAAAATATATTTGGAACACAAATTTTTAAATATTATATATTTCTGAGCAAATACATTTTATTTGAAAATCAATAAAATGTATTTGGAACGCATATATTAATATATTACAACAAAATTTATTTGCAAACTAAATTTCCCAAATAAAATATGTGTTTAAACACAAATACAATTATTGTTTAGGAATTTTTCCAAATATATTTTATTTAAAAAAATTTTCAAAACATTTGCTGACTTTTTCGAAATTCAGTTTTAATTTTTCCTTGTTTTCGAATTAGACCTCCCAGTTATGATACCATATTAACTTCCGTTTTAAATCAATCATTTAAATTTTCTGAGTATTCCAAGCCATCATTAGTTGCCAATCCTCTAAGTAATTTATTTTAATCCAAGATTATACGATTTCAATTATTATTATTTTACGAACATTTAACATTTCTAAAAAATAACTTTGAATTACTGAAAAATTTAACACAATTTATGTATTTTCCGAATACTTAAATGCAAATAAATATTTGTTTCGGAAATAATAGTCCCAAATAATAACATATTGGGATGTAAACAAAGATTTGTTTAGAACGACATCTTCCCAAGTATATAATTTTTGTATATACCAAATACTATATGTTTAGAGTGTACCCTGAATATATATATGTTTCAAGCCGAATATGTTTGGGACAATATACTACAGAAGCGATTTTTTTCCAGCATGTACCAGTAGGGGTGATGGAGCTACAAACAGGAGCGATGGAAACAGTTGGCATGACATCCCCATATAAATAAAATATGTAGAACGCAATATTTGAAATAGTATTGCGGCGATATCTTTGCAAAAGAGAGTGATAAGGGCGTGGCGCCACCCATACAACCCGAGATGTGAATTTGATAAATTTCCAATATCATTGCAGGACAGTTTTGAAAATTTGCATTAAAATAGGGTCGATGGACAAAGTACTCAAAACGAAATATAGAGAGGCGTTGCACTCATCGTCTTGAAGTTTTTAGTGCATGCTGTTGATAGCACCCTACGGAATCTGATTAAAAATCTGATCAGTGGAAGTATCTGTGCATACGACACGCTTGCTGAAAACGAATAAATGGAGACTATTATATCTAGATTGACGCTTTACCAAGAGTGTTTAGTATTCAAGTGCCTTCAAAGTTAGCACGTGGCTCAACAAAATTGGGAGATAGCGGATTAGAGGGCGTGACTAAGCGTATGCGGTATCTTTGTAGAAAAAATAAATACTGATAGAATTATTGCACTAATTGGTATGAATGTATTTCACAGCAATCTATATGCCCAACAGAGAATGAGCGACATAGCCTCCCCAAGGTGATTTGACGGGTATTGCACTACACGAAATTTGTGCATTTAAGTGCAATATGGAAGACCCAAAAACACTGCCGTAATATCAAGAGTGTCAACATATCATATGGTTCTATTTCACTGAAACGCACTTTGAGGGTAGCGAAGCGCACCGGGTCAGCTAGTTTATATTTAAAATCGAGTTTTTGTGTTGTTGTTATTTATTGTTGGTCTGTGCTTTTGTTATTCAGTCAGAATTTATTTTTGGTTTGAGACCATATGTTCCAGTTACTTTTTGTCTATTGCAAAAAATAATAGAAACAAATACAAAAATTGTTAGAGTGTTTTAATTGCTTGGTAGAATTGACTGCAGTTTCCATAGACACCACTCTATCATCTTCAGAATTCAGTAGCAATAGTATATGTCATTAACTTAAATCAGCTGAAATACTTATGGAAGCAGTAAATTGAATTTAACAAGAACTGCTAACCAAACCCGTATTTTGCCGAACTGAGTCAACATACTAAAACTCTCATACCAATACATTTTTGTTTTTTGCTTGGGTTCGCATCGCGAACCACGAAAACAAATGTAGTTTTGTCAACGGCTAATGCCGACGTCATCGTACCTCATGTGTTTATATGTGTTGTTGTTATTTATTGTTGGTCTGTGCTTTTGTTATTCAGTCAGAATTAATTTTTGGTTTGAGACCATATGTTCCAGTTACTTTTTGTTTTTCCTAGAATTAATATTACGAGTATTATTATAAAATTTACAAGATAGGTACGAGGGATAACCTATATTGTGTCCTATATGCTAAAAAAAACAATTTTTTGGGATCGTCGATAGTTTATGAGATATCAATAAAAGTATAGAAGAAGTTGACAATTTCCCTACTATTTATTTTTTGTTATAATTACACCGTGCGGCAGCCAAATTCGGCGGGGGTTCTGACTATCAGGAAAATTTATATCGGTAAAAAAGTTTTACGTGTCCCAGCGTTTCGGAATCGGCGTATAGGAATCAAGATTAAGCTAGCATCTTAACGAAGAAAGCAGTTTCATTTGAAGAAAATCTATGGATAATTGCGGAATTTATAGCACTTTTGGTAGAAATAAGGGAATTTCAACATAATCCAGTTTTTATACCTCCACTATTGTGAACAAGGGTATATGTCAGATGCTGCGGGCCAAACGTGTAATACATCGATAGAGTGATCTTAGAGACCCCAAGAATATTTGGCAGTGATCCTTTTTGGGGCATTTTAAGTTATTTGAGCAATTTCCGTCCGACAGGATTAACCGATTGACTTCAAATTTCCCAGCAAAAAATAAAAGAAGTATTTCCAAAAGAATAACATTATAAGTACTTCCAATTCATAAGTATGAACATTTTGTCGGCATTTAATGAAGTTCTTCTAAATAACTAACCAAAATGTAATTTCGGAATATAAATTATTAACCCAAGAATGCATAATTTTAAAACGATTGGATGTAAAATGAATCTTGTGAAGTGATGAAAGTCCAGATCGGAAGGAACATATGTATGAGGGCTATGATATATATGTAAAATACTGCGTCTATAGTGCTAAAGGGAAGAAATATATATTTATATGGCGGCTATATCAGAATTAGTGAATGGTTCTGGAAGCTAGTCGACTTTTTCATCAATTAAATTTCGGTTCAGTCGACTAGGTCGATAAATCGGACCTACAAGTCGACTTTTTCATAGCCGATTAAAATAACAAAGTCATTTCAAAGTATGCTGATTTTCTTCGAAATATGTTAAATTTTGGAATTGTAGTACATTGGATTGCGATAAAAACTGAATTTATTAACAACACTTTATACTTTCCAAAAATGTTAATATAGCGTCACCAGAAATGCCCAAGAGCGTAACCCTCAAAAAATTAAAATTCGTTTTTCGTCAAAAAATCACGATTTTATTCAAGAAAAAAAGACGTAACATCAAGTGCTCGTTTTTGATAAAGAACAAAAAGCGTAACTCACATTGTATTAGACAGAACGTACTGTATTCATCTATTTAACCTTTGTAGTTTTTCTCTTGTTGCTGTTTTGATTTTTGTAAATCGTGTTTGACACCTATTTTAGATGCAAAATTCTATATGGGTCTGTATTTAAATTTGGCCTTTATCTGAAGGGTATCCATTTTTTTTTATCAAATTTCGCAGTGTTCGTGATTCTATAAACTAATCTCTGCCAAATTTAATAATGCTCTGATGTAAAACATGAAAACACACTTTTCCAACCTTGCTAGTGACCGTTTATTCTCGGATTAAAAAAATCCTTTGTGCAAAATATAGTACATTTGACTAAAATATGACTTCTATGGAGCTTAGATGCTAAATCGGAAGGTACAGATCCATGCGAGTATGTGGGGCTATATGTAAATTTGAACCGATATTGTTTACACAGATATTAACTGTTAAAATAAGACACTCTACCAAATTTCATGAACATCGAAAGGAAATTATATCTTCTATAGAGGGTATAAGCTAAATCGAAGGTACATTCATATATATTACGATATCTGGTTCTAAACTGATATTCAAATATATGTACAAAATTTCTTTGAGATCGGACTATATTTGTGACCTGCACATAGATTACAAGAACGCATGCACAAAATGACTTTTTTTTTGTGAGAATGTTAATTACACTATGGGGTCACACCTTTCAAGAGCCATCTACACCATACAGATTACAGACATCTTCAAATGTCCTAAACATACATACATATATATGATCGTTGATCTCTTTGGCCAATAGTATATTATTTATACGTTCCCTTCCCTATGTCAACATTTGTATTCCATTAAAATATGAAATCTCTGGACCCAAAGATGTTAATAAGAACGACATATGTACATTCATCAAATAAATACAACACCAAAAAAGCAAATCTTACAGTGCTTTAAAATAGTTGTGCAAAAGTGGTGACAAAGAAGTACTTCCCCGGCGCGACAACCCCTTGTTAAATTCATTGGTGAAAATCCAAATTAGAACAACTTCTGGATTATTAGTTGGGGATTTTTATTGCTTCTTTGGATGCTCTTTTTTTGCTGGGTTGGTATGTGTCAATATTTATCCCCTCACCTTAGAGAGGAGGGTATATATCATTTGCTACGAGCCAAAAGTGTAACACATCGAAGAAGTGACCTAAGACCCCAAGTATGTTTGGCGGAAATCCAGTTTAGGACTTTTTAAGTCATTTGAGCAATGTCCGTCCGTCTGTCTGGTTGGAGCGCACGATAACTCTCGAAAGGAGTAACGGATTGACTTCAACTTTGGTATATAATAATATTTTTTTCTATCTCTAGCTAAGATCGAAGATGGGCAGTATTGTTTCACTTCTTCTATTATCTCCCTCACAAAGGGTTACAATTTAGTGAAATATTGATTCTCTAATAACTTCTATACTACTTATCCGAATCCTCTGAAATTCCACACATATCAATAGATTATCTGTCGCTATCAACTTGCGGAAAATGGGTCAAGTGGTCCAGCCCCTTTTGGTACATCCCACACAAAGGCACCATTTTGCACGCCATTGGCACGCCCCTTTTGGTACCTCCCACACAAATGTGCTATTTTGAACCAACACTTAACGGCTAATACCAGAGCATACTTTAATGTTATTAAAATCACTATAAATTGATAATAATTTAATAAAGACAAAAAAATAAATAAATTTACGAATATTTTTTGGGACTGAAGGTGAGGGGTTTCGTAAGTCGGGTTTCCCCGACTGAACTTTCTTACTTTCTTACGGCTTATAACATTGATTCCAGTCCATACAAATACTTACATTTTTGTTGATTGTAATGCCTTTACATTACCTCTAGTCCCGTGAAAAATGGGCGATAGTGCCTCGCCCCTTTTGGTACCTCCCATATAAATGGACCATTTTTCACAAAAACTTAAGATGGGTAAAGTTTTTTTTACCTTTTTTTCTGAATAGGGAACCTTTCAAGAATATTGTGTGAAAATTTGAGTTGAATCGGAGCAAAACTGACAAAGATACAGCAGTCTAAGCAATCGCGGTTTAATGCGATTTCTCACAACCCATGTTTTCAAAGACGGTGCCCCTCATAGCTCTAAAACTACTGAACCGATCCTTTTGAAATTGTTAACACTATTTCTTTACATAATTTACGAGGTTGCGCTGTCGAGTTTTGTTTTAATGTATTAATATTTTTTATTTAACAATAACCAATTATTTCATTTTTTCTCGCAAAAATCGCATTTTCACTTCAAATTTTTCCTAAAAATTTAAATTTTGGAAAAAAACTAGACAGCGTTACCTGGATATAACGAGTATCTAACTAAATAAATTTATTTTTTTAATTTCTGATGATCCGGTATTAAGTTATGAGGGGCACCGCAATTTAACTTTTTTTCGAGACGCTTCCGCATAAATGCTGTCGTTGCCATATTTTTTATGAAAATTTTACACAATAAAATAAATATTTTTTGGTTCAGTACTATAACATATTACGTAGGCTGAGGAATTAAAATAATTGTTATTTCTTAAACGTTAATGATAGAAGGCTAAAATTTTAATATGTGTTGTGTCGGTTAGAGTTCTGAAACAAGTATTTTTCCAGATTTTTAGATCCACAACTTTGAAGGATATTTCAGAATAAACGTTTAAATGATTTTTTTTAATATTCTTCTTCCTTGGAAAATTTTCATTTGATATTCCCCTTTCATTTGATATTGATATTTGTCAAATTACATTGTAATAAATCCAACGAAAAATATATCGAAAATGTTATCCTTGAAATTTTAAAAGTTCTGTAAAAAGGACAAACGATCAGGAAATAAAAAAACTGAGTATGCAGTTTATCTACTGTTGACATATAGTTTCACTTCTATGTAGTCTCGATCTTAGGAGGGAATTCTGTCTCACGTTCATTTATTCTAACAATCGCAATATTTGTTTTGTCTCAATTTCAGTCTAGACTGCTTTGATTGCATTTATGTGATCCATTTCGAGGTTCCCTACTTTTTTCTTTTTTTTTAAGTTTTGTCTGGCTCTAGGTCATATATAAAATTAAAAACTGAAAACTGATGGTGCTGTTTCAATAATGTTTTATTTTTATTTATTTCCGATATTTCGATCGTCTTCGACGATCATCTTCAGGGATTTTCACTTAAAAACCAGTAAGGAAAGGCAGAAAGTCGGGCGGGGCCGACTATATAATACCCTACACCTCCCTAACAATGCGATAAGGGTTATTGCGATAATAATTTGGAATAATTGGTAAATGGGTAAGAACATATATATGCGGATATATCTAATTCTGAACCGATAATCGCTAAATTAAGCAATATTCGTTCCTAAATTGAGAAACATCTTTCTGGAGAATTTTGTAATGATCGGAAGTAAAGTACAACTTCTATAGCGCTTTGTAACCAAATCAGGAGGAAAATATATATGGAGCTTATATATAAATCTGAATCGATTTTCCCTGAATACTCATTCATGTAAAATAGAAACCTCTTTCTGTCGAATTTCGTACTGATCGGATATAAAATACAGTCTCTACAGCGCTTGAATGTCAAATCGGTGCTAACATATATATGGGGGCTATATCTAAATCTGAACCGATTTTCTCCAAATTTGGCAGTATTCCTTCGTGTAATAAGAAACCTCTTTCTGCCGAATTTCGCTGTGATCGGATATAAAATACAGTTTCTACAGCTATTGAATTTCAAATCGGGGGTAACATATATATGGGGGCTATATCTAAATCTGAACCGATTTTCTCCGAATTTGGCAGTATTCCTTCATGTAATAAGAAACCTCTTTGTGCCGAATTTCGTACTTATTGGATATAAAATACAGTTTCTACAGCGCTTACATGTCAAATCGGGTGCAACATATATATGGGGGCTATATATAAATCTGAACCGATTTTGTATTGTATCTAAGTGTATCACGAGACTACTCTCTGTCAATTTTTGTACAAATCGGTTACAAAATGTTGCTTATACAGTGCATATATGCCAAATCGGAGGTACATATATATGGGAGCTATATGTAAATCTGAACCGATTTTAACCAGATTCAATAGGGATCGTCCTTGGGCCTAAAAAAAGATATGTGCAAAGTTTCGTTGAGATCGGACCATAATTGCGACCTGTACTTTGATTACAAGAATACGTCTACAGACAGACGGACAGTCAGACAGACAGACGGACAGACAGACAGACAGACAGACAGACGGACAGACAGACAGACAGACGGACATAGCTTAATCGACTCAGAAAGTGATTACAAGTCGATCGGTATAATAAACAATGGGTCTCTCTCTTCTCCTTTTGGATGTTACAAACAAATGCACAAAGTCATAATACCCTGTACCACAGTGTGGTGTAGGGTATAAATAACAAAGAACATATATTATTTAAAGAAAAATTACAAAAATATATCACGTTACGTTGTTACATTTAAACAAAACAAACGACTTGTTGCTAACGCAGCATTGTTTAAACTAACTATTTTATTTTCTCGGTTTGTATTTTTCCACTAAGTTACGATAAATTTTTGCACAGTGGTCAGTGTCAGTCTTATAGTTCATTCTTACGTCAGTAGGTACATTAATTATGTGCAGCATTTCCAGAGTATATCTTTTCTTGTAATTGTTCTCCTGTGTCAATATGTCAACGTCCTTGAAATTTGGCTCATGTCCCGTCAGAGTACAATGTGCTGCTACAGCTGTTTTTTGCTCCAAAGGTTTATAACTTGCTTTATGGTCAGATTTATGTCCTGAAATTCTATGTAGTCTTTAATTTAGTTTTTGTTGTGCCAACATATACCTTTTGGCATATGTTGGTCTTGTCCCCATTACATTTTATCTTATATACTAAGTTCGATTTGTCCTCCTTTTTAATTTTTGATTTTGTCCTACTGAAAAAGTTATTTACTGTATTGTTTGTTTTAAGCGCTAGTTGATATTTGTCCTTATTGTAAATGTTGGATTTGCAGAATCTCTCTGAAAAACCTGCGATGTATGTTGAGGTCTTGTATATCTTCGCCATTTCTTCTTTTGTTTGCATTATTTTTGTTGATTTCTCCTTCACGTGTCTTATTAAATCGTCAATAGTGTTTTTAGGAAAATCGTTTATTCTACTTTTCTAAAGAAAAAAACATAGAAAATTCAAATTGAATGGGGAAATTTGAACATTATCATTTGAAAGAACATTCTTTGGCTTTTATTTTTTGAAGATTATGTCTATCAAATGTTGGCCGCGGTTACGTCTCAGATGGTCCGTCCGTTGAGTCCAATTTTCGATGACTCATTCGAGCATTTCGACTGGTAACTGGCGAATGACACGCGTAAACGTTGTTCAGGCGTAAGTCTTTCCATGATGAAATGCCAAACAATACTTAACAAAAATAACATGACAGCATGACACGACTCACACGTGATCTGTCAAAAAAGGCTATTAAAAAAACAAGTAAGAAAGTTTCAGTCGGGTAAACCGACTAAGGTATACCCTCACTTTGTGAGTAATGTAATATGGAATATTAAACGAATTATTCTGTCAATTTGTGTGGGAGGTACCAGAAGGTTTTTAACAAATACACCTATTTTTCGCTGAATAGTAGATACTTTAAATACATTGCACTGCGCCGAATTATAAGCGTTTATTTGCACCGGTATATTAACGTTATGAGATATTAAATTTTGGTATGATTTGGCCATTTTGTGTGGGAGGTACAAAAAGGGGCGTGGTGATAACGACCATTTTTACAGGGCTATAGACACTATAAAAGCATTACACTGTACAAAATTCAAAGTTTTTTTATAGACTGGTATTAATGTTATAACCTGTTAACTTTTGGTGCAAAATGGTACCTTTGTGTGGGAGGTACCAATAGGAGCGTGAATATAACCCCCAATTTTTTACTGGACTGTAGGCACTATAAAAGCATTACACTGTAAAAAACTTCAAGTATTTATATACACTGGTATTAATGTTATAAGCTTTTAACTTTTGGTGCAAAATGGTGCATTTGTGTGGGAGGTACCAAAAGGGGTGTGGCAACTTGCCCCATTTTTCTCGAGTTGATAGCGACTAATAAACTAATGCTATGTGTGGAATTTCAGAAGATTCGAATAAGTAGTATAGCAGTTATTAAAGATTCAATATTTCACAACATATTAACACTTTGTGGGGGAGGTACTAGAAGGAGTGGACCAATATGGCCCATCTTCGAACTTAGCCGGAGATAGAACAAAATATTACCACATACCAAATTTGAAGTCAATCGGTTACTCCTTTTGAGAGTTATCGTGCGCACCAGCCAGCAGACACACAGACAGACAGACAGACAGACAGACAGACGGACGGACATTGCTCAATCGACTTAAAATGACCCAAAACGAATATCCGCCGAACATACTTAGGGTCTTAGATCACTCCTTCGATGTGTTACACTTTTTTTCGTAGCAAATGATATATACCCTCGTCACACTAAAGTGAGGGTATAAATATCTCTACTAGGATCACCCGATATATTCTCTTTTATATATAGAGGGGGATCTATATAAATGCCAATTTACAGCCTTATCCAGCCACAAACTTTAAAAATAAAATTAGAACAATGTAGTGATATGTGAATAATGTATTATTTTGGATTCGCAAATCAACTTATTTTCCAATCGAGGGATATGTATTAAATAATTGTAGAATCGGAAAATTAACGAGCGATATTCAGAGTAAGACTAAAATTAATTTATATTTTAACTGATTTCGTTTGTCTGTGTTTTGCAAATTCGATAAACTTTGGTATAAATAAAGTTACATTTTTGTGACTCCTCTTTAATCTATTGAAACTCATGAAAATGTAAGGTTTTCATTCAAACTTAGAAATTATTGGAAATAAATGTTAGAATATTCCACAAACGCAAAAACAAATCTAAAACACTCCATGTTTATGATTCCGTGCACAATTTCCAGTTCCACAATTCGTTTCACTTTTAAAGTCATTCACAAAGAAACCACGAACATGCCGCACATACATACATTCTTTCACACAAAAAGGAAACTTATCCTTTGGAATGAATATTCAACAAAACGCTGCAACTTCAACTGGAAAAAGTTGTAGAAAGGATAATCGTAACGCATACTCGTATATGGATGGATGACATCAGGTAGTGGTGCTCCCACTTTCACAACTATCTACCCATCGTCGTCATCGCAAGGCATAGCTTCATGTCCTTTACGCCTAAGTGGGAATCCAAATCCGTCACCCATTCATCCATCCATCGACCTCATCAGAACCCCTGCCGTTATCACCGTCATCGTAGTCGTCGTCATCATCAGCCTCCGGTTCGATGATGATATTTTTGATATCGCTCCGCGCGTTAGTGGGTCACCTCAACTGCTGTCGTCGATTTTATTCGTTTTCATGTCTTTTGATGTTTTTCTTGCTGCTGTTTTTGTTGTTGTTGTGGCGAGAGAAAGCTCCACTCTCGGTGTGCATTTGAGGATGCAAAAGTATTCGGTACGAATGCAAATCGAAGAACAAACATTTTTCAGACATTTCAATTTGTCATTTGACAACGGAGAAAATGTCACAAACTCTTTTATAGAAAATTGTGAACGCATATAAATATCTGTTATGCATGTACATTAGGGTGACTGTAAATAAAATATTCGAGAAAATAAAATTTTTAGAACACCTTCAGATTGTACAAAGAAAAGGAAATCAAATTTTACACAACAACACAGTCTATATCCGGAAAAATAACTTTCTTTTACTCAGAATAAATATTTGTTTTACAGAAACTGTCATAAGGTGTTATTTTTCAAGGTCAACAAATGAATTATCAGTTTCAGTTCATGAGGTCATGAGGAAATTATTTTCGTATGAATTTGGAGATTTGTGAGGGGCTTGACAATTAGTTAAAATGTTCACTGAAGTGTATGTAATGTGAGAGCAAAGCAGTGGATAAACATTAAGATATTGTTTTGCGATATTCATTGTTTGTTCAAAATTTTCCTTTTGTATGGGAAGTAACAGAAGGCCAGTGGCAATGTTACTCATTTTTCTTCGAGTTGATAGTAATAGAGATATTAGCACTAGATGTGAACTTAATAAGAAATAACCAGAAGTTAAACAATTAGATCTAATTGTAGTCGTTGCATAGTAAATATTCTCATACGATTTGAACAACCATTGTTGCTTTTATTATGATATTCAGTTCTACAAAAGATTGAAAGTATTCCAGAAATCACAGCCCTAATATACCGTATATTTGTTTGTACGAATGAGTGTTTGTGAAGTAGCGTTTGTGAGATTGGTATTGAGTTTACGAGCATTGTCTAGGCTCTGGCAAAGAGACAAACGATTTTTTAATATTTGTTTGAATGTCCCCGTGTTCCAATCTATGTGTGTTCATGTGAGATATTGAAGTTCTATTGAAAATATTGAGAACATTCGGTGATAACAACGAACGATTTCAGGTTATTCGCAGATTGCGAGATTTTCACTTTTTTGCTGAAACTATTTTAGATTTAATAGAAATCTTTAAACAAAGCGTTCTGCTGTGCACTAATTGTGAAAATTAAAGTTTTCGTATGATTGAAATTGCATTTGATAGAGGTACGTTATACGAGTATAATAGTGATCTCAAAGATGGATTTAGTTGTTGCTATGTCTGAATCCATATTTTGGAGTAGTTTGATGCAGGGTTTGTCGGTAAGGGAGGGGAGGTTTTGCGGTGCGACGAAGTCCCTTCTATGACAAACTCTAAACAATTACAATAACAACGGTAGCTCAGTGGGGAAACGATCTAATAGTACCACTTAGGGGTTTTTTGGGCATAGTAGTGGCAAGTGAACTCAGGAAAAAATTGAGTAATTCCCGTTTTGGAACTAAAAAATCAGACTTTTTATACTAACGGCCTGTTTCTGTACTTATAGCGAAAGTCTCTGCGAACGAAAACCAGTCACTCACTTTCGTCAGGAATTTTGCTTCTCTAAGGTTCATTCCTTCGTTCGCCTGGCCTTACGTCAATGACGTTAGCAATTTACCAATTGGAAAATAATGTAATTGCCAGATCAATATTTTCACAACTTCCGGTTTAAAAAAGCACACATTTTTGTATGGTTGACCTTAGCAAATACACCTCTGTCCTCTTTACACTAGCGGTGGCCAAAAAATCAACCCTGGGTGGGTCAGCTGAGATGAACCAAGACTCTCATTTCTTTCTCTTTCTCTCTCTCTCTTTCACGTCTCTCACTGTGCACTGATGATTAGCGAGATGTCAATGTTGACTTCTTTATGGTTATTTATATATACAATTTTATTATTATTTAATTGGTGTTACCGTAATTATAATAATATCTAGTTATTTTTGCTTATAATAAGGTTTTTTTGTCTTTATTATCCTAACAGTCGACAAATAAAATAAAGTGACTCGATCTGACATATGTGTTCGCCCAGATGACAGCAAAGAGAGATAGAGAAACCAAAATTTACACTGAAATGCTTACGTATTCGTACGAGTTCATTATCGTGCGACTTGTCGTTGTGATGGTAGTTAGTGAAACCCAAATCAGCTGTTTGTCGTCTGGCAGGCGAACGAAAGCAAATTTTTAAGTTACAGAAACAGACTGTAAATGTATCCTATCGTTCAAGGGTGCAATTTCGTGCAGGCAAAAGTCGCAATGCAAAAACGGGGATATCTTTAACATTTCTAAATATGTATTATATCTTCAAAAGCTTTCACAGGAGAAAAGTTATGTTGGTCCAAAGTCACACATATCTTTTTCAAAAAGGGCATTTTCTAAAATATTTATTACAAACAAACTATAAACACATTTTTGCCGCCATAATGAAGTTAAAAAGTCACAATTTCTAATAAAAAAATTGAGTGAAAAAGCTTTAAAATTGTATGAGAAACAGTTCGACAATGAAAAAATTAATTGGGATTTTTTCAATTTTCAAAATCTGAAAAAGGTGAAAATCTGTAATACAAAAAAATTTTACTTTAACTCCAAAATAAGAAAATTATTAAAATTTGGCCCAATATAAAAAAAAACAATTTTCCCGATTTATATACCCGATTAATGGTATTATCTCAACATAATCCATGGATCCTTGTCTAGTTTTTTGTTTTTTACAGAACACAAAAATGTTTACTAAAGAGTGGTTAAATTTTAAGGGCCGATGTTGATTTTTAATGAAACACAAATTATTTACGAAATTATCGTCATTTCTTTTTATTATGATAATATGGATATGGTTCAATTATGTATGGAACAAAATATAGGCCAAATAGCCGCCGCGACCTCGGCGACACACCTATATCCGGTGTTCCAAATTTGACGCTGAGGAATAATTGAGGTTCTATGCCGTTAATGTGCCGAATTATCTCATCCTTTAGCTCTTGAATTTTTGCTGGCTTATCGACGTACACATGTTCTTTCAAATAACCCCAAAGAAAGAAGTCCAACGGTGTCAAATCACATGATCTTGGCGGGCACTTGACATCGCCACGACGTGAGATAACACGGCCATTGAATTTGTTGCGCAAAAGAGCCATTGTTTCGTTAGCTGTGTGGTAAGTGTCACCGTCCTGTTGAAACCACATATTGTCCACATCCATATCTTCAAATTCGGGCCATAAAAAGTTCATTATCATCTCACGATAGCGAACACCATTCACAGTAACTGCCTGACCGGCCTCATTTTGAAGAAGTGTGGCCCGATGACGTCGCCAGCCCATAAGCTTCACCAAACGAACTCGGCGAGCGTGCACAGTAGTTACGAAACTGATTTGAATATTCATTGTGCATATCCATTTTTACTTTCCTATCATTACTTATATTTTATCATAAAGTCTTTCATTATTTAATTTATCCTTACTTTCACTTTCTTTATTCTTTTCTTCTTTAGTAGTTATCTTTAGACTTATATACATAAACTGGTTATTACCGTAAATTTAGTTTTAAGCACTTTGGAGCTCATTTCAAGTCAATTCAGTTAATTATAAAAGTTCACATTGTTCAGTTGTAACCAATTCAAATAAACAATAAAAAAACAATAAATAAAAGAAAATATGTTTATCTCATTTACTTAACTGGCGCAGTCTATACACGAACCTTACTGAAATTGTGATTTAGATTTTTGAATGATATCTAAAGCAACGAAGAAATAAACTTAACTTCAAGAAGATATAACAATTTGTGAAAAAATATTTATTATTTACAAATGAAAACTAAACAGAGTGATCTACTGCAGAAAAAACATCTGCAATTAAAATTACTCAGAATAAATACGCTAACGAAATATTTTAAAACAAACAAATAATTACTTTACAAATAATTGTTATAATATACATAAGTGCTACTTCAAGGTCATCCAGTGCATTCAAATTTACCTTCAAGGTCATTCAGTATAAATATGCCAAAACTGGTTTGACAACAAAGAGAGTATCAGTGTAATTTAAAGAGCATAACAAGTAACATAAATAAACTGTGACATAAATAAGAGATTAACCAGACAAAATGCAGTCACAACTCTCTCTATCAGTCAATGATGTTCTTAAAGACGCTCAACGAATTCATGAGTATAGAGGCGATGAGTCGTATGCTCTAACATCTTTCTTGCGAGAAGTGGACACAATATTATGTCTTGTGCAATCTGATGGAGGAGCAAGGGAGTACATTTATCAGAGAATAATACTGAATAAGATACAAGGAGAGGCGCTACATGTCTTGAGAACGTTGGGGCCTATCCCAAAATGGACGGAGACTAAAGAGACTCTAATTTGCTATTTTGGTGTTCGAGAATCTTTTCATCAATTATATCAAGAGGCATTTGGGGCGTTTTAAATTATTATAAACAATTAAGAGATATATTATGTAACCTAAATGAGAAATATGAATATGACAAGGGTAAACCTTTAGAGTTCAGTCCACTGTATGTAGAAAAAATAATTTTGAAAACATTTCTCAATAACATTGATATAAATTTGGCCTCAGTTGTTATTAACAGAAACATTGAAAAATTGCGAGATGCATACAATTTACTAGAACGTGAAGGTTTAATCCGAGATGACAATAAGAGAGTGAATGAGTACCAAACGAACAGATATGTTGGTAACCAGAGTAGAATGAATGGCAGTTATCGAAAGAGTCACGGTAATCCGAGTAATGGTGGTGTTTTTAGTAGAAATTGGACTGGAGGAAATATGGCCTCTGGTTCAGGTCAGACGAACAGATCATTTAGTAGAAATAATACAGGAGGAAATTATAGTCGGAATCCCTCTCAGTTCAGAAGACAAGGTTCAAATGGAGGGGGGAATTTTAGACAGAATGATTCCTTGGAGATGGAGGTGGTCATATCCAAGCTAGCCGGGATTCTGAGGGCAATGAGGAACAGATAAATTTGCATACAGTAGTCTCAGGAAGACACTTCCGGTGATTTGTCTGACCATAGGAAATAACAGAATTAGGTCACTTATTTATACAGGATCTACGACTACTTGAGTATGAACGTTTTCCACTTCTCGACAGGGTTTCATTTTCATCACTGAATGACAGTACGAATGTGACACATGAGATAATTACGGATTTGCCGGTCGAATTTGGTGAACAATGTCATGGAAATTAATCGTGATTTTGAAGCCTTTTTGGGACAGAACATTTTAAAGCCGCTTGGGGCCGTAATGTATATGGATAATGACACATTGACAATTAATGGGAATACTATATATTTTATAAGAATATGCCCATATTATGCGGATAGAGTGTGTCAACTGCAATCTCTGAGTATTAATAGTGCTATTTTAAATCACTTATTTAAGGATTTAAACGACGAGGAATCATTAGCTTTGGAAAATATATTGGACTCTTTCGGTGATCTGATATTTAGAGAGGGAGATGAATTGGGGAATACTCCCGTGGTAGAAGATGGGATAAGGAAAATTACTGACAGGCTTGTTTATACTAAGATATATAGACAACCTCATATATACGAGGAAGAGATTTGTGGTCAGATAGACGAGATGTTGGAGCATGGCATTATTACTGAGAGTAATTGTCCATTATAGGTAGTGCCGAAGAGGGTTGACAATTCGGGGTTGCGGAAGTTTCGGATTGTTATAGATTACAGGAAATTGAACGAGATTACGCTGGACGACAAGTTTTCGATACCTAATATATATAACATTCTCGATAAACTTGGGCGATCACAATATTTTACGACTATAGATCTCGCGAAGGGTTTCCACCAGATTTTGGTCAGGCAGGAGGATCGACCGATATTATAAATTCGTCCGAATGCCATTCGGCTTGAAGAATGCGCCTGCCACTTTTCAAAGGTTGATAAATAATGTTCTGCGTGAGTTCATTAATAAGATATGCGTTGTTTATTTGGATGATATCCTTATCTTTCCGACAATCCTGCAGGAACATATTAATAGTATTAGGACAATTTTGAGTAGATTAAGAGAAGAGAATCTTAAGATTCAGATGGACAAGTGTTAATTTTTTGCGAAACAGATGCTGTATTTAGGACATTTATTGACAACGGAAGGGGTTAGACCAAATCCTGAAGGTGAGGACTATTTTGGATCTGAGACTTCCCCACACCATCAAGGGGATAAAATCGTTCCTTGGTATTACTGGCTATTACCGGAAATTTATTAGGGATTATTCCAATGTGGCATATCCGATGATAAAATATTTACGTAAGGAGGTTAGACTAGATGTTAATGATCCCAATTACATACATGCGTTCGAGAAATTGAAATGGATATTGACGGAGGCCCCGGTGCTGAAGTATCCTGATTTCCAAAGACCTTTTCAAATGATAACAGATGCTAGCACTAAAGCAGTTGGTGCCGTTTTGCAACAAAACGGACATCCAATCTGCTATACTCTGCCATCGAGAGGGAGCTGTTGGCGATAGTTTGGGCTACTGGCTATTTTCGCCCTTATCTTTACGGTGTGAAATTTGGCATTCTTTCCGATCATCAGCCATTGCGATGGCTATTCGTGAAATCTCAGACGAAGGAGCTTAGTCCACGGCTTTACAGGTGGATTATGCGTTTTAATATTTCTGTTGAGTATGTCAAGGGGAGAGATAATGTTGTTGCTGATTTCTTGAGCAGGATCAATAATGATACTGGGGAAATCAATCATGTGGATGAATCTGCCGATTCTTTATATAATAATGGCGATGATGATTTGGATACTATTCATTCTCAGGAATGAAAGTGATGATGATTACATTTGGATTTTAGATACGGTAGTCAATAGATTCAGGATTCAGATAATTTTGACTAATGATAAGACAAAGGAAATTGAAATTATACATGGTAATAAGAAAATTGTTATAAGTTCTGAGGATTTAGATGGGAATTTTGATAGAATTCTGAAAGATTACATAGAAAAAGGGAAAGTTGGGATATTTACTGAACTAGATAGATAGATAACGGATATTTTTCAGGGAAATTCAGGGGTTTTGTTTGTTCGTTGTGCATATATGGCTACTGATATGAGGACTGAGGACGAGACATATCAGCAGATACATTTCTATCACAAGAACGAGACTGGACATACTGGAATTAATGAGAATTATGAAGGACTAAAGAGAAAAATATATTTTCCAAACTTGAAATTATTGATACGGAAATATGTCAATAACTGTGATATATGTAGCAGAGTCAAATTCTATCGAAGACCAATATTGGCTGAATTTTTTAATACTGAAACTCCCACTAATATTGGGAAAATTGTCCATATGGATATCTATGTTATGTCGAAGTCCGGTTTTTTGACATTTATGGACAGATTTTCGAAGTTTGCTACGGCGTATTATTTAGATGACAGGACGAATCAGACTATTATTGAGGTAATTCGATTGTACAAATCACAGAGAGGACATTTCGGTAAACTTGTTACAGACAAAGAGTTTAGAAGTGTAAATATTAAGGAGTATTTCCGTACGGAAGGCATTCAGTTGCACTTGGTGAAGTCGAATAATCATACAGGAAACTCGGATATTGAGAGATTTCATGGTATACTTGAAGAGAAGATTAGTATGCTATATATTGAACAGATATCATTGACCATCAAGGAGAAAGTTAGTAAAGCCGTCGAGCTGTATAATAATAGTTACCACTCAGTTACTAGGGAAAGACCATCTGATGTTGAACGTGGCTTGTGTGATAAAAGGAAGGTTTACGAGAGGCTCGTTGCGAACAAGGGACATGTCATAAATAGAAGAAGTCGGAACGGAGAGAAGTATACAGAAGAATGAAACATTGGATATATAAGAAATTACAAGCCTGTAAGGCATAAGGATGAATCGACACTTAGGTTAAGTGATTTGCAGAATGTACATAGTAACAAGATAATCAGATTGATATATCTTGTTACTAGTTTAGTCAATAAGACATTATTGTTATGCTTCTTTTTAGTTATGGCCAATGTGGACATTGTCCAAATTAAACGATAGGGAAGTTACGAAACTGATTTGAATATTCATTGTACATCATATTTTATCATAACGTCTTTCATTATTTAATTTATCCTTATATTTGTAATTTCACTTTCTTTATTATTTTCTTCTTTAGTGGTTATCTTTAGACTTATATTCATAAACTGGTTATTACCGTTAATTTAGTTTTAAGCACTTTGGAGTGAGTTCTAGTAGGCTAATCTCAAGTCAATTCAGTTAATTATAAGAGTTAACATTGTTCAGTTGTATCCAATTCATACACGGGGCAAAATCGCCTTTTTTGATATGTTTGAATGGAAAGAAAATATATTTGGAACACAAATTTTTCAATATTATATATTTCTGAACAAATAAATTTTATTTGAAAATCAATAAAATATATTTGGAACGCATATATTAATATATTACAACAAAATATATTTGCAAACTAAATTTCCCAAATAAAGTATGTGTTTAAATACAAATAAAATTATTGTTTAGGAATTTCTTCAAATATATTTTATTTAAAAAAGATTTTCAAATCTTTAGATGGCTTTTTCGAATTTCATTTTTAACCTTTTCTTGGTTCCCAATTGTACCTCCCAGTTTTGATACCATATGCAGCATTGACTTCTGTTTCAAATCTATTATTTAAATTTCTGAACATTCCAAGCCATCATTAGTTGTCAATCCACCAAAAAATTTATTTTGATCCAAGATTATAGGATTTTAATTATTATTTTTACGAACATTAAACAATTTCTAAAGAATTACTTTCAATTACTGGACAATATAACACAATTTAGGTATTTTCTGAATACTTAAATGTGAATTTTTTATTTGTTTCGGAAATAATAGTCCCAAATAATAACAAATTGGGAGTAAACAAAGATTTGTTTATAACACCATCTTCCCAAACATATAACCTTTGTGTGTACCAAATATTATATGTTTAGAGTGTTCCCTGAACATGTATATGTTTCAAGCCGAATATGTTTGGGACAATATACTACAGAAGCGATTTTTTTTCAGCGTGTATAAACAATAAAATTGTTATTAAAAAGAAAATATGTTTATCTCATTTACTTAACTCAGGTGTTTTCACATCTCCTACAGACCCGGTTTGCTGAAATTTGCGCACAATTCTCCCTATTGTGGACACATATTGTCGATTATGCTGATCAAAAAACATCACGAAGTGCACGAAATGCATTTTGATTTGAACGACCGTTTTCGTAAAAGGCTTAAAAAACTTTAACGCGTTGTTCGGTTGTGTATCTTTCCATGGTTCAAATTGAGTTAGTCTGAAATTGAGAAATGAAATGCAGAAAAAAACTTGACGTTTAGGTGTGGCTCACACTCAACATCGGCCCTTACAATTTAACCACCCTTTAGAACAAAAGTTATTGAATTTCGGCCGATTGATTTTGATTCTGAACCACTGTGCGATGGTGACGATGCAGTAATGCAAAGGGCGAAATAGAATAAATAATTAATTTTCGATTATGACAAAGGCAGACTTTTATTTTGTACTAGCAGGCACAACATTTATAATAAAAGCATTTTGATTACCCTTTACCTCCGCGGTTTGCCACAGCTCAAACATACAAATTTCCGTATAAATTAATTTACATTCCCTTTTAAATCATTTTTATTTAAACAGTCTTGTTGACCCTTACTGTGATATTTTATTATTATAAGATTGTCGGTACCATATACACCTGGGTTTTCGATAGAAGTTATTTACATTGTATGATATGAACCACGAATACTTGTTCCATTCCTAATGCTTCCGGTGAATTGATCACTAATCCTATTGACTCCAATAACATACAAAGCAATTTTTTCCTTCTGCCATAAATGGTTTCTGAGATATTAAAAATTTTAAGTATCAACGCAATTTTATTCATTTCGCCCACCTTTGGCCTTTGACCCCAATAACTAAATATCCAAATATCGTTCGTATAATAGTTTTAATAATATCTCTAAAAACGTTTGTACCAAATTTAGTTCTTCTACGATCTATACATTCTGAGATATTCAATTTTTTAATAATGACCCCGCCCAATTTTTATTTGTTAAGATTCATCTGTGGCTAATCTAATACTGACTCCAATAACTTACAAAACAAATTTCGTTCTTCTACGATAAATACTGTCTGAGATATTCAAAATTTAAATATTGCCACGCCCTCTTATTTAATCCCGCCCACTTTTGACGAAAGTACTAATGTTGAACCCAATAACTAACTATCGATTTTTTTTAAATTTTTCCAAGGGCAATAGTTTCCGAGATATTAATTTTGGCCACACCCACTAATCCGATCCCATAAATTTTTATTGAAATTTTAGATAATAGCTCAAATGACCTATGTACCAAATTTCGTTCCGTTACGATCAACTACAAGAAGTGCTCAGTAGGGGAGCCAACGACAAGTGAGTTGCGCCTGCGTTATACCGTTATATCGTAGGTCCCGAAGTTTCAAATGCGACAGATGCAAGTTTAAATATTAAACTGAATCAAATAAAACAAGTAAGAAAGTTCAGTCGGCTTATGAGTCCCAAAAAAATATTCGTGATTATATTTATTTTTGTTTCAGTTGAGTTACGAGTGTTATCAATTTAAACTGCATTTAAAAAACTTTAAAATATTCACTGGTATTGAAGTTTATAAGCTGTTAACTTTTGGGAAAAAATGGTCCATTTGTATGGGAGGTACCAAAGGGGTCAATAACGCCCACTTTTCACAAGACTGTAGGTCCTATAAATGCAAAATTTCAAGTGCTTATGTGCTGTGGTATTAAAGTTATAAGCAGTTAGCTTTTGGTGCTAAATGGTCAATTTGTGTCGGATGTACCAAAATGGACGTGTCAATAACGCCCACTTTTCTTTGGACTCATTACACTGTACAAAATGTCAAGTATTTGTATGAACCGATATTTCAGCTATAAGCAGTTATCTTTTGGTGCAAAATGGTTCATTTGTGTGGGATGTACCAGAAGGGGTGTGGCAACTTCGCCCATTTCGAGGTGATAGTGACAAATAAATCGAGCTAGTAGAATAGATGTTATTGAAGAATCAATATTTCACTAAATGTTAACCATTTGTGGGCTTCGAACTTAGCCGGAGATTGAGCAAAATATTACCGCATACCAAAGTTGAAGTCAATCGGATAATCCTTTCGAGAATTATCGTGCGCACCAGCCAGCAGACAGACAGTTAGACGGACATTGTTTAAATGTCTTAAAATTACCAAAATCGAATTTCAGGTAAATTTTTCGATGTGTTACACTTTTGGCTTGTATCAAATGATATATACCCTCCTCTCTAAGCTGAGTGGATAAAAAAATGCAATGCAACTTTTGTCTCTATGTGAAATTGGATTTTTAGCATTTGTACCCCTCATAATTTCCTTTAATTTAGATGTTATGCCTATCCTATACTAAAAAAATATGGCCCAAAATTAAAGGCATCTTCTAAGAAAAACTGAACTTAAAAAAAATAACAAATTTAAACAAAATAAATATTTTACTCGGATTCTAGGTGTCATATATGGATCGATAGAAAATGATATATACATTATATGCTAATATGTACATTTATGCTAAAATATCCAAATCGAAAATTTCAAACATAGGCGCTTATTTCAGAAATCCACAGATTTACCCTCGTTCTCAATAGTGAGGGTTCTTCGTTATGATGCTGTCTTTAAGAAATCGAATATTTTTTTAAATTTTGTTTCTATTTTTAAAACAATTTCTTTAAGAAAATCTATTTTATCTAATTTTTAAGCTAAACCACTGTTTCTACGTGAAAGAGATATTTCCAACATATATAGCTATCATAATTGTCATAAACTTAAGGCGTACTCCGACTCTATCGGGCTTATATGTACTTCAAATTTCAAGAACATTTGAATGTAAAAAAATGAAAACAAGCTTTACCATAAAAAATGTTTTATTTTATTTTGATGTATGACTCAATCTACAAAAAGGAACATTTTAGTTCTCGTGCACCAAAATAAATTTTTTGTAAACAATACAATGATTATGCAGTCGTTTAGTAATGGACAGCTCTAGTTCCTGCCCAGATAATAGATAGATGCGGCGTATTGCCGAAGTACATATTGTCGCCTTAGAAGAGGTCGATGGATCACTGGGTCTGCTGTCAGGTCCACATATCGTATTCGTTTTCGTTGTAGTCGTATAATGGCCGTGTTTTGTAAAAACAAGAGTTTCTGCATAGTGTGGTTATTTTCCATTTGATGGAGCAAAATTTGCTTCTCATTGGACATGGCTGGTGTTTTGTATTCACTTTGGTTAACAATTGTTTTTGGAAGAAGTGTGGTTTCACAAAGATTTCTCATTCGCGTGTTGAAGTCAACCATATAGAGCTCCGTATCTCCCATACAATTGCAGCAGAACTGTTGATAACGAGTGTCGGGGTTAAGAAATCATGATCCAGTATGGGTGGTACCAATTTTTAATACATATTTATACACCGCCATGTATAAAATACTTGTTTCTATAATAATATAGAAACAAAATGGTCTTGAAGCCGGGAGAGTATCCTAGTTAGAATCACAAAGATTTGCAGACCGAATAAAAGCAATCAAACAACGTAATTATATTATTTCAAAGGTAACAGAGAAATTAATATGCTCGTAAGAGTAAGTATATACTTATAAATAATGCTTGTCATTCTTCTCGTTTTGTTTAATATACCCCCCACCCACCAGAATCTCTTATGAGAGTCCAAACAATTGAACTTTGAGTCCCAACTGCCAAAAAGACGACAAATAGTGTCTTCCCGCGTCCCATGACTGCATCCCCGTTGCAGTTTCAAAGTACAAACAAACATTGCACATTACACACAGCATTGACGTCCTTTTGCTTTTTCTCCTACCCACATATCGTCGTTTCGTCGAATGAAAAGTTTGATCTGATGTTTGTGTTTGAATTAAAAGGTCGTCATTAGAATTTATACTTCCCTTGGATGCTCCTGCGAAAGTTTCATCTCTGCATCTTTGACTACTTCTGCCTCAGTTTCTCCAGCAGCAGCCTCTGTAATTGTTGTTGCAGGAAAAATTTCATTTCGTTTTGTCAAATGTGCTCTATTTAAATTTGTTCGAACATATTTGACTTGCAAACATTTAGAAATTGTTTTTCTCAAGTATTTGAGAAATTACTTTTGCAAATCTTATGAGGGACTAAATATATACGAAAAATTTTGAAGAAGAAGAAAAAAAAGAGTGGCACAAACATTCGACATACACATACATTGCTGCTTATAGATAGTCACATCCATATTAATATATTTGAGAAGAATACGTATTGAATTCAAATGAAATGAAAATAAATCACAAATGTGAGAATAAAATGAAAATGAAGATGGAAATGTACTTAAAAAATAAAATTGGATTTTTACTTTCGGTTTGCAGCTTGTAAATGGAAATGAGAAATATTTCAGCTTTTTATATTGATGCACACAAATTTAATTGGATATTGGAGCAGAGGTGTTGACTAAATTCTAAAATAAACTTTAAAGGTCATTGGATAACTGAGAAATATTTCAGCTTTTTATATTGATGCACACAAATTTAATTGGATATTGGAGCAGAGGTGTTGACTAAATTCTAAAATAAACTTTAAAGGTCATTGGATAACTGTTTAGAAATCACCAAGCAAAGAATTGATTATAAAGGTTGTGTGGATTATTATAACTTGAAAAATTTTGTTAAAAATTCAGAAACCAGTCAGTCTTTAAGACTAGGTTAAAGAATCACTTGTTATGCAATATTGAAACGCTTCTTTTATAAACTTATTATTGTTAACATTATAGTAACTGTAAATAATTGTTGATGGTTTTGAAAAGCAATATGTAAATTTTACAGTCAGCCTCAAAAATGCCCATGCGGCTCTGTGGTTTTCTTCTGTTTCTGCCCATATTAATGACGAATGACAATGTTATGATTTAGTTTAATTATACCCTCACTTTAGTGTGACGAGGGTATATATCATTAGCTACGAAAAAGAGTGTAACACATCGAAGGAGTGATCTAAGACCCTAAGTATGTTCGGCGGATATTAGTTTTGGGCCATTTTAAGACGAATGAGCAATGTCCGTCCGTCTGTCTGTCTGTCTATCTGTCTGTCTGTCTGTCTGTGTGTCTGTCTGTCTGCTGGCTGGTGCGCACGATAACTCTCGAAAGGAGTAACCGATTGACTTCAAATTTGGTACGTGGTAATATTTTTTTCTATCTCCGGCTAAGTTCGAAGATGGACCATATTGGTCCACTCCTTCTAGTACCTCCCCCACAAAGTGTTAAAATGTTGTGAAATATTGAATCTTTAATAACTGCTATACTACTTATTCGAATCTTCTGAAATTCCACACATAGCATTAGTTTATTAGTCGCTATCAACTCGAGAAAAATGGGCCATGTTGCTACGCCCCTTTTGGTACCTCCCACACAAATGCACCATTTTGCACCAAAAGTTAACAGCTTATAACATTAAAACCAGTGTATAAAAATACTTGAAATTTTGTACAGTGTAATGCTTTCATAGTGCCTACAGTCCAGTGAAAAATGGGTATCATATTCACGCCCTTTGGTACCTCTTACATAAAGGTACCGTTTTGCACCAAAAGATAACAGCTTATAACATTAATAGCAGTGTATAAAAATACTTGAAATGTTTTACAGTGTAATGCTTTTATAGTGTATTTTGCACTGTGAAAAATGGACGCTATTTCCACGCCCCTTTTTGTACCTCCCACACAAAGGTACCATTTTGCACAAAAAATTAAGAGCTCACAGCATGAGTACCATTGCAACAACATTTTGCACAGTGTAACGCTTTTGCAGTCCCTATTGCCCTGTAAAAAGTGGCCGTTATCACCACGCCCCTTTTTGTACCTCCCACACAAAATGGCCAAATCATACCAAAATTTAATATTTTATAACGTTAATATACCAGTGCATAAAACGTTTATAATTCGGTGCAGTGTAATGTATTTAAAGAATCTACTATTCAGCGAAAAATAGGTGTATTTGCTAAAACCATTCTGGTACCTCCCATACAAATTGACAGAATAATTCGTTTAATATTCCATATTACATTACTCACAAAGTGAGGGTATACCTTAGTCGGTTTACCCGACTGAAACTTTCTTACTTGTTATACCCTACACCACTCTGTGGTACAGGGTATTATAAGTTTGTTTCATGGCAGATGTTTGTAACACCTGAAAATAACACAGATAGACCCACCTTAAAGTATACCGATCGACTCAGAATCACTAGCTGAGTCGATTTAACGATGTCCGTCCGTCCGTCCGTCCGTCTGTCCATGTAAAGTTGTTCGTCGACTACAGGTCGCAATTTCACTCCGATCGTTCTGAAATTTTGCAGTTTAGAGTATTTCGCAGCTGTTAAGATCGCTATTGAATTTGGTTGAAATCGGTTCAGATTTAGATATAGCTCCCATATATATCTTTCGTCCGATTTGGCCCTTTTGTCCTATAGAAGCTGTATTTTACATCCAATCGATTTGAAATTTAGAATGGTAGAGTTTCTTGATCCATGAACCAATATTGCCGAATTTGATGAAAATCGGTTAAAATTTAGCTATAGCTCCCATATATATGTTTCGTCCGATTTTGCTCTTTAGTCCTGTAGAAGCTGTATTTTACATCCAATCGTTTTGAAATTTAGAATGGTAGAGTTTCTTGATCCATGAACCAACATTGCCGAATTTGAAGAAAATTGGTTAAGATTTAGCTATAGCTCCCATATATATGTTTCGTCCGATTTGGCCCTTTAGTTCTATAGAAGCTGTATTTTACATCCAATCGTTTTGAAATTTAGAATGGTAGAGTTTATTGATCCATGAACCAACACTACCGAATTTGAAGAAAATCGGTTAAGATTTAGCTATAGGTCCCATATATATGTTTCGTCCGATTTGGCCCTTTAGTCCTGTAGAAACTGTATTTTACATCCAATCATTCTGAAATTTAGAACGGTAGAGTTTCTTGATCCATGAACCAACACTACAGAATTTGAAGATTTAGCTATAGCTCCCATATATATGTTTCGTCCGATTTGGCCCTTTAGTTCTATAGAAGCTATATTTTACATCCAATCGTTTTGAAATTTAGAATGGTCGAGTTTCTTGATCCATGAACCAACATTGCCGGAAGATTTAGCTATAGCTCCCATATATATGTTTCATCCGATTTGGCTCTTTAGATCCAATCGTTTTTATACCCTACACCACACTGTGGTACAGGGTATTATTTAAGTATAAAATGTCCCAAAAGTAAATTTATGTAAACAATTTATACATGAATTACAAAATGTATATATCAGAGTTATTCAATATTACGAGAGTGGTGTAGGGTATTATATAGTCGGCCCCGCCCGACTTTAGCCTTTCCTTACTGGTTTTTATTTTCAATTCTATTCTTTTTATTTGTTAAAAATTCAATATTAAAATTTTTTACAATAGATTTAATTTTTTACAAATAAAAAGAATTGAATTGAAAATAAAAATAAAACTAAATCATAACATTGTCATTCGTCATTAATATGGGCAGAAACAGAAGAAAGCCGAACGGACAAAATTCGAAAATATCTCACATGTACTCCGAAACTAACCAAATATCATCCATTTGGAGCTTTTTAACATGCGTATTCGGAAAAAAATCTTATAATTTTGGTTTTCAAGATGTTGAATCTTAAAATGTTTACATATCGAAGAATTTCAGTAACTGTTAAATTAAAGTATCTCTTGATTGATTGAAGTAGTTAACAATTTTATATTTTTTATTTGTGAACTTTTAATACAAGAAAATGGGATTTATGAATCTACAAAAAAATCTTTTAAATTGTGAGTAAAATATCGCCGAAATTCAATATAGTCGAACATAAACATTAACATAATTCAAAAACGCGAAGTGGTAGAAGTGATTTAAGAACTCCGGAAGATTTTGGTCCATTACCAAAAAAACACGTTTCAAATGGCTTTTATTGAATAATGTTTTTGAAATTGTGAAGAAGAAGTTTAAAAAATAAATTTCAAAAAAATAAACAAAAATATTTCATTATGTTGTCTTTCAAACAATGTAAACTTGGTGAAAATCGTTTCAGCCGTTCAAGAGCAATTACAAATTTCGTTAAACCCCAAAAATGTGTTCAATTTAATTTTTTTAATACTCAAATCACAATAATATTTTGGAAATTAATTTTTTTAAATAAATGAAAGCGAAATTTTTTGTTACCATTTAGAATCTTTTTCCAAACTTTTTAGTGGAATATAAAATTTGTAAAAAACAAATTTTTTGTCCAAGGGATGTGGATAACAGTTTCTGGTGCAATTTGGTGTAACAAACACAAAAAAATATTTAAAAAAAATTTTATGGTAATTTTTTTTTTTAATTCCAGCTTTTATGGAAATTACATTCAGTATTTGGACCATAATTCAAGTATAAGCCTGATTGAGCCGTGTAATGCCTCAAATTAAAGGGAATTATGAGGTCTACATATGCTGCATGTAGAGTCTTTGGTGTAGTAACAGTCGTCAAAAATATGAGAAAAAATGATTTTTTTTTTTAAAAACACCTTTTCCTGGTACAAAAAAAACCATAAAAAATAGAAAAAGAAATATTTTATCACATTTTTAAAAAGAAAAGCACTGTCTATTTGAAAAAAAATCTATGGATAGATGTAAAAGTTATGGGCCATTTTCTGGTGCAATTAGGTGCACAAACACGAAAAAAATATTAAAAAATTTTTTATGGTAATTTTTTTTTTAATTCCACCTTTCATGGAATGTGCATTCAGTATTTGGACCATAATATTTCAAGTAAAATTGATTGAGCCGTGTTATACCTCAAATTAAAGGGAATTGTGAGGGCTATATATGCTGCATGTAGAGTTTTTGGTGTAGTAACAGTCGTCAAAAATATGAGAAAAAATTATTTTCTTTTTTAAAAAACACTTTTGTACAAAAAAAAGCATAAAAAATAGAAAAAGAAATAGAAAAAATTATTTACAATTTTAAAAAGCCAGCATGCTAACGAAGAAAACATTGTCTATTTGAAAAAAATCTATAGATAGATGTAAATGTTATGAGCCATTTTGTAAATGTTAGGGAAATTCAAAAAAAATCTTGTTTCATATTTTTCGTTTGTAAATGATGTTTCTGCTTATATTGAATTCGCCATATGTGAGAGAGACATATAAGAGACATTGCACTTGCATTTTATTTTATGAGGATTGATGTCAGACATTATAAAATTATAGAGAGGACAAGGTTTTATGCCCGTTCGTAACCCTCCATAAAACATGATATGCAATGTGAGAGCTATATTGCATGAGATCCGCTCAGGTAGAGGGTCATTCAACAATTTTTGTGGTTTTTTATTTATGAGGTTTCCATTCAGTTACGCCTTTTAGGGGCATGGACATGGCTGTCTTAAAAATATTGGGTTTCTATGTTCGAATCAAACTATATGTTAGCTACTGGTACTGCAACTTATGAACCTTAAACCCGGAATTTATGAATGAAATTTCTTATTAATAAATTAGTGTAATTCAGCACCTTAAAGAGATATGTCGATTTTCCGAAAAATATTACAAAGTTATATTTCGAAGTATGAGTAAAAGGCAATGTGTACATGATCCCCACAATTTCTGCTATATCTGTGGAAAATATTTAAATAAAAAATCGAGTAAAATAATAGAAGAAATATATGTGTAATATTTTGGTATACGAGTTAAAAATATGTACGAACCGTGGACATTTAGTATTTTGTGTAATTCGTGCCTTGTAAATCTTACTCGAGCGACTAGTGGAAGAATGCGGTAAGTACTTTAATATTAATGTATTACAATGTTTTGTGGAATAAAACGTTTTAATTTTAGACATCACGTTCAATTTGGAATGCCAATGATTTGGAGACAACCATTCATTCACGATACGGACTGCTATTTTTGTCTAAGTAAACAGATTGTAGTAGGGAGAAGCATTCACTGGAATTACGCTGAAGAAAAATTTGTCACTTTGACGGTTGCACATTCGGAAACAATACCAATTCTCGAGTGTCCAAGTATAGCTAACAGCCTAATTACGGAAACATCATCAAGTTCAACTGAGTACCCAACTCTGAGCGATTCAAGTTTGAGTCAGAAGTCATCGCTTTTAAATCAGTTTCAACTCATTGATCTAGTGAGAGATTAGGAAATGACCAAAGATAAGGCAGAACTGCTTGCATCTGGGATGAAAGAGTACAATATTTTGGCCCCAGATGTTAACATATCATATTATAGAGTCCGTGATATACTTTACCAAAAAGTTTATACAACTGTGGATAACAGATGCTTTTGCAAGGACATTCCCGGATTGTTGGAGGAACTTAATCAAACATACAATTCAAAGGAATGGCGGTTACTTGATGACAGCAGTAAAGAAAGGTTGAAAGCAGTACTTTTACACAACGGAATTCAGAAACCGTTGATTCCCATTGCTCATGCTGTCAACACTAAGGAATCATACGAAACAATGGCTAAATTGATAAAATACATAAAATTGTTTGCGATTTAAAAGTAGTTGGTATGTTATGCCTCTATGATAGCCGATATTTTGCAACCAATGCATATTAAGCAGGGGCTCTTTAAAAATTTTTTAAAAGCCTAAAGAAAAATGACAATTCGCTCACATATTTAAAAAGTTTATTTAAAAGTCTTTCTTTTCAAAAAATCGAAGAAGGAGTTTTTGATGGACCTAAAATAAGGAAACTGATGATAGATGTAAATTTCGAATCATATTTGACGTCGGATGAAATTGCAGCATGAAGGTCATTTAAGCTTGTAGTTTTAAATTTCCTTGGATCCAATAAAAACCCGCAATATGAAACAATGATTAATGATTTATTAAAAAATTGTGAAAAAAGTAGCTGACCCCAGCAGACGTTGTCCTGCCCGTCCTGTTTGGAACGTATTGGTTTGCTATTTATTGATATTTCATTCAAAAATGCATACATCCCGAGTTTCAGGAAAATCAAAAAAAATTATATTGACCATATGTCCACTACAGCGCCATCTACCGGTTAGAATCTTATATACTCACTTTTATCAAGACAAACCACATATACATTTTACATTTTACATTTCATTCAAATCGATCTGGAAATGCGAATTTTGCAAATAACTTGACCATTCCGCAATTTATCGCGGTATAAATAATTCTAAAACACAAATGACCCCAAACTGAATATATTGTTCAATTTTCAGCCCATTCGCTTTTATGGTTTCGGAGATAATGCGTTACTAACCAACGTACAAAGGATTTTATATATAAAGATTGGTTAGAAATACATTTTTTAATATTTATGTATATAACACAAATGTATGTATTCTTCCAACTTATTTTTCGCTTTATGTATTGTGATGTAAATATGCCCCTCAAAATTCATTTCTTGCATTCTCATTAAACTTTTTCCCCGAGAATCTTGGCGACGTAAGTGACGCACATGGCGAAAGGTTTCACCAAGAATTGAAGTCCATCAAGCGGCGTTACCAAGGGCACTGGGATGAAAGAATAATGGGAGATTATATTTTGTTCCACATTAGAGAAACCGAATCCGAAATCTACAAATGTCAACAAAAAACTCACAATTACTTTTAATGAAACTTGTTCATGTAAATAAACTCAAATGTACATAATATAAATAAAATCGCTATTTAAACAGATATTAAAAAAAAAAGAATTTTTCAAATAGGCATTATATTCTTCGCTGGGATGCAAACTTTTAAAAAATTGAATAAAATAGGTTTCTATTTTTTATGTTTTTTTTCGTCCCAGGAAATTTTTATTTTTTTTTTTTAAATTTACTTTTTCCAATTTGTTTAATGACTGTTACTAAACCACTGTTTTTAAGTGAAAGAGATATTTCCAACATTGGTAGCCCACATTAATAGCTTCTATTTAACGTATAAGGCGACCTGATCGAGCATATACTCCAAAAATTATATGTAGTGCAATTACTAAGGGTACCTTCGACGATAATAGTATTTTTAATAAAAAATTTTTTGAAAAAATTAGCCATACAAAATTTTTTGGTTTTGATTTCATATATCAGATTGCCGCAATCTTTACAAAAAAATAATTTTTAGGTCTAGGACACAAAAAAAAAATGTTTTTGCTGCATAGTGTAATTGGGTTCGAGAATTGAGAAAACCAAAAAATAAATACATTTACGAATATTTTTTGGGACACAAGGTGAGGGTATTCATAAGTCGGATTACACCACTGATCTTTCTTACTTGTTATTATATAGATATTTCTAAAAAAGCCGTTTCTGTCATATTTCCAACCAAAAAGTTTCAAAATTTTTGCGGTTCGCTTTTAATTAGACTCTACAAGCTGAAAAAAATGCTTCTGAAGTTAATTTCACACACACAAACGTTATATGTTTGGTAGGATATTGTTCTAAGCAAAACTATATTTCCATTCTGATATTTGTTTTATTTGGAACGTGTTCCACGTTTGGAATTTAAAAAAATGGGCAACGCCACGTTCACCTTTATTAAACCCTCCGTTTGTAAGTTTATCTTTCATGTTACAGAGAATGACACTCATATCAAGTATCTAGACCCATTGTTGTCACCGATTTTTGCCAAAATTGAGCAGACCTCTTTTAAGCCATGATACCAAGAAAAATGCATTTAAAATCAGAGTTCGGAAAAAAACACTAAGGAACGGTTCCTTAGCGTTCTGTACCGTTCCTTCGTCGCGAACGGAACAGTATCGCAACCCTTACACGAGAACAGAATACACTAAACATTTTTTAGTGTTACTGTTCGCGAACGGTACCACTACGATAACGTACCGTTCTTAGAACACGACGAACGGTACACTACGATAACGTACGGTTCATAGAACTGTATCACTACGTCGTAGTGATACTGTTCTTCTGAACAGAACACTAACAGTATCACTACGTTTAGCGTTCCGTTCTTTTTTATATTCGACACAACAGGTCGCAAATATGAAGCAATCTTAATGAAAATTGGTGCAGAGTTATTTCTTAAACCCAGGGACGATCCCTATTTAAAATGGGGCATATCGGTCCATTCTTTGATATAGCCCCCATACGAAGGTCCCTTTCGATAAGACATATTTACGTTATAGATGACGAATTTTTTTATCCGATCATGCCAAAATTTAAAAATGTGTGCTTCCTATTGCATTTAATCATGTCTAGTGAAAATGGGGCACATCGGTACATACTTTGATATAGCCTCCATACGAGGGTCCCTTTCGATAAGACATATTTACGCTCTATAGAGCGCATTTTTTAACCGATCCTGCTGAAATTTAAATATTTGTACTTTCTATTACATTCAAGCGTGATCACAATGCAATACAAAGTAAAAATATATAAATTTCAGCATGATCGGTTAAAAAATGCGCTCTCTAGATCGTGAATATGTCTTATCGAAAGGGACCTTCGTATGGGGGCTATATTAAATTATGGACCGATATGCCTAACTTTCACTAGGCACGATTGAATGCAATACACGGTACAAATATTTAAATTTCAGCTTGGTCTGTTAAAAAATGCGCTCTCTAGTGCGGAAATATATCTTATCGAAAGGGACCTTCGTATATCAAAGAATGGACCGATATGCCCCATTTTAAATAAGGATCTTCCCTGGGTTAAGAAATAACTCTGTACCAATTTTCATTAAGATTGCTTTATATTTGCGACCTGTGGTGTGGAATATAAAAAAGAACGGAACGCTTAACGTAGTGATACTGTTAGTGTTCTGTTGAAAAGAACAGTATCACTACGACGTAGTGATACTGTTCTATGAACCGTACTTTATAGTAGTGTACCGTTCCTCGTGTTATCAGAACGGTACGTTATCATAGTGGTACCGTTCGCGTACAGTAACACTAAAAAATTAATAACGTTAGTGTTCTCTGAAGGAACCGTTCCTATAACGTACTGTTTGTTTCTGAACACTGTTTAAAATATGAAATAATCAGTCTGAAAACTTTAAATAATGAGAGTAATCTCTCTAAATTGTACTTTCTAACTTTGTCCAATTAAAATGCTTTCATCTCGACTTTCTGCATTACTTATATATGAATTGCAGTTTGTTTTGCCTCTTAACAGTTTCTTATTGTTTTGAGCATTATAGAAAATTGAATTGTGCGTGCAGAATAATACAAAGGACTTTTCTATATTATACCGTTCTATCGACTCAAACAACGATTTCATACATTTTTGTAAATCGTATGTGTTTTTTAAGTCAAATCAGAAAGCTTTTACAAAAATCACTTTATACATGCGACGGAATTAATTGCATTTCTTTATGGGGATAAATGATCTAGTATGACGCAAAACTGATTTCAACTCAATATATATAACAAATTAAGGATCACTTCTTCCGACGTTCTGAACTGTTGGTGCATAGTAATAAATTTGCATCTTTTCAATACTTTTGCAATGAAATACTTACCAAAGAAAAAGTAGTGCGTGCAGTCTGAAGTTGTGCACGATTTTTTTTTCTGCATAATATTAAGATTTACACCTTTATACGAATTTATCATATCATTTGCATTCCTCTCTTGTATTTAATCAGCTTTAAGAGAGTTCACAATTTCTCGATAACTTTAAAAATGTTTAACTGCAAGAGAAAAGTTGGATAAGAAAAAATCAGTAAGTAGAAAAATAAAATATATATGTACGAGTATATATTGATGAAGAACAAAGTTTTTTATTATTACAAGTATTGACAACAGACGTCAGGTGCCGTCAACCAATCCATAATACCCTTTCTTCCGATTTCGCCTCAGTAGATATCGATTGTTGAATAACTTTTTATCCTTTTGATTTTTCGTTTGCAATGAGGCAAAATAATCTTAGTGCAAACTTTACCTCAAGAGTTCTTTTTTTGTTTAAGTGGGTTATTTGGTTACCAACACTTGATGAAACAAACAACCCAGTTTCTGGCGCATCTTGGCGATCCTGGCGACGTTGTGAGTGTGTATTTTTCTCCAGGAGCAGATTTTGCGTGACTAAGTTTGAAATTTTTTTTTCAAGAGATAGTCACAGTCACTTATCTAAGGTATGTTGCTGTTCACATTTTCAGAAAAATCGTTTATATTTGTACATTAACCACACCAAAATATACGGACGGAAGCTAAGAAAGTGTGTGTCTACTTCGCTCGGTATAATGAACTATTGGTCAATATCTGTAAATTTTGTATAATGAACTGTGGATCAAAATCTTTAATCTGTATCATTATTTTACAAAATTTTATTTTTCTAGAATTGACATTTCCGACAATTGAAATTTTTTGTCGATATTTACCAAATTGCATTGCATTTTTATGAAAAAGGTTCTTCTGAAGTGAATTGTACTAGAAAATTTCGTCCACATTGACATTTTATACAAAATGTTCTTGAAGTTAATTTTTTCTGGAGAAGTAGTTTAAATTGATTTTTTCTAGAGAAGTAGTTTAAATTAATTTTTTCTTCAAAAATAGTTTAAATTATTTTTTTTAGAAAAATAGATGATGTTGCATTTTCCTGGAATATTGCATCTAAATTACATTTATGAACAAAACGTTGTTAAAATTTAATTTTCCAAGAAACACTTTAAAAAGAAAATTTGTAGACACAATTTCTTTGAAATTGTATTTTTCTAAAACAAATTCCAACAAGAGCTGTTATTTTGGATCACCCGGTATTTCGGTAGCTGTCACTTTTGAAGCTTTTATTCTTTGACATTTGACAAGTAGAAACTACGCCATTACTAAAAATGGAACAATACACAATAATGGTCGTGGTGGCCATTTGGCTGATGTTGTTTTTCATTATTAACGGCATACCGTCCTCTTTATTGTGAAATAAACATTTCAAATCATTTATCTCGAAAAATTGAATTTTTCTTTGAATACCACAAATAACACCTCTTGTTGGCAAACCCTTTATTAGAAACTGAATGGAAAGAAAAACTGTTGTAACTACATTTCACTTAAAAAAAATCGTTGAAAATGTAGTTTTCTAAAATATTTCTTTGAAATTCCATTTTTTTACAAAATTTCCTGCAATTGCAGTTTTTTTTTACAAAATTACATCAAAAATACATATTTAAAATTTTTGTTTTACAAAATGTCATTGATATAAGATTTTTTTCCGGTTTTCCCCGATAACCGGACCGGATTAAAGGTCGATAACCTGACTAAAGGTAGTTGACCACGTATTAATTGCCACTCAAAGGTTTAAAGAATTTTGTTGAATAATAAAATGTTATAACATTTTGTAGAGAAAAAATGTTCTCAAAAAGAAGTTCACTTTCAACAAAATATCGTAGAGAAATGAAATTTCAAAGATTTTGATAAAATAATGCAATATTAACAAAATTTTGAAGAAATTATAATTTCGACGAAATTTTCAACAAAAATTAAATTTCAACAAAATGTTTGAGCAAAATACGATTTTATATAAAACATTGTTTTTTTTCGAGAAAAGTACAATTTCAACGAAATATTTTAGATAAATTAAATTTCAACGTAATTTTCTATAGAAATGAAAATTCGAAGATATTTTAAAGAAAAATGCAATTTCGAAGCTATTTTATAGACAAACGCAATTTTATACAAAAACAAACAATGTTGACAAAAAATCGTTGAAATTGAATTTTTTTAACAAAACTTTTGTTGTAATTGCATTTTTCTAGAAAAATAGAAATTTCAAAATATTTCTTAAAAATTTATTTTTTCGAAAAAATTGCTTGAAATTGAAAAATTACATCAAAAATACTTTATTCAAAAAAATTGTCTTAACATTTTTTCTAAAAAATGTTTTTGATTTTGAAACTTTCTACAAAATTTCGTAGAAAATGTAATCCCCGATGACGATCAGGGATTAAGGGCCACTGAGGGTATTTAAAATCGTATTAATGGTCATTCACTGGATTAAATGTCGACGACCTGACTAAAGTTAGATGACCACTGACTTGCTTTTATCAAAAATGCAACGAATTTTTTTGGAAAAATTAAAATACAATTTTTATGGAATTATCTTAGAAAATTTAAAAAAATTTTGAAAATTAATTTTTAACGAATTTTTGTTGACTAATTCACTTCCGACGAAAGTTTCTAGAAATTATAATTTCGACGAAATTTTCAAGAAAATGCAATTTCAACGAAATGTTCTAAAAAAGGAAATATGTAGAAATATATTCTAGAAAATCACAATTTCAACGAAATATTTTAGAAAAATTAAATTTCAATAAAATTTTCTAAAGAAATGAAGAAATTTTACGGAAAAATTAAATTTTTAAAATTTGTGGAAATTTTCTGGAAAAACATAATTTTTAAAAAGCTTTCTACATGAATGCTATTTTGACAAAATTTACAATAAATATGACATTTTGACAATTGTCGTTTTTTCTATTAATGTGCAAATTTATTACATTTTCCATAAAAGGGCAATTTGATGAAATTTGCTATAAAAGTGACAGGCCTTCCCAAACGGGAAGCAGTGCCACCCAGGTACCGTAGCTGTAATATTATGTTTTTGTGGATGCTAGATTTAAAACATTCCAATTGGTAGTTTTCAATTAATTTAAAAAATATATTTGAAAACTATACTTTAAACTGTCATAAATTTCAATCCATTACTTTTTCGTAAGACCTCTTTAGCTACTCGTATTTTAAAAGTCAAAATCACCATTATTAATTACCTATTTAAATCGCTTAAAGCATTACTTTTTCGTAAGGCCTCTTAAGCTACTCGTATTTTTAAAAGTTAAAATCACCATTATTAATTACCTATTTAAATGTTTTAAAAATAACATCCACGACAAATAGCAATATATTTATTAAATATTCTCACGGCTCCCCAAGAAGAAGATCTCATGGCCCCCTAGGGACCCATAAGTCCTGAATCAAAAATATAACGAAAACTGGAATATGGGACATGAAATATTGATCGTGATAAGAAAATTTCTCTATAAGTGGTGTGTGTCCCTTATAACAGTTAACAGAAATATTTTGTGTTATAAACAGTGGACGTTATAAACTTACTGTATTGTAAATTAAGTTTACATATGTATATCTTACTTATTTCTATCACAGTGGCATATCATTATAAATGTTCAAATTAATTCAAATATGTATAGATATGAATATCTTTTTAATTTTCTTGCAACTGTTGGAATCTAGTTTAGTTGTTGTCTCGTAGCAGAGACATCAACCCAGGGAGATGCCACACAATTACTTAATATATTGATTTTTCTTATATACTTATACTTACTCAAATAAGGAAACTACTTATATTTTTGTATAGCCTGCTGATTTGACAGGCGATTGCTCTGTCATCACTTCATCACATCCAAAATAATAGCCACTTTATCAGCGCCCTAAAAACAAAACTTTTTTACGAGCTTCAAAAGTAAGGCAAATAAAGTTATGTGCCAACATTTTCGTTACTTCTGCCAATGAGGGCGGGACTCCGGCGGAGTTGAGCCGCCGTATTTCTGCTGTTCTCGAAGCGGGTGGAGATGGAGATGCCGATGCATCAACCGCAAGACAAGATAATTTCAACGGCAAATAAATCACTCAAAGGTAACAAAACAGAATGAGAACATAGCGGAAGGACGGACGGACGGAATGCAACAATAAGAAGTCCCTAAAGCATTTCTGATCTGTTACTGTTACTTTAACAACTCTCGTAAGTAGGTATTGCAAAACTAGGCATATCGAGGGCTGGTGTAATCAGTTGCGAGACGACAACATGGTTGATAATCGCAATCCAAAAACAATTAGGAAAATTTCTTTTCAGTAGACCAATCAAAGTACATATTCACTTTTGAGATACCGTCGCCTATATTTAAATTTTATAGCAAAACATCTGATCATCCATTTAAAAATATTTAAAAACAAACCAAAAATTTGAGAGTTATAATTAGAAACATAAGACTACTTTTCCCAAAAATGGATCAAATTTGCTAAATTTGTATAAAATATGAAAAATTTGTTTCATGTTTTGTTACTATTATATAGCCCTAGCATTCCAAAAATTTAAAATAATTTAATAGATATTATTTTATTTTGAGAGTTGACAGTGAAACCGTCATATGTGGAAATTTCCGAAGTCTTTTAACTGTTGCAATTGATGTATTAAGTACTATAACAATCTGTTTTGTCAGAAATTATGATTTATTATCTTTTCGAGAAATTAGTTGTATGTAGATAACATTGACAGTCGATTTCTTTAAAAACAACTGATAATATTCTATTAAGAGTGTTGAGTTTGTATATTGCAACGAAGAAAATAGAGCAAAGAAAATGCGCATCCTTGGCATACACTAAGATACAGAGAGATTTCTAAATAAAATGTACCCGCTAAGGATGTATACATCGCTTCTGTAGTATATTGTCCCAAACATATTCGGCTTGAAACATATATATGTTTGGGGTAGACTCTAAGCATGTAATATTTGGTACACACAAAAATTGTGTATTTGGGAAGATGTTGTTCAAACAAATATTTGTTTACATTCCAATATGTTTTTATTTGGGACCATTATTTCCGAAACAAATATTTATTTGCATTTAAGTATTTATAAAATACATAAATTGTGTCAAATTTGTCAGTAATTCAAAGTTAAATTTTTAGACATTTTTTAATGTTCGTAAAACATAATAATTGAAATCATATAATCTTGGATCAATATAAAGTACTTAGAGGATTGACACCTAATGGAATGGCTTGGAATACTCAGAAATTTGAAATTATTGATTTAAAACAGAAGGTAATGCTGCATATGGTATCATAAGTGGGAGGTACAATTCGAAACCCAAGAAAAATTTAAACTGAAATATGAAAAACTCAGCAAAAGTTTTCGAAATATTTTTTAAATAAAATATTTTTGGAAAAATTCCTAAATAATAATTTTATTTGTATTTAAACACATATTTTATTTGAGAAATTTAGTTTGCAAATATAATTTGTTGTAATATATTAATTTATGCGTTCCAAATATATTTCATTGATTTTCAAATAAAATTTATTTGCTAAGAAATATATAATATTTAAAAATTTGTGTTCCAAATATATTTTCTTTCGATTCAAACATATCAAAAAAGGCGATTTTGCCCCGTGTATCCATCGAAGGATATATCCGCCACCGAGCGATATAATCTATAGGCGATAGAAAGGTACATTGCCTTAAACATCAAAGCGGTGTTTTATTTCACCCACACATTTGAAACTAAAAAACAAGTAAGTAAAAGCCGAACGGAGCCGAATGTATGATACCCTACAATACCCTATGAGAGTAAAATAAGAAGAAATATTGTCAAGTTTGTTTAATTATATTGATGTATCCAAAAAAACAAGAGATTTACAAGTAGATATAGCCCCCATATATATAAGGACGTTACACCCGATTTGATATGTAAGCGCTGAGAGGTAATTCGACAGAAATAGGTTTCTTATTACTTGAATGAACACTGCCGAATTTGTGCAAAATCGGTTCATATTTAGATAAGCTAGGGAGCTAAGTACTTTGTTTTCGCATTGTTAGGGAGGTGTAGGAATTTATATAATTACATGTTATGTCTTATGCTTTGTAGCATTAAAATTAACTTTAAAAAAACATTATAGAGAAAAAAAATATTTTTCTGAACTTTGACCTCGCCTTAGTGTTGCCAGACAAATTTGGGCCAAAATCGTCAAAATGAAGACACAAAAATCGTCAAGTCTTCAAAATCCCTTTCTGAAATAGTACAAAAATCGTCATTCTATAAATCTACTATTTACATACAGATTTTGAGCAATTTACTGAATAATTATATCATATATCTCACACCATTAAAACGGAAATATCGATGGCTTATATCCAAAAGCTGCTATATTAAAAAACCCCAATTTTTCAGGAGAGAAAAAAACTTTTGAATTTTATAATTTCGCGATAATTTTAATATGATATAAATTATGTATATGAACATATATAATATTTACTTTCGAATTCCTTTATTCCTATTATTTTTTTCAACTACAGATTTAAAATCAGTGGGGCAACATTTACCGAAAATGATTAAAACAAATAATGATAAGTGGACAGCCAAAAAGTAAAAACGCTAAAAAAGATCATGGCATATTTTTTCATTCCAAATTAACGCCATGAATAAATGACGTTATATAGAAGAAATTAACATCATACTCACATTTTCGAATAAAATATTAGATAGGCGTTTTTGAATATAAGCCCTCGATATATTATTGATTGACGTCAAATTTTAAGACGATTTAGTGAAGTTGTCTGTTCAAATCACACTACAGACCACATGTGAGATGTGACGCAAAGATATTTGACTTAAATTTGGCAAAAATATTTCTTATATCTGTGGATTGAAAATGTAATGGTCCCACCCGGTTGGGCTAAAATTGGACAATTTGCATTTTACGATATTTAGCCTAGAATCATTTCAAGGGTCAATGAATCGAATAAGTCCAAATTTCCATACATCCCCAAACAATAGTTTAACTGGATTTGATTCCGTAGAAAACACAAATTCCTATCAATAGGGCTGTAATTCTGATAATTTCCTTTGAATACATTTATATGCCAGTTCTGGCATAACCCCTACTATACTTACAATTTGTAATTCTTCGCTCCCCATTTAGCATTACTATGGCATAGCATGCAATCAGTGGTGAGAATCATCATATTAAATTAGAGATATTTTCTAAAGTTTCTAAAAATGTTAATGCAAACAAATTGTAAAGTCTTAATGTTAAAGAAAGATTTTAAGTTTTCTTCGTTTTCTTCATATCAATAAAAATTGTCATTTCAGCGCAAAAATCGTCAAATCGTCATTCTCTATTTTTGACCTTCAAAAATCTTCAAAATGACGATAAATCGTTCTGTTCATTTCTGGCAACACTGACTCGCCCCCGGCCTCCAATTTTTATTTAATTTTTTTAATATTGTGGGTCATTACTCCCACATACTAGGGCAATATTTTCTGAATTCGAGATTGATTTAACTTTTGACCTGTGACACTTGAAAAAGAACTACCCATATATGAATACACACACATATCGATGGCTTATATCCAAAAGTGGCTATATTAAAAAACTAAATTTTTCAGGAGAGCAAAACAACTGTTGAATTTTATATATTTTGATATGATATGAAATCGGAATTCGAAGGAATGTAATTTATACATAATGCATATCGTATAAAAATCGTAGCGAAATAATAAAATTCAACTGTTTTTACACATAATTCATATCGTATAAAAATTATCGCGAAATAATAAAATTCGACTGTTTTTTTTTTGCTCTCCTGAAAAAAATTAAAGAAATGCTCCAAAGACGTCCTTAGTTTTCAAAATAAGTACATTTTGTACTTAAAATTAAGAAAATTTACTTAAAATTAAGTAAATTACTTAATATTATTGAAATTATCTATATTTTAAGTACAAAATTTACTTATTTTAAAAACTAATGACGTCTTTGGAGCATTTCTTTAATTGTATGCAAATTTTTGTTCAGTATAGCCATTTTTGGATATAAGCTATCGATATGAAATTTATACACACGAAATCTATACATTTAGATATGACTTTTTTAATTTCCTTTCTTGTTGTTGCTATGAGATTGTGCCCATCTATCTTTTCTCAATAACTGACGAATTATTTTCAGAGAAAATCTCTTTTAGCATTCCATAAACATTACCGACTTAAACATTAACAAACAAATCAGATTCTCCGAGAGAGATAGTATAATGCTCCATCAGGGATAGTTAATTTAAAAGTATGTACGAGTATTCTTAAAAATAATGGCAACAGTCATACAATTGTTTACCAAGACAACCTTATCTTTAAGGAGAACATAGCCTTATATTTATTAGGCCAATTAAGTCCGATTCGGCATTAAAACTATGTCTACGTCATTGTTTTAATGTCGAAAATCCTTAAAAGTATTGAAATATGTATTACTTCAAATAATGCAGATTGTTAGAAAAAATAATTATTTTTTTCTTTAATTTAAAGGCGTACATTTAAAGAAGTGTGTACACAAAACTAATGATAAAATAGTCATTAATTTAAATTCAAGAAACTTGAGATTTAGGAAAATTTCGTAAAAAACATGTAAAATTGATACCGAAGTCGCATACTTAATTTAAGAATGTATCGTCATTAATGTCATTACTATATTTGTTCAGTGTACACTGTGTTAAATGTCATTAAAATCAGAGTTAAATTGGTTCCTGTACTTTGCGGACAACTTTACATAGACGAACGACAGACATTGGTAGACTGAATCTATTAGTGACTCTGAGTCGATCGGAATACTTTAAGATGGGTCTAGCTCAAATATTTTAGGGTTGTTACAAACAACTGGGCTAAAACTAAAACAACTATTAGAACATAAACAGTTGATACACACCCTAATACATCTCAAATTGTGTCGCTCTATTCGAATAAGCTCTTCATTTTAAAAGAGCATTACACAATGTAGAATCACGTTATTATACTGCCCTCGTTAGTGTAAACTAGCAATCCTTGTGCACATTACACGATGTGAAGTTGTACAACAAAGGAAAATCTTGTTGCAGGAATTGCTATCACACAAAACTCATGAACATTGCATACGAACACTTACATTTACTAGTAACTACAAGTGTGTGTGTGTGTGTGTGGTATGTGTGTGTGTTGGTGGAGTACTTAGTTATTGGCGAGTGAAAGAGATGCATTTGCCTCTCTCCCTGCTTCGTAAGATTTTAACACTTACTAAAGAACATTACTGCATTGTATTGATACTCGTACTACAGAGTGTAGATAGATGCAAGGGTAGTGGGGTAGCCGGTTCCGTTCTTGTACATATTCAAAGGGAGAGAAGATTTCTCCTAAGTATGCATGAGTGTTTTTATTCTCTGGATACTTTTGGTTTTGTTCTGGAGTTCGGTGTGCATTAAAGTACGATTTGTTGTAAATTTCATGTTTGTAACTTACTGCATTATCACCTTTTAAAGTCTATCTTCGCTTGTATTTGTGTGTGTATGCGTGTGTTTGTGTGCGAGGAGTTTGTTATGCACACAATCGAAAGAAAACAGAAACCCCGAATAAAAGAACAACAACAACCAACACTACATCGAAAAAAAAGCATATCTTTTATAAGAATATGGTAAAAGCTTTGATTTCTCTTGAGCCGCATAATACATGTTCAGTAGTACACTACTCGTATCTCTTCGAATAACTAGCTACACACATGCATATACTCGTAAACAGTTACCCATTGATGTACTATCTAACTGAGTACAAATGTGCGGGTGTGTATGTATGAGTGTGGCTACACACTCAGATACTTTAATAAGGATAATACTGGAGATGAGGACTAATAGTGATACACACATAAACACTTAGTTAAAGAACAATACATTGAAATAAATAAGTGCTGTGCGACCAGTAAATATCCTACAAATTATCTTGTGTACGGTGAGAAAAATATAATTAAATAAATTTTACAATTTAAGGAATGTAAATATAAGTACAACTATTGAAATAACTCTTAAGAGATTTAGCTTTTTTTAATTACTTGCCCCTCTTTACGTATACTTATTATTTCACTATATGCATAATGTATACCTTTTCACTTCAGTGTTAGTTGAAAGTTTTATATTATATAGGGTGATCCATTTAGAGGTTCCCTACTTTTTTAAAGAAATAAACACAGACAATTCAAATTGAATGGGGAATGTTTTTAGAAGTTTTTTGTTCATGATCGATTTAATTTTTAATTAGATTTATTTATTGAATGTTTTCACATTGAATTGTTCAGCTTTTTCGATCAACTCTTCCTTTTGAAAGAGAGGTTTTTGTGGTGTATTGGAAAAGATAAGACACTGCGCTCCGAAAGCCATGTAAACACATACCCTTATACGTATTTCAATCCTGTGCGGGGATATCATCGGAGGGTCTTATACAAGGTGGCGCAAAAGTAATACTCCTATCAGAAAATGCTATAAATTTTGCGATTGGCCCCTAATGCCTAATGTTGACATTTGTGTAGTAAAAACATGCGAAATACACGTTAATAAACAATGTTACGCTACTCTGCTCCAGAACGCGGAATATTGCTGACTATTTATTTGACCAATAATCGGTCGGTGACTTTGGCACAAAAAACATCGAAAGGTTACTTTTGCGCCACCTTGTACAGGTGAGTTGTAGTTGTGGCGATCATCACTTGTATATATACCAATCTACAAAGAAATTTGCATATGGGAATTATATACCTACGAAGAAAGCGTACAAGTCACACAGCCAAAGCTTGAAGCGAGACTTGAATTCACCATTTTCACCACCCATGTGACTGGTAAGGGTTGCCAGTTTGACACAGTTGTCGCTACACCAATCGCCAGGTAGATGGCGTGGATTCTGAGATTAGTTGGACGATTAGAAAGACTTTACTACATTTCAGTAAGCATAGTATTTTTTTGTTGAATATCAAACATTTTATGTTATTATTTAGAATTCATTAACACTACGTGTTGAAGATGAGCAGCTTTCTTTCCAATTGTATTTAAGTGGGCTGATCCTATTATTTAAATGTTTTTAGAAGTTTTTTGTTAATGATCGATTTAATTTTTAATTAGATTTATTTATTGAATGTTTTCACATTCGAATTGTTCAGCTTTTTCGATCAACTCTTCCTTTCGAAAGATAGGTTTTTGTGGTGTATTGGAAAAGATAAGACACTGCGCTCTGTTTATTATCATTTTAAAGAACATTCTCTTGCATTTATTTTTTGAAGATTATGTCTATCAAATGTTGGCCGCGGCTACGTCTCAGATGGTACATTCGTTGAGTCCAATTTTCGATGACTCGGTTATGTTGACCATAAGTTGAGCGAAGTGCACGAAACACATTCCTCACAGAACGTGAATTTTCGTAATAAAGTTGAACGTTTTGTAAACGTTGTTCAGGCATAAGTCTTTCCATGATGAAATGCTATTGAAAAAAGTATATCTATTTGGACCACCATTTATTTTATAAGTTTGTTTTGTTTCAGATGTTTGTAACGCCCTAAAATATTAGGGATAGACTCGCCTTAAATACCGATGGACTCAGAATCACTTGCAAACTCCATCTAAATTAGTCTCCTCGTTCGTCCGTACGGATCAGTTTCATGTAATCAGTACGAAGCCCATTGGTCAAAATCGGTTAAGATTTCTATATAGCCCGTATATTTACATATGCACAATCCAGTGTCACACCCCTTTAGGTACAAAAAATTAACATTTTAAACAAAAAGCATAGCGTGAGTACCAATGCAAGAAAATACTAACAAATTTTAGTACCTCCCACACAAATTGGCCAAATCATACCAAGATTGAATATCTCATAACGTTATTATATCAGCGCACATAATCGCTTATAATTCGGCAATGTAATTAAAGTATCTACTGTTCAGCCGAAAATATGTGTATTTCTTAAACAACTTTTTACCTTCCACACAAATTGGCAGATTGATTCGTGTAATATTCAATATTGCATTACTCACAAATTGAGGGTATACCTTAGTCGGTTTACCTGAATTCTTAATTGTTTTAATTTCGATAAGCTCTTTCAGAAACTTAAGTCAAAACGGTTGTAACGGGGTTTTATTCATAGGCTGAGGTAGTTCAGCCGCCTCCAGGATCCATTCAAGGACCCACAAAAACCTTAAATAAGAACACACTATTTTCCCTTTTTAGGGCAACGAAATTCAGGTTTTATTCATCGTGTTTCTTTGTACAACAAGTAATATTTTATTTTATTCAAATAATGAGTCGCTCTATATAGGATTGTTCGTTGCATGAACGGAGTTTCGCTCTATACGCAGGAGTATGGGTACACGTCTCTAGTGCGTTGGTTTTGCCTGTTCCAGATGTAGATTGCTAATCGCGTAAGCGGGCGAACCGCGTAAGCGGGCTGACCACGTGCAGTCTTACCGCGTAAGAGGGCGGACCTCGTATGCGAGCGAATCGCGTAAGCGGGCGAACCGCGTAAGAGGGCGAACCTCGTAAGCGAGCTAATCGCGTAAGCGGGCGAACCGCGTTAAAGCCCTGAAAAGGACTGTTCTATAACTACTAGTCCTGAAGAGGACTGTTCTACTACTACTAGCCCTGAAGAGGACTATTGGGGCGGATCTCTGTTGCTTCGGGTTAAGTATTCGGACTGCGGACTATGTCGTTCAACTCGGTTGGTAGCTCCGTTGATCCACACCATTGACTGAAAAACGTCCAACACCTTATACCACTGGATATACAAAGTCAACGAGAATTATATGCACAGCGTGTATTTTAATTTACTTTAATGTTACACCCGGAACATGAAAGTATAAGCATAGCCATATATTCATTCTCAGTGGCTGTCAATGGTTGTATGTGGGTGCGTGCGTGTGTTCACTGTGATGACTTAGCACTGTGGTGATTGTGGATGCTCTTGCGTTTGATGACGTCAATGGGGGATCGTAGTGGCTAACTTAGAGAGAATGCCAATGCACAGTGGTAATAAATGGCTATGTGCGGATAAAATAACATTTTGTCCGTTACACGTTTTCAAATTTTTGTGTTTAATTGAAGCTGTCTTGCAAAAATATATATTCTCAAAAATTCGGTAAACAAATAAAATAATGTTTTTGCTGCGGCGCAGGTTTTTTTATGGATCAAATGAGACCAATATTCATGACCGATCAGACTTTACGATAAAACATAAAAAATATATCAATTGAGCTTTTTTGATGTTTTTATCCCCTCACCTTAGAGAGGAGGGTATCTATCATTTGCTACGAACCAAAAAATGTAACACATCAAAGGAGTGATCTAAGACCCTATGTATATTCGGCGGATATCCGTTTTGGGTCATTTTAAGTCGAATGAGTAATGTTCGTCCGTCTGTCTGTCTGTCTGCTGGCTGGTGCGCACGATAACTCTCGAAAGGAGTAACCGATTATCTTCAAATTTGGTATGTGGTAATATTTTCTTCTATCTCCGGCAAAGTTAAGAAGGTGGGCCATATTGGTCCACTCCTTTTAGTACCTCCCCCACAAAGGGTTAAAATATTGTGAAATATTGAATCTTTAATAACTGATATACTACTTATTCGAATCTTCTGAAATTCCACGCATAGTATTAGTTTATTAGTCGCTATCGACGCTATCAACTGCATCAAAAGTTAACAACTTATAACATTAATACCACTGTATAAAAATACCTGAAATTTTATACAGAGTAATGCTTTTATGGTGTTTATGACCCTGTGAAAAATTGACGTTATTGCCACGTCCCTTTGTACCTCCCACACAAAGGTACCATTTTGCACAAAAAGATAAGAGCTTACAGCGTGAGTACCAACGCACGAAAATGCAACAACATTTTGCACAGTGTAACGCTTTTGAAGTGCTTATAGACGTTATCACAACGCTCCTTTTTGCACCTCCCACAGAAAATGGCCAAACCATACCGAAATTTAATATCTCATAACGTTAATATACCAGTGCCCATAAACGCTTATAATTCGGCACAGTGCAATGTATTTAATGTATCTACTATTCAGCGAAAAATAGGTATATTTGTTAAAAACCTTCGGGTACCTCCCACACAAATTGACAGAATAATTTGTTTAATTATCGATATTACATTACTCACAAAGTGAGGGTAAACCTTAGTCGGTTTACCCGACTAAAACTTTTTTACTAGTTTTTTATTTATTATTTAAAAATTCTAAAATTTTCTGAAAAATGTGATTTTTCGCAATATCTTGCAATATATCGTCGAAAACCCTGAATTAATGAAAAAAATATGTTTCTATCCATCCGTTTCACATATAAAAACAGTATTATTTATAGTTATATTTATATTAATTATACTGTGCTAGTCCACAAACGCAACATAAAACGGGCAGGAGACAGATATGGGTCAACCTATTTTGAACATGCTGGATCCAGTGGTGCTAGTCGCTTTAGCCGAAGTTAGCTATCGTTTTCAAGATGAGTAGTCTGCTTTGAAGTTTTCTGAGAAATAAAAGAGGTTAGTTTTCCAAGACTTCAGTCTAAACAACGGAATAAAGAGGACCCTTGGATAACTATTTCACTCAAAATATTCGACGCGCTTCTCACACTCTTACACCTAAAGAATTGCAATCAAATATATAATAAATCAAAAGCCATTCAACTACTCGACTTTTCTATTTGGTATTTTTGACAAAACTTCCCAAAGATTTGTTTTGTTTACAATTTTGTATAGATGAGAAGCAGAGAGAAACAATTCCACAAATGTCCCATATATTTCGTTCTTTGGACTGAAGCATGTATTCCTCTCCAAATTGTCCCCCGAGATGACTAACCATTATGATAACTCAGCAAACTTAGTGGCCGAATACAAGGCGAAAACAAGGCATAGCATAGAAAACTGCTGCCACTAATCACATTTCTGTAACATTTGTAAAGTGGCCCTTTTAAATGTTTAACTTTGAACTACCGATTACCTTGACTGAACTACCGATTACCTTGAGCCTTTTGGATTATTTTCTGTGGGGAGTCATTAAGGATAAATGTTACGCAAAGCATCCACAGACAAATGAATCGTTGAAACATGAAATCGAAGTCGCCATTGATATTCGACCCGGAACAATCGAAAATGTACTGAAAAATTGGGTTGATCGGATGAGGTACTGGCGAGTTAGTCGTGGTAGTCATGATATTATGTTCCATTTTTCAATGACAAAGTTCAATCTTTCCAATAACACCAAAAATGTGAAAAAATTATCATCAGTACGAGTACTTTTTTTAGCCGATTCTAATGTAAAATCTACACATCTCTGTGATATTAGGTTTGTTTTGGCATAGGCATTGTAACACCTTAAAATACTGAAGCTCAACCACAATAAGGTGTACCGATCTACTTAGAATACCCAGCATATTTTATTTAACCATGTCAATCCGTCCAATCCGGCCTAAGACAAAAGGAAAAAATTAACAAAGCAATACAATTGTATTGTAATGCAATACAAATATAGCCAAATATACTCGTATATAGATATATATACCGATCTGCCAAATCGATTTTCTAGTCAAAAATCTGCAGTGTAAAATCTCAAAAAAAATCGTTTTAGAATTATATATAGCCCAAAAAAGGAGCTAGAGAAACTAAAATTTTCAGCCGATTCACATGTAATTCGACAGAAAAATCATTCTTATGGCAAAGACAAACGTACGTATCGTACCTCCCAGTTTCACAAAAATCTCCAAAATGACCCCCTTAGTATAATATTTGCATTTTTCTGTGATGCCAGTCAAACATTTTAAATAGTCTGTCTGCTTCGTCCGACTAGAACTAGAATCTGCAGATTTTGGCCAGTTTAAGAGATTTTTGTTATTTACCACGGTTACACAAGTTTAAAAAATTATTATTATTTAAAATTTATATTTATACACTCACTATAGTGATACGAGGGTATATATATGATTTGGCACTGCCCAAAAGGGTAAAACATCAAGGAGAGACGTCAGTTCGGCGGATATTCTTTTTGTGTCATTTTAAGTCGAATGAGAAATGTCCGTCCGCCCCTCTGTATGTCTATCTGCTGGCTGGTGCGCACGATAACTCTCGAAAGGAGTAACCGATTGACTTCAAATTTGGTATGCGGTAATATTTATACCCTCACTTTAGTGTGACGAGGGTATATATCATTTGCTACGGAAAAAAGTGTAACACAACGAAGGAGTGACCTAAGACCCCAAGTATGTTCGGAGGAAATCCGTTTTGGGTCATTTTAAATCGAATGAGCAATGTCCGTCCGTCTGTCTGTCTGTCTGTCTATCTGCTGGCTGGGGCACACGATAACTCTCGAAAGGAGTAACCGATTGACTTCAAATTTCCTGCTAAGTTTGAAGATTGGTCCACTCCTTCTAGTACATCCTATACAAAGGGTTAAAATGATGTGAAATTTGATTCTTTAATAACTGTTATACTACTTATTTGAATCTTCTGAAATTTCACACATAGTATTTGTTTATTATTCGCTATCAAGTCGAGAAAATTGGGCGATGTTGCCGCGCCCCTTTTGGTACCTCCCACACAAATGCACTATTTGGCACCAAAAGTTAACCACTTAAAACATTAATACCAGCGTATAAAAATACTAATTTTGTACAGTGTAATGCTTTTATAATGCCTACAGTCCAGTGAAAAATGGTCGTTATTGCCATGCCCCATTTGGTAACTCCCACACAAAGGAACTATTTTGCACCAAAAGTTACAAGCTTAAACATAAATACAAGTGTATAAAAATACATGAAATTTTGTACACTGTAGTGCTTTTATAGTGTTTATAGCCCTGTGAAAAATGGGCGTTATCACCACGCCTCTTTTTGTTACTCGCACACAAAATGGCCAAATCATACCACAATTTAATATCTCATAACGTTAATATACGAGTGCACATGAACGCTTATAATACGGTACAGTGCAATGTATTAAAACTGTTAAAACCCCCTGGTACCTCCTACACAAATTGACAGAATAATTCGTGTAATATTCAATATTACATTACTCACAAAGTGAGGGTATACTTTAGTCGGTTGAATCTTTTTTACTTGTTTTAAATTTTTTTAGTATTCAATTCTGGATCAGGAAACATCCCTCTCATGTCAATGTCAAATGAGTAAATTTTGAAAAACAATGTCTTCTGATCGGGATGAAACTTGCACCATGTTTGGATAGTAGTTATGACACATTGGATAGTAGTAATGACACAAAATATCAACGAGATAGGTTAAAGATTGTACGAGTTGGAGGGTGTTAAATTTTGACATTTTGGTCAAACCATCCTTTTTGTGTTAGGAACATTTGTGTAAAGTGTTGCCGATAGCTTTTTCTTCAATCACAAAAAGAAATTAAAAAATGTGTGAAATTTTTTTTGCGAATTAAAACTTCCTTGTTTTTGTTATTTTTGTCAAAATGATATTGATATTTTTAGATTTTTTTTCTCAAACGAAAGCTTTGGCCATTAGTTTAAGAGCTTTGTGGTGTACTAGTGGAATGGGATTTGTTTATCTATCAAGACATAAAAAAGTAAGACAATTTCAAACGGTAAACCGACTGTGGGTATACCTCACTTTGTGAGTAATGTAATATGGACTATTACACGAATTAATCTGTTACTGTGGGAAGTACGTGAAGGGGTTTAACAAATATACCTATTTTTCACTGAACAGTAGATACTTCAAATACATTTCTCTGTACCGAATTGTAAGATTTTATGTGTTCTTTCAGAATATTCGTAGTAGTATAGAAGTTTATAAAGAATCAATATTTCACCACACTTTAACCCTTTGTGGGGGAGGTACTAGAAGGAGTGGACCAATAAGGCCCAACTTGGAACATAGCCGGAGATAGAAAAAAATATTACTTCATACCAAATTTGAAGTCAATCGGTTGCTTCTTTCGAGAGTTATCGTGCGCACCAGCCAGCAGACAGACAGACAGGCAGACACACAGACAGACAGACGGACGGACATTGCTCATTCGATTTAAAATGACCCAAAACGGATATCCGCCGAACATACTTAGTGTCTTAGGTCACTCCTTTGATGTGTTACACTTATAGTCAGTAGCAAATGATATATACCCTCGTATTACTAAAGTGTGGGTATAAAGAAGTTAAATTTTTAACAAAATGTTGTGGGTGACCAACCTTGAACATCGTATAAAATCAAAACCGTTATGAATTTGGTCTTCTAGTATACGCGTGTAAAATTTCATTGAAATCGAAAGGGCCAAAAATTTAAATTGTAATTTTTGGCTTGTTTTATTTTGGAATTACCCAATATCTAAATCTGAACCGATAATCCCCAGTTTAAGCAATATTAGTTTCTAAATTTTGAAACTTTCTTATAAGTTGGTTTCATGGCAGATGTTTGTAACACCTGAAAATAATATAGCTATAGCCACCTTAAAGTATGCCGTTAGACTCAGAATCAGTAGCTGACTCGATTTAACAATGTCTGTCCGTCCGTCTGTCTATCTGTCTCTCCATCTTAAGTTGTACGTCGACTACAGGTCGTAATTTCACTCCGATCGTTCTGAAATTTTGCAGTTCGGAGTCTTTCGCAGCTTGAAAGAACCCTATTGAATTTGGTTGAAATCGGCTCAGATTTAGATATAGCTCCCATATATATCTTGCGTCCGATTTGGCCCTTTAGTCCTATAGATCCAATTTTTTTCAATTTAGAATGGTAGAGTTTCTTGATCCATGGACCAACATTGCCGAATTTATATTGCCGAATATGTATATGTCCTTTATTTACAACTGAGTTAAATTACATAAAACAATTGTAAATGGTTCAAAGTGAACATAGGGCACCATAGGGCTATAGCTCCCATATATTTGTTTCATCCGATTTGGTTCAGATTTGGATATAGCTCACATATATATGTTTCGTCCGATTTGGCTACAGATGCAGAGGGGACGTACCAAATGTAAATTGTGTAAACAAATTTTAGTTGAAGAATACACTGGATATTTCATTGTTATCCAATCTTACTAGAGTGGTGTAGGGTATCATAAAGTCGACACCGCCCGACTTTAGCCTTTCCTTACTGGTTGTACTTAGTATAGTTTAGAATGGAGGTATCGATATATCTATCTAAATATGAACCCGTTGACCTCAAATTTTGTATTATGTCTAAGTATATCAAGAGACTTCTTTGTGTCCATTTTTATTCAGATAGGTAAAAAAATTTCCATATACATTGCATATGTACATATACTCGTATATGAGATTTTGATCAATTTCAATAGGGATCGTCCTTGGACCAAAAAAGATCATAGTACTAAATTCCATCACAATCGGACCATAAATACGACCAGCACATATATTACAACGATACATCTACAGACAGACGGACATGGTTAAATCGACTCAGGAGTTGATTCCAAGTCGATCGGTATAATAAAAGATCGATCTATCTCTCCTCCTTTTGGGTGTTACAAACAATTGCACAAACTCTTATTACCCTGACCACAGTGTGGTTGTTATAACTTTATTTAAGAAATTGTCATAGAAAATTTGTTTTTTTTATATCTCGTAAGTGGTAAAATATACATTCATGACAATAGCATCAATCGAAAGGTCTTTCTAAATATAGTACCATGTAATATATATATATATATTAGGCCGGGTCGATTTGTGGGGAGGCAAAAAAAGTCGCCATTGCTCAGTGAAAATCGTATTCTAGGGATCAAAATAAGAAACTTTGCCGAAGGAACCATACTAAATGGGTCAAAGTGGGATTTTTTCCGGGACATCAGAATTCGTTTTAGAGGTATGGGTCCTTCGGCAAAGTTTCTTATTTTGATCCCTAGAATACGATTTTCACTGAGCAATGGGCGATTTTTACATCGACCCGCCCTAATATATATATATATCAATTTATCAATAATTTCAGTTAGAACCTTGTTTTTCTATGGGCGCTATATTCTATATTATATTCAGTCAAAATTTTGTGATTATCCATTCACCCTGTAAAAAGTTATGCGCAAAACAATAGAGGTCATTAGATTTACTGTATGAAGAAAAGTCATTACAAATTTCATACAACTTTGATAGCTTTTCCTGAAAAACTACATGTTTCGACTTAACATACTTTAGAATGGAGGTATCTACTTATATAAAGATTTTATCTTTTAATTACATGCGGGTTCTTCATTATTCCTAAGAAACGTTTTTTTTAGATCTAAAGAAACATATCTTTCTTTTAATGAAAAATTTCGTTGTGTTAAAAATAATGAAGCACTTCTTTGAAGCAATGAACTTTTTCTTTATTGTGATGAACACATCTTTTACAGTGTTGTAGGGTATTCCTCTCTAGCCAACATAAGTTTCTTTCTTACTTATCCTGTTACAAATTTCTTTGATGCGATGTTTTGATTTTCTACTAAACATTGCACCAATGCTCCGATGGATGCACACATCGGTAGGAGAACTAAACTGTGGTGGTTGGTTAGGTGTGTGCGTGTTGTGGTAGCAAAATGAGAGTGTTAAAAGCGCTTGGGACTATTAAACTAATTCTATAAAATCTTTAGAATTTCATTTGATAACAATGTACTCGTTGCAATGCAGCAGCAAAAACAATGCCAACAAACAACCACTTTGTTGATTTTGAAAAGCAAGGAAAAACTTCGTTAAAGTTACGGGCGGAAGAAGTTGGAAAAGACACTTGCACAAACAACACACGTACACACAGACGCTCAGAAAGCTTTAAAACTTAATTTGCTCTCAACATAATTATTGGCCCTCATTATGTAGGCTTAATTTAGAGATTTATAGATACTTTCATTTAGAGCTCCGCTCCTTCTCTACCTCTGCATTAGTGTTCTTTCCACTTTCCATCGTCGTGGCGTACTGTGACTTTTCCACAGATATCGAAATGGTCAAAATGTTCATTTGTCAATTTTAATACTACGCCGACATATTCGGAGTATTTTGGAAAAGTGCCGTCTGAAAACGGAATTGACTAAAGTCACACGAGAGTAGTCCAATGGTAGCCTTGGCATGGAGTCAGGGACACATACGACTGAGGACGAATACGGGCTGTATGTGCACCAGCTCCCGAGGCAGCCGAAGCAGCAGCAGAGCATTGCACGTTCCGAGTTTATTGGTCCTTTGCTGTCGTTGTAATTAAATTTTAATTTAGTACCCAATTTCCCAACCACATAAATTATTTGTGTTATTATGTGGTGGCCAACATTCAACATTGCCACAGACAACAGGCAGCAGAGACAAAGCGAATGGACAGCACAGCGCAGCAGACAGATGGGAGGGACGACCGGCCGGACACACTCCAGCAGTCAAACACAAAGTCTCATTTTTGGACAAGGGTTTTTGTCGATTTGCTTCAACAATTACTGCGGCTGATGCGATGATGAGTAGCAACATGCAATCCCGCCGCAGCACAGATTGAGTGGCAACATTCAATGTTGCCATTGCAGCGTGACACTGATTGTGTTCGTGTCTGTTTGGCTAATGTCACTGGAGACACTAATCTCGAAAATCTACAAATGTCAATTGTTAGTTTTAGAGTTCTAATTCGAGTTTGGATGCGTGTCTGAAACTTTGGTTTATCTACGATAATCGGTATTTTAAAGTTTGTGAATGTTACAGTGTTTGCTAAATAATAAATTGCAAAAGCAAACTACTTTTTGAAAAAAATAGTCTAAATAATCCGTTTTATTGAGGAGTTTTAGAAAATCAAAGAATTTTTAAAAATTGGGAGTTTTAGAAAATTTATTTAGAGTCTTACTAAATTTACAATTTAGAGTGTCATAAAATCCTCTATTCAGAGTCTCATAAAAGGATCTATTCAGAGTCTTACAATATCCACAATTTAGAGTCTTATATAATGTACAAAATCACGGCACAGCTGACTTGTTGTAAAATAAATATTACAACAAACCACTTTAAGCAATAAGAAAAAAGCTTTTTACTATGAAAGCTTTAGTCTTATATGTGAGTAATTTCTACAAGTAAATTCTAATTGAATTTCTTGTGGACATGGCAAAGTGCTAGTATTTCATTGTGTTTAATTGTTGGATCGATAGCCGAAATGTGAGTCTTTTGGTGCAATTTTAATTTGCTCGTGTGAGCCGCCCCGTGATAGGCTTTGAGAGTTTGGTTATCGAATCATCAATCAAAGGCTCTTTTGAAACGTATAACCTGTGGGCACGCAATCAAATATATTTTACTTACAAAAAAACTTAAAACTTTGCTGACATTTTCGAATTTGTGTTAGTCTTTCCTAGGTTTTGTGTTATGCATTATAGTTAAAAATTTCATAAGCAGCATTAGCGTTCATCACATTTCGTCAATACATCAATGCAATTTAGAGTTACGGAAGATTATACGATATAAAATTTAATCAAATATTACAAACATATACAATTTCTAAAAAATACTCTGTAAACTTGTGAAATACAGAAAACTTGTATTTAAATTAAGGCACTGATACATTGCCAAAATACTTAAATACAAATTAATATTTGTTTCGGAAATATTAGTTCCAAATGAAAAATATTAGGATGGAAACATTTTTGTTTCGAACAATATCCTTCCAAACATATAATATTTGTGTGTATCAAATATTATATATTTGGAGTGTACCCTAACCATATGTATGTTCCAAGCAGAACATGTTTGAGACAATATACCTCAAAAGCGATTTTTTTCAGCGTGTATCAAATTAACGATAATTCGAAGATTTTAAGTCCTAAAAAAATGCACGATATTTTAAGGATTTGAAATATTATAAAATCCAAGGTTTGTTAAGAATAGGAGTGTTTAAGGATTTGAAACCGAAAAAATCACGACATTTTAAGAATTTTTTGTTTTTAAAATCCACGATATTTTAAGCAATATAGAGTCTTAGAAAATCAATTTTAATACCCTCAGTTTTGTGTGACGAGGGTATATATCATTTGCTACGGACAAAAAGTGTAACACATCGAAGGAGTGACCTAAGACCCCAAGTATGTTCGGCGGAAATCCGTTTTGGGCCATTTTAGTCATTTGAGCAATGACCGTACGTCTGTCTGTCTGGCTGGAGCGCACGATAACTCTCGAAAGGAGTAACGGATTGAGTTCAAATTTCTCTATCTCAGGATAAGTTCGAAGATGGGCCATATTGATGAACTCCTTCTAGTACCTCCCTCACAAAGGGTTAACATTTAGTGAAATATTGATTATCTAATAACTTCTATACTACTTATCCGAATCCTCTCGCTATCACTTGAGAAAAATGGGTGAAGTGGCCCCGCCACTTTAGGTACCTCCGGCACAAAGGGACCATTTTGTACAAAAAGTTAACAGCTTATAACATTAATAATAGTGCATACAAATACTTGAAATTTTGCACAGTGTAATGCTTTTATAGTGCCTACAGTTCAGTGAAAAATTGGCGTTATTGTCACGCCCCTTTTGGTACCTCCCACACAAAATGGTCAAATTATACCAATATTTTATAGTTCACAGCGTTAGTATAGTGCACATAAACGCTTATAATTCAGCACAGTGCAATGATTTAAAGTATCTACTGTTCAGCGAAAAATAAATGTATTTGTTACACCCCTGCCGGTACCTCCCACACAAATTGACAGAATAATTTGTGTAATATTCAATATTATATTACTCATAAAGTAAGGGTATACCTTAGTCGGTTTAACCGACTGAAACTTTCTTACTTGTTAATAGTTTAGATTCTTAGAAAATACGAACTTTTGGAAGATTTCATGCCATAGCAAATGCACTTCTTGTAAGTCTAAAAAATCAAAAAAACTTTGAAGAATTTGGACTCTTAGAAATAATATGGAGTCTTAGCAAATCAACAATTTTAAGGGATTCTCGATCATTTAGAATTATTTGTTCAAAAAATATATTTTCGAGATTTGTATTTGTCATAGAAAATCATCTATTTATACCCTACACCACACTGTGGTACAGGGTATTATAACTTTGTGCATTTGTTTGTAACACCCAAAAGGAGAAGAAATAGACCCATCGTTTATTATACCGATCGACTTAGAATCACTTTCTGAGTTGATTTAGCTATGTCCGTCTGTCTGTCCGTCTGTCCGTCTGTCTGTGCATGTATTCTCGTAATCAAAGTACAGGTCGCAATTATGGTCCGATCTCGACGAAACTTTACACATATCTTTTTTTTGGCACAAGGACGAACCCTATTGAATTTGGTTAAAATCGGTTCAGATTTAGATATAGCCCCCATATGTATGTTAGCCCCGATTTGACATATAAGCGCTGTAAAAAGTGTATTTTTAATCCGATCAATACGAAATTCGGCAGAAAGAGGTTTCTTATTACATGAAGGAATACTGCCAAATTCGGAGAAAATCGGTTCAGATTTAGATATTACCCCCATATATATGTTACCCCCGATTTTACATGTAAGCGCTGTAAAAAGTGTATTTTTAATCCGATCAGTGTGAAATTCGACAGAAAGAGGTTTCTTATTACATGAAGGAATACTGCCAAATTCGGAGAAAATTGGTTCAGATTTAGATATAGCCCCCATATATATGTTACCCCGATTTTACATGTAAGCGCTGTAAAAAGTGTATTTTTAATCCGATCAGTACGAAATTCGGCAGAAAGAGGTTTCTTATTACATGAATTAATACTACCAAATTTGGGGGAAATCGGTTGAGATTTAGATATAGCCCACATACATATGTTAAACCCGATTTGACATGTAAGCGCTGTAGAAACTGTATTTTATATCCGATCAGTAAAAAAATTGGCAGAAAGAGGTTTCTCATTACGTGAATTAACACTGCCAAATTTGAGGGAAATCGGTTCAGATTTAGATATAGCCCCCATATATATGTTACTCCCGATTTGACATGTAAATGCTGCAGAAACTGTATTTTATATCCGATCAGTGCGAAATTCGGCAGAAAGATGTTTCTTATTACTCGAAGGAATACTGCCAAATTCGGAGAAAATCGGTTCAGATTTAGATATAGCCCCCATACATATGTTACCCCCGATTTGACATGTAAGCGCCGTAGAGACTGTATTTTATATCCGATCAGTACGAAATTCTACAGAAAGAGGTATTTTTACATGAATGAGTATTCAGGGAAAATCGGTTCAGATTTATATATAACCTCCATATACATGTTCCTCCTGATTTGGTATCAAAGCGCTATAGAAGTTGTACTTTACTTCCGATCATTAATATTTACCGGAAATATGTTTCTCAATTTAGGAACAAATATTGCTTAATATAGCGATTATCGGCTCAGAATTAGATAATATGTTGCTGCCGACTTACCAATTATTCCAAATTAGTATCGCATTGTTAGGGAGGTGTAGGGTATTATATAGTCGGCCCCGCCCGACTTTCTGCCTTTCCTTACTGGTTTTTAGGTAATTTGAGTCTTACAAAAATTACGATTTGGAATCTGATAACATCGACGATTTAGAGTCTTACAAAATCCACAATTTAGAAACCTACAAAATCCATTTTTTAGAATCTTTTAAAAATCCACGTTTTATTTAGTATTTATAGTTTTACAAAATACACGATTTATTTAGAATTTACTGTTATAGAAAATTAACGTGTTTTTAAGATTTGGAATCGTGACAAATCCAACTTTTTATTTAGAATTTACTGTTATAGAAAATTCAAGCTTTTTAAGATTTATGTAGAATCGTAGAAAATCCAAAATTTTATAATTGTTTAGAGTCTTAGAAAATTTTTAAGTAATAGAAGACTTAGAAAATCCGAAAAAATTAATTAATTGAATTATAACTAAATCCAAGATTTCTTACGGACTTAGATTCTTAGAAAATCCAATTTTTTATAAAATAAAATTCTTAACGAAAGTAAAAATTCCATGTTTTTAAGGATTGGAGTTTCAGAAAAAACAAGGTTATTAAGCATTTTGACTTTTAAAACGTTGTTGATGATTTTAGGGTTCGATATGTTATGGATTTAGATTTTATGGATTTAATTAAGAAAATCCAAAATTTTTGAAGGTTTTAGAGAATACTTACTAAATATACAAAAAAACAAGCATGAAAGTTCAGTCGGGTAAACCGACTAATGAATCCCCTCACCTTGAGTTTAAAAAAATATTAGTAAATTTATATATTTTTTTTGTTTTAATTAAATTATTATCAATTTAAATTGCATTTACTAACTTTGAAGTATGCACTGGTATTAAAGTTAGAAGCTGTTAACTTTTGGTGTAAAATGGTCCATTTGTGTGGGGGGTACCAAAAGAGGCGTATTGTATGCACTGGTATTAATGTTAAAAGCTGTTTTGGTACAGAATCTGAATGGTACATTTGAGTGGGAGGTACCAAAAGGGGCATGGCAATAATACCCATTTTTCACTGTATTGTAGGTAATATTAAACCATTACACTGTACAAAATTCCAAGTATTTGTATGCTCTGGTATTAAAGCTATAAGTTGGTAACTTTTGGTTCAAAATTGTCCATTTGTGTGGGAGGTACCAAAAGGAGCGTGGCAACTTCGCCCATTTTTCTCGAGGTAATAGTGACTAATAAATAAATACTAGTGACTAATAAAGTAATGCCTTTGTGGAGGAGGTATAAGAAGGAGTGGACTAATATGGCCCATCTTCGAACTTAGCCGGAGATAGAAAAAAATATTACCACATTCCAAATTTGAAGTCAATCGGCTACTCCTTTCGAGAGTTAGCGTGCGCACCAGCCAGCAGACAGACGGACGGACATTGCTCATTCGACTTAAAATGACCCAAAACGGATATCCGCCGAACATACATCTTAGGCCACTCCTTCGCTGTGTTACACTTTTGGCTCGTAGCAAATGATATATACCCCCTTCTCTAAGGTGAGGGGATAAATATATCGTCATCAGAAAAGAGAAAGGGCCTACCATCATATTTAAAAATTTTACAGGAGAATCAAAAAATTAAATAAAATGAAAAATGCTGTCGTTAGAAAAACGGGATTTTCAGGCTAATACTGGAACATAATGACGCATATATATATTCACACAAACATGATGTATGAATGGTTTGTGAAAATTGCGTGAAATAGGAATTGGTAACTATGAAAAAAGAAATAATTTGTTGTTACGCCGTTTTTCGTTTCTGCTGACGATATATAAAATCAATATTTTAGAGAAAATTTAAGATTTTAAGTGTTTTTCCGTCTTAAATTTTTCGAGACTTATAATGTCCTCGATTTTTATTAGTATTATAAGTTTTAGAAAGATTATTTTTAAGTTTAAGGTTTCTTAGAATATCTAGGATTTCTATGTGTGTATCCACTGTGCTATAAAACTACATATTTAAACAGATTTTGAGTCTCAAAAAGACACGATATTTTGATAATTTAGAGGAATAGATAATCCAAGATTTGCTGATGGTTTAAAGTCTTCGATGTTTTTTAAGGATTTTGATTCCAATATTTTTTAAGGGCTTTGATTCTTAGAAAATCAACGTATTTTAAGGATTTTGAGTCTTAGAAAATCAACTTTTTAATGATTTTGAGTTTTGGAGAATCCATGTTATTTAAAGATTTTGAGGGATTTTTAGTGATTTTAAGTCTTAGAAAACCTAACACTTCTTAAGGAGTTTTAGAAGATCGAAGATTTGTATGGGTTTTCCGTCTTAAGAATAGGGGTTTCCGTCGAGGATAGTATCAGTCTCTTCGAGACTTATAGTATCCTCGATTTTTCTGTTTTATGAGTCTTAGAAAATACAAGAAGATTTAGAGTGTTAAAAAATTCACGATTTTTTAAAGATTTTTTTCCGTTTTAGGTTTCTTAGAATATCAAAGATTCCTAAGATTTTTTTGGTTTTGTTGTCAAAAAGATATTTTTTCTAGGTTTGTAGCCACTGTGCTACTGCAACAATTGCAATACTAATTTCGATAAATTGTGAAATGTCGTGAAATTACCAAAACAGTAAAACGAACTCCGTATTGGGCACTTTATCATAAATTAATAAAAGATGTGATGCAAAATTATATTACGAATAAATTGATTAATTAGAAAATCTCCCAAATACAAACAAAAATATATACCAATGCCATGTTAACAATTTGAAAATCATGAAAATGTCAAAGCATTATACACACACCCACACTTACGGACAAGAACAATAGGTCAATTTGGAAATACTGTACATATGTATATATGTGGTAGAGGCAGTTTCTCTCCAAATGGCAATTGTGTGTGTGTGTACGTAATGAAAGTAGTCTTAGCCTGAGTTTAAATGGGCATTTTGTGAAATTTGTATTATTAATAGATCCCCTACAGACCGACGACAAAAGCCAACACATTCACAGGACTTCTTGTTCAAGTACAAAATTAAATATCAGACATCGTCGTCAAGTGTATTGTACCGGATAGTTATTGGACAGTATTGGACATAAGTAATCGAATGTCTTTAGGCATAAACCTTCTCCTAGAAAATATATTAAATTATTTAATTTTTGAAGCTTTTGAAATTTGAAGCCATAAAGGACTAAGTCATACTTTTGACCCACAGTGTATGTGTGTATGGCACATACTTATACACCTGTCCGTAGATTTGTATACACGTGTCCTTACATGAAAGTAATTACACCTTAGTGTCCCCATAGCATCGGTGTTTGGCATGGAACTCGATGTTATTGCATTAGATTCTATGATTATGCTATTATATTGTAAATCAATTAAAACATCTGGTCACTTAAACTAATTAATTTCGAAGGTTTTGCTTGGAAGGCGACTACGGCAGAGTTTGCGACTATCTAGGAATTGATACGAGTAGTATCAGAGCTGAATCTGTCAACTCGTGTACTTGAGTAGTTGAGATGGAATGTGCTGTTGTAATATTGTTTACTTACTGTGGTGATCTGTTGTATTTAAAAACTTATCGATTGATCTTGAATACGGTTCAATCAAATATACATTAATTATATGAAGGAAAGAGCAAATTAACAAAAATAATAAGGTTTACTTTAATTGAAAATATTGTATACTATTAACCCCCATTAAGACAAAGCAAAATAACCGAGCGTTAGAGCTAAAGAAATTTAGTTGTATGGAAATTGACAGCTGTAACTCATAGTTAGCACTAAAACGTTTATTTTCTCATTGATAATGGGCCTTAATAAATTTAATATATATCGTCGTCATACTGTAAAATATTTCATCATATTTTAAAATTTTACAGTATGAGCAGAAATCTAAATAAAATGAAAAATACCCAAACATAATGATGCGTATATTAGTTCACATAAACTTGATTTATAACATGCTTTTGCAAATCGTGTGAAATAGGCATTTTTAACTGTACAAAAATATATAATTTGTTGTTAGGCTCTCATAAATTTCTTTAATAAATTCGACATTTTTGAACTAGGGCGTTAAAAAATTGTCAGGATTTACTTTTTTATTCAGTTTATAATTACACTTCGCAAAAATTTTTTCGAGACCTAAAAAACAAAAAACTATTTTCTTTAATTCCAACTTTCTTGGTCCCTACTTTACTATTTGGATCATATTGTATAACCTCGATAGAGCCGTGATACCATTTAAATTAAAGATAAAATTATGACGGCTGCAAATGTTGGGTATATCGTTACTAAACTGTTACTAAACTGTCGTCAAAGCAATTAGAAAAATTAATTTTCTTTGAAAAATTGTTTTTTTACTGTCACGAAAAAATCGGTAAAAAATATAATTTTTTGGAAGCTGGCATTCTAGCGAGGAAAACAATGCCTAGCAGGAAACAATGCTCTATGAAAGTGTATAAGTTATGACCTATATTGTAAAAGTAAGGGAAATTCAATAAATCATTTTTCATATGTGTTAATGTATCTATTTTGTTTCGGAAGTACCAAAAAGGGGTGTGGCAATAACGCCCATTTTTCAATGGGCTATGGGTCTTATGAAATCATTACACGGTACGAAATTTCAAGTGTTTTTTTTTGTTTTTTTTTTTTTGTGCAAAATGGTCCATTTGTATGAGAGGTAAAAAAGGGCCGTGACGATAACACCCATTTTTAAAGGGACTGCAGGATCTATTAAATCACTACACTGCACAAAAGTTCAAGTATTTGAATGGACTGAAATCAAAGTTATTAGCGTTAACTATTTGGTGCAAAATGGTTCATTTGACCGTTTGTGGGGAAGGTCGAAGGAATGAACCAATATAGCACAATTTTAATCTTAGCCTGAGAAAGAAAAAATATTAACACATACCAAAATTTGAAGTCGGTTGGTTATTACTCCCATCAAAAGTTATCGCGCGCACCAGCCCGACAGACGGATTTCCGCCAATAATACTCGGTATCTCGTAGGTCACGCTACACTTTTGGTCCCCAGCAACTGGTCCCTCGTTCACAATAGTGAGTATATAATGATATGTTATTGTTGATATTCTCTTATTTCTACCAAAAAGGCTATAATTTATACATTTAACCTAAGTTTTTTTTCAAATAGCCATTGTTTTCTTCGTTAGAATAACAGCTAATTGTTTAAACGGTTATCACAGCTTTATCGATCTTATACTTCAAAAATATGGCCAAAATATAAAATATAAATGTGCCTCCCAAAAAAAATCCATAAAAATAAGTTTTTTATATTTTTTCGAGTTACCATATTACACCGGAAAATTGTATGTACGGCCTTTCGACAAACATTTTGTAAACTAATGCTATCTATCTGATTTCTGAGTGTTACATTTTGGTTTCTTTTTTATTACTAATAAGGCAAAACATAATTTTTGTTCTTAAAGTTAGTTTTTGCAGAAATTAGAGCAAATTTTTGAATTTCAAGAGAAATCACTACAACTTTTTAAATTACGCATCGATTTTCCTCGGAATTGTCTCATTTTATACTACAACTTTTTAAACTATGCATCGATTTTCTTCGGAATTGTCTCATTTTTTTCACAACCATTCTGACTTTACGATAAAATCTTAAAAATATGACAACTGTGCGCTTCTAGATGTTTTTGTGAGCCATTATTTAAAAAATTATTAAAATTTTCTCAAAAAATAAGATATTTTCAATATTGAGTAAAATTTCCTCGAAACCACTGAACGGATGGAAAATGGTATTGTAGAAAGTTAAAGGCTACTTAATTTTGAATTTTGTAAAACTTACCTGAATCAATTCCGATAAATGGTTCTCCTGTTATTCCATAATATGTGGTTCAACCTCTCTTTTTTCTTAGCCTAAAGGGTTGTTTCTTTATAGGCTCGCTATTAACCGTGATATGGAACAACATTAGAGGTTGAACTACTTACATTGGCATAACTCGAGCACCATATCTTACAAAATATTGTTAAAAATCAGATTTTTTGAGAAAATTTTAATAGCTTTTAAATACAAGTTCCATAAAACAATCTAAAATGCACAATTGTTATATATTTATGATTTTATCCTAAAGTCTGATCGGTCATGAATTAAACGAACTCAGTCCGAAGATAATCGATGCATAATTTAAAATGTTGTAGCTAAGTTTTTGTACTCAGGCTCAAGATCGTTATTGTTGTTTTCAGTATATGAAAACAACTTTGCTAAAAATTAAAGAAGAAGTAAGTGACATGTATTGGGGGCGGTTGTAATGGTTGGATAGACAGATCTGTTTCGGGAGCCACCAAACTCCCATTATCAATATCCTTATTACAACGATTACTTCTGTCGAAATTATTAAATATATACACACATCCAAGTATCATTAAACGAGAACTGTTTGCTAAAAGCGCATATCTTCAAAAAAAAAGACAATTCAGTAATCAACGTGCCTCGTACATGCACCAACTTCCACTCTCGTGAGTCTTTACAATGTAAAGAATTCACACGAATGTTTTGCTGTAGTTGACTATGCAACAACAACGTATTTGGTCGTGCCCTACCATTTCTTCTTGTTTTTGTTTTTTTTTGTGTTATTCGATCTGCTTTCATTATGGATGTAAAATTTACAAAAACAAACTTTAAAAGCCAAAATATTCAATCTCTTTTGGGGTTTTTTGATTTTTAGAGTCGGAATCTATGCATTAAAACAGAAAACCAAGAAAAAAAATTGTTTTTGTTAACGGGTGTTACTTGTTAATCAAAGAAATTATTTTATTTTGAAATATGAGACATGTTCTTTAAACCGAAGAAATGTTCATTTATATTTAAACAAGTAAGAAAGTTCAGTGGGGAAAACCGACATACGAATCTCCTCAACTTCAGTCCCAAAAACATTCGTAAATTTATTTATTTTTTGTTTTAATTAAATTATTATCAATTTAAATTGAATTTAATAACAGCTTTAATCATGCACTGGTATTAAAGTTATAAACTGTTAACTTGTGCCGCAAAATAATCCATTTGTGCGGGAGGTACAAAAAGGGTGTGTTAATGACACCCATTTTCACCGAACTGTAGGTCGCATAGAAGCAGTACACTGAACAAAATTACAAGTATCTGTGTGCACAGTTATAAGCAATTAACATTTGGGGCAAAATTGTCCATTGTATGTGAGGTACCAAAAATGCCAATTACACCGACTTTCCAGTAGACTTCAAGCATTTATAAGCTGTTAAATTTGTGTACAAAATATGGCACCTTTGTGTGGGAGGTACACGCTGAAAAAAATCGCTTCTGTAGTATATTGTCCCAAACATATTCACCTTCAAGTATACATATGTTTAGGGTACTCTCCAAATATATTATGTTTGACACATACAAATATTATATGTTTGGGAGGATGTTGTTCTAAACAAAACTTTGTTCCCACCCTAATATGTTTTTATCACGAATTCTATCTTTGAGGTCGTGAATCGACGCTGGGCTGTTGGCGTAGACCTTATCTTTCACGTGGCCCCAAAGGAAGAAGTCGCAAGGTGTTAAATCACAAGATCTCGGTGGCCAATTGTGATCAACTCTTCGAGAGATAACACGGTCTGGAAACTTTTCCCGTAACAGAGCAATGGTTTCGTTGCTTGTGTGGCACGTAGCGCCGTCTTGTTGAAAGTAAACATTGTCCAGATCAATACCAGCCAACTCCGACCATAAAAAATCATTAATCATCTCTCGATAGCGCAATCCATTCACCGTGACTGTTGATCCAATGTCATTTTCGAAAAAGTAAGGTCCAATGACCCCGCCGGATCACAAACCGCACCAAACAGTCACACGTTGAGGATGGAGAGGCTTCTCAACAATAACTCGTGGGATTTCCGAGCCACAGATGCGACAATTTTGCTTGTTGACGTAGCCACCGAGGTGGAAATGGGCCTCATCAGTCAAGATGATTTTCGATTTTAATAATTTCAATGCGTTGTTGAATCGTATATCGTTCCATTTTTAGTAATGGCGTAGTTTCTACTTGTCAAATGTCAAAGAATAAAAGCTTCAAAAGTGACAGCTACCGAAATACCGGGAGATTCAAAATAACACCTCTGGTTGGAAAACCCGTTATTTTGGCATTGTATCCATTCATTAATTTAAAAGGAAGTTTTCTAGTTTTCAGAATTTCAAAGCGTACATTTTTAGAAATTTTATAAGGACAAAAAGTGATGAATTGTAATATTTATTAATTAAAAATTAGATCTGTAAGATTAAGCTTATGGCTAAAGTTCGAAAAATTCAGCAAAGTTGTAAAAGCCTTTTTTAAAAAAAATATTTTTTAGGAAACTTCTTAAACAATAACTTTGTTTGTGTGGAAACACATAGTTCTCAAATATATTTTGTTCTAATATATTAATATATGCGTTCCAAATAAAATTTCTTGATTTCCAAATAAAATGTATTTCTTCACAAATATATAATATTTAAAAAATTTGTTTCCAAGTATATTTTCTTTCGATTCAAACATATCAAAAATGGTCTATCTTCGAACTTAGCCTGAGATAGAAAAAATATTATCATGTACCACATTTGAAATCAATGACGTATTTCCGTCAAACGTAGTTAGGGTCTTAGGTCACTCCTTTGATGTGTTACACTTTTTGCTCGTACCAAATGATATATACCCTCCTCCCTGTAAGGTGAGGGGATAACAATGGCATCTCACAAATATACTATTTATACCCTCACTTTAGTGTGACGAGGGTATATATCATTTGCTACGGAAAAAAGTGTAACACATCGAAGGAGTGATCTGAGACCCTAAGTATGTTCGGAGGAAATCCGTTTTGGGTCATTTTAAGTCGAATGAGCAATGTCCGTCCGTCTGTCTGTCTGTCTGTGTGTCTGCTGGCTGGTGCGCACCATAACTCTCGAAAGGAGTAACCGATTGACTTCAAATTTGGTATGTGGTAATGTTTTGATCTATCTCCGGATGAGTTCGAAGATGGGCCATATTGGTCTACTCCTTCTGGTACCTCCCACACAAAGGGTTTAAATTTAGTGAAATATTGATTCTTTAATAACTTCTATACTACTTATTCGAATCTTTTGAAATTCTGCACATAATATTAGTATATTAGTAGCTATTAACTCGAGAAAAATGGGTGAAGTTGGCATGCCCCTTTTGGTACCTCCCACACAAATGGACCATTTTGCATCAAAATTTAACTGCTTATAACTTTAATACAAGTGCATAAAAATGCTTGAAATTTTCTACAGTATAATGTTTTTGTAGCGCCGATAGTCCGGTAAAAAATGGGCATCATTGTACAGCCCCTTTTGGTACCTCCCACACAAATGGCCCGTTTCGTACCAAAGTAAACGGCTTGTAACTTTAATACCAGTGCATACAAATACTTGAAATTTTGTACAGTGTAATGCTGTTATAGTGCCTATAGTCCTGTAAAAAGTGGGCGTCATCACCCCGCACCTTTTTGTACCTCCCACACAAAATGACCAAATCATACCAAAATTACATAGCTCGTAACTTTAATATACCAGTGCACATAATGCTTATAGTTCAGCACAATGCAATGTATTTAAGAATGTACTGTTTACCGAAAAATATGTGTATTTGGAAAACCCCTTCTGGTACCTCCCACACAAATTGACAGATTTATTGGTGTAATGTTATATATTACATTACTCACAAAGTGAGGGTATACCTTAGTCGGTTTACCCGACTGAAACTTTCTTACTTGTTTTTTATCTTAAAAACTTTATTGTTAGACATATTACACAGTGTTTGCAGAAAATGTATCATCTCTGAAAACAACCAGTGATTCATCGCGAGGGTTGATTTATAATGAAAAACAAGTAAAAGCGTTAAGTTCGGATATGCCGAATCTTATATTGTAGCTGACTTATTCCTGAAGACCTCAGACTTTACATATCCCTAGAGAAAATAGCAAAACGTGAAATTAAGGCTCACCTAAATGATTTCTGAACAAGATCATTGTTGCACGTGCTGTATGGCTCGTAGCCCCGTCTTGTTGAAACTAGAGCTCACCGAGACTAGGCGGTTGAATTTTAGGAAGCAAACAGTCCGTTAACATTGTGCGATAACGGTTACCAATGACGGTAACATTCTGATTTTCATCATTTTTGAAGAAATACGGACCTATGATTCCACCATCTCATAAGCCACACCATACCGTTGTTTTGATTGGTGCTCCTCGGGTTGTTTATGAGGCGGACACTCCGGATTTTCCCTTGAAACCATTTTGAACAATTTGGAGACGCTGTTGTGGAGTGAGTCTTTCCATGATTTCTTGACAAACTATACTAAACAAAAATGACAAAGCAGTTTGATATGAGTAGCGCGTGATCTGTAAAAAAGCACATTGAAAATCAAACCTCACGATAAATCGCCCGTTAGTATGCGGCAACCCAATGTTTTTTGAATATACCGTATTTATTGTTTGTATATTGAGTTTTGTGTAATATTAACTGGCGACTTTTCCTTTGTTGTAATGAACATATTATATTTATGTAAATATATATATTTATTGCCTTTACTACTACTATGAGGAACATAGGGCCGCAACTATAGAATTCCAATCATTTATATTACATATTTAAATGTTGATTGTCACTGCTTCGAACTCAGTTTGCCGCATCCATGTACATATGAGAAGGGCGACCTCGGCGGCTGCTGCCTTCGGTGTCCCAGTCGATGGCCTCCAAATGTGACCTATGCACCCCCATTTGCGTTTTCAGATTTTCAAATTTATGGGCTGTTGTTGTGTTGTCGACCACAAATAATTGTTGCTTATGGTTCTAGGTCAATAAATTTTCAATATCTTCCGCATACAGCTGTTCAAAAATGACTGCATAGCTTGAATATCGTGGGTACCAAATGCTTCTTCGGTTTTGTTTATGCGGTTGGATGTGTCTTTCTTTGAGCCCCTGATCTTTCAAGAAAACTTCCTAGGTAGCAAAACTTTTCAACGTCCTCAATCAGTTGTTGATCGATTTGGAGCCTTTTGGTGTTTGAAACATTAATCCGCATAGATTTGGTTCTTTCAATATTTATTTGTAGGCCGACAAAATGTGACAAAAATAAATATTGTATCTCATTAAGCTTATTTTGCATGTCGCCGAACGTGTGGCTAGTAGCTTTATGCATCACTGGTCAGGAACGCAGTGAAATAACACACATTTTTAAATTTTTTAGTTATAATTTCGGGTATAATTTCGCTCTGTAGGTTGTTATGGAGTATGCGCCATGAAGCATTCCGATATAACCCTTTAGTTAGGCCGATCAATTTTTTGGCTTCGCCTTTGCCTTCGAGAGCAGACCAGATAGCATTATGGTTAAGGGTATTGAACGCCTTCTCAAAGTCTAGGAATACTAAGTAGAGTGGTTATCTCCATTCAACACATTGCTCAATTACCACTCGTATGCTGTTGACGTGGTCTATACAAGACTTATGCGGGCAAAAGCCGGCTTATTCTTTCCGCAGCTCTGGTAGAATGATATTAGTTATTCTATAATACAGAATGTATGTAATAGCTTTGTTAACCATGCAAATGAGTGTGATTCTTCTCCCGTTCTTACGGTCAGTTAGATCATCTCTTTTAGGCACGTTCACAATCAGACCTTCTACTATCTCCGATGGCAACGTTTCTCTTTGCCAGAATCAGCTAATATTGGGCAAGAGAAGCTGGGCACTAGTTTGCATATCACATATTATATTTATGTATAGCGTAAAACTTAGTTCGTTTCTTCCTCGTAATGAAGATAGTACAATATGTCGCGCCATAGGTGCATAATTCATGGTCGAACTTTAAAGGCGTTACATTTATTTATAAAAGTTTAGCTTTTTTATCGTTGTACAAAACAAACAATTTAACAATGTAATAATTAGGACAATTAAATATGTGAACCTTTTGATATGTATTGAAACGGCAAAACAAAAGAAAACAAATATGTTAATTGAATCAAGTTTATTTTTGTATTCATAGCCCAGAAATAAATTTGTTTCTATATCACCAAACCCCATATTAAAAACATATCAAAAACAAAAAATAATAGAATACCAATTATCGTAATAAATCAGCAATTATTAATAATACACACCTTCACATATAAATTCATGGACATTTGTGTTAAACAAAAATAAAAAAAACTCTCAACAAAAACTCATTTCCATTTCTCTTTAAATGTATTTGTATATACTACATCGATATACCCACGCGTACTCGAAACCGACGGAAAGGAAAAAAGGATATTGAACTGTGGGAAATGTGCAAGGACAAAATGGGAGAAAAAAAAATGCCCCTGAAGAGAAATTAAAAAAGTGACAAAGTAAAAAAACGGAACTACTGCCACTAAATGAATGTGAGCCCATAAATATTTTTTGTACACAATTTATAATTGAAAAGCTTTTAGTAAATTATATTAATCCGTTGTGTAGTGTTTACGTTGCACATTATGTCGACTCAGACACATGCATACATACATATATACACATATGCACATACATATAAATACTTCTACCACGTAGTATTATTGTTATTTAATAAATCAAGCGAAAATTAAAAAATAATTTATTTACCAACAGAGTCTATGTTTGTGTGTGTGGGCATGTGTGTAACATAGCGACACAGTGGCAGCAATTATGGTCGACCGGAAACGATTAACTACACAAGTAACTTTATTGTACTCCACACAAACACACACACTCACGCAGGCAGACATCCACAGATTACTGTACAGTTTTTCCCCCCAGACATGGGGTATGACAAATTTCGCAATGAGCTTTAAATTGCAATCTCTTTTAACCATGAGAGCTTTGCCACTTCAGCCGTAGAGCTTTAACAACAGATACCCATTTTTTATTTATTTTAAAATATCATATAATCATATTTTACTCTTCCCGAAGCACTTAATCCTAATGCACATTTACACAAGACATCGCAAACTTAATAGGATAACCCAAAGCTATGTACCGAACCAACAATTTACGAATTTAAATCAAAGAAGAAGAAAAACAGTTTGAAAATATTACAAACATGAAAGCAAAATAAATGAACGAATGTTAAAAAATATTTATGAAAAAAATTATATATAAAACTCTGGCCAGGAATCCATAGGAATATATCCACAAAGTGCATTCCAGTGCACTGAAATGCCAACCAAACAGAGTCACGGCTGCCGCGGAGAAATTCAGACACAGACATAACATTTTAATTAATACGCTTCTCAAACATACAGGTGGCTACCCCCGCTCACACCTCCCGCTCATTTATACATACATATTCTGCCCAGTCACGAGTTCCATGAACAATACTATCATCGCACAAGGCTTCAATGCTTACAGACAAAGGAGTTAATCTCACTCCATACATTGCGCGGAGGAGCACAAATGCAATTCGCCATCAGACATTTGAGGGACAAAGCTTTTAGATAAACGTCAAAAAAATTCGAAGATTCACAGAAATTTTCAATGTTGGACAGTAGTTTGGCGAAACCTCAAACATATTAAGAATTTTCCAAACGCCACAATTCCAGAGCTGATGTAAAGGAAAAGGGCAACAATGTTTGTTAGCCTAAATATGTATATGGGCATTAGGGTGATGACTTTTTGATTTGTTTTCTCAACAATTATTTCCTGATACACGAATAAATGAACTTTTGCCTAAACTAGGCCTAAATAACGTTTATTCAATTTAAATATTGAAAAAGGTTAGACACAAACCACTTTGAAATGATATGTTTGTGAAAAAATTTTAATTTTTTCTTTTTTTAAATAATAAAAATCCAAAACGGAAAAAAGTGTCAAGTCTTATAGCGTCCACAAAAAGCCACATAACCAAAGAACAAAATGAGACATTGATCATAGAAATCGATGAACATCTTTCGCTTTTATTTACAATTAAGTGACGGTATCTCAGTTTGAATCGAATGTACGAGGGTTGCTATTTACATTTCGGTCCTGGCAATCCTGGTATTGCCAGATGAAAACTGGAACTTCCATTGGAAAGTATGACATTTTTAGCAGAACATCACTCAGACCGTTTTGTCATTTGAGCGCGAATTGTTTTGGTTACAATGTGTTGAAAATTCACCACCAAAACATGGTTTTTGAACGCTTCGACAGCTGCTTCAGGCGTCGAAAAACGTTGACCAAGCTGTTTTTTTTCTTGATGTGAGTGAATAAGAATAAGTCATTGGGTGTCAAATCAGGCGCTGGTTTGAGCCGATGTGTGAGATCTCGCATTGTCATGGTGCACAATGATTCGTCTTCTCTTGGTCGTTTTTCGAATTTCTCCGAAGACTTCAGGCAAACAAATTGTGGTGTACCACTCAGAATTGACCGTCCTATGTTGCTCAAGCGGAGCAGTCGCCACATGACCAGTTTTGCCGAAGAAACAGGCGACCATTTGCTTCGAAGTGCTTCTTCCACGAACAGCTTTCTTTGGATTTGGCTCGACTTCGAAGACCCACACGGGCTAATACGCATAGATCCAATATTCGTCACCTGTGATGATCTTATAAACGTCTTTCGTATTTTTTTCAAAAATTCTTTGCACCAATCTACGCTAACCTTTTTTTGAGCGATTGTCAAATTGTGCGGGATCCAACGAGAACAAACCTTTTTTACGGCCAGGAGTTCATGCAACATCGAATGTATGCTGGTGGAAGAAATGCCCAAGGATGCCTCTATCTCACGGTATATCACATGACAATCTTGCGTTATCAGTTCACGCACGGCATCAATGTTCTCTGACACAACGGCAGTTTTTGGACGACCGTCACGACCTTCGCCTTCGTGAAGGTCTTTGAAGACGAGCGTCAGTCAATTTTGAATTCATTAAACCAGTTTTTCACAGTGCTATATGATGGTGCTTCATCGCCATACAAAGATTTAAGTTCATCGATGCACTCTTGTCGAAAGTTGTGAAAAATGATCGCACGAAAATGTTCACGAGTTAATTCCATTTTTTTGCCGAATTGATTTTTTCAAGTCACTGTAAACAACACAAATGATGTTCGTACGTCAAAACGTTCTGAGTACGTTTATGCTAACAAAATGTCAAACTTTCCAATGGAAATGTCAAATGGCGCCAGGCAACACTTTGTGTTGCCTCGTATCTCTTTGGGAAAAACGTTGCCGGCTTTTTTATGATCCCCATTTTTATACCCTCACTTTAGTGTGACGAGGGTATATATCATTTGCTACGGAAAAAAGTGTAACACATCGAAGGAGTGATCTAAGACCCTAAGTATGTTCGGAGGAAATCCGTTTTGGGTCATTTTAAGTCGAATGAGCAATGTCCGTCCGTCTGTCTGTCTGTCTGTCTGTCTGCCTGTCTGTCTGTCTGTCTGTGTGTCTGCTGGCTGGTGCGCACGATAACTCTCGAAAGGAGTAACCGATTGACTTCAAATTTGGTATGTGGTAATATTTTGATCTATCTCCGGATGAGTTCGAAGATGGGCCATATTGGTCTACTCCTTCTGGTACCTCCCACACAAAGGGTTAAAATTTAGTGAAATATTGATTCTTTAATAACTTCTATACTACTTATTCGAATCTTTTGAAATTCTGCACATAATATTAGTATATTAGTCGCTATTAACTCGAGAAAAATGGGTGGAGTTGGCATGCCCGTTTTGGTACCTCCCACACAAATGGATCATTTTGCATCAAAATTTAACTGCTTATAACTTTAATACAAGTGCATAAAAATGCTTGAAATTTTCTACAGTATAATGTTTTTGTAGCGCCTATAGTCGGGTAAAAAATGGGCATTATTGTACAGCCCCTTTTGGTACCTCCCACACAAATGGACCGTTTCGTACCAAAAGTAAACGGCTTGTAACTTTAATACCAGTGCATACAAATACTTGAAATTTTGTACAGTGTAATGCTGTTATAGTGCCTATAGTCCTGTAAAAAGTGGGCGTTATCACCCCGCCCCTTTTTGTACCTCCCACACAAAATGACCAAATCATACCAAAATTACATAGCTCGTAACTTCAATATACCAGTGCACATAAACGCTTATAGTTCAGCACAATGCAATGTATTTAAGAATGTACTGTTTACCGAAAAATATGTGTATTTGGAAAACCCCTTCTGGTACCTCCCACACAAATTGACAGATTTATTGGTGTAATGTTATATATTACATTACTCACAAAGTGAGGGTATACCTTAGTCGGTTTACCCGACTGAAACTTTCTTACTTGTTTAATTCCCCCACTGTGCCTTTTCAATTTGTCGATTTTTATCCAAACTAATTTTTTACTTTAAATTCATTGCACTGTGCCGACTTATAAGCATTTATGTGCACTGGTATAAACGTTATGAGACATTAAATTGTGATATGATTTGGGCATTTTGTGTGGGAGGTACAAAAAGGGGCGTGGCAATAACGCCCATTTTTCACAGGGCTATAGACACTATAAAACATTACACTGTACAAAATTTCAAGTATTTTTATACACTGGTTTTAATGTTATAAGATGTTAACTTTTGGTGCAAAAAGGTACCTTTGTGTGGGAGGTACCAAAAGGGGCGTGACAACAACACCCATTTTTCCCCGGACTGTAGGCAATATAAAAGCATAATACTGTACAAAATTTAAAGTATTTTTAAACACTGTTATTAATGTTATAAGCTGTTAACTTTTAGTACAAAATGGTGCATTTGTGTGGGAGGTACCAAAAGGGACGTGGCGACTTCGCCCATTTTTCTCGAGTTGATAACGACTAATAAGGTAATACTATGTGTGGAATTTCAAAAGATTCGAATAAGTAGTATAGCAGTTATTAAAGAATCAATAATTCACAACATTTTAACACTTTGTGGGGGAGGTACTAGAAGGAGTGGACCAATATGGCCCATCTTCGAACTTAGCCGGAGATAGAAAAAAATATTACCACATACCAAATTTGAGGTCAATCGGTTACTCCTTTCGAGAGTTATCGTGCGCACCAGCCAGCAGACAGACAGACAGACGGACGGACATTGCTCATTCGACTTAAAATGACCCAAAACGGATTTCCTCCGAACATACTTGGGGTCTTAGGTCACTCCTTCGACGTGTTACACTTTTTTCCGTAGCAAATGATATATACCCTCGTCACACTAAAGTGAGGGTATAAAAAATGGAAATAATTCACACGTTATTTAAGCACTCAACCGATTGCAATACTTGTAGAAGAGGTACTTGAGATTTCAAGTTTTAAATTTGAGCCCTTATGGGATACAGGGGCGGAGCTACAGGGCCTCAAAGTTGGCCACCTCGGGTGAAAAATGTTTAAAGGCGTGTTACTTTTGTCTTTCTCTCTTTGTCTAATTCATAAAACTTTTTCATGTGCACTTTACAACCAAGGTCTACAAAAGACATGGTATAGTTCAAGCTACTCAAATTTTCACAATTCTTTACACAAATTTCAAAAGTAAGCCAAATTTTCTCCAATCGCAAAGCTAAAATACAGGGCTTTCAATAAGAGTGATATGATTTCTACACTTATTGTTAAGGAAATTCAAAAGCTTTTTATTTAATGTGAAGTACAATCGATACAGTTAATTTCTAAATAAAACGTCATTTAAATGGCCTCCACGACCTCTTCTGCAGGAACTAATTCGATGAACGCAATTTTCCACTAAATCAAGTCGTAGGTCATGAATGGCACGTTCAATATTGACTTGTAAAGCTTGAATAGAGTCTGGTTTATTTCGAAAAACTTGAAATAACCCCACAAGAAATAGTCAAATGGTGTTAAATCGCAACTTCTTGGAGGCCATTCAATATCACAATTTCTTGAAATAATCGACTCTCCAAACTTTTTTTGCAACAATTCAATTGTTTCATTTGCTGCTTGACACGTAGCCACAATCGGTAATGGCAATGGCAAAAATATAGCTCTTAACGAGAGCTAAAATATTGCTTATGGGTGTCAAGGTCTTAGGTCGACTGGAAAGTGTTTTTTTTTTAATTTAAAAACAAGTAAGAAAGTTTCAGTCGGGTAAACCGACTAAGGTATACCCTCACTTTGTGAGTAATGCAATATTGAATATTACTCGAATTATTCTGTCAATTTGTGTGGGAGGTACCAGAAGGGTTTATCAAATACACCTTTTTTGCTGAACATTAGATACTTTAAATTCATTGCACTGTGCCGACTTATAAGCATTTATGTGCACTGGTATAAACGTTATAAGACATTAAATTGTGGTATGATTTGGGCATTTTGTGTGGGAGGTACAAAGAGGGGCGTGGCAATAAAGCCAATTTTTCACAGCGCTATAGACACTATAAAAACATTACACTGTATAAAATTTCAAGTATTTTTATATACTGGTTTTAATGTTATAAGCTGTTAACTTTTGGTGCAAAATGGTGCATTTGTGTGGGAGGTACCAAAAAGGACGTGGCGACTTCGCCCATTTTTCTCGAGTTGATAACGACTAATAAGCTAATACTATGTGTGGAATTTCAAAAGATTCGAATAAGTAGTATAGCAGTTATTAAAGAATCAATATTTCACAACATTTTAACCCTTTGTGGGGGAGGTACTAGAAGGAGTGGACCAATATGGCCCATCTTCGAACTTAGCCGGAGATAGAAAAAAATATTACCACATACCAAATTTGAGGTCAATCGGTTACTCCTTTCGAGAGTTATCGTGCGCACCAGCCAGCAGACACACAGACAGACAGACAGACAGACCGACAGACAGACAGACAGACGGACGGACGGACATTGCTCATTCGACTTAAAATGACCCAAAACGGATTTCCTCCGAACATACTTGGGGTCTTAGGTCACTCCTTCGACGTGTTACACTTTTTTCTGTAGCAAATGATATATACCCTCGTCACACTAAAGTGAGGGTATAACAAATCGACTTAGCATCATTTTCAAATATGAACGGAAAATTTGTTTTTGATCTAGCTCCTTAACGGTACGTCTGATCGATAGCTCTTAACGAGAGCTAAAATATTGTTCATTGTCAAGGTCGTAGGTCGATTGAAAAGTGTTTTTTTTTTATTTAAAAAAAATTCCTTAGCGCACGAAAAGTTGCAATTGGAGAACGATTATTTTGATAATAAAACTGCATAATTTGTAAACTTTGTTCTTGCGTATATCTAATGATGAAATTGTAAACACTACTGAATACAATGAAAAGCAGATCATGACATATTACAAATGGCCGAAACGTCACTTCATAATCATATCATCCCTATCGGAAAACCCTTTATTATAAACTTTACTATTTATACCCTCACTTTAGTAATAAGAGGGTATATATCATTTGCTACGGACTAAAAGTGTAAGGAGTAACCGATTGACTTAAAATTTGGTATGCGATAATTTTTTTTCTATCTCGAGCTAAGTTCAAAGATGGGTCACATTGGTCCACTCCTTCTAGTACATTTCCCACAAAGGGTTAATATTTAAAAAAAAATTAAGTCCTTAAAACTTCTATGCAACTTATTTGAATTTTCTCAAATTCCACACATAGCATTAGTTTATTAGTCGCTATTACCTCCAGAAAAATGGTCAAAATTACCACACCCTGTTGGTACCTCCCACACAAATGGATAATTTTGCACAAAAAGTTAACAGTTTATAACATTTATACCTGTGCATACAAATGCTTGAAATTTTGTCCAGTGTAAGTCTATAAAGGTACCTACAATCCGATGAAAAACTGGCGTTATTGCCACGCCCCTTTTGGTACCTCCTACACAAAGGTACATTTTTGCACTTAAAGTTAAAAGCTTATAACATTATTACCAGTGTATAAAAATACTTTAAATTTTGTACAGTGCAATGCTTTTATAGTGCCTATAGTTCAGTGAAAAATTGACGTATTTGCCACGCCCTATTTGGACCTCCTAAACAAAGGTACCGTTTTGCACCAAAAGTTAACAGCTTATAACATTAACACCAGTGCATACAAGTATTGAAATTTTGTAGAGTGTACTGCTTTTGAAATACCTACAGTTCATCCCCACGCCCCTTTTAGTACCTCGCACACAAAATGGCCAAATCATACCAAAATTGAATAGCTCATATCGTATAATGTATCTATTGCTCTTCGTAAAATAGGTTTATTTGTTGAACCTTTCTGGTACCTCCCACCAAAATGTACGGAATAATTCGTGTAATATTCCATATTACATTACTCACAAAGTGAGGGTATACCTCAGTCGGTTCCCGCGACTGAAACTTGCGTAATAGTTTTATATGTGGTAAGGTATTGTACGTTGAACTGCTAAATGGATTTGGAGTCATGCTTTTCGTATGGTATATATAAGGGTGACCGTAAAAAAATCGATATTGTATTTTTGTCAACGGGAACTCAACAAAATGATAAGTGTTTGCAGCTTTTACGATAGCCAAAGTTTGAGCACACATGTTAACACATGCAGCTGGAGGCTTAAATTATTAATAAAAACTATATGAAATTATATAAATATTCCCGTTGACAAAAATGTAACATCGATTTTTTAAGGCCACCCCAGTAGATACGAGTGTAGTGGAAAATCTAAAACGAAATTATTTTGGGAATTCTAGGGTTGACTTTTATAAATACATAAAATGATTCGTGAATTACTTTCGATTTCTGATATCATGATATCAGTTTTTTTGAGGCGTTTTTATATGTATATTTATAAAATAGGGCAACATACGGCATAAGATTTTGCTGTCTATGTATGCTGTAAACACATTATTTATTTGTGAGAGTGAGTTCGCAAATATATTTTCTTAGCAGACTGTGTATAGTCGTCAACCATAGAAGAGGCGATAAAAATGCCCTCTGTGGTATGCCGCAAATAATACACCTATTCCTTAGCAATATGATTGATCCAGTTCTAATGCTCCTCGTCAACCTGAAACTCGTCTAAGGATTGGATAAGCGTATTGGTCTGTACATTGTTAAAAGCACCATCAATGTCTATACTTTTGATCATGTGTCTATTAATCGTTCCATAGTCTTGTGTAAATAGGAAAGAAGTTAGGCTAATAGCTCGATAAGCTTTGGTGTCGCATAAAACGCCTTGCCAGGCTTGGCTATGATGACCACCCTCGATTCCTGCCAATTGTCTGGGGTACATGTTTGTGCTAGACACGCAGTGAAAACTCCAGCGAAATGAAGATATAAAATCTAGCTCATTGTGAAGGAGTACTGGAAAATACCATCCGGTCCCGCAGCCTTAAAAGGAGAAAAGCTCTTAACCTTCGGTTGGTCTAGCATTTTCAGTCAGAAAATGAATTTTCATTAATAGCCTTACGGTATTCTCTACTGTTTACATCCTTTTGCCTGCATTATCTACCAGTGTTTCGGGTTGGATGTGAGTTTAATGAAGGGACTTCTTCATTTTGGAAAGCTCCCAGGAGTTATTTTCGCTAATCTTATGAATTAGTTGTATTGTTATCTATGTATATCAACTAAACAAGTAAGAAAATGTCAGGCGATTAAACCGACAAGGTATAAACTCACTTTTTGTGTAAGGTATTATGTATGGAATATGGTAAGAGTACATTGTATACCCCTATTTTGCACTGATCAGTAGTTACTCATACTTCAAAGGCGTGGTACCATACCAATAATACGTGTTTGCATAACTGTTATTCAAAGGTGGTATAATTATGCCTTATTGTGTGGTTGGTGATTGGTACCAAAGGGAGAATAACAATTATGCCCATTTTGCACTGGATTGTAGGTACTGTGAAAATTTTATACCGAAAAAGATTTATCGTATTTTCATGCACACGTATTGAAGTTATGACCTGTAAATTTGTTGCATTATTAGCTTATTTTTTATTTTGTTTTAGTAACATTTCCGCAATGGTTATACAAATGTGCATGAATTTTATGACGCTGTAGTTTTTGTGGTACAGAGCTTCAAATTAACCTATCTCAAGGATTTCTCTTAAAATTAGCATTTGTTAATTTAGCCATATCTCCTTAGCCACTTCACGTATTTTGAAGATATTACTCTTATAGCAATGAAAAGCTCTGCTACTCCTCTTCAATGTTGCGGATGTTGAAATATTTATGTCCTTTTATATAATACATCGATATAATATTCGATCGCTCATGAATTAAATGAAATCATTCCGAAGGAATACAATTGCAAATTTCGCGCAGATTACAAAGCGACTTACAAATGATCACATTTAAGAGAAACAGATCACAGTTCTATATAACAATAACAATTAAGTTTTTTCTTTGTAATTTTGTGAAGATTTTCAGTTTTTATAATGTATCTTCTGAGCCTATGTCGTCCCCACTCCAAAATGTACACCATCGGTAGAGTACACTTTTTAAATAAAATATATTTGGAGACATTTTTAAACCCAAATTTTATTTGTGTATAAACATATATTTTATTTAAGTAATATATATGGGTAGTGACACTTGAGAAAGACCTACCCATATATATTACTTAAATAAAATATATGCTTATACACAAATAAAATTTCGGTTTAAAAATGTCTCCAAATATATTTTATTTAAAAAAGCTTTTCCAAACGTTGCAGATTTTTCGAGTTTCTTTTTTTAATATGTTCATTGATTGGAGTCGTACCTTACAATTGAAAATGACATACGTAGCAATAGCTGAAATTTTGCAGTTAGTAGTCTTTCGTACCTGGAAAGAAGCCTATTGAATTTGAAGAAAATCGAATGAGATTTATATATAGCTCTCATATATACATTTCGTCCGATTTGATCCATTAGACCTATAAAAGCTGTAGATAACATCAAATCGTATCGAAATTTAGTATGGTAGAGTTTCTTAATATATGGACCAACAATGCCGAATTTGAAGAAAATCGGTTCAGATTTAGCTATAGCCCCCATATATATATTTTGTCCGATTTGACATTCTAGCCCTACAGAAGCTGTATTTTACATGCAATTGTTTTGAAATTCATCATGGTAGAGTTTTTTAGTACATGGACCATGAAGCTGTAATTTAAAGCCAATCGTTTTGAAATTCATCATGGTAGAGTTTCTTAATACATGGACCAACATTGCCAATTTTGAAGAAAATCGATTCAGTTTTAGCTTTAGCTCCCATATATATGTTTCGTCCGATTTGGCCCTTTTGCCCTATAGAAGCTGTATTTTATATCCATTTGTTTTGAAATTCAGCATGGTAGAGTTTTTTAATATGTACATGCACCAACATTGCCGAGTTTGAAGAAAATCGATTCAGATTTAGATATAGCTCCCATATACACATATGTTTCGTCCGATTTGTAGTTTAAAAACAAACCTTTTTAAATTTAGCATGATATAGTTTCTTGATCCATGGACCAACATTGTCGAGTTTGAAGAAAATCGTTTCAGATTTTGTTATAGCTCCCATATATATGTTTCGTCCGATTTGGCTACAGAGCCAGAGAAGACGTACTAAATGTACATTGTGTAAACAAATATATGTTGGAGTATACACTGGATATTTCTTTGTTATCCAATCTTACTAGAGTGGTGTAGGGTATCATATAGTCGGCACCGCCCGACTTTAGCCTTTCCTTACTTGTTTTTAATTTAAATTTATTCCATGTCATCATTAGTTGTCAACCCATCTTGTATAATGTATCATTATGCAAGATTATATGATTTCCGTTATAAAGGAATTTTACGAACCTTTAAAATTAATTATGTATAATACTTGTTTTAAAATTAAGGTATTGATATATTTTCTGAATACTTAAAGGCAAACAAATATTTTTTTTTCGTAAACAATAGTCCCAAACAAAAAATTTTAGGTCGCAAACTTCCCAAATATATAAAATTTGTATGTGCCAGATAAAATATATTTGGAGTGCACCCTAAACATTTATACATTTAAAGCAGAATATGTATGTGACAATACACTACAGAATCGATTTTTATCAGCGTGTACTGTTCCATTTTAAATTCCTCAAATCTTTTTTTACAAAATACTGAAAAGAATTAAATAAGTATATGTACTAAAGAGCTATAAGGAATTCAAACCTCTCTATTAAAAAAAAAATAATAATAATGTCTTAAATAAAAAGTTTTAATAAACTCAAACCCCTCGGTCATTTTGAGCCACCCTGTGCAATAGGTAATTAGTTATGTGGATGAACAAATGTGCGTTTGGCCTAAATTTAAAAATTCAACACCTTCCTACTCGGACAGTCCTTAACCTTAAATCTCAGATTCAAAGATAATATTTTTTTGGAATTTATGAATTCCAAACATAAATCAATTTCATTGATACCACAGTGCGTAGTTACTACCTTCATTACCTCAGTTTATAAATCTATACATATGTACATGTATGCACAGATATGTATATATATGTGCATATGTGTGTGTGGCAGGGGGATGTGTGCCTGAATATGATGATGCTTTATGAAAATGGCGTCAGTATTATTGTCTTTCCATCGGCTACAAAACCATTTTCATTTGTATAACGACCCCATTATATTTAACAATGGCACAAACATAAATGCCCCTCCAGTGTCCATGTGAGCACCGACATGTGTGAAAGTGTTTGTATACTCCCCCGTGTGTGCGTATTTGAGTGTGTGTGGATGAGTGTGTGTGCTTGAGTGTGTGGGTATTTGCAAATGGATACCAATTTGCATTTGTGTGGCCACTGGCGGTGATCGGCGAAAATGAGTGGGTTGGCTTGTGTGAGTGTGTATGGGTGTGGTTGCGGGGGATATATCGGTGTGGAGGTGATATTAAACAAAGACTTAATACATATTTGCCCATGTCCACACAATGTTAAAATAATAAATTTTTGACGGAAATCCATGTCCAGCGGTAATTTATTAATTTTCCAATGTTACGTTTACCCTTTCCGAGGACTAGCAAAAGCGGCAACTGCAACGACAACAACATACAGCTGTACTACAAATTTATTCTCACTTACAAGTATAAAAGGACAAGGGTATAAATGAGTGTATTGTGACGGACAGTGGGCATTATAATTAGACAAAGTACCAACAAATGTAACATTATCCAATAAATGATTTGATTTTATTAAACGCTGCATAGTAATCAGTTCTGTAGTGTATTGCTGTGTATTGTTGTGTATTGTTGTACAATCGCGAAGTTTACAATTTTGGGTATAGCTTGTGCTAAACTAATATTTATTTATTAACTACTATTTCTTTATTTGGTTAAATTTATCGAAAACTAGGATTTATTTAAATCAAAGTATTCGATTCTTTAGAAAGTCCGCTAAAGGTAATTATTCATTTACACTCCAAGAACATACAGTAGTATTGTTTTCTAATAATATTCGCATTAATTTCCATTATTTTCTATTCTGCCTCTTAGCTTTTTCCAATTGAAACCAGTATGGAAAGGTATAAAGTTGGGCGGCGACGACTGTATATTACCCTACACCTCCCTAATGATGCGAAAAGGGTCATTGCGATGATAATTTGTAATAATTGGTTTCGTTTCAGTTAACAAAGTACATAGCTGCACCTCCTCGTCAAGCCTTACTTCAAGGAGGAGTTGAAGATTTTGATCATATTATATATTTGTGAACAAATAACTGTTATTCGAAAATCCATGAATTTACTTGGAACGCATAAACAGAGTGGCCAAAAATGACCGATCTGGTTAGAATTCCTTAAAATATATTTTATTTATTTCTTTTCAGTATTTTGTAAAAGTCTTGCGTTAAAAAAAAAGAAATTAAGTCTTAAATACAGAGTAATAATGATCTAAAAACCCTTTCGGTCATTTTGGGCCATCCTGTATTTATATATTAGAAGAACATATATTTGCAAACTGACATTCACAAATAAAATATGGTTTACATACCAACAAAATTATAGTTTAAGGAGTTTTTCAACTATTATATATAAACAAGTAAGAACATTTCAGTCAGGTAAACAATTTAAATTTCATTTAATAACCATAAATAATAAAGTATGCACTTGTAATAATGTTATAAGCTGTTAACTTTTGGTGCAAAATAGTCAATTCGAGTGGGAGGTACCAAAAGGGGCACCCCAATGTCGTTGCTCAAATGACTTAAAAAGACCCAAATCGAATTTCCACCAAAAATACTTGGGCTCTTAGGTCACTCCCTCGATGTGTTACACTTTTGGCTCGTAGAAAATGATAGATACCCTCCCCTCTAAGGTGAGGGGATTAAAATATTTGTTTGCAGACTTTTTCGAATTTTAGTTAAAATTTGTCCTAAATTTCGTGTTATACTTTATAGTTAAAAATGTCGAAAGCATTATTAGCTTACGGTTTACAGCACTAACTTTTAACTTATAAATATTCCAATTCATCACGTTTTGTCAATCCATCAATGCTACTCATCGTTATGCAATATTAAATCGTATCTATACATTTTAATCGAATTTTTCAAACAATTGAACTTGAAATTAAGGCATTGGGCAATTGGTACTACAAAAGCATAATTATTCAGCGTGTAGTGAAGCTACCCCCCATCAGAGACCTAAAAATTGTTTTTTTTGTGTAATTAAGGCGTACTATTCCATTAAATCAAAATAAAGAATTTGTTCATGATGAAGAAGTTTCTTAACAACATGTTCATGCCCGACATAGCCGGGATACTAGTCAAATTTAAGAAAATTATGAGGGCTTTGAATGCTGGAAATGGATACTTCCATGTGAAGCGATCACACAACTTTTGGCTCTGGTCTCCGCTTTTGATGAAATTTTACAGATATGTACTTTGAAGTGAGCAGAACAAGAATCGGAATTTTAAGAAAATTTTGTTTATTGTTTTTACATCCTCTAACTTTGGATAGTTTTTATGGCTAAATAACATATCGTGTTCTTAAACATTATACAAGTTTGTATTCTTTTACTACAATAAAAATTAAAACTAAATTTTAAGAAAAAATATTATTTTAATTTTTTGGTTGTCATTTATATCTCCAGAATGTATCATGATGGTGTCTCGTCTACTACTTGTGAAATTAAGATTAAGATCTCCATGTATCCTATGTTTTTCCATGTTAAGTGATCACTCAAATTTTTATTTTGTTTAAAGATTGTTAAATTTTGTCTTTTAAGAACTACCATACTTTTCCTTTTTGTACCCGACACCACACTGTGGTACAGGCAATCTTTACAACAATTTGCACATGGATATTTCATAGACAAGAGACGATCCCTATTGAAAATGGGGCATATCGGTCCATGTTTTGGTATAGCTGCCATTTGAAGGTCCTCGCCGATGCCACTTCTTGCCTCTCTAGAGAACGGATTTTTCAATTTGTCTAAAAAACAACAAAATCAACTTAGTCCAAAGGTAGAGAATTTAAAAAAATAACAACATTTTCAAAACAATTTTTTTTTAAATTAAAAAAAAAACATCCACATTTTTCAAAGTAGATGTTTGGAGTATTTAATCAAATTCGGAATAAGAGCCACGATTTGTGTGATCACTTCACATGGAATTACTAGTTAGTTTAATCTCGAAAGTATATACTCGTATATCTTCCATTTGTCCCACTGTGCTTTAATGCAGCAGCAACTACACCTCAGCCGTAAGCACTACCGTTGTCCGGGTGAACATTGTTAGGGGACCCGACTAATTACAAAAACGTGAATACATAATGATTTGCGCGGTTTTTGTGTACAAGTGCGAGAGGTGACAACGGAAATCATCTACTGGCCGGAAATGGTTAGATTAAACACGAACGCACGCACGCATACTTTCACACATACATGCAGTTATATATATACGGCTTATGTGTATATATATGTCGTGCCGTTAGATTCGTGCCGCTTAAATTCACATGTCTGCATTTACATGTAAACAGGAATATCACAATAAACAAATACAGATGCATTTATGGGTACAGGACAACTTATACAAGTCCAAATAGACTCACTTGAAACGGACTGGGGAAGTGATTGCACTAATGGCTTTATTTGCACAAGTCCAATATTTCATCACGATTAAAAGAACTGAAAATTAATCAATAAATGAAGTTATCACAGTCACACATGTATGTATGTACGAGAAAATGCATGCATATAAATGCAAATACGGTTATAACAGACATTCGTGTATATTAATGTATGATTTTTATAGACTTACCGAAGGCATTAAAATGGCATTTTCAAAAAGGTAATTTCTTAGGGAATGATATATTTTACAAACTATAAAATCTCAAAGAAATCATATTTATTTATTTATTAACAATTATACTTATAACTAAATTACAAATATAATGCAAGCTCTGACTACTGAGGTCTTAAGCTTGAAGAGGTTAATAGTGCACAATAATATATATCTGTTTGGAAAAATTTACATTTATAGATATATACTCGTTTAAATGGAATTGTAGAGGTTGCATTGTTTCAGAAAATTAATTCAATCCACTTTGTTAGATGCAATATTCAAATTGCTTAAAATATCCAATACATTTTTTTGGGAGAAATTTTTTTGTATGAATTTTAAATTGTGGGCATACTTGTAATAAATGAGCCAAATCTGTATAAATCATATAAATTAAGAGAAAATACTAAATTGAAGTCAATCGCGATGTGAACATATAAAAGGGCTGGGCCAATGTAAATTTTCGAACTTATACAGAGATAGGAGCAAATATTACCAGAAACAAAATTTAAAGTGAAACAGTCATTAATTTCGAAAGTTACAGTGTGCACATACGAAGCTACGGAAATGCGTGTAAAAAAATATCTCGCACTGACCTGAAAAAAACCTTTGTAGTTTTGTTATGGATAAAGTCAACCATTCCCATTCGCAAAGTTAGATTTTGTATCACGGTGTAATTTGATTAAACGAAAAAAAATATAATTAATTTACAAATATATTTTATGAGGCTAAAGGTTAGGGGATTCATAAGTTTGTTTACCCGACTGAACACTCTTACTTGTTATCTATAAACCTTATTATATATAAGGAACAAATAGATGAGACTATTAATAATCTAAACAGATTTTTCATCAGCGTGGATCAAAAACCAAATTTCTGCGAAATTATATAAAGATCGCACGTAAAGTACAGTGTCAATATCGCTAACTCTGAAGCGATTGCGCCAAAAATTAAGCAGTATTCGCTTCTAAATTAAGAAACTTCTTTCTGCCCAATTTTGTAATGATCGGAAGTAAAGTACAACATCTAATCGTTTTGATACCAAATCAGGAGGAACATATATATGGAGGCTATTTTTAAATCTGAACCGATTTTCCCCAAATTTAGCAGTGGTTATTTGTGTAATATAAAACCTCTTTCTGCCGAATTTCGTACTGATCGAAAATAAAAATCAGTTTCTACGGCGCTTACATATCAAATCGAGAGTAACATATATATGGGGGCTATATCTAAATCTGAACCGATTTCCCCAAATTTGGCAGTGTTCATTCGTGTAATAAGAACAAATAGATGGATCAAAAACCTCATTTCTGCATTACACTGTACAAAATTACAAGTAATTGTATGCACTGTTATTAAAGTTATAAACTGTCTACTTTTGGTGGAAAACGGTCCATTTGTGTGGGAGGTACCAAAATGGGCGGTACAATAATGCCAATGTTTTACTGGACCTTTATATAAACATTATACTATACAAAATTTCAAGTATTTTTATGCACTTGTATGAAAGTAATAAGCTGTTAACTTTTGGTGAAAACGGTCCATTTGTGTGGGAGGTACCGAAAGGGGCGGGACCACTTCGCCCATTTTTCTCAAGGTGATAACTAGTAATAAACTAACACTATGTGTATATTTTCAGAGGATTCGAATAAGTAGTATAGAAGTTATTTGCGAATCAATATTTCGGCAAATTTGAAGTCAATCGGTTGCTCCTTTCGAGAGTTATCGTGCGCACCAGCCAGCAGAGAGACAGATGGACGGACATTGCTCATTCGACTTAAAATGACCCAAAACGGATATCCGCCGAACATACTTAGTGTCTTAGGTTACTCCTTGGATGTGTACACTTTTGATTCGTAGCAAATGATCTAAACCCTCCTCTCTAAATGAGGGGATAAAAAGCTATCGAAAACAATAGGTACAACAAATTTCAAAATTCAGCACCCTACAACTCGGACAGTCTTTAACCGATCTAGTTGATATTTTGGGTCATACTTCTACTTTTTTGGGAAAATTTTAATTAGTTTTTAATTCAAACCTCTTAAAAACATCTAAAAGTTCAAAAAAATTGCAGTCGGATAAACCAACTTAAGAACCCCTCACCTTAGCCCCAAAAAAATATTCGTAAATTTATAAAATTTTTTGTTTTAATTAAATTATTATCAATTTCAATTTAATTGAATAACTTTAAAGTATGCACTGGCATTAAAGTTAAGCAGTTAACTTTCATTGAAAAATTGTTCATTAGTGTGGAAGGTACCAAAAGGGGCAAGCCAATGACCTCCGCTTTACTGTGGACTGTAGGTACCACAAAAGTTTTACTCTGTACAACATTTCAAGTATTCGTATGTACTGGTATTAAAGTTCTAGGGGTTAAGTTTTGGTGCAAAATTGTCCATTTATGTGGGAGGTACCAAAAAGGGCGTGGCGGCTTCGCCCATTTTTCGTAAGGTGTTAGTGACTAATAAACTAATACTATGTGTGGAATTTCAGAAGATTCGAGTAAATCGTATTGATTTTATTAAAGAATCTATATTTTACTTAATGCTAACCCTTTGTGGGGGAGGTACTAGAAGAAGTGGACCAATGTGGCCCATCTTCGAACTTAGCCGGATATAGAGACAAATATTGACGCGTACCAAATTTTAAGTCAATGGGATACTGCTTCCGATAGTTATCGTGCGCATAAGCCAGCAGACAAAGAGACCGACGGAAGGACATTGCTCATTCGATTTAAAATTACCCAAAACGGATATTTGCCGAACATACTTGGGGTCCTAGGTCACTCCTGCGATGTGTTACACTTTTGGATCGTAGCAAATGATATACTCGTATACCCTTCTTTCTAAATGAGGGGATAAAAAGCTATCGAAAAACAAGTAAGAAAGTTTCAGTCGGGTAAACCGACTAAGGTATACCCTCACTTTGTGAGTAATGTAATATTGAATATTACTCGAATTATTCTGTCAATTTGTGTGGGAGGTACCAGAAGGTATTTGTCAAATACACCTTTTTTTCGCTGAGCATTATATACTTTAAATTCATTGCACTGTGCCGACTTATAAGCATTTATGTGCACTGGTATAAACGTTATGGGATTTTAAATTGTGGTATGATTTGGGCATTTTGTGTGGGAGGTACAAAAAGGGGCGTGGCAATAACGCCCATTTTTGACAGGGCTATAGACACTATAAAAACATTACACTGTAAAAAATTTAAAGTATTTTTATACACTGGTTTTAATGTTATAAGCTGTTAACTTTTGGTGGAAAAAGGTACCTTTGTGTGTGAGGTACCAAAGGGGGCGTGGCAACAACACCCATTTTTCCCTGGACTGTAGGCAATATAAAAGCATAATACTGTACAAAATTTCAAGTATTTTTATACACTGTTATTAATGTTATAAACTGTTAACTTTTGGTGCAAAATGGTGCAATTGTGTGGGAGGTACCAAAAGGGACGTGGCGACTGCGCCCATTTTTCTCGAGTTGATAGCGACTAATAAGCTAATACTATGTGTGGAATTTCAAAAGATTCAAATAAGTAGTATAGCAGTTATTAAAGAATCAATATTTCACAACATTTTAACCCTTTGTGGGGGAGGTACTAGAAGGAGTGGACCAATATGGCCCATCTTCGAACTTCACCGGAGTTAGAAAAAAATATTACCACATACCAAATTTGAGGTCAATCGGTTACTCCTTTCGAGAGTTATCGTGCGCACCAGCCAGCAGACAGACAGACAGACGGACGGACATTGCTCATTCGACTTAAAATGACCCAAAACGGATTTCCTCCGAACATATTTGGGGTCTTAGGTCACTCCTTCGACGTGTTACACTTTTTTCCGTAGCAAATGATATATACCCTCGTCACACTAAAGTGAGGGTATAACAACCCAAAGCGTATAAGTAATGCTGAATATACATAGATATTATTCATACGCACCCTAAGCTGTTTCAAACTACGTAGTATGGCGATGAAAAATTGATAAAATATTATTTCTGTTATGTACAACTACTGCCACACCAAACATGTATCGCCGTTTACACTCCTTATGCTATTCTTTTTAATCATCATTTAAATATAATTAATTAATAAATTAATTTCTCTTCTTATCCTCGACGTGTAAATACGGAGGTTGAACACAAACACCGCGCCGAGTAAAACGTTTAATCAGCAGAAGAAACGACGAGTTATTATTGACAAGTCAATAATTGTTGTTAATTCACGATTCGGTTCGAGGAAGTCCATAAAAGGTAAAGTGTAATGCAGGGCGGAGGGGGGATGGGGAAGAAGCTTGGAATATGGCAGAAATGTGATTGAGTAAATTTTATGGTTTCTTCAATCACGAAATGGAAGAAATTTCAATAATGAAATCATTAATCAAATAATTGCGGAAGTACATTAAGGTGGACGAAGTTTTTGTATTCATGTACAAGTGTGATGGGGTTCTGACTGAAGCTGTCAAACATACAAGAGTATAGTATTTCGGCCTTTGTAGTATTTCTCAGAACAATGTATGTCACAAAAAATAAGATTGACATTGTACATGAACTAGTACGGTTCGCCGTTATATGGGAAATTAAAACGGTACTATTTTTCTGTCTCACCCGTTTGCTTTTGTTAAGTGTATCAAAAGAAGAGTGTATACCAAAAATTGATTAATTAGAAGCATATTTAGAGATCGCGACGATTTGTTTTGTTTACATAACGCGATGGACACAATTAAACTTTGTATTAGTTTTAGTCAAGTTGGCTGAATTAATAATAATTATTGGCCATGCATCCAGAGCATTAAAAATGTTGGAAATGGTGCACATCGGTCCATGTTTTGATATATCCTTCGTATAAGTGTACCCTCCGACGCACTTCTTGACACATTTTCAATCCATCTGCCTGAAATTTAAACATTGATACTTTATATTACACCTAAATATGGAACATCGGCTGATGTTTTGATATAACCCTCATATGTAAGTCACCTCAAAAATTGATTTTTCAGCCTAAAAAATAAAACAAAAACCGACAAGAAATAGCACCATTTTTATGACAGCGCCATCTAGCGTGAGTTGTAGGTAAAAATAAATATAAAAATGAATTCCGCGACGCCAATAACAGTAAGATACCACAACTTTCCATAATAATAAAAAATAAGCATTATTTTATCAAATTTGCAAATGATCTTTTCTTGTTAGACAGCGTTCCAAAATCACCAACTTCAAATGCGTGTAAAAAAATATCTCGCACAGAACTGAAAAAAAACCCTTGAAGGTTTTGTTATGGATAATGTCAGCTTTCATTTGCAATTGGTTTCATCCCATTCCCATTTTGGTTGTTGCACTGTGTAATTGAGTGAAAATTTAGTCAAACTTAAACATCTCAATTTTGTGTTTTTTAAACTGTTTGCAATTACCATTTGACAATAACTATAACAATCCATTTAGACTCCCCTTCCCATAATACCAAATTCCATCCTTCAATTTTTTTATCACAACGCTAATCTGCATTTGGATTACTCGACTGAGATTTTACTTACTTGTTTGCAAATTAACAATGGCAAAATAGATTTTTTATGCATTCTTTCCAATAACAATAAAAGTTAATTTTATTTTAAAAATCCTATTTTTATTACAGTTCACATTTGGATTAAATTAAAATTAAATTGTATTAAATTTAATATGGTTATATAACCTTTAGAAAATATTCATTATACAGTATTACTTAAAAATTGACTCTGGATTTACACTTGCTTACACGAGAACTGCTCATATTGGCGAGCGCAGCGATTTCAACGAAATCAGTTATAATGTCAAGGATTATTATTAATGTTGTATGTCATTAGCAAATATCATGTACTGAGCAATAGATATTATTCCACAATGACTTTCGTTTAATCTTTATATCAGTAACGTTTAGAGAAGTATAATCATAAAACGAGGCAAAAAACCACACACATACACACATACTCGTACAAGTACACCAACGGAAAAATCAGAACTCAAAGTATATCCAATATATTTTATAGTTATTGTCATATGATTTTTTTTCTAATCAGACTGAATGAATGGTTTTATTTCTGAAAATAAAAACATCAACTATAATCACAGTCCCATACTGAGATACAAAAACAAATCAGTCTTATCACTTAAAGACACACTTACACATACTATACAGCGGTATATTCGTACACTTCCACACATATCATTTTGTATCTGTAATCAATAACAATACGACAGAAAGCAAAACAACTACAACAGGACAACCACTGAATGCTGTTTCTTTGGTGAGTGAGTATATGGATGCGTGTGTGTTTCCAAAGTGTATTGAATGACTCTCCCTTGTTCATATAAAATTATGATATATTTATAAAATAAATACCAGTATTTATTAACAAACAAATAGAAAGTATACGCACATATATATACGCACAAAAACACAAACGAATCCTGCAACGCAATCCTATTTAAGTTGATTACAAAAACAGATTGCAGGCATACATACAATTTATACAATACGAGTACAATACATCTATCCAAGTTTACAGTGGCTCCAAAAGTGGTGATAGTTGTCGTATATTTAAGAGATAGACATCACATAGAGATAGAGATCAGAACTTGGCAAACGTTACTCATAGCTTTCAAACCATAAACAAATTTTGAGGTTTGCAGAAATCAACACATGAAATATTGCAATGTTTTCGATGAATTATGGATTATTAGCATACTTGATATTACTCATAAGCATGATTTAGATTGCCGGTAACCAGAATTCGCGAAAATGTCGTTATTCGAAAGATATTTAAAAAAAACAGAAGTGAGTTGTACTTACTATGCGTTTGGAGTGGATTACATTTTATGTCTTGAGCCACTGCAATTACAAACAAACAATAACATACTAATGTCACAATTCACCCTAGTGTCGCGTTGGATACCGGGAATCGCAAACACATAGGAAGTATGAAGAGGCCCTCTTGATAGTTATTTAATTATTGTAGCATATTTTTTTCCCAAAACACGAAAGACAACCAAATTTACACAAACAATTATCATGCCGAACGGTAGTGATGAAACCAATGATGAAGTGAAGACAGTGAATCTCCATGACAGATTATGTATTCTAAAAGAAGAAAATGCCACAAAATTGAACAAGTGCACAAAAAGTCGAAGAGTGATGATGTACCAAGTACTTCTAACAACAACAAGTACTCAGCACTTGAAGCGAATGGTGATAATGAAGAAAGTAAAACTGCAACAAAGCCGCCACCAATATTTGTCCCGTGTGTAGCCGATATATCGTCGGCTTAATGCTATTTTGGTCCATACGCCATTTTTGTGTTTTTTGAGTTAGGAGTTGATAATAATGGTTTCAGGCATGCTCTTTCTGAATCTGCAATCATTCGTTTCCTATCTCGCCTAGTTTTCGAGATATTGGTAGGGTAAATTTATTTAACTCTGAATAACGGGAAATTATTTTGATATTTTTGTTCTATGTCTCCATTTTTCTATCGCCCTATATTTTTGACTCAGTATTTTACGTTCTTTCGATCGCAATTTGTAAATTACTGTCCTCCCTTATCGACCCTTTTTGTGGTCCATGTAATACAAATACAAAAAAATATTAAAACAAGTAAGAAAGTTTCAGTCGGGTAAACCGACTAAGGTATACCCTCACTTTGTGAGTAATGTAATATTGAATATTACTCGAATTATTCTGTCAATTTGTGTGGGAGGTACCAGAAGGGGTTTATCAAATACACATTTTTTTCGCTGAACATTAGATAATTTAAATTCATTGCACTGTGCCGACTTATAAGCATTTATGTGCACTGGTATAAACGTTATGAGACAATAAATTGTGGTATGATTTGGGCATTTTGTGTGGGAGGTAAAAAAAGGGGCGTGGCAATAACGCCAATTTTTCACAGGGCTATAGACACTATAGAAACATTACACTGTACAAAATTTCAAGTATTTTTTTATACACTGTTATTAATGTTATATGCTGTTAACTTTTGGTGCAAAATGGTGCATTTGTGTGGGAGGTACCAGAAGGGGAGCGGCAATAACGCCCATTTTTCACTGGACTGTAGGCACTATAAAAGCATTACACTGCACAAAATTTCAAGTATTTCTAAACACTGGTATTAATGTTATAAGCTTTTAACATTTAGTGCAAAATGGTGCATTTGTGTGGGAGATACCAAAACGGGCGTGGCAATTTCGCCCATTTTCCTCGAGTTGATAGCGACTAAGAAACTAATACTATGTGTGGAATTTTAGAAGATTCGAATACGTATAATAGCAATTATTAAAGAATCAATATTTCACAACATTTTAACCCTTTGTGGGGGAGGTACCAGAAGGATTTGGACCAATATGGCCCACCTTCGAACTTAGCCGGAGATAGAAAAAAATATTACCACATACGAAATTTGAAGTCAATCGGTTACTCCTTTCGAGAGTTATCGTGCGCACCAGCCAGCAGACAGACAGACAGACAGATAGACAGACAGACAGACAGACAGACAGACAGACAGACAGACGGACGGACATTGCTCATTCGACTTAAAATGACCCAAAACGGATTTCCGCCGAACATACTTGGGGTCTTAGGTCACTCCTTCTATGTGTTACACTTTTTTCCGTAGCAAATGATATATACCCTCGTCACACTAAAGTGAGGGTATAATAAAAGTGGATATGGACCAAAATGCCAAGTACAAAATTTGTTATAACTTGCTTATTTTTTAATGTAATGGCATATAAATGCATGAGAATCATACAAACACTGTTGGGAACCCTATGAAATAAAAAGTGTGTAACTCTTCAGTCCCGTTTTTACTCAAACAATAAGTTGCGTTTTTCTCCGATCATACAAAATGGCGTATGAAACAAAATAGCATTGAGCCGACGATATGTCAAATGATTAAAAATATATCCACTGTTCTTTCTAACGCCGAATTTATCTACAAGTCATTGAATGATGGTCAAATTAAAAAAAATATTAAAACAATAGAATCGTATAGGAAGTTAGTAAAGTACTTGGAGTCCAATAACATTAAATGCCATACGTATCAACTAAAAACACCGCGTGCTTATAACGGGTGATCCAAGTAGAGATACTTTTTTCAATAGCCTTTTTTTGACAGATCACGTGTGCGTCTTGTCATGCTGTCATGTTATTGTTTATAAGTATTGTTTGGCATTTCATCATGGAAAGACTTACGCCTGAACAACGTTTACAAATCGTTCAACTTTATTACGAAAATTCACGTTCTGTGAGGAATGTGTTTCGTGCACTTCGCTCAACTCATGGTCAACATAATCGGCCTACTGAGCGTACTATTCGCAACACCATCACCCATCTTGAGACCCACCATTCATTATTGGATAATATTCGACCGAATAGACCACGTCCAGCACGCAGTGAAGAAAATGTAGCTGCCGTAGCTGAGAGTGTACACGAAGACCGTTGAGAGTCGATTCGGCGTCGTTCGCAGCAACTCGGACTGACGTATGGAACGACTTGGTGCATTTTACGTCGAGATCTTAATAGCATACAAAATACAGCTTGTGCAAGAACTGAAGCCGCCCGATCTTCCCAAGCGACATCGCTTCGCTCTATGGGCTCTTGAAACTTTCCAAGAAGATCCGAAGTTTTCAAGGCAAATTTTGTTCAGCGATGAGGCCCATTTCTGGCTCAATGGGTATGTAAACAAGCAAGATTGCCGCATTTTGGACGAAGAGTAACCTGAAGAGATTCAAGAGCTGCCACTTCATCCAGAAAAAACAACGGTTTGGTGTGGTTTGTGGGCCGGTGGAATCATCGGTCCATATATCTTCAACAATGATATCGGTGAGAACGTAACCGTCAATGGCGACCGTTATCGTGCCATGATAACCGACTATTTGATGCCTGAAATTTAAGCTCGTGATCTCGGCGACATTTTGTTTCAACAAGACGGCGCCACTTCCCACATATCACATCAATCAATGGATTTATTGAGAGAACACTTCGGTGGGCAGATAATTTCACATTTTGGGCTGGTCGATTGGCCACCAAGATCGTGTGATATCGCACCGTTAGACTTTTTCCTGTGGGGATATGTAAAGTCTAAAGCTTATGCGGACAAACCAGCTTCGATTCAGGCCTTGGGTCAAAACATCAAATGCTCGAACGAGTCATTGAAAATTGGACTCAACGGATGAACCATCTGAGACGTATTCGCGGCCAACATTTAATAGACATAATCTTAAAAAAATAAATGCCAAAGAATGTTCTTTCAAATGATAATAAAAATTCCCCATTCAATTTTAATTGTCTGTGTTTTTATACCCTACACCACACTATGGTACAGGGTATTATAAGTTTGTTTCACGGCAGATGTTTGTAACACCTGAAAATAACACAGCTAGACCCACCTTAAAGTATACCGATCGACTCAGAATCACTAGCTGAGTCGATTTCTTTCGTCCGATTTGGTCCTTTAGTCCTATAGAAGCTGTATTTTACATCCAATCGTTTTGAAATTTAGAATGGTAGAGTTTCTTGATCCATGAACCAACATTGCCGAATTTGAAGAAAATCGGTTAAGATTTTGCTATAGCTCCCATATATATGTTTCGTCCGATGTTGCTCTTTATTCCTGAAGAAGCTGTATTTTACATCCAATCATCTTGAAATTTAGAATGGTAGGGTTTCTTAATCCATGAACCAACACTACCGAATTTGAAGAAAATCGGTTAAGATTTAGCTATAGCTCCCATATATATGTTTCGTCCGATTTGGCCCTTTAGTTCTATAGAAGCTGTATTTTACATCCAATCGTTTTGAAATTTAGAATGGTACAGTTTATTGATCCATGAACCAACACTACCGAATTTGAAGAAAATCGGTTAAGATTTAGCTATAGCTCCCATATATATGTTTCGTCCGATTTGGCCCTTTAGTTCTATAGGAGCTATATTTTACATCCAATCGTTTTGAAATTTAGAATGGTAGAGTTTCTTGATTCATGAACCAACATTGCCGAATTTGAAGAAAATCGGTAAAGATTTAGCTATAGCTCCAATATATATGTTTCATCCGATTTGGCTCTTTAGATCCAATCGTTTTTATACCCTACACCACACTGTGGTACAGGGTATTATTTAAGTATAAAATGTCCCAAAAGTAAATTTATGTAAACAATTTATACATGAATTAAAAAATTTATATATCAGAGTTATTCAATATTACGATAGTGGTGTATGGTATTATATAGTCGGCCCCGCCCGACTTTAGCCTTTCCTTACTGGTGTTTCTTTAAAAAAGTAGGGAACCACGAAATGGATCACGCTATAGTATTGTTATTAAAGGTCTTCATCATTCCACTCCGACTGCCTTTTGGAATGCCAATGGCATCGTCAACAAAATAAATGACGTGGAGTTACTTATAAAAACAAAACATTTTGACATTTATTGATCTCTGAAAGTCATCTTACACATAGATCACACATAAAAATAAGAGGATTCGATCAAATGTATACAAATCACCTAGATGGAAAAGCTCACGCCGGAGCTGCAATATTTGTGAAATCTACAATTCGTTATGAATGTGCAGAACCAGTTCCAAAAACCATTTATCCAAGCTGCTGGAATTAAAGTATGTTGCAATAATAGACCTGTCAACATATATGCGATTTACTTTCCACCTCGGCACAATGTGTCAACTGATGACTACTGCAATTTTTTCAACAAATTAGGTCCGCGTTTCATAGTCGCGGGAGACTTTAAGCTAAGCATCCTTGCTGGTGATCTAGATTAATAAACCCTAAAGGTAGAAGCTTATTCAAATGTTTAGTTGATAACACAGTACAACAGAAAAAAAAAATAACAGGGTTCTGCCAATGGATTATGGTAGAGGAGACCAAAAAAATATATACGCGTATCGGCGTTTAGAAGGATCACATCGGAATTTTATTTTAGGGGGTTAAAGTTCCCCCCCCCCTTTGCTTGTTCGTGCAGAATATCAGTATATAAAACTATGTGTTCTGTTCATCTGAGGTGTAGGGTATCTTCAGCAATCTTGTAGCAAATATTAAGACCTATATTTTTGTGGAATATATTAATCCTCTAGCTTACCCCTATAACGGTGATTTTTGCCTATATTTTAATAAATCGTAAAAAAAAACTCCCCTAAAAATGGGTGGGGAGGGGTGGAAATGTTCTACAAAAATGTTGCCCATAAAATTTTACTGTATATGTCAGAACACACCAAAGCCCAAAACTTAACACAAACACCAAACAACCGGCCAAATTCAAGATTGCCTGTTAAGGGTTAATTTGTTATTCCTCGCATATGTAGCTCCAGAGACTGTTGTTATTCAACAACTACCAAGAGCGATTTCGTTCTTCTTCATTATTTCTGTTATTATATTTTTGTCACTCAAAATTACCATAACGGAACTATTGAGTGTTACGTTACTTATGAACGTTAACGTTTGACATCGTGGGTCAGCCAGTTAAACTTTTTATTTTCTTACATTATTCTACAAGGGATTTTGTAAGAATAATAATAAAAACGTCTGTGGCAAGCATACCCTTATGGAACATAGGGTTTAATTTTTCAGGAGCAAAGTGGAGGATATATATTAAATTTATTTTGAACTGGAAGAGTTTCCAGATTAGCCATGGGTGCCAAAACATATATGCCGAAAGTGCTATATCGGTTTGATGCTGTGGTCTAAAGGTAATAAATGTTTTGATTTATATTTGGTTATATATATGTATTTATATTTTGATTTTCAGTTGTCAACATCAGATATGTATTCCTATTGAAAAACGCTATGAAGGCAAGAGCATTTTGTCTCTTATAACAGATTTATGTTGGACATTGTTTGATATTGGCGTTGAATTGCCAAGAGTGAAAAGAAAAGTGAATTAAAAATAAATGAACTTATGTATTTGATAAGTATTTCTCCTTGTATATGCTTGTATAATTATATTTTTGCATCACTCACATCAACCCCGAAAAATCCAATTTTGAAAGACCTTTTTAGTACTAACACTATATAGGTAATATCTAAATTAACCCTTAACAGACAATCTTGAATTTGGCCGGTTTTTTGGGTTTTGCGTTAAGTTTTGGGCTTTGGTGTGTTCTGACATATATAGTAACATTTTATGGCCATCTTTTTTGTAGAACATTTCCACACCTCCCCACCCATTTTTAGGGGAGTTTTTACGATTTATTAAAATATAGGCAAAAATCACCGTTATGGGGGGATGCTAGAGTGTTAATATATTTCACAGAAAATGTGGACCTTAAAACTGTAATTAACACAGGTCATGATTTAGACGAATCCGTGGGATTGTTTAATGCCTTAATTCACGAAGCTTCTGTGTTCTCTACTCCTTCGTCGCAGTTATCTCATGCTAATGGAAGTGATGTTTTAATGTCGGCAGAAATTCGGGACCTAATTAGAAAAAAAGATAAAACGAATCTCAATCTTGCAACGAAAATATTAAAAGAGCGAATTTCAGAACACATAAACAATAAAATTGATAACTATTTGCGTAATCTTTCTGTAAACAGACATAACACAGATCATGACATTTGAAAAGATACTAAATATCTTAAGAGGCCTACAAAAAGAAATTTTCCCATTAAAAATGCGAATGAATCATGGTGCCGAACTAATAAACAGAAGTCTACTGCTTTCGCTGAACATTTGGCACATATTCGCTTAACGGAAATGAGTCCGAAATCACAAATTTCTTAGATATCCCATGTCAGATTGATATACACTTTCCCCAAATGAAGTCCGTTGAGAAATAAGTGCATTAAACAACAAAAAACATCTGGATATGATAAAATAAGTGCAACAGTCATTAAATCACTCCCCAATAATGCAGTACTCTTGGATATTCAGCAGGCTTTCGATAAAGTGTGGCATAGCGGATTGCTGTACAAATTGAAAACTATCCTACCTTCTGCACCATCTATTCTTTATTTCATATATGAATAATATAAGTTTGTATGTTCGATGCAACGATGCAATGTAATGCAAGTATCAGAAATATTTAATACTAGCTGTAACCCGGTGCGCTTCGCAGCCCCCATCTTTTATTTATTTTCTGTTTAGGGTACTATGAAATAGTTATACCTCTTTTATTCAAAATGACATGATAATTACATATGCTGCAAAATGAAGAAGATTTGATTTCTTTTATATATAAAATACGAACCCTTGTTTCATTTCTAGTTTGTGTTCCAAGAGTTACCCTGACATCATGGTAAAATATTTATCCCTTTTCCCACTGTACCTCTGAACGTTGAAAAACTATTTGTTGGTTCATACGTTAGCAACTTACCCCTAGTTTATGTTCCAATAGCTTCATTCATACCCTGGTACAATATAAAACCATGTTTGTCCCACTGTGTCTATAAAGGTACGAATTTAAAAATCTAAAGTAAATCGCTCCATTGTACCACATTTAACCGTTTGTGTGTCATAATTAACCAATTTTGCACGATTGTTCAATATTTTAAAATGATAATAGATATTTCAAGATCCAAATTCGCATGCTTATGCCGTATTTCAACATTTTTGTCCCCTATCTGTGCCATTTATTTAACATGTTTTTCCCCACGGTTTAAGTAGAAGAACCTATTTGGAAATAACAATTTCTTAGCTTTGGTTTATGCTGTAAGAGCTACTTTTGTACCACTGTTCCATATTAAACACTTTTTATTACACTGTGCTTCTAGAGTACGAATTTGTGTACATATTTGGGACTATTTTGTTCCCTTTTTCCCCACTTACCACATTTAACCATTTTACCGTATTTAACTTTTTTGCTTCACCGTACCATATTTAGCCCTTTTTGGTCCACTAAACCATATTTAACACATTTTCTCCCGTCTGTAACATATTGAACAATTTTTGCTTGAACAATCCCCAACTGCATCATAATTTTAACCTTTTTGCACCACAGAGCTACTAACAGCATACATTATGAAAAAAACATTCTTATTTCATATTTAACTTTCTCTCTCCCTTCATCCATATTTTTACCCACTGTACTAAATGTACGCTTCTTGACCCATTGTACCATATTTAACCGTTTTGGTCCACTGAAACAAATTGTAGTAGGACACCTTTTTGTCCTACTATATTTTGCCCACTACATATATTGAACCATTTTTGCCCCACTGTACCATAGTTAACACATTTTTGCCCCACTGTTCCATAGTTAATGCTTTTTGCCCCACTGTACTATACTTAAACCATTTTGTTCCACGTTACCATATTTTACTATTTGTATATTTAACTATTTGTGTCCCACTGTACCATAGCTAACACATTTTTTTCCCACTGTTCCATAGTTAATGCTTTTTGCCCCACTGTACCATATTTAAACCATTTTGTCCCACGTTACCATATTCAACTAATGGTGCCCCACTGTACCATAGTTAACCCTTTTTGCCTCACTGTTTCATATTAAACCATTTGTCTCATTGTGCCATATTTAACAGTTTTTGCCCAATTGTACCATATTTAACACTCGTTGCTCCACTGTACAATATTTAACAGAGTTATGCCCCACTGTACTGTATAGTTAACCATTTTTTGTCACACTGTACCATATATAACCCTTTTTGCCCCACTGTACCATTTTTAACCCATTTTGTCCCACTTTACCCTATACATATAACTATTTTTACCCCACTGTACCATAGTTAACCCCTTTTTGCACAACTGTGCCCCATTCAACTCGTTATCTCACTGTGTACAATTTTTACCCCACTGTATCGTATTTAAAATGTGTCTCCATGCTGTCATACTTAAACCTTTTTCCCCGACTGTAACATATTTAATCATATTTTCTCCACTGTACAGTATTTAACCGTTTTTGACCACTGTGCTCCTAAAACCATATAAACTCTTCATATCTCATTTTTAAGTTCCACTTTTGGCAGATTGTTCCCTTTTTTCCACATGCTTCATAATTAACCCGTCTTGTCCCACTGTGCCTCTTAAAGTTATAATTACCAAAAATCTCTTCCAATCTCTAGTTTATGTTCCAAAAGCTACCCTTTAACCATTGATCCACGTTCGACATTTTTAAGCCACTGTACTATATTTTACACTTTTTGCCCCAATGTGCCCCGAAATCTGCGCATAAAAAAATACCCCGATCTGTTGTTATAAAGACATACCTGGCTTCAATTTTCACCATTCTAATTTTAGGCTTTGAATTTGGCGGTGGCACCATATTTATATCTCGCAAGAGCTACTCTCACACCAAATTTCACGATTCTAGGTCTTGCCATTTGGATTTACCTGTTGTACCACATTTTTCCCGTTTTACCCCACTATGTACGTAAATGTTCGAACTTCGAAAAATCCTGTCAATTTCAGAGTCTACTTCACACCAAATTTCACGATTCTAGCGCTCGCCATTTGAATTTGCCTGTTGTACTACATTTATCCCATGTTTTCCCTTTTTACCCCACTGTGTACGTAAATGTTCTAATTTCGAAAAATCCTGCCAATTTTTGAGTCTACCTCCTAAGGGCTACCCTCATACCAAATTTCAAGATTTTAGCTCATTTCGTTTGGATTTGGCGGTGGTACCATATTTATCCCTTTTTGTCCCATTGTGCAGCTAATAGTACGAATTTCGAAAAATCCCGCCTTATTGCTCGTCTACGTCCCAAGGACTACCCTCCCACCAAATTTCATGATTCTAGCTTCAGCCGTTTGGCCTGGGCGGTGATCAGTCAGTCAGTCAGTTATATAGATAAATGCTAGCATTTCTCAAGGCAGTGTTCTAGGACCGATGCTATACACCATTTTTACCTACCACTATTGCCCACTATTAGCGAAGTTACTGTTGCTACATATGCAGATGACACTGCTTTTTTTTATATGGTAATAATTCTCCAACGGAAGCATCAAATATATTTCAAAGACAGCTTTATGACTGCTATAATTGGCTGATCACATGGAATATTCAAGTAAACACACAAAAATCTAAACATATAACCTTTACATACCGACAGGAAAGTTGTCCTACTGTGAGTCTTCAAGGCCATATTATCCCAAGCTGTGAGAGTGTAAAATATTTAGGATTGCACCTAGATAGAAAACTAAACTGGAAGGTACATATAAAGCAAAAGGGAAAACAATTAGACACACAATTCAAAAAAATGTATTGGCCGCTCGGACCTAGATCGGAACGACTTCCGTTAGAATACAAAGTTTTGCTATAGATATTAGCATCCTAAAACCAATTTGGATTTACGGCATACAACTGAGGGGCACTGTAGTAACCCAAATATTAATATCCTACAAGCATTCCAGTTAAAAACATTGAGATCTATTACAAATGCACCATGGTTCGTAACAAATGTAACTTTACAAAGAGACCTTGATGTACCTTTCATTAAAAAATAAATAAATAAGTACAGCTGAAGATATTTAGAATGGCTCAGTAAACATTCTAATCCACTAGAAATTGTCTTACTAGATCAAAGCGATGAAATAAGAAGATTAAAAAGAAATCGTGTTTTAGATCTACCTTTCAGAGATTAAATAAATTGTAATTTATTAAATTATGTAATTTCTGTTAATATTTTCTATATTTCAGCCAAATAATTAATTAAAAACCAGTAAGGAAAGGCTAAAGTCGGGCGGTGCCGACTATATAATACCCTACACCACTCTCGTAATATTGAATAACTCTGATATACATTTTATACTTAAATAATACCATGTACCACAGTGTGGTGTAGGGCATAAAAACGATTGGATCTAAAGAGCCAAATCGGATGAAACATATATATGGGAGCTATAGCTAAATCTTTACCGATTTTCTTCAAATTCGGCAATGTTGGTTCATGAATCAAGAAACTCTTCCATTCTAAATTTCAAAACGATTGGATGTAAAATATAGCTTCTATAGAACTAAAGGGCCAAATCGGACGAAACATATATATGGGAGCTATAGCTAAATCTTAACCGATTTTCTTCAAATTCGGTAGTGTTGGTTCATGGATCAAGAAACTCTACCATTCTAAATTTCAAAACGATTGGATGTAAAATACAGCTTTTATAGATTTTCTTCAAATTCGGCAATGTTGGTTCATGGATCAAGAAACTTTACCATTCTAAATATCAAAACGATTGGATGTAAAATACAGCTTTTATAGGACTAAATGGCCAAATCGGACGAAACATATATGTGGGAGCTAGGGACGTATCCAGGATTTTGGTTCGGGGGGGCCCAACCTTTTTTTCCATAACAAAGATAAACAATTAAAAAATTGCGTTTAATGTGTAGGTAATGGAAGTCAACTTCCTTAGTTTTTTATTCCTAAATATAAATGTGTACACGCTGAAAAAAAATCGGTTCTGTAGTATATTGTCCCAAACATATTCTGCTTGAAACATATATATTTTTAGAGTGCACTCCAAATATATAATATATGACACATACAAATATTATATGTTTGGGAGGATGTTGTTCTAAACAAAACTATGTTTACATCCTAATATTTTTTATTTGGATATGTTATTTCCCAAACAAAGATCTATTTGCGTGAATATATATCTATTCTTTAATTGTTCTAAGTTGTCAGCAATTGAAAGGTCATTTTTAGAAAGTTTTAATATTAGTAAAATTTCTTTATAATTCAAAATAATGACTTGGAATAGTTAGGAAAAAAATAAATGGTTTCAAATAGAAGTTAATGCTAAGTAATGCTAGAAATGCATAATTCGAAAACAAGGAAAAAATTAAAACTAAAATTCGAAAAATTCAGCAATGTTTTGAAAATCTTTTTTTAATAAAATAAATTTGGAAATATTCATAAATAATAATTTTATTTGTATTTAAACACATATTTTATTTGAGAAAATTAGTTCGCAAATATATTTTATTCTAATATATTAACATATGGGTTCTAAATACATATTATTGATTTTCAAATAAAATTTATTTGCTCGAAAATATATAATATTTAAAAATTTGTATTGCAAGTATATTTTCTTTCGATTCAAACATATCAAAAAAGGCGATTTTGCTCCGTGTACTTTAGTACGAGATCAGTAAAACTTTTTATAATAAAATACGTAAGAGTTAAAAATGTAATCTTCGATTTTTTGAAAGAAATATATCAATTATTTCATCGATTTTGACTTCATCTTTGTATATAGACATCAAAGCCAGCCTTTCTCCTTCCATTCCTTTCCGTTCCGGAGATAAGTTTTTATTCTTCTTAACTGTGGCCAGTATCTGCAAAAGGGTAAAAACGCTTGGGAGCATGTCCTCATCACAAACGGAAATAACATCTGATGCATTTGATGGCTTATCATTCTTCTGCTTCCAATAATCAATCCATATACTTATTTCAGCTAAAACTGTATTTGCTGAATTTTTTAAATCGTTTTTGTAAAAAAGTGTGACTTCTTCGAAATCTTCCTTTATTAGATTTACAACTCGTATCGGAACGATATTAAACAGACTTGTAATTATAGCTTCATGTTCGGAAAATCTATTATTTAAATGTGATATTACTTCGTCCAGATATGGTATGAACAATGTTGTCCTAAAATACGCCTTGGCATCTGAACCAGGAATATTAGCCCTATACTTTTGAGTGCCTACTCTTCTAGGTAGTACAGCTTCTATTCCAAAACCTCTTGCAAGTTGTTAGATTCTTCAAACAGTTTATCAAACTCCGCATCGTAATTTCTACGCATGTCACTTAATTTAGTCGTTGCCAATTTTATGATTTCGTAAGCCTTTATTATGTCCAGGTTAATCGTTTGCAAATACCGTGATAAGTTCTGTGTAATGGCCGAAACGGTACTACTTATTACCACACCCAATATAAAGTCAAATTTACATACACGGTTGTGCAAACTCATTCCATCACTGCAACCTACATGTTAAAAAGGTAGATAGATAAGAAATCATAAATGTAATTTTCACTTAATTTTCGCCATATCTGGTTACCATAAATTTAAAGCCAACCAATAATTACACCGGTCGACAAAAACAACATTTTTTCTTGGGTTTCTGTTTTAATGCATAGATTCTGATTCTAGACGTCAAAATCTCCAATCTTAGGTTTTAAAGTTTGTTTTTGTAAATTTTACATCGATAAGAAAGTATTAAAGTTAAAACCTTATTAAATTAGCTAAAACTTTTTAAATTATGCATCGATTTTCTTCGGAATGGGCTCGTTTAATTCATGACCGAACAGACTTTACGATAAAATCATAAAAATATAACATTTGTTATAATAATAATATAAGTTTTATTTTAAAAATATTAATTTTTTTTTAAAAAATCACATTTTTTTGCAATATTTTGTAATACTCGTATATCGTCGAAACCGCTGAACGGATGGAAAATGGTATTATATGAAGCTGAAGGCTACTTAATATTTAATTCTTTAAAACTTTCCTCAATCAAATCGGATAAATGGTTCTCGAGTTATGGCACTATATGTGATTCAACCACTAATTTCTTTCCATATCACAGCTTATCGCGAGAATTTAAAGAGACAACCCTTTAGGCTAAGAAAAAATAGAGGTTGAACCACATATTATGACATAACTAGAAAACCATTCATCCGAATTGGTTCAGGTAAGCTTTACAAACTTCAGAATTAAGTAGCCTTCAACTTCGCACAATACCATTGTCCCTCCGTCCAGCGGTTTCGACGATATCTTACAAAGTATTGCAAAAAATCATATTTTTTGAGAACATTTTAATAATTTTTAAATAAAAGCCTCATAAAAACATCTAGAAACGCATAATTGTCTTTTATCGTAAACTCTGAAAGGTTATGAATAAATTGAGACCATTCCGAAGAAAATCGATGCATAATTTAAAAGGTTTTAGCGAGGAAACCATGCACTTTTCTTATTTTTAGTTGTTATTACTTTTACTGTTACCATTTTTTTACGCTTTTGTATTGTTTTTTTAACGACCTTCCAAATACTTTTCGTGTTTTTTTGAGTGATTTTGAAAACTGTAAACCGTATATGCCTATGTTTAAAACATTTCGGGGCGGCCCCCCTCTAGATACGTCCCTGGTGGGAGCTATAGCTAAATCTTAACCGATTTTTTAAAATACAGCCCCCCTCTAGATACGTCCCTGATGGGAGCTGTAGCTAAATCTTAACCGATTTTTTAAAATACAGCTTTTATAGTACTAAAGGGCTAAATCGGACGAAACATATATATGGGAGCTATAGCTAAATCTTAATCGATTTTCTTCAAATTCGGCAGTGTTGGCTCATGGATCAAGAAACTCTACCATTCTAAATTTCAAAATGATTGAATGTAAAATACAGCTTCTTCAGGACTAAAGAGCAAAATCGGACGAAACATATATATGGGAGCTATAGCTAAATCTTAACCGATTTTCTTCAAATTCGGCAATGTTGGTTCATGGATCAAGAAACTTTACCATTCTAAATTTGAAAACGATTGGATGTAAAATACAGCTTTTATAGGACTAAATGGCCAAATCGGACGAAACATATATATGGGAGCTATAGCTAAATCTTAACCGATTTTCTTCAAATTCGGCAATGTTGGTTCATGGATCAAGAAAATCTACCATTCTAAATTTCAAAACGATCGGATGTAAAATACAGCTTCTATAGGACTAAAGGGCCAAATCGGACGAAAGATATATATGGGAGCTAGATCTAAATCTGAATCGATTTCAACCAAATTCTATAGCGATCTTAACAGCCGCGAAATACTCTAAACTGCAAAATTTCAGAACGATCGGAGTGAAATTGCGACCTGTAGTCGACGAACAACTTTACATGGACAGACGGACGGACGGACGGACATCGTTAAATCGACTCAGCTAGTGATTCTGAGTCGATCGGTATACTTTAAGGTGGGTCTAGCTGTGTTATTTTCAGGTGTTACAAAGATCTGCCGCGAAACAAACTTATAATACCCTGTACCACAGTGTGGTGTAGGGTATAAAAAGTTACTTAAAATCAAATTGTCATATATACTCGTATATTGTACATATGTATATATATTTTTTAGACAACAGTTAAGGCGCCCATACACGAGTACTGCCGCAGTTCATGCCGATGAACCCCTTGTGTACGTGTGTGATTGACATTTTCGATACACACATATCAATCAAAATTTAATTTATCCATTTTTTTCACTTTTCACACAAAACTGTTTTAAATTTTCGTTGTTTACGTACTTATAATAAAATTTCCAGTAATCTGGCATATAATATTTTGATTTTCATACTGCAACCAATACATTCTCATGTTGTGTCAAATTCACCAATACACACATATTGCCGTTCCTGCGGCAGTACTCGTGTATGGGGGGCTTTAATATTGGAAACAATGGCTAATGTCATTTTCTAGAACTTCTCAAATTTGTTTATTATTGTTAAATAGATTGCAAATAAATATATTCGAAAAAATAAACTTTTTTTTTGAAACCTCCACAACTTTTTTGTTTGTGAAGTTTTATTCAGATGGTTTGAAGGCAAAAGTTCCATGGTTTTAAGGATTCTTTGTTGTCATAGTGAGAAATAGGCATAATATTGATGCAAGATACGAAATACTGTAGTCAACGGTCAAATTGACATCGGAGTCAAACATGATCAAATGGAGCCATTGACAAACCATGATCATCGGTATCCGGTCTGTTTCGATAGGATACTAAATAACAGCGCTATTTCGGCCGAACTGTTCTGAAATTTTCTGTGAATAATCTTCAAACCTGTCCGCCTCAACGATAACGACCATTTCTCAATAGACTATGTCTACTATAAACAATGACAATTGAATACTATAGACGTCGCATGGTATTTACAGTCTTCATCTGCTAGGTGGCGTCCGAGCAGCCTTTCTCTCATTCTCAAATTCCTCTCTCAATTATTTCTATGTCAAAACATGCAACTTTTTTGTACTCTCAAATAATTTCTGAGAATGGAGTGAGTTTTTCAGTTTGTTTTGTTGTTGAATGTTTTGAAGTTGGAATATAATAAAATTAATGATGAAAATCGTTTCTCTCTTTACAGAGTAAATAAAAGTATCTATCCTCTCTTTGCAGAAGGCTCTCTTTACAGTTTAGCCAGACAAAGCGCCATCTTCAATATGCAGACATACTAAACGAATTGTCAAACTCCATGCGACGTCTATAGTATTCAATTGTCATTGCTATAAAAGCACTATACTGTACAAAATTTCAAAATCTGAGTGCGCAGGAATCGATGTTATATGCCTTTAATGTTCACTATGCAAAACAAAAAAGATTTTTTTGTGTCCGAACTTTTTTTATGTGGATTGAGGAAACTCATGAAACCAAAACTAAATTCCTGTTTTCATGGAAGATACCTTTAGTATTTGAAGTATAAGCCCGATAGGGCTTTGATCATGGCCTGAGTTAGAAAAAAATCGTTAACATATAATAAATTTTAAGTCAATCGGTTACTCCTATCGAAAGTTATCGTGTGCACCAGCCAGACAGACAGACAGACGAACGTACATTGTTCAAATGGCTTAAAGTGGCCCGCAACAACTGACAGTAGGAGTGTAAAAATATGATTTTTTTTATTCTACCAAAAGGGTTATACATTCTATATTTATCCATAAATTTGTTCCAGATAAGCATTGTTTTCTTTGTTAGAATGCAAGCTTCCAAAAATGTAAACAAACCTTTTTTTCTATTTTTTATGACTTTTTCGAACCAACAAAACAAGATTTTTTTGAAAACAAAATTTTTTTTTCAATTTTGAAAGTGAAATTTCCAACATTTGTAGTCCTCATAATGTTCTTTAATTAAAAAGCTATCCCGGCTTTGTCGAGCTTATACTTCAAATGTGGTCCAAATACTAAAAAAATATTTCCTTCCAATAAAATATTTTTTTCAACAAAAAAAACTATTTTTCCATATCTTTGCCAACTGGTCCTAATTCATAATCTTTGTTGCTAACGTAATTACCTTTTAAATTAAAAATATAAATTTTTGACAAAAGATACTCGTGCATAACTTTTTCGCTTATCAAATTCTTTAGCTTGATATTCTAAAATAAAATAACTGTAATTTTGTGGTTTTTTGTTCTATTTTTAAAAAAAAATTTTCGTAAAAATATTTGTTTTAAAAAAACTTTTACCATTCTTAAATTAGTATTTTTACACAAAACGTTCATAGAATCAACATAATAAACGAACAACCGATGCAAATATATTAATACAAATATAAGACACAACAAATTGGGGAACATTTTTCTTTATTTCTCAACATAACCTCCTTTTCCCAGAGACATTTCCTAACGAAACAAAAACCGAAAGTCGGTTCCAAATAAGTTTCAGTATTTGCCATATTTTTTCATGAACATTTTATTTAATTTTTCTTTGCTTTTAATCCAAGCATTTTAACTGTGTCGTCAGAAAAAAATCATTAAAAAGTGCCTTTTTGCGTGAAATAACGTTTCATCCAATACCATTTTGTGGATTTTCCGAACAGTTTCTGGGGTGAACACTTCGTTTAAGCTCTGTCATCCAATATTTTAGAGTAGTAAACAATGAGCAGACACCCACAGAGTAGAATGAAACTCGGCTTTAATATTGGTTGGTCTGAGACCTTAAATTATTTTTTTCCATTTTTACAAATTCATTGAGATTGTCTACTTTGATGGCTCCGAAAAATACTTTACATTATTAAAAAACATATTTTTTGAAGGTTGCCACTTTTCATCAAAATTTTGTTTTTTTTAAACTACTTCCGTCATCTATACCCCATGTCAGCTAATTTTGGGACCGCCCTCGTAAATACCAGAAATTTGTAATCCTTAAAAATATATTACAAACAAAGCGCAGTCGCTAAGTATTATAGTTACCACTTTATAGAGTTTGCAATTGGTGCAAGCTCAAAAAAATCGCTTCTGTATTATACTTTCTCAAACACACTTTGCTTTAAATATAAGTAAACATGTGTTTAGGGTACACTCCAAATTTATAATATTTGACACACACAAATACTATATGTTTGGAAAGATATTGTTCTAAACAAATCTATGTTCCCGTCCTAATATTTTTTATTTGGAACTAATATATATTTCCGAAACAAATATTAATTTGTATATAAGTAATTTGGCAATGTATTAATGCCTTAAATTCACGACAAGTTTTCTGTCTTTCAAAAGTCCAAAATGCGAATTTTAAGAAATTGTATTTGTTTGTAAAATAAAATTTATATTTAGTTCGTCTAATCATTCGTAACTATAAATTGCATTGATGGATTGACAAAACGTGATGAATTGGTATATTTATTAATTAAAAACAAGTAATAAAGTTTCAGTCGGGTAAACCGACTAAGGTATACCCTCACTTTGTGAGTAATGTAATATTGAAAATTCCACGAATTAGTCTGTTAGTTTGTATGGGAGGTACCAGAGCGGGTTTAACAAATACACCTATTTTTCGCTGAACATTAGATACTTTAAATTCATTGCACTGTGCCGACTTATAAGCATTTATGTGCACTGGTATAAACGTTATGAGACATTAAATTGTGGTATGATTTGGGCATTTTGTGTGGGAGGTACAAAGAGGGGCGTGGCAATAACGCCCATTTTTCACAGGGCTATAGACACTATAAAAACATTACACTACAAAATTTCAAGTATTTTTATACACTGGTTTTAATGTTATAAGCTGTTAACTTTTGGTGCAAAAAGGTACCTTTGTGTGGGAGGTACCAAAAGGGGCGTGACAACAACACCCATTTTTCTCTGGACTGTAGGCAATATAAAAGCATAATACTGTACAAAATTTCAAGTATTTTTATACACTGTTATTAATGTTATAAGCTGTTAACTTTTGGTACAAAATGGTGCATTTGTGTGGGAAGTACCAAAAGGGACGTGGCTTCGCCCATTTTTCTCGAGTTGATAACGACTAATAAGCTAATACTATGTGTGGAATTTCGAAAGATTCGAATAAGTAGTATAGCAGTTATTAAAGAATCAATATTTCACAACATTTTAACCCTTTGTGGGGGAGGTACTAGAAGGAGTGGATCAATATGGCCCATCTTCGAACTTAGCCGGAGAAAGAAAAAAATATTACCACATACCAAATTTGAGGTCAATCGGTTACTCCTTTCGAGAGTTATCGTGCGCACCAGCCAGCAGACACACAGACAGACAGACAGACAGACAGACGGACGGACATTGCTCATTCGACTTAAAATGACCCAAAACGGATTTCCTCCGAACATACTTGGGGTCTTAGGTCACTCCTTCGACGTGTTACACTTTTTTCCGTAGCAAATGATATATACCCTCGTCACACTAAAGTGAGGGTATAATTAGGGCTGTAAAACAAAAGCTAGTGCTGCTTATCACATTTTTAACCATAAAATGTAACACGAAATCTAGGAAAAACTAACTAAAATTCGAAAAAGTCAGCAAAGTTTAATAATATCTTTGTTTGTTTGTAAACACATATTGTATTTGTGAAAGTATGTTCAAAAAATATATTTTGTTCTAATATATTAATATATGCGTTCCAAACAAAATTTCTTGTTTTTCAAATAAAACGTATTTGTCAAAAAATAATAATATCTAAAAAAATATTTTACTTCAATTCATTTGCAACATATCAAAAAATACGATTTTCCTCCGTGTGGAAGGCCTTTAAAAATCTATGTCCGGCCCTGCATAGTAATCTTAGTCATCTGAGTAGTGGTGAGTGAGTATCGACATTCAGTAGTTGTATTCTGCTTTTATGCGTTATGGGTAGTGATAGCAACAAATACAAATACATGTTTTAACATTATATTAAATGTACTTTTTTAATCGCAGTAAAAACATTTGTATGTTTGTACAAGTGAAATATTCAATTTATGTTATACTCGTTCATTATATGCCATTCATATACTCGGAACTATTGTAAAAGTTATTGAAAACCGCATTTTTTACAATGAACATTACTCACTCATAGGGGTATTAAAAGCGGACGAAGTCGATGTTATGATTATACCCTATGTCCGAATCAATGGCAATGAAAAATTGTCTATTTTCATATGACAAATACAAGTTTTTTATTAAAAAATAATATTTTCTTTTGAATATGTTTGTTGCTTTTTCTTTCTGCAAACTATAGTCAATGGAATAATAATTTTGCAGAAGTTTTGGGGAATTGAAGGGTCCTACAAGGGACATGGCATATGCACTTATTTTGCGCTGAACGGCGCTGCGAAAACTTTGCGGAGTAAAACAATAAGAGGTGTGTTGTGGTATTAAAGTAATGAGCTGTTCATTTTTGGTCAAATATACCTTTTGCGTTAGAGGTTTCAAAATATGCATGGCAATTACGCCCGTTATTCTCGAGTTGATAGCGACAAAGAAACCATTACTCAGACCGAAATTTCAAAAATACTGAAGCTATAAAAAAATTCAATATTTTACAAAATTGTAATGCTTTTTGCATCGAGTACTAGATGGTGTGGCACACTATGACCCATTATTGAACTTAAACTATGTTCGAAAAAACTATTGACACATACAAAGTAATTCGGTCACTCTCTTCTTGGTTTATCGTACTCATCAGGTAGACAAACGGACAGTCGGATATTGACCTGAAATTAAAAACAATTTCCCCTTACTTGATTTCAAAGAAATTTTCATTCGTTTAAGGTAAAATTCTTCACTTCTATGATAAGATCTCCATAACACTATGTCATGTTGACGTTAACGCTACGTCCTTCAATAACAAATAATAATAATTGATTGTAGTGCGACTGTCATCACGCCCAGGAAAATAATATATTGCCTATACCATGTGTCGGTTGTGTTTATATATAAATAGTTGAAACAATAATAATAACATGGATACGATCAAATGAAAATGCTTGCAACTAAATCGATGATTGTATCAATCAATTTAAGATTGTTTTTTTCATTGGCACTCGGTTAGTTGTGGTAACTACTTTTAAATTTTCATTATAGTACCATATGATAGATTTTTGGTTGTGACAACCAATGTTTTATTCTTGACAACAGAAATTGTATCAATACCAAAGATTATTATTGCAACGAATAATTACTACAACAGAAAAAATATTAATAAATAATCACTTTTTGGTTATCCCAATAATTTCCCAAATTTACAATAATTAAATGTATTTTTGGAAATGCAACCGAAAGATTGGTTGCTGTTCTTTTGCTGATACATGACAAACAAAAATAAAATTACTCGACTTAAATAAATCTTCAATATTTTGTTCAAGAACGGTATATGTAGTCGAAAATAATCTCGTGTGGATAATAATGTGTGGAATGCAGAATATGTTGTGCAAAATGTTTTACATAAATAAAATCAACAATCATGAAACTGAAAGCACAGGGTTAAGCGATATTTGCATAAAAGTTTTGTGTTTTTTTTTTTTGGAGTCAAATATTTCCACATCCCATAATAGTGATGAATTTGTAATTGGGATTTTTAATTTTGTTTTGAATTGTTTGGTTTTTTGTTCAAAAAATAAAATAAAAATTATTGAAAACTGTTTTTAATTATTTGTCGGTATTATATGACTGACAAATTGTCAGAACAACCAATTTTTTAAAACAGTTGGTTGTGGCAACATACAACAGATAATTTTAGGCACCATTTTCGTAGTTGGCGCAACCAATTATGATTGTTGTCAACATGGAAGCAGAAGTATACCACAACCAAAATGTTGGTTGTCCTGATGGAATCGCATGATAGTAGACAGAACTACCGAAATACGGTTGGCAAATAATTCGGTTGAGGCAACCAAACTGTATTCTGTGTGTAACTCAAGTATACATTTTAATAGTTTGTAAGATTTCTTCCTTAACAATATCGGCGGCTATTTGTCGGCAGTGTGTGTCCCATCTAAAATAATGTTAGTGGCGATGATATTTCACAGGTAGTCGAAAATAAATTGTCTGGAAACGTCGATTGGCTGCTCATAAGACGATGAAACAAAAAAGGATACATTAAAAAATGTGAGTGTGTGATTGATTTAATTACAGAATGTACTTAATCCAAAGTTATTTTATGTATTTAACGTAAGAATAAGGCATAATAGATCTAACAATGTGAAGTCTTTCATCGAAGTACAAGGCCTAATTTTTTCAAAGACGTTTGATGTCTTTGAAAAATTACGATGATGAATGACTTTAATTGTCGTACAAGCTGTACTTATTTTAATAGTCTTTGTCTTTGGAGGCAAATCAAAGAAAATATCTTAAAAGTTAAGAAAATTTCAATGATTTTCAGTAAATTTTTTTTCAGTGTAAAAAGGGATTCATTTATCAAATCCCTTCTGGTAATCCTCACAAATGTTTAAATTCAAACGAAAATCAACTGTCTTACAATTTTGAATTGTTGATTGATATAATTTGTTAATAAATATAGTCTGACAAGAAATGGACCACATTTGCTCACCTTTTTCACACAAAATTCCAAATTTCGGCAATCGGTGTACATAATTGAGAAGAAGTTAATTGGAATTTCGTATGAAATGTAGATAGGTCCTTTCCAATGAATGATAAGCATGTTTAAGGGCCATTTCATTTTTAAATTCAAAATATTCCTAACTATATTCTGTCAAAATGTGGTGTTTGTCCGTCAACCCAATGGAATGTTTTTTACAAACTAGCAAAGTTCATTCTATTTGCATTATAAAGGAATTCCAAGGAAATTAAAAATTAATAAAACTTTGATCGCCTCTCCTAAAAAACTACATGTTTTTACTTAACTTTTTTTTCGAATTGTGGTATCGATATATTCTAATTCGTAGTTATTCCTTCCCACCCCTCTCTTAAACTAAACATACCCAATAGTTTTGTGTAGCTACAGATAGAGATATTAAGTTCTCTATTCAGTAAATATAAAAAATAATAATACTTTGCAATAACATAACAAAAAGCTGATGAAATATAAATAAAAAAGTATTATTTTTATTTATACGCTCATTTGTGAGTATGTATGTGCGTTTGTGTGTATATGTGCTTTGTTGTGTTTATATTTATTTACCAAACCATTCATCCACTTCAATATTTGTTAATAAATTTCAAACTGAAGTATTTCCTTTTATTCCAATTCTCTTCACTCATCTCCTCCTCTTCACATCCGTTTGGTTATGACTGTGTAAGTGTCAGTGTATGTGAGTGAGTGAGTTAATTACTAATGTAAAATGATAACGAATCAAGGGGGCCAAGGACCGCTTGATACGAGTAGTGGTTGCCAGCATAGCAGTGTGGGTGGGTGAGTGAAGAATACCTCTTTCGCCTTTTGCTATAATAAAAATTAAAACATTGACGCCAGTTACTGCTCCAACACAGAAGAGTGCATTTGTTTCATGAAGAACTTGACGCCCCCGCCCGTTTGTGGTCTGCACGATTTCAGCAACCAATGCTGATAGTGATGATGATGTTACCGATGGTGATGGGAACACTGTTGCTTTACTTCGAATGGAAACCGCAGAAACCAAATTGCAAAAATAAATCCATAACTCTGAATCTGCATAACTATGCACAAATGAATGTTACAGACTCACTGACCTGTCTTTGTGCCCAGGTTGGTACAGTGGCTACTCGCAAATGAAAATATTCTAGCATTTTTCACCCCTTAGACAATTATGCAAATTGCGCTTAATACTTATTAAGAAAGTATACCTTAAATGTAATGATAATGTACTCGTATATGCATAATTAGCTATAGTACGACTATAATTAGCTATAAGTATAGTATTACTATAATAAATATATATCCCAAACCACAGTATAGCTAGCACTTGATTTAATGAGTTAGTGCAAAATCTCAATCAAGTAAACCGTTTAAAGAGTACTCCCACTTTCAGAGGGCGCTAGCAGAATAGATATTTTCCAGAGATAAGTAGAGACTTTAACAGCCCTTTTCTCGATCGAGTGACAAGCATTTTAATACCCTCACTTTAGTGTGACGAGGGTATATATCATTTCCTACGGAAAAAAGTGTAACACATCGAAGGAGTGACCTAACACCCCAAGTATGTTCGGAGGAAATCCGTTTTGGGTCATTTTAAGTCGAATGAGCAATGTCCGTCCGTCTGTCTGTCTGTCTACTGGCTGGTGCGCACGATAACTCTCGAAAGGAGTAACCGATTGACTTCAAATTTAGTATGTCGTAATATTTTTTTCTGTCTCCGGCTAAGTTCGAAGATGGGCCATATTGGTCCACTCCTTCTAGTACCTCCCCCACAAAGGGTTAAAATGTGGTGAAATATTGATTCTTTAATAACTGGTATACTACTTATTCGAATATTCTGAAATTCCACACATAGTATTAGCTTATTAGTCGCTATCAAATCGAGAAAACTGGGTGAAGTTGCCACGTCCCTTTTGGTACCTCCCACACAAATGCACCGTTTTGCGCCAAAAGTTAACAGCTTATAACATTAATAGCAGTGTATAAAAATACTTGGAATTTTGTACAGTATTATGCTTTTATATTGTCTACAGTCCAGGGAAAAATGGGAGTTGTTGCCACGCCCCTTTTGGTACCTCCCACACAAAGGTATCTTTTTGCACCAAAAGTTAACAGCTTATAACATTAAAACCAGTGTATAAAAATACATACTTGAAATTTTGTACAGTGTAATGTTTTTATAGTGTCTATGGCCACGCCCCATTTTGTACCTCCCACACAAAATGCCCAAATCATACCACAATTTAATATCTCGTAACGTTTATACCAGTGCACATAAATGCTTATAATTCGGCACAGTGCAATGAATTTAAAATATCTTATGTTCAGCGAAAAATAGTTGTATTTGTTAAACCCGTTCTGGTACCTCCCATACAATCTAACAGAATAAATCGTGGAATATTACCAGTGCACATAAATACCATACACCACACTGTGGTACAGGGTATTATAACTTTGTGTATTTGTTTGTAACACCCAAAAGGAGAAGAAATAGCCCCATCGTTTATTATACCGATCGACTTAGAATCACTTTCTGAGTTGATTTAGCTATGTCCGTCTGTCTGTCTGTGCATGTATTCTTGTAATCAAATTACAGGTCGCAATTATGGTCCGATCCCGACGAAACTTTACACATATCTTTTTTTTTGGCCCAAGGACGATCCCTGTTGAATTTGGTTAAAATCGGTTCAGATTTAGATATAGCCCCATATACATGTTACCCCGATTTGATATGTAAGCGCTGAAAAACTTTATTTTATATCCGATCAGTATGAAATCCGGCAGAAAGAGGTTTCTTATTATATGAATGAACACTGTTAAATTTGGAAGAAATCGGTTCAGATTTAAATATAGCCCCCATGTATACGTTACCCCCGATTTGACATGTAAGCGCTGTAAAATGTTATTTTATATCCGATCAGTGCGAAATTCGGCAAAATGAGGTTTCTTATTACATGAAGGAATACTGCCAAATTCAGCGAAAATCGGTTAAGATTTGGATATAGCCCACATATATATGTTACCCCCATTTGACATGTGAGCGCTGTAGAAACCATATTTTATAAGTACGAAATTCGGCAGAGAGAGTTTTCTTATTACATTATGAACTGTGCCAAATTCTTATCGCAATCCTCATTTTCGTATGTTAGGGAAGTGTAGGGTATTATATAGTCGGCCCCGCCCGACTTTCTGTCTTTCCTTACTGGTTTAACAAAAGTATTAGCAACGAGACTTCGTTACACATATTTTTAATTATGTGTCTTTCGAAAGTTATTCTGCGTACAAGCCAGATGGGTGGACGGACGGACATTGTTCAAATGAAATAAAAAGAAAATGGTTTTCCGCCAAATATTCTAAGGGTCTCTTAGGTCACTCTTTCGATATGGTACACCTTTAACCTGCAGCAACTGATATATACCATTATTCACAATATTTATGTAACACTGTGCAACACTAAAATCTTTCCCGAACAAAAGCAATTGGGCATTAGCTCGAAGGATTATAAGGTTTTCATATTAATAGTCAAATTTCCACTTTCGCTGGTACATGTAAAAACAAAAAAAAAAATACAACAACACCCGAAATGACCCCCAAAATGCAAAAAATCTACACAGTGGCGTAACGGACCCTTGATCCTAGGGCCTCAAACACGGTCCAAGGTCCACAGATAAACGATAACGGTACTCAAATTAAATGAAAAATATTCCAAATTTAAGCATTGATTTACACTAAATTTTAAGACCATATTGCCACTAGTTTTTTTTTACTTTTTTTAATCGTTCTTTTGAGTACCATATCGCATATATGGAGTTTTATACAATTACCAAATTTAAGCATTGATTTACACAAAATTTTAATACCAGATTGCCACTAGTTTTTTTTACTTTTTTAATCTTTCTTTTGAGTACCGTATCGCATATATGGATTTTTATTCAAGGTTGTACGGATAAAGTGGTTGCTCCACTGGGTATATTTTTGGCATTTTAGGGGTCACTTCGGAGGTGGTGATGTTTTGTCTTTGTTTTGACAACTGCCCGCTAAAGTGCATTTAAGCCTGGAAATTTTACTAAAACTGGACTACTTCAAAGGGATATAAAACAAAAATCCGAGCTAACTTTTCAAAACCATTTGGGGGTTTTGATATACTAGTGGTGTACTATAATGTCCAATTGATTTCGTTCGGGAAAGATTTGATGACACTGCAATAAAACATGATTTGAATAAGTAGAAATTCTGTTAATTCTATCAAAAGGGATATAATTTCAACATTTATCCATAGATTTGTTTTAGTAGACATTGTTTTCTTCGTTAGGATGCTATCTTTCAAAAAATGGAACAAACGCATATTTTGAAATTTTATTCTGTTTTTTTTTTCGTGCCAGCAAAGAAAGATTTTGTTGAAAAATAATCAAACCTTTTTCAATTGTTTCAACGACAGTTACTAAACTTCTTTTATATATACTTCTGTTCATATTTTAAGCATTTGTATCACTCATAATTTCCCATATTTTGATGGCATACCGGCTTATATGTTATGTTATAATTAAACAGATATGGTCCAAATACTAAATAAATACTAAAGACATCCACCAAGAAAATTGGAATTAAAAAATAAACAAAAATACACAAAAACAAGTAAGAATGTTCAGTCGGGTAAACCGACTTATTAATCCCCTCACCTTGAGTCCGACAAAAATTAGTAACTTGATTTATTTTTTTGTTTCAATAAATTACTATCAATTAAAATTGCATTTAATATATTGAAATTATATACTGGTATTAAAGTTAAAAGCTGTTTACTTTTGGTGTAAAATGGTCCATTTGTGTGGGTGGTACCAAAAGGGGCGGGCCAAAAACGCCCATTTTTCTCTGGACTCTAGGTACTGTAAAAACATTACACTGTACAAAATTTCAAGTATTTGTATGTATACAGGTGGCTGATATGTAATGCAACAAAGTAAAGCGTTATATTTTTTATTTTTTTTTTTAATTTTATTGTTCAAAAGCCAAAAATGTCGGAAATAACATACAATTTTAGAAACAGTTTAGATTTGTTCGAATTGGCCACCTTTGGCACGAATTGTGGCCTTCAAACGGCCGACAAAGCCGTCACACGCTGCACGAAAGTGGCTCTGCGGTATTTTGGAAATGTTTGTCTGCCCAGGGCTTCAATACTATCATTAGGGCATTTTCCCGATAATATTCGGCATATATTTTGACCCCATGGTCGATGAATACGAGCGGGGAGCGACCATCGGCCGTTACGGCGGCCCACACTATTACCATCGGCGGCGCTTGAGTTCTGGTGGCCAATCGAAGGTGTAAATTTTCAGCTGACCTCTTTAGCAAGTAAACCCGATCATTTTGTTTGTTCACAAACTGCTCAATTTGGCTTCTCATCGGAGAAAACCAAATTCGGTTACTGGCCACTTTCGTGCAGTCTAACCTTTTTTGTGCATCGGTGAGCTCTCGCACTTTTTGGAACTTCAATGGCTTTAGTCAAAGCTCATTTTTTAATATGTGTCGTATCCGTTCTCGCACCGTCTGGACTTTGTACGGAAACATCTTCAAATCTTGTACCAAAATTCGCTGTAGAGACCGTCGACTGATACCCATTTGCGTGGCACGTCGTCTGGTCGATTTCGACGGCGCTTCCATGACATCCTCGGCTACAGCAGCAATATTCTCTGCAGAACGGCTACTGCGGGGTCTGCCACGCCTGGCAGCATCTCGTGTTGTGCCAGTCTCTTAGAGGCGAGCGGCTACACGTCGCTGTGTTTCACCAGTAGACGTTGGACGCCCAGAAAATCTGTGCCAAAGTCACCGACCGATTATTGGTCAAATAAATAGTCAGCAATATTCCGCGTTCTGGAGCAGTGTAGGGTAACATTGTTTATTAACGTGTATTTCGCATGTGTTTACTACACAAATGTCAAAACAGAACTGACATTAGGGGCCAATCGCAAAATGTATAGCATTTTCTGATAGGAGGATTACTTTTGCGCTACCTTGTAAATTTGGCAATAATGTAGCTAAGAACACGTTGAACAAAGTCTGTTAACATTTCATGCCAAACAATTTTGTTTTCCTACACTTTTTTTCGAAAAACATAGGATTAAATTTATTTTTTTTTTCACTTTTTTCGGCATAACATTAAGAGATCGCTGATTTTTTACTAACAATATTTGGCAATATTGTAGCCATGGTAAATCTGAACAATTTTTGTGAACATGTCATTACAGTCTGAACGTGTCTAGGCACTCAAAAAAGCTCAAAACTTGCGATTGGCCCCTAATGTCAGTTCTGTTTTGACATTTGTGTAGTAAACACATGCGAAATACACGTTAATAAACAATGATTTTCCGAATCTTTCGAGGCCCATAAAAAAAATTGGTCACCAATCACGCAAACTGAGTATAGGGTTATACTACCAATTGGTAGTAGAATCGAAGCTATACAGTCAGGTTCGTGTATTTTTCAAAAAGTGTTCATTTGTTGCATAGTGATATAAAGCAATCACACTATCACGCTTGAATTCCATCACGAATAACTTTTTATACCCTACACCACACTGTGGTACAGGGTATTATGACTTTGTGCATTTGTTTGTAACACCCAAAAGGAGCAGAAATAGACCCATCGTTTATTATACCGATCGACTTAGAATCACTTTCTAAATCGATTTAGCTATGTCCGTCTGTCTGTCCGTCTGTGCATGTATTCTTGTAATCAAAGTACAGGTCGCAATTATGGTCCGATCTCGACGAAACTTTACACATATCTTTTTTTGGCCCAAGGACGATCCCTATTGCATTTGGTTAAAATCGGTTCAGATTTAGATATAGCCACCATATATATGTTAGCCCCGATTTGACATGTAAACGCTGTAAAACTTTATTTTATATCCGATCAGTATGAAATTCGGCAGGAAAAGGTTTCTTATTACATGAATGAACTCTGTTAAATTTGGAAGAAATCGGTTCAGATTTAGATATATCCCCCATATATACATTACCCCCGATTTGACATATAAGCGCTGTAAAAATGCTATTTTATATCCGATCAGTGCGAAATTCGGCAAAGAGAGGTTTCTTATTACATGAAGGAATACTACTAAATTCGGAGAAAATCGGTTCAGATTCAGATATAGCCCCCATATATATGTTACCCCCGATTTGACATGTAAGCGCTGTAAAAACTGTATTTTATATCCGATCAGTGCAAAATTTGGCAGAAAGAGGTTTCTTATTACATGAAGGAATACTGCTCAATTCGGAGAAAATCGGTTCAGATTTAGATATAGCCCCCACATATACGTTACCCCCGATTTGACATGTAGGCGCTGTAGAGACTGTATTTTATATGCGATCAGTACGAAATTCGACAGAAGGAGGTCTTTTTACATGAATGAGTATTCAGGGAAGATCGGTTCAGATTTATATTGATTGTTCCTCCTGAGTTGGTATCAAACCGCTATAGAAGTTGTATTTTACTTCCGATCATTAAAATTTTCCAGAAAGATGTTTCTCAATTTAGGAACGAATATTGCTTAAAATTTTCCAGAAAGATGTTTCTCAATTTAGGAACGAATATTGCTTAATTTAGCCATTATCGTTTCAGAATTATATAATATGTTTCTACCCATTTACCAATTATTCCAAATTATTATGGCAATGACCCTTATCGCATCGCTAGGGAGGTATAGGTTATTATATAGTCGGCCCCGCCCGACTTTCTGCCTTTCCTTACTGGTTTCAGAATGCAATAGATCAAAATGCTTTTGTAAGCTTGTAAACAATAAAATTACTTTCACTGATATAAATCTGTCAGCTATCAGACTAGCGGTTTAGAAATGATAGCAACCTGAAGTTGGTTGCAATACATATCAGCCACCCTGTAGGTATTAAAGTTATAAGCTGGTAACTTTCGGTACAAAATGGTCCATTTGTGTGGGAGGTACCAAAAGCAACTTGACAATAAATTCCATTTTTCACTGTATTGTAGGTACTATTAAACCATTACACTGTACACATTTTCAAGTCTGTGTATGCACTGGTATTAATGTTATAAGCTGGTAACTTCTGGTACAAAATTGTCCATTTGTGAGGGAGGTACCAAAAAGGGGCGTGGAAACTTCGCCCATTTTTCTCGAGGTAATAGTGACTAATAAACTAATGCTATGTGTAGAATTTCAGAGGATTCAAGTAAGTAGTATAAAAGTTATTAAGTCATCAGTATTTCACAAAATATTAAACTTATGTGGGGGAGGTACTAGAAGGAGTGGACCAATATGGCCCATCTTCGAACTTAGCCGGAGATAGAAGAAAATATGACCACATACCAAATTTGAAGTCAATCGGTTACTCCTTTCGAGAGCTATCGTGCACACCAGCCAGCAGACAGACATACCGACAGACAGACGGACGGACATTGCTCATTCGACTTAAAATGACCCAAAACCGATATCCGCCGAACGTACTTAGGGTCTTAGGTCACTCCTTCGATGTGTTACTTTTTTGGTTCGTAGCAAATGAAATATACCCTCATCTCTAAGGTGAGGGGATAATTAAACAAGTAAGAAAGTTTCAGTCGGGTAAACCGACTAAGGTATACCCTCACTTTGTGAGTAATGTAATATTGAATATTACTCGAATTATTCTGTCAATTTGTGTGGGAGTTACCAGAAGGGGTTTATATAATACACCTTTTTTTCGGTGAACATTAGATACTTTAAATTCAGTGCACTGTGCCGACTTATAAGCATTTATGTGCACTGGTATAAACGTTATGAGACATTAAATTGTGGTATGATTTGGGAATTTTGTGTGGGAGGTACAAAAAGGGGCGTGGCAATAACGCCCATTTTTCACAGGGCTATAGACACTATAAAAACATTACACTGTAAAAAATTTCAAGTATTTTTATACACTGGTTTTAATGTTATAAGCTGTTAACTTTTGGTGCAAAATGGTGCATTTGTGTGGGAGGTACCAAAAGGGACGTGGCGACTTCGCCCATTTTTCTCGAGTTGATAGCGACTAATAAGCTAATATTATGTGTGAAATTTCAAAAGATTCGAATAAGTAGTATAGCAGTTATTAAAGAATCAATATTTCACAACATTTTAACCTTTTGTGGGGGAGGTACTAGAAGGAGTGGACCGATATGGCCCATCTTCGAACTTAGCCGGAGATAGAAAACAATATTACCACATACCAAATTTGAGGTCAATCGGTTACTCCTTTCGAGAGTTATCGTGCGCACCAGCCAGCAGACAGACAGACGGACAGACAGACAGACAGACAGACGGACGGACATTGCTCATTCGACTTAAAATGACCCAAAACGGATTTCCTCCGAACATACTTGGGGTCTTAGGTCACTCCTTCGACATGTTACACTTTTTTCCGTAGCAAATGATATATACCCTCGTCACACTAAAGTGAGGGTATAATAATATTTTCGTGTTTAGGACACAGTATTACACCACCAAAAGTTATCAGGTATTTGTTAATTTGAATTGCATTTTTCTGAGTATAGAACTTGATGAAAGCCATGTGTCCATATCATAAAGTAAAGTTATTGCGACACATGCGTAAACATCCATTTTCCATATCTTATGTATGTGTCTGCATGCTGTTCTGGCTTTTCCCAACATAAAGTTTACAGCATTGCTAACTCCTCCTTGTGCTGACATAATGCATCCGAGATAAGAGAAGTTTTCCCACATATTACATTTATGTGCTGTTAATTTTTAGTTCAAAATGGGTGAATAACAAAAGTATTGGAAATATTGGAGATTAAATTAAATATAAACCCTGTGTAGAGGAGGTACCAGCAGGAGTTGTTTAATATGGCCCATCTACAAATTTATTCAGAGATAGAAGTTAACTAGGAGAAAAACAGACAAAATGTCAAAAAAGTCAATAGGTCACACCCTGGAGAAATTTTGAGGGCAAAGTCAGACAGACGGTCGCACGTGCACTGTTCAAATGAACTAACATGTGCTTAAACGTTGCACAGAGATATTATGGCTACATACAAAACTTAAAGTCATCAGTTAAAGTCAGTAATCAATATAAATATTCTTTTGACAACTCTGACTGGAGTTTTTTTACTTCGATTTGGCAAAAATTGTTTAATTTTCCTTATTTCACATCCATTTTTTAGACCTTATATAACCACTGTCATTGAAGCAATAACTCCATTAAATAAACGACTCGCAAGTATGCTCTGGATACTTTCGTCTGTGATTTCTTTCAAGTGTAGCACATTTTAAGTATTTTGCAAATACAAATTCATCACATTCACTTTTAATGCATTAAGTTAATAAATATAACACCAAAAATGGAGAAGAAAATGGGAATCCGAAAGGTTTTAACGACCCCACATTGACCCATTAAAATGATTCGTTTTCATTTATAGAAAAAGGGTGAAAGACCAGCACATCTGATTTGTTTTCACAGTTGGAAAATTAATTGAAATTAGACGGAATGAAGATGGGCCCCAGGATAACAAAACGCAATATTTTTATGAATGTTAAAATGTATTAGTCGTACATGTCAAACAACACCAATTTCATTGAGCGTAATTTAATTTGTTGCCTTCTTTTTGGTGTTATTTTCATCTATACATAGAGGTAGAAACGGAAAGGCTAAGCATAAAAAATTTGATCATACAATAGGATCAACAAATAGACATGCAGCCGACAGCGCGTAAAGGAATTTGTAATTATACCCTACACCACACTGTGGTACAGGGTATTATAAGTTTGTTTCACGGCAGATGTTTGTAACACCTGAAAATAACACAGCTAGACCCACCTTAAAGTATACCGATCGACTCAGAATCACTAGCTGAGTCGATTTAAGCATGTCTGTCCGTCCGTCCGTCTGACCATGTAAAGTTGTTCGTCGACTACAGGTCGCAATTTCTGAAATTCTGCAGTGTAGAGTTCTGATATTTTGCAGTGTAGAGCATTTCGCAGCTGTTAAGATCGCTATTGAATTTGGTTGAAATCGGTTCAGATTTAGATATAGCTCCCATATATATCTTTCGTCCGATTTGGCCCTTTAGTCCTATAGAAGCTGCATTTTACATCCAATCGTTTTGAAATTTAGGATGGAAGAGTTTCTTGATCCATGAACCAACATTGCCGAATTTGAAGAAAATCGGTTATGATTTATCTATAGCTCCCATATATATGTTTCGTCCGATTTTGCTCTTTATTCCTGAAGAAGCTGCATTTTACATCCAATCATTTTGAAATTTAGAATGGTAGAGTTTCTTGATCCATGAACCAACACTACCGAATTTGAAGAAAATCGGTTAAGATTTAGCTATAGCTCCCATATATATGTTTCGTCCGATTTGGCCCTTTAGTTCTATAGAAGCTATATTTTACATCAAATCGTTTTGAAATTTAGAATGGTAGAGTTTCTCGATCCATGAACCAACAAGGTTCATGGATCGAGTTATTCAATATTACGAGAGTGGTGTAGGGTATTATATAGTCGGCCCCGCCCGACTTTAACCTTTCATTACTGGTTTTAAAATGGGTTCGTAATAGTAAATTATTATGTACTGTAGAAAATGTACAGAGAGATCATTCTTTTTATCCCCTCACCTTAGATAGGAGGGTATACTCGTATATCATTCGATACGATCCAAAAGTGTAACACATCGAACGAGAGAACTAAGACCCCAAGTATGTTTGGCGGATATTCGATTTAGGTAATTTTAAGTCAGTTAAGCAATGCCCGTCCGTCTGCCAGTCAGTGCATACAAATACTTGAAATTATGTACAGTGTAATGCTTTTACAGTACCTAGAGTCCAGAGAAAAGTGGGCATTATTGGCACGCCCGTTTTGGTACCTCCCACACAAATGGACCATTTTGTACCAAAAGTTAACAACATATAACTTTAATATCATTGGTTACAAATATTTGAAATGTTGTAGAGTGTAATTCTTTTATAGTACATAGAACCCGCCGAAATGTGGGAGACGTTGCTACGCCCCTTTTGGTATATTCCACACAAATGGACAATTTTGAACCAAAAGTAAACGGCTTATAACATCTGCATCAGTACATACTTAAAAGTTATTAAACTATTTAAATTGATAATTATTTAATCAAAACAAATAAATTTACGAATATATTTTTGGGACTCAAGGTGAGGGTATTCTTAAGTCGGTTTACCCGACTGAACTTTCTTACTTGTTAGGAGTATTTTTTCTTCATGTTGTTTTCTCGATTGGGCTTAATTGTCTAAAGTACATTTTGTAACATCATTTTAAATATGGGGTTCACTTTCATTGTGACCAACTGCTGGCCAGTTGCAATTATACTCGAACAGTTTTTATTAATATTCGTTTAATTCAAATGCAGACAACTATTTAAATAAACTTCTTTGTAAAACACGATACGACATTAGCCGTATACGACATGTTTGGTGAAAAGTGGCGACCTTATAGAAAATATCGCTCACTTACTTCAATGGAAACATAACTCAAAATCTAATATTTTCACGACGACTAAGTTTAAGGCAGTATACACGCGTTTGCTCACAAAACGGAGTCATGTAGAAGTTTTAATAGAGTATTTGATTAAATTAAAGTTGTTGCGTCGATCGTAATCAAGCTTAAGGAAAAATAATCAACGGCGGTGAGTATTATGCTAACTTGCAGTGGTTAAGAGGGGTGGAGTCTGCGATTAATCGCTATTTTAAGCATCTATTAAATATATCGTAGTGGAAATTTTATCGAGCTAAAAGGAAATTATGTTGAGAAACTTCAAATTTAATGGAACGCAACTTTTTCAACACGTGGGATCAAGACTTTGTCGCATAGAAAAGAAACGTGTATTTGTGGTAAATTCGCGAGTATCTGGTTTATCTGCTTCTTTTATGCATCTCAGGCAGATTTTTGTACTTCAAATATGTTATTTTTACTTTTAATATAGACAACATATTTGGGGACCTCATCTAAATATTAACCGATATGTTTTGTTTTCTGGGTCCAAAAAATAACTTATACGAAATTTCGACAAAGTATGATAATAGATACGATGCGAACAAGGATAGATGGATTTACGGACGGGTGTAGATTTGTAGTGTCCTACGATTAAAAATAGCGATCTTCTTCTTCTATAAAAACTATAAAAATAAATTTAAAAACTTCTGTATTGTTCCACAATTTGTTGTTTAATTTAGTTCTACAAAATACTTTTAACACATAGAGTTATCTCACAAGGTTCCCGAGATATCTGCATTTGAAAATTGAATTTTTAATTTTTTTCCGACCTTGTCCCAGTTTTTTAAGCAAAATATATGTAACTATTAGTTCCACGTCAACATTTCTGAAATGACAATAATCCAGCGGTTGCTTTTTGAACTACGTCCGCCTCGCAGCTGCATTTGACTCCGTTGGACCATTTTTTGTGGGGAGCCGTTGAGGATAAGTGCTACTCCAACCATCCAGAGACGAAATTAAAACACGAAATTGCAACCATATAGGGCCACACAATCGAAGGTTGGGTCGACACAGAATGGGCTACTGAAAGGCCAGTCGCGGCAGCCATATGAATGAAGTGGTATTCAATAACGAAAATGTTGAGGCATTTCAATAAAAGAAAAATCATTGAAATAAATACCCGTAAAGTAAAAGCTAATGCTGTTTACGACATTTTTAACTATAAAGTATAACACGAAATATAGGAAAATCTAAGTAACATTCGAAAAATTCAGCACAGTTTGGAAAATCTTTTTTAATTAAAATATATTTGGAAAATTTTTAAACAACAACTTTGTCTGTGCGTAAACACATGTTTTACTTGTGAAAGTCGGTTTGCAAATATATTTTGTTGTAATATATTATAACATGTTGTAATATATTTTGTTGTAATATATTATAACATGTTGTAATATATTTTTCACCCATGAACAAAACTATATACAAGTGAAACTGGAGACATTGGTGGCAAAATAAGGACAAACGATCACGAAATAAAAAACTGAGTATGCAGTTTTACTACCCATGGTCTCTAGCTTCACTTGCATATAGTTCCGTTTATGGGTGACAAAAAAAGTTGACTTTTGTCGCACGGTGTAATTTTCAAAAAAAAAAATATTTGTTGACAAATACATATTATTTAAAAATGTTGTTTCCAAATATATTTTCTTTCAATTCAACATATCAAAAATGACGACGAATTTCAAACTAAAATATAAAAAACCTTTACTATGTTTACATGTAATAATATGTTAAATGGTAAACTGCGAAATGAACTTTAATCCCAGCTTTTAGTATAATAGATTTTGGGTAAAAACTAATAAAATCAGTTTTAGGAGATTTTTGAATTTATTTTGGGAATTGTAGGATTTTTCCTTTACAAATATAATAATGTTAGGATTAGCCCCAACTTCTAGTGTCAAGACGTACAATTTGCAAAGAAAAATATATATTAATTTTTAGATTTAAAGTTTCCTACGTTTAAAACTTTTTTATTTTTCCGATCCTTTCCTGGGGAAAGGTATATATTAGAGCCGTACATACGAATATACCGATTCCGTTCTCATTTTCTTTTCTGGATAGAAAACAAAATTTAATTTTTGGGGTATGCATATTTACACATATTTCATAACATTGTAAAATTTTTCGATTTTCAGTATTATTTTTGCCTTTGTCGGAACACATAAATACAAATAGATTGTTACATATATGATTTGCAAATAATATATCAAAATAGAAGCAGATTGGAATGGATTTAGAAAACATATTCAATAAAATATCTGTTTATGTCAATATATCTGTGGTCACAAGGCATAACAGCATATGTGTGTTTTTGCAAGTTTTCAGGAGAGCATTTTAAAGGTTTGAATCGATATAGCAAAAATATTTATAAACTTATTTTGAATTTTACGCCTGCAATTTCTCAGGACTTGGAAGTGAAATTAATTAATACGAAAACATTTATATAATTATTTTAATTATAACTGTTATAGGCTAAAAACTGTTTTATGCGGTTATTCCCTTTTTAAATAAATTAAGTTACAAAACACACAACTCGAGTTGTGTCGTTATTACAAAATTAATTTTATTATATATTGCAGAATATATCGACTTATGCTGGTAAATCAAAGGATGATTTCGAAATTTACAACATTCAGTAGTCAATATTAGATTTTGGAATAACAGCATAAGTTGAGTTATGCTTTTGTGCTAGGACTTAGTTCAACTTGGACTAATAACATAACTCAGATATGCTGTTACGACTTCATTCAATGTACATCTTCAATAGTCCAAATATAAATGGGGAATAAAAACATAAGTATAGTTTTCAAAGGAAAAATGTGAGATATGCTGTTATGTACGTTATGAAATGTAGTGATACAGCGAGATACGCTAATAAGTCTTGCCTTGTATCTGAACAACTAAACAAGGTATCATCATCAAAATTTGTCACAATATGTAATCGAATATGGGGAACATCGTGGCATCAAAAACGCAATTTGAGCATAACTCGAGTTATGCTGTTATGCCTTGTGACCACAGATATATCGTCATCAGAAACGAAAAAGGGCGTAACAACAAGAAATATGGAAATTCAGTTTTTGATGGATTTCGGTACACTGCATTAAAATACACATCCTGACAAATTATTAGTGACCTACTGTCAAAAATGGCGAATTTATTGACGAATTATTCCTTTTTCGTAGTTAAAAATTCCTATTTCACGCAACTTTCACAAATAAGTTATAAATCATGCTTGTGTGAATTAACATATGCATCATTATGTTTAGGTATTATCGTGAAAACTCCGTTGTTCTAACGACGAAATTTTTCAGTTTATTTAGTTTTTTGCAATTCCTGTAAAATTTTCAAATATGATTATATGCCCTTTCTCTTTTCTGATGACGATATGTCGAGAATACCATAAACATGTGAATATATTTAGGACCATATACTTCGCAAGTGATTTTTTTCTGCGTTTTCATATATTTTCTGCTCTATGAAGGAACATTCCGACATTTAAGGCAACCTAGCACCTAAAGGTTATTATACAGCCGGTCCCATGCCACGACTTTAGCCTTTCTTTACTATGATTAAATTTGCCAACTTTTAAAGTTTTTCTATTTAAAATCTATTAAAAAAATAAACCAACGACAAAAATACTTGAGTTTTTCTATTCGTTTAAATGTTGTTTTGCAGCTACTTACGGTTACTGTCGCTGTTATTTATGTTAGCAAATCAATTTAGTGGCACTTGCTTACTAAGAAGAAAATTCCACGTAAATACCGAAAAAGGACAAACGGAAATACTTCATTTTTCTTTGTTACGTTTTTGCCGTTTTGCGCCATTTTTCCGTCCTTCGAAATAGATCTTCTTATTTTCAACGGAGGAAAATAGAAAGTGGCATCGGAAGATGGGTCTTCAAACAGCGAACAATGAATGTGACGCAACGATGTCAAACTCACGAAAAAAATATTTTTTTTTAACAAACAAAGAAAGTATGTATGTAAATTTTAAGTTAATATCACGAAATTTTAATTTACCCGCAATTTGACAACCTCCGGTTAGAGCTAACTTACAGTTAAAAAAAAATAAAAATTTCATTCAATTTGACAGCTATAACTGTAGGTTAGCTTTAACTGTGGGATAACCGGAGATTGTGGAATCGGCCGTTAATAATTTAAATTGGAATCACAGGTCTATGACTCTATTAGGCGAAACATCTATTGTATTTTATTTTTTATATAATACCAATCAAACTTTTTTTCCTCGGGTGTATTATTCCGTGATTCCGAAAGCGTGAAACTAACTCAAAAGCATATTGTCCTCCCACACAAAGCCAATGCATTGTATTCCAGGATATTTTTGCTCCAAAAAGGAAATAGAGAATATTATGAACATTACTGCGATTGCAATAAAGTAAAAGTGTCTGTGTCCCTCCTCTTTGAGGTATAAAGGGAAGGAGAAACTCTCACAATTTATGGTCATAACACAGAAATGAAGTGAATTCACATAGAACACAATTCATACGTTTTAGAAATGAATGGGGATTATGTAAATTTAAAACAATTAAATAAATAACAAATAATAATCTTTGGGTAATGTACACATACATTTGTATACATATGTATACACATAGACACACGCCCCTACACTGGGGATGGCAATCGTTACAAAGAAGAGGAGCACACAATAAAACACCTCATAATAAATCAAAAAAAAAGAAGGAAACAAATGAGATTTGTAAATGTTTGCAATCATATGCAGGACTCGAAAGCTAAGGGCGGAGAATGGAGCTGGAGAAGAAAATTAATGTAACAACTTGTAAAGATTCTCTACATATTATTCATACAAACACCCACATATATACGCACTAATACACACACAATACCACATCCAAAGTCGTTTACATACATGTGTATGTTTAGCATGAATATGAATACGTATTAGGGATATGACCTACTTCCAGGCCGGAGTACCGCCAATAAACCTACTCAAAAATAGGAACAGCATTTTTAATGTTGACGACATCATTTTTTGTTTTATCCAACACTTGTATCAATTAATATTCAATGAAGTTATATTTTAAAAGAGTATTGTCTTTAAAATATTTTTTACAAAATCGCCAAAAAAAAGGCAAAAACAACGGAACTATTGTAAAAATTTGTTAAAATTTTTAAGAGAACATAAAGACAATTTCGTGAAATATCATAATAATTAATTTATATACCCTCTCAGTCAAAGGAAAAAAATTAATAGATACATAATACATAAAATGTTTAATATTCAACAGCAACTACATTGTAACAATATTGTATGTGGTAAACATTTTTAATATTTTTTAACTCCTATTCGTTACATTTATGAAGGATTTAAAAATTTTAAAATTAAAACAAAACATTTTTCGGTTTAAGGAAATTATAACCTTTTCCTAAACGTATTCCTAAACTCGTATCGACCAATTTCCATCGAGTTTATATAATTTAAAAGACAACATATTTATTAATAATAATATGCTTCGGTGGACGGTGAACATTTTTAATTCCAAAACTAAGAAAAAAACAATTAAAAGCGTTAAGTTCGGCCATGCCGAATCTTATATACCCTCCTACCATGGATTGCATTCAATTTTATTACTGGAAAAATCTTTGGATATGAAGCATATCATGACACGATCCTTTTTATATAAGTAAATTATTAAAAAACAAGTAAGAAAGTTCCAGTCGGGTAAACCGACTAAGGTATACCCTCACTTTGTGAGTAATGTAATATTGAATCTTACTCAAATTATTCTGTAAATTTGTGTGTGAGGTACCAGAAGGGGTTTATCAAATACACCTATTTTTCTCTGAACATTAGAGACTTTAAATTCATTGTACTGTGCCGAATTATAAGCATTTATGTGCACTGGTAAAAACGTTATGAGATATTAAATTGTGGTATGATTTGGGCATTTTGTGTGGGAGGTACAAAAAGGGGCGTGGCGATAACGCCCATTTTTCACAGGGCTATAGACACTATAAAAACATTACACTGTACAAAATTTCACGTATTTTTATACACTGGTTTTAATGTTAGAAGCTGTTAACGTTTTGGTGCTAAAAGGTACCTTTGTGTGGGAGGTACCAAAAAGAGCGTGGCAACAACGCCAATTTTTCCCTTGACTGTAGGCAATATAAAAGCATAATACTGTACAAAATTTCAAGTTTTTTTTATACACTGTTATTATACCCTCACTTTAGTGTGACGAGGGTATATATCATTTGCTACGGAAAAAAGTGTAACACATCGAAGGAGTGACCTAAGACCCCAAGTATGTTCGGAGGAAAACCGTTTTGGGTCATTTTAAGTCGAATGAGCAATGTCCGTCCGTCTGTCTGTCTGTCTGTCTGTCTGTCTGTCTGTCTGTCTGTCTGTCTGTCTGCTGGCTGGTGCGCACGATAACTCTCGAAAGGAGTAACCGATTGACTTCAAATTTGGTATGTGGTAATATTTTTTTCTATCTCCGGCTAAGTTCGAAGATGGGCCATATTGGTCCACTCCCCACAAAGGGTTAAAATGTTGTGAAAAATTTATTCTTTAATAACTGCTATACTAATTATTCGAATCTTCTGAAATTCCACACATAGTATTAGCTTATTAGTCGCTACCAACTCGAGAAAATTGGGCGAAGTTGCCACGTCCCTTTTGGTACCTCCCACACAAATGCACCGTTTTGCACCAAAAGTTAACAGCTTATAACGTTAATAACAGTGTATAAAAAAACTTGAAATTTTGTATAGTATTATGATTTTATATTGCCTACAGTCAAGGGAAAAATTGGCGTTGTTGCCACGCTCTTTTTGGTACCTCCCACACAAAGGTACCTTTTTGCACCAAAAGTTAACAGCTTCTAACATTAAAACCAGTGTATAAAAATACGTGAAATTTTGTACAGTGTAATGTTTTTATAGTGTCTATAGCCCTGTGAAAAATGGGCGTTATCGCCACGCCCCTTTTTGTACCTCCCACACAAAATGCCCAAATCATACCACAATTTAATATCTCATAACGTTTTTACCAGTGCACATAAATGCTTATAATTCGGCACAGTGCAATGAATTTAAAGTATCTAATGTTCAGTGAAAAATAGGTGTATTTGATAAACCCCTTCTGGTACCTCCCACACAAATTGACAGAATAATTCGAGTAATATTCAATATTACATTACTCACAAAGTGAGGGTATACCTTAGTCGGTTTACCCGACTGAATCTTTCATACTTGTTAATGTTATAAGCTGTTAACTTTTGGTGCAAAACAGTGCATTTGTGTGGGAGGTACCAAAATGGACGTGGCAACTTCGCCCATTTTTTTCGAGTTGATAGCGACTAATAAGCTAATACTATGTGTGGAATTTCAGAAGATTCGAATAAGCAGTATAGCAGTTATTAAAGAATCAATTTTTCACAACATTTTAACCCTTTGTGGGGGAGATACTAGAAGGAGTGGACCAATATGGCCCATCTTCGAACTTAGCCGGAGATAGAAAAAAATATTACCACGTACCAAATTTGAAGTCAATCGGTTACTCCTTTCGAGAGTTATCGTGCGCACCAGCCAGCAGACAGACAGACAGACAGACAGACAGACAGACAGACAGACAGACAGACAGACAGACAGACTGACAGACATTGCTCATTCGACTTAAAATGACCCAAAACGAATATCCGCCGAACATACTTTGGGTCTTAGATCACTCCTTCGATGTGTTACACTTTTTTTCGTAGCAAATGATATATACCCTCGTCACACTAAAGTGAGGGTATAACCAGTAAGGAAAGGCAGAAAGTCGGGCGGGGCCATACACCACCATAACAATTTAGAATAATTAGTAAATGTGTAGGAACATATTATCTAATTTTGAACCGATAATCGCTAAATTAAGCAATATTTGTTCCTAAATTGAGAAACATCTTTCTGGAAAATTTCAATGATCGGAAGTAAAGTACAACTTCTATAGCGCTTTGATACCAAATCAGGAGCAACATATATATAAAAAGGCCTCTTTATATATATAAAATGCAGTCTCTACAGCGATTTCATGTCAATTTGGGGGTTACATATATATGAGGACTATATCTAAATCTGAACCGATTTTCTCGGAATTTGGCAGTACTTCTTCGAGTAATAAGAAGCCTCTTTCTTCCGAATTTCGCACTGATCGGATATAAATTATAGTTTCTACAGCGCTTACATGTCAATGGGGGGTTACATATATATGGGGGCTATATCTAAATCTGAACCGATTTTCTCCGAATTTAGCAGTATTCATTCATGTAATAAGAAACCTCTTTTTGCCGAATTTCGCACTGATCGGATATAAAAAACAATTTTACAGCGCTTACATGTCAAATCGGGGGTAACGTATATATGGTGGCTATATCTAATTCTGAACCTATTTCTTACAGTGTTCATTCATATAATAGGAAACCTCTTTCTGCCGAATTTCATACTGTTCGGATATAAGATAAAATTTTTACAGCGCTAACATGTCAAATCGGGGCAACATTTACAGGGTTGCCCATATTCGACGGACCCATGTTTTTTTTAAAAAAATCAAAGAAAAAAATAAAAATTTGGCGGTTGGCAATCTTAATCATTTAATTTGTTCCAAGTAGATTTGTTTACATCAATTTTTGAATATGATATCTCTCAAATGGCCGCCTCTGGCGTTGATGGCGTATTGTGCCCTTTTTGCAGCATTTTCCATCGTTTTCGCCAACATTTCGGCCGGAATAGCGGCTATTTCTTCACGAATGTTGTCCTTGAGCTCTTCTACGGTCCTTGGCTTGTTAACGTAAACCTTTGACTTCAAATATCCCCACAAGAAGAAGTCAGGCGGCGTCAAATCGGGCGAACGCGGTGGCCAGTCCAAATCACCACTTTTCGACATCAAACGGCCCGGAAACAAATTCTTCAGAAAATCGATTGTTATGCGACTTGTGTGCGGTGGAGCGCCGTCTTGTTGAAACCAGAACTGCCTCATACGCTTTCGACGAATAATTGGCATCACAAAATTGGTCATCATGTCGCGATAACGCTCCTGGTTGATGGTAACAGCATGGTCATTTTCGTTTTGGAAGAAAAACGGCCCAATGACCGTTTTCGTACTAACGCCGCACCAAACTGTGACTTTTTCGTCATGAAGAGGCAATTCTAGAATCTCCTGAGGATTTTCAGTGGCGTAAATACGGCAATTTTGCTTATTTACGGTCCCATTCAATGTGAAATGGGCTTCATCGGACATGATAATTTTGTTCCAAAATTGCTCGTCATCTGTTAAATGTAAATTTTAACTATTTCAGAGCGCTCGCGTGGCGTGTATTGTTCCATGGTAAAAATCTGCTTGGACTGACGCTTCAAACGCGGTATGTCATTAAGCGATCTGACATCTCTGTCAAAAGTTATGGCGTTGCCAGATGGGTCCGTCGAATATGGGCAACCCTGTATATGGGGGCTATATCTAAATCTGAACCGATTTTAACCAAATTCAATAGGGATCGTCCTTGGGCCAAAAAAATATAGAGATCGGACCATAATTGCGACCTGTACTTTGATTACAAGAATACATGCACAGACAGACAGACGGACAGACAGACAGACAGACGGACAGACAGACAGACAGACAGACAGACAGACAGACAGACAGACGGACATAGCTAAATCAACTCAGAAAGTGATTCTAAGTCGATCGGTATAATAAACGATGGGTCTATTTCTTCTCCTTTTGGGTGTTACAAACAAATGCACAAAGTTATAATACCCTGTACCACAGTGTGATGTAGGGTATACAAAAGAACGCTGCAATTTTTAGCCAAATTTTAGGCCGCAAATTCTTTAGCCAAACTCTACACCTCAAAAATGTGGTATTTATGGCTTAAAATAAAATTTTTGACAGCTTCATCTACACCGAGACTACAACAAAATAAAATTTTATTTGTATACATTTTATTGAGATGAATTCATGGAAAAAATACAAACTGCAAAGTTTCAGCTAAATTTCTTAGAAAATGTTGTGTTTATGGCTTAAATGAGTCTTTTTGGGAGCGACATCTATAGGAGGACAATAACCAAATATGAACTGATTTAAACAAATTTTACTGCCATGATTTCTTGTCTTTATTAAATACAAACTGCAAAGATTCAGTTAAAATGCTTAGAAAGTATGGTATATCTGGCTAAAATACGTTTATTTTGGAACGACCTCTACAAGGTGACTATAACAAATATGAACCGATTTGTAAAATGTTTACTGTGGCGAATTCTTGTCAAAATAATATACAAACTTTAAAGTTTCTGCTAAATTGCTTAAAAATTTCGTATCTATGGCTCAAACCCGTATTTTGGAGCGACCTCAATAGGGGAGCTATATCAAAACATTAACCGATATGGCCCATTTGAAATCCCAAACAACCTGCAACTATAGGAAATATTTCTACCAGCTCTATTACGGACGGACGGACGGACAGACGGAATCTTAGAATTTTACGACGATTAATAATTTACATATATACTTTATGGGGTCTCAGATCAATATTTAGTGGTGTTACAAACGAAGTGACAACATGAATATACCCCCCATCCGATGGTGGTGGGTATAAAAACGAGTAAAGGAACAATAAGGTCGTGAGCGACAGACTGTACGATACCTTATATTTGCAGCATTTAACACCAATATGACACACGGGGCAAAATCGACTTTTTTGGTTTGTTTGAATCGAAAAAAAATAAATTTGGAACACATATTTTTAAATATTATATATTTTTGAGCAAATAAATTTTATTGGAAATCGATAAAATTTATTTGGATATTGCAACAAAATATATTTGCAAACAAATGTTCTCAAATAAAATATGTGTTAATATACACGCTGAAAAAAAATCGCTTCTGTAGTATATTGTCCCAAACATATTCGGCTTGAAACATATATATGTTCAGGGTACACTCCAAACATAAAATTTTTGATACACACAAAAATTATATATTTGGGAGGATGTTGTTCTAAATAAATCTTTGTCCACATCCCAATATGTGTTTATTTATTTATTTATTTATATGAATTACAATACAAAGTAAATTTATATTCTAATTATAAGGTCCAGGGAAAGGCCGGGTTACAAAGACCATATGGCTAAATGTTTGCAGCGACAGACCAGAGCCTCTGGTGGGAATCGAACCCACAACCCCCAAACTCATAGGCGAGTACGCTACCAACTCACCTACTGGGGCGCTCAATATGTGTTTATTTTGGACTATTTTTTCCGAAACAAATACTTGGTTGCATTTAAGTATTCAGAAAATAAGTTGAGTTAAATTTTTCAGTAATTCAAAGTACATTTTTTAGAAATTTTTCATGTCGTAAGAATAATAAATAATAATAATTGAAATCGTATAATCTTGGATCGAAATCTATTACTTGGAGGATTGAAAACTAATGATGGCTTGGAATACTCAGAAATTTTAAATTATTAATTTGAAACAGAAGTTAATGCTGCATTTCGTATCATAACTGGGAGGTTGAATGCTAAACCTAAATTCGAAAAATTCAACAAAACTTTCGAAAATATTTTTTAAATAAAATATATTTGGAGAAATTCCTAAACAATAATTTTATTTGTTTCCAAACAGATATTTTATTTGTGAAATTTAGTTTGCAAATATTATATGTTGTAACATATTAATATACGAGTTCCAAATATATTTTATTGATTTTCAAATAAAATTTATTTGCTCAGAAATATACAATATTTAAAAATTTGTGTTCCAAATATATTTTCTTTCGATTCAAACATATCAGAAAAGGCGATTTTGCCCCGTGTACAAATAATATTTTTATTCAGGAATTACTCCAAAAAAAATTTCAGATGCAGATTTTTTGAATATAATTTTTTATTGATTTCGAGTTATACCTTACAATTTAAAACGGCAAAGATGCAATAACTTTGGTTTTAAAGCACTAATTTTTAATTTCTATTTATTCCATGTCATCATTTGTTGTCAACCCATCAAACAATGTATCGTTATGCAAAATTATATAATTTCAATTATAAAGGAATTTTACGAACATTAAAATTATTTACATTTTCAGAGTACTTAAATGCAAATAAATATTCGATTCGTAAATAATAGTCCCAAAATAAAAAATATTACGACGGAAACTAAGATTTCTTTAGAGCAACATCTTCTCAAATATATAATGTTTGTCAAAAATAATATATTTCGGATGTACCCTAAACATTTGTATATTTCAAGCAGGATATGTTTGGGACAATATACTACAGAAGCGAATTTTTATCAGCGTGTATGAATTAGGAATTCGAAAGTATAAGTATATATGTATATGATATAAGATCGAATAAATAATTTATATCATAAAAAATTAACGCGAAATTATAATATGCAGCAGTTTTTTTGCTCTCCTGAAAAAGTTGGATTTTTAATATATACACGCTGAAAAAATCGCTTCTGTAGTATATTGTCTCAAACATATTCGGCTTGAAATATACAAATGTTTAGGATACAATTCAAATATGTAATATTTGACACACACAAATATTATATGTTTAGGAGGATATGGTTCTAAACAAAAATATGATCCCATTCAAATATTTTTTTATTTGGGACTAGTATCTTTTTTTGAAACAAAGATTAATTTGTAATTATTTTTTTTTTGGCAATGTATCAATTCCTTAACTTAAAGACAAGTTTTCTGTTTTTCAGATGATCAAATATCAATTTTTTATAAATTTTATATGTTTGTAAAATTTTATTAAAACTCAAATAGAATAATCTTTCGTAAATATAAATTGCATTGATCGATTGACAAAAAATGATGAATTGGAATATTTATAAATTAAGAAAATTTTAGCTCTAAAGTTTAACACGAAATCTAGGAAAAACTAACTAAAATTCGAATGTCAGCGAAGTTTTAAAAATCTTTTTAAATAAAATATATTTGGAAAACTTCTTAAACAATAACTTTGTTTGTGTGTAAACATATATTTTATTTGTGAAATTCAGTTTGCAATAAATTATGTTCTATTATATTAATATATGCGTCCCAAACAAAATTTCTTGATTTTCAAATAAAATTTATTTATTAACAGATATAAAATATTTAAAAAAAATCATTTCCAAGTATATTTTCTTTCAATTCAAACATATGAAAAATGACGAATTTCCTCCGCCTTTGTGTATTTGTGTGTAACGAATAATCTGCGAAACCATAAGAGTGAATGGTCTAAAAAGTGGACATAAGGTTCAGTTCGGGGTCATCTGTGTTTTAGAATTATGTTCACCGGGATAAATGGCAGAGTGGTCAAGTTATTTGTAAAATATACATTTCCATAACGATTTGGGGGAAACAATGTTCCCCGTAACTTGTGTGGGGGTACCAAAAGAGGGATGGCAAATATGTCAATTTCGAGATGACCGGTGGGTACTTAAAAATAGTGTAATAAACTTCATGTTCTGATAACTTTTTTTGCCGAAGTTATGAACTTTTCAATCATGGTACAATTTAGTGCCTTTGTGTAGGAGGTACCAAAAGAGCAGCGACAATTACGCCCATTTTTAATTTATTTACAAAAATTATACTAGTTAACAAAATTTTTGCCGAAGCCATTTTTTGTGGTAATTTTTTTAAGTTCCATTTTTTATGGAATGTACCTTTAGAAAAGAGCAAAGATATGCATTAAATTAATTGAAATTATGAGAGCTACAAATGTAGTAAATATTTCTCTCACGTAGAAACAGTTAAAGAATCAATATTTCACAAAATTGTAATCCTTTTTTTGTAAAGGTTCTCGAAGGAGTGGACCAATATGGCCCATCTTCGAACATGGTCTAAGATAACGTTTGCTACTTTCCCACTTTTCCTACGTCAAACAGATATTTCCATCATTTGTAGCAATCAGAATTGCATTAAACTTAAAGCAACTTCGGGCTCAATTGGGTTTATACATTTAAAAATACAGTAAAAACAATAAGGAAACATTTCACGGAAATGAATTAAAAACCAACATTACCATAAAAAGATTTTCGTCTCTGATACATAGTTTTGTTGCATAGTACAGTACAGCATTTTTTAGCTCATTGATTTAGGAATTCTGAGAATTGGACGCAAAAGCAACCTGAAAAATATGAACTTCTGCATCATTCGTTTAGTCAAGTTGGCTCAATTAATTATTAAATATCCATATGATATGCTCAAGGTGGGTTTTTAGCACTTTATTATATATTTTAGCACGGTTATATCTCTATATACCATACGGAATATCTCTTTTGTGTCTGCAGCAAAGTTGTAGAATAGGATAAAAACCAGTAAGAAAAGATAGAAAGTCGGACGGCACCGACTATATAATATCCTACACTTCCCTAACATACGAAAATAGGGATTGCGATAAGAATTTGGCACTGTTCATAATGTAATAAGAAAACTCTCTCTGCCGAATTTCGTACTTATCGAATATAAAATACGGTTTCTACAGCGCTCACATGTCAAATCGGGGGTAACATATATATGAGGGCTATATCTAAATCTGAACCGATTTTGACCAATTTCAATAGGGAGCGTCCTTGGGCCATAAAAGAGCACTGTGCTAAATTTCATTACAATCGGACCATAAATACGACCTGCACTTAAATCACACGAATACATGGACAGACAGATAGACAGACGGACATGGCTAAATCGACTCAAAAAAGTGCAATGAGTGCCTTAAAAATCGCATAAATTGCCATTTTTCACCTTTTTTGCTCAATAACTGGATTAAAAAGTAAGAATGTTCAGTCGGGCAAACCGACTTATGAATCCCCTCACCTTGAGTCCCAACAAAATATTCGTGAATTTATTTTTCAATTTAAATTGCATTTAATAATTTAAAAGTATGTGCTGGTATTAAAGTTAAAAGCTGTTAACTTTTGGTACAAAATGGACCATTTGTGTGGGAAGTACCAAAAGGAGCGTGCCAATAACGCCCACTTTTCTGTGGACTCCATGTACTATAAAAGCATTACACTGTACAAAATTTCAAGTATTAAATGCACTAGTGTTAAAGTCATAAGCTGTTAATTTTTTGTGTAAAATGGTGCGTTTGTATGGGAGGTCCCAAAGGGGCGTGCCAATAATGGCCACTTTTCTTTAGACTCTAGGTATTATAAAAACATTCCACTGTTAACATTTGTTACAAAAAGGCCATTTGTGTGGGAGGTAAAAAAAGGGGCGTGCTAACAGCGCCCATTTTTCTCTGGACTCTAGGTACTATAAAAGCATTATACTTTACAAAGTTTCTAGTATACTCGTATGTATGCACTTGTATTCAAGTTCTAAGCTGGTAACTTTTGGTACAAAATGGTCCATTTGTGTTGAAGTTACCAACGGAGCGTGCGTAGAATATTTCACTAAAAGTTAACCATTTGTGGGGGAGGTGCTAGAAGGAGTAGACCAATATGGCCCATATTCGAACTTAGCCGGAGATAGAGAAAAATATTACCGCATACCAAATTTGAAGTCAATGGGTTGCTCCTTTCGAGAGTTATTGTGCGCACCAGCAAGCAGATAGACAGACGGACGGACGGACGGACATTGCTCAAATGACTTAAAATGATGCAAAACGCCGTATATACTTAAGGTCTTAGGTCACTCCTTCGAGGTGTTACACTTTTGGCTCGTAGCAAATGATGTACACTCACCTATCTAAAGTAAGGGGATAATTAAAACATGGTTTTTTGACAAAAATGTCAAATGGTAATTAGTTATATGGATGGGAAAACAGGGCCGTTTTGCCAAAATGTCAAAATGCAACTCCCTTCAATTCGGACAGTTCTTAACCGATCTCGTAGATATTTTGTGTCATAACTACTATAGAGTAGAAATAAACTTAGTGGTTAGTTTTATCCTGATCAGAAGACATCGGTTTTAAAAATGCACTCACCTTGCATGAAATCCCCCATATACTCGTACATATGTAGTTTTGTGCTCATTTGCAATGATGTGTTTGTGGTTGTGAGGCTCAGTGAACTTATGACAATCATATTTTAATATACGAGTATACCAGTTACTTCGACCAGAGGACATTACTTCACACACACACAGTAGTCACAATATGCCCAAGTGCAACGTTAACGAGGATGGTATGAACATGAGACGAACTTCTGTGGCATATTTTAAAATACATATTTAATGATATGATTTGTTCTTCATCGTGGTCATTTTTGAAAGCAAGACCGACTCGAACCCAGTTCACGAATCAAATATTACCAGCAATTGTTTACCTTGCAATGTATAAGTATATACATACATATATATATGTAATTGTAGGAGTTGCAAAAAAGGTGATAGTCCTCTTGCTGCATTTACTGCAGTGTAGACGAAGACAATGCCGAACAAGAACAACTCAGACCCATTTAAGAAATGTCTTACAATAACGGAAGAAAGGAGGCCCTGTAAACTAACAAATTGCATATTTATGCCGACTGGCAGAAGGTCCGGGTGGTGGGCTTGTCATCGTCCTCATTGTTGTTGTCGTCATCGTCGTCGTAGTCGACTTCCGGCCGGCCGGTAGCGGAGGGAGGATATCAAATCGTTGTCGTCTCATGCATGCAAAAACAACAGGAAAAACAAGAAACACCAAGACATGGGAACAATATCACAGAAATCAGTTGTGTTTTGGCCCCAAAGGCTATTGACCCACTTCGAACTTCCAACAATTATAAAAGGACAACAGCTGCAGCCACAACAACGCCATCAACAAGAACAGCAACAACAATAAAAAGACCTGAAACAGCAGGAACAACAACGACAATGTACATTTACTCACACTCCATCAAAACCCACTGTGTTGTTGTGTGTGGGGTGAAGCATGGCATGAGCCCAACGGAGCATACCTACACTTTTGACAGAAAATAAGCCAAACAATGCAATCTCCGAAGGACGCTATCAGAGATGGGTGAAAATGCCGTCCGGATGGTGGGGCAGATAATTGAGAAAATAAAAATAAAACAAGTAAGAACATTTTTCAGTAGCGAGAACCGACTGATACATACCCTTAAATAGAAATTCATCAAAAGCGATAAAAAGAACCAATACCGACAAACGAAGACAGAAATTTAAGACTAGATTCCAACAATAAATGGTAGTCACTCAATGAACGAAATGTAATTTTGTAGCAATTTTTGTCTTTGGATAGAAAGCTTTGAAAATTTTGCTCATTTTAAAGCAATTTTATATAGTCTTATTGAACAATTTTCTTGCATCCTCTTAGGTGTTACAAACCAGTACATAAAACAAGAATATCAAATCAAGAACACGAACAGGCGTGCACACACACACACACACAGCAACTCATTTTTATGGCACAGCTCCAATAAAAAAATCCTTGAAAGGGGAATCCACAAGCAAATGTGCCTTCCTTTTGGGGCGTAGCGAGTTTACACTCGACTCGCACCAAAGTGAAAGTATGCCACTCGGCAGAGTGTTGATGTTCGTTTCAATAAAAATTAAATTTCAACTCTGATTTAAGAGGCAAAAACACACGAATGGCGAACACTGATATCAACAGCTGAAAATCGAAGCGGCCGGTCTCCCGACGCCCCAGGAGGTATGGCCACTTACGAACATATTTACAACGTCAAAAATATTTAGGAAATGTTCACGACACTTTAGCATTTAAAGCAGGTGACCGAAGGTGAAGTTATTTGCAAATTCGTATTTAATGGGATATGAAAAAAAGTGAATTTCAGAATTTGGCAAAATGTAAAAAACAATCAAACGTTTAAGTTAAATAGCTTATTTCAACAAAAAATAAATATACTTTAGAATATATACTAAGAACATATTTTCCACATCTAATAATTGGTACGGTAGGGGAAAGAAGTGGTAGGGATATCATCACGTCAACAAAAAAACGATAAATCCAAATTCAGCATTGGTCGGTGATATCTATCAACAATAAGTTTTTTAAATTACCAAAGGTGAGATTCAAATACCAGATTTTAATTCAAGTTCAAAAAATTACCGAATTTTTTTGCATATTATTGTTTTATTCGAAAGATACAACTTTCAGATTATTTATGAAAAAACATTTCATTCATATGGTGGCCAATTGACATCGCGGCACCCAATCAAGTCTTCTTATACGAGTATGTCGATGACACAATTGTAATCGGTTGTAGTGTACAACATCACTTTAATAATTTATGCAATATTTTTAGAAAATATGAATTAAAAATCAATCCTAATAAATGCAATTTCTTTAAACCAGATATAATTTTTCTTGGTCATAAATGTACATCGACAGGATTTTTACCAGACGACTTAAAAATAAGGACAATTCAGATATATTCTGTTCCACAGAACAAAGATGACTTCAAAAGATTTGTACCTTTGGGAATTATTATCTAAGATTTATACACAACATTTTGCTTCCAGAGCTGCTCCGTTGAATAATTTAACTAGGAAAAAGATTAATTTTAAATGGAATGAGACATCTTTTAAAACTTTAAAATCAAGATTTTTCAAAAAGTTAATAATTACTGTTGACGCATCAAAAATTGGATGTGGTGAAGTTTTAATACAGAACTGCGGTGAACATGACTTTCCAATTAATTTCGCTTTGTAATCATTTAATGAAGCAGACCAAAATAAAACAACAATTGAGCACAAACAACAAGAACTTCTGTCAATACATTTCGCAGTACTCAATTTACACACTATATTTATGGCACTGAATTTACAGTTAGTTCTCATCACAAACCTTTAGTATATTTATTAAATATCAAAGATCCATCTTCCAAATTGACTGAAATAAGATTAGAATTATCTGAGTACGATATTACAGTGGAATATACTTATATCAAAGGCAAAAGCGACATAGTTTCTGATGTACTTCACGATTTTCGTTTGACGAATTGAAAAACGTAAATAAAGAAATTATTGCAGTGACTACCAGCAATATCATTCAGAAGGAAGACCATGAACAACAAAATATTTATATAAGAATGACACATTTTCACATGAATTTAACAAAAATATTGCAAAAATCAGATCGGAAATTGAATACAGATGATAAATTAACAAAACTACTCGAATCCAATTCCGACTCCCGGAGTCAGATTTTAAAATGATTCGAATTCGACTCCGAATCCGGAATTCACATAAAATTAATTACTGAAATAATATTTCAGTAATTTAATGCATAGAATAAAAATATTATCGTGCGCTCCACACAGACAGACAGACGGACGGATATTGCTCAAATGACTTAAAATGTCCTAAAACGGATTTCCGCCGAACATACTTGGGGTCGTAGGTCACTCTCTCGATGTGTTACACTATTGGCTCGTAACAAATGGTATCACAAATATACTTCACATTAAATAATTTTGAAATTTAGCAGGGTAGAATTTATATATCAAAGAACCCGTTCCAAATGTGAAAAAAATTCGGTTTAGATTTATAAGGAAATCATTTCATATTTATATCAACTATATCTGAGTTTATTCTCCTCTATAAGATCATATAACAGGCTTCGCCCGATCTTAGCATTTCCTTAATATATTTTACTCGCAAAGGAATAGCGTATAGTCTGCAAAAATTTTCATTTTGTTAGCAGTAACGTCATCCTGCTAAATTTATCACATACGAGTATATAATCAGAGCTGTCCTAGAACTGCTTTTCCTTAAAAAGTCGATAGTTTGCTGACTTTATAGCTATTTCGGACATATAAAAATTAGGCTAAAAGCTGCAACTGTTTTAATTTTCTTTTGTACGAAAATTGTTTTCCCAAAAATGTTTGAGTAAAAAATGTCATTACATAAATGGTATATGTTGCACAATTCATCTCAGAGTCGGCCATAAAAAATTGCCCCGACTCCAAATCCAAAACTCCTACTCAGTGTCCGACTCCACAGCCTTGGTGCAAAGAGTTTGTTATAAGTTATAAGTTACCCTATATAAAATCCATATATGGCCTACTGGGTCCAAAATTGTACGATAATTGAATTGTATTATTCAAAAGTATTCATAGTCCAGATTAACCCAATCAATTTTTCGTTTTATAAGCCATTGAATAGTTTCAGACCCTTTAGATGATATGTCTATGGCCCACAGGGTCCAAAACTGTACGATATACCTTGACAAATGTTACATAATTGGATTGTGCTCATTGACACCTATCCATGAAGTGGTCATAGTATCGATTAACCCAAACTAGTTTTGTGTCATTAAATTGGGTTAGGTATAGGATATGTTGAGTAGCATTACTTAGAGCACTACGAAGAACATTTTAGTTGAACATTTTAACCCTCTAAACGTAAACTATCGAAACGCCAATATACTTTTTTTTCGAATAAGTTTAACTTTGTTCCAAAGTGTAATGTTTCATTGCAAAAAATTGTCTTAATAAATCGTCTATCGTCTAAGTGGCCGCGATGTACCAATATGTTTTTATACCCTACACCACACTGTGGTACAGGGTATTATAACTTTGTGCATTCGTTTGTAACTCCCAAAAGTAGAGGAAATAGACCCATCGTTTATTATACCGATCGACTTAGAATAACTTTCTGAGTATATTTAGCTATGTCCGTCTGTCTGTACATGTATTCTTGTAATCAAAGTAAAGGTCGCAATTATAGTACGATCTCGACGAAACTTTACACATATCATTTTTTGGCCCATGGACGATCCCTTTTGAATTTTGTTAAAATCGGCTCAGATTTAGATATAGCCCCCATATATGTATATGTTAGCCCCGATTTAACATGTAAGCGCTGTAAAAACTTTATTTTACATCCGATCAGTATGAAATTCGGCATAAAGAGGTTTCTTATTACATGAAGGAATACTGCAAAATTCGGAGAAAATCGGTTCAGATATAGATATAGCCTCCATATGTATGTATGTTACCAACGATTTGAAATGCAAGCGCTGTAGAAACTTTATTTTATATCCGATCACAGCGAAATTCGGTAGAAAGAGGTTTCTTATTACATGAAGGAATACTGCCAAATTCGGAGAAAATCGGTTCAGATTTAGATATAGCCCCCATATGTACGTTACGCCCGATTTGATATGTAAGCGCTGTAAAAATGTTATTTTATATCCGATCAGTGCGAAATTCGGCAGAAATAGGTATTGTATTACTCGAAAGAATACTGTCACATTCGGAGTAAATCGGTTCTGATTCAGATATAGCCCCCATATATATGTTACCCCCGATTTGACATATAAGCGCTGTAGAGACTGTATTTTATATCCGATCAGTACGAAATTCGACAGAAAGAGATATTTTTACATGAATGAGTATTCATGGAAAATCGGTTCAGATTTATATATAACCTCCATATATATGTTCCTCCTGATTTGGTATCAAAGCGCTATAGAAGTTGTACTTTACTTCCGATCATTGAAATTTTCCAGGAAGATGTTTCTCAATATCGGAACGAATATTGCTTAATTTAGCGATTATCGGTTCAGAATTAGATAATATGTTCCTACCCATTTAATTTTTAATTATTCCAATTTAATATTATTCCAAATTATTATCGCAATGACCCTTATCGCATTGCTAGGGAGGTGTAGGGTATTATACAGTCGGCCCCGCCCGATTTCTGCATTTCCTTACAGGTTTCTAATTATGATTCATAACAATATAAGTAAAATTTGGCAAATAAAATGTTCAAAATGTTTGCTCCAGAATGCGGATACATTTGCATGTGCAAAAAAAAAATTGCAATATTTTTAAGAACGTCCGATAAAAAATAGTTTTGAACCCATTTCAGTAAAATTGGGCTGATGCTTTATGTATTATGGGCAATTTTCTAAATACACTCGAAAAAATTACCCGGCAATATCTAGCGAAACATTTTTAAACCCTACACCACAGGTACAGGGTATTATGACTTTGTGCATTTGTTTGTAACGCCCAGAAGGAGAAGAGATAGACCTATCGTTTATTATACAGATCTACTTGTAATCACTTTCTGAGTCGATTTAGCCATGTCCGTCTGTCTGTCCCTGTATTCTTGTAATCAAAGTGCAGGACGTATTTATGGTCCGATTGTGATAAAATTTAGCACTGTGCTCTTTTTTGGCTCAAGGACGATCCCTATTGATGGTTAAAATCGGTTCAGATTTAGATATAGCCCCCATATATATGTTACCCTCGATTTGATATGTAAGCGCTGTATAAACTGTATTTTATATCAAATCAGTACGAAATTTGGCAGAGAGAGTTCCCTTATTACACGAATGAACACTGTCAAATTCGGGGAAAATCGGTTCACTGCCAAATTCTTATCGCAATGCCCATTTTCGCATTGTTAGGGAGGTGTAGGTTATTATGTAGTCGGCCCCGCCCGACTGTCTGACTTTCCTTACTGGTTTTGTTTGCAAAACTGTTTTATTTTTAAAAACAGAAATTTCCAAAATTACACCTATTTTTAAAAAAATCATTGACACACTTGTTTTATTTTTACCCAACATATTTATTTGTAATTTTTTTAAATTGTCTTTTAATAGTTTTGTGTTTTTCAATATTTTATGTTTTATTGTTTCATGCTATTTTTATCATTTAATTGTTAAAAAACCCAAAATTTAAAATTTTTCGTGTATAACAGTTTGCAAAATGGACTATAAGTATAACAGGTTGTTGCCTTGGCAAAAATAGACTACAACTTTAGACTTTATCACTACCTTCTATACAGAAGTCATTCCTGATACGACTGTATACTACCGAATGTTCCAGTGGAAACCCATTGCTACACGAATGAATTAAAACTAGGGGGCAAACTGGACTAGGACTTCTTCTTCAGGAAATAGAGGTCAAACTTGTAATACAGTGATGATTTACAAAACTATGTGGAAGAACCTGCGAAGATACTATGGGGTAACCCAAATGAGAAGAAAGCATGTAGTTTACTAAAACTAATCAAGCTCGAGATTAGTAAGGAGATGAGTGCTCTAGCAGGACAAACAAGGTTACAAGCAAACCTGCACCCCATAAGACAAGCAGATAACGACGAATGTCCCTACATGCAGGGAAAATATCTAAAAGATTGAACATTTTCTGTTTCAATGCCCAGCTTTCGCGCATACAAGATCATGATACTTCGATCCGACACATTACCAGATCTGACTCATATCAGAGAATATTACAGGAAGATAGTGAGAAAAATGGTGGATAGTGCCGAAATTTTTGCTTTGCATTCGACAAATATATTACTCGCGAAAAATTACTATGAATATATTTTATAGAATAAGGAAAATCTATAGGTTACATAATTTCGAAGGTTTTCTCTATTATTTTTGTAATTTATATAGACAATAAACGGAAAATAATTTACAAAAATATGAATAGAAATGAACAAAATATCTTGAAAACAAGACCTAACATAACAAGAGGTGACACAACCCCTGGATTCAGCACAGTCGAAATATGTTTACCTATATAGTCTCCTTTCTATTGTATCTTTAAAGTGGCCATTAAGTTTCGCAGTGTAATTATCTTGTACTGAGATATATAATTATAAACATGCTGTAGTAGTATTATAAAACGTTTTAAAAATAAATCAAATTAAGTGAAAATCTCGGCATACATCTGAGAAAAAGCTATGCATTAACTTCTGCCTCTTTGCAATTAGAACCATTAACAACGTAGCTAGATATCAAATCAAAATCATCTGCGAAACCCCGATCTACTGACAACTGTGAAAATATATGCCATCCAGTTTCTTATAATTCCTTTCCCAATACTCGTATCTTCCATTTTTATACCCTACACCACACTGTGGTACAGGGTATTATGACATTGTGCATTTGTTTGTAACACCCGCAAGGAGAAGAGATAGACCCATTGATTATTATACCGATCGACTTAGAATCACTTTCTGAGTTGATTTAGCTATGTCCGTCTGTCTGCGCATGTATTCTTGTAATCAAAGTACAGGTCGCAATTATGGTCCGATCTCGACGAAACTTTACACATATATTTTTTTGGCCCAAGGACGATCCCTATTGAATTTGGTTAAAATCGGTTCAGATTTAGATATAGCCCTCATATATACGTTACCCCCGATTTGACATGTAAGCGCTGTAAAAATGTTATTTTATATCCGATCAGTGCGAAATTCGGCAGAAAGAGGTTTCTTATTACATGAAGGAATACTGCCAAATTCGGAGAAAATCGGTTCAGATTTAGATATAGCCCCCATATATATGTTAGCCCCAATTTGACATCTAAGCGCTGTAGAGACTGTATTGTATATCCGATCAGTACGAATTTCGACAAAAAGAGGTTTCTATTTTACATGAATGAGTATTTAGGGAAAATCGATTCAGATTTATATATAACGTCTATATATATGTTCCTCCTAATTTGGTTACAAAGCGCTATAGAAGTTGTGCTTTAGTTCCGATCATTACAAAATTCTCCAGAAAGATATTTCTCAATTTAGGAACGAATATTGCCTAATTTAGCGATTATCGGTTCAGAATATGTATTTCCACATATTTATGTTCAGAATAGGTATATCCACATATATATGTTCCTACCCATTTACCAATTATTCCAAATTATTATCGCAATGACCCTTATCGCATTGCTAGGCAGGTGTAGGGTATTTTATAGTCGGCCCCGCCCGACTTTCTGCCTTTCCCTACTGGTTTTATTTTAAATTATTTTTGCAATGAGCAATAGTCTAACAAAAAATCTGCAAAATTTCCTCTCTAAAATATCTTATTTGTTTAACTGAACAACGAGAAGTAAAAAAGTTGAATGCATGTTACATTAATAAGTAGATAAAATTTTTAAAAGGACACAACTAAACATTCTAAATATAAAAAAAGTATATATTTGTATAGATGTTTTTTTAAATGTCGTATTTAATAAATAAGAATTGAATACACTAAATTTACAACAACTTATTTATTTGAAACCATTAAAAAGCAACTAACTGCATACAATCATTATTTGCCATAATTTTCCTTTTCTATTTAAGAAACAAACCTACTCGGAATTAAAGCTATTTGTTCATTAATTGCATTTTTCCTTTTCTTCGTATCGTTGAAGATAACTATTATCCATCTAATATTTTTAAAGTAATGTAAGAATGAATATACGATATCTTCGATGTGAAGCGATGCAGAATCTCCCACAGACTCCCATTTTAATTACAATCATAAATAATGACTTTAACCTAAAACTGTTAAGAACCTGTAATGCCTCAATGCTTTAATGCTTAAATGGTACCAAACGTAAAGAACGTGCCGACGAACATTCCCATAAACCATTGGCGGCCAGTGATGCGAGATGATAGTCGGGCACACGCGATAAGCGATACGCCCGGATTGGGCGGGCGACAGCCGATGTACGACGATGCCATATGTGCCTCTATGGCAATGTGAGCACATCGGTGCACTTACGTCAATCCAATAAAACCAAAAGTCTAATCGAAAGTTTGCAGACTCCAGAGTCTTAGTGAGGGGAGGAAGAGCAAGACAGAGAGTGAGTGAGAGTACGAGTAAGAGGCACCCTTAAATACAAATACAGTACTTCGATATTACGCCAAGTGCCGCATGGCATATCCTTCAATTTAGTATCCTTTCAGAGGATTGTTGAAACGGCAATGGTAGCATCAATTGCTATGAGATGCAATCTGGTGTCAGGCCAATGGTTCTCCCGCTGTATCACCCCTCAGCCGTATACACAACCCTATCATTACTATAGTTTATGTGGAGGAGGAAAAAACTCTTAATGACAACCGCAAGGAGACATCGATCTTAAACTACCCTACCTCAAAATAACTACAATTAGTATAATAACATAACAAATATGGAAATAAAATAAATCAACGGTGCTAACATTTAAAATGTTTGTCAAACTTGGTTGGTTATAAAATATCACAAGATAACATTTGTTTTCTAATCGTACATCTATCAGATGCCAAGTTGGGATATACATTAGGGCGGGTTGATTTGTATGGATGAAAAAAAAAATTAAAAATCGTATAGCAAAAACGTAATCTACATAAATTCTAAGAAAATTCTCCGAAGAAACCATGGGAAACCATGAATACCTATCCACAAAAAGACTTGAAATTTTGTACAGTGTAATGGTTTCATAGTACCTACAATCCAGTGAAAAATGGGCGAAGTTGCCACGCCCCTTTTGGTACCTCCCACACAAAATGACCAATCATACCAAAATTGAATAGATCATAATATTAAAGTTATGATCTATTCAATTTAACCAGTGCATATAAACGCTTACAATTCGATACAGTGCAATATATTTGAAGTTTACTGTTTAGCGAAAAATAGGAGTATTTGTTAATCCCCCTCTGTTATCTCCTATACAAATTGACAGATTAATTCGTGTATTTCATATTACAGTACTCACAATGTGAGGTATACCTTAGACGGTTTACCCGACTGAAACTTTCTTACTTGTTATATTATAGCTTATGCAATACAGGTTTTGTCTTGAGACTAATCAAAATATTCAAGTATCAAAAAAGCAGTTAAACCCCAATTTGCATCTCCTCTGATTTGCGTCTATATAAAAAATATTTAGAACACGTTTCACATTTTTATTTGCATTATAAAATAAGAATTGTTTATCGGAACAAAAGAAGGTTATGTTATAAATACTGAAAACAATTTTGAGTGCAATATTTTTTTTTGTATTTCCAAACTTTTTTATTAAATTATGAAAGAAAATTTTTTAAATCTATGTTCCTTATAAAAATATTAAATATAAAATTATATACAAACTTTTTTACTTGGGTGAATATTTTTTTTAATGAAAGAAAGAACAAAAGAACTACCTTACTAAACAATTTTATTCAGAAAATTAGATTTTTTTTGGAAAAAGCTTTTTTTCTAACATTTATATTTTTGTGGCATAAAAATTTTCAAGTCGAGAGGCGCGGATTAGGATTTTATTTTACGTACATGGTTTCTTCGGAGAATTTTCTTAGAATTGTATGTAGTTTACGTTTTTGCTATATGATTTAAAAGAAAAAAATCAACCCGCCCTAATGTACATACATATCGTCATCAGAAACGAAAAAGACCACATCATCATAATTGCAAATTTTACAGGAGAAGCAAAAAACTAAATAAAATGAAGAATGTTGTCGTTAGAAAAACCGGGGTTTTCTGGATAATACCTAAACATAAAGATGTATATATAGCGCGATCCATTTCTTTTTCAAAAATCAGAATCAGAATTCGTTTTAGAGGCATGGTTCCTTCGGCAAAGTTTTATTTTGATCCCTAGAATACGATTTTCACTGAGCAATGGCGACTTTTTTGTCAAAAAAAGGGCTATTGGAAAAAGTATCTCTACTTGCATCACCCGTTATAAAACATGATTTATACACGTCAAACACGTCAAACGGTCCACTTTTTTAAATTTTATTCCGATCGCGTGAAAACTTGTTGGGGTTGCAGAAGCACGTGTACCAAAAATACAGCTGCCTAACGTGACCGATTTAAATGAACCGTGTCTTATATGACAGCTCTTTAGAAACGCACAAAATGTGCATTGATAATTGTTTGTCAATATTAAATTTTCTAAATTTTTCTCGCGACTAATGTTTTCCTCGCGATTTAAATTGAGTTCCACGGAGGGGGTTCTATTACATCTTCGAACTACAAAAACAAAGCCCATTCTGTTTACTATATCAATACGAATTTTCGTAATGGGATGACAAGCAGCGAATCCTAGCGAACTGATATAGCAACTGATCTGGAAGGATTATGATGTTCTAAATCCGAATTTAAAATCAAAAATGCAATATACAGCGTGATCCATTTCGAGGTACCCTACTTCTTAAAGAAAAAACACAGAAAATTCAAATTGAATGGGCAATGTTTATTATTATTTGAAAGATCATTCTTTGGCATTTATTTTTGAACATTATGTCTATCAAATGTTGGCCGCGGCTACGTCTCAGATGGCCCATCCGTTGAGTCCAATTTTCGACGACTCGTTCGAGCATTTCGACTGGTAACTGACGAATGACACGCGTGAAGCGAAGCTGGTTTGTCCGCATATTTTTATTCATCGCCGATCAGACTTTACCACAAAACAATAAAAATAATCATATTTTTTTTGATGCTTTTAGGAAGTTTTTATTAAAAATTAAAAATTATTACTTTAAAAAAATGGATTTTTCGCAGTGTCTTGCAAGATATCGTCGAAACTGCGAAATGGATGAAAAATTATATTAGAGGAAATTGAAGGCTACTTTATTTTGGATCTTCCAAAGTTGACCAGAAATAATTCGGATAAATGGTTCTCGAGATATGATAAAATATGTACCTCTCTATATTGTTAGATGTTTATCTTTATTTTTATAGATATGTAAACAAGTCCAATTCTACTGATAGACCAAAAAGATCTTGAAGGAATAGACCTAAGCTTTCATTTGTGCAAATCACTTATATATTAAAATTTTGTCACAAAATTTAATTTTATATGAAATATTTTTTTACTTAATACATTAAAAATAAATTAAAAAATACTAAGTGGGAGGCTTGTCTGAATTAATACCAAATACCCCAGTGTGCACCGTGTCAATTTGTTAAACATTAACACAATTAAAATATTATTTAAATTTATACAATTTATAAATATAATATTTAAATACAGAATCGTTAAAATTAGTTAAAGATGTGTCCACAATTTATGTTCGGAGTATCTTAACATACAATTTAAGTTAAACATTAATTTTCGGAAGTATTTATACCCTCACTTTAGTGTGACGAGGGTATATATCATTTGCTACGGAAAAAAGTGTAACACATCGAAGGAGTGATCTAAGACCCTAAGTATGTTCGGAGGAAATCCGTTTTGGGTCATTTTAAGTCGAATGAGCAATGTCCGTCCGTCTGTCTGTCTGTCTGTCTGTCTGTCTGTCTGCTGGCTGGTGCGCACGATAACTCTCGAAAGGATTAACCGATTGACTTCAAATTTGGTATGTGGTAATATTTTGATCTATCTCCGGATGAGTTCGAAGATGGGCCATATTGGTCTACTCCTTCTGGTACCTCCCACACAAAGGGTTAAAATTTAGTGAAATATTGATTCTTTAATAACTTCTATACTACTTATTCGAATCTTTTGAAATTCTGCACATAATATTAGTATATTAGTCGCTATTAACTCGAGAAAAATGAGTGAAATTGGCATGCCCCTTTTGGTACCTCCCACACAAATGGACCATTTTGCATCAAAATTTAACTGCTTATAACGTTAATACAAGTGCATAAAAATGCTTGAACTTTTCTACAGTATAATGTTTTTGTAGCGCCTATAGTCCGGTAAAAAATGGGCATTATTGTACAGCCCCTTTTGGTACCTCCCACACAAATGGACCGTTTCGTACCAAAAGTAAACGGCTTGTAACTTTAATACCAGTGCATACAAATACTTGAAATTTTGTACAGTGTAATGCTGTTAAAGTGCCTATAGTCCTGCAAAAAGTGGGCGTTATCACCCCGCCCCTTTTTGTACATCCCACACAAAATGACCAAATCATACCAAAATTACATAGCTCGTAACTTTAATATACCAGTGCACATAAACGCTTATAGTTCAGCACAATGCAATGTATTTAAGGATGTACTGTTTACCGAAAAATATGTGTATTTGGAAAACCCCTTCTGGTACCTCCCACACAAATTGACAGATTTATTAGTGTAAAGTTATATATTACATTACTCACAAAGTGAGGGTATACCTTAGTCGGTTTACCCGACTGAAACTTTCTTACTTGTTTTTTTATTCAAAGACACACACTATAGTTTTGTCTGCCTAAGTATTTATACCCTCACTTTAGTGTGACGAGGGTATATATCATTTGCTACGAAAAAAAGTATAACTCATCGAAGGAGTGATCTAAGACCCTAAGTATGTTCGGCGGATATTCGTCTTGGGTCATTTTAAGACGAATGAGCAATGTCCGTCCGTCTGTCTGTCTGTCTGTCTGTCTGCTGGCTGGTGCGCACGATAACTCTAGAAAGGAGTAACCGATTGACTTCAAATTTGGTACGTGGTAATATTTTTTTCTATCTCCGGCTAAGTTCGAAGATGGGCCTTATTGGTCCACTCCTTCTAGTACCTCCCCCACAAAGTGTTAAAATGTTGTGAGATATTGAATCTTTAATAGCTGCTATACTACTTCTTCTGAATCTTCTGAAATTCCACACATAGCATTAGTTTATTAGTCGCTATCAACTCGATAGAAATGGGCCATGTTGCTACGCCCCTTTTGGTACCTCCCACACAAATGCACCATTTTGCACCAAAAGTTAACAACTTATAACATTAATACCAGTGCATAAAAATACTTGACATTTTGTACAGTGTAATGCTTTCATAGTGCCTACAGTCCAGTGAAAAATGGGTGTCATATTCACGCCCCTTTTGGTACCTCTTACACAAAGGTACCATTTTGCACAAAAAGATAACAGCTTATAACATTAATACCAGTGTATAAAAATACTTGAAATTTTTTACAGTGTAATGCTTTTATAGTGTCTTTTGCACTGTAAACCAGTAAGGAAAGACAGAAAGTCGGGCCGAGCCGACTATATAATACCCTACACCTACCTATCAATGCGAAAATGGGAATTGCGGTAAGAAGGCAGTGTTCATACATGTAATAAGAAAACTCTCTCTGCCAAATATCGTACTGATCTATCAGAATACAATTTCTACAGCGCTTACATGTCAAATCGGGTAAAACATATATATGGGGGCTATATCTAAATCTGAACAGATTTTCTTTGGTAGTGTTTATTCACGTAATAAGAAAACTCTCTCTGCCGAATTTCATAAAGATCGGATGTAAAATGCGGTTTCTACATCGCTTACATGTCAAATCGGGTGAAACATATAAATGGGGACTATATCTAAATCTGATCCGATTTTCCCCGAATTTGGCAGTGTTCATTCATGTAATAAGAGAACTATCTCTGCCAAATTTCGCACTGATCTAATATAAAATACAGTTTCTACAGCGCTTACATGTAAAATCGGGGGTAACATATATATGGTGGCTATATCTAAATCTGAAGCGATTTTTACAAATTTCAATAGGGATCGTCCTTGGGCCAAAAAATACCACTATGCAAAATTTCATCACAATCGGACCATAAATACGTCAGTCCATGTATTCTTTGATTACAAGAATACATGGACTGACGGGCATGGCTAAATCGATTCGATTCTGATTCTGAGTCGATCGGTATAATAAACAATGGGTCTATCTCTTCTCCTTTTAGGTGTTACAAACAAATGCACAAAGTCATAATACCCTGTACCACAGTGTGGTGTAGGTTATAAAAATGGACGCTATTTCCACGCCCCTTTTTGTACCTCCCACACAAAGGTACCATTTTGCACAAAAAGTTAAGAGCTCACAGCATGAGTACCAATGCACGAAAATGCAACAAAATTTTGCACAGTGTAACGCTTTTGAAGTCCCTATAGCCCTGTAAAAAATGGCCGTTATCAACACGCCCCTTTTTGTACCTCCCACACAAAATGGCAAAATCATACCAAAATTTAATATTTCATAACGTCAATATACCAGTGCAAAAAACGTTTATAATTCGGCGCAGTGTAATGCATTTAAAGAATCTACTATTCAGCGAAAAATAGGTGTATTTGTTAAAAACATTCTGGTACCTCCCATACCAATTGACAGAATAATTCGATTAATATTCCATATTATATTACTCACAAAGTGAGGGTATACCTTAGTCGGTTTACCCGACTGAAACTTTTTTACTTGTTTTTAATGTTAATGACTATAAATATATGCATAGGCATTAAAAACCATCGATTTTAATAAAACAAATTGTTTACCATATGTGAAACGCAAAATCCTGCGCACGGCCCTGGGTCCTAAAATGGGCGGGATCGGACCAATAGACGTGTTTACGGGGGCCAACGTTTGACATTTTCTGGTAATAAAATTGTTAATAAAAATTAGTTGCAATAAAACTGATAAAATTATACACTTTATTTAAAAAATCAGTTTTTCGCATTTTTTTAAATACTTCAATTGTATACTAAAATTCAACTAAAAACGAAAAAGTGCTTTAAACCCTCCATGACTTTTTTTTTCTCATCAGTCGATGTTTACATTTAATACAAAAAATTAAAGGCTAAGGTCCTACCTACCCCCGACAATTTTTCCCAACCGACTTTAATGGCCACATCGGCTGCAACTCAACCGCCTAAGTGAACGGCTTACGTTGGCAGAAAATCCGCACCGAAGTTTATTAAGTGTATGCTTAGAAGCAGCAAAATTTTCACTTTTTTCCATAAAACCAAAACATGAAAAGAAACGTTTTTGTGATTTGTTTGTGACGACACTTAAAATCTTTTGATTAAAACCAACCGCATGTTTCGAAGTATATCGTGTAAAAATTTGATGAAGAACTATCAAAAAATATGGCAACGCCAGCGTTTCGGAAAAAATGATTTGTGGTGTCCATCATAATTTAGTGATGTATCATCTAAAATCAAACAAAAAAAATTATTTCATGTTTTTAGAAGTTTTTTATTTGTTAGTCATAGAATTAATTTACATTTTTTTAGATTTTGAATGTTTTCACATTCGGATTCTTCAGCATTTTCGATCAACTCTTCCTTTCGAAGACAGGCTTTTTGTGGTGTATTGCAAAATATAGGCCACTGCGCTCTGAAAGCCATATAGGATCAGCCCGCCTAATACAATAATAAAGAAGCTGTTAACTTTTTGTACAAAATGGTCCCTTTGTGTGGGGGGTACCAAAAGCGGTGGGGCCATATCGCCCACTATTTTCAAGTTGATAGCGGCAAATAAACTATTACCTTGTGTGAATAAACTAGTACAGAGGATTCAGATAAGTAGTATAGAAGTTATTAGGTAATCAACATTTTAACACTTTGTGAAGGAGGTACTAGAAGGAGTGGATAAATATGGCCCATTTTCGAACTTAGTCTGAGTTAGAAAAAAAATGTATACCATACCAAATTTAAAGTCAATCCGTTACTCCTTTCTAGAGTTATCGTGCGCTCCAGATAGACAGACAGACGGACGGACATTGCTCAAATGACTTAAAATGGCCCAAAACGGATTTCCGCCGAACATACTTGGGGTCTTCGATGTGTACACCTTGTGTCCGTAGCAAATTATATACACCCACGTCTCACTTGAGTAAGGGTATAATAAAAAATTAAGTTAAATAATTAGATAGACACCACTCTATCATCTTAAGAATTCAAAAGCAATATTATATGTCTTTAACTTAAATCAGCTGAAATACTTATGGAATCAGTAAATTGAATTTAACAAGAACTACTAACTAAAACCGTATTTTGCCGAACTATGTCAACATACTAAAACTCTCAAACCAATACATTTTTGTTTGTAATGTTTATTAATAAATTGGCTGTGCTAATTTTTTTCCCCCGAAATCGACCATTATTCCATAACAACCGATCTAATTTTTATCAGACGCATATATGCATGTTTTTAATGCATTTTTTAAAAAATCAGAAATGGCTTCTAAAATTTTTGATTTTTTTCCGTTCATATCTTGTTAGATTTTTTTTATTTTAGACCAAAAACTGAATACAAATTGCGTGGCCTTAAAAGGGTTAATTTTTAATAAAAATTAAACCTAATGATCAGCAGAAAATCGGACCAAAATTTTATAAATTATTTCTGATTTCTTAAAAAATGCATTAAAAACGTGACCTTCATATAGGAATATTTCGAAAAAAAATTTTCACGGCGGCTGATAATAAATGACTTGGGCTTGTTGTCTAATGTTCGGATTTCCGAAAAAATTTAGCACTGCAAATTTTATTGATGAAAACCCAGATGAAGACCCATAGAGGTTATCTTGATTATCTTGTGAATCACTAACTGAGCAATAGCAAAAGGGAAATATTTTGGAGATATGCGTAAAACATACCAAATTTTCGTCAAAGGTTTGCACATTAGCAACTGTTTTCCTTCCAGACAAATAAAGCCACTTACTACTGTACAGTAACATAGTATGTCATTTGGTTGTAGGGTATAGCGTAAATACAAAAGACCACTTATACTACTGTTGCCTACAAACTGATATCCTACTAATGATGTTGCACTATGTACAATATCTGGGCAAAAACAATTACAGCACTGATTTCAGTTCACAAATGGCAACTTACAACTGTCCTGGTCTGTGGCAGAAGGATTCACAGCTGCACCAGCAGCAGTGGATGCGGTAACAGGAGACAGAGACTTGAGCAAGAAAAATTATCGGCTGAGGAGATATTAACGTTTAAAGGTAATAATTTTTAATTCGATACAATTACAATGGCCCAATAAGAAGGGCAGAACACCAAAAGGGCAGAAAGCATATGACTGCTGCACATCCCCCACCTCCCCGTCCCAATGGATGAGGATGAAGTCTGTCTATGTGTATGCTGGTGGGAGTGGGTTGAAACGGTTGTAGGCTGGAATTTGGGTCACTGCCTGATTTATGTGGTGGACGTTGCAATTGGCATTTTGGCGATTTCATAATTAATTTAATGACGCGTCGCTAAAGGACAAATTATTTTGTGCGGATCCCGACCACCGCCACTTGCCCAGTTGTCCACTGGTTGCACTGCCCCATCAACCGACTGGTCATTTGACCAACTGACCATGTGATCTGGCGACCAATTGAGTCAACGATAGCACGACTTTGTGGCTGTTCGACAATGTGAATGCGGATGACGTCGTTGACGACAATGGATGTTTCCCGAGTTGGCGATTCTCGCCCCTCCGACCGAATGTAAATTAAATTTTGTAAATGCTCAATTATAAAGTCCACAAGCGAAGTATTCTCCAAATGTACGTCGTTTTGTGCGTTGTGTATGGGTTGGAGGTGTGGGATGGGCTTTATAATTTACGGTTAATTAAGTCCAATTTTTTTTGCATTTGCCAATATTGATTAAATATAGCGGTCACTCAAATGGGCCTGACACTCGGAAAAAATTCAATTAAGTGCAACAGTTTTTGATTGTTATGGGATTTATTTGCAAATTGGAAAATGCAATGGAATTTTCAAAATTCAGTCGACATCCCCAAGACATATAACAATTCAAAATGTTTTCATAATCTGCAAAAGGTTTCGGAAATTTACATAAATAGTCCACAAAGAAGATGCGTATATTTTGTAGAAAGTCCAAGTAGAGTATTTATTTATATCATAACTACATTTGAATACTCATCCAAATGGGAACCTAAGGAAATGGGAACAAAACTGTAATGTATTCCAATTTTGCTACAAAGTAATTACAATAACCCTGTGTGTGCACAAAAATTTATCCTCGATGAAAACAACGTATTCCGCATAATTTGACCCGCTAATTCGAAAGACATTGACCGCTTTTATGAGGTTAGTAAATTCGCACACAATTTTAGTATAGAAAACTTCGGAATAGCTGTTTCATGTCAAAGAATGAAAGAAGGAGACACTTTAAGAAGTATTTCTCCCAAAACACACGACATGAAAATCCCCCTCCAAAAATAATGATTTATCAAAAGTCGTGGAAATCGATGGGTTTATTGGGTGATGAATTTGACAAAAAATATTCCTGGTAAAAAAAATCAGTATAGGTCCCCACAATAGGCTTTCATGCCAACCAAATGGTTTTTAAATATATAAAAAAGGTCAAAATTTATCCACTCGTCGTTCGTCAAAAGAAAAATTGGACGTCCAGAATGCGCTTCATATTGGGTAATCAAATTTCAAATGTTAATGTCATGTATAGATTAATCTTTCGAATAGAAACATTTTTTTGATTTATTTTAAATTTTTTGTGTTATTTTTATAATAATATCAACTTCTATAGGGCTTTAAAACTCCTTTAGAAGATGTATTACCAATCGCGAATTAGTTAGTGTTTTGACAATGTATTTGTTTAATTTTCAAAAAATTTTTCTCAAAAAATATTATTTTTGAATAAAAGTTGAAAAATTCTATCGGAAATCATAAAATTGACCAAAAATATAAGAAAGTTCAATCGGTTAAACCGATCGGTTAAGCTTACGAATCGCCTTACCTTCAGTTCCCAAAAATATTCGTAAATTTATTTATTTCTTTTTTTAATTAAATATCACTATACAACAATTTGTCGAAGGGCTGCTCATAAAATTTTCTGGTGGAGTCCTAAACACGAAAAAATTTAATAAAAAATTTTTATGGTATTTTTTGAAGTATATGCTCGCTAAAGCCGGGATACACGTTTAATTAAACGTTTTTTTTTTGTTGGCGCGTAAGAACAGTAAAAAATAAAATTTTTGAAAGCTAGCATCCTATCGAAGAAAACAGTGCATATTTGAAGACAATCTATCGATAAATATAGAAACAAGTAAGAAAGTTTCAGTCGGGTAAACCGACTAAGGTATACATACATACCCTTACTTTGTGAGTAATGAAGGGGTTCAACAAATACACCTAATATTCGGTAAACATTAGATTCTTTAAATACATTACATTGTGCCGAATTATAAGCTGTATGTGCACTGATATATTTATTAATATTACGAGCTATTCAATTTTTATATGATTTGGTCATTTTGTGTGGGAGGTACAAAAAGGGGCGTCGTGACAACGCCCATTTTTCACAGGTCTATTTTGGCGTAGCAATAACGGCCATTTTTCATAGGACCATAGTTACTAAAGCGTTTTCAAATAGGGATGATATGATTTTTATGTGACGTTTCGGCCATTTGTAATATGTCATGATTTGTCATTTGTTTTTCATTATATTCAGTTGTGTTTAAAACTTCATCATGGAGAGATATACGCAAGAAAAACGTTTACAAATTATTCAGTTTTGTTTTCAAAATATGCAATCTCTCCAATTGCAACTTTTCGTGCGCTATTTCCATTTTTTTAATCCCAAAAACGCTTTCCAGTCGTCCTAAGAACTTGGCACCCATGAGCAATATCTTATAAAGAGCTATATTTTTGCCATTAACCGATTCCCGATTCGGCGTAACGTTAAGGAGCTAGAGCAAAAATAAAATTTCTGTTCCCATTTGAAAATGATGCTAAGTCCATTTTTTTTAAATCAAAAAAAAAAAACACTTTCTAGTCGACCTACGACCTTGACACCCGTGAGCAATATTTACGATTATTTCAAAAAATTGTAATATTGAATGGCCTCCAAGAAGTTGTGATTTAACACCATTAGACTATTTCTTGTTGGGTTATTTGAAGTCATTGGTCTTTCGACATAAACCAGACTCTCTTCAAGCTGTACAAGTAAATATTGAACGTGCCATTCATGACATACGACCTGATTTAGTGGAAGAAGTGCTTGAAAATTGTGTTCATCGAATTCGTTCCTGCAGAAGAAGTCGTGGAGGCCATTTGAATGACATTTTATTTAGAACTTAATTGTATCGATTGTACTTCACATTAAATAAAAAAATTTTGAATATCCGTAAAACCTGTATCACTCAACCCTGTATAACAGCATTACACTGTACAAAATTTAAAGCATTGGTATTCATTGGTCTTAAAGTTATAAGCTGTTAACTTGCAATACGTTCAATTTTTGTGGGAGGTACCAAAAGGGGCAGTACAATAATGTCCATTTTTTAGAAGACTATAGGCTCTATAAAAAACATTATACTGTACGAAATTTCAAGTTTTTTTATGCACTTGTATTAAAGTTATAAGCTGTTAACTCTTGGTGCAAAATTGTGCGTTTGTGTGGGAGATACCAAAAGGGGCGTGGCAACTTCACCCATTTTTCTCAAGGTAATAGCAACTAATAAACGTATAAGTATAAGTTATTAAAGAATCAATATTTCACCACATTGTAACCCTTTATGGGGGGGGGGGGGGTGGTTGTTACTAGAAGGAGTGGACCAATATGGCCTATATTCGAACTTAGTCGGAGATAGAAAAAATATTACCACATACCAAATTTGAAGTCAATCGGTTGCTTCTTTCGAGAGTTATCGTGCGCACAAGCCAGAAGACAGACGGACGGACGGAGGTCTGTTCAATACAAAAGGTGATTTTTTGAAATTTCTCGGGCTATATGCATTCTATTATCACATTTTCATTTTTTTTATGTTGCAACACTTGTCTCAAACTTATGTTCTTAGTAGAGTTTGTTTGTGTTTAGTTTAGTTTTTTTGTGAGAGACATAACAGTTAGACGTATTTTGATTGTGCGGCGATTCGGTTATTATCTCCCCAATCTTCGAAAAACGCCGGCTTTGCATGGGTTTCTTCAATTTTGTGAACAGAAAAAAGGTGCAGGGGCTAAATCTAGTGAATACGGTGGTTGACGCATTCTTTTCGTATTCTTTTCGGTCAACAAATTACGAACATTCGACGGTTCTGCCACACGCTTCGTGCCCAAAATTTAAATGTATGGCATGAGCCAGCCGATATGTCGACATCCTCTCCACCTTCTCTAATAGGGATTCTCTAAGGATTCTTCATAGCAATTTTCTTCACTTTCTCAACATTTTTATAGGTTTTTGATGTGGTGGGGCTTCCAGGACGAGCGTCGTCTTCTCGATCTTCTTTGAAAAGCTTGTACCACTTGTAAACATATTTCTGACTCAGAATAGAATCTGTTCTATCCATTCCTTTTTTTACATAAAATTTAATGCAAATTGGTTGATCATTTTTTCCACAGCAGAAAATCGTCGAACAAGCAAAACACTTCCAACTGCTATGTATCTCACAAACATACCCAACTAAGAACATATCGTCGGCTTAATGGTATTTTGGTCCATACGCTATTTTTAAGCTTTTTGAGTTAGGAGTTTTTAATATAGGTTTCAACCATTCTCTTTCAGAATCTGCAATAATTTTTTTTCTATCTCGTCTAGTTTTCGAAATATTGGTAGGGTAAATCGATTTAACTCAGATTAACGGAAAATAATTTTGATATTTTTGTTCTATGACTCCATTTTTCTATCGCCCTATATTTTTTACTCACTAGTTTACGTTGTTGGTGCGCACGATAACTTTCGACAGGATTAACCGATTGACTTTAAATTTGGTATGTGTCAATATTTTTTTCTATCTCACATTTAGGCCAAAGATGGACTACGTTCGTCCACTCCTTCGAGACCACCCACCCCTACGAAGGGTCAACATTTAGTTAAATATTGATTGTTTCATAACTTCTATACTACTACCTAGAATCTTTCACAGCCCAGTACAAAGTATTCATATCTTGGTCGCTATCATCTTGAGAAAAATGAGCGAAGCTGCCACGCCCCTTTTGGTACCTACCATACAAATGGAGCACTTTGCACAAAAAGTAAACAGCTTATAACTTGGACTCCTGCACATTCAAATACTTGAAATTCTGTACAGTTTAATGTTTTTATGGTATTTCCCCGAACCTTTTGCTACCTCCCAAAAAAATAGTGCCAAAATAAAAACTATGAAAAATAATTTTTTCTAAATTCCCCTATTTCTACAATATGGTTCATAATTTATACATTTACCTATAGTCTTTTTGGAAATAGGCATTATTTTCTTCGTTAGGAGGCTAGCTTTAAAAAAATGGAACAACAATTCAAAATTTTTTTCTATTTTTTATGTTTTTTAATAACTTTAAATTATGCACTTGTATTAAAGTGATAACCTGTTCCATTTTGGTGCAATAGTCCATTTGTGCGGGAGGTACCAAAATCTTTCTTCAATTTGAAGTCAAATTAAAATAAAATGATTTACTTTAGGCACGTACCAAACATGTTTGCGAATCGAAATAGCATAATTACAAAAAAATTGCTTTCCGTTTTATTTCCCACCAGCTGGACGCGGTCCACTTTGTTGCCCCAAATTTCAGTTTAGTGCAATAGGAAGATATCATGTGTTTCGTATATGACTCTTTATAACTACTGATAAAAATTTGATAAACTTTCCCAAATAGTTTATCTCAATTACTAATATCGCCAAATTTTGTGTTGAGCCACACATAGTTCTGTCCGAAATATCCACACCAAATACCATGACGATTGGTTCTACATATATTTCGACTATCACCAGATATATATGCACAAAATTACAGCACTCTCGCTAACAAATTGTGCAAGATATCTCAATTTCAATATTTGGATTATATGGGTGGGGCCACGTCCATTTTTGGACCAGTCACGTAGACTATTGCCAGATACATATACACAAAATTACAGCACTGTCAAATTGTGCAGGATATATTAATTTCAAAATTTTGTTTATATGGACGGGGCCACGCCCACTTGATATATCGAAAATCAAGTACTCTATTTTCACCACACCCTACACATGTACATTCTGTGAAAATTTCAAGAAGATCGGTCCAGCCGTTTAGACGTCTATATGGTACAAACAATCAAACCAACAAGCTAAAAACACACATTCTCTTTTATGTATACACTCGTAGATTGGAAAAGAAACCTTAAGAATTGGCTACTTTCATACACCCACCCCTTTGACAATGTAATGACCAAACAGTGGATGTTGGTTGCCCTAGAAACTTTTGAACATACCCATATTTCACCAACAACAAAAACGGTCTAAATTCTCCGGTGTCATTGTCTCGAGTAGTTCAACCAAATAAATTGCATAAATTTCATATGAAATATGTTTAATTAATTTCATCGTTTTGCATTTTTTATATTGGTCGCCTTTGTTTTCATATAAAAAATAAACTTATATATATAAATAAAAATGTTTGCCAGACGCTTTTGTTGTACCACTTCAGTTGTTATGGCATTTAACCGGCAACGCATTAAATAAAGTCGACATATTTCGGTGTGAATCACAATTTGTTGGAATATACATAAATATTTTTTGCAGTCTTTTTGATTTTAAATTTCCCTTTTGCTGACAAAGCACAGTGGGTGGAAGTAGTTGGTTTTACAATATTCTGCATATATGGACAAATCCCAGACACAAAACATTTTAAAATTGATTCAACTTTAGTTTTTTAATGAAACATTAGACTAGACGTTAAAAAATACAACAAACATCTTAAGTTATTAGACAAATTTATTTTTTAAGGTATTTTTATCACTATTTTTAGTGCCAACATAGATAACCCATAACATTAATTTATAAACATATATTCATTCATAAATTCATTTATAACAAGTAATAAATATCAGTCGGTTAAACCCACTTTGTGAGCAATGTAAACATGCACTGGTAATTATGATCTATTAATTTTGGTATGTCATGGCTCTTTTTGTATGGGAGGAATTTAAACGGGTGAAGTCATAACAGATAGAAATTGTTTTTATTTTAATATATCAGATTATATAATTATCCCCTCACCTTAGAGAGGAGGGTGTATATCAATTGCTACGAGCCAAAAGTGTAACACATCGAAGGAGTGACCTAAGACCCTAAGTATGTTCGGCGGAAATTAGATTTGAGTCCATCCGTCTGTCTGTGTGTCTGTCTGCTGGATGGTGCGCTCTATAACTCTCGACAGGATTACCTGATTGACTTCAAATTTGGTATGCTGTAATATGTGTCTCCATCTCCTAATAAGTTCGAAGATGGTCCGTATTGCTCCACTCTTTCTAGTACCTCCCCCACAAAGGGTTAACATGAAATATTGATTATTTAATAACTTACATACTACTTGCTCGAATCTCTTGAAATTTCACACATAGTATTAGTTTATTAGTCACAAACACCCCAAGGCCTTTTTGGTATCTTCCACACTGATGGACCATTTCGCACCAAAAGTTAACTGCTTATTGCTTTAATATCAGTTTATATAAATACTCTGAATTTTACGTATTTAAGCCATGAATACCACATTTTCTAAGAATTTTAACAGAATTTTTGCAGTTTGTATTTAATTAAGACAACAATTCATCGCAGTTAACATTTTTTAAATCAGCTCATATTTTGTTATAGTCCATCTATAGATGTCGCTCCCAAAAAGGCTTATTTAAGCCATAAACACCACATTTTCCAAGAATTTTTACTGAAACTTTGCAGTTTGTATTCTATTTTAGCCAGAATTCATCTCAATAAAATTTGCACAAATCAATTTTTATTTTATTATAGTCCCCGTGTAGATGTAGCTCTCAAAAATGCGGTCTAAAATTTGGCTAACAATTACAGCGTTCCCTTTTTTTAATAAATTAATTAAACAAAAACATGATTTGCTCCATATCCAAAGATTTTCCCGGTAATAAAATTGAATGCAATCCATGGTGGAGGGTATATAAGTTTCGGCATGGCCGAACGCTTTTAATTGTTTAGATATAGAGAGATTCCTTGAAATGTAGGGACGATTCGATAATGCCCACAAATTCGTGCAGGGCAGATTGTGAAGACAGCATGTTGTAAGCATGCTAGTTCTCCAACAGGAATTTTTTTATCCAGGTTATCTCTAATGAAAGAATATAAAAGTCTTTCCAGACCTATCAGGAGGATGGAGGATAGGCTAATTGGACTGAAATATTTTGCCTAGTGTGCTTTGGGGTATATGGACAGGGTGGAGCGCAGGAGTTATGTAGCTTTTTTGCACTGCAGGCTGTGGCGGCACTGTTGGTCGAAGAGAGCGGAGTGTGTGTGTGACTTATAGTGGTTGACGGGAGATTTGTATTCGTCTGCCTCTTAGTTGCCACTATGCATTGGACACGTGAGGAGGGGTCATTTTGTGTTGAAGCGTATTTTTCAAATGCGCACTCGCTCGGGGTGATGTGGAAGACCTAATTAACAATATTGAGGCTGAAATAGGCAGAATACCAGTCGACATGCTTGTTAGAGTTCATGAAAACTTGTGTGTGTGGATAGCGAAGGTCGACATTTACGAGATACACTATTTAAAACCATGTAATTTAAAAATACCTTTACTGTTCAATATAATTAAAATATAAAATAAATTTTTCAAAGGTTCATAACAGTTTTATTTCATTCCCAAATAAGCAAATTACCGCGCTCCACCCTGTAGTTGTGAACTGCGTATGAGAGGAGCCACTATTCGTAGGATTTCTACACCTGGTAAAGTCACTTCTATAAAGTCTCCTAACCTACAAACTAAATTTCATTTAATTTTCTGAGATATTACCTGTTTAAATAATGCAACGCCCACCTATTTGTTCCCCACCACATTTGGCGAAATTTCTGATACGATTAATAAGCCAGATTATAAAGAAAGCGAATAAAATTTGCATGAATTCATTTTATCAAAATCAGCTTGAAGCTCTGCAACATAATCCAAAGAAATGCTGGGAATTCATAAACGATCACTTGGGGAGATCTAAAAGATCTGAGGCAAAGTTGAGGGATGAAGATGGAGAACTTATAGTCGATAAAGAACGGAAATGTATTATATTTAATGACTATTTTCTGCAAATCGCATCACACATGAAAGCTAATATTATACCGTTACCTAATGACTCTTTTAATATGCTAAAAACTATGAGACAAAATCCGGTACATTTTTCTTTTAGTAACATTACTAACGAAATGATATTGGAAGATATTTCGAATTTGCAAGTTAAAAAAACTCCTGGTTATGACAACATTTCGAGTAAAGCTATGAAAAAATGCGGTGATGTGATCAGTACCAGGCTAACATTGTTGTTTAACAGTATTGTTGATCATTCTATATATCCTGATGTCCTTAAAGTATCTAAAATAATACCCATCCCTAAGGAAACAGATGCTGACACAGTTGATAAATACAGACCAATTGCTTTATTGCCGATAACAGATAAAATAATCGAACAAAACTTGCATAGACAGCTAACATCATTTTTGGAGCAAACAAACCAGTTCTATAAGTTACAGTTTGGATTTAGAAAAGGATGTGGAACTCAGGAGGCTGTGGTAAATGTTGTTAATTTGGTGTGCGATGGTTTGGACAATGGATACGGTGGAGTGGCAGGAATATTCTATGATTTTTCAAAAGCGTTTGATCTTGTCGATCATGAAATATTATTACAAAAGCTTCCGTTTTATGGGATTGATCAAAATAGTCAATGTTTAATTAAGAGTTATTTGCAAGGAAGAAAACAATACGTGGAAATTGGAGCCTGTCGAAGTAGTCTTGGCCTGGTGAAATACGGTGTTCCGCAGGGAAGCGTGCTCGGTCCACTGTTATTTTCAATTTACGTAAATGATATTTCGAACCTTAAACTTCATGGTAAACTTATAATGTATGCGGATGACATAAGTCTATTTTATCCATATAACCATGATGTCGTGTTGAAAGCTCAAATAGAACATGATGCTCAAGCAATCCTTGAATATGTAAGGGTTAATAAACTTATATTAAACACGAAAAAGACTCAATTAGTCAGATTCCGTCCGTACGCCTCTGCAAGTGGAAATTCGTTCAATGTCTTAATTGGAGAAAACCGTCTATATGAGAGTAATTCTTTGCGATACTTAGGAATTTACTTGCAATCCAACTTATCGTGGAACATGCATATTCAGCACATAAAAAAGAAAATTGCCCCTGCAATTGGCATATTATACAAATTCAAATACAAATTTGATGAGAAAACTAAACTCCTAATTTACCAAGGTCTTATACACAGCCATTTTAATTACTTGTCAATAGTATATGGACACAAGAAAAGCACAGAATTTCGTAGCCTTCAAAGATGCCAAAACAGAGCTCTCAAAATTGTTTACAACTTGCCTTTAACATACTCGTCTTTTTCTTTGTATGCGAATATTTGTAAGAACATTTTGCCGTTATATGGACTTTACAAAATGCAGCTATTGTTGTTCATGTATAAATCGATACAAAATATTGGACATCATGCTATTACATTCTCCAGAAATCAATCAACATTCAATACCAGAAACAATTCAAATCTATGTGTGAAAAGATGCCGATTGGAAACAACAAAACAACGCATTGAATACATTGGTTGCTCTGAATACAACCACTTACCACAATCTATTAAGAATTTTTTGAGAATCTCATTATTTAAATTGAACCTAAAATCATATTTACTTCAAAATTTGGAAATGCTTCTTTTGTAGATTAATAATGTTTGGTATAAAAAAATGTAGATACATATTAAGTATTAATAAGTATTATAGGTAGTTATAATTTTTATTAGCTTCTGTTATAAACTTGCCAACTCGCCCCAATAATGTCTAAGTGGCGCTGGGGCATTCATAAAAATGGAAATATACAAAACTGAAAATAAATAAAAAAAAAAAAAAAAAAAAAAAAAAAAAAAAATCTCAAGCAATATTCATACCAATTTTTATACCCTACACCACACTGTGGTACAGGGTATTATAACTTTGTGCATTTGTTTGTAACACCCAAAAGGAGAAGAAATAGACCCATCGTTTATTATACCGATCGACTTAGAATCACTTTCTGTCTGTCCGTCTGTCTGTGCATGTAATCTTGTAAAGTACAGGTCGCAATTATGGTCCGATCTCGACGAAACTTTACACATATCTTTTTTTTTGCCCCAAGGACGATCCCTATTGAATTTGGTTAAAATCGATTCAGATATAGATATAGCCCCCATATATGTTAGCCCCGACTGTAAAAACTTTATTTTATATCCGATCAGTATGAAATTCGACAGAAAGAGGTTTCTTATTGTGTGAATGAACACTGTAAAAGTTGGAAGAAATCGGTTCAGATTTAGATATAGCCCCATATATACGTTACCCCCGATTTGATATGTAAGCGCTTTAAAAATGTTATGTTATATCCGACCAGTATGAAATTCGGCAGAAAGAGGCTTCTTATTACTCGAAGGAATACTGCCAAATTAAAAAAAAAATCGGTTCAGATTTAGATATAGCCCCCATATATATGTTACCCCCGATTTGACATGTAAGCGCTGTAGAGACTGTATTTTGTATCCAATCAGTACGAAATTCGACAGAAAGAGGTCTTAGATAATATGTCCCTACCCATTTAACAATTATTCCTAATTATTATCGCAATGACCCTTAACGCATTGTAAGGGAGGTGTAGGGTATTATATAGTCGGCCCCGCCGGACTTTCTGCCTTTCCTTACTGGTTTTCTTTTAATACACACAATGCCCATTTTAGGAAAAAGTAACAACATTGACTCCATTAACTTACATATTTAATGTATCTTCTACAATAAATTGTTTGTGATATATTCAAATTTTAAATAATGCCACTCATATTTCCCTAAATATAGATTCAAAGATATACCAGGTTAGAAGTTATGGCATTTACAAACTCAAATCTCTAGTAGCGCAGCGTAGAAATGGTTCAAACATCTCCCTTGTCCCATACTAATAAGATAGTTAATCAGACAAGAGAAATAGAGCAAAAATTTTTTATGTATGATCCGTTTTCCAGAGAAGACCTCTTATATAGAGAGCTAAAGTGTTTTCTCTAGGAAGTGTTTTCTGAATTGTTTTCATATTCACCAGTGCGTCAAACTCGCTGCAAAGCACTGTGAATCATATTCACTGCTGTTGTTGTTGCTGCCTTTAACTGGTAGTAAAAAACGTACTGCTACTAACGATGATTGCAATTAATTATAATTTTATGCTCATGATTTTCTATACATTTTATTTCAGCGAAGCGGCAAAAGCGCGTACGAATATAAGTACGAATGTATGTGTTGTGAATTCGCCGCTCGTTTTCGTCTCTCCCTTTTCGCAATGCTTTCCATCATTTCGTTGTTATTGCTACTGATGCTGCTGTTCTCGCGGTTTTTCCTCCTCCTTCTCCTCGTGAGTGTTGATCTCGATGGCGTAGCTAATGTCTGCCAGTCTTCCAAAATGGTTTTGGAGCGAGAATTTCGAGTACTGTTCGAAATGTAAATAGTTTTCGAATAATGGCATTTTCATAATAAACGCGACTATGCCGAGGATGGATAGATGGATGGATGGTTGGATGAATGAATCGACGGGATGGTTGGATGGAGCAGAGCAGAGCAGAACAGAACAGAACAGAGGAAAAAAATAACACACATACTGTGTTTACGAATTTATGCCACTAATTACTTAAATGACTTTTAGAAACATTTATGAAAACTAGTTTAGCGTAATAAATTATTAAAATACTATTAATTAATAAAAAAAAATAATAATTACTGTGCGGAAACGGGTAATGAAATTAATTTTATAATAATATTTAACATGACATTCGTTGGATGCATTGGCGAATAAATACGTATGTGTGGGTATGTACTATACATATAATACATGCAATTTAATCGACTCAGCAAAAGGCACAATAAAAAGCCATTGAGGCATAAATGTCCTATTTCAATCGCCACAACAGTTGGTGAGGTTTAATCTAACCTTCTATATATACATATTTATTGATCTAATTTGCGGCTGAATTTATTATGTATTGTGTTAATGGGCTCCACTTTCTAGACCACAGTACACTCAGAGAAAAAACAGGCATACATACATGTATTAAAGGGCTTCATAAAAATGAAGGAAAACTGCATATATTTGTCTCCAATAAAAACTTTTTTAGTTATATGAAAACAGTATCATAAACAAGTAAAGGTCATGCCGAATCTTATACCACCTGTGGAGTTACGAAATCAATTCTAGAGGGACCTTTGTAAAAGGGGTTATATCAAAACATGGACGTATGAATGATTCCGGGTATAAAAAACCCCAGCTAACAATTTTCTGCCCGATCAGTTGAAATTTATGGTCTCTGGAAGTTAAGAAGTCAAATCGGAGAGATGCTATATATGGGGGCTATATCAACAAATGGACCGATATTGCTTATTTTCAATCCCAACATACGTGCAGATAAAAGAAGTATATGTACCAAATGTCAGCCACCTAGCTCAAGTATTATAGATTGTAGTGTGATTACAAAAGACGGACAGACGGACAGACGGACAGATGGACGGTCGGACAGACGGACATGGCTAAATCGTCTTAGAATTGTACGAAGATTAATTATACATCACTCACTCACTTCAAGATTGACATAACTTAAAATTGAAAATCGTCAAGATGTTAAACTTTATGTCCGTATAGTAAGATAAGTAACATGAAATACGATGTTTAAAAACGCTGGAATAATCCATAATATGCTTGTTCACTTTTTAACTAAATTTTGCTCAGATTAATTTATGGGCATTTGCAAAATTCGCATTTCTGTAAGTTAACCTCAAAAGTTTTAAATTTTGAGTTATGTCACTCTTGAAGTGATATAAACTTTATGTGGTCTCAGTCCTATATTTAGTGGTGTTACAAACGGAGTGACAAAATGAATAAACCCCCGATACTATGATGGAGGGTATAACAATACATAAGTAGATATGTACCCAATTTAGAGGATGAGGGTATACTCGTTATAAGATTTGCTACGGGCCACAAGGTCAACACATCGAAAAAGTGCCCTAACACCATATGTATGTTTGGCGGAAATCCGTTAAATGTCATTTTAAGTCTTTTAAGTCTGGTGTGCACAATAACTCTTCAAAGAAGTGACCGATTGACTTTAAATGTTTTTTGTGGTAACAATTCTTCCAATATCCGGCTATATTTCTTCACTCACTACTTGTTGACTTGAATTATTATTTATATGAATTACAAAGTGCAAAGTAAATTTATATTCTAATTTTACGGTTCGGGGAAAAGCCGGGTGACAAAGACCAGGCTGCTTGTAATATTTCTGGAGCCAACCCCCAGTGCGTTTGGTGGGAATCGACTCGCGAACGCCAATCTCATTGGCGAGAAAGATACCAACTCACCTGCTGGGGCGCTCTTAATTGAATTAAATTTTCTTAATTGTTATCTAAGAAGAGATCATATTGGAAGTGGACTATATAAAATCATGGAATTACTATGACTCTGGTTGCTGTAGAAGCTTCTATGCAAAATTAAACGCATATCAGCCTTAATTAGATAACGTTAAAGATAGGTTTGTCGGACATACATTTTATAATAATCGTGGAACTCGTCCAGGATTTTATAGCCTAGTCACTTGTACTTAAATATGACGTTGTCAGCTTTCAGACTTATAAACACCTACTTCCGAATACATTTTTATCTTAATTCTGTACTTAACTAAAATTCTCAAAATCAATATGCTACATTTCAAACATACTATAAAGTTGAACAATCCTCCAAAAAAACAAAACTGATCCACGACCCTTAAGCGAATGAGTGCAATGAGTTCATGAATGATTGTAAATGTGTCACTTTTTCATTTCCTCTTAAACTAGAAATGAAAAATACGTTTTTATGTTAATTGAATCAACTCCCTTATCGAGTTAACACAACTTTGGGGATTTATCTTATCTCATTGTTAGCCAATAAATATTAAATTCAATTGACTGTTTTCCCTAAAAAAAAACTTTATTGCTGACCATATCCACTGATAAGTGTTGATTTGTCGCCTGGCAAATACTCATCGCATTGAAGTAACAAAAAACATTTTCGAACTAAAATATTTGACATACATACATTTATATGAACATTAGATTAAATCGGAAATTTTTCGAAAAAAAAATATTTTTCTAGATTCCACTTTTAGAAAGTAAAAATGTCTCAAATTGAAGTTAAGGCTTATTTTGAGCTGAATAGTTGGTACCTTAAAATAAGTCGTATATACATATAAATATTTCAAATTAGTAAAAAACAATTAAAGCGGATTTAGTTCGGCCATGCCGAATCTTATATACCCTCTGCCAGGGTAATGGTTTGCGGCACATACACGCTGAAAAAAATCGCTTCTGTAGTATATTGTCCCAAACAAATTCGGCTTGAAACATATATATGTTTAGGGTACACTCTAAACATATAATATTTGGTACACACAAAGGTTATATATTTGGAAGATGTTGTTCTAAACAAATCTTTGTTTATTCCCAATTTGTTTTTATTTTGGACTATTATTTCCGAAACAAATAAAAAATTTGCTTTTAAGTATTCAGAAAATATATAAATTGTGTTATATTGTTCAGTAATACAAAATATTTTTTTAGAAAATTATAATGTTCGTAAAAATAATAAATAATAATTGAAATCTTATAATCTTGGATCAAAATAAATTTTTCGGTGGATTGACAACTAATGATGGCTTCGAATGCTTAGAAATTTGAAATGATTGATTTGAAACAGATCGTCAATGCTGCATATGGTATAATAACTGGGAGGTACAATTGGGAAACACGAAAAATATTAAAAATGAAATTCGAAAAAGTCAGCAAAAGATTTGAAAATCTTTTTTAAAAAAAATATATTTGGAGAACTTCCTAAACAATAATTTTATTTATACTTAAACATATGCTTTATTTGAAAAATTTAGTTTGCAAATATATTTTGTTGTAATATATTAATATATGCGTTCCAAATATATTTTATTGATTTTCAAATAAAATTTATTTGCGTAGAAATATATAATATTTAAAAATTTGTATTCCAAATATATTTTCTTTCGATTCAAACATATCAAAAAAGGCGATTTTGCCCCGTGTACATATAAACCCATTATACCAAATTTCAGCCCGATTCGTTAAAATGTGAGGTTTTGTCGCGTTACGAATTCAAATTTAGAGGGACCTTTTCCAAAACATGAATCTATGACTACCTATCACTAATCTATGATCTATGATTACCGTTGTTCGTGTGAAGGATTCCTTGTATAAATAAACCCCAGTTACCAATTTGCAGTCCTATCGTTGACATAAGTGGTCTCTATGCACGGAGGAAAATCGTCATTTTTGATATGTTTGAAATGAAAGAAAACATACATGGAAACGATTTATTTAAATATTATATATTTGTTAACAAATAAATTTTATTTGAAAATCAAGAAATTTTGTTTGGAACGCGTATATTGATATATTAGAGCATAATTTATTTGAAAACTGACTCTCACAAATAAAATATGTGTTTACACACAAACAAGGTTATTGTATAAGAAGTTTTCCAAATACTATATTTTATTTAAAAAAGATTTTTGAAACTTTGCTGACTTATACGAATTTTAGTTAGTTTTTCCTAGTTTTCGTGTTAAACTTTATAGCTAAAAATGTCTTTTAATTTATAAATATTCCAATTCATCACTTTTTGTCAATCCATGAATGCAATTTATATATACGAAAGATAATACGATTTAAGTTTCAATTAAGTTTTACAAAAATATAAAATTTATAAAAAAATTGCTCTTTGAACATCTGAACAACAGAAAACTTTATTAAGGCTTTGATACATTGCCAAAATATTTAAAGACAAATTAATCTTTGTTTCAGAAAAACTAGTTCCAAATAAAAATATATTAAAATGTGAACATATTTCGGTTTAAAACAATATCCTCCCAAACCTATAATATTTGTGGGTGTTAAATATTATATATTTGGAGTGTGCCCTAAACATATGTATACTTCAAGTCGAATATTTTTGGGACAATATACTACAGAAGCGATTTTTTTCATCGTGTGGCGTTAAGAAGTCAAATCGGTGACATGCTCTATATGCGGGCTATATCAAAAAAGAGACCGAAACACCCATTTTCAATCCCAAGCAACCTGCAGCTATAAGAAGTATCTATACCAAATTTCTGTGATTTAGCACAATTATTGTAGACTGTATCGTGATTATAACAGACGGACATAGCTAAACCATCTTAGAATTTTACGACGATTAATAATATATAAACTTTTTGGGATCTCAGATCAATATTCAGAGGTGTTACAAACGGATTGACAAAATAAATATACCTCCGATCCGACGGCGGAGGGCATATAAAGTGTATGGAAAAAATATAAGGGTCAGCATATTTAATATCGAATATTACGAAAGACCAATGACAATGAAATAACCCCACAAGAAATAGTCTAATGGTGTTAAATCACAACTTCTTGGAGACCATTCAATATCATAATTCCTTGATATAATCGTATCTCCAAACTTTTCTCGCAACAATTCAATTGATTCTGTGTGTGTGGCACAATCGGTCACTGGCAAAAAGATACCACTTAACGAGAGCTAAAAAATTGTCAAGGTCGTAGGTCGAATGGAAAATGTGTTTTTTTTTGATTAAAAAAAATTGACTTAGCATAATTTTCAAATGTGAACGGAAAGTTAATTTTTCCTCTAGCTCCTTAATGGTACGTCGGATCGGGAATTGTTCAATGGCAAAAACATAGCTCTTAACGGGTGCTAAAATATTGCTCATGGGCGTCAAGGTCGTAGGTCGACTGGAAAGGGTTTTTTTGGATTTAAAAAAATGGACTTAGCGCACGAAAAGTTGCAATTGCAGAACGATTATTTTGATAATAAAACTGAATAATTTGTAAACGTTGTTCTTGCGTATATCTCTCCATAACGAAATTGTAATCACTACTGAATACAATGAAAAACAAATGACAGATCATGACATATTACAAATGGACGAAACGTCTCTTCAAAATCATATCATCCCTATTGGAAAACCCTTTAGTTTATTTTTGGCTAAAATGTTTATAAGCAGCTACAAATAGGTAAAATAAGATCTCGCTACAATTTTTTTTAAAAAATTTTATGAGCATTTTAATTTTAGAAAAAATTAAAAAAATTAGTTTTGTGTTTTACGAAATTTGTAATTGCCCTGAACCGATTTTTGCAAAGTTTACTTTGTTTTAAATTCATTAAAATTCTTTTGGAAAATTTTCAAAAAAATATTACGAACTTTTTTTAAAAAACCTTTGTAGAAAAATTTGCTCTCCCCTCGATTTTCTTCAAATTGTCACAAAATATTCTTCGTGCTCTCAAAAAACCAGAACAGTAAAATTTTTGGTAGACTCAATATTTGAAAGAGTTATGGACGAAATAGCAAGACTAGTCTGACAATTTTCGTCTGTTTTTGCAAAACACTGACGGAGATTGCTCATTTGACTTTAAATGACCCTAAACGGATATCCGCCGAACATACTTAGAGTCTTAGGAAACTCCTTCGATGTGTTACTATGGTCCAACATTGCCGAATTTGAAGAAATTGGGAAAATATCAGAAAAGCTGTTTTTAAGATAGGTATTATGAAAACGCGTGGAAGGAATTTTACAAATGAGGGCTCGTTTGTACTGACTGGTACTTTCAAGTAAATATATGACTGGTACTTTCAAGTAAATATATTAATGATGGTTAATTTTACTTTTTTAAATGCAGCAGTTGCATATGCAACTTTATTTTGCATCCTGCACGTCAATGACACCAACCTAAAATTTTGAGAAAAATATAAGTACAGTCATGTAGCCCCATTTGTCCTAAACTGACCCTACCAATTTCAAAAATAATCAATATTTACTAAAAAATTACTATGATTTTTATGATGGATATTTAGAAAAATACAATTTGTAAATATACAGGTCTATCAGAGTCTAAATAAATAAATAAATGTTGAAATTACAAAATATGCATAATAATTCCAATAAAAAAAAAATTTAGATTTCTCACATTTTTAAGTAATAATGCTATTATATAGAAACTGAAGAAAGACCCTATTCAAATTTACAGGATCAGCTCGGATTAGATAGTACTAAATGGCGTTTTCCTGGTCCAGTATGCAACTTAAAATCTACGATGTCCTAGACAATACCTTTAAGAAGAGCTCTAATTTGTATAAATCCACAAACGCGTTTTTAAAATATAACAAATGCAACATTCGCATCTCAGGTATTTTATAATACATATTTTTTAACAAAGAACGGGGCGGAACACCGTCTTAAAATTGTCAAAGATCGTTTAGAATATATGGGGCTACATAACTATATTTTTCACAGAATTTGATGTTGTTTCACATCATTGATGTGTAAACTGCAAAATAAATCTGCAGATTCATCGGATGCATTTAAAAATGTTAAGGACGCGAAATCTCTGCTCTGCTGTACAAGATCCTTTCACGCGTTCCAAAAAAAATAACTCGAAATGTACGCCTTTTAATAAAATTTTTCCATTTTCTCAGATTTCATCTGGAAAAAATTTTATTTTTTTTTTGACAACTATAAAATATTTTATTTTGAGCAAAGAATCGCATTGGGAATGAAATCGGGAATGTTGACCCAAAAATGGTGTTCGGTTTGATATGGAATGTATTATTTATGTTTTTTCCGATTTGGCTCTTCAGCCCTATAGAAACTGCATTTACATCAAATTTTTGTGTAATTTAGCATAGTAGAGTTTAGTAATCAATGGTGAGGGCTACAATTATTTGGAATATCACTTTTACGAAGATACAATAGTTTTTTAACATTTTTTTGGCTGAAACAAAAGAAGCCATCTAAAATCGACTAATTGGTTGTTGTAAAATAAAAAAAATTGACAAATTAAAAAACGATGACCAAAGACAAATAGAATATAAGAAGACATTCCTTCCTGTAGCGAGTAATTGTCAGTTACGAACGAATAGGAATTTGATTCCAACGAGTGAGGTTTTTCGCGGATTTTCAGACCGTTTTCCCCGAATTTTTTGTAATTGTCACAATTAAAAAATTAATATTAATCGATAAGTGCCAAAAAAAATCAATCAATGTTCGCGGAATACTGTTTTTTTCGCGTGTTACAATTCATTCCTATTCGTTCGTAACTGATACATTTTGACGTTTCGGCCTGAAGGAAAGTCTTCTTATATTCTATTTGTCTTTGACGATGACAGCGTTACCTCTTAAATTATGTATAGAAATAGTGTTCAAAATATCAAAAATGATGTTCTCCGACTTATAAGGCGTGGTAGTGGGAAAAAGTTTTAAAGTTTTTCTGATGCACTTAGTCATGTATGAGGAGCGGATGTTTAAACTGCAGTATTTCTGCAAAATGCAAAAAAAATTATAAACGAGACCTCTCCCTCTTAACATTGAGATTGACAAATGTTAAAATTTTCCAGCAGATAATCGACAAAAAATTTAAGAACTCAAATAAATAAAATGATAAGTATAACAATATTACTAGTAATTAATTTGTATATACCTTTTAGATATTTTATATGCTTATTTTTTAAGGATCAAATTATACGACCTAATGTCCTCATATGTTTATGATAAAATAAAATAAGGCATAAAACTGAAACCCGCAGACCCCCAAAGAACAGAGAGTGTCAGAGTATGTGTGAGTAGCGAAACAAAATAAGCATAAAAAGTCTTGTTTATGCATGTTCTGAGGTACTTGTTTCAACGAATTCGAGTACAACGAGTGAATGTGTTCTATGGTCTCAAATCATTTGGGGATCAGGGCTATGAGTTCATGTTAAAACATGATACTCGTACCCACCAACCGACCGACCCATTGACAGACGCACGGACCACATTCACTTGTATCTCCTCCCAAATTGGGAAAATTCTACATTCATCCATCCCATCGGCTCCGAGGTTAAGTTTCGAATACGTTTTTTTTATTTTTGTTGTTCTTATTTTCGCTTTTGTTTGTATTGTAACTTTTATTGTGCGGTTACGGCGGTTGTTCTGCCTCCATTTTGTCGGAATGTGATCCAACGCCAAAAACAATTTAGCCGGAATGTGTGTTCGTTGCCTTTTTTATCATTCGGCTAATAAAATTGTAACCTCTTCGATGCCGAGTGTCGAGTGCCGTGCGTGTGTGCATAAGTGGAGTCGGTTTTTACAGCGAATTTTTTATTATCTGTTTAAATATTTAAAAATCTAATGTAAATTATAGCCGACACATGTTTAAAGTTGCATTCCGAAAACATTTCGAGTGCGACACACACGACTGAGTTGGAACCGACAAAGAAAATAGCAGAAACAATGATGTTTTGTATGCGGAACATGACAAGTCCTTTTAATGGGTTCGGTCTAATGGAACAGAAGGTACTCTACGAGTATAAAAATTAACCACATCTGTCAAATCAAAATCAACCTTCGGTAGCTTAGTGGTTAGTGCGTTAGACTTGGATCCCGAAGGTGCTGGGTTCAACTCCCAGCCATGGCACCGGAAAAATTTAACATCAACATTTCATGTTTTCATCATAATTCGAGTTCCTGCAGCTAAAAATAACTCACCGGGCGCACTACCACTACAACAACATCTGATCACACAAGTCAACAGGGAAGCTACAAATAGACATAACACCATGACGACTATTAACAGATATGCAGCGCTTCTAGTGGAGAATAGAAACGGCAACACTCAAAATAACATCGATTCCCTGATATTAACAGACGAATGTTAATTTACAACCGGACAACATTGAGTGGATGAAAACAACATAAGTTTCCCGCGATAATCGGATATATGCCGGAACGAAGTCTGTAATAGAAATAGACTTAAGGATTATCAACTCAGCGTCTCCAAGCTGCTACAACAACAACAACCACATCTGTCTCTAAAATACTATAATTGATATCTATAATCCAGAGCAAGTCAACAGCAAAATAGTGAAAACATTATGAATATTTACAAAATATCTTAATAAGATTTAAAATTCAAATCATAATTTGTACTCACGAAAACACCGAATTTAAAGTGAAGGACAAATTAAACTTTAAAATGAGAAAATAGGAATCAAAATAATGAAAATGAGAAAAAGATACCGTTGAGCAACCATACAAAATGTCAGTGTTGTCAGTCGAATTTTTTCTCAAATCGTAAAATTATCTCTCTCAAATCGTAAAATTATAACAATCGCTTTTCAAATTCTTCAAAAAAATTCAGTACAAAAATCAACCATATACATTTCGTGGAAACAATGTGACCTAAAAAGTATAACCCTATCGGAACTTCCTATATATTTTGAAAATCTATGTCATTTATTCGTATATGTTAAGAATAGAGTTGTAGAATAGAATTTGACTGATGTGGAACCGGTCTAAAGTATTCTAACGTTTTCCTCAATCTCAATTTAATTGGAAAAGTAGGAATTTAATAGGAAAAATTTCCAAATTAATACGAGTATGTATTTAACATATATTCTATTTTTCTATATTATAATTTATTTATGTACAAAACAAACCATAGAAATTAGAAAATTAATTTTTATAATTTTTTAAATATAAAGTTCAATTTTAAGTGCCGATGTTGATTTTGAATAAAACACAAATTATTTAGGAAATTATTGTCATTTCTTTTTATTATGATAATATTGGTATGGTTCAATTATGTACGGAACAAAATATCGGCCAAATGGCCGCCGCGTCCTCGGCGGCACACCTCCATCCGATGGTCCAAATTTTCGATGACGCTGAGGCATAATTGAGGTTCTATGCCGTAAATGTGCCGAATTATCTTATCCTTTAGCTCTTGAATTGTTGCTGGCTTATCGACGCCAAAGAAAGAAGTCCAACGGTATCAAATCACATAATCTTGGCGGTCAATTGACATTGCCACGACGAGAGTTAACACGACCATTGAATTTGTTGCGCAAAAGAGCCATTGTTTCATTAGCTGTGCAGCAAGTGGCACCGTCCTGTTGAAACCACATATAGTCCACATCCATATCTTCCAATGCGGCCATAAAAAGTTCGTTATCATCTCACGATAGCGAACACCATTCACAGTAACTGCCTGACCGGCCTCATTTCGAAGAAGTATGGCCCGATGACGTCGCCAGTGCACGAATTGCATTTTGATTTTAACGCCCATTTTCGTAAATGGTTTAAAAAACTTTAACGCGTTACTCGATTGGTTATCTTTCCATGGTTCAAATTGAGTTAGTCTGAAATTGAGAAATGTCAAATGAAATGTAGAAAAAACTTGACGTTTAGGTGTTGTTCACATTCAACATCGGCCCTTACAGTTTAACCAACCGGAGGTACCAAAATGAGCGTGCCAATAACAGCCACTTTTCTCCAGAATCTAGGTACTATAAAAGCATTACACTGTACGAAATTTCAATTATTTGTCTGAACTGATATTAAAGCCATAAGCAGTTAACTTTTGGTGCAAAATAGTCCATTTGTGTGGGAGGTACCAAAAACGGAGTGGCCACTTCCCATTTTTCTTGGCGTGTTAGCGACTAACAAACACTAGTATTTAGTGTGTGAAATTTCAGAAGATTCGAGTAAGTAGTAGTATAGAAGGTATTAAAGAATCAATATTTCACTAAAAGTTAACCCTTTGTGGGGCAGGTACTAGAAGGAGTGAGCCAATATGGCCCATCGTCGAACTTAGCCGGAGATAGAGAAAAATATTACCGCATACCAAATTTGAAGTCAATCGGTTACTGCTTTGGAGAGTTATGGTGCGCACCATCCAGCAGACAGACACACAGACGGACGGACATTGCTCAAATGGCTTAAAATTAGGTCACTCCTTCGATTTGTTACATTTTTGGTCCGTAGCAAAAGATATAAACCCTCATCTGTAAGGCGAGTGCATAAAATAATAAAACATACTAACTTTAAAGTATAACCAATCAAATACAGAATGGCGTTTACGCCACTTTCAAAATAAACAGTTTATTTTTTGCGTGTGTAGGATTCCATATTACACCACAAAATGTTATTCACAGCCCTTCGACCTTCATGTATTCAGTCAACATTCCATTGAATTTGAGCAGGAAATAATCGGCTCCCATAGCTCTCCATAGCTTGGCGTTGATCGTAACATTATCGGCATTCTCATTTTTTAAAGAAGTAAGGACAAAATATTACACCGTCACATAAAACAGTGAGTTTTTGTGGTTTAACGTTAGTGCATGAATATCTCCTGAGTTCCATTCTCTTCAAACGAGGCAATTTTACTTACGGATATGTCCACTGAAGGGTAATTCCAAAGGCAGCCAACCCAATTTTTAACACGACCCCTCCGATTTTGATAAAATTTGGTGCACGAAATCTCCAAGGGTGTACAATTTGAATGACTAGTTACAATGATATTAAATCATTGAAATCGGATAACGCCCAAGTAAAAAATTACTGTTTATATTTGTAACTGACTCGCCCAGATTCTATCGAGCCGTGACACTCGTTATCAACAGTTCTGCTGCAGTTGTATGGGAGATACGGAGCTCTACTCGTATATGGTTGATTTCTACACACAAGCGAATGAGAAATCTTTGTGAAACCACACTTCTCCAAAAACTTCCAAAAACAACTGTTAACCAAAGTTAATACAAAACACCAGCCATGTCCAATGAGAAGCAAATTTTGCTCCATCAAATGGAAAATTACCACACTATGCATGATTTTTGACTGCACTAAGTGTAGTTGTGGTAAGTCAGAAGAGTCATTCGCTTGTGTGTAGAAATCAACCATATAGAGCTCCGTATCTCCCATACAACTGCAGCAGAACTGTTGATACCGAGTGTCACGGCTCAGAAATCATGATCCAGTATGTGTGCTGCCAATTTTTAATACATATTTATACACCGCCATGTATAAAGTACTTGTTTCTATAATAATATAGAAAAAAATGGTCTTGAAGCCGGGGTAGTATCATAGTTAGAATCACAAAGATTTGCAGACCGAATAAAAGCAAGCAAACAACATCTGTCAAATTGTCAGCTTAATTCCAACAATCTCAAAAAGGAAGCAAAGCTATCGACAAAATTTGGTTCCGTTGTTGTGTGTATGTATCGTTGGCCTTTTTTGTTAGTTGTTTGTTTGTATCGTTTGGCTTAAGGCTTGAGTTAAAAAACTGGTGTTGTTGTTTTTATTTTATTTTTTTCCTTTAAATACTTAGTAGAATTTAGCGTTGGTGACTGCGAGACCGTTGGTGGTGTAGAGAGCTAGCATGCACTGTTTTAAAGCACGTAACCCATGTTCAAACCCTCGTCAGATCGAAATAAAAAATAAATAAGTCTGTAAAAATACAATTAAAAATAAAAAAAATGTTTTTTTTTCATTTTGCTAAACTGGTGAAAATGACGAAAAAAATACATTCTTTTTGTAGCAATTCAGAATTAGTTCCGGAAGTCTCATCCCTTTATAAAAAGAATCGGGAAATTAGTACGCACAAATCTGCTTAATTCCCTGCTCGATTGCTTTTTCGACTGCCTTTGGAATTACCCTAAACCAAAAATTTGTCTCATTACGGAACATAATATTGCGATAAAACAGTAGCTTCACTTATACGTAATTCTACTTACGACGCGAATGATGGTCAACGGCTTCAATTACTGGTAAGTCAACCACAAATCCCTTTAACGCAATTGTTTCTTCAGTAAGCACGGTCGTATTATCATTTAAACAAAATGTTTTACGAAAACAATCTGCGGTTAGTCGAATTATTCGCTTTGATAGAGATTACGTACCCTAAGAAAAAAAATTGCTTCTGTAGTATATTTTCCGGAAACATATTATATTTGGGATCATTAACTTTTTTTCTATAAGTCGAAAAACAAATTCTGTAACCTATTTTAATATTTCCCCGTTATCTAGGATAATCTGCACCAAAATTCCCAAAAAAAATAATATTGATAAACGAGATATTCAAAAATTTTTTCCGGTATAGAAATATCAAATATTTGCGCCAAAGTATATTTTATTTAAATTTTGCTCCCAAACATATGTTGTTTCCTGTTTTTTTCTCCGTGTAGCATTTGTAGCAGATTATTTTAAAATTTAGAAATTATTAAGAACCTTTACACCATTTACATTATTTATAATAATTGCAAGCCCTCTTTACGGTATACATTTGTCTGTTTTGTGCAATTACACGCACAGCTATTGTTTACCATTCTTGCTAGAATAAACTTTAACTGAGAGTAACAGCATTCGGTTATAAATGTCAAAGCAATAGAATGATGAATGCTACTGTAGGTAAGTGGGGAGATAAGAGGCGATGTGTAAGGCAAATAACTGCCTTTGAGCTCTCTTCTTTAAAAACTTCCAACACGTGAGGTAACAGGCGATCCAGCACTTTTAAGCGGTGTTTTGAGTATAGTTTCAAAAAGAGTAAAATCGACTGACTAATAAAAAATTTTTAATTGTAAATAATTACAAGTATCACCAATTAAGCAAAGCAAAGAAATCTTGGAAGTGATACGGAACACAAGCATTAATATGTCCACTTGCCATTTAATGACCCGAAGTTAATCCAGATTTAAAAAAGGAAAGTTTATATAATATCCTGAGGTTATCTTCAATAACGAAATTTTGTATGGAAGGAGGAGGATGTAAAATAATAAAAAAAACACGGCTAACATGTCCAACTCATACTTGTGTTACCACCAGCCAGTGCATTTTTGAAGAAAGTCGTTCCAACACCGTTAGCAACAAGCGCCTTGTGACGTCACCACATTACGGACATGCTCGTATCACATAAGATCGACATGAGCCTGGAGCAACAACAAATGTGTCTGGAGACCAATTCATCATACCACATCAATGTATTTTATTTGTAAAAATATCGATTACGTTGTATTTTAATGATTTAAAAATTAGGACGTTTAAACGATTGTTTGCAACATTGTCTACAATAATTCTTCATGCTGGTTAGATATATATAATTATTTTTTTTTAAGACAGCAAAATTTTGGATATTCGTGAACATAAAACTATTCTTATATCGTCGGTGCGCCGACAAAAACTCCTATGTTTAATTTTTCGAATTTTTTTTTATTGTCGAATTAGAACGTCCTAGCGGTCAAACGACTACCCACCAAAGCATTTTGCGCTATCTTGACCGGTTCCGAAGTTACCAAAAACTCCTATGTGTATCCCTCTATAGTAATGCTCCGACAAAAACTCCTATGTGTTGTAGGCACAGCCTGTCCCAAGGGATAGAAGGTTTGCTTAGATTCACGCCAAAAAACGGCTAATGAGGTTTTGTTCAGAATCATCCCCTCTATTCGACAATGAATAGATCAAAATTGGATCTGCTTCCATTCGCGAGTTATCGCGAAAACGGTACGTTTACTCAAAACAAACTTAATAGCTTTGATTTGTAAAGAAAAACGCGGAAATTTAGAACTGTAACACAATTTCCTTTAAATATGATTATTTGTAACACGCTTTGTAACGTCCGCGACATTTGCCATGTTTTTATATTGCGAATTTTGTGTAATCCATAAAGTTTACATACACCGCCAAATTTTTCCAAAATTATTATACCGAATTTAATAAGATTAATATACTTGCATTCTATAATCTCTGAGGAATAAATTAATATCAGCATCTTCGCGAAAAATACCCTCGACGAATAAATTTTGTACAAAAAAAAATTAGTTCGGAATTATTTTACTATATAACGCTATTATCTCGCGAATGAACAGTTCTAGGGAAAAGTAGTCAAAGGAAGTTTAGGAGATAAGCTAAAGGCCTACAACTCTTTCTTTAACAAACTAAATTTATAGTAATTTGGTAAGGATTTACAGTGTGTTGAAACTTTTGTATGCTTTTCCCTTTATATGAGGCATATTTTGATTTGACACATTGTAAATCCCTACCAAATTATTATATTTTTTTTGTTAAAGAATAACTTGTAGTCGTTTTTAATATCTCCCAAACTTTCTTTGACCACTTTTTCCTAGGACTGGCCGTTCGCGTAATAACAGCATTATATAGTTAAATAATTCTGAACTTAAATGTTTTTTGTTCGAAATGTACTCGTCGCGGGATATTTTTGGCGGAAATGCTAGTGTTAATCTATCCCTCAGAAATCATAGAGTGTAAATATATTAATTTTAATAAATTCGCAATAATATTTTTGTAAAAATTTAGCAGTGTAAGTCGAATTTTTGGATTAAAAAAATTTTGCTATAGAATAATATAGCAAATATCGCGGACATTACAAAGCGTCTTACAAATGTTCATATTTATGAGAATTTATGTTATAGTTTTAAATTTCCGCGATTCAATGTAATTAAGTTCGATTTTTTGGTTAACAATTGTTTTTATTGCGATAACTCGCGAAAGGAAGCAGATAAGATTTTGATTTCTTCTTATCTGAATAGAGGGGATGATTCTGTACAAAATCTCATTAGCCGTTTTTAACCACAATCGAGGCCAACTTTCGTTTGCTTGAGGTACGCTGTGAACATTCAAATATTAAAACTCCTATGTGTAATTTTTTTGTTTTATAAATATTTAAAATGCTCCAAACAAAAAATCCTATGTGTCGATTTTCATGAAAACCATTTACCACGTCATGGGCTTTTCACATATACGATTTTTGTTATGATATATTGGTGGTAAATAATTAAAAGAAAAATTCAAAAATCTGAGATATTAAAAATATCGCGATTTGACGAAGCAGCAACGTTTTTTGTCTCTCCTGAAAACTAGTAACAAAACACATAGGAGTTTTCGTCGGCGCACCGACGATATGTATGTAATAATTTTTGTATTATAATTACTTAAATTCTTTAGGTAAATTTTTTTACTCATGTATATTATTAACGGTATTTTTTTTGCATGATTGGATTTATACACCTAAATTCACTACATTGCACGGATTTACACCCGCATGTAGTTTAAATTATATTCAATGTAATGAATTTGCGTTATTACTATAGGGATAAATATTAGATATAATTCTAAACATTATTTTAATCTATTTTTATAAATTTCAGTAATTCATCTACACCGCATACGTTGAGCTCAATCCATCGGCAGAAGGGAACTTAATCACAATTGTTGGAGAATTTTGTCAATTTGTAACACATTTCCAGGTCATCGATATCCAATATAGGATCACCTTTTGTAAGTAATATGAATCCTCATATGCTATCGAGTTAACGATTACAACAATATATTACACCAATTTAGTTTTAAAAAAAGAAAAGACTTCTGGAATTCAGGTTAAATTTGAATAGATAACAAATTATGAGAATTAATATTGTACTTTACGAGTATTCGTTTCGATATAACCCATCAGCATAAAAACTCGTTTATTGTTAACAAATGAATTATTATAATCTTTGAAAATGGAGTAGATAACATTTTTTTTGGAATTGTTGATCATGACGATTAGACGGATGGTTTGATGTAGATCGATCTTTGATTTGATATAAGGAAAGTCACTCTATAAAAATATTGAACACGGGTTACTTTAGGCTTGTAGGGTGGGATATTAATTGTGCTCCAACGATGAACATCTTTCGTTTAGTTCTATTCGATACTGTGATTTCGAATCTTAAATTTATATTACTGTAATGAAGACTTGGTGGTACGAATTTCTTTTCTCTTGTGAACAGTTTAAGAATTTTGGTTTTGTAAAGGATCCTCCCCTATCCGGCGAGCTCAGCCACTTCTATACCTTCCAAGCTAACCGAACCAAACTACAAAAAAAATATTATCGGATTTCCAGAAAAGGACTGTTACACATTCTCAAAATTTGCAAACATTCGTAATAAATTTGCAAACATTTTTCAGTCGATAGTACAATCACGATGAAATGGCAAACCTAACTGAGCACAATTGATAGCAACTTTGCCAGATCTGAACACTTTGTGATTGTTTAATTGTCTTTGGAAAAGGAGAACGTCCAAATAAACAACATAAATTTTTAAAAATGTTGTTGGGTCCCAAGATGGTATAGAAAAGTACTACGTAACTTATAAATAGTAGGGACAACCAATATTTTATAAAAATATATATTACAAATATATATTGGTAGAAACAATTAAATACCATCAGTTAGTTCCAAATGCCATTTTGGTCTTTAGATCCCCTCCTAATTTAGCTATCTATGTTGCTTCAACTGAAAATTTAAGTTGAACCTACCAAAATGACAAGTATCACAACCGGAATCTATTCGGTTGAGGCAACCAATCCTTTCAGTATTTATCTATTTATATACTTATGGGGTAACGAGTTTCTACAATGCAGATTTGTTTGAAACAACCACAATACGTTTCATATCTGAAGAAATAATTTTAAATTTGCCTATGTTCAGCATTACTTGAAGTCTCCCAAACAATGACGAACTCAACATATTCTCTTCATATCGTATCATCAGGACAACCAACAATTGAGTAAATCGCAACAAAAAATCAACAACTTGCAAACAATTGTGTAAAAGGCGTATTAAATGAATGTAAACGACAAACAGCGAAAAGGTGTTACCTTCATTCATTGGGGAATATCGTCCACGTCCACATGGATATGGATATGGACGTGAATGTGGATGTGGATATGTGAATGTGCGGATATGGTGCTGTGTGTTCTGGTTAACGTTCAGTGGATTTTTCTCTTCTGTTTTTTGCTCCCTTGTTTTCACATTTTTATGTCGTTGTTTTTCTGTTAAAACAATTTTGTGACAGTTTTCGTTTTTCATTGTTTAATCCATATAATTCAAATGTAGAGGGCGCGCGAAGTGATTTGGTTTGGGGACGACAATGACGAGATTGCTTTGGAAAAAATTTAAGATTTTTGGCGTGTGAGTATGTTAAAGCCCGAGGGATTTTTCGTGACGACATTTAAATATGTTAATTTGCATTGAACACTGAAATGAATTGGATTGAATGGAATTGAATTGAATGGAACGAAGTTTGATCATACCATAATGGTGAGTGGCTTCTGTCAGGCTCTGGCCAGGTTTGCCACATGTGTGGCATCATGCGCCAACGGAAGCATAGCGACATCATTTGCTATCAAGCGGCTTTATGTGGTGACAAACCATATTTTGGTATTATCGGATATTAAAGACTTGGGAGACTCGACACGACACGATAAATACACTTGCTCGCACCTTTGGAATGTGTTGTGGATTTTCCGGTGACATGACAACTTCATTGTTGAGATAATAATAATAATGCTCAACGCAAATTGTTGGGCCAGATTAAAGTCCTGGTATAACACTTACTTATACACATACATCGGTATATTCATGTGAAAGTATTTCTGATATGAAACATTTACACACAAAGTAAGTTCGTTGTGCGAGCCGGATGAGGTGCGTATACGTATTGTACAAAACTCATACTTTATAAAATTTTATCAAAATATTTATATTTCTAAATAAAATGTTGAACTTACCAATTATATGTTGGGTAGCTGATTAACCTGGAAAGGCAAAAAAGTCCTTGCTTATTTCTCGTACGAAGGTATTCAAATACAAATATGTTCCCTTACTGAAAACTGGAGCTGTTGTAAAAGAGGTTAAAGACAAACATGAAAATTATAGTCGAGTGAATCGACTTAAATAAGTCTAATTCTGTTAGCAGGTACATAAAATAAACAGTGCGACAAAATAAACACAAGTTGAAAAGCAAATTACGCGATATTATTTTTCCTGTAAGTATTGTCGTGTAAAACAAGAACCTTTTTCTGAAATTCCGCGGACACCCCCAAAATCCGTATTTACGGGTAAAAAAACTATTTTATTGGCTTTTTGCCTATAATTTTGTTAATATTTGTTATTTACACAGTACAGCATTTTCAGCTCATTGATTTGGGACTCAATTTTGAGAATTGGACGTGAAAGTAACCCCAAAAATAAGCACTTCTGCATCATTCCTTTAGTAAAGTTTGCTCAATTAATAATTTAATGGCCATACGATTTTTTTGCTCAAGGTGTTTTTTGCACTTTTTCTCGGTACTAGTCGCTACTTAAAAGCTACATATATTTAATACATATATTTAAGAATATTTCTTGGAACTGGGAGGGAGGGGATTCGTAAATAGGTTTACCCGATTGAACATTCGTACTTGTTTATGTCTGTTTATTCATGAAATCGCAAAAACGATTTTTAAAAAAAAACTAAATTTTTCTAACAGTTTTAAAGACAATACCAAACTAGTTTTTCTACTTGAAATTGATATCACTCAATTTTTTAGCTCTTAGAATGGGTGATTTTTTGGCAACTTTGTTTTGTGTACCATTTTACTGTCAAACATATTGAGTTTGGTCTACAATTTAGCCATGACTGGTCTTCGATTTAGACTTACAAACGAACAGCGCTTGCAGATTACACTATGCAAGAAATGAACACTTTTTGAAAAATACACGGACTTGACAGTACAGGTTCGATTCTGCTATCAAAGGGTAGTATAACCCTACACTCGGTTTGGCGAAATTGATGACCATTTGTTTTATGGGCCTCCAAAGTTTTTGAAAATCAGTGGGCCCCTCGAAAAAACTGTAATCGGCTTGTGTAAAACAACTGATTCAGAATTGGTGATACCGCTTAAGTATATTTGGCAATAATGTAGCTAACAATATTCTGAACAAAGTTTCTTAAAATTTATTGCGAAAAAATTGTTTCCTGTACTTTTTTTTTGAAAAAGTGAAGGAAAAAATATTTTTTTTCACTTTTTTCAGCATAGCTTCCAGGGACTCGTAATTTTTTAGCAACAATGCTTTGTAAAATAGTAGCCAACGTAAACTTTTGTGAACATACTTTTGTGAACATATCAATACAATCTGAACGTGTCTAGGCGCCCTAAATAGCTCAAAAACCACATTGTTCCAAAAAAAAGTTAGTATTTCACTATAATGTAACAACAATATATTTTTTTGGTATAGGGTATGTTCAGCAACTTTATAGGAAATATTAAGGCCAATATTTTTGTGGACATATTAACCCTCTAGCTCCCCCACATAACTGTAATGTTTGGCGCAATTTTAACAAATTGTAAAAAACACCCCTTAAAATGGGGAGTGCGGGGAGGAAATGTTCTACAAAAATAAGCATTGTTACTAAAAAATGTCGAGTCCCTGGAAGTGAAAAAGTAAAAAAAAAAATATTTTCAAAAAAAAAGTACAGAAAAAAAATGTTGTTCGCAAAATTTTTAAGAAACTTTGTTCAGCATGTTCTTAGCTTCATTATTGCCATATATACTTTAGTGGTATCACTAAGTCTGAATTAGTTGTTGGACAAAAGCTGATGACACCTTTTTTGAGGGGGCCACTGATTTTCAGAAACTTTGGAGGCCCATAAAAAATTTTTTTCACAAATTTCGCCAAACCGAGTATAGGGTTATACTACACTTTGATAGTAGAATCGAAGCTATACTGTCAAGTCCGTGTATTTTTTCACTGTTGCACAGTGTTATTGAGTATTATTTATTTTTATTTATTTATTTTTTTTTTATTTATTTTTTTTTATTTTTATTTATTTATTTTTATTGAATTTTGAGTTCGGTCGCCTAGACCGTTCGATCTAAAGCCTTTAGATTATTTTTGTGTGGCTATGTTAAGGCTCATGGCTCCCTATAGAACAAAGTCGCAACGGTTGACGCACTGGAAGCCAATATTGAAGAATTTATTCATGATAGACCGGCCGATATGGTGGAGAGAATATACCAAAATTGGACCCAGTGTATGAACCATTTGAGTCGCAGCAGCAGTCTACATTTACATCAAATCAATTTTTCAACATTGAATTATATAGACCGTTCTATCGACTCAAATAAAAATGTCATACATTTCTCTAAATTTTATGTTTTTTTAATCAGATCCGAAAGCTCTTAAAAAATAACTCGTTAATTTCTTCACAGGTTATCATGTCTTTATTTGTATCCAATTTACCATACAATTTTTTTCGTGTTTAGGACACCATATTACACCAATGGATAAAACCAGTAAAGAAAGACAGAATGCCGGGCTGGCGTATGTAATACCCTACATCTCCCTAACAATGCGAAAAGGGGCATTGCGATAATAATTTGGAATAATTGGTCTCGTTTCAGTTAACAGAGAAGGAGTTGAAGATGTTGATCATAATAAACTAGATCTTAAACGATAAAATATGAATTGTTCTTTTAAAGATCTAGAATCGGAAGGAACAAATGGATGGAACTATACATAATGTAAACAGATTTTAATCACCTTGGATCAACATCTTGGATCTACCGAATTGTATAAAGATCGGACGTAAAATACAGTTTTAATAACGCTTAATGACTAAACAGGGATGAACATATCGATTTATTAATATAAAAAGCCGTATTTTGATTTTTGTCATAATTGCATTTTCCATTTATTCTGGTCAAAAACTGTCAAATGTACCTTAGTTCTTCTATAATTTTCGGGGGCTGTAGTTTCAAATAAAGGATTTATAGGTATTGTTAAAATTTCGTAAGTCTAGTCAAAGGAGCAACAAAATCGAGATACGCCTTTTTTATATTAAGCCAGCGATATATAGAAGTGGCTATATTTAAATCTGAACCATATATCCACATATTAGGCAGTATCCGTTTCTATATAAAGAAATTTCTTTCTGCCAAATTTTTTACAACGTCTATAGCGCTTTCATATCAAATAAAGAGAAACATTTATATAAATTTGAACCGATTTTCCTCCTATTAAGAAATTTCTTTCTGCCAAATTTTTTACAACGTCTATAGCGCTTTCATATCAAATCAAGAGAAACATTTATATGGGGGATATATCTAAATTTGAACCGATTTTCCTCAAATTGGCGGTGTTAATTCATGTAATAAGACAACACTCTCTCCTGAATTTCGTACTGATCGGATATAAAAAACGGGTTCTACAGCGCTTACATGTGAAATCGGGTGTTACATATATATTGGGGTTATATCAAAATCTGAACCGAATTTCTACAAACCCTTTTCTGTCGTATTTCCTACTGATCGGATGTAAACAAATGTTATATCTTTCATGGTAAAAACAATATTATAAACATATACATAGTTGTTTAATATCTGAAACGATAACATTTAAAATCGAAGCTTTGAAAACTACTACTTTTCACGAATTTGAAAATTTATATGAGGCTATAACCAAATCTGATCCGATTTTCTTCACCGTTAAAAAATATTCATTCTTTTATCAAGATGCCTGATTTTGTCAAATTTCATAATGATCGAATGCAAAATACAGTTTTCATAATTAAAGTGAATACAATAACTGGGATACGTCAACTTTTTTTCAAATCTCCATCGCATGATATCATTCCCTATGGATAACTTATTGATGACCACAAAATAACACTGTTTATACTGTCCCAAACCAAAATAAGGAGAAGATAAATGTGACGAGACAAGACAAATATCACTTATACGCCAATGGGACTTTTTACCAATAACATTTTGCAACGATTCCTTTTCATCTCCGAAAACGCTGATTGTGTCATAGCACGTCCTCGAAATTTATTTGTTCGTCTTACACTGCATCGAATTCAAATTCAAATGTGTGTGTGTGTGTGTTTTTTGGGGGGGGAAATAGTGTTTTAAGATTGTTGTCACAATCCCAGCCTCATAACAATTATTTTTCCTACAATCCCTTGGCTCTTTTGGTGGATTGATAAAGTTTAGAAACCACATTCAAATGCGAAGATAGGCCTTTCCAATGCAATGCAATCGCATCTCTACGGACATTCCGGCGCCAAATTGTATTCTTTTGGTTCAACTTCAAAAACGATGTCCCAACTTCAGTGAACACCGCAAAAACGAACGGAAAGACACTGAGGCAATGCACACGTCAAGCCATTTAAAACATGAACAAATGCTGTTGTTGTTATTGCTACGACAAACAGAAATTGACATGAGTAACAGGTTTCTTGTTTGTTTGTTATCCGTAGAAATTACTGGGAAAATATGAAAGAAAGTGGAGTAAGCGAGCTGAACAAAGAATTAACTATTGTGGAACAATTTTAAAGTTAAAAGACTAGACTTTAAAGCCTAAAAACGTATTCATACGAGGAGATATTATTAAAATTAAAATAACATAGACACAATACAAAACATCCATACTTAAGTTATACAGATGGAGACCAAATTAAGTGTTATTTTTGCAATTCCATGTTAAAATCATTAACTAACATAATAAGTATGTAGATTACAATCAGATTATACGAGTACATATCGTTTACTACAAGAAAGAGTAACACGTTGACTGAATGACTAAGGACACTTCAAATATTTGGGGATATCCGCCGTCATGACATTTTAGATAATTTGAGATATGTTCGTCAATCTATAGGTACCAACAACAAATATAAGACGGATCATAGTCTATCTAATACACCAACTATGAAGTCTATGGGGTGATTGTTAAAAAAGTGCGAATATGATCATATACTTTGTCAATTTGTGTGAAAGGAAACGCAAAAGAGAAAATCGCCCAAAAGTGAAAAGTGAACAATCGGACAAAAATTATGCCAAACAATTTTGGGCGTTTATTCATTCGAGTTTGGGTTGATAAGTAAGTTGACTTGCTGAGTTATCTACAACTCTTTAAGTTATGCATCGATTTTCTTAGCAATGCTCTCTCTTAACGTTGAGTTATCGATCTCAAATTTGTAAACAACGTCAGCCGCATTAAAAGGATACTTTCAGTAAGAATTGAAACTAGTGGGACAATTACAAAGCCATTCCCATGCATTTAAAAACTACATTACGATACTATTTATTTATTTGGTCACGAATTTGGAGAATACTTACATATGTGTAGTCCTACTTCTTGGAATATATATTTTAGCGGGTTAAAATGCACTACAGGTGTTAAAAAAGCACTTGCAATATGCAGTAAATAAAAAAATTATATACATATATGTATATATTTTTACAAGAAAGAAATTTAGTACACATAAAAGGAAATACATGTAAGGAAACATTTTTTGAAAAAGAATGCAGTTTCAATATGCGATTAATAATAATTAATAATACCATCGTAAATTTATACTGGAGTTGGTTGTACTGAAATCATACATTATCACCTCCTGATTTTGATAAATCGGGGGCATCTGTTCTCAGAGCTATATCTGACTTTTCGGAAAATGACTTTTTGGACGACCCAGGGGACGTGGATAACAGTTTCTGGTGCAATTAGGTGTCACAAACACGAAAAAAATATTAAAAAAAAATTTATAGTAAATTTTTTTTCTAATTTTGTTTTTTAAATTCCAGCTTTCATAGAAAGTATATTTAGTATTTGGACCATAATTTTAACCAAGTATAAGCCTGATTGAACCGTTTTATGCCTTTAATTAAAGGGAATTATGAGGGCCACATATGCCGCAAATATCGCTTTCACGTAGAATCTTTGGTTTAGTAACAGTCGTCAAAAATATGAGAAAAAATTATTTTTTAAGAAAAAAACACTTTTTCTTGGTACAAAAAAAACCATAAAAAATAGAAAAAAAAGTCGAAAAAATTATTTTATCACATTTTTAAAAAGCCAGCATGCTAACGAAGGAAACACTTTCTATTTGAAAAAATCTATGAATAGATGTAAAAGTTATGAGCCATTTGAGATAGGGAAATTAAAAAAAAAATCTTGTTTCACATTTTTTGTTTTTAAATGATGTTTTTGGTTATATTGAATTCGCCATATGTGAGAGAGACATATAAGAGACATTGCACTTGCATTTTATTTTATGAGGATTGATTTCACACATTATAAAATTATAGAGAGGACGAGGTTTTATGGCCGTTCGTAACCCTCCATAAAACATGATATGCAATGTGAGAGCTATATTGGATGAGATCCGCTTAGATAGAGGGTCATTCAACAATATTTGTGATTTTTTATTTATGATGTTTCCATTCAATTACGCCTTTTAGGAGCATGGACATCCCAGTCGTATATACAGGTAGTAAAATTATATGTACGCAATACAAAGTAATTTCGAAGCAAACTATATGTCATCTACAGGTACTGCAACTTATGAACATTAAACCCGGAATTTATCAATGAAATTTCTTATTAATAAATTAGTGTAATTCAGCGCCTTAAAGAGATAAGTCGATTTTCTACAAAATATTACAAAGTTATATTTCGAAGTATGAGTAAAAGGCAAAGAACTTTTCAAAGTGTAAATGATCACGACAATTTCTGCTAATAAAATAATAAATGCGTTTAATAAAATAATAGAAGAAATATATGTGTAATATTTTGGTTTACGTGTTAAAAATATGAACGAAACGTGGACACCTAATATTTTGTGTAATTCGTGCCATGTAAATCTTACTCGATGGACTAGTGAAAGAATGCGGTAAGTACTTTAAAATTAATGTATTACAATGTTTTGTGGAATAAAACGTTTCAATTTTAGACTTCACGTGGAATTTGGAATGCCAATGATTTGGAAACAACCATTCATTCACGATACGGACTGCTATTTTTGTCTAAGTTAATAGATTGGAGTAGGAAGTGTCCAAGTATAGCTAACAGCCTAATAAAGGAAACATCATCAAGTTCAACTGAGTACTCAACTCTGAGCGATTCAAGTTTGGGTCAGAAGTCATCGCTTTTAACTCAGTTTCAACTCATTGATCTAGTGAGAGATTTGGAACTGACCAAATATAAGGCAGAACTACTTGCATCTGGGATGAAACAGTACAATATTTTGGCCCCAGATGTTAACATATCATATTATAGAGTCCGTGATATACCTTACAAACAATTTTATACAACTGTGGATAACAGATGCTTTTGCAAGGACATTCCCGGATTGTTCGAGGAACTTTATCAAACATACAATTCAAAGGAATGGCGGTTACTTGTTGACAGCAGTAAAGAAAGTTTGAAAGCAGTACTTTTACACAACGGAAATCAGAAACCGTCGATTCCCATTGCTCATGCTGTCAACACTAAGGAATCATACGAAACAATGGCTAAATTGATAAAATACATAAAATATGAACATTTGTTGCGATTTAAAAGTAGTTGCAATGTTATGCCTCTGGGATAGCAGATATTTTGCCACCAATGCGTATTAAGCCGGGGCTCTTAAAAAATTTTGTAAAAACCTTAAGGAAAGATTGAACTGCCATCTTTCCTTAAGGTTTTTACAAAATTTTTTAAAAATCGAAGAAGGAGTTTTTGATGGGCCTAAAATAAGGACACTGATGAAAGATGTGAATTTCGAATCATATTTGACGTCGGATGAAAATGCAGCATGGAGGTCGTTTAAGCTTGTAGTTTAAAATTTCCTTGGATCCAATAAAAGCCCGCAATATGAAACAATGATTAATGATTTGTTAAAAAATTATGAAAAAATTGGTTAGAAATATATTTTTTTATATTTATGTATATAACACATATGTATGTATTTTTCCAACTTCCTCATTAGATAAACCGATTCCGAAATCTACAAACGTCAACAAAGAACTCACAATTACTTCTAATGAAACTTGTTCATGTAAACAAACTCAAATGTACATAATAGTCCCAGGAAATGTTTATTTTTTTTTTAACAAAATCTACTTTTTCCAATTTGTTTAATGAATGTTACTAAACCACTGTTTTTAAGTGAAAGAGGTATTTCCAACAATGGTAGCCCACATTAATAGCTTCAATTTAACGTATAAGTCGACCTGATCGGGCATATACTCCAAACATTATAGTTCAAATACTAAGGGTACCTTCGACGATATTAGTATTTTTAATAAAAAACTGTTTAAAAAAATGTATCCATAAAAAAATTTGATTTTTTTATTGACTTTATATAACAGTATGCTACAATCTATACAAAAAAATAATTTTTAGGTCTAGACACAAAAAATTTTTTTTGTTGCGTAGTGTTATCATTGTATTTTTTTGTAAAAAAAAGCCAGAAACAACTAAACTTTTTTTTTTAAATGTTTATTTATCGCAGTTTCCACGACGTCTTTTAAATATGCGTTATAAGGATCGTCAATAGATTTAATATTAAATATAATTTCTTATTAAATGTATGTATATATAAGTTTATATTCTTTTCCAAATATTAAACAAATTAATAAATTCGATGCTGGGTAATCCCAACGGCAGTCGACCCACTTTTTAACACGACCCCCTCCAATTTCGATGAAATTTGGTACACGGTATCTCCTAGTGCGTACAATTTTTATGATGTCTTTATTTAGTCCAAATTCGTTATGGTTCTTGTTTTACAGCGTCCGAAATTTGATCGAATCTCTACTTTTTTCCTATTTGGTGATTATAGCACAGATTTTGTCATTATCTACATATAGAATGACAAACAAATAGATATGGTCATATAGAGATATTCACGTCAAATGATAAATAAATGCCCTTATTATGGATATTCCACGAAGTTACACCTTTGTAATTCCTTCTAACCAATATATTTTTTAAGTCAGGTTTGCTTTTGAGGCTTAAAAGTAATCCTGACTTGAGACTTTCAAAAATATAAATCAGATTTTATTATTACCACGGTACGATATACGTTCTCATAACAAATAATAATTTGATTCCGCTCAAATAGAAAGAATTTACATTGTGTTTTATATAAAGATCCTGAAATATATGTGGGAGAAAACAGTAAAAAATCTGTATCTTTTAAACCAAAATGACCTCGTGAAACTTATGTCACGTGTAAAGGACATTTAACGGTTTAACTACAAAAAATATGAAGTAAAAAAATTGGGTGCATTTCGAGATATTGAAGGATTAAAATAATTTTTCGATTTTTAATGTCCTTCGACAAGGACAATATTTTTTTTAAATTATTAATTTTGAAGTACGAGTGTGGCCAGTTACAATGGCACTAAAATCGTTGAAATCGAATAACGCGTTCTTAAGTTATACTCTGTTGAATTCAGTATCCTCTAGGAAAAAAGTAGAGATTCGACCAACTTTCGGACGCTGTAAAACAAGAACAATAACGAATTTTACACACTAGGAGATACGGTGTACCAAATTTCATCGAAATCGGAGGGGGTCGTGTTAAAAAGTGGGTCGACTGCCGTTGGAATTACCCTGCTATAATCACCTAAGAAAAAAAATAATTATTTAAAAACAGCACAATTCTGCACCCCTATTTTTTGGAAGATTCTTTAAACTTAATGTTCTAAATAATAAAAATAGTGAAATACATGGCACCAGTTGACAACCCTTTAGTTTGACCCAAGGTCTAAGAAAAAATATTTTTTTAATGCAATTATTTCACAACAATTATTACATGTACCTAATGTCAAAATTAAAAAAAAAAACACAAAACTTGAAATAAGTCATTAGCTTTCCGTTCCATTTTTTATATTTTTTCCGCTTAAATGGTTCTTTTTTAATTTACTGTTTAAAAGCTGCTTCAAATAGGCAAGAGAACATCAATTTTGAATACCAAAAATAAAATTCTACTTTGACAGATGATTTACAAAAGTTCAAACAGTTTACGGGAAAAGTAAGTATGCAGCTTTTACAACCGAAGTGTCTTCTTTCAAACCATATTAATTTTTTTTGGATTTGGACTTACTGGAAAAATCGGGTACCCATAGTGCAATGGTCTTATTCATATTCCGAAGTTTTTACGTCGCTTTTATTGAAAAATTATGAATTATATGAAAATCTTCATTAAAATCGCAGTGCGGAGAGAGGATGAACATGTTGGTATTAGTCTTACAATTGAAACTAGTATAGAAATTGATAAAAAAAAGCGCTGGGTAAAAGTTTCTATATTTATTAATTTTCAAATAACACTTCTGCCATTTAAATAGTATCAACATTGATAAAATTAATTTTTTAATATTTCGCTCTTTTTCTTATCAATTTTATATTTATTAAGTAATATAAATCTCATTTTAAGGTAAATGAATAAACAAATTTTTAATAATAAAGTCTAATTTTTATCAATTTCTATGTTAGTAAGGTGACATAACTCAATGTTGAAATAATATTGAAAATAATCAGTATGTGTAACTTTAAGTTCGTATAAAAAGATAACATGAAATTAGATACCTAAAAACGCTGGAGTTTTGTTGATACTCGTCATTCCATTCTACCAAAAGGAAGACATCCGCCGATACATATTATGTCCACGTCATAAGTTTATAATACAGGTTTTGTACTAATTCCAAATACTCATATATACAATTGCAAAAAACTGCAAACTGCTTAATAATCTCTGAGATTCTGTTTTCCTCCTTTACTTACAGATTTTATTTTGAAATTGTAAATTGAGGATTGCATTCAATTGCCACGGTTATCGGCTTATATACCGATTATCCCAAAGTCCATCTCTTCACATAGAATATTTGCGGTATAAAGAAGTATTAAAGCATTGTATATGTGAGGATAACGCGAAGAGGACTTCCATGGAAGTGCTACCCGGTAAACCTGACATTTTCATTGTGCCAATGCGAAAAATATTAACAGGTAACGGAAGAATATAAGGAAGAAATCTGCAATCACTGGCGGTGTTCATTTGCTATGTTCCATCCGGTAATCTTTGTACAATTTAATGTGACTAATTAAGTCACTCGGATTTGTTGGGAATCAACTTAAAAGCCGACTCGAACTCTATCTCTCTCTCGTCCGTTTGCCATTCGCATATACTACACATATATACATATGTATACACCAGCGTTAATAACAGCCATTCACTCTCTTGGACACAAATACACACACATACACTTCAATATAGGCACTCCTTCCAGATACACTTTTATAACCTAAACGGGATTAGGGTGCCAAACCAAGTACGACTAACCGACATTAAATGCTAACGCAGCAATTTTTTTTTGTATTTTTGCCAGCACACTGACCGCCAATAGAATGGAGATGCATTGAAAATGACCAACTCAGCAGTTCATTACATTTCTACGATTCTAAAATGAAGGATATACATATAAAGGGTCCGCCATCTAACGTTTTATTTTCAACTAGTGCTTATTTCGTGAATGGTAACACTTAGCTCATGTCTGATTTGACAGATAATTAGTTTTATCCTTCCGCTGAACGAATATGTGTATATTGCGAATATTGCGACATTACTTTGAAAATCATAGTAATGTTGCAGACTGTGTGCGAAAATTGCGTACGGATTTTGGAAGAAGAGAAGCGCCGTCAGCTCCGTATGTTCGTTATATTGTGGAAAAAGTGAAAGAAACTGGCATCCTCATCGATAAACCAAAGCGTGAAAAGCCAAAAACAGTGCGTACACCCGAGAATATTGATGCTGTGGAAGAAAGTGTGCGTGAAGCGCCATCAACATCAATTCACCGTCGTTCTCAACAATTGAACATTTCAGAGACATCATTGAGACGAATTTTGCATAAAGACCTTGGTATGACGCCATACAAAGTCCAATTGGTTCAGGAGTTGAAGCCAACTGACCATCCAATGCGTTTTCAGTAGTTTTTTTTTCAAAAAAAAGTTATTTGGCGGACCCTTTATATCATTTGAAAATATGCAACACACTAAGGAAGAGGAAGTTCATTTTGAGACATTTCAAGTTATCTGAACTCGTACCTACCTAACCTTGTACTATAACCCCACAAGTGGTATTGTCAAACTTAATGAAACTGTTAATGCTTGTAAATTGTATATTACAAATTGTTTATAAAATTTGTTCTCTAGCCAAGAAGTGACATCGGTTGGGACATTCATATGGCGATTTATCAAAACATGGACCGACGTATCCCAATTTTTTCTAGAGACTTCTTAAAATTCAACCAGAGTAATTGAAAATGTGTTATCTAGAGTGTCCAGAAGTGACATCGGTGGGGATCTTATGCGGGGGCTATATCAAAACATGGACTGATATGCCCCATTTTCAATAGGGATCGTCCATTGTATGTTTTGGTAGGATGTGGTTCTAAATAAAAGTATGTTTTCATCCTAATATTTTTTTATTTGGAACTAATTTTGCACTTAAATACTATTGTATTTAAGATTTTTTTAGCAATATATCAAAATTAAAGACAAGTTTCTGTTTTTCAGAAGTTCAAATTCAAATTTTTTAGAAATTTTATATTTGTAAAATTAGTTTAAAATTTAAATTGTATAATCATTTGTAACATTAAATTTCAATGATGGATTGACCAAACTCGATAAATTGGAATATTTATAAATTACAAATTAGTGCTGTCACGCTAAAACTAATGATCATTATGCCATTTTTAACTATAAAGTACGGATATAACACGAAGTCTAGGAAAAGTTTGAACTAAAATTAGAAAATTCAGCAAAGTTTTAAAATTAGTTTTTAAATAAAATTTATTTGGAAAGCTTCATAAACAATAACTTTGTGTATAAACATATATTTTATTCGGGAAAGTCAGTTCGCAAATATATTTTGTTCTAATATATTACTAAAGGGTGGCGCAGAATGAGCTATATGGTTTAAATTATTTATAAATTTTTTATTTATGCGATTATTATAACTTTGTTTTAAATACAGTATATTATTGAGGAATTTTTTGCTTTTAGCTTTGGAAATGATATCATGTAAGTAATGTCTACTTTTTGCTTCGCACATACGTGCTCTTTTTAGAATATTTTCCATAACTTTTAGCAAAATTTCGGAAAAATTCAATTATTTTTGTACGTTGTTCGATTCATAATTAATTCCCCAAGTCTCCATCACAAAATGTTGATAAAAACAAAGAAAGAATAATAATTAAAAAAAGTTATAAAGAATTCAAACCATATAACTCATTCAGCGCCACCCTGTATATGCGTTCCAAAAAATGTCTTAATTTTCGAAAAAAAAAATGTTTTCACAAAAATATATTACTAGCTGGACCCGGTCCACTTCGTTTCCCAAGATTGAGATTTCCGATCCCGTCCATTTTTGAACCAATCAATTGAATTTGAATCCTGCCACCAAATACATAAAATAACAGCACTCTCGCTAACACTATTTTCAAGATATCTCAATTTCAAAATTTGACTTATATGGGCGGGGCCAATGCTTGAACCAATCACGTAGACTACCACCAGATACATATACATAGAATTACAACACTCTCTCTAACATATTGTGAAAAAGATCTAAATTTCAAAATGTGACTTATATGGGCCCATTGGTCCGTTTCCGCCCCTTTTTGGACCAATTACGTAGACTACCACCAGATACATATGCACAAAATTACAGCACTCTCGCTACAAATTTGTGCAAGATATATTTATTTCAAAATTGGCTTATATGGGCGGGGCCACGCCCATTCGTCCGATTCCGGCCATTTTTGGAGCAATCACGTAGACTACCACCAGATACATATGCACAAAATTCCAGCACTCTCGCTAACAAATTGTGCAAGATATAACATTTTTTAAATTTGGCGTATACGCCCATTGGTCCCATCCCGCCCATTTTAGGACCAATCACGTAGACTGCCACCAGATACATATGTTAACAAATTGTCCAAGATAACTCAATTTTAAAATTTGTTTTATGTGGACGGGGCCACGCCCACTTGATATATCGAAAATTCAAGTACCCTATTTTCACCCCGCCCCACACATGTACATTCTGTGAAAATTTCAAGAAGATCGGTACAGCCGTTTAGACGTCTATACGGCACAAACAAACCAACAAGCAAACAAACAAACACACATTCTTCTTTATATATATAGATTTAAAAATTTTTGTTTCAAATATATTTTATTTCAATTCAAACATATCGCCATGCAGATTTTTTTCGATTTTTAAAAACACAACACTGTTTGCTGAAAGATATTAATTATAATTAGAATTTTTAATGTATACATGATCTCAACTACTTATAATACCCTACACCACACTGTGGTACAGGGTATTATAAGTTTGTTTCACGGCAGATGTTTGTAACACCTGAAAATAACACAGCTAGACCCACCTTAAAGTATACCGATCGACTCAGAATCACTAGCTGAGTCGATTTAACGATGTCCGTCCGTCCGTCCGTCCGTCCGTCCGTCCGTCCGTCTGTCCATGTAAAGTTGTTCGTCGACTACAGGTCGCAATTTCACTCCGATCGTTCTGAAATTTTGCAGTTTAGAGTATTTCGCGGTTGTTAAGATCGCTATTGAATTTGGTTGAAATCGGTTAAGATTAAGCTATAGCTCCCATATATATGTTTCGTCCGATTTTGCTCTTTAGTCCTGTAGAAGCTGTATTTTACGGAGCTCTGATTTACTCGATTTTACTCGCGAGTGAAAAGTACTCGCGAAGAAGAGTACTCGAAGATTACGAGTTTTAAAAAGACTTTACTCTCCGCTCGTTTATATTAGGCGCGAGCGCTCGCGAGTACTCCCTCTTAAAAATTAAGAGTGGGAGTAAAAATCTTCGAAATAGAGCGAGAGTTTACTCTAAGAGTGAAATCGAGTGGCAAAATAGAAATTGCTGTAATAAAAAAGTAAAGAGTAATAAAAGAGTTATGTACGTAGTCAATGAACATTTTACAGTTTCAAGCATTTTATTTTTTGCCTTTGGTTTGGTTTTTTGCAGATTTGGGTGTGCGCGTGTGTGTAGTAGCAAGAATAGTAACTTAAACGGTTTTTGGTGTTGTTTTGGCTGAGGAGGGGAGATCGTGTGCAAGAGCCAGGGGCGGTGGTTTTTGTGTACAAAAATACTCACGAAGAAGTTTTTTTTTTATTATTTATTATTGTTTATTAAATTTATTTATTACACGAGTAATAAGAAGTATGAAAATAAAAATAGTATATGTGTAAAATGCTGTGATTTTTTAATATTTTATATTTTTTCGTAGTTCATTATTTAATTTTAGTATCAAAATATTGTCGAGTAAACTTTTAAAAATAAAATGAACCCAACTAATTGCTCCGCACACGCGCTCTGTATGAGAAAAACTGAAAGAGTACTCGGCAAGAGTATAATCTGCTCGATTTCGAGGGCATTTTACTCGCACTCGAAAACGAGCGAAGCATATGCGCTCTTATTCGAGTGGCAAAGAAAAAAGAGTATACTCGAATTTTTTTTTCACTCGCAGGAGTACTCGCGCTCGAATTCGAGCGAGTTTCACTCTTTACTCGAATTCGAGCGAAGATTTCGGAGCTCTGGTATTTTACATCCAATCATTTTTAACAACCGAATTTGAAGAAAATCGGTTAAGATTTAGCTATAGCTCCCATATATATGTTTCGTCCGATTTGGCCATTTAGTCCTATAAAAGCTGTATTTTACATCCAATCGTTTTAGAATTGTAGAGTTTCTCGTTTAGAATGGTAGAGTGTAGAATGGTAGAGTTTCTTGCTTCATGAACCAACATTGCCGAATTTGAAGAAAATCGGTTAAGATTTAGCTATAGCTCCCATATATATGTTTCGTCCGATTTTGCTCTTTAGTCCTGAAGAAGCTGTATTTTACATCCAATCGTTTTGAAATTTAGAATGGTAGAGTTTCTTGATCCATGAACCAACACTACCGAATTTGAAGAAAATCGGTTAAGATTTAGCTATAGCTCCCATATATATGTTTCGTCCGATTTTGCTCTTTAGTCCTGAAGAAGCTGTATTTTACATCCAATCGTTTTGAAATTTAGAATGGTAGAGTTTCTTGATCCATGAACCAACACTACCGAATTTGAAGAAAATCGGTTAAGATTTAGCTATAGCTCCCATATACATGTTTCGTCCGATTTGGCCCTTTAGTCCTGTAGAAGCTGTATTTTACATCCAATCATTTTGAAATTTAGAATGGTAGAGTTTCTTGATCCATGAACCAACACTGCCGAATTTGAAGAAAATCGGTTAAGATTTAGCTATAGCTCCCATATATATGTTTCGTCCGATTTGGCCCTTTAGTCCTATAAAAGTTGTATTTTACATCCAATCGTTTTGAAATTTAGAATGGTAGAGTTTCTTGATCCATGAACCAACACTACCGAATTTGAAGAAAATCGGTTAAGATTTAGCTATAGCTCCCATATATATGTTTCGTCCGATTTGGCCCTTTAGTCCTATAAAAGCTGTATTTTACATCCAATCGTTTTGAAATTTAGAATGGTAGAGTTTCTTGATCCATGAACCAACACTACCGAATTTGAAGAAAATCGGTTAAGATTTAGCTATAGCTCCCATATATATGTTTCGTCCGATTTGGCCCTTTAGTTCTATAGAATCTATATTTTACATCCAATCGTTTTGAAAGTTAGAATGGTAGAGTTTCTTGATCCATGAACCAACATTGCCGAGTTTGAAGAAAATCGGTAAAAGATTTAGCTATAGCTCTCATATATATATTTTTCATCCGATTTGGCTCTTTAGATCCAATCGTTTTTATACCCTACACCACACTGTGGTACAGGGTATTATTTAAGTATAAAATGTCCCAAAAGTAAATTTATGTAAACAATTTATACATGAATTACAAAATTTATATATCAGAGTTATTCAATATTACGAGAGTGGTGTAGGGTATTATATAGTCGGTTTTTTTTTGTATCGTTTCATATGAAATAGTGAATCTCTTTTATTTATTTGTTTTTCACTGAAAATGAAAAAAAAAATATCTTATTGTTCGGCATTTTTTGAAATTTGAAATTTATTTATTTCGACTTTGTCTAAAGAACCAATTAATTCGGAAATGTATTCAATGACTAGCAGGCACCTGCTGCTTTGCATCCGAGCATTTATGACATAACCATTTTTATTACCCTTTACATTCGCTGTTTGTCAGAGCTCAAATACAAACATTTCCGTTTAATATCATTTGAATTCCCTTTATAATCATTTTTGTTCAAATAGTTTAGTTGACCGTTACTGTGATATTTTACTATTGTGGTAAGCCTAAAGAAATTTCCGAAAACTTGCTGCCATCCAGCCAAATTTTAGCTAATAAAATAGTTCTGTTAATTTTTATAGGCACTCGACATCGAAATACATAATTTCAAATACTCCAAATTAGTAATGCCACTCACACTCTTTAATTTAAGTATAAAGAGTATATGACCAAGTAATAATACAAAATAATATGTCGATCTAGTTGTTCTAGTCATTCACCTATGAAATATATCGTACAAATATTTATGCATATGCACCGGTCCGATCTCACCCATCATTTGACGGGGTAACTAACTTACAAATTTCACCATGTATGATATGAACCACGAATACTTGTCCCATTACTAACGTTTCTGTTGAAATTACCACTAATCCTATCACGACCACTTGTGGTGAAATTGCTAATATTGATTGAAGTAAACTTACAATCCAAATATCACTTTTCTATGGTCAATAGTTCTCGAGATGTTGAATTTTAAATATTGTTACGTCCACACCCACCTATCCGATCCCGTCCATTTTTATTGAAGTTTTAGATAATAGCTCAAATAACGTATTTACCAAATTTCGTTCTTCTATGATTAATACTTTCTGAGGCCACTCCCTTTTTGGTACCTCCCACACAAATGGACCACTTTGCACCAAAAGTTAACTGCTTATGGCTTTAATCAGTTCATACAAATACTTGAAACTTTGTACAGTGTAATGCTTTCATAGTACCTACTGTCCAGAGAAGAGTGGGCGTTATTGGCTCGCCCCTTTTGGTACCTCCCACACAAATGGACGTTTTTGTACCAAAAGTTAACCGATTTTTTACCAGTGCATAAAAATATTTGAAATTTTGTACAGTGTAATGCTTTTATAGTACCTAGACTCCACAGAACAGTGACCGTTATTGGCACGCTCTATTGGTACCTCCCACACAAATGGACCATTTTGTACCAAATGTAAACAGCTTTTGATTTTAATACCTGTACATACTTTAAAGTTATTAAATGCAATTAAAATTTATAATAATTTAATTAAAACAAAAAAAATTACGAATATTGTTTTGGGACTCAAGGTGAGGAGATTCATAAGTCGGTTCAGAACTTTCTTACTTGTTATTGATGTTTTGAATAATAGCTCTAATCACGTATGTACCAAATTTCGTTTTTCTACGATCAATAAAGTATTGAGATATTTACATTTTAAATAATGCAACGCCCACTTTCGGCTCCGCCCACTTTTTTTTATTTTTTAAGAACCATCTGTGGCAAAGAATAGTTCATATAAAAGAAACATTTTAAAAATCGGTTCAGTGGTTCTTTCGTGATGGCGTTACAACAAATTTGTCTACGTTTTTATATAGAGATTTAGATAAAAAGACCCTATTTTTGTTACATATTACCGCTTTTTTGGAACACTATTCACCATTTTTAGTCCAGCATTTTGCTAATCTCGGAGCAAAATATGTACCTATTATTTTCAAGTTAACTTTTAAAGATTTAAAAAAAAATATTTTAAGACGGAATAATTCATATACCAATTCAGTCAAGAGTAGATCCCATTGTTCGCCATAAACGTTTTTTTAACTAATTTTGTATACAAAAGTTTTGTGAATAGGAATAAAACAAATTTATTTGTAAGTAATGCATACGAAATATACTAAGAAAAAGGTGAGATTTAAATTGATTTATTATTGAAGCAATTTTGAAATTAACACACAAGTTCATTATTTTTACATTATTTAAAATAACGCTATAAGATAAAAAACAATAGGAATTGACAAAAGTAACAAAAATAACTGAAGAAATATTTTTTTATTTTTAATTTTTTTGTATCCGTCATTCTCAAGTATAAATTGTACAAAAAAAATACTGAATTTATGGAATCATCATTTAAAATAAATTCGAAGAATTTGATAGCATAATTAACTCAAATCTTTCTTAAGTCCACTTAGGCGTTTATCGATTGTACCATACATGCATAATGGAATGGATACACTTATGCGTATACTAGGGCGGGTCGATTTAAAAATCGCCCATTGCTCAGTGAAAATCGTATTCTAGGGATCGCCATTGCTCAGTGAAAACGATTTTCACTGAGCAATGGCGACTTTTTTTGCCTCCCCACAAATCGACCCGGCCTAGCGTATACATAATAATAACCTAGAACAATTTCTAACAATCAATGTATACCCAAGACGGCCTATTCGACTGAAATGTTCATACCTATTAATCTACTTTTTTAATATACGGGGAACCCGTCCGGCTAAAATTGTCTAAAGAAAATAGCCTCGCAAAAAGGTTGCGCAGTTTTATACGTAGTTACAATTCTTGAGTTTGGCTTACCCACAAGGATATATGTTAAAGAGGGAAATTAGGTATTTTTCTTAAGTATATATGACGATATATGAGCATTTCCATGTTAAGTGATCACAGTATTTTGGCTCATGTCACGGGTTTTAATGAAAGTTGGTAAAATGGTTATACTAAGTGTTGTCAACAAACCATGCTAATTATTTTGAAAAAATAAACAACAGGCCTACTATGAAAACAATTTAAGTTTTCGAAATTGTGAATTTTGAGGAATACTGACATTATTAAAAAAATTATATCTTTTTATCGGTAAGAGCTATCAATATGGGTATTTTTGCAAAATGTTAACAATTATTTGCACTGTTAACGAAAAATAGAAAAAATTAGAATTTTTTTTAAAAAATGAATTTTTTTAAATTTTATTTTTTGTATTTTAGGTAAAATTATCCTCTACAATGATGGTTTTTTGTCTTTCTCGAGAAATAATTAAATCTTTATGACCGGTTTGTCCCTGTATTTTCTAAAATGCTTAATAGGCCGGATTGAATGGCACAAAATTGTCATTAATCAGTTTTGGGTAGCACACGACGCCAAATGTTTTGTACCAAAAGGAAGCAAAACTTAAAAATTTCCTTAAAGTCGCGCAAGTTACGTATATCTTCACAATATATTTGTATACTTTATATTATGATCTTTGCAAAAAGAAGAAAAATGTTTCTTTTTTCGTAGCATAGTTAATATAAGTGCTTAAAAATGAAGTTGGGTATTTTAATTTATGCTAATACTGCATCAGGTATTGGAGTGCAATGTAAATAGTTTGCAGAGATTAAAACCTTTCATCTAACACCAACGTCGCTAAAGTCTGTAGGCTCTTAAAAAGTTATGTACTTTTTGTTACATCACACATCTACTCCATAATTTTCATAAAATATGTATTTTAAAAATATATATATATATGTATTTATTTAATAAACACAGTGTTACTTTAATCCCTGACATGATCTAAAAATACTGTGATCACTTAACATGGAAATGCTCATATGTCTGATACAGTCGAAAGTAGAAAGTCATCTTTCAAATTAAGGCTAAATATAGCTCATTAGGCCCTTTTCTATAGAACGCACTGTATGTCATTCTGCTGAGGATTGGGAACAAATAACTTAGCGTAAACGTAAGAGCAAAGTGGTCACAACTTATCCCTGTCTGAAGCCAGCATACCCATGGTTGAGGAGCATTTGAACAGGCTACGACTCTCTAAAGATATTCATGAGCACCAGGAGTATACGGAGAAAACATATACATCCACCTTGGATTGCTTTTAATAGCGAAATCAACGTCTTATGTCCTAAAATCAAAGCAAGTGACCAACCCACCCAACATCGAAACAAAAAGACTTGCCTGCGGAACAAAGAACAATATATGAGAAACTCCAAGTGGGACGATATGAACAAACGCAAAGGCCAAGGACATGTACAGCAGGAAGACATTCCGGGCACTCGCACCATATGTCCTGTGTGTGTTTAGGCAGTAATTTACAACAAAAATACATACTACTTAAGTAAGCACACCACAACCTCCACGACTGCCATCAGAAATTCCATTCATCCATTTTTACGGTCGACTCGACCATACCGCCGCCGACGTCCATTTCATTCAACCGAGATTCCGAGATGTTGTGAATAGAAATGCGTCATTAATTCCACATCATTTATATTTGAAGTTTTGCGGAAGAGGGGGCGGGAGGGATGTAAGTTCCTCTGACTTGAGAGAAGAAATTAATGCAAATTTAATGAGATGAAATGTTTAGGTTTTCATCGTTATAAACGTATAAATATATTAATTACCAATTCAACCATTCTACATGGAAACGAGCATTCAACGTAAAGTTACTCGTCTACTCGAAATCCAAACGGTGTCAAGGGAGGACTGCCTCATATGATAGATCAAGTCGAGGGCATTGCTGTGAACGGCTGTGGAGGGAGGATGAAGAAGGACATAAGCGGCAGATTGCCAAGAAAAGACATGATTATATTTTTATCAAATTAAGGAATCGAATGGGAGACACATTACATCTGTAGCAATATTCCTCGTAAAATGTTAACCACACAAAATGGTTGACAACTCATATAAAAAAGCGGATAAAATTAATACATAGAAGTAAAGAGGTTTGGCGAAAACGAATACTGTGGAACACTGCAGCAATGAGAGATATCAGATGTAAACATTCATTACAGAGCATTTTCATGTTTAGTGATAATTTTGGCTCATGCCACGGATTTTTGCGAAACTTGGTGTAATAGTTGTACTAAGTGTAGTCAACAACCCATGCTAATTATTTTGAAAAAATAAAAATAAACAACAGACCAACTATGACGATTATAAAATTTTCGAAATTGCGAATTTTGAGGAATACTGGATTTATTAAAAATATGTTATCTTCTTATTGGCAAAAGCTATCAATATGGAACTTTTTGTAAAATGTTAGTAATTATTAGCACTCTTAATGAAAATTAGAAAACAAATTTAAAAGAATTTTTTTAAAGAATTTATTAAAATAAATTGTTTAAAATAAATTTGTTTTTAATTTTTAAATTTATTTTTTTGTATTTTAGGCCAAATTGACCTCTACAATATAGCAAAATTTCACGATGGCCTTTTTTGTCTTTCTCGAGAAATAATTAAATCGTTGACAGGTTTGTCCCAGTATTTTCTAAAGTGCTTAGTAGGCCAGATTGAAACGAAATAAATTGCCATTAATCACTTTTGAGTAGCACACACAAGTTGTGTAATGATGCCAACAGTTTCGATAAGGAAACAAATATTAAAAATTTCCTTAACGTCGCGCAAGGACGATCTTTGCAAAAAGTAGAACAATTTTACTTTTTCATAGATTTTCTTACAAGACGTGCTTAAAGTTGAAGCTGGGTTTTGTAATTGATGGTAATGCTACATTAGGCATTAGAGTACAATACAATGTTTTTCTTACCTACTTTAAAATGTTTAAATTCAACGTTGCAGAAAAAGTATAAGGCCATGTGCTATTACCCTAAAACCTATTTACAATGTACTCTATGTAATGCAGTAGGCAGCACTTGCATCAATTACAGCTTCAACTTTTTAAAAAACTTTTGATAAATAATCTATATATATATAAAAATGAAACGGTCCATCTGTGTAATGGCATCACGTCAGAACGGCTGGAGCAATTTGGATGATTTTTTTTTATTCGATTCTAAATTTTCACGAGATGGTTTATATAGAAAAAAAAATTAATTGGACAAAGGGACGTGGCACCGCCCATACAACGTGAAATTTAAAAGTGGAATATCTCGGGTACTATTGGAGAAAAATTCTCGAAATTTGGTATGTGAGACCTTGGTACCAGTACACATCATGGGGCTAAAAGCCGGTGTGATAGTGACAGTGGGCGTGGCACCGCCCATACAACCTAAAATTTAAATATGAAATATTTCGAATACTATTGGAGCAAAATTCTCGAAATTTGGTATGTGAGACCTTCGTATCAGTACCCTGGATTAAGCGAAAAACTGACTTGATAGTATCAGAGGGCGTGGCACCGCCCACACTACCAGAAATTTTAAAATGCTATACTTTTACCATTGTTGCAGCAAGAGTCTTGAAATTTGGTATGTGTAACCTTTGTGGCAGTACACGTGAAGGAGCCAAAAACTGGTGTGATAATAAATGCGCTGTACCGCCTATATCACCTGATTTTTAAATATCTATCTATCTCTTGAGAACTATGGTACCAAGAGCGTCGAGATTTGGTACCGGTACACGTAACGGAGCCAAAAACTGACGTGGTAGTAAAAAAGGACATGGCACAGCTCAAACAAATTGATATTCAAACGTATAATATTTCACCCCTGGCAGAAATACACGTTGTGAAGCAAAAAAAACTCCTTACAAAAAGCAGTACAAAAGAAACATGAATACGTTTAATGTTACCCGTATATCTATACGAAAGTGGGCGATATCTTATCATTTGCAATTTGTATATTTGCCACTAAAGAACGAGAAATGTTCATCGGATATATTGAATAGTGATTTGAAATATTTTGTTAGCATTGCCAATACAAATAAATGGTTTCTAATGTACAGAATGAATAACATAGCAACGGAAGATTCAAATATATTTAAATGATTCTGTAAAGTTTACATAGTTTGATTACACAGAATAATGTAAGTAGACATGTTTTGTTTGTAATGTAATGTAATAATGTGTTTTTAACATGCATTTGTTTAGTAACGTTATATGGAGCTGTTAGAAGAAGTTCGTAGGACAAACATGTGTTTTTAAAGTTTATGAAACAAGTGCATACCTTTCCCAAACACCATTTCTGTACATTATTGGGATTTTTTAAGTTAGTGCTTTTGTTAAATGTTTTTAGTGATATGTGTTAAATAACTGTTACTTGAATCAGGTAAGTCAATATAAAAATAACATAGAATAGGACAAGTAGGGGTATTTTGTTTAACTGATTCAAAATAAATGTTATTTTCGAAACTTTGAGTAAATTTGTTGTTGTTAATTACTGAGAGACCATTAAGAATGCCTAGCAAAAGGGCCGAGGGTTTTATTTCTCTAAACATAAATTTGGGGTAACATATCGCTCACTTACTTCAATAGTGACATAACTCAAAATTGGCAAATGCCAGGATGTGTAACATTAAGTCCGTATTAAAAGATAAGTAACATGAAATACGATGTTGAAATACGCTTGAATAATCCGAAATATGGTTGAATAATCCGAAATACTTATAGACCAAATTTCGCTGAGATAAATTAATGGACATTTGCAAAATTCGCATTTTTTTAAGGCAACCTAAAAAATTTTAAATTTTGAGTTATGTCACTCTTGAAGTGAGTGATATGGTTCTATTTCACAGAAATTAAATTTGAGGGCAGCGAAGCGCACCGGGTACAGCTAGTTCTTTATAAATTTGCTTTTTATTTTTCACAAAGAGTGCGAATAATTACTAAAGATATAATTTTTTAATAAACCCAGTATTCCTCAAATTTCATAATTTCAAATATTTTAAGATCGTCTTATTTGGCCTGTTGTTTATTTTTTTTTTAATTAATGTGCATGAATTGTTGGCGACATTTTTTATAACCATTATACCAAGTATCACTAAAATCCGTGACATGAGCCAAAAATACTGCGATCACTTAACATGGTAATGCTCACTTGTAATGTGGAGAATACCATATACTGTCAGGTTCGTTTAAAGTGAACACCGGATTGAATATCTGGAGAAGTCAATTCTGCAGTCGGAGTCCAGACCTTTAAAAAAAGCTGGATTCAGTGTCTAGGTTAGGCAATTTTGTCCCATGCCACTATCAACTGGAGCGTATAAGCAATTTAAATAAAAGGACTGTACATAACGTATTCGCCATGTTCGCAATTTCATGACTATGTGCGATTTTGACTATAATATAATTAATATCCCATAATTACAATCACAATCGTCGATATTGAAGATACATTTTTTTTATTCAAATTATAATTTTGATGAAGAAAAACTGAATATTAAACTTTAACAATTCAAAAGCACGTCAAATTTTGCATTAAACAGTTAATATTGTATTCCCGCGTCATTCAGAATGCAACCATTCTTAAATTATGCAAATGGTCACAAGCGGCATGACGAAGTCGTAACACCTTTGAAATCATTTGTGTGATAGATAGCTGAGCTAAATTGTGGAGCGTGCCATCTTATGCCTCAATTAGATGGAATATGGAATATTATTTGCAGTTTTTTCCCCACCATTCTCAGCGTACATGTGTATGTGTGTAAGTGATTGCAATGGTACGTAAGGATATATCCATATATGATGTCAGTCTGTGTGTTGCCACCATGTAGCCTCACACACACTCATGAAGACACATACACAGGACGTGTGTGCACGTTCTGTTACCCATTGTCACGCTCATGCAACTTTGTAACACACTTTGGATGCTCATTCAAAACTTTTTGATCATATGTCGCTCAATGTCCTGACGTCAAAATAGGACCAATTTATCCCTCCGTTTCTCTCTCTGTCCCCCTCACTGTCCCTGCTCACGTTATTCCAACGCACTTACCACTATTACATGTAAGTAAGTAAGTACGAATGTCATATGTACACGTATGTATGTATGTACCACGGTACAGAGATGAACACACGGTCGCACATAGAAATGAACATCATTCGACTGTGTGTTAGCACAGTAGTATCGAACGATATAAATCGAATAAACATAGTTTAGGAATTTCGCCAAATAAATAAAAATGTAAAATTTAATTGTAAAATAACCTTTCCTATAAGGTTTTTTTTCAATTTTTATGGTTTTTGTTTGTGACATCAAATTTTTTAAAAAAAAAAAAATCTTATTGTTTTAAAGACATTTAAACCGCAAAATGGTCCCAAAAAATATTCGTAAATTTATTTATTTTTTTGTTTTAATTTAATTATTAGCAATTTAAATATCATTTTATAGCTTTCAAGTACGTACTGATATTAAAGTTGTAAGCTGTTAACTTTTGGTGCAAATTGGTCAATTTGTGTGGGAGGTACCAAAAGGAGCGTGCCAATAAAGCCCACTTTTCTCTGGACTGTAGGTACTACACTGCACCTTACATTACATACACTGTACAAAATTTCAAGTAATTGTATGTACTGGTATAATAGTTATAAACTGTTAACTTTTGGTACATAATGTTCAATTCGTGTGGGAATTTCCGCCGAACATACTTAGGGTCTTAGGTCACTCCTTCGATGTGTTACACTTTTGGCTCGTAGCAAATAATATATACCCCCCTCTCTAAGGTGGGGGATAAATAGGGCTAATGGTTAAAAGCAGCAAAACAAAAAATGATAATAAATGCCAACAGTAGCAGCGCGTTTTTCATCAACATTAACCAAGCCATCAAGTCGATAAACTCGAATAACTTGGTGGCAATGTGCATGTCAATGAGATAGTGAAGCGTCAAATATAGCCTATCTTACTCAAATGTCAACTCCACCTGCACGTTTTCCCACCATATTTGTAATCTACGCAAAATTAACTTTAATTAAATGGGTCGCACGATATATGGACAAAACCTTTTTTCAAGATCTTCCAGGGGGCTGTCGAGAGGAATCTAGCAACGATTCCACCAAATTTGTGCACTCATTTGCTCACAGCAAGCCTGTTACGCTTTACATACTTTGGTCGAAATCCATTGCCACTCTTGAACGTTCTTTATATATTTATTTTCAAGTTCTTTGAGCCCTCTGTGTGGGAGGTACCAAAAGGACTCGCTCTATCCCGTCGAAATTTTGAACTGCAACAGATATGTATGAAATATTATTATTTATAAAATTTCATAAATATACAATGCTCCAATTGAGCGTATAGTCGGGTGAATTTTTGAGTACCCGGAATAATTTACATGGGGGTACAGACCCGCGGTCGAATCGAATGCACATAGCCCGAGAAATTTCAAAATTCGTCTTTTCTATTGAACAGATTCCTGTATGACTACCGAACAATTCAGACCAAAATAAAAAAATCTTTAAAATAAAGCCATTTGAGTGTGTAATTTTGTATATTCGACCTGTGTTTTTAATTTTGTTTTTATGTGTTTTTTATTATTTTCATTCAATATTTCGTCTTTCTTCGAAAGACATCATCAGGATGAGAAAATATAACTACGAAAACTTTAAAATTATCCGTAGAAAATGAGTATGTTTCCCTTCGTCGTTGTCTGTTGTCATACTCTATAATTTGTCTATAAGTTTATAACGTCTATAAGTTTATAACGATAATGTAATTCTTTCTAAGACAATATAATTTTAAATTCAATGATACACCCAGGAAAATAATTAGTTGGAATTCGATTGTAACAATAACAAAATAGTACTAGCAACAAAAAGCATTTTGCCTACACCGTGTGTCGGTTGTATTTATATATATATAAGTAGTTGAAACAACAATAATAACATGGATACGATAAAATGAATATGCTTGCAACTAAATCGATGGTTGTATCAATCGAATTGAGATTGTTTTTTCATTGACACTCGGTTAGTTGACGTAACCAATTTTTAACTTTCATTATAGTACCATATGATCGATTTTTGGTTGTGACAACCTATGTTTTATTCTTGACAACAGAAATTTTATCATTAGACCAAAGATTATTATTGCAGTGAATAACACTATGCAACAAAAATTTTGTCCAAGGGATGTGGATAACAGTTTATGGTGTAATTTGGTGTCATAAAACAAGTAGGAAAGTTTCAGTCGGGTAAACCGACTAAGGTATACCCTCACTTTGTGAGTAATGTAATATGGAATATTAAACGAATTATTCTGTCAATTTGTATGGGAGGTCCCAGAATGTTTTTAACAAATACACCTATTTTTCGCTGAATAGTAGATTCTTTAAATACATTACACAGCGCCGAATTATAAACATTTTTTGGACTGGTATATTAACGTTATGAAATATTAAATTTTGGTATGATTTGGCCATTTTGTGTGGGAGGTACAAAAAGGGGCGTGGTGATAACGGCCATTTTTTACAGGGCTATAGGGACTTCAAAAGCGTTACACTGTGCAAAAGCATTACACTGTAAAAAATTTCAAGTTTTTTTATACACTGGTATTAATATTATCAGCTGTTATCTTTTGGTGCAAAATGGTACCTTTGTGTAAGAGGTATCAAAAGGGGTGTGAATATGACACCCATTTTTCACTGGACTGTAGGCACTATGAAAGCATTACACTGTACAAAATTACAAGTATTTTTATGCACTGGTATTAATGTTATAAGCTGTTAACTTTTGGTGCAAAATGGTGCATTTGTGTGGGATGTACCAAAAGGGGCGTAGCAACATGGCCCATTTTTCTCGAGTTGATAGCGACTAATAAACTAATGCTATGTGTGGAATTTCAGAAGATTCGAATAAGTAGTATAGCAGTTATTAAAGATTCAATATTTCACAACATTTTAACACTTTGTGGGGGAGGTACTAGAAGGAGTGGACCTATATGGCCCATCTTCGAACTTAGCCGGAGATAGAAAAAAATATTACCACGTACCAAATTTGAAGTCAATCGGTTACTCCTTTCGAGAGTTATCGTGCGCACCAGCCAGCAGACACACAGACAGACAGACAGACAGATAGACAGACAGACAGACAGACAGACAGACAGACGGACGGACATTGCTCATTCGTCTTAAAATGACCCAAAACGAATATCCGCCGAACATACTTAGGGTCTTAGATCACTCCTTCGATGTGTTACACTTTTTTTCGTAGCAAATGATATATACCCTCGTCACACTAAAGTGAGGGTATAAAAACAGCCTGATTGAGCCGTGCTATGCGTTAAATTAAAAGGAATCATGAGGGCTACATATACTGCAAATATTACTTTCACGTAGAATCTTTGGTTTAGTAACAGTCTTCAAAAATATGAGAAAAAAAGTTTTTTTTTTAAAACACTTTTTCCTGGTACAAAAAAAAAACATAAAACAAGTAAGAAAGTTTCAGTCGGGTAAACCGACTAAGGTATACCCTCACTTTGTGAGTAATGTAATATATAACATTACACCAATAAATCTGTCAATTTGTGTGGGAGGTACCAGAAGGGGTTTTCCAAAAACACGTATTTTTCGGTAAATACATTGCATTGTGCTGAACAATAAGCGTTTATGTGCACTGGTATATTAAAGTTACGAGCTATGTAATTTTGTTCATTTTGTGTGGGAGGTACAAAAAGGGGCGGGGTGATAACGCCCACTTTTTACAGGACTATAGGCACTATAACAGCATTACACTGTACAAAATTTCAAGTATTTGTATGCACTGGTATTAAAGTTACAAGCCGTTTACTTTTGGTACGAAATGGTCCATTTGTGTGGGAGGTACCAAAAGGGGCTGTACAATAATGCCCATTTTTTACCGGACTATAGGCGCTACAAAAACATTATACTGTAGAAAATTTCAAGCATTTTTTTGCACTTGTGTTAAAGTTATAAGCAGTTAAATTTTGATGCAAAATGGTCCATTTGTGTGGGAGGTACCAAAAGGGGCATGCCAACTTCACCCATTTTTCTCGAGTTAATAGCGACTAATATACTAATATTATGTGCAGAATTTCAAAAGATTCGAGTAAGTAGTATAGAAGTTATCAAAGAATCAATATTTCACTAAATTTTAACCCTTTGTGTGGGAGGTACCAGAAGGAGTAGACCAATATGGCCCATCTTCGAACTCATCCGGAGATAGATCAAAATATTACCACATACCAAATTTGAAGTCAATCGGTTACTCCTTTCGAGAGTTATCGTGCGCACCAGCCAGCAGACACACAGACAGACAGACAGACAGACAGACAGACAGACAGACAGACGGACGGACATTGCTCATTCGACTTAAAATGACCCAAAACGGATTTCCTCCGAACATACTTAGGGTCTTAGATCACTCCTTCGATGTGTTACACTTTTTTCCGTAGCAAATGATATATACCCTCGTCACACTAAAGTGAGGGTATAAAAAGCCGAAAATATTATTTTATTACATTTTTAAATAGCCAGCATGCTAACGAAGAAAACACTGTCTATTTCAAAAAAAAATCTATGGATAGATGTAAAAGTTATGAGCCATTTTGTAAATGTTAGGGAAATCGGCAGCAGTAAAGAAAGTCTGAAAGCTGTACTTTTGCACAACGGAAATCAGAAACCGTTGATTCCAATCGCTGATGCTGTCAAAACTAAGGAATCATAATTATTTTGATAAAATACTTAAAATATGAACAACATGACTGGAAAATTTGTTGCGATTTTAAAGTAGTTGGGATGTTATGTGGAATGTAAGGCGGATATACGAAATATTGCTGTTTTTTATGCCCCTGCGATAGCCGTGCTCGCGAAGATCATTACAGAAGAAAGAAATGGCCAACAAGAAAACACATTACATTGGGTGAAAACAACATAAAATACACACCTCTCGTCCAAAAATAAAACATTAAGCTGGGGCTCTTTAAAAAATCTGTAAAAGCCTTAAGGAAAGATGGCAATTCACTCTCATATTTAAAAAGTTTATTTAAAAGTCTTTTTCTTTTCAAAAAATCGAAGAAGGAGTTTTTGATGGGCCTAAAATAAAGAAACTGATGAAGATGTAAAATTCGAATCATATTTGACGTCGGATGAAATTGCAGCATGTAGGTCGTTTAAGCTTGTAGTCTCAAATTACCTTGGATCCAATATACACCCGCAATATGAAACAATAATTTATGATTTGTTACAAAAATTATGAAAAAATTGGTAAGAAATACTCGTGTACTCGTATTCTTCTAACTTATTTTTCGCTTTATTTATTCCAACAGGAGTAAATATGTGCCTCAAAATTCATTTCTTGCATTCTCATTGTAACTTTTTCCCCGAGAATCTTGGAAAGTAACAAAAAATCGCTATTTAAACAGAAATTAAAAAAAAAAAATTTAAATTCTCTTACCTCTTCCAAAAAGGCTATAACGTCTACATTTATCCATAGATTTTTTTTCAAATAGGCATTATTTTCTTCGCTAGGATGCAAACTTTTAACAAATAAAATAAAATATTTTTTTGTTTTTTTTTTCTATTTTTTTATGTTTTTTTCGTCCCAGGAATTTTTTTTTTAAATCTACTTTTTCCAATTTGTTTAATGACTGCTACTAAACCACTGTTTCTAAAATTGCTAGCCCATATTAATAGCTTCAATTTAACGTATAAGTCTACCTGATCGTGCACATACTCCAAAAATTATAGTGCAAATACTAAGGGTACCTTCGACGATAATAGTAATGTTAATAAAAAAAAAATTATGCATAAACAATTTTTGGTTTTGATTTTATGTAACAGTATGCCACTATCTATACAAAAAAATCATTTTTAGGTCTGAGACACAAAAAAATTGTTTGTTGTTGCATAGTGTAATCGTTTATGAATAAGGTTTTAAAAAGGTTTGTAAAGCTGTTTTAAGTTTTTATGAATACGGCTGTTAGCTTTTAAAGTTTGTTATTGTAAATTTTACATCGATAAGAAAGTTTTGAAGTTAAAACCTTACTAAATTAGCTTCAACTTTTTAAACTATTCTTCGATTTTATTTGGAATGGTCTTTTTTAATTCATAAGAGATCAGACTTTACAATAAAATCATAAAAATAAAACATGTTGCATTTTAAGATTGTTTCAGGGGGATTTTATTTAAAAATTATTAAATTTGTCTCAAAAACCAGGATTTTTTTTTTCGCTATATTTTGTAATATATCGTCGAAACCGCTAAACATGTGGCAAATGGTATTATAGGAAGTTGAAGGCTATTTAATTTTGAATTCTTTAAGATTTTCCTGAACCAAATCGGATAAATAAATGATTCTCGAGTTATGCCTCTTTATTTTTTCAATATCACTGTTTATCGCGAGAATTCAAAGAAACGACCCTTTAGCCTAAGAAAAAAAGATGTTCAAACACATATTATGGCATAACTAGAGAACCATTTCTTCGAATTGGTTCAGGAAAGAATTTTCTAGCAGCTGAGCGGTTTCGACGATATCTTACAAAACATTCCCTTTTTTGAGAAAATTGTAATATTTTTCAAATAAGAGTCTCATAAAAACATCTAAAATCGCACAACTGTAATATTTCTTGATTTTATCGCAAAGTCTGGTCGGTCACGAATAAAAAAGACAATTCCGAAGAAAATCGATGCATAATTAAACCAGGTAAGGAAAGACAGAAAGTCGGGCGGGGCCGACTATATAATACCCTACACCTACCTACCAATGCGAAAATGGGCATTGCGATAAGAATTTGGCAGTGTTCATACATGTAATAAGCAAACTCTCTCTGCCGATTTTCGTACTGATCGGATATAAAACAAGATTTCTACAGCGCTTAAATGTTAAATCGGGTGAAACATATATATGGGGCTATATCTAAATCTGAACCGATTTTCCCCGAATTTGGCAGTGTTTATTCATGTAATAATAAAACTCTCTCTGCCGAATTTCATAAAGATCGGATGTAAAATGTGGTTTCTACAGCGCTTACATGTCAAATCGGGTGAAACATATATATGGGCACTGTATCCAAATCTGAACCGATTTTAACCAATTTCAATAGGGATCGTCCTTGGGCCAAAAAAAGAGCACTATGCTAAATTTCATCACAATCGGACCATAAATACGACCTGCACTTTGATTACAAGAATACACGGACAGACGGGCATGGCTAAATCGACTCAGAAAGTGATTCTGAGTCGATCGGTATAATAAACAATGGGTCTATCTCTTCTCCTTTTAGGTGTTACAAACAAATGCACAAGTCATAATAGTGTGGTGTAGGGTATAAAAATTTGTAGCAAGGAAACCAGTCACTTCTCTTGAAATTCGAAATTTGCTCTAATTTCTACAAAATCAAACTTTAACAACAACAAATAGTTTCCCCTCTATTAGTAACGAAATATAAAATAAAATTTGACATTTAGAATCAGACCCAAAAATCATGCCGACCGGTGTTATTCGCATCTCCACCGGAATTGTGTTTGAAGTCACTGTTTTGCGTTTGAAGTCACTGCGTTTCGTGTGTGTGTTTGCTTACATATGAACATGTATAGACGTGTGTAAGTGTTGTTAAAACGTACGTGTTTGGAAAGTGTCATTTCTATGGTATTTAGTGGTAGGTTGGCATATGCTAAATTCGTGATAGCCGAGTATCCCACTATTTTCATAAGACCTCCATGTCGATGTATGAGTTTGTTTGGCGCGTGTGTGTGTGCGTGTGCATGTGTGTGTATCTGCATGCGAACTGAGCTCGAGGTATTCATCTCTTTTCTCTCCATACGAGTATCTCTATGAATGTCTGTCCAGTCAACTATCCGTCCATGGCTTTGTACGAAATACGACAAAGGGACTGCTATCGTCGGTCGTCCTTTGTCCGTCGATATGCCTCTTAAACTGTTTAAATATTCAAAACATGACAGTTTTAGTACAACTTAATAATAAACGATTTAATGTGGTTACCGCAAATATTTTCATTCATCTCGTCGTCCTTCGCTCGTTCGTTTGTTTGGTCGTTTAGTCGTTCGTACAAGGCAAATCTTTTAATTACGCCAAACGTACGACGTGTTTGGCTCTAGTAGTTTTTCTTTTTTTTGGTTTTTGTCTTTGTGGGAGGTAATAAAAACATGCAATTTAGATGGAGGTTAGACAAAATATTTCATATTTTTCGTAAGGTTTCATTAAAAGATTCCGGATAAGGATAAATGAATTTTTTCCTTAAGACAACAAATGACACTTGATTACCTGTGAAAACAAATACAACTTTTGTCTTGTATTTATGTAATTCGGCTAATCCATAAACATATACAATATGAACTCGTATGTATGTGTAACAAAAGTTTCATTAACTTAAATGACAAAATAAGTGAAAGTATAATTCTTCCAGAGGAATTGGAAATAAAATTGTTGTTGTCTTTATTTATAGTTAGTTTTTGATTATTTCGGTGCGATACCCTCAAAAAGTTTTTCCAACAATTAAACTCAAAAGAACTAAGCTTTCAATTAACTGTGGACTACTTAACTTCTTATGAGACACCATTAACTCATAGCGGATGAGGTGAGGCGTTTGACAATTGAGTTGATGAGGGGGTGATACGTAAAATTAATTAATGTAATCAACGATATTTTTAGCCAATTTACGAAGGACTTGAGATAATATTTCTTAAGTGATTATATTCATTATCTACAGCTATTTAAGTCATACGTGTGAAACACTTTGTTTGTTTAGTAGACAAAGTGCAATACAAACAATATATTTGTAGATACTCGTATGTATTAGACAATTCAGGGTACAAAGACTGAAGCTGATATTTTGCAATACATATTGTACTTTAACGCTTTAAGGCTGCTACGAAAGTCCATTTTTCTCACATCTAAATATATTGCGGAATTTGTCAGTACGTTTAAATTTAACATTTTTTTCCCGAATCATACAGTACAGTGAAAGCTCGGTATAACGATACGTAGTCTAATCCAAATCTTCTTTATATGGTTAGTTCTTTCTCAATTGTCACAGTTCAAAAATTAGATATTTCTCAAATTCTCAGAAAACGTTATCCTAGTATGCGGGAGTAATAACCCACAATATAAAAATAATTAACTGAAAACTGGAGGCTGGGGGCGAGGTCAAAGTTCAGAAAAATTGATTTTTATCCTCTGTAGTGGTTTTTTGAAGTTAATTTGAAAATAGGAAATATTTGTTCTTAAATGATTTTCCGTGCACTTTTCATAAAAAATATTAATTTTATCTTCAACAATTTATTTCGGCCACTTTTTGCAAAAACAAAAATATAAATTGCGATATCTCATAATCGATCTAAGTGGCTCCAGATGTGACTCTATGTAGGAAAATTTAAGATTGGTTAAAGAGGCGCGAAACAACCACCACAAGTTAATAGCCCGAGAAAGGAGCGTTAAAATTTTCCGATCTTGGGATTAATGTATTCGTATTGATCTAAGGAAGAACCACATATAGGAAAATTTAGCATTGGTCAAGGGGGTGCGACACAGCCAGCACAACATTATTACTGGAAAACGGATTGTTTGATTTTCGCAATTTTGGGCTTCATGATTCGTATTGGCCTAAGGGAGAGAGCACTATCGAGGAAAATTTACAATTGGCCAAAGAGACTTCGCGCGGTCAACACAATCCCATACCTCTTAAAAGCATCGTTAGATTTTGAAGATTTTGGCTTGAAGGCTTGGACGGTTCATAGTGATTCCAGAAGTGACAGCATGTGTGGACATTTATGGGTGGTCAAAGGACGCGAAACTAATGTATGTATTCGTATTGAACTAAGGAAGAACACTATAGAGGAAAATTTAGCATTGGTCAAAGGGGCGTGAAACCGCATTACAGCTCTAGAACGGATGGTTTGATTTTCATAATTTTGTGCTTAGTGGATTCGTATTGGCACAGGATGGAAGAACATATAGGAACATATAGGATTGGTGTGTGTGGAACTGACCACACACAACGTCATAACTCGAGAGCAGATCATTCGATTTTCATGAATTTTGGCTTGATCAATTCGTAATGGTTGCAATGATGGGCACTATGGAGATTTATGACTGGTCAAGGATGCTAACAAGCTCAAGGAGCTATATCACCTTATAAAAACCACATCCTTCGATGTTCACGATTTTTTGCTTCATGTATTTGTATATCGGGCCAATAAAGAACATATTGGAGGACAATTTCAGATTGGTCAAAGGATTTCGGTACCGTCCATATAATCTCATAACTCGAGAACATTCGATTCAATCTTCGATTTCCATAATTTTGGGCTTGGTGAACTCGTATTTGGCCAATGCAGGACCCTCTAGGGAAGAATTTATGATTGACCAAGCGGACGTGGAATTGTCCACATAACCTTTGGCTTGATGTATATGTATTGGCCAAAGGAAGAACACTGAGAAGGATAATTTATGATTGGTCAAAGGAGCGCGGTCCGTCCATACAACCAAATAACTTGAGAACATATCATTTACTGTGGTGGATTTGCCACCACCCAAATGGTTTTCCATAATAAGGGTTTGATGAATTAGTATTTACCCAATGATAGACAATGATCGGGTGAACATTTTTAATTGTTCAATGGTCATGACACCGCCCACTCAACCTCATAACTCGAGAATAGGTCGTTCGAAGCCAACCGAACCTCATAACTTGAGAGCTGATCGTTCGATTTTTCACGTTTTTGGATTGATGGATTTGTACTGGCCCAAGAAAGGATCCTATGGCTTGGTCAAACGGGTTTTGCGCGGCCAACATAACTTCATAACTCGAGAACCGATCATTCCATTTTAACCATTTTGGGTTTAATGGATTTGTATTGGACCAAAAAGTGACACTGTGGAGGACAATGTTGTATTGGTCAAAGGGGTGCGTCGCGTGCTACGCAACCTCAAATATTACGATTTTGGAATTGATTAATTCGTATTTGCGTCAGGAGGTACACAATGAAGAAAAATTTAGAATTGGTCCTCATAAAGAAGAACGAATCTTTCGATTTTATTATTTCGGGATAAATGGGGTTGTATTGTTTATTGTCCATGGAAGTAAACTGTGGAGAAAACTTTAGGATTGGTCAAATGGGCATGTTACAGGAACACAATCCCATAACTCGAGAACGGATCTTTCGATTTTGGGCTTGTCGAATTCGTATTGGGCCAAGGAAGGACAGTATTTAGTATTGTGCAAAGAGGCGTGGTATGGCCTGTATTACTTCATAACTCGAACACAAATTTTTCGATTGCCACAGGTGCGTACCTTGCACACAAAAAATATATTACGAGTATTTTGAGAACTATATTGAATTAGCAAGTGCGTAAACCATATGAATCCAATACTAAAAGTTTGGAGTTTTTGATAAAATTCTAAAAAAGTTATCAGTGCTTCCATACGACTTGAGAGTGCCACTAGATGTACCTCGACATTATTACGAATATACTTCAGTTATTCTCATTGTATTTAATACAATACTAAGCATTGAAAATAATTTGAATTGACCGTATAACAGGAAGCAAATTTGGACGGAACGAAGTTCGCTGGACCAGCTAGGTCAATAAAGGGTTTTCCAATTGCTATGATATGATTTTGAAGTGACATTTCGGCCATTTGTAATATGCCATGATCTGTCATTTCTTTTTCATTGTATTCAGTAGTGTTTATAATTTACATATTATTCAGTTGTATTATCAAAATAATCGTTCTCCAATTGCAACTTTTCGTGTGCTAAGTCCACTTTTTTTTTAAATCCAAAAAAACACTTTCCAGTCGACCTACGACCTTGACACCCATAAGCAATATTTAGCTCTCGTTAAAAGCTATATTTTTGCCATTCACCGATTGCCGATCCGACGTACCGTGAAGGAGCTAGAGCAAAAATAAACTTTCCGTTCACATTTCAAAATCATTCTGAGTCCATTTCTTTTTTAATCCAAAAAACACTTTCCAGTCGACCTACGACCTTGACACTGTGATGAGCAATTTCTTTTATTGTTATTCAAATTTATGCATGAAACAAGGCACGGATTGGGTTGCTGGGTTAATTACAATATCAGCCCAGACGTTGTCTGGTTGGTTACACCAATGCAATATATGGGTCATAAAAGATAAATATAGATGAAGAGCAAAGGAGTATACTATGCTGGAAAGACGTTGAACTCAGCCTCGTTTAACGCTCATTTTGTCTTTAAGCGAGGTTCGAGTAAGCTTTGCGTGGTGCGATGGATGCGTGTTCGCTTCTCATGGCGTGAGGTCCCGGGTTCGATACGCGGTGACACTCGTTTTTTCTTTCCTTCGATTTTTTTATCTCTATCGATTGGCAGAAGTAGTGCCCTTGGCGACAGCGAATATATGGGAAGACAATTATATACTTGTAATTTCTGAACAACGGTAGGCGGGTGTAAACGAATGCACAAGTAAAGTACATAGTAATAACCCATGCACATGAAGGCAAGCATTTATGCGAACCTCTTGGACAGGGGAAGGCGGGTGCGAGAGTGAGTCAAACTGGTCTCCCGTTTATTTGCCCCGCTATTTTTAGAACAGCCTATCTACTTTCTAGTGGTGGGTCTGGGCATAAGCAGACACACATTTCGGAGTTAGGCTTCAAGCAAACATCGCCAATAGAAAAATATTCTTTATGTTCTTGCATATCGATCGGTTCACTACGAAGTTTGGAAGTAAGGCTCGACAAAGACGAATAATAAAAATTGCATTGTCCGTGGATAGTGATTTAATTAATCAGTCTCTTGTGATACAATATTGAGGTGCAGCACTATTTTTTTCTCTCCGATATTAATCTGTTTTATGGAATTAGTTTAATAAAACCATAAACAAAGAATGTAAAAAGGTTAATTACTGATGGTTTTACAGTCTATCTATGTAGTGCAAACTCAAAGTAAATCGCAGCGAGCTTTCTTCATTTTCAAATAAATCCAAAGTGCATAGAATCAACCAGCACAGGGTATCTGGCAATCCGGACATTCTGCCAGTACTCCCACACAAAACCAATTGCGGTTTCTTAATATTGCTATCCGGAGTGGAATTCGCACATAACGGTGTACTGATAGTCCGATCGACAGCGAGAAGTTTTATTACATATACCGGAGAACCTGACTGGCTTGGTGAAGGAGGTTTTGTCCATATATGTGCCATGTAAAGAAGCTGTACATCAAGAAGTAAAATTCATCGTAGTCAGAAAAATTTCGGAATTTTACACCAAATCTGTAAAATAGGCTCTGAACCTCCCATAGAGAATACAGCCTAGAAGGATGTTTAACACGTGATAAGTCTGGTACCCTCTGTCTATTTGAAATAACACCAGATCATATTACATAATTTTTCATACGTATTTGAGTGTAATAGTCATAGCTTTTACTAGGAAAATTTGCGAAGATTATAAATTAACCCCATAAAAGCAAAATTTTGGTCTCTTCCCAGAACTTCAACATAACGTTCAATATATATTACATTCGCCATCACCGACTATCGTGATCATCGAGGCCTCGGCGTTCAACGACAAAAATCTCCAGGAGAGTGGTAAGTGATGACGCAAATAAATTAGTAGATATAGTAAATTACTAGTGCCAAAATTTTGCTTCGAAACCTAAACAAATCGGAAAATTTTAATCTTTGCAAGACAAAAAATGTAAATTTATTCATTCCCACTTTAACACTGTCAGACCTATATCTCGAGAAACCGTACATACTTGAGAGAGATACGGCATTCATTTACAATACGAAAATTTAAAATTATGCTATTTTAGGAATCTAATACGTAATTTATCAGAAATCATTTATATTCTTTTTTCATTTTCGAAATTACTTTCTTACACATATATTTGTTCACCTAGTAAATAAATCATTGATAGAAATTATTTTGAAGAATTTCTCCCAAATTTTAACATATTTCTTTCAACTACTCATTTTCCTCAGTGCCCTTGAGAATTTAAATTAACTCATATCAGGTACCATTATTTTTTATTAGTTTACAACATGTTGGAGTTCGATTCGAACCCTTCATTTTTGTTTCATGTTAGAGTGTAAAATATCTTTTTGTAAATATATACCTAAAAAAAAAAAAAAAAACAAAAACCACAACAAATGTTGAATGAATAAAAGTTGTAAAGTGGAAATCGAAATGATTAACTAAGTGTTCTATTCTTGCGTTCATGCAGAGGTGATGTAGGGAAAGGGTAATGAAATAAATATTACATTTGGGATCTTGATAAATATTGTCGCCATTAAGATCATGGTGGGGATAGGGTAAAGCGACTGAAGAGTCCGGTATCATCTTGTGACTCATATAAATTTTCCTTCGGGGAATATCATGACAGGTGTTTGTTTTCTTATTTTTTTTATTTTAGTTCTCCTCCTAACTTTAATGGGCATTTTATTTTAATATGGTTAGGAATGGTCCATGTAAAATAGTTTCAGTTTAGTTGAATATTTCTCTTACATCTAACGGGAGTCTATAATAAAATATATGTATGTCAAGGATTGTATCTCTACAAGATCAATAGGACCCGATCCACCCGCCCGACTGCAAGCTAGCATCTTAAAAGGCTCCCATTGTCCTTATCGATCAAGTAAAGAAACCTCCAATAACTTTCCAGCTAAGATACAATCCATGATCCAAAAGATAGCAAAGGCTTATATGCCAATAAACTATTTTCGTTAAGCACTAGCTTTAAAAAACCGCTTTTGGACATCACAACACCCATGAGCAATATTTTGGCTCTCGTTAAGAGCTATCTTTTTGCCATTGACCGATTGTGGCTGCGTGCCTCACACCAAATGCGATAAAAGTTTGGAGATTCGATTATTTCAAGAAATTGTGATATTGAATGGCCTCCAAGATGTTGAGATTTAACACCATTAGACTATTTCCTGTGGGGTTATTTGAAATCATTGGTCTTTCGAAATAAACCAGACTCTCTGCAAGCTTTACAAGTTAATATTGAACGTGCCATTCATGGCATACGACTTGATTTAGTGGAAAAGTGGTCGAAAATTGGGTTCATCGAATTCGTTACTGCAGAAGAAGTCGTGGAGGCCATTTGAATGACGTGTTATTTAGAACTTAATTGTATCAATTGTACTTCACATTAAATAAAAAACATTGAATTTCCTTAGCAATAAGTGTGCTTTTTTCAAAGAAATCAAATCACTCTTATTGGAAAACCCTGTATAACGTATACCCACATTTTAAACAAAATTTTATAAAACATGCAAATTGTCAAATTTTTTACCAAATATAGCAAATACATACTCTGGATCACAGAACTTATCTATTTATACATGGGGGATTGGATGTCATGTGAGTGAACTATTCTGATTGGGATAAAACTTGCAGCCAATTTTGGTCCAATTGGCTAGTAGTTATGATACAAAATTAAAGAAAGAAAAATAAAAAACAAATTACCACAAATTTTTTTTTTAAATATTTTTTCTTGTTAAGGAATCCATATTACACCAGAAAATGTTATGCACAGCCCTTCGACAAAAATGTTGTTGCATAGTGTGATGCAAAAATTATTACCAAATTGTACCCTACATCAGATATCTTAAAGTTATAACAAAATTACATTTTTTTTATGTTTATACAAGGGCGGTGCCAAAATTAGCCGACCATTTAAAATTTTAAATCTAAACTTCCGATTACATTGACTTGTGATTTGATCCCTTTGGATTATTTTCTGTGGGGATCAATTAGGGATAAATGTTACGCAAAGCATCCGGAGACAATTGATACTCGTGGTAGTCATATAAATGATATTGTGTTCCATTATTAAATGTCAAAGTTCAACCTTTTCAATAGAACCAGAAATTTGAAAAAATTATCAGCACTTTTTTTATAGCCGATTCAAATTTAAAATATTAAATGGTCCACACGTAATGGTTTGAGACGTATTCTACAGAAAATTCTAAGAACATTTCAAAACTAAAAAGTATATTACCTACACAACATTACTGAAACAACAATAATAACATGGATACGATCAAATGGTTGCAACTAAATTGATGGTTGTATCAATCGAATTAAGATTGTGATTTTCATTAACACTCGGTTAGTTGTGGTAACCAATTTTAAACTTTCACTGTAGTACCATATGATGTGACAACCAATGTTTTATTCTTGCCAACAGAAATTGTATCAATAGACTAAAGATTAATAATGCAAAGAAAAATTGGTTACTACAACAGAAAACATTCAATAAATAATCGTTTTTTGGTTATCCCAATAATTTCCCAAATTTAGGGAAATACGACCGAAAGATTGGTTGCTGTTCTTTTGCTGATACATGACAAACAAAAAACAAAATTACTCTACATAAATAAATCTTCAAAATTTTGTTCGCGAACGGTATATATAGTCAAAGAAATGTCGTGTGGATCATAATGTGTGGAATGCAGAATATGTTGTGCAAAATGTTTTACATAAATAAAAAATAAAAGCAACAATCATGAAATTGAAAGCACAGGATTAAGAGATATTTGCATAAAAGTTTTGTGTTTTTTCCTGTACTAAAATTTGTGTCAAATATTTCCACATCTCATAATAGTGATGAATTTGTAATATGGGATTTTTAATTTTGTCATGAATTCTTTGGGTTTTTCTTCAATAAATAGAATAAAAATTTAAGAAAACTGTTTTTAATTAATCGTCGGAACAACCAATTTTTTAAAACAGTTGGTTGTGGCAACATACAACAGATAATTTTAGCCACGATTTTCGTAGTTGTCAACATGGAAGCAGAAGTATACCACAACCAAAATGTTGGTTGTCCTGATGGAATCGCATGATAGTTGACAGAACTACTAAAATTCGGTTGGCAAATAATTCGGTTGAGGCAACCAAACTGTATTCTGTGTGTTGGTTTTTGTTTAGATTACGCCGAATATCGACATTTTTACCCGAACTTTCTTTAGTCCTTGTGTGGAGAAAATCTACCAACCGTTGCAGGACACCACCACATCTTTCTGCAAAATTTCAGCAACCTAACATGTTGTCTGCTTTCCACAGACAGACGGACATGGCTAGATCGTCTTAGAATTTGAAGTCGATTTCCGCCAGCTAGGAATTCATTTTAGACCCATGGTTTTTGGAGAAAAAGTCCAAAAATTTTAATTTTTTCCACCCATACAAATTGACACAAAAAAGTAAAATTGTGTAAAACAAAGTTTACCGCCCCTAACTTTAATACTAGTGCATGTAAATACTTGTAACTGTGTACATTATAATATTTTTGTGCCTAAATCCGGTAAAAAATGGCATAATTACCACTCTATCCTTGGAACATCCACACGGCCAAATCTGAAAAAAATTATCGCTACAGTGTAATTGATTTGTCTACATTTGTCAAGACATTTCTGGTACCAACAAGTAAACTGACCGATTCATTTTAAAATAATTTCATCTTAACTTCTGTAGAAATTATCTAAATATCTTTATATTCTGTATTTTAGAGAGCTTTTCCGATGACCATAGACTGACAAAGGATGAGCAACGTTTTTCCACCGTTCTGGCATCTTCCACACAAAGTACCTAAGACTGTACATTACTCACAAAGTGAAAGTATAACTTAGACGGCTTAATCGATTGAACTTTTCTTAAAGTCAATGGCTTGAATGCAATCCATGATTAAGGGTATAAGAGTATGTTTAAGACTCACGCCAACTGAATTGACGTACCTTTCTAACAATAGCTCAAACTTAAGTTTCAATTGTTCATTTTATAGATTTTACAATTTATTGCAAAATAAAGAACACCACAAATTAAGCTCTGACTTACTTAACTACAATGCCAAAACATCATTTACCAGATACACTGGCCAGAATTACTGCCAAAGTATGGAAAGTAAAGAAAAAACGCTCTTAAAATCGATTATTGCCAGAAATAAAAAACAAAACGAAACAAAGGGAATATTCTCTGCCAACAAATGAAAGCAATTAAATCCGTTCCAGACAAAACTCTTGAATTTCTTACTCTCTCCTCGCCTCGCCTCTCCTCATATCCTATTAGCAATCCAAAGATACAAACGAAAGGAAAAACCCTCAAAAATTATTGTAAGGCTAGCCAAGAAACAAGGATAACTTTTCTTAATATCCAACGCCTCGGTCGGTTGTTAAGCGGAAATCCAAAACCAAAAAGTCTAGTTAAGAGAAGCAAAAAAAAATTAATACCTCGAGACCAGGAATAAAAAAAAGTGACACAAGGAAAACGACAAAAAGAAAAATGATTCATATGCCGTTTCATCGACCCCACTCTCTTTCCCAATCTCTCTCTGGTTTCCCATTTGTATTTCCAATTCATAGAATCTGTCCGTTTGTCCGTCCATCTCTGTCATTCATTGACTTCAGTCGAGTGGAAAAAAGATTCGTTTTCACTGTTTTAACCCAGACATCCGGAGGGAGCGGAGCGAAGCCACGCCCCGAACAGGAGTTAAGGGATACTTCGAACAATTCAAATGCAATCAACTGCAATTTATCTATTAGATGTCTTATTAAACTGTGTGCAAAGAGATTTCGTATGTAAAGAAATTTGAGCAGATTATTTTGAAAACGTTCTAAGTTCGTTTGTTTTCGCTATCAGGACATAAAGTTAGTTTGCAAATATTACATTGGAAAATTTTAAGACATTATTTTAGTTGTAAAAAAAGCAAAAGGATCGATCGAGCGAAACTTATATACCCTCCACCATGTATCGCTTCAAATGACTTAACAGTAAACATTGCAAGGTAAAATTAAAAGTAATGTTGGAGTGTTTCAAAATTTGGGCCTATCGCGGTTATTATTCGTATGAATGAATCGTAAATTATTATTTTACAGTCCAATAGGTAGGAATTTGTGGTTTCTCTGGCGTCATGAAGTTCTTAGCGAAGGACTACATACTCCTTAATGTTGAGTTATGAGATCCACTTAAAAATTGGCAGTTTCGTCTACTTCGAGATTAACTTAGACCGCCACACATTGTCTAATGCTCCAAAATTACCACGTCCTTTCTTGATTCTGTGTAGCATAAGCCAATAAATAAGAGAGCCAAGAAATAACAGAGCTTAAATTGAAATGGATAGACCATACCTTAAGAAAGTCAAGAGACGATATTACCAGACAGGCACTGGAATTTAACCCGCAAGAGAGACGCAAAAGAGGTAGGCCTGCAAACACCTGGAGCAGGTCATCAGCAAGTATGGGTCGAAGGTGGAGCGAAATAAAGTATTTAGCTTTAAATAGATGTCAATGGAATAACTTTGTTGCGGCCTCATGCTCCTCTCAGGAGTAAAAAGCAATAAATAATAATAATAAAATACTGTGCGACAGCCAAAATCGGCGGGGGTTCTGACTACCGGGAAAAGTTTTTAGCGTTTCGCTGGGTCACGTCTAGGAATCGGTTCACTTAGGGGAATTTGTCATGCTTGGGTTTTTTGTTTGACGTTACTCGAGAACGACTATTCTGACAACAACTTCAACACTTATTTTAAGAAAAGCAACGAAAAAGTAAATTTTTCCTAAAGGAAATTTTTAAGATTTGTTTCTTTTTTTACAGAACTGTTGGCGCTATGACACAACATTTGTGTGCTACTCAAAAGTGATTAATGGTAATTTTTGCATTTTAATCCGGATTTAGAAAATACTGGGACAAATCTGTGATAAACTTTTAATTATTTCTCGAGTAATACAAAAAAGGCCATCGTGGAACTTGGCTATATTGAAGAGGACATTTTGGCCTAAAATACAAAAAATAAAATTTAAAAATATGAAGTCGATTTTTATACCCTCACTTTAGTGTGATGAGGGTATATATCATTTGCTACGAAAAAAAATGTAACACATCGAAGGAGTGATCTAAGACCCTAAGTATGTTCGGCGGATACACTAGCCAATAGTCGTTTTGTTATTTGTTTCTAGCATACTTTTTCTCATTGATTTTGACCTACTAAACACGAAAATGAGTTTTAAAAATGTTTCTGTCGATTGGTTTTCGAGATACAAATTTTTGAACTTTTTTTTTTAAATTTTTGGAGGTACACTTACAATTTTGAGCATATCTTTCGTCTTCTTTGACGTATTTGATCCTACTACTACTCAAATTAAAGCAAATTGAGCCGTCTACAACTCATTCTCAGAAAATTTTCAAATCGGATGAGTAGTTTTGATGTTGGCGGCTTAAAAAGGTTAAAAAACTGCGTTTTTTTAGTAAAAATGTGGCAGAAAAATTCATATAAAAATTCATATAAAATATAAAACGCGATGCTAACAGCGATTTTGGTTTTTTTACGTATAGCTGGCATTTTTCCAAAGGAAATAAGCACTTACTTAACAAAATCTGACAACAAATGGCGGACTTATAATTTTTTTGGTATAAGACCGAAATTCCGCTATTTCACGATATTTTGATTTTCATTATTTGCACAGCTTACCTACCCAACGCAAACGAATAAATACATTTGAACTTAATTTAAAATAAACAAATTAGTCTTAGTATATTATTTTTTAATTTATTTAGAGCACTACATACTCAATGTATGGCACAATTAGAAATGGATGTGCCAGGTTAGCTAAACTAACGAAATTAACCAAATCAACGCCCAAAAAAAATGAGTAGAAACAAAGATATAACTGTACATTTTATGCCATGTGGAAAAACAGCTGACTTCTTCTTTGTTTTTTGTATTCGCTGCAATTGGTCTCACGTATTAGGGTCCAAATGTAGTCACCCATCATAGCCGTGTCATAGATGCCCTGATAGCGTCGTTCCATAGCCTTCAATTCCTGATGAAAGCGCTCGCCGTGTTCGTCGCTCACGTCTCCTAAATTCTCAGGGAAAAAATCCAAATGAGAATGCAGAAAGTGTATTTTAAGTGACATGTGCACTCCTACCCAAAAATGAAAAAAAACGAGAATTAAAACGCTATTTAAATTAACATTTGTTTCAAAAAAAACCTACCCATTGTTTCATAGTTCTTTACCAGATCCTCAACTATGTCCTTAAAATTATCGCTTTTGTTGTTTCCTAAAAAGTTTTCCACAACAAGCCTGAAGGAATTCCATGCTGCGGCTTCGATGGGTGATAACAGCTTCGGGAATGTTTCATCTTTCAACATTTTTTTTATCTCGGGTCCTGCGAAGACTCCTTCTTTAATTTTTGCCAGCGAAAGGTAAGGGAAAATTGACCGTAAATAGGCAAAATCTTCACCTTCTTTGTCCAATTTTTTGGCAAAATTTTTTATCAAACCCAATTTTATGTGCAGCGGCGGAAGTATTATATTTTCACGGTTCTCTATTAGTGGTTTGCGCTGAACATTCGCTTCTCCAACTACAGGTTTCGTTCGTTCCGGCCATTTTTTTTTTAATATAATGCTGATCATCAGCGCGGCTATTCCAAAGGCACAGAAAACAGCAATGTCGCGTATAGCCTCCTTGGAGTCCACACAGAATGGCCACAACTTTGAGGTCGGCGCATATTTTCCAATTATATTTGCTATACTCTATGCATTTCAGCAAAATGTTCATAGTTCTCCTTTGAATGAACCGCATGAGCAATAGGAAGAGATGGCTTTTCATTCCCATTATGTAAGAGAACTGCCTTCAAGCTCTCTTTGTTACTGTCAATAAACAACCTCCATTCATTGGGGTTGTGAATTTGGTGAAGCTCTTGGAACAAGCCGGAAATGTCGCTGCAAAAACATATTTCGTCTTTCTTTGTATAAAATTTTGCATACTGCTGGTGACGCTTCCTGTACGCTGTTACTTTCACTTCTGAATCCGCAAATCCACACTGTACCATCCGAGACGCAAAAAGTTCGGATTTCTCCTTAGTGAGACCAAAATCGCGCACCCAATCGTTTAGTTCGGCCTGTGACAGTAATTTTCGCTTTCTGCACGCCCCAAATTCGCTTGCACTTGACTCGGACTCTTGATCTGACGATTTTGCTTTTTGAAGAGATGCACCAGGGCACACTGGATATGGTACATCATTCGAATGTGGTACTGGAAGTGCAAACGATCCCACTTGAGCGTAGTTCCATTTTAAAAATCTCCCTACCCCACTGTTTGTGGTGAGGCAAAAATAACAGTCTGTGGAATGGCATAGCGGCTTTTTCCACATCATTGGTGTATCGAATTTCATATGCTTTTTTGATCCCTCCTAGTAGGTTAGCTGTGAAAATAATGAAAATCAAAATATCGTGAAATAGCGGAATTTCGGTATTTTACCAAAAAAATTATAAGTCCGCCATTTGTTGTCAGATTTTGTTAAGTAAGTGCTTATTTTCTTTGGAAAAATGCCAGCTATACGTAAAAAAACCAAAATCGCTGTTAGCATCGCGTTTTATATTTTATATGAATTTTTATATGAATTTTTCTGCCACATTTTTACTAAAAAAACGCAGTTTTTTAACCTTTTTAAGCCGCCAACATCAAAACTACTCATCCGATTTGAAAATTTTCTGAGAATGAGTTGTAGACGGCTCAATTTGCTTTAATTTGAGTAGTAGTATGATCAAATACGTCAAAGAAGACGAAAGATATGCTCAAAATTGTAAGTGTACCTCCAAAAATTTAAAAAAAAAAGTTCAAAAATTTGTATCTCGAAAACCAATCGACAGAAACATTTTTAAAACTCATTTTCGTGTTTAGTAGGTCAAAATCAATGAGAAAAAGTATGCTAGAAACAAATAACAGAGAAAATTTTGTTATTTGTGACCTAGTGATATTTGTTTTGGGTCATTTTAAGTCGAATGAGCAATGTCCGTCCGTCTGTCTGTCTGCTGGCTGGTGCACACGATAACTCTCGAAAGGAGTAACCGATTTTTATACTCGTATACCGTTTTTATCCACAAAGTTTGCTGGGTACACAAAGAGGTTAGTAAATTCAGCCACAATTTTGGTATAAAGGGATTCGGAATATATGTTCCATTTCCAAGAACAAATTAAAGGAGATAATTCTAGAATTATTTCTCCTAAAACAACGGGCACCCCGCTCATTCCCTTACCCCTTAAAATAATGATACATCAATAGTCGTAGAAATTAATGGAAGTATTGAATGATACATTCGAAAAAAAAAAGATTCTTCGAAAAAATCACTATAGGTCACTACGCCATTCAATTTAGCGGGCCGGAATTGCGCGGGGTGAGCTTGTTTCATTGAGGATACATTTTGGTGAGCACACAGTATTATTAATTATAAAGTCATAATTTAGACATTTATCCATACACGCTGGAAGAAATAGCTTCTGTATTATATTTTGTCCAAACATATTCTGCTTGAAATATATAAAATTTTAGAAACAGTTTAGATTTGTTCGAATTGGCCACCTTTGGCACGAATTATGGCCTTCAAACGGCCGACAAAGCCATCACACGCTGCACGAAAGTGGCTCTGCGGTATTTCGGCCCATTCCCGCCGAAGCGGGATGATCGAAGTCTTGAGATGATCGATACTTTGGTATTTTTTAGTGCGAACCTACTCCCTAAAATGCCCCAGGCGCAAAAGTCCAACGGATTGAGATCCGGAGATCTTGGTGGCCATTGTGCGGTAGAAATGAAGCGAGGAACCTCCTTTTTAAGCCATTCTTGGTTGACGCGTGCTGAGTGCTATGGTGCGAGTCCTGTTGGAATGTCCATGGTCTGCGGCCGAAATGTTTGTCTGCCCATGGCTTCAATACTGTCTTTAGGACATTTTCCCGATAATATTCGGCATTTATTTTGACCCCATGGTCGATGAATATTAGCGGGGAGCGACCATCGGCCGTAACGGCGGCCCACACCATTACCATCGGCGGCGCTTGAGTTATGGTGGCCAATCGAAGGTGTACATTTTCAGCTGACCTCTTTGGCAAGTAAACCCGATCATTTTTTTGTTCACAAACTGCTCAATTTGGAATGGCTTCTCATTGGAGAAAACCAAATTCGGTAACTGGCCACTTTCGTGCAAGCGAAGCAACTCCTTGGCTATTTCCAGTCTAACTTTTTTTTGTGCATTGGTGAGCTCTTGCACTTTTTGGAACTTCAATGGCTTTAGTCCAAGCTCATTTTTTTAAATGTGTTGTATCCGTTCTCGCGATATGTTCAGCTCACGAGCAATTTTTCTACCACTGCGGCGTGGATTTCGATCAAATCTGGCCTTCACTTTTCGGATCATTTCTGGTGTTGTTACCGTTTTTTTCGTCCACTTTTTGGACGCGATGCAACACTGCCACTATCACGGTAACGAGCAATGGTACGAGAAACAAAAGATTTATTCACATTTAAATGATGGAGGGCTCTAACGATAGCCACTTGTGTTTTTCCACCCAAATATAAAGCAATCACACTATCACGCTTGAATTCCATCACGAATAACTTTTTCAATCAAACTTTCAATCAAAATGCTTTTGTAAGCTTGTAAACAATAAAATGAACTGTCACTGAAATAAATCTGTCAGCTATCAGACTACCGGTTTAGAAATGATAGCAACCTGAAGTTGGTTGCAATACATATCAGCCACCCTGTTCATATCGTCATCAGAAACGAAAAAGGGAGTAACAACAAAAAAAATGGAAATTATGTTTTTAATGGATTTCGGCACACTACATCAAAATACACATCCTGACATATTTTTAGTGACCTACTCTCAAAAATGGTTTATTTATTAACGAAATTCAAAAGAGCCTAACAAAATTTTTTTTTATTTTTCGTAGTTAAAAATTGCTATTTCACGCAATTTTCAGAACAAGTTATAAATCGTGTTTGTGCACGCTGAAAAAAAATCGCTTCTGTAGTATATTGTCCCAAACATATTCGGCTTGAAACATATATATATTCAGGGTACACTCTAAACGTATAGTATTTGGTATATACAAAAATTATATATTTGGGAAGATGTCGTTCTAAACAAATCTTTGTTTACAGCCCAATATGTTATTATTTGGGACTATTATTTCCGAAACAAATATTTATTTGCATTTATGTATTCGGAAAATACATAAATTGTGTTAAATTTTTCAGTAATTCAAAGTTAATTTTTTAGAAATGTTAAATGTTCGTAAAAAAATGTTAAAAATACGGAAAATACATAAATTGTGTTAAATTTTTCAGTAATTCAAAGTTAATTTTTTAAAAATGTTAAATGTTCGTAAAATAATAATAATTGAAATCGTATAATCTTGGATTAAAATAAATTACTTAGAGGTTTGACAACTAATGATGGCTTGGAATACTCAGAAAATTTAAATGATTGATTTAAAACGGAAGTTAATATGGTATCATAACTGGGAGGTCTAATTCGAAAACAAGGAAAAATTAAAACTGAATTTCGAAAAAGTCAGTAAATGTTTTGAAAATTTTTTTAAATAAAATATATTTGGAAAAATTCCTAAACAATAATTTTATTTGTATTTAAACACATATTTTATTTGAGAAATTTAGTTTACAAATAAATTTTGTTGTAATATATTAATATATGCGTTCCAAATACATTTTATTGATTTTCAAATAAAATTTATTTGCTCAGAAATATATAATATTCAAAAATTTGTGTTCCAAATATATTTTCTTTCGAATCAAACATATCAAAAAAGGTGATTTTGCCCCGTGTGTGAATTTATATATACATCATTATGCTTAGGTATTTTCCTGAAAATCCCGTTTTTCTAACGACTACATTTTTCATTTTATTTAGTTTTTGCTTCTCCTAAAAAATTTTCAAATATGATGATGGGCCCGTTCTCGTTTCTGATGACGATATGTTTAGGTAAACTTCATATATGTAATATTTGACACATATAAATATTATATGTTTGGGCGGATATTGTTCTAAACAAAACAATGGCCCCATCTTAATATGTTTTTATTTTTAACTATTATTTCCGAAACAAAGATTAATTTGTATTTATGTATTTTGGCAATTTATCAATGCCTTAATTTAAGGGCAAGTTTTCTGTTTTTATCCCCTCACCTTTGCTACGAACCAAAAGTGTAACACATCGAAGGAGTGACCAAAGACCCTAATTATGTACGGCGGATATCCGTTTTGGGTCATTTTAAGTCGAATGAGCAATGTCCGTCCGTCTGTCTGGCTGTCTCTCTGCTGGCTGGTGCGCACGTTAACTTTCGAAAGGAGTAACCGATTGAATTCAAATTTTGTATATGGTAATATTTTCTTCTATCTACGGCTAAGTTCGAAGATGGGCCATATTGGTCCACTCCTTCTAGTACCTCCCAAATGATAACATAAGTCGGTTTACCCGACTGAACTTTCTTGCTTGTTAACTATAAAGTATAATACGAAATCTACGAAAAATAAACTAAAATTCGAAAAAGTCAGCAGAGTTTTAAGTGTTTAAAAATATATATATATTTGCGAAACTTCTTAAACAAGAACTTTGTTCGTGTGTAAACAGATATTTTATTTGTGATACTTAGTTCGCAAATATATTTTTTTCTCATATATTAATATATGCGTTCCAAATAAAATTTCGTGATTTTCAAATAAAATTTATTTGTTAACAAATATAAAATATTTAAAAAAATGTTTCCACATATATTTTCGTTCGATCCAAACATATCAAAAATGTCGATTTTCCCCATGTACACTCTTTTCAAAAAGGCATTGTATTCTTTTGTATTTTTTATGTTTTTTTTCTCGCGCCAACAAGAAATGTATTTTTTGAAACAAAAATTTATAAACATTTTTTTTTTTTTAAATTTTCAAAGTGAAAATTTTGGTCTTGCCGAGACTTGAACCTGGGTCTCCTGACGCTGCCGTAGCATAACATCGCATGTTAACATGCACGATCACAAACGAGTTCGAATTACCACTCTCCTGAGATATGAAAACTTTAGCGAATGCCCACTTTTTAGCTAACGACACTGCTTTGGATGCTGCCTTTATCTAAAAATAATTAAATTGTTTAATTGTTTATTAAAATTTTTTTTTTCATTTTAAACACAGTTGTGTCGCCAGTAGATGGCGTGATTTCTAACGACTGGAGTAGAGACAACTGTACTGAACTGGCAACCCATACCAGTCACATGGGTGATTAATATTGGTGAATTTAACGGTGTTTTCTTTTGTGCCAAAAAATGCTACATTTTGTCTGCCTTTCGCCTCGAAAATGCCTTTTTGTTTTCGTTTGTAAAAAAATGCTGCACTGTGAAAGGGTTTCGTTTTCTTTTGTTAAAAATTTCGCACTTGCGTTGTGCAAAAATGCAACATTTCCGCCCTGTATTTAATCGAAGGGGTTGACGCTACCCTACATTTGTATATGTGATGATCCGCACAACTAAGTACAAGTTCACACTGTGCTCACACAGGATCGAAATACGTATAAGGGTATGTGTTTACATGGCTTTTAGAGCACAGTGCCTTATCTTTTCAAGTATATCCCAAAAACATATCTTTTGCAAGAGTTCTGATCGAAAACGCTTTACGATTCAAATGTGCAAATATTCAAAGAAATGATCTAATACAGTTAACTATATTCTATTTTTTCATAAATTAGAAATATATTCACGACTTGTGCAAAAGAAATAATTTGGGAGTGCAAAATCACTTAAAAAGTTTCCTTAGGAAGTATTTCCATATTTTTGCTGAATTAATCATAGCAGTCACAAAATCTACACTCTAATTGCAACGGTTATCATATTATGGGATTATACAGGGTGGTCCATATTAAACGCATGATGTTACTTGTAAATAAAACAAAAAGTTTATAGAGAATTATCTTAATATTTATTATAGAAGGATAGAAGGATCTATGACAATTATGTGTGAAACAAAATATCGGCCAAATGTTCGCCACGTGTGACTCACAATTAACATCGTAACAGACAATCCAAACAAATGTTACAAATCTTCAATAAAATATTACATGTAATCCAAAAAAAATTGAGGATAACCACATCATATTGTGTAGAAAGAAATTTGAACTTCTTAACAGAATCTATTAAATTATCTTCTTTGTTTAGTGTAGCGTAAATTAAGTGACTTTCGAAATGAACGCAATTTCACAACAATCAGATGAAACGATGAAATCTACATTGCATATATCATTTATACATACAAATATATATACGTATACATTATATGTTTGTATAAACGAAAGTATACGAGTATGTAGAACCATTAGTAAATTCAAAAAAAGAAAAGAAATGAAACTCTGATGAAGAAAAATTCACAAAAACAAAATTCATGATTGTCTACAAAGAGAAATCTACAAAAGTACAAGGAAAATACCATGCACACAGATGCCCTCAAACACACAAACATATCTGTACACACACACACTTAAAAAATGAGCCAAAGGAAAAAAGTTAATCTTGAGATGTTGAAGATGATGCTGCTACTGATGATGATAGGGATGAACTGAAGTACAAGGGAATATGGCTATATCATTTACTATTGTATTTGCATCTGTAGCGAGAGTGGGTGTGTGTGTGTGCCCGTCCGTGAGTGGGTGTGTGCTAGGAAATGTCTTTGTACATTTCTTAAAGAACCATGTAAATGTTGTTGTACCTTTGCATATTCATCTTGACTCGTATCAAAGGATACTACCAAAGAAAAGCATAGATTCATAGCTGCAGAAACGAACTGTAGAAGTATGTATTACTTCTCAATAGAATTATTCCACAGTAATGATTGCTGCATACATATGTATGTAAATACAGTGGAACGAGTTTAAAATTTCACTTCCGCCATAAAATATTCAAGGCTATTATGTAAAACAAGAAACATTGGCTACAAACGGTGATCCTTAACTAAAGAGGTTTCTAAAGAATTAAATATTTATTAAAAATATGTTAATTATATTGGAGTAGATTTTAGCCAGACATCAACATACCATATTTGTTTCTATCCATATTCAATGTCTTATTATCTTTTCGTTTGTTATGACACACTGTGTCGCACGATGGCGTGTAAACACTGATTTGTTTCAGTTTATACTCTATAGAATTGTATTGAATATTAGCTACTGTCATTGATTTGACGCACATTTTCAATTACACTTTTTCAGAAATGGACACTTTAAAAATGTAACGGAAATGAGGCGCTATGGATATACCTATTTCGACTATGCTGTATCCAGTACACAGTGGGAGGAATTAAAAAAGGGGAATAATTCGGTAATTTCTAAACCAGATTCAACTGTTTGCAACACCAACTTGACATGCTTGTAGTAGAGGTGTTATAGGATTTAGGTCCTGCATTTAGGCCCCCTTGGCATACAATAGCGGAGCTCCTGGGCCTGCTTCATTCATAAAATCATTCCAATAACTTTTTTGTCCGCATTTTACTTATACTAACCGAAAGACTTTCTACACCAAAGAGTTATCTCGTATAATTACAGAGATATCAATTGAAAAATTTAATATTTCCTTTTTTCACGACGCTGTCCTAGTATTTTGTGAATATCGGAGCAGAATATGCACCGATTTCTCTCACAACAAATTGACAACAAAATTCGCTATACGAATTTCGGACAGATGTGCCCACTGAGAGAAAATTTATGACCATATCTATTTAAATTTTCAAATAATAGGTAATTTTTATTTTTATTGCGAAAAGGTTTTGGAGATGTAGAGGAAATTATAAAAAGAAAATATAACATATTTATATTCGTCTTAAAGGAAACTTCCTGGAAAATTTTTTCGAAAAATGAATGGTTCAAAAATGTTCATAAATAGCGTTGCCACTCTTCTCCAAATTAAACATTTTTTTTACGAAAATTTCAAAACTTGGCCACATTTTCGACAATCGCAAAGCTAGAGTATAAAAACCGTTATCATTTTGATATCTTTATATTTCAAAAGGAATTTTGGGCCGGGATTTTAGTATAATAGATTTTGGGGAAAAAATAAATAAATCCGTTTTTTGGGATTTTCGAATTTATTCAAGGAATTATGAGATTTTCCTTTACAAATATAATAATGTTAGAATAAGCTACGATTGAATTAATTGAGATATATTAATTTTTAAATATTTTATGGATTTATAAAGTTCCCGCCAGCGTTTGAAAACATTTGCTTTTCTAATTTTTTCCCGATCCTTTCCTACGAATCGGCATATATTAGAGCCAGATATATACCGATTCCTTTTTCATTATCTTCTCCGGATAGACAACAAAATGTTTCTCTCTCAGACAAAAAATATGGCTTTTCATTCCCCACTGCGTTTCTCATATAGCCAAATAAAGTTCATTGCGCTATCTAAAATTAAAATAATCTAAAATGAAATCAAACAGAATGGTTCATATACAAAAAATTTTTCAATAACAGTATTCACAGTAAGAATATGTTGTAAAATAAGAGATATATAGTTCAATATTTCACATATAATACAGTGTGTTTTTTTTTTAAAAAAAAACACACTTACTGTTATGGAAATTCCAAAGTTTTTCATTTGATGTGAAGTACAATGGGTACAATTAAGTTCTAAATAAAACGTCATTCAAATGGCCTCCACGACTTCTTCTGCAGGAACGAATTCGAGAACTTTTTCTACTAAATCAAGTCGTATGTCATGAATGGCACGTTCAATATTGACATGTAAAGCTTGAAGAGAGTCTGGTTTATTTCGAAAGACCAATGACTTCAAATAACCCCGCAAGAAATAGTCTAAAGGTGTTAAATCACAACTTCGTGGAGGCCATTCAATATCACAATTTCTTGAAATAATCGAATCTTCAAACTTATCTCGCAACAATTCAATTGTTTCATTTGCTGTGTGGCACGTAGCCACAATCAGTCAATGGCAAAAAGATAGCTCTTAACGAGAGCTAAAATATTGCTCATGGGTGTCAATGTCATAGGTCGATTGGAAAGTGTTTTTTTATTTAAAAATTTCATTTTCAGATGTGAACGGAAAGTTTATTTTTGCTCTAGCTCCTTAACGGTACGTCGGATCGGAAATCGGTCAATGGAAAAATCGGTCAAGGTCGTAAGTCGCCTGGAAAGTGTTTTTTTTTTATTTAAAAAAAATGGACTTAGCGTACGAAAAGTTGCATTTGGTGAACGATTATTTTGATAATAAAACTGAATAATTTAAACGTTTTTCTTGCGTATATCTCTCCAAGATGAAATTGTAAACACTACTGAAAACAATGAAAAACAAATGACAGATCATGACATATTACAAATGGGCGAAACGTCACTTCAAAATCATACCATCCCTATTGGAATACCCGTTATTTACGTTAACATATTTGGTACAATTGGTCACTCTTCTACGAAACAAATACTCCTAATAGACACACTTAAAAATTGTTTTACTAAAAAATTAAAAAATATATTTATATAACAAAATATTTATTCATCCATAAACATCCGATCATTTATCTCAAAAAATGAAATTTTTCTTTGAATATCAAAATAACACCTCTTGTTGGAAAACCTTTTATTTACTTTTAATTAAAATAAATGGGTTTTCCTAATTCCATAATTCCCAAAGAATTTATTTTCAGGTTTATAATATTAATTTTCTTAACGTTTCAAAAAATTGTTCTTATTGTCTCTTCCAGTATTACAAAACCTCTTAATCTTATTTTGTCGTCCATTTCGTTTTTTAGTGTTCGCGTATAAATCTCTTCTCACAAAACTTAGTAAGAGGATCATCTCCTTCATAATTGTGTGTACATCACCATAAATGACATACAACTAAAATAACTAAGACGCACAATCTCCATTTCTTTCCCTTATCATCAAGGCTTAACTATAAAAATACATACACACATATGAAATCTATACTTACGAAATCTATTTGAGGGAAAGAAATATGCCTTCTTTGATTTTAGCATATGAAATTTTAGGAAAAACCGCTAACAAATATTTAAATGCTGCACCATCCTTAACAAGAACTTGGCCCAAAGGTCTTAAAAAGACCCAATTTTATGTGCAACGGCGGAATTTGGATCAATTAATGGTTTATTTGAAATGTTTTGTTTTCCTGGTGAATACTCAGTTCTTTTTGGCCACTCTGTTCTGACGTAATTATGACATGTAGGGCGCAGGCTATGAAGCCGATGCGGCGCAAATCGGTGGCGCGCCGGAGCCGGCCATTTTTTCAGCCGATTTGAGCCGCCGATTTTAGAGGCTCAAATCGGCTGAAACTCAGAACTGAACTTTCAAAAAGATATATTTTATGCAACTATTAAAATTAAAAGAGTGACTATTAAGTGATACAATAGATTCAGATTGTTTAATGAAGTCAATTTTTGCGTAAAAATTTATAAAAATTGTCTAAATGGATCTCGCTATCATTTACGAGTATTTAAAAAAAAGTCCAAAAATTTATGGGATTTGAAATTGAAAATGCGTTTTTGATTTTACGGAAATTATAATAGCTTTTGAGCGGCCGAACCAATTTTTGTAAAGTCTAGTCATACACAATAACTTTTCTTTCACTACAAAGAGATTTATTGAACCGATTTTCGACATAACATCAAATCTTCCATAACTATTCTTAAATTTTTGTGTTAATTTTAAGTTTTTTCATCTAATTGTAAATATCTTAAAGCGCCATCTTTGCCTGAGAATGACATTCGTGCGTCATCGTTTGATGGAACTTTATGGGCTCAGCCGATTTTCATTCCCAGCATTTGTATTTCATTCCCATTATGCAAAAGAAGAGCCTTTAAACTGTACTTAGAGCCATCAAAAAATAATCTCCACTCAGTTTTGTCATATGGCTGGTTCATTTTTTAAAATAAACCATCAACATCAGTACAGTATAGAATAGAGTGTTTCTTCTCTAAATATGCAGCCAAATCGAAGCATCTATCTCTGTAGATTGTTACTTTTGTTACACTGATAGAAAAAGCTTCGTCATGACGACGGATTTTATATATCATCACGATTATTTTTTCGTCAAAAGTCAGCTAACGTACGGAATAATCCTCTTGATGAATTGATGTTCGTCACCATGACGAATTTCTGTTTCCAAAAACTTTCGTCCTCAGGATGATCCATTCATCACCACGACGAACCCCATTCATCATCATGACGAACCCCATTCATCATCACGATGAATAGCATTCATCACCACGACGAACTCTATTCATCACCATGCTGAACTCCGTTCATCACCACGACGAATTCCATTCGTCACCACGACGAATCCCATTCATCATCACGACGAATTCCATTCGTCACCACGACGAACCCCATTCATTATCACGACGAATCCCATTCATCACTACGATGAATTCATGCCCACGACTATTTAAATTTTAAAAATTCCAATAAATGTTCTTCTAGTTTTAAACCATTTAAAATGGTATGGAAAATAAAATTATTTGACTGCATATTCGACTGAATATTCGTTTCGAGACGAAGTTCTTAACAGGTAAGGCTGAAATCAAACAAAGGAGAAGTATTGATTACTTCTGCTATTTTAAATCAAAAATAATCACATCAAGTAATGTATTTGCCAACAGACCACTAGCACAAATGTTTCACACTTATACAGCTTATCGTGCTGCATGTACGAGTATGCATGTGCTTGATGTTTTGTTAAACAAATATCAGTTACGCCGTGCCAGTGCGCTTTGTTTGAACCAATCGGTGCTGCGTGGAACACACACGTGGACGAACATAACAACGTCGCATGTCTTACTTTGTTTTGCGAATAAGGGCGAATAAGTCGATCGTTCTCATGATGAATGGATAATCTTATTGACGAACGGTGTTCGTCATTAATTATTAGATTTTTTAAATTGATCTTTTACAACAAATTATTTAACTAAGGTAATCAGAACGCATATAGAACAGTACATTTAAGCAGAAACTATAATTTGATTGCTTCGTTTGATCATATTTCGATATATTGACGTACAAAAACATCGCATGTACGAATCTTTTCGTCACCAGTACGAAGATATATTGACGAAACTGATTCGTCATGGTGACGAACGGTTTTTCTATCAGTGTACAACTGCAAGATGTTTCAACTGCTGCATGCATGAAGCTAGTAATTTTGCGTCTTGCTTCGTTAAATGTAAATCCCGAATTATATTATTCAGCTCAGCTTGAAACACTAAATGGCTTTCATCATCAGCCTTATCAAACTAACGCTGCTGGTGAAAGATATTTCGGACTCACTGCTCGTAGCACTGGGAATGACTGGTAATGTAGCATTTGGTGGACGTTGAACTGGTTTGGAAACCGATGTGACATTCGCGTAAGTAATATTTTTTCGATTTTTCCTATTTAATCCAGCAATTTTTGTTAAACAGAAATAACAATCGGTTTGGTGGTTACTTGACTTTCTCCAAAGTACTTGAATTGAATAATCTGAAAAGATGTTCTTGCCATTTGACCACTTGTATAAAACAGTTCTGCAATTATTGCAAATCATTGACGGTGTCCACGGTTTCTCCAAGTTTTTATGATTCAGATTTTGCATATCCTTTTTTCCCAACCAAATATTCAATACACACAAAGCAAAAATATCTTGAATCAGTAACACACGATCTCCCTGACAAGCTGTTTAAGCTACTACATATTATGAAGATTTAGAATGAATGTGGGCAGGGCTGTGGAATCGAGCCAAACTACTCGAATTTTAAAATCATTTGACTCCGACTCCGACAGTTAAATAACATAAATTTCTGAAATTATATTTCTACTAAGACGTAAGTTCATGTTATAAGATATAGCTTGGTTAAAAACCCACAAAAATATTTTATTATATAAAATTGTATTATTTATTTATCGACTTGCAAGTCAAGCAAGTTGTAACTAATATGACAATTCTTTCAACATTAAATCATGATAAAATTTTCACCAATCACTGCCTCTGTTTTAATATACCGCAATTTTTGGAAATTATGTTTGCTTCAAGCAACCAGCTTATTCGATAGTTATTATATCCTACGCCACACTATGGTGCAGGAGGTTATAAATTTGATTTTTTTTTGGCAGATTTGAAAAAAATACTACAGCTAGACACAAATTAAAATATACCGTTCTACTCAGAATCACTAGCTGTCCGTCTGTCCATCTTAAGTTGTTCGTTAAGTACAGGTCGAAATTTCACTACGATCCTGGTAAAATTTAACAATAAGACCTCATTCACACAAGAGAGGAAACCCATTGGAATTGGTGAAAATCGGTTCAGGGGCCAAATCACGGCATTCGAAATCGAGAACTTTTCGATCGAAAAGCCATTTTAATTTTTGTCAATAAGAAAAAGTGAACATTGAAATTAATTAAAAACTATCCTGATAAGCTTTATAAGAATGTATCTAAAGAATCTATTTTAATTCGACAGAAGCTGATACTCATTTAACGATAATAAAAAACACATTTCGATCGTAAAGTACTCGATTCGAATGCCGTGATTTGGGCCTAGGTCGATATTGCCCCCAGATATAAATGTTTCTTTAGATTTGACCTTGTTACGCTATAAAAGCTGTATTTCACATTCAATAATTTTTTTATTTATTGGGAATTTTAGAATTTATCTATCCAAGACCGCATATCTTCGAATTTTAACAAATTCTGTTTATATTTAGATTTATAAGGTAATTATCTCATATTTATATTTACAATATCTTAGCTTATTCTGCTCTAACAGGGTGTTGTACGGTATCACACAGTTGACTTTGCTCTGCCTTTCCTTACTTGTTTTATACTCGCTTAGGAATAGTGTATAGTCTTGCAAAAATACTTATTTTGTTAGCTAAATATAATCAGAATTTTCCTACAACTGTTTTACATAAAAACTCGATAGTTTGGTTAACTTTATATGTAAATATTTTTGTCATACTTAAAAATTTGGTTAAAAGCTTCAAATATTTTATAATTCTTTTTTACCAAAATTGTTTTACCAAAATTTTTTGAGAGCAAATGTTCTATCACATAATTGGTACATTTCGACTACACTCCGGGCAAATTTCCCAGACTCCGACATCACAGCCCTGAATGTGGGCTTCCGTCAAATTAATAATTGTGAAATTGTAGTGTCAGTATTGAGTGTTTTACAGTATTGCCAGCATGCAATACAAAATTAACAAGACGTGATACCCCAATTTTTATGCCAGATTCGAATTCAGCGCACCCAGATTAGTTAAAAAACATGCTTCGTTTCTGCAGTCAAATTCACAAAAATGATTTTTCTTGTTTTCCGAAGTCATTTGAGCAATGTCCGTCCGTCTGTCTGTCTGCTGGCTGGTACGCACACTAACTCTCGAAAGGAGTTACCGATTGACTTAAAATTTGGTATATACATAGTAATATTTTTTCTATCTCCGGTTAAGTTCCGGTTTAAGTTCCAGATGGGCCTTATTGATCCATTCCTTCTAGGGTCAAAACTTTTGATTCTTTAATAACTTCCATACTACTTACTCTAATCTTCTGAAATTCCACACATGGTATTAGTTTATTACCTGCTATTACCTCGAGAAAAATGGGTAAGGTTGCCACTCCCTTTTGGTACCTCCCACACAAATGGACAATTTTGCACCAAAAGTTAACAGCTTATAACTGTAATACCAGTGCATACAAATACTTGAAATTTTGTACAGGTACTATAAAAGCATTATAGTACCTACATCCAACGTGGGCGTTATTGGCACGCCCCTTTAGGTACCTCCCACACAAATGAACCATGTACCATGGATTGCACCAAAAGTTAACAGCTAATAACTTTAATACCAGTACGTACTTTAAAGCTTTAAAATGCTATTTAAATTGATAATAATTTAATTAAAACAAGAAACTAAACACATTTACGAATATTTTTTGGGACTCAAGGTGAGTTGATTCATAAGTCGGTTTACCCGACTGAACTTTCTTACTTGTTTTTTCCTCACTTTAATAGAGTAATATGTGCTACTTAGGCAGTGACCTGAGGACCTATGTAGGTTTGCTAGAAATCCGTTTTATTACTTTTTAAGCCACTTGGGCCACGTCCGTCTGGCTGGATATTACACACGATAATTGTAGAAGGAAGTGACCACATGACCGCGGAGATAGTCCACATCTCTTTTACACAGGGTTAACCTTTTGTGGAAGAACAAGTAATTTATTACCTTGAAATACACCACCCTATTAGGGAAGAATAAGAAGAAATATTGTCAAGTTTTATAAATATTGTTTATCTAATGAAGAACTACTGATCTGTCCACAAAGTTGTATTTAATAGCGCATACATCCAACATCGGATAAACGTATATAAATTTCTGGGCAGATTTTCTTGCAATTGGACAGCGTTAGGTTTGGGCCCAAAAAAGCTGTAAAATTTTAAATTTTATATGGATCCTTAATTCTCTGAATGTTAAATAAAGGACCAACTTAAGGATGTCTACATATTTTAATTTGTATTTTTGTTATATCACAAAGGTTTGAAGTCCTTTAAAATGAAAGCAGAATAAAGTTATCTTAAAGTAAATACTAATGGTTTCAATTTCAATGATTTCAATTTTAACTCTCTCCGTTCGCAAATGCCATAAATAATGTCCTCAATCGTTCTTTAAATTCCCTCATTTTCCTCCAAATCCTTCGAAATACATCTAATTTACACTCAACAAATCATTTGCAAATATTTATATACAATTCGGTTAAGTATTTTGAAGTTCCAATAGAGGTTTTCCGCTATCAACATTGACCGTCAGCAAATATATATATTTTCCTCTCGAATGGATTTCTTTTCACCGTTCGTAACAAAATTCTCCTTGATTTGATTATTATTATTTTTATTTCCGTTTAAATGGAGTTTCTTCAGTTCTCTATTTTACTACAACGGCAGTCCTTTATGTTGTTGTTGTTCACAAATTGATGCAATTTAAACAATTCTTCCTTTCATGATTTCTCTCCCTCCCCTCTTATGCCTCGACTCGCCTCTTCTCTGCTCCCCTGTCGCTTCACCAAAGTAAGTGAGTGTGTTCAATAGTGCATAATTTTCTATGTGGAACTGTTTTGTTTTGTGTTGTTGTAAATTCGCTGAAGCCTCAAGGATCCACTTCATCGTCTTTCCTTTCACCCAGTACCATACACCACCACCCACCCCCTTCGATGAATGCAACGATTCATCGATGATTGTGAAAGAACAGAACGATTCCTGATTTGTACTCCAATCTTGTACTTTGAATGGCAAATTCAATACAAATAAATAAATAACCGAGCAAATGAAGGACTGAAGGACAACGGAGCGAGGGAGGGAGAGGATAGTGGGGAGGCTAGAATACTCGTATAAAAAACTAGATAAAACTTACAATGCCAAAAGGTAAAGAAATGCCAAATGGTACTCGTCGATATGCTAAGATGTTCTGCTGTTGTTTATGGCTTTCAGTAGAGAATTCAGTTTAGCGCTTTGCAAATGCCACCGCTCGATTCCCTATATTCTCATATAATTTCACAACAATCACTTGTCCCGGAAGTGGTCGTGCTTGTGCTTGGGATGGGTGAAAGGAGGGAGAGGACCACTTATGCATGCATGCATTCCTTTGGCTTCTGCATTGCACTGCATTCATCAACAGAGAAGAGTTTAGTTCGAGATGAATTTCCATTCAGATTGAATGACGCATAATCAAAATCCTGTTTTGCATTGCAATTGGATTATTTTGGACTAAATATTTCCCCCACTCAATGGACTGACAGACTGACTGACAAATCTCATTTTCAGCTTATTTATGGGGCTTCTTTTAAAGATTTGTAATACTATCTAAGAATTAGGAACAATCATTGAATAATAATTTGCCTTCCAAAATGGGTTACAGAGATGTATCATCGAATTTACAGCAGTCCTTTCTGCAGGGCGAAATGTAAAATCACAGTACACAAATCGCTGAAGAATAAATTATGCTATAGAAAAGAAATATTGGAAAACGCGTTGACATAAAATGAAAAAACAAAAATACTTCAATATACGAGTATTTATTGTTAAAAGAGTTTTTATAATATTGAAGGAGTGGCTTAAGGCCCTATGGATGTATGATTAGCGGTAATACTTTTCAGGAAATTTTTTGAGCCATGTGAACAATGTCCGTCCGTCTAACAAATGCGATTAATTTTCTACAAGTCCTACTCCATCTTTGCCTATTTTATATTGTGGCTAGAAAATCTGCAATCAAAGCGGGATTAAAATTAAACTGTCTAGTTACAAGAACTACGGCCGCATGATGATAACACATTGTAGCGCTATGGTAACCGAGAGAGTGGACTATGTACCAACGGTTTACACCTTCGAACGGAACTTTGTCACTCAGATACCTTCCAGAGAGGACTGGGTTGGCAGAATACCAGGAAATATAAACTATATCTTCTTCTATATAGATTACACTGTCCAACAAATTAAGACTTTTATATTGGTACAGTAGAACGACTCTATAATTCAGAAAGGCCATATTGAGTAGATGATTTTTCTAGAATGAACTTATGGTCCAGCTGGTGGGAGTATTTTTTACAGTGAGTCAAAGTTTTAATTTTTTGGTCGAAGGGAGCATGAGGAGGAAGTGAAAACTATTGGGTACCACCTGCTTTGTTACTTTCCTCCATTGAGTAAACGACGATTCTAGGAAGTCTAACAGATCTTACCGGCACCTGAAAACAACGAATATCGATACTACGAATATCGATAGCAACAAGATCTGTCAGCCTTCCTAGAAAGCCGAACCAAGTACATACAAAAAATAAGTTGGTTTTTTTGTATGTACTTGGGTCGGCTTTCAAGTTCAATATACAAACGCGTTTATTTATATAGAATCCTATATTCATGATGACATAAAAATGGAAGCAACACATAAAAACTGAGAATAGAGAATGAAATGGCATGGTTGAAGAAAAAAGACTGGGTTAACTACTGAGCTGAAATGAACGGGTTGTGTAAACTATTTCGTATCGTTCAGTATAGTAACACATTCAATTGAACTAGTTCGTTCAAGAACTACTCAACCAACTCTAGTACCCATATGAGGTTCATGTTAAACTGCGCAGACATCTCATCTGGAGTATCCTCCAGAGATTTAATGACAGCCTGGATGTCTGCGTAACTGATAATGTCCTTGTTGGGCAATATCTTGCTAATCAGTCATTTGGCAACTTCCCTTATTGTCATTATTTCGCCTTGATAGACACAGCAAGTATGAGTATCTGGTAGTCGGTAAGCTATATCAAGGCTAAGTTCATTAATGTGTAATCCGAAGCCAACCAAGAATATACGCCAATATTAACCTTCGTTACCTGTTCCAATACATTAAGTCTGACGGACAAAAATTGTCGCAATTTCAGAATATACTAGCTCAGGTTCCATTTAGATGAGGAGGGTCAACCATATTTCTAGCAAAGAAAACCAATTATGTTTTGTTTTGGGTTAATGTTCACTGATTCTGGACAATTTGGTCAGAGTCAGCTGAGGACGTTGAGGAATTTTTCCAGTTACTGCGATTGCAAGTGAATTGAGGCCTTTTTTAAAATGTCTCTCATGCAGGTGCCATTTTGTTTTCATCACATTTCTGCAGGACGGCAGGTTTAGGTACCTTTTTCAGCATGTTTATACTCTCTATCTAAGAACAAGTTTTCGTCCAGTACATTCAACCCAATAAGTTTGTCTGAAAGCGAGTCAGTAGTGGACGTGACATTGAGAACTTCCTGTCTGTCTTTATTCGTATAGATTGGTAGTTAGAATAAACCCAGGAAATGACTCACCCATATTTTTCCATACTGCACAAGAGAGTGTGATGAGCGCTCGAGTCTGCACCAATTATCAGTTCAAACTCATTAGATTTTTTTCTTCTACTACTCCTGACTGTACTACCACATCTTGATAAGGCAAGTAACGGGAGACCAACCAGTATAGTAGCATTTTGGATTTTGGTCAAAATTCAGGTTTTTGGAGTACCTTCATAGTTGGCCAGAAGCGACACAACGCTGCGTGTCCAGATACTACATACCCTCCCTCATACTACGTAGGTAAGTTGGTTTACTTGACTGACATTTTCTAATTGTTTGTATTTGTATGACCAATTGTTTCAATCCAGTCAATAGAACCGTAGCCAAATCTAGTTTCACCGACCCCAAAACAAATACTAAAAAAAATTGGCGAGTTTTGATGAATTTTACTAGTGCGTTAAATTGGTTTTTTAGTATATGTCCATTGCAGACAATATTAGCGCATCACTAATGCAAATTTCACACTGTGAATATTTCACGCTTTTGCCGCAGACGACAAATTAATAATAACTTTTGTGTTTTGCAGCCTCAAGTCCCCCGGGAGTTGTAAAATTCAATTGAATTTAAAGCCAACTTTATTACGCGAAATATCACAACGGCATTTAAAAATATTTTGCCAAAAAAAGCAAAGTTAATACATTTAAAACATTTTGCACAAATATCCGCCAGCATTGGGGAATAAAATGCCCGAAAAATGATTTTGTATTTGCAGCACAAACAGAATAAAACGAAAATATCATTACTCAGCAGCGCAAACTCTCTAGGAAGATGAAGACGATGACGAAGAGAATGAAGAGGAGGAAGGGGAGTATTGAAGTACGTGAACCGTATCCTGAACTGTTACATGTCATCTCATCCAACTAATGCTAAAGGACCTTTTGGATGCGAAGACTGCCACTGTCACAACCACAGCTACTGATACGACTACCACTACTAATGTCTCCGCGTGTTGAGGTGGCGGAGGTGGTGACGATGTCAACTTGTGATGACAAATTTTATACAAACAAATTTGTGATAAAAGCTAATTTTTCAAATAAGCAAATATAACAAATGGCAACACAACACAATCTACAACAATTCCAACAACAACCGACAGCACGACAAACGGAATGACACACATTGATGGAGTGAAGTGGAGTACAAGAGAGAAAAAACGGCAACACAGCGTGTGGACAAATGTTTGTGGCAGGACAAATTGTAAATTGTGCATTGGCCGAATTTATTTGCAATGCAAAAAAATAAGGGGGATAATGTGGGTAATACCGGCTAGAAACATCGCTACAGTTGACATATGTATTTCACATATTTAAAATGAAAGGAGCCGGACAAGGTTTTTCATTAATGCTACCTTATACTATATCCGATTTCGAAACAATTAAAAAAATATATATTTTGTATAATATTTTGTATTTACTGCTTATAAACTTACAAACAACTATAAAATTTCTCCACCAATATTTCTAATACAGGGTGGCCCAAAATGACCGGAAGGGTTTGAATTCCTTATAACTTTTTTTAATATTATTTTTTTTTATTTCTTTTCAGTATTTTGTAAAAAAGGCTTGGGGTATTTAAATGGAACACTACACAATTGAACGAGCACGTATATGCGAAGCAGAAAATGGCCACCACCACGACGTATAATTTTTCATAATTATAAAAATAATAATTATATTTTAAATAAAAAGTTATAACGAACTCAAACAGGGTGGCCCAAAATGACCGGAAGGGTTTGAATTCCTTATAACTTTTTTTAATATTATTTTTTTTTATTTCTTTTCAGTATTTTGTAAAAAAGGCTTGGGGTATTTAAATGGAACACTACACAATTGAACGAGCACGTATATGCGAAGCAGAAAATGGCCACCACCACGACGTATAATTTTTCATAATTATAAAAATAATAATTATATTTTAAATAAAAAGTTATAACGAACTCAAACCCCTTCGGTCATTTTGAACTGCACTAGGGAGTCCAAAGTTTTTATGAGAAATTGTCAGATGTTGATTTTGTTTACATTTTTCGAATTTCAAATGGAAAAATTTGAATTTCAATTGATATTTTTCGAATTTCAAATGGAAAAATTCGAATTTCAATTGATTTATTTTAATTTTAATTGGTGTAACGAATTTCAAATGGAAAAATCGGAATTTCAATTGATGTATTTCGAATTTAAATTTATGTTTTTTCGAATTCCAAATGATGTGTTTCGAATTTCAATTGACATGTTTCGAATTTCAATTAATGTTTTACGAATTTTAATTTATGTTATTCGAATTTCAAGTGACCTTTTACGAATTTCAAATGGAATATTCGAATTTCAACTGATTTTTTTCCAATTTAAAATGAATATTGGAATTTCAATTGATTTTTTCCAATTTAAAATGAATTTCGAATTTCAATTGATTTTTTTCGAATTACAATTGGAAATTGTATAGAGTTAACCTAAAAAGCGGCTAACACCACTGGATATAGAGGGGTCGAAATAGCCATATGCTTTGGGGTTATTTTCTTTTATATTTTTGGACTAGCACAGTGTTATGACATGATTTGAATTTATACTATTTTTAAAATTATATTTTATTTATCCTAAAAATTATGTATTCATTACAAAATTAACCCTTAATAAATGACTCAATTTCTTTTTGATTCCAAAGCAGCTGCAATCTTTGCAAACTAAATCGATAAATACTTTTCTCTAGATAAATACTTTTCGAAGTAATTTTACACAAGTATTGTGAGTATTTTTTTAGCTCGCCGTGTACTCTTTGCCCTCTTATAAAGCGGTTTTAGTTCAACAATCATACGCCACCAAGGTCTTTGAGTAACAACTCGCAGAGTCTATGTTCCAATATGTATGGACGCGGGACATAAGAAATTTCTGAATAATTTTACTATAGTTTTTACCTATTTCCGAATTTTTGATTATTAAACAAATAACACTAGTTTACAGAAATGTTGCTGGTGGCTGTGCATAACATTTTCTGGTGTAATTTGGAATCCGAAACAAGAATAAAAATATTGGAAAAATTGTTTGAGGTAATTTTTTTTTTTAATATCCAATTTTTATGGAAGGTATTTAGTATTGCATACCATATTTTTTATACCCTACACCACACCACACAAACATTTTCTAACCGACCTCGTATAAAAATGGGCAGAGAGAAGTATCTTTATACACTTAGAGACAATATTTAATTTTATAGATATAGTCCCCATATATATGTTACACCCGATTTGACAGGTAAGCGCTGTAGAAACTGTATTTGTATCCGATCAGCGGGAAATTTGGCAGAAAGAGGGTTCTTATTACATGAATGAACACTGCCGAATTCGGTTAAATCGGTTCAGATTTAGATATAACCCCCAATATATATGTTACTTTCGATTTGGAATCAAAGCGTTGTGCTTTACTTCGGATTATTACAAAATTTGATGGAATGGAGTTTCTTCATTTAGGAATGAATACTGCTTAATTTGGGGATAATCGATTAAGATTTAGGTATAGCCACATAGGTGTATATATATGGCCGGTTCAAAAAAATGTATCGCGGTTGTCCGCATCTCAAATGAATGCTTGTTTTGTTTAATGAATATTCCCCAAAGTGTGTGCAGCTAGAACTCGCTAGTCTGCGCTGATAGAACCGAAGTTGTTTACGATTTGAGGGCGTAATTATGCATGAAAGAAGCTCTGGTCAGTGGGTTGTGGACATTCCTTAGCAATTATATTTAAAAATGTGTAATAGGGATATTCACAATCCCCTGACTACAGCAAACTTTATGCATAATTGAATCGCGAACAGCTTAGGAATGTGAAAGTATACCTAAACAATAATCAACAATACAGCGACCGAAAAAATTATAGGTTCATCAACATTTTTAATAAAAAAATAAAATTAATACAAAATTGGTTTTGTTTGTCATTTATTTTAGATGTATTTTTAATGCTCAAATATATTGAAGTTAATTTTATTTGAAATTTTACACTTAAACAAAAAATATACGAGAATAATGAAAATAAGGTGCGCAAAATTAAGGATAGGTTCACCGAAGAAAAATTCATAATTATGCTAAATTACATCAAATATTAGTAATTAATATTGCCTCCCTTTTATTACATCAAAAATACTACTTTTCACTGAATTTAACAAGTTTTCTAAGATTTTTATCGGAATTTCCGAATATGCAGCTCTAATACCGTTATTCAGCTTAGAAACTCTTTGGTATTGATTTCCGTTGGCAAATATCTTGTCTGATAGTATTCCCAATAGATTTTCTATGGGTTTGAGATCCGGGCTACGGGTTGTCCAATCACTACCTTCGATGTTTTTGGTCAAAAACCACTGAGTAGTTGTGCGTGAGTTATGGATTTGATCATTATCCTGCTGGAAAATGAAGTCGGGGACCATTAGATCTTTACCATGTTCAATAATAGATATTTCCAACATTTCCTCATAGCTTTCGGAATTCGTTCTTAAAGAAATTTACGCCAAGGTAACCTCCCCTTTGAATGAAAATTCTCCCCAAATCATTACACTACCACCACCAAAATTTTAGCTCATTCTAATTTACTTCTCCTTTCAGAAATCTCTCCAATAATATGTAAATCCATCAGATCCGTCTAAATTGATTTTTTTCGTCACTGAAGAGAATTTGTTTTTTTAGACACGACAGTCGTTTTTCTTTGTGAAGTTTTGACAGTGCTGGGTGTGACATTATTTTCGGGAAAACAAGGTTGCCTGAGGTTTGTAAAATTTGCTACACTCGCCTGGTCAAGCTGTTTCTTTATCTCTAAATCAAAAACATTTTTACTAGATGCAGTTCAAATAATCAGCGATTTTTGACGTTGGGACAGCTTCGGAGCTCGGCCAGTGCCATAATTTGATCATAATTTTACAAAATGCATAACAACATTCAAATATTTACCAATTTTTTGCTCAATTTAGTGGTGTGAAAGCTTTTGAACGGTGAAAGCCAAAATTTTCCTCGAGGCATTAAAAAAACAATCAAAATTTTTGGTCAAAAATAATTTTGCACAAAATAAATCACACTTAGACGAATAAATAAAACACTATTTTCTGTAAAGCATTCTCTTGATTGAAACTTGTAAATCACTCAAAATTACACTGAACCTATATTTATTTCGCACAGTTAATTGTGCAAAAACAAACAACATTTATTATTTTTTATTTCGAGGCAAAAGAAGAACAACAAATGTGGCGCTGTCAAATATAATCCATTTCTGCACAACACTGACCGAAAATTTTTTTGTAGATCTACTGTACAGCAGATTAATGAGTAATTGCTATATGAACCTATAATTATTTCGTGCACTGTATAAATATTTAAATGAGTTGCTTTATAACAAATGAAAAAAGTAAAATTACGTCGCAAGAATCACATTATTGGTATCGTTTGAAGCGGAATAGCGAGTTCTAGCCGCACATATGAACATTTTCGCGATTGAGTCCTTGATGTCCGTCTTTTTCAAGAAAAACATGTATTTTCGAGGTTATGTAATATTGCTCTAGCTCACTGGCGGCTCAATATAAAGCCTATATATATTTTTGGGATATTCATTAAACAAATCAAGCTTTCATTTGAGATGCGGACAACCGTTTTTTGACCCGCCCTAATGTATATGTGATGTACTGAAATGGTATTTTACGTCCGATCTTAATATAATTTAACAAAAATGAGGTTTTAGATCCAAGTTGATGATTTGATTGAAGAACACTGTGAATTATAGGTTATCATTTCAGAACTAGTCTACTATGATTAAAATTACCATCCTTCCTGCTTGTTGCATTCGGATTCCGCCTAAATTTAAACCAGTCCCGCTTTTTCAACATTTTTGTATTGTATTATCATAATGACTTCAAAACATTGAATGAAATTTAATTACATGGGAAAAGTCGCCTTTTTTTTGATATATTTGAATCGAAAGATATTTGGAACACAAATTTTTAAATATTATATAAATTACTGAGCAAATACATAGTATTTTAAAATCATTTAAAATATATTTGGAACGCATAAATTAATATATTCCAACAAAATATATTTTCAAACTAAATTTGTCAAATGAATTATGTCTTTAAATCAAATATGTCAAATAAATTATAGTTTAGAAATTTCTCAAAATATTAATAACGGATTTTCCAACAAGAGGTGTTATTTTGAATCACCCGGTATTTCGGTAGCTGTCACTTTTGATGCTTTTATTCATTGACATTTGACAAGTGGAAACTACGCCATTACTACGAGTAAAAATGGAACGATACACGACCATCGAACGATACAAAACGATCAAAAAACGATCGAACAAAAAAACGATACGAACGATACAAAATCATCTTGACTGATGGGCCCAATTTCCACCTCGGTGGCTACGTCAACACGCAAAATTGTCGCATCTGGGGCTCGGAAAACCCAAGAGTTATTGTTGAGAAGCCTCTCCATCCTCAACGTGTGACTGTTTCGAAAATGTGGTTGGATCAACAGTTACGGTGAATGGATTGCGCTATCGAGAGTTGATGAATGATTTTTTATGGTCGCAGTTGGATGGTATTGATCTAGACAACGTTTACTTTCAACAAGACGGCGCTACACGCTGAAAAAAATCGCCTCTGTAGTATATTGTCTCAAACATATTCTGCTTGAAACATATACATTTTTAGGGAGCACTTCAAATATATAATATTTGACACATACAAATATTATATGTTTGGGAAGACGTTGTTCTAAACAAAACTATGTTTACATCCTAATATTTTTTATTTGGATATGTTATTTCCCAAACAAAGATCTATTTGCGTGAATATATATATATTCTTTAATTGTTTTAAGTTTTCAGCAATTGAAAGGTAATTTTTAGAAATTTTTAATGCTAGTAAAATTTCTTAATAATTGAAAATAATGACTTGGAATAGTTAGAAAAAAAAATAAGTGGTGTCAAAAATAAGTTAATGCTAAGTATGCCATTTTTAATAGGAATGCATAATTCGAAAACAAGGAAAATATTAAAACTAAAATTCGAAAAATTCAGCAAAGTTTTGGAATTTTTTTAATCTATATATATAAAAGAGAGTGTCTGTTTGTGGGTTTGTTTGTTTGTTCCGTATAGACGTCTAAACGGCTTGACCGATCATCTTGAAATTTTCACAGAATGTACATGTATTGGGGGTGCTGAAAATAGGGTACTTGGATTTTCGATATATCAAGTGGGCGTGGACCCGCCCATATGGGTCAAATTTTGGTATTGAGAAAAATTTTTAGCTAGAGTGCTGAAATTTCGTGCGTATGCATTTAGTGTCACATTATGTGAATTTTCCAAAAATGGGCGGAATCGGACCAATGGGCGTGGCCCCGCCCATTTAAGCCAAATTTTGAAATTGAGATATTTTGCACAATTTGTTAGCGAGAGTGCTGGAATGTTATGTATATGTATATGGTGGCAGTCTACGTGATGGCTCCAAAAATGGGCGGGATCGGCCCAAAGGGCGTGACCCCGCCCACATAGACCAAATTTTGAAATTTCGATATCTTGAACAATTTGCTAGCGAGAGTGCTGCAATGTTGTGTATATGTATCTGGTGATAGTCTACGTGATTGGTCCAAAAATTGGCGGGATCGGCCCAATGGGCGTAGCCCCGCCCACATAGACCAAATTTTGAAATTTCGATATCTTGCACAATTTGCTAGCTAGAGTGCTGGAATTTTGTGTATATGTATATGGTGGCAGTCTGCGTGACTGATCCAAAAATGGGCGGGATCGGCCCAATGGGCGTGGCCCCGCCCACATAGACCAAATTTTGATATCTTGCACAATTTGCTAGCGGGAGTGCTGCAATGTATATGTATCTGGTGGCATTCTACGTAATTGGTCAGAAAATGGGCGGGATAGGACCAATGGGCGTGGCCCGCCCTTATAAGCCAAATTTCGAAATTGATATATCTTGCACAATTTTTTATCTAAGAGTGCTGTAATATTGTACATATGTATCTGGTGACAGTCCACGTGATTGGTCCAAAAATTGGCGGGATCTGACCTATGGGCGTTCCACCGCCCATATAAGCCAAATTTTGAAATTTAATTATCTTGCTCATTTTGTTAGCGAGAGTGTTGAAATTTTGCGTATATGTATCTGGTAGCAGTCTACGTGATTGGCTTACAAATGGGCGGAATAGGACCAGTGGGCGTGGCACAGCCAATATTTAGATATATCTTGCAAGTATAGTATAGGAAATACATGAACAAAAATGCTCGGTATGCGATAATTACAGCTGCTCACTCCAATACAATCGCAGTATGATAATGTGATGCATGACCAATGAAACAAGAATTTGGAAATTTTATAAGTATACATTTCTATTTTCTGGACTTTCCACTGAATTCGGTATTTTTTCATTCAGTGAATTTATTACTAATACCAGTAAGGAAAGGCAGAAAGTCGGGCGAGGCCGACTATATAATACCCTACACCTCCCTAACAATGCGATAAGGGTCATTGCGATAATAATTTGGAATAATTTTTAAATGTGGTGTGTGTGTGTATGTATATCTTATTTTGAACCGATAATCGCTAAATTAAGCAATATTCGTTCCTAAATTGAGAAACATTTTTCTGGAGAACTTTGTAATGATCGGAAGTAAAGTACAACTTCTATAGCGCTTTGTAACCAAATCTGGAGGAACATATATATGGAGTTTATATATAAATCTGAATCGATTTTCCTTGAATATTCATTCATGTAAAATAGAAACCTGTTTCTGTCGAATTTCGTACTGATCGGATATAAAACACAGTCTCTACAGCGCTTGCATGTCAAATTGGGGGTAACATATATATGGGGACTATATCTAAATCTGAACCGATTTTCTCCGAATTTGGCAGTATTCCTTCGCGTAATAAGAAACCTCTTTCTGCCGAATTTCGTACTGATCGGATATAAAATACAGTTTCTACAGCGCTTACATGTCAAATCGGGGGTAACATATATGTATATGTGGGGGCTATATCTAAATCTGAACCGAATTTCTCCGAATTTGGCAGTATTCCTTCATGTAATAACAAACCTCTTTCTGCCGAATTTCGTACTGATCGGATATAAAATACAGTTTCTACAGCGCTAATTTTGACATGGGCAGCGAAGTGCACCGGGCCCAGCTAGTAAAATATATTTGGAAATTTTCATAAACAATAATTTTATTTGTATTTAAACACATATTTTATTTGAGAAAATTAGTTCGCAAATATATTTTATTCTAATATATTAACATATGGATTCTAAATACATTTTATTGATTTTCAAATAAAATTTATTTGCTCGAAAATATATAATATTTAAAAAATTGTGTTCCAAGTATATTTTCTTTCAATTCAAACATATCAAAAAAGGCGATTTTGCCCCGTGTACGTTACACACAAGCAACGAAACCATTGCTCTGTTACGGGAAAAGTTTCCGGACCGTGTTATCTCTCGAAGAGGTGATCACAATTGGCCACCGAAATCTTGTGAATTAACACCTTGCGACTTCTCCCTTTGGGGCCACGTGAAAGATAAGATCTACGCCAGCAGCCCAGCGTCGATTCAAGACCTCAAAGATAAAATTCTTGAGGCTATCGAGGACATAGGGCAGCCACTTTGCGATTTGGTTATGGAAAATTTCATGAAAAGGATATGGTCCTGTAAGGGTTGTCGTGGCCATTTGGCTGATGTTGTTTTTCATTATTAACGGCATTCCTACCTTCCTCTTGTTATGAAATAAACATCCGATAATTTATCTCAAAAATTGCATTTTTTCTGAATGCCATAATAACACCTCTTGTTGGAAACCCCTTTATTTATTTGAAAAAAACTTTCAAAACTTTTGCTGACTTTTTTGAATTTCACTTTTAAGATTTCCTTGGTTTCGAATTGTACCTCCCAGTTGTAATACCTTATGCAACATTAACTTCTGTTTAAGATCAATAATTTCAAATTTCTGAGTATTCCAAGCCATCATTAGTTGTCAATCCTCAAAGTAATTTATTTTGATTCAAGATTAATATTTCAATTACACACTGCTACAAATTTGAAAAAATCTCTGGAACTTCTGTAGGTTGTAGATCTCATTGAGTACAACTGGAAAAACAAAATTTTAAGTGTTGTATACCCTCAAAATCTAATTTTAGCGTTGAAAACCCGCTTTTTGACTTCTTCTAATAGGGAACAAAAATGTTATCAACGCTCCACTGGTGCGAACAGATCAAATTATTTTACCTCCGTTACACCTTAAACTGGGCTACACGAAGCAGTTTTTTAAATGTCTTAATAGAGACAGCGAAGCGTTTTTGCATTTAAAAAAATCTTTTCCAAGGCTAAGCGAGGGGAAAATCAAAGAAGGTAACGTTTGTGTTCAGTTGCATGATTCATTTGAAATATTTTGTTATTTGCAGGTATATTCATATGTCCACAAATCCGTAAGATTATGCGAGACAACGAATTTACAAACAAGCTGAACCAGGTCGAATAAGTAACATGGTTAAGCTTCATCGATTTATGTAACAATTTCTTAGGAAATACGAGAAGCTGTGATTATACGGAGAGAGTGAAGAAATTATTGAAAGCTTACCAAGTAATGGGGTGCCGAATGTCTATTAAAATCAATTTTTTGCATTCGCATTTAATTTTTTCCCAGATAATCTCGGCGAATTCAGCGACGAACAGGGCGAAAGGTTTCATCAAGAGTTGGCTTCAGTTGAACAGCGATTCTTAGGAAAAAATAAAATAAGAATGTTAGCTGATTACTGTTGGTATCTGCAACGCGAAACTGATGATTCTTCTTATAAGCGTGGTAGTCCAACAAACATTTTTAAAAATATTGTAAATATTTTGAAATAATAAATAAATACAACAAACTGTGACGTCATTATTAACAACTATCACTGTTATTAGAATAATATATTCGTAGTGAGGTACATGTAACAACCCCATACAAAAGCGCAATTAAAATTTTCTTTTTATTAAAAATTCACCTAACTGACGCAATTTTTCTCCGATTGCTGTAAAATCACAATTAATTTAATTGAGAATAAACACACTTTCAGAATGATATGTAAAAAGATCACCATTGCTAAAAAATTATTGCAATACGTCGCGAACAAAGTTGAAAAATTGGGAAAATTTATGGAAATTTCAAGTTTACACGCCTGTAGCTCTGTGTATTTAACTTAAAGTACCATAATATGCACATATTTTTAAAGTGCTATGTCTCCTTTTTCAAAAGCCGTTATGTAACCAAAAATCGGTTGAAAAATAAGAGTTTAACAAATCGATTTGTACAAGAAGTCAAAAAAACGGGTTTTCAACGCTAAAATGAGATTTTGAGGGTATACAACACTTAAAATTTTGTTTTTCCGGTTGTACTCAATGCGACCTACAACCTACACTATGTCACATCAGAAGTTATTTTTGACTGTAGCACTGTGTTATTATTATTTATTATTTTTACGAACATTAAAAATTTCCAAAAAAATAATTTGAATTGCTGAAAATGTTAACACAATTTACACGCTGAAAAAAATCGCAGCTGTAGAATATTGTTCCAAACATATTCTGCATGAAATATACATATGTTTAGGCTACACTCCAAATATATAATATTTGACATACACAAATACTATATGTTTGGGAGGATATTGTTCTAAACAAAACTATGAGCCCGTACTTATATTTTTTATTTGGAACTAATATTTTCGAAACAAATATTATTTTGTATTTAAGTATTTTGGCAATGTATTAATGCCCTAATTTAAAGACAAGTTTTCTGTTGTTCAAAAGTCCAAAATGCGATTTCTTAGAAATTTTATTTTTTCTAAAATTAAATTTAAATTAAGTTCGTCTAATCTTTCGTAACTATAAATTGCATTGATGGATTGACGAAACGTGGTAAATTGGGAAATTTATTAATTAATGATGCTTCTGACATTTTTAACCATAAAGTATAACACAAACTCTAGGGAAAACTAAATAAAATTCGAAAAAGTCAGCAAAGTTTTAAAAATCATTTTTTAAGTAAAATATATTTGTATAAATTCTTCAATAATATTTTTGTTTATTTGTAAACACATATCTTATTTGTATTTAGTTCTAATATATTAATATATGCGTTCCAAACTAAATTTCTTTTTTTCAAACAAAACGTATTTGTTAAAAAATATATAATATTTAAAAAAATTTTACCAAATATATTTTCTTTCAATTCAAATATATCAAAAATGGCGATTTTCCACCGTTCAGGTATTTTCTGAATGCCTAAATGCAAATAGATATTTCGATATAAACAATGATGTGTTTAGAACAACATCTTACCAAATACATGATTTTTGTGTACCAAATATTTTATGTTTAGCGTGTTCCCTAAACATAGATATGTTTAAAGCCGATTATGTTTGGGACGATATACTAAAGAAGCGATTTTTTTCAGCGTGTAGAGTGTTGAATATATACTCGTATAGACTTATTTTAGTGTGACGAGCGTATATATCATTTTCTACGGTCCAAAAATGTAACACATCGGATGAGTAACCTAAGACCCCACGTATGTTTGGCGGAACTGCGTTTTTGAAAATTTTAAGTCAATCTTGTACCTCCCTCACAAAGAGTTGACATTCAGTGAAATATTGATTCTTTAATAACTTCTATACCTTTTATTCAAATCTTCTGAAATTCCACACATTGTATTATTTTGTTAGTCGCTATCGCCTCGATAAAAATGGGCGAAGTTGCCACGCCCCTCTTGGTACCTCCCACACAAATGGACAATTTGTAACTTTAATACAGGGTTGCCCATATTCGACGGATCCATGTTTTTTTAAAAAAAATCAAAGAAAAAAATAAAAATTTGGCGGTTGGCAATCTTAATCATTTAATTTGTTCCAAGTAGATTTGTTTACATCAATTTTTGAATATGATATCTCTCAAATGGCCGCCTCTGGCGTTGATGGCGTATTGTGCCCTTTTTGCAGCATTTTCCATCGTTTTCGCCAACATTTCGGCCGGAATAGCGGCTATTTCTTCACGAATGTTGTCCTTGAGCTCTTCTACGGTCCTTGGCTTGTTAACGTAAACCTTTGACTTCAAATATCCCCACAAGAAGAAGTCAGGCGACGCTTTCGACGAATAATTGGCATCACAAAATTGGTCATCATGTCGCGATAACGCTCCTGGTTGATGGTAACAGCATGGCCATTTTCGTTTTGGAAGAAAAACGGCCCAATGACCGTTTTCGCACTAACGCCGCACCAAACTGTGACTTTTTCGTCATGAAGAGGCAATTCTTGAATCTCCTGAGGATTTTCAGTGGCGTAAATACGGCAATTTTGCTTATTTACGGTCCCATTCAATGTGAAATGGGCTTCATCGGACATGATAATTTTGTTTTTTGAGTTTTCACAATTGACTTCTTCTGTTGAATGTAAATTTCGACTATTTCAGAGCGCTCGCGTGGCGTGTATTGTTCCACGGTAAAAATCTGCTTGGACTGACGCTTCAAACGCGGTATGTCATTAAGCGATCTGACATCTCTGTCAAAAGTTATGGCGTTGCCAGATGGGTCCGTCGAATATGGGCAACCCTGTACAAGTGCATAGAAATACTTGAAATTTTGTACAGTATAATGTTTTTGTAGCACCTATAGTCCGGTAAAAAATGGGCATTAGTATACAACCCCTTTTGGTACCTCCCACACAAATGGACCGTTGTACACCAAAAGTTAACGGTTTATAACTTTAATACCAGTGCATACAAATACTTGAAATTGTGTACATTGTAATGCTGTTATAGTGACTACAATCATGAGAAAACTGGGCGTTATCACCACTCCCCTTTTTGTACCTCCCACATAAAGCTTATAGTTCGGCACAGTGCAATGTATTTAAAGAATCTACTGTTTTCCGAAAAATAAGTGTATTTATTAAACTCCTTCAGGTACCTCCCACACAAATTGACAGATTAACACAGTACAACACAAAAAAAAATAACAGGGTTCTGTCAATGGATTATGGTAGCGGAGACCAAAAAAATAAATACGTATATCGGCGTTTTGAAAGATCACATCGGAATTTTATTTTAGGGGGGGTTAAAGTTCTCCACCCTTTGCTAGTTCGTGCAGAATAACGGTATATAAAACTATGTGTTCTGTTCATCTGAGGTGTAGGGCATCTTCAACAAATTTGTAGCAAATGTTAAGGTCTATATTTTTGTGGAATATATTAACCCTCTAGCTTCCCCCCATAACGGTGATTTTTGCCTATATTTTAAAAAATCGTAAAAAACTCCCCTAGAAATGGATGGGGCGGGGTTGAAATGTTCTACAAAAATGATGGCCATAAAATTTTACTATATATGTCAGAACACACCAAAGCCCAAAACTTAACACAAACACAAAAAAACCTGCCAACTTCAATATTGCCTGCTAAGGGTTAATTTAGACAATATATAGTGTTAGTACCAAAAAGGTCTTTAAAAATTGGATTTTTCGGGGTTGATGTGAGAGATGCAAAAAAAGTAATGATTTTATTTTACAATTAAATAATATCTAATTTATATTAAATTATACTTCAGGACTATAAACAAAAAATCTATTAATAACACATATACAAGGAGAAATACTTATTAAATACATAAGTTAATTTATTTTTAATTCACTTTCTTTTCACTCTTGGTAATTCGACGCCATTATCAAACAATGTCCAACATAAATCTGTTATAAGTGACAAAATGCTCTTGTCTTTATAGCGTTTTTCAATAGGAAGACATATCTGATGGAACCGTTCGCCATGCTCATCAGTTTCAGTTGAAAACTGAAAATCAAAATATAAATATATATGTATAATCAAATATAAATCAAAACTTGTATTACCTTTAGACCACAGCATCAAACCGATATAGCAATTTCGGCATATATGTTTTGGCACCCATGGCTCAGTTGGAAAAACTTCCAGTTCAAAATAAATTTAATATATATCCTCCACTTTGCTCGTAAAAAATGAAACCCTATGTTCCATAAGGGTATGCTTGCCACAGACGTAGCAAAACCAGTCAGGTTTTCCTAAACAGTCAGTCATTATTATTCTTACAAATTTCATTGTAGAATATTGTAAGAAAATAAAAAGATTAACTGGTTGACCCACGATGTCAAACGTTAACGTTCATAAGTAACGTGCCACTCAAAAGTTCCGTTATGGTAATTTTGAGTGACAAAAATATAATGACAGAAATAATGAAGAAGATCAAAAGTACTCTTGGTAGTTGTTGAATAACAACCTTCTCTTCAGAGCTGGGAGAACCTACATATGCGAGGAATAACAAATTAACCATTAACAGGCTATCTTAAATTTGGGCGTTTTTTTGGAGTTTGTGTTAAGTTTTGGGCTTTGGTGTGTTCTGACACATATAGTAAAATTTTATGGGGAGTTTTTTACGATTTGTTAAAATATAGGCAAAAATCACCGTTATGAGGGGAAGCTAGAGGGTTAATATATTCCACAAAAATATAGGCCTTAAGATTTTCTACAAAGTTGCTGAAGATACCCTACACCTCACATGAACAGAACACATAGTTTTATATACCGATATTCTGCACGAACAAGCAAAGGGGGGAAAACTTTAACCCCCCCTAAAATAAAATTCCGATGTGATCTTTCAAAACGCCGATACACGTATATATTTTTTTGGTCTCCTCTACCAGAATCCACTGACAGAACCTTGTTATTTTGAAAAAAGTTTGAAATTGTTGTACAGTGTTAATTAGTGTAATGTTATATATTACATTACTGACATAGTGAGGGTATGCCTTAGTCGGTTTACCTGACTGAAACTTTCTTACTAGTTTTATGTTTTTTTTGTGCCAGCAAAAAACCATGTTGTGGAAAATAAAAATAATTTAAACTGTGTATGTCCCGGCTTTACCGATTTATTTTCAAAAAAATAAGGTCCAAGAAAATAGGAATTATAAACTATAACTATAAGGTTCATTTGAGTTCGTGGTGTCACTAAATTTAGAAAATCCAGTATTATTTTAATGTACTATGGTGGTACATACTTTCATTGCAGTACGAACCCAACTATATACAATTTATTGGAACATTTTGCTCCTTCATTAAATTTGTATGAAGATAAGAAAATAACCGAAAACCATTAACATTTTTATGAAAAAAATGTCCCACCGAAATTGACATTTATGAAGAAATCGTCGGGCGGTGTTGGAAAATAAACGGTCGTCCGGTTTTCATCCACCGGTTTTGATCATTCTACGCATTACATTAATTGCTCATTCCATCAAAGTACAGGGTGTCGTGTAGGATATACAAAAATATTATTAGAGTAGTCATACGCCACCATGGCAACAATTAATAGTTGTTAAATATGATTATGAAATTATGTGAAATTTATATCTATACCTGTTAAGTCAATATGAAGATATTAACGTATATATTTGGGCCATTCTAAAAAAATGCTGAATAAACCATAGCTCCATTACTGTACAAAAGTTCAGGAATTTATAGTCATGAGCGTCAACTTTTGTTAAAGGTATACCTAAAGAGGGCTGGCAATGACACTCATATTTCTCGAGCTAATGGCGATGAAGAAACTATTACTGTGCATTAAATTTTGTATTATTTTGCACTTTATTATGTATTTTAAATATCAATGTTATACATTTTTCTCAATTGTTACAAACCAAAGGATATATTGAGAGGGATTTATTTCATCAGGAGTTTAGCCTGAGGATTATCAGCAAAAAAGGTCCTTTACATACACAAACACACACACACACATACCCATAAGCACACAATGTATATCTATTAACTCTCCCATGTACCGAAAGAAGTGGAAAAATAAATGCAATTTGTCCAAGTTTTCTTTGGTTGTCATCTCGACAACAATACAATCGAACCCCCAACAAAAACCAACAGGAAATGGACATGTTTTGTTGTGGTAGTGTTGGTGGTGCTGGTACTGCTGCTGGTAATGGTAATGGTGTTGCCATCATCTGCAGCGGAAGATAAATCCAATTCAATTGAACGTGTATGCAAAGAGAGTGTGGGTCACTGGGTCCAAGTGTTGTGGGGGAAGAAGGGGCAGGAGGGGGGATTTTGGGTGTTGATAGTAAATGCATTAAAATTATTTATTTCAATAAACTCAATTTGTCGATGTGCTCTGTACAAAATATCAAAGTAATTTTTAAAAACACATTTTGCCTTTGGCACTTTCTTTGTGTCGTTTTCTCTTCCTTCCTGTTTGTCTTCTGCATGTTTTTCGTTGCTGCGATGGTGATGACGACGACGACGACACAGCGACAACTTGCAAATAAATAACGTATGATATGGACAGACATAGAGACAGACGGACGAACGGACGGAGGTTGATCTGCATAAAATGTTCGAGATGACCTTTCGTTTTTCTAGAAAATTCTTCACCATCATTGTCATCAGCAGCCAAAAGCAGAGCGAAGCTCTATTTTGGTCTCCCCACCCAAATGTGTGTTATATTATAAATGGGAAAGGCAATGGAAAATTGGGTGAGGTTTTACAATTTTTTTTTTTAAATCTGAAAATCCATGTTAAGTGATCACACAGCATTTATTTGGATTTTGATGAACCTTGGTGTAAAAGTATATGTTTTTCTAAGTGTAGGAAGGAAACCTCTGATATTTTTCCTCCATATTGTGTAGGAGGTACCAAAAGAGGCGTGGCAATAATGCAAATTGTTCACCGGATTGTAGGTACTACATGTAAGAAACTTTAGTCGGGTAAACCGATTTCCGAATTCTCCACCTTTAACCCCAAAAACTATTCGTAAATTTATAATTTTTTATGTTTTAATTCAATTATTATCAATATAATCTTCGAACTTAGCCTGAGATGGAGAAAAATATTACAAATTTGAGGTCAATCGGTTACTCCTATCGAGATTTATCGTACGCACCAGCCAGCAGACAGACATACGACACATTGACGGACGACCGGACATTGCTGAATGACCTGATTCTCTACACGTAATTACAGAATCAATATTTCATTTAATGTTAACCCTTGATCAGGGAGGTACCCGAAGGAGTGATCCGCCTTCGAATAGCCTGATATAGAAAAACATATTACCACATGGGTTGCTCCTTTCGAGAGTTATCCTGCGCATGAACCAGACTTCAGTGTAAGCTAAAAATGGGAGATGAAATATTCTTCCAAACCACTGTTATCAGAGTCCACATAATGTGGTGTTATTATGATTATCGCTTCTATTTCGATATGCGATTTTATATTTTCCTTAAGATGACATAGACAGACACAGAGGCGAACAAAGATAAAGGTTTTGCATATCTAGAAAATAGTCTAACCTTCTCAGTCTCCCTAATCTGATATTGCATCCAATGCCGGGCTGTTGGGCTCAAGCACCAACAGCAACAGCAGCAGGCGGAACAGATACTCTGAAATGCATTGGATGGGATATGCAAATGTTATGAAAATGCAACTCTCCAACACAAATACAACCAACAACACATACTCGTACTCCTACTCGAACTCGTACTCGGCAAATGTCATCGAAGCTAATGCAACGGCATTGGAGCTGAATGTTACCAACCCAGCCACAACGAGCACTCTGTGCAGCAGGAAAGCCGAAAATCTTTAAAAGGATGAATGTTACAACAATCAGACTCAATTCCACAATACAGCAATAGACAGGGAGCCGAGCGAGTGGTGGGGCGCAGCACTGCGACCACGAAAAGAAGAAACAAAGAAATGAACTTAGTAATGCAAGAAAAATTTCATTTTTCACTTTGTCACATTAACACAATAAAAATTCACAACTGTCGCAACAACTCCCGCCACCGAAGCTCCAGAGCTCAGCAAATACGGTGACGCTTGTTGGCGTCCAATTTATTCCACAGATTGGAATGGAGTGATAACAATTGAATATTATTACTTATTTATTTATTTATTTATGTGAATTACAGTACAACTTCAGTGATCTTGATTTTAAATTAAAGCTGATAAAATTTACTTTAAAATCTATTTGAGGTTCTTGATTGTATGTTGCTACGTTTTAAATATGCAGACCATTGAGGTTCAAAAATATTTTTGTCAATATTACGATAAAAGTCTACAAAACCGGACAATATTTTAGAAATTGAAACCAAAACAACTTAAATAAAATAAAATAGTGGGCTGCAATATTTTAAAAAGCTGAAATTTTGCTCTATACACAATGGATCGTCGACTGATAACACTATGTAACAGTTTTTTGACAAAATTGGGATTCAGCGCACAATTTTACATACAGGTCAGGCTTCAGATTCATTTGTTCACGACTTTGTTGAAAATTTGTTACACAGTGTTATTGGTACCAGAAGGATTTGGCCATATTGACACCTACTTTCCAAAGTAAGCTAAGTCGAAACATTTAGTTTCCAAGAGAGGCGATCAAAGTTGTATGACAATTTTAGAATTGTGTAGAATTCTTTATAATAAAAGTCGATTACCTCTATTGTTTTGTGCATAACTTTTGATTGGGTTGACACATAAACATCAAATTTTGACTGAATACAATTTGGAATATTTAGATAATGTCCGTGATGGCTTAGCATATTTTAGAATGATGGTATTGATATGGTCCATTTTAGGAGAAAGGTTAGCTAATAGAAAGTATTACAAGATACAGCATTAAATTTTCAAAAATCAAAATGCTTTTGAGAGTTACAGTCACATAATACTAATTCCCACAAATTCTTTGTTTACATTAAGAAGCTTCGTTTATCTTTAGGTCTGTAAAAAGATGAATTTTTACAATGCAATAGTGTCATCCACTCAAAGTCCCAAAATGAAATCATAGGTTTTGTTCTGTAAGATATTTTTCGTTCCAAACTCACACGCCCTTTCGTTACAAGGAACAAAGACGAGACATCCCAAAAACCCACGAAACTCGCTGCCAACATCAAAGACGTGGACATTACAATACCGAACAGAAATGAACTCTGACACAAATACATAAAATAAGCGAGAAGCATCAGCGGCAATATACTCGTATATATATGTATGTGTGTGAGTATGTACATAAAGCACCAACGGCAAAAGTTGAAACCTGAAATACGCTAAAAGCGAATGGGGATAGCTTCACAACTGAGTCCTTTTTCTAAATGTGGCATCGCAATTCCACCTCATCCCCAACAAAACAGAAATCACCCAACGGACGACAGACAGGTTTGTCTTTCTGTCCAAACTGGTTACGGTGACAAGCCCTCTTGGAACTGGCCTTTCCTCTGTGTGTACACTTAACGCGCTGAAGCTATTAAATTATTGTAAAATATTATTTTATTCCATTCCATTTCCTTTGCAAACAAAAATCGAATTAAATAAACAGAATTTTAAAGCTAAAATAGCCATCATCATCATCATCGTCATCAGCGGGAGTAGCAAGGGCAGCAGGAGTGACTCATCAGTGTCAACGTTAACATTTGCTTCAGCCCCACTGTCATTGTCTTCCATCATCTTCAGCAGAGGCAGAAGCAGTAACTCGACTGGTATTTCCTAAAAAAGTAGCTTGTCTAAAAGCTGTAGTAATCCACCATGACCACCACAGATGGATCTTCCTCTGATGTTTTCTGGATGAGTGCCGAGCAGTGAGAATGGAATCCTATATTAACAACTCATGTTTAAACTTTTTGTCTTAGCCAACATTTCTGTGCATAATTTGTTACTCTCCGTTTTTCAAATTCCGAGGACTATAGTTGGTTGGTTGGTGGTTTCTCGTTTTTTTTTTGGTTGCTAGCCTAAGTCTAATTAAAAAGACAACTTGAGTTTAGTAACTTCTGACAGTCGTAGCGACGGACCGACAATGAAATATTTCTTTGCAAATTCAGTGAAACTGTTACAACATTAAGATTGAGATTAAATTCGTCACAAAGATATTAGTTAGGGCGGCCAGAAGTAGAACGACTCCTCTCGGTTAATACAGTGAATGAAATCGGAGCTGAAGCGTGAACATTGAAGTGCAATAATATTACAACTTTGTTTGAAAACGAATGAAATTCCAAGATAATTTAAAGGACATATTTGTGATAAATATTTTTGTCAAAAGAATAATTAACAAAGTTGGACATATTTTGTGATTAAATGAAAACTTTACTACAATTTTGGATTATTGTTTGTCGAAGTGCATAACATTATCTGGGGTAATATGGAGTCCTAAACATGAAAAAATATTTAAAACAATTGTATTGGTCAATTTTTTTAAAAAAAATTTTCTAAACTAAAATTTTCTTGGAATATACCTTCTTAAAGTATATGCTCGATACTGTCGGGATACACGTTAAATTAAAGGAAATAACTACAAATGTTAGTAATGACACTTTCATGTGACAACAGAAGTTTAGTAACTGCCGTTAAAACAATTAGAAAAGTTAAAAAAAAATTTTAATTATTATCAATTTATATTGCATTTAATATCTTTAAAGCATGTACTGGCATTAAAATTAAAAGCTGTTTACTTCTGGTACAAAATGGTCCATTTGTGTGAGAGGTACTAAAATGGAAGTCCCAATAACTGTCACTCTTCTCTAGATTCTAGGTACTATAAAAGCATTACACTGTACACAATTTCAAGTATTTATATGCACTGGTATTAAAGTTACAAGCTGGTAACAAAATGGTCCATTTGTGTGGGAGGTACCAAAAGAGAAGTGGACACTTCGCCCATTTTTCTCGAGGTAATAGTGACTAATAAACTAATATTATGTGTATAATATCAATATTTCCCCTTTGTGGGGGAGGTACTGAATGGAGTGGACCAATATGGCCTATCTTCGAACTTAGCCGGAGATAGAAGAAAATATTACCACATACCAACTTTGAAGTCAATCGGTTACACCTTTCGAGAGTTATCGTGCAACAGTCAGCAGACAGACAGACATTGCTCATTCGACTTAAAATGGCCCAACACGGATATCGGCCGAATATACTTAGGGTTTTAGGTCACCCCTTCAATGTGTTACACTTTTGGTTCGTAACAAATGATATATACCCTCCTCTCTAAGGTGAGGGGATAAAAACGTATCCTCGATGAAAATAAATTACCCATCATAATTTCGACCCGGTTAATCGAATGGTATTAGCAGTTTTTTTTTCCTGTGACATCGCATTTTTGAGATATTAAGCCACAAAGTTAGCTGGTTAAACAAAGATATTAGTAAATTCAAACTCAATTTTAGTACAGAAGGCTTAAGAATAGATGTTGCATGTCAAAACACAAACTAAAGGACACATTCCTAAAAGTATTTCTCCCAAAACACCCAAAACACCCGAAACCCCCGCTAATCCCCTTACACCTGAAAATCCCTCTCCAAAATGAATGATATATCAAAAGTCGTAGAAATTGTTGAATTTTTAAATTAAAAACTCGACAAAATGATTCCATGTAACAATCACTATAGGTCTCCACAATGCACTTTAATGACAACCCAGTGTTTTTTTTAAATATATCGTATTTTTCCACAAAGTTTGCTGGTTAAAGGAATGGTAAGTAAATTCATGAACAGTTCTGGTATATAAAGCTTCGGAAAAGAAGTTCCATGTCAAAGAACGAATGAAAGGAGACACTTTAAAAAGTATTTCTCCTAAAACACCATTTAAAGATTTTAACATCCTGTCTAAGAATTATAAATTAACTAGCTGGACCCGGTCCACTTCGTTGCCCCAGACTTCAGATTTCCGATTCCGTCAATTTTTTAACCAATTACGTAGACTGACATCAAATGCATATTTACAAAATTACAACACTCTCGCTAACAAATTGTTCAAGGTATTTCAATTTCAGAAATTTGCTTATAAGGGTGGGGCCAAGCCCATTGGTACGATCCCAAAAAATTTTTCGATATGCAAAAAATTACAGCACTCTCGTTAAAAAATTGTGCAAGATATGACTCTCAATTTCAAAATTTGGCTTATACTCGCATAGGCGGGGCAACGTCCATTGGTCTGATCCCGCCTATTTTTGGTCGAATCACGTAGACTGTCATCAGAAACATATACCCAAAACTGCAGCGCTCACTTAAACAAATTGTGCAAGATAACTCAATTTAAAAATTAGGCTCCTATGGGCGGTGCCACCCTTTTTTGTGTAATCACGTAGACTGCGTGAGATGCACAAAATCACAGCACTCTCGCTAACAAATTGTGCATGATATCTCAATTTCAAAATTTGATTTATATTGGCGGGGCCAGGCCCATTGATCCGATCCCGCCACTTTTTAGGACATTCACGTAGGCTATCATCAGATACATATGCACAAAATTACAGAACTATCGCTAAACAATTGTGTAAGACATCTCAATTTCAAAATTTAGTTTATATGGGCAGGGCCACGGCCATTGATCCGATCCCGACCCTTTTTGGACAAATAACGTAGACTACCACCAGACATCACTCTCGCTAAAAATTGTGCAAGATATGTGTCTCAATTTCAAAATTTGGCTTATATAGGCGGGGCCACGTCCATTGGTCTGATCCCGCCAATTTTTGGGCGAATCGCGTAGACTGTCATCAGATACATATGTCCAAAACTGCAGCACTCTCGATAATAAATTGTGCAAGATATCACATTTTTAAAATTTGGCTTATATGGGCGGTGCCACGCCCATTGGTCCGATCCCGCCCATTTTTGGCAAAATCACGTGGACGGCTACCAGATACATACGTACAACATTACAGCACTCTAGCTAACAAATTGTGCAAGATATCTCAATTTAAAAATTTTGCTTATATGGGCGGGGCCACGCCCATTGGTCCGATTCCGCAATTTTTGGACCAATTACGAAGACTGCCACCATATACATATACACAAAATTCCAGCACTCTCGCTATCAAATTGTGCAAAATATGTCAATTTCAAAATTTGGCTTATATGGGCGGGGCCACGCCTATTGGTCCGAACCCGCCCATTTTTGGACCAATCATGTAGGTCGACAACGGATATATATATACAAAATTCCAGGTCTCTCGGTAACAAATTGTGCAAGATATAAAATTTTTAAAATTTGGCTTATATGGGCGGTGCCACGCCCATTGGTCCGAACCCGCCCATTTTTCGAAAAATCACGTGGACTGCTACCAGATACATATACACAACATTGCAGCACTCTCGCTAGCAAATTGTGCAAGATATCGAAATTTCAAAATTTGGTCTATGTGGGCGGGGCTACGCCCATTGGGTCGATCCCGCCCATTTTTGGAGCAATCACGTAGACTGCCACCATATACATATACACAAAATTCCAACACTCTCGCTAACAAATTGTGCAAAATATCTCAATTTCAAAATTTGGCTTATATTGGCGGGGCCACGCCCATTGGTCCGGTCCCGCCCATTTTTTGACCAATTACGTAGAATGCCACCAGATACATATACGCAACATTGCAGCACTCCCGCTAGCACATTGTGCAAGATATCAAAACTTCAAAATTTGGTCTACGTGGGCGGGGCCACGTCCATTGGTCCGATCCCGCCCATTTTTGGAGCCATCACGTAGACTGTCACCTGAAACATATACACAAACTTGCAGAACTCTCGCTAATAAATTGTGGAAAATATTTCAATTTCAAAATTTGGCTTGTATGGGCGGGGCCACTCCCATTGGTCCGATTCCGCCCATTTTTGGAAAATTCACATAATCTGACACTAAATGCATACACACAAAATTTCAGCTCTCTAGCTAAAAATTTTTCTCAATACCAAAATTTGACCCATATGGGCGGGTCCACGCCCACTTGATATATCGAAAATTCAAGTACCCTATTTTCAGCACCCCCTTCACATGTACGTTCTGTAAATATTTCAAGATGATCGGTCAAGCCGTTTAGACGTCTATACGGAACAAACATACAAACAAATAAACAAACAAACCCACAAACAGACACTCTCTTTTATATATATAGATTTACACATTTTTGTGTATTAAGGGCTCAAAAGGACGAAAGTATCCTTAAACCTTGATTATCCTGAAAAGCATATCTTAAATTTCTTTTGTTATATTTTTCAAAGTTACCCACATATTTTCCCAAAAAATGTGAACCTTTCAGCATTGGTCTCCATGGGTTAAAAAATATGAATTAATTATTATCCATTCGTCTATCAGTTCGACTGCATGGTGCTAACGATAACTCTGGAAAGGAGTGACCGAAGACGTAAAATTTCGTACGTATATGGGTAGTTCTTTCTCAAGTGCCACAGATCAAAAACCATATCTTTCTTAAATTCTCAGAAAATGTTTCCCTAGTATGTGGAAGCAATGACCCACAATATTAAAAAAATTAAATGAAAATTGGAAGAAGAGGGCGAGGTCAAACTTCAGAAAAATTGATTTTTTCCTCTGAAATGGTTCGTTGAAGTTAATTTTAATGCTACAAAGCATACGAAATTGAAAATAGAAATATCATTTCTTAAAACTTTTTCCACGTATTTTACATAAAAAATACTAACTTTATCTAAAACAGTTTATTTCGGTCACTTTTCGCGAAAATAAAAATATAAATTGCGATATCTCAGATTCGATCTAATTTTTTTCCTTACATTTTTTATAAAAAATGGTCAATATCTACTCTAATCTTCACCAAATTACAAAGAAAAAATATTTTTGAAAAAAATCAACAAACAGAATATAGTTGAAAACACATACAAATATTTTTTTTTTAATTTGGTGAAGATTTTCGGTTATTATAATGTAACTTTTGAACCAAAGTCGTCCCACTCCAAAATGTACACCATCGGTAGAGTAAAAAAATTAAGGAAAAATATAAATCGATTCAGAGATATCTCAATTTATATTTTTAATTTCCGTGAAAAGTGTCCGAAATAAACTGTTTTTATAAAATTTGTATTTTTTGAATAGTACGCTAAAAAGAGCTTCAAGAAATTACATTTTCTATTGTTAAATTCTTATGCTTTGTAGCACTAAAATTAACTTCAAAAAACCATTACAGATGAAGAAAAATCATTTTGTTTTAATTTTGACCTGCCTCCAATTTTCATTCAATTTTTTTAATACTGTGGGTCATTACTCCCACATACTGAGGCAACATTTTCTGAGAATTTGAGAAAGTTCGAATTTTTGACCTGTGACACTTGAGAAAGATCTACCCATGTTTATATTCCTTTTTGGTTCCTATAAGGAACATAGGGCCAGCATGAGGTCTTCGCAGCGTCTAGTAGAAGTCTAGAAGTCTAGAAGGTCTAGTAGAAGTATTGCCACGCCCCTTCTAGTACCTCTCACACAAATCGTAACAATTTTGTTAAATGTTACAACTCTTTATTTATATATGTACTTCTATGAGTTTCTCAATTTTAACATATCACAAAATTGCTACCATTTGTGTGAGAGGTACTAGAAGGGGCGTGGCAATAACGCCCACTTTGTACTATAAGTACTATAAAAAAATTACACTGCACAAAAGTTTAAGTATTTGTATGCACTGGTAATAATGTTATAGGCTGTTAATTTTTTGTACCAATTGGTCACTTAGTTTGGGGGATATCAAAAGGTGCGTGGCATTTTAGTTCTTTTTTTTCCAGCTTATATAGACGGTAAAATGATTACTATGTATGAAATTTTACAGAATTTCCATGAGTAATATAAACAAGTAAGAAAGTTTCAGTCGGGTAAACCGACTAAGGTATACCCTCACTTTGTGAGTAATGTAATATTGAATATTACTCGAATTATTCTGTCAATTTGTGTGGGAGGTACCAGAAGGGGTTTATCAAATACACCTTTTTTTCGTTGAACATTAGATACTTTAAATTCATTGCACTGTGCCGACTTATAAGCATTTATGTGCACTGGTATACACGTTATGAGACATTAAATTGTGGTATGATTTGGACATTTTGTGTGGGAGGTACAAAAAGGGGCGTGGCAATAACGCCCATTTTTCACAGGGCTATAGACACAATAAAAACATTACACTGTACAAAATTGCAAGTATTTTTATACACTGGTTTTAATGTTATAAGCTGTTAACTTTTGGTGCAAAAAGGTACCTTTGTGTGGGAGGTACCAAAAGGGGCGTGGCAACAACACCCATTTTTCCCTGGACTGTAGGCAATATAAAAGCATAATACTGTATACAATTTCAAGTATTTTTATACACTGTTATTAATGTTATAAGCTGTTAACTTTTGGTGCAAAATGGTGCATTTGTGTGGGAGGTACCAAAAGGGACGTAGCGACTTCGCCCGTTTTTCTCGAGTTCATAGCGACTAATAAGCTAATACTATGTGTGGAATTTCAAAAGATTCGAATAAGTAGTATAGCAGTTATTAAAGAATCAATATTTCACAACATTTTAACCCTTTGTGGGGGAGGTACTAGAAGGAGTGGACCAATATGGCCCATCTTCGAACTTAGCCGGAGATAGAAAAAAATATTACCACATACCAAATTTGAAGTCTATCGGTTACTCCTTTCGAGAGTTATCGTGCGCACCAGCCAGCAGACAGACAGACAGACGGACGGACATTGCTCATTCGACTTAAAATGACCCAAAACGGATTTCCTCCGAACATACTTGGGGTCTTAGGTCACTCCTTCGATGTGTTACACTTTTTTCCGTAGCAAATGATATATACCCTCGTCACACTAAAGTGAGGGTATAAAAATTAAGGAAATCAATTGATAGTTTTTAATGATATTTAAGGATTAAAAATGTTTTTTATATATTCATGTCCTTCCTCCAAAAGGACATACTTATTTTTGCACAGTTGTTAAGAGGAGTAGAAGTACTTCATATTGATACCAATATCGTGAATTTACGTCAAGTGGTTAAGAAGATATGAGCATTTGAAAAAGGTATGTTTTGAGAAAAATCCTTGAGGTAGGCAACTTTGGGCCTCTATATCACAGGAACCTCAACGAAATTCGACAAAATAAAAGCGCCATATAATTCCCACACACTAGCAGAACATGTGTGCAGAATATCTTTTAAATCCGGGGGGGTCATTTTTAAAGTTGGTCGAAGTGCTTTGGAATTACCCCATTGTAGTACGTCTAAAGAAATTGCAAAAAACTTTCTGTCATCCAGCCAAATTTTAGCTAATAAAAGAGTTCTGTCAATTTTCAAAGGCACTCGACATCGTAATACGTAGTTTCAAATACTCCGATTTAGTAATGTCACTCACACTATTTTAATTTAAGTACAAAGACCAGTTGGGATAGGTTAAAGAGAGGAGACCTATAAACGTCTCATGTCCATGGACACATACCTGTTGTGCGCTCCTTATTTATAATATTTATCCCCTCACCTTAGAGAGGAGGGTATATATCATTTGCTACGAGCCAAAATGTGACCTAAGACCCTAAGTATGTTCGGCGGATATTCGTTTTGGGTCATTTTAAGTCGAATGAGCAATATCCGTCCGTCCGTCTGTCTGTCTGCTGGCTGGTGCGCACGATAACTCTCGAAAGAAGTAACCGATTGTCTTAAAATTTGGTATATGGTAATATTTTCTTCTATCTCCGGCTAAGTTCGAAGATGGGTCATATTGGTCCACTCCTTCTAGTACCTCCCCCACAAGCGATTAACAGTTAGTGAAATATTGATTATTTAATAACTTCTATACTACGTATTTGAATCCTCTGAAATTCTACACATATTATTAGTTTATTAATCACTATTACCTCGAGAAAAATTGGCGAAGATGACACGCCCCTTTTGGTACCTCCCACACAAATGGACCATTTTGTACCAAACATTTTCAGCTTATAACTTCAGTGGTCTGTCTGTTGGCTGATGCGCACCATAACTCTCGGAAGGTGTAACCGATTGACTTCAAATTTGGCACGCGACAATATTTTTCTCTTTCTCTGGCTAAGTTTGAAGATGGGCCATATTGATCCACTCCTTCTAGTACCTCCCCCACAAAGTGTTAACATTTAGTGAAATATTGATTCTTTAATCTTTAATCTATATATATAAGAAGTATGTAATATGGAATATTAAACGAATTATTCTGTCAATTTGTATTGGAGGTACCAGAATGTTTTTAACAAATACACCTATTTTTCTCTGAATAGTAGATTCTTTAAATACATTGCACTGCGCCGAATTATAAGCGTTTTTTCACTGGTATATTAACGTTATGAGATATTAAATTTGGTATGATTTGGCCATTTTGTGTGGGAGGTACAAAAAGGGGCGTGGTGATAACAGCCATTTTTTACAGGGCTATAGGGACTTCAAAAGCGTTACACTGTGCAAAATGTTGTTGAATTTTCGTGCATTGGTACTCATGCTGTGAGCTCTTAACTTTTTGTGCAAAATGGTACCTTTGTGTGGGAGGTACAAAAAGGGGCGTGGCAATAGCGCCCATTTTTCACAGTGCAAAAGACACTATAAAAGCATTACACTGTACAAAATTTCAAGTGCTTTTATATTACTGTTATCTTTTTGTGCAAAATGGTACCTTTGTGTAAGAGGTACCAAAAGGGGCGTGAATATGACACCCATTTTTCACTGGACTGTAGGCACTATGAAAGCATTACACTGTACAAAATTTCAAGTATTTTTATGCACTGGTATTAATTTTATAAGCTGTAAACTTTTGGTGCAAAATGGTGCATTTGTGTGGGAGGTACCAAAAGGGGCGTAGCAACATGGCCCATTTTTCTCGAGTTGATATCGACTAATAAACTAATGCTATGTGTGGAATTTCAGAAGATTCGAATAAGTAGTATAGCAGTTATTAAAGATTCTATATTTCACAACATTTTAACACTTTGTGGGGGATGTACTAGAAGGAGTGGACCAATAAGGCCCATCTTCGAACTTAGCCGGAGATAGAAAAAAATATTGCCACGTATCAAATTTGAAGTCAATCGGTTACTCCTTTCGAGAGTTATCGTGCGCACCAGCCAGCAGACAGACAGACACACAGACAGACAGATAGACAGACGGACGGACGGACATTGCTCATTCGACTTAAAATGACCCAAAACGAATATCCGCCGAACATACTTAGGGTCTTAGATCACTCCTTAGATGTGTTACACTTTTTTTCGTAGCAAATGATATATACCCTCGTCACACTAAAGTGAGGGTATAAAAATGTTAACCATTTGTGGGGGAGGTACCACAAAGAGTAGGCTAATATGGTTGTCCATCAAACCTAAAATGGGTTTGAATAACATATTACCATGTACGAAATTGTAAGTCATTCGGTCACTCCTTTTCAGGGTTATCGTTAGCACTTTTTAGGTTAATCTAGGATTAAGAACATTTTCGTCCTTTTGATGTCCTTAATACACATAAATTCGTTACTTAATTTATAATTCTTAGAGAGGATGTTAAAATCTTTCAAATGACACTTACACTATCGGACAATACATCTTGGACTAACTCAATGACATATTCCAAAAATTGAACCTATTATCTAAGAAATTGTATGAATTTAACAAAAAAATGGCATTTTGGTTGCTTAAATTAGGTCTAAAATTCGCACGACAAAACATATTGGACTATGTATTTCAACAAGGATTTTGTGGAAAACCATTAACTATCAAGGACGGCGTTACTTCTTTTGCACAGAATCAATAAGATTTCTTGTTATCTTTGTATCTATGGAGTTCCAAGCATCTGCAATAGCCTGAAATAGTTTTTTTTATCTCCACCTACGCTTTCTCGATTTATCCCTTTTTTGAGAATTTCGCAATAATTTTCAATGGAATTCAAGTCTACGGTTGAGCTGGCCACTCCATAACGTCAACCCCTTCCTTTCTAACTCAATCGTTGAATCACTTCGCGGTATTATTCGGGAGGTTGTCATGTTGAAATTGCCATAATAGAGCAACATTCCACTCAGCATGGAATTCTCCAAGATTTCGCAGTACATAAACCTGTTCATTATTCCGTTTGTTGTATGGAGGGGTCCAACCACGTTGCCGGAAAAGCATTCGCAGACCATGACATTGCCGCCTCCATGATTTACAGACCGTTTATAGTATAAAGGGTCCTATATTTTATTAACTAGTATATACCAAAAGGGGCGTGCCAATAACGGTCGCGTTTCTCTAGACTATAAAGCATTGCACTGCATGTACTGGTATTAAAGTTAAAAACTGTGGTACCAAAAGGTCCATTTGTGTGGGAGGTACCAAAAGGGGCATGCCAATAACGGCACGCCCCTTTTGGTACTATAAAATCATTACACTGTACAAAATTCCAAGTCTTTGTATGCACTGGTATTAATGTTATAAGCTGGTAACATTTGGTTCAAAATTGTCCATTTGTGTGGAAGGTACCAAAAGGGGCGTGGCAACTTCGCCCATCTTCCTCGAGGTAATAGTGACTAAAAAACTAGTACTATGTGTAGAATTTCAAAGGATTCAAATAAGTAGTATAGCAGTTATTAAATAATCAATATTTCACCAAATGTTAACCCATTGTGTGGAGGTACTAGAAGGAGTGGACCAATATGGCCCATCTTCGAACTTAGCCGGAGATAGGAGAAAATATCACCACATACCAAATTTGAAGTCAATCGGTTACTCCTTTCGAGACGGACGGACATTGCTCATTCGACTAAAAATGACCCAAAACGGATATCAGCCGAACATACTTAGGGTCTTAGGTCACTTCGATGTGTTACACTTTTGGCTCGTAGCAAATGATATATACCCTCCTCTCTAAGGTGAGGGGATAAATATGCAATTGCATATAATCCGAGGTCTATGTATAAGCTTTTATCTTTTGGTAACACTTTTTACTTCTCTATTTTTTTAAAATCTCGGTTTATCGCGAGAACTCAATTCTTTAAGGCTATGAAAAAAGAGTGGTTGCAACAAAAACATATTTTGGCATAACTACAGAACCATTTATCCGAATTGGTTAAGGAAAATCTAAAAAAAAATCTAAATTAGGTAGCCTTTAACTTCTTAAATTACCATTTTCCACCCGTACAGCGATTTCGACGATATCTTACAAAAGTCCTATTTTTTGTAAACATTTTAATAATTTTTTTATATAAGCCTCATGAAAACATCTAAAAATACAATGTTTGTCAAATACAAAATATGCCTGTTTCTACAGTAAAGTGTGATCGGTCGTGAATAAAATGAGACCATTCCGAAGAAAATCGATCCATAATTTAAAAAGTTGTAGCGAGATAAACCCTCACCTTCCTAGAAATTCAAAAAATTTCTCTCATTTTTACAAGAACAAACTTTGCAAAAAAAATCAATTTTTTCCCTTTATTAGTAACAGAGAAGAAACCAAAATTGAACAATTAAAAGTCAGACATTAAAATGGTTTCGACCGGTGGTATTAGTAGCCATCACCTTAAGAAAAATTGGCATTATTGCCCATTTTGCACCAAAAGTTAATGGCTTATAACTTTGACTCTAATGCATGCAAATATTTTAAATTTTGTCCAGAGTAAGCTACCTATAGTCGAGTGGAAAATGGGGGTTGTTGCCAAGCCGCTTTTGGTACCTCCCATACTAATAGACCATTTGCACAAAAATGTAAGTGATTATCATTTTGAATCCAATGCATGAAAATAGTTAAAATTGTGTTCTTCGCTATCATGTTAATTTTAAAAAAGGAATAATTCTTTCTATTTTTATGGCTATTTTGAGCCAGCAAAACACTATTTACAAAAAAATGTTTTCACATAGAGGTCAATGAAAATTGGAATATACATAAAGATAACTAAAACAAATTTACCATCAACAATTTGTATACCCTACACCACACTGTGGTACTGGGTATTATGACTTTGTGCATTTGTTTGTAACACCCAAAAGGAGAAGAGATAGAAGAGATTGTTTATTATACCGATCGACTTATAATCGAGTCGATTTATCTATGTCTGTCTGTAAATGTATTCTTGTTCAACGAAACTTTGCATCGGTTCAGATTTACATATAGCTCCCATATACGAGTATATGTACCTCCGATTTGTCATATATGCACTGTATAAGCAACATTTTTGAACCGATTAGTACAACAGTCTCGTGATACACTTAGAGACAATACAAAATTTGGGGGAAATCGGTTCAGGTTTAGATATGGCCCCATATATATGTTACCCCCGATTTGAAATTCAAGCGCTTTAGAAACTGTATTTTATATCCGATCACAGCGAAATTCGGCAGAAAGAGGTTTCTTATTACATGAAGGAATACTGCCAAATTCGGAGAAAATCGGTTCAGATTTAGATATAGCCCCCATATATTTGTTAGCCCCGATTTGACATCTAAGCGCTGTAGAGGCTGTATTTTATATCCGATCAGTACGAAATTCGACAGAAAGAGGTTTCTATTTTACATGAATGAGTAGTCAGGGAAAATCAATGCAGATTTATATATATCCTCAATATATATGTATGTTACTCCTGATTTGGTTACAAAGCGCTATAGAAGTTGTACTTTACTTCCTATCATTACAAAATTCTCCAGAAAGATGTTTCTCAATTTAGGAACGAATATTGCTTAATTTAGCGATTATCGGTTCAGAATTAGATATATCCACATATACCCAGCAACAAAAGAGCATCCAAAGAAGCAATCAAAATCCCCAACTTATGATCCGGAAGTTGTTCTAAGTTGGATTTTCACCAATGAATTTAACAAGGGGTTGTCGCGCCGGGGAAGTACTTCTTTGTCACCACTTTTGCACAACTCCTTTTAAAGCACTGTAAGATTTGCTTTTTTGGTGTTGTATTTATTTGATGAATGCATATCGTTCTTATTAACATCTTTGGGTCCAGAGATCTCATAATTTAAAAGGAATACAAATGTTGACATAGGGAAGGGAACGTATAAATAATATACTATTGGCCAAAGAGATAAACGATCATATATATGTAAGTAAGTTTAGGACATTTGAAGATGTTTGTAATCTGTATGATGTAGCTGGCTCCATACTGTAACATCTAGTAACATTTTCGCAAATGATCAACATTCTCACCAATAAAAAAGTATTTTTATTTTACACTGTAATACATAACACATTTGTGCGGCGCTATGTATTTTCCGTAGCCCCGGTTCAGAGACTAGTAAAGTACCACAGTGTGGTACAGAAAGTATGGTAGGGTATATTTAATTACCATAATTTCTTTTAAAATTATTTAATTATAACCTACATCACACTGTGGTACAATTTATTATAATTTATGCATTTGTTTCTAACACCCAAAATGAGAAGAGATATATAAAACCATCGTTTATTATACCGATCGACTTAGAATCACTTTCTGAACCAATTTAGCTATGTCAGTCTGGGCATGCATTCTTGTAATCAATGTGCTGGTCACAAATACAGTCGGATCTCAAAGAAATTTTGCACATATCTTTATTTTGAGACAAGACAATTCGTATAAAAATTGAAAGACAATCCGTATTTGGATATAGGGCCTGTTTCTGTAACTTAATTTCTTTCGTCTACGGCAAACGATAAAAAATCTCTCAACTATTTGAATAGTTGAACAGTTTAGAACCAGATATCTTAACATATATGAATGTTCCTTCGATTTAGCTTATTCCCTCTATAGAAGATATAATTTCCTTTCGATATTCATGCATATAACATATATCGTCATCAAAAAAAAGGGCGTAACAACAAGAAAAATGGAAATTCAGTTTTTGATGGATTTCGGTACACTGTATCAAAATACACATCCTGACAAATTTTTAGCGGCGTAATCTTAAAAATGGCGAATTTATTAACGAAATATAAAAGGGCCTATCAACAAATTATTTCTTTTTTCATAGTTAAAAAAATTCTATTTCACGTAATTTTCACAAACAAGTTATAAAACATGTTTGTATGATTTTATATATGCATCATTATGTTTTGATATTATCCTAAAAACCATGTTTTTCTATCGGCAGCAATTTTCATTTTATTTCGTTTTTTGCTTCTCCTGTAAAATTTCCAAACATGATGATAGGCCCTTTTTCGTTTTAGAATTAGAATTTCATGAAGAATATCTTATTTTAACAGTTAATATCTGTGTGAACAATATCGGTTCAAATTACATACAGCCCCACATAGTCGCATGGATGTGTTCCTTCCGATTTGGCATCTAAGCTAAATAGAAGTCATATTTTAGTCAAATGTACAATAGTTTGCACAAAGAATTTTTTAATCCGAGAATCCACTAGCAAGGTTGGAAAAATGTGTTTTCATGTTTTACTTCAGATCATTATTAAATTTAGCAAAGATTAGTTTATAGAATCATGCACAGTGCGAAATTTAATAAAAAAGTGGATACCATTCAGATAAAGACCAAATTTAAATACAGAATAGAATTTTGCATCTAAAATAGCTGTCAAACACGATTGACAAAAAACAAAACAGCAACAAGAGAACAACTTCGAAGGTTAAATAGATGAATACAGTACGTTTTGTTTAATACAATGTGGGTTACGCCTTTTGTGCTTTATCAAAAACGAGCACTTGATATTACGTCTTTTTTCCTTCAATAAAATCGTGATTTTTGGACGAAAAACGAATTTTCATTTTTTGAGGGTTACGCTGTTGGGCATTTCTGATGACGATATATCAACATTTTTGGAAAGTATAAAGTGTTATTAATAAATTCAGTTTTTATCGCAATCCAATGTACTACAATTCCACAATTTAACATATTTCGAAGAAACTCTGCATACTTTGAAATGACTTTATGTTATTTTAATCGACTATGAAAAAGTCGACTTTTAGGTCCGATTAATGGACCTAGTCGACTGAATCGAAATTTGGTTGATGAAGTCGACTAGCTTCCAGAATCATTCACTAATTCTGATATAGCCACCAAATAAATATATATTTCTTCCCTTTAGCACTATAGAAGCAATATTTTACATATATTTCATAGTCCTCATATATATGTTCCTTCCGATCTGGACTTTTATCTCTTCAGAAGCTTTATTTTACATCCAATTGTTTTGAAATTATGCATTCTAGGGTTAATAATTTATATCAGAGCTCCGAAATCTTCGCTCGAATTCGAGTAAAGAGTGAAACTCGCTCGAATTCGAGCGCGAGTACTCCTGCGAGTGAAAAAAAAATTCGAGTATACTCTTTTTTCTTTGCCACTCGAATAAGAGCGCATATGCTTCGCTCGTTTTCGAGTGCGAGTAAAATGCCCTCGAAATCGAGCAGATTATACTCTTGCCGAGTACTCTTTCAGTTTTTCTCATACAGAGCGCGTGTGCGGAGCAATTAGTTGGGTTTATTTTATTTTTAAAAGTTTACTCGACAATATTTTGATTCTAAAATTAAATAATGAACTACTTAAAAATATAAAATATTAAAAAATCACAGAATTTTACACATATATGTACTATTTTTATTTCCATCCTTATTATTACTCGTGTAATAAATAAATTTAATAAACAATAATAAGTATTAAAAAAAAACTTCTTCGTGAGTATTTTTGTACACAAAAACCACCGTCCCCTGGCTCTTGCACACGATCTCCCCTCCTCAGCGAAAGCAACACCAAAAACCGTTTATGTTACTATTCTTGCTACTACACACACACGCACACCCAAATCTGCAAAAACCAAACCAAATGCAAAAAATAAAATGCTTGAAACTGTAAAATGTTCATTGACTACATACATAACTCTTTTATTACTCTTTATTTTTTTATTACAGCAATTTCTTTTTTGCCACTCGATTTCACTCTTAGAGTAAACTCTCGCTCTATTTCGAAGATTTTTACTCCCACTCTTAATTTTTAAGAAGGAGTACTCGCGAGCGCTCGCGCCTGAAATAAACGAGCGGAGAGTAAACTCTTTTTAAAACTCGTAATCTTCGAGTACTCTTCTTCGCGAGTACTTTTCACTCGCGAGTAAAATCGAGTAAATCTGAGCTCTGATTTATATTCCGAAATTACATTTTGGTTAGTTATTTAGAAGAACTTCACTAAATGTCAAAAAAATGTTCATACTTATGATTTGGAAGTACTTATAATGTTATTCTTTTGGAAGTACTTCTTTTATTTTTTGCTGGGTACATATATGTTCTTACTCATTTACCAATTATTCAAAATTATTATCGCAATGACCCTTATCGCATTGTTAGGGAGGTGTAGGGTATTATATAGTCGGCCCCGCCTTTCCTTACTGGTTTGTTTTGATTTTGTGGAGTAGTACAGAAAAAGAAAGTTTTTAGGTCTCGGACAAAAAAAATGTTGTCGCAAAAAGTTGTCAGAGAATTACATTCAATTTTTATTTCTTTATTTATTTTTTGTGACAGAATATTTCCGAGAAATCCCTCATATTATGCCAAAACAAATCATTTTTCATTAATACTAATAAACTCAATATTAGTTTGTTAAATGTTTCTATGACATTCACAGTGATATTTAACCATATTCGTACATCTATCTTTCTATGCAGCATAACTGCTTTGAAAAGTATCATTTATCACAGAATCGAAGTGACGGAAATGATATCAGAAACCTCAGCAAAAGTGTGAACTTCAGAAATTAGCCATATGTCAAAAACATTCTCATCCTCACTCAGTGGGACATCTCTCAAATGGCCACAGCGCACATTATCCATTAAACAATATAATACCTCCCACTGTGCTCAAATGTCTCCCACTTCACACACTCATTTGAATTGCCATTAAGATATCATCACTTCACTACTTATGTATGTGTGTGTGTCTGTCTGTCTGTCTGCCTGTACGACTACAGATGAGACGAGGAAGGGAAAACGGAAATGAGTAATATAAACTGTGAACTGGTTCGCGTAAGCATAAATTACACATCACTTAGACCACCACCGCTACAGTCGCCGCCGCCGTCACCACCACAGACAGCCTCCAACTACAATAAAAAGTCTGGATACTTTGTCCGACCTGCCGACTACCCGACTGTCCGTCCGGCCGTCTACACCGATGTGCGTCCGAGTGCCGTTGACTTAATGTCCTGACTATTCTTGAGGATTTGTTTAATAAGGTTTTATCTCATTTCATTCCTGGGGAAATGCCCCACGCTTTGTTTTCCACTGGTCACAATGTTACATTCATTTTCATTGCTACTGTTGTTGGTTTTTTTTTGCCGGTCCTTTTTTCACTGTTAACTTTTAAAGCGAGTGATTACGGTTGGTTGTTGTTAGTGCAGTGGAAGTAGTCATAATCACAGCAATTGTAGCAGTAATAGTAGCCGGAGTCAGAGTAGTCGTTAGTGGACTGACTACTGGTCGGACAATTAAAATCCACCAACATGCAAACAAACAAATGGGGGAAGGAGTAAATTGCAAAAACAAAATGAAGATAGCCGAGGAAAACAGAGAAATCAGAAACAGATCATAAATCTTGATGGCGCCGTTGTGAATCATAAATTTTATAGAGTTGACATTTTCAACGGAATTTTTTTCTGTTCTACATTATTACACACCGTCGTAATGACAAAGCAAAAACAACAAAAACAATGGACATAAATGACCAAAAGCAAAACACATATCAAACCACAAGGACGAAAGACGAAGGACGAAGGTCTTTGTCTAGGTCCAGCTGATGATGTTCCGCCATGTAAGTAGTTAAGGTAAAATTACCATCATATTATTTAAATCTGTTGTAATTGCATATACATAAATAATAATTACCAAAAATTCAAATTAAAATACGGATAAAAACAGTTAATATTGTGATTTGCAGATGCTTGGCCACAATCAGGTGGAGCTTTTCTACTTCCCGTGATTCCGGGAATTTCTGGTCTAGTGTTTATGATTACAACATATTTTGTGGTCAATAATAACTATTTCAGTTAAAAAGAGATGTATTCAGTATTCGTATCTCTATATATGGGGTGTCTAACGTTGCGTTTTAAAATTGTTATAAAAACAATAAGAAATTTCGGTCGGGTAAACCGACTAAGATATTCCTCAGTTCGTAAATAATGTAAATATGCACTGGTATATCGTCATCAGGAACAAAAAAGGGCGTAACAACAAGAAGAGTGGATATTCAGTTTTTAATGTATTTCGATACACTGCACCAAAATACACATCCAGACAAATTTTTAGCGATCTACTGTTAAAAATGGCGAATTTGTTAACGAGATTCCAAAGGGCCTAACAAAAAAATATTTATTTTTATCCCCCCCACCTTAGAGAGGAGGGTATATATATATCATTTGCTACAAGCCAAAGTGTAACACATCGAAGAAGTGACCTAAGACCCTAAGTATGTTCGGAGGATATCCGTTTTGGGTCATTTTAAGTCGAATGAACAATATCCGTCCGTCTGTCTGTCTGTCTGCTGGCTGGTGCGCACGATAACTCTCGAAAGGAGTAACCGATTGACATCAAATTTGGTATGTGGTAATATTTTCTTCCATCTCCGGCTAAGTTCGAATATGGGCTATATTGGTCCACTCCTTCTAGTACCTCCCCCACACAGGGATAACATTTAGTGAAATATTGATTATTTAATAACTTCTATACTACTTATTTGAATCCTCTGAAATTCTACACATAGTATGTATACGTTTATTAGTCACTATTACCTCGAGAAAAATGGGCGAAGTTGCCACGCCCCTTTTGGTACCTCCCACACAAATGGACAATTTTGAACCAAAAGCTAAAAGCTTATAACTTTATTACCAGTGCATACAAAGGCATGAAATTAGTACAATACAGTGTAATGGTTTTATACTACCAAAAATGCAGTGAAAAATCGGCATTATTGCCACGCTCTTTTTGGTACCTCCCACACAAATGGACCTTTTTGTACCAAAAGTTAACTGATTTTAACTTTAATAACAGTGCATACAAATACTTGGAATTTTGTACAGTGATGCTTTTTTAATGCTTTTATAGTACCTAGAGTCCAGAGAAAAATGGGCGTTGATGGCACGCCCCTTTTGGTACCTCCCACACAAATGGACCTTTTTGCACCAAAAGTTAACAGCTTTCAACTTTAATAACAGTGCATACAAATACTTGAAATTTCGTACAGTGTAATGCATTAATATTACCTAGAGTCTAGAGAAAAGTGGCCGTAATTGGCACGCCCCTTTTGGTACACCCCACACAAATGCCCCATTTTAGACCAAAAGTTAATAGCTTATAACTTTAATTCCAGTACATACTTTAAAGTTATTAAATGCAATTTAAATTGATAATAATTTAATTAAAACAAAAAAATAAATACATTTACTATAATTTTTTTGGGACTTAAGGTGAGGGGATTCATAAGTCGGTTTATCCAACTGAACTTTCTTACTTGTTTCATAATTAAGAATTCCTACTTCACGCAATTTCCATAAACAAGTTATAGATCATGTTTGTATGATTGTATATAGTCAGCATTGTATTTAGGTATAACCTGAAACCACATTTTTTCTAACAACAACATTTTTCATTTTATTTAGTTTTTTGCTTCTCCTGTAAAATTTTCAAAAATGCTGATAGGTCCTTTCTCATTTGTGATGACGACTGTACTAATATTATGACCTATTGATCACTAAAGTGAGGGTATAAAAAGACGGATAATTTTTCAATGATTTTGCCTTTATAGAAATGTCTCCACATACCGTTTAATGATCGAACACATCTTCATTCATATGGCTGCCGCGGCTGGCCCTGCAATAACCCATTCTGTGTTGACCGAATTTTCCAACACATTCATCTATGTCATATCGCCCAAAAAATCGATGTTATTTGTCGTTGTAGAAAAAAATGGTTTTTGGGCAATATGACACCGACATTGGGCAATATTTCATTTTGAACAGTAGGTAATTTTTTATTTTTTCCCAAAAAAAAAGTTATTTCATAACGCCAAAAGTATACAAACAAATTTATTCTCAAATGTTCATCACGCTAATCGAAGTAAAATGTATCATGAGCATTTTTTGTAAAACAAAGTTCGAATCGTCGGCGTGCCAAAAGGCGGCTACGCGGACCATGGTGATCTGCGGCAGGCGGACAAAGTGCATTGCGTGGACGGCCTTCGGCCGGTATTAAAATGTTTTCCTCTGAAATATGTCCAAAGACGGCTACGCGTACCAAACAATAGGAGAGTGGACGACCTTCGGCCGATGTCCACTCTCCACAACACTTCGGTCCGCGTAGCCGTCTTTTGACATAACCCGACCTTAGGCGAGACAAATCAGTATGTGTCACCGCTACATGACGAAGGGTATTATTACAGTTCCTTTGTTAAGATATGCTTTGTAACATTTTATATTTATCGAAATGTCACGCCTTTCGATTTTGTGGCCCTCTATCTAAGACTGCAATTTCGTGTTTTAAGTCATGAATCGTCTCTGTATGGTTGGTCTAACGTAGTCAAATCGCAGCTGCGAGGCGGCCGTAGTTCAAAAAGCAACCGTCAGATGGGCCACCCGCTGTATACCAAAACGTAAAAAAATTATGTGTAACGGCATTACAAGAACTATTGCCCGGTCGGAAGTAGACGTGCCATTATTTAAAATTTAAATATTTCACAAAGTATTTATCGTAGGAGAACGAAATTTGGTATATACGTTATTTGAGCTATTATCTAAAACTTCAACAAAAATGTACGGGATAAGTGGGTGTTGCAAAAGTGTGTGTAGAAATGTTTGAAAATGTAATATCTCGAAAACTATTGACCAGAGAAGAACGAAATTTGGATAGATAGTTATTGGGGTCAATACTAGAGTACGTCATACTTTTTTATGAAAGAATTTTTTTTCTAAAATTGTGTTTGGACCATATTTATCCCCTCACCTTAGAGATGGGGGTATATATCATTTGCTACGAGCCAAAAGTGTAACACATCGAAGGAGTGACCTAAGACACTTAGTATGTTCGGCGGAAATCCGTTTTGGATCATTTGAAGTCAGTGAAGCAATGTCCGTCCGTCTGTCTGCTGGCTGGTGCGCACGATAACTTTCGAAAGGAGTAGCATATTGAATTCAAATTTGGTATGCGGTAATATTTTTCTCTATCTCCGGCTAAGTTCGAAGATGGGCCATATTGGTCCACTCCTTCTAGTACCTCCCCCACAAAGGGTTACATTTTAGTGAAATATTGATTCTTTAATACCTTCTATACTACTTACTCGAATCTTCTGAAATTTTTGTTAGTCGCTCACACGTCAAGAAAAATGGGCGAAGTGGCCACTCCCTTTTTGGTACCTCCCACACAAATGGACCATTTTGAACCAAAAGTTAACTGCTTATCCACCAGTTAACACAAATACTTGAAATTTCGTACAGTGCCATGCTTTATAGTACCTATAGGCAAGAGAAAAGTGGGCATTATTGGCACGCTCCTTTTTGTACTAAAAGTTAACAGCTTTTAACTTTAATACCAATATAAATTGATAATAATTTAATAAAAACAAAAAAAAATAAATTTACGAATTAAGTAGGTTTACCCGACTTTCTTACTTGTATGTATATTTTATGTATAAGCTCGATAAAGCCGGTATACCATTCAAATTAAAGGAAATTATGATGGCTAAAAATGCAGAAAACATCGCCTTCATGTAGAAAAAATTCGAAAAACAAAATTTAAAAAAAAAACATTTTTTGTTTGTACGAAAAAACCATAAAAAATAGGCAAATAAATCGCCAAAAAATGTTTTGTTCCATCCTAGAATTTTAACAAAACAAATTGATGTCCATTTGCAAAAAGTGTATGGATAAATAAATTACGACCCATATTGTAAAAATAGGGAAATTTAAAAAATTATATTTTGGCAATTTTGTTTGGGCGGTACCAAAAGGGGCTTGTCAATATCGCCCATTTTTGAATATACTATGCTGCAGAATGGTCCATTTGTATAGAGGTACCAAAAGAGGTGCTGCAACTTCGCCCTTTTGTCTCAAGATTATAGCGACCAAGAAACTAATAATATGTGTGGAGTTGTGAAACATTCTATTCCACCACAGTTTGACCCTTCGCGGGGGAGGTACTCGAAGGAGTGAAACTACGTAGTCCATCTTTGATCTAAGCCTGAGATAGAAAAAATATCAACACATTACTCCTTTGAGAGTTATCGTGCGCACCAGCCAGCAGACAGACACACAGACGGACATTGCTCAAATGACTTAAAATGGCCTAAAACTAATTTTCGCTGAGCGCCCCAGTAGGTGAGTTGGTAGCGAGCTCGCCTATGAGTTTGGGGGTCGTGGGTTCGATTCCCAACAGAGGCTCTGGTCTGTCGCAACAAAAATTAACAAGCAACATGGTCTTTGTCACCCGGCTTCTCCCTGGACCGTAAAATTATAATATAAATTTACTTTGTATTGTAATTCATATAAATAAATAAATAATTTTCGCTAAATATTAAGTCACTCCTCCGATGTGTTACGCTTTTGACCCGCAACATCTGATATATACCCTTGATTACAATAGTGGGAGTATAAAAACCGAATCATGTTGAAATTCTCTTATATCTACCAAAAGTGCTATATTTTCTACATTTATGCATTGTTTTCTTCGTTGGGATGCTAGCTTTCAAAAATTGGAACGAGCTATTTTTTGCAATTTTTTTTTAACGACAGTTACTAAACTTCTATTTCCACGTGAAAGTATCATTACTAACAATTATAGTCCTCATAATTTCTTTTAATTTAACGTGTAAATACTTCAAAAAATGTGGAATTTAAAAAAAATCCATAATTTTTTTTTAATATTTTCTCGTGTTTAGGACTCCATATTACACATAAAAATGATGTGCGCAGCCCTTCGTCAAAATTTTTGTTGCATAGTGTAATTGAAGTTGACAGTTTTCTAAAAACATTTAAATTTTCTATAAAAAAAAAAACATAAAAAATATGTTTATCAAATTTTCTATAAACATTTTATTTTTATTAAAATTTCAGTGAAAATGAATTTTGGACAATTTTGAATAATTTAAACTGTTTTATATAAAATAAATCAATGGGAAAATTAAAGAAGTTATTCGCACCTGTGCTTGTTCTTACTTTTACAAATTCACATTTTTATACCCTACACCACTCTGTGGTACAGGGTATTATAAGTTTGTTTCACGGCAGATGTTTGTAACACCTTAAAATAACACAGCTAGACCCACCTTAAAGTATACCGATCGACTCAGAATCACTAGCTGAGTCGATTTAACGATGTCCGTCCGTCCGTCCGTCCGTCCGTCCATGTAAAGTTGTTCGTCGACTACAGGTCGCAATTTCACTCCGATCGTTCTGAAATTTTGCAGTTTAGAGTATTTCGCGGCCGTTAAGATCGCTATTGAATTTGGTTGAAATCGGTTCAGATTTAGATATAGCGCCCATATATATCTTTCGTCCGATTTGGCCCTTTAGTCCTATAGAAGCTGTATTTTACATCCAATCGTTTTGAAATTTAGAATGGTAGAGTTTCTTGATCCATGAACCAACATTGCCGAATTTGAAGAAAATCGGTTAAGATTTAGCTATAGCTCCCATATATATGTTTCGTCCGATTTGGCCCTTTAGTCCTGTAGAAGCTGTATTTTACATCCAATCATTTTGAAATTTAGAATGGTAGAGTTTCTTGATCCATGAACCAACATTGCCGAATTTGAAGAAAATCGGTTAAGATTTAGCTATAGCTGCCATATATATGTTTCGTCCGATTTGGCCATTTAGTCCTATAAAAGCTGTATTTTACATCCAATCGTCTTGAAATTTAGAATGGTAGAGTTTCTTGATCCATGAACCAACATTGCCGAATTTGAAGAAAATCGGTTAAGATTTAGCTATAGCTCCCATATATATGTTTCATCCGATTTGGCTCTTTAGATCCAATCATTTTTATACCCTACACCACACTGTGGTACAGGGTATAATTTAAGTATAAAATGTCCCAAAGTAAAGTTATGTAAACAATTTATACATGAATTACAAAATTTATATATCAGAGTTATTCAATATTACGAGAGTGGTGTAGGGTATTATATAGTCGGCCCCGCCCGACTTTAGCCTTTCCTTACTGGTTTAATTTCGATTCTCTTTCCGATTTCGATATTTTTTCTGTTGATACTTCTATTCGCAGTTATATCAAAAGAAATTGATATCTCAAATCTGTGTGATGTGAGAGAAAAGGGGCAATTGTCATCTCCGAATCGCCAAAATACTTGCGAAAGTGAAAACGAGCTCAGGGGAGAATTTTCCATTACGGAATATGTTTGTTTTGAATATTATGATTGGATTGTTTGTTTGGCTTTAGGTCCGAGGTTTGAATATTTTTAAAAATACAATTTTAAAAATATGTAGTTCAAAATTTAAAAAAAATATATTTCCTAAAATAATCCGATATTTTGTCAAATAATTATACACATTTCATTAAAATCAACCACAAAGTTGTTGGGAAATAAGAGAGTGTATTTACCTCATTGGAGATTTTGAAGTCCGGAATACTTCGGAATATAGGCTTCAGTCCAAAGATCGAAATAAAGGGAACCTTTGGAGTATTATTTCCCTAAATACAGTCCTCCAAGCTTCTCACCACGCTACCCCTGAAAAAGTGAATTTAAATTTTACCATATTGCAAACGTATTATATATTTTTATTTTTTTTATATACATATATATTTTTTTCTTTATATTGCTGAAAGTTTTTCTAAAATATGATGAAGATTATTCACTAGGTTTAAATAAATTCTTACTCTTGACATTAATTTACACAGAGGTCATCGTGATTTCACTAATCGCATTTTTGGCTAATCCAAAGAAGCTTCAAAGGAATTTCCCCAAATTGAATGAAATCATATTTCAGAGGCATTTCTTTCATTTGTATGATTTGCTTGTAAATTATGCAGAAATATCATTTGAATGTCTGTAATCCAAACGCATTTCGAAAATCTTATAAATGATAATCATTTGAAATTCCTCAATAATCCCAATAACATTCACTTAATTGATTGTCTCCGACTCATTCGGTATTCCGCCTAAGGCTGTGTCTCGTTCGTTTGTTCCTCCGTTGCTTCGCCCTTCACCGTGTGCCCACTTCCGATATACATATCAACGATTACAAGAGGATTGTTGTAGTAAAACATTCCAAGAGACAAACAGACAGTAGATGTACGTACTTATGATCCTTTAAGGGCAAATATAAATAAAAATAACAACCACAGCAAATTCAAAAAAAAAGCATGAACAAATTGAAAAACAAACGCATAAATCAATTAATTCCTCTTTTCTATTTGTCTATTCTATCCCCACCGTTCCCTCGCTCTGTCCCTCTCATCGTTCTTGTCCCTGTCCTAGTCATGCTCGTCTTTTCGTTCTGCATTAGCATTAGCAGGATGAATATCAAGTTTGGTTAACGTTTCCTTTACACACGTCTAAGCAGCGCTCTGACTTGCCACACAAATGCCAAAGCTCTACCGGGGAGTGGAAGCGGAGGGTGAGGACGGGGTAAGACGAGTACAAAGGTGCACTCCCGGAAACGGGAGCATGCCACAGGGACCCATCAGACACAGGCACTTGTTCCGTTCTCACGTAACGCCCAGAGTAAGTAAAGCGTTATCCTTATTGCAAGCTTATAATCCTTATGCTGTCGTTGTGGTATTTTGCTGCTGCTGTTATTGTTGTTGTTCTTCATCGATTTGCATTTAAATGTAAATGATTTTCACTACACCAACAACAAAAACAACGACTATAAGAACAGTAACAAAAACCCCAACAGAATCAAGCACGTGCATGACAAAAATTTCAAAATTTCTTCCAGATTCCACTCAATGTTTATATGAGAAAAAAAAACCGAAAATAATGACAGAATACAAAAGAACGGCAGTACTAAACAATAACACAAAAAATACTCTAACAGCCATTGAGGATAAAGAACACAGGATACGGGTATGAGTACACAGCAAATCTAAAGTAATTTAAATAAATACCTAAATAGTACTTCAAATCCTAGTGACGTCGCAGCATTGAGCACAAACACACATCATATGACTCTATGTTTTTTCTCCCGAAAAAAATCTGAGGATAACAATTTTGGGCATTAAATGATTCATACTCAAAACCCGACAAGGACAAAACTCATGTGGTCAAGTTCAAACGGAAAAGTCGATATGATATCTCTAGGCTGGTGAAATTAACCCATTAGACTTCAATTTCATCAGGAACAACAATTGGGGAAATCTAAAGTACATCAACGAATTGCGGTTTGTAATCTTGCAATAATTACATACAAAAATCTGTCATAGCAATCCGTAGAATGATTAAACCACTTAATTAATAGCTTTGATACCTTATTACTCCCGGCAATACAGAGCGATCACGCCTATAAAAATACGAAGCATTATCTATGCAATAAAAGAAGTAGGCACAAATGCAAACTACCGGTAAAGATGTGCCAGGCGATTAATTGATTAATTGTTATAAAAACAAGTAAGAAAATGTCAGTCAAGTAAACCGACTAAGGTATAACCTCCCTTCATGAGTAATGTAATATGATATATATAGAAACTATGGATAAGTTATGTTCGTCAATCTGTGTGTTCCAGAAGGGGCTTGACAAATACGCCTATTTTGAGCTAAACTCTAAAAAAAATAGCTTCTATAGTATATTGTCTCATACATATTCTGCTTGAAATATACAAATATTTAGAGGCAAACTCAAATATTATATATTTGGAAAGATGTTCCAAACAAATTTTTATCCGCCATAATTTTTTTATTTGTGGATTTTTATTTACGAAACAAATATTTTTTTGCATTCAATTATTGAGAAAATATATCAATACATTAATATTAAGTAAAGTTTTATGTTTTGCAGTAATTCAACCTAATGATTTTACGATATTTTAAATGCTCGTAAAATTCCATTATAATAGAAATCTTATAATCTTGCATAATGATACATAATGACCTGGAATCAAGGAAAATTAAAAATTAGTGCTTCAAAACAAATGTTATTGTTTCTTATGCTATTTTAAATTATAAGGTATAACTCGAAATTAATGAATAATTAAAAATCAACTTCGAAAAATCTGCAACGTTTTAAAAATCTTTTTTAAACAAAATACAGGGTGGCAGATGAAAGCTGCTACCAAAAAAAAATTAATAACTTTTGTTCTATTTAATGAATCTGGTTAATTTTTTTTATTTTGCAGATTGATTTTTAGATTTAACAACAAGTAAGAAAGTTTCAGTCGGGTAAACCGACTAAGGTATACCCTCACTTTGTGAGTAATGTAATATATAACATTACACCAATAAATCTGTCAATTTGTGTGGGAGGTACCAGAAGGGGTTTTCCAAATACACATATTTTTCGGTAAACAGTACATTCATAAATACATTGCATTGTGCTGAACTATAAGCGTTTGTGTGCACTGGTATATTAATGTTACGAGCTATGTAATTTTGGTATGATTTGGTCATTTTGTGTGGGAGGTACAAAAAGGGGCGGGATGACAACGCCCACTTTTTACAGGACTATAGGCACTACAACAGCATTACACTGTACAAAATTTCAAGTATTTGTATGCACTGGTATTAAAGTTACAAGCCGTTTACTTTGGTACGAAACGGGCCATTTGTGTGGGCGGTACCAAAAGGGGCTGTACAATGACGTCCATTTTTTACCGGACTATAGGCGCTACAAAAACATTATACTGTAGAAAATTTCAAGCATTTTTATGCACTTGTATTAAAGTTATAAGCAGTTAAATTTTTATGCAAAATGGTCCATTTGTGTGGGAGGTACCAAAAGGGGCATGCCAACTTCACCCATTTTTCTCGAGTTAATAGCGACTAATATACTAATATTATGTGCAGAATTTCAAAAGATTCGAATAAGTAGTATAGAAGTTATTAAAGAATCAATATTTCACTAAATTGTAACCCTTTGTGTAGGAGATACCAGTAGGAGTAGACCAATATGGCCCATCTTCGAACTCATCCGGAGATAGATCAAAATATTACCACATACCAAATTTGAAGTCAATCGGTTACTCCTTTCGAGAGTTATCGTGCGCACCAGCCAGCAGACACACAGACAGACAGACAGACAGACAGACAGACGGACGGACATTGCTCATTCGACTTAAAATGACCCAAAACGGATTTCCTCCGAACATACTTCGGGTCTTAGATCACTCCTTCGATGTGTTACACTTATTTCCGTAGCAAATGATATATACCCTCGTCACACTAAAGTGAGGGTATAAAAATGAATAACTGGGACACTGAAACAAGAATTTGGATTGTCCGCCGCTATTACGCACTGAAGTCCGTAGTTTCGGTTCAAAGAAAGTATAGGGACACGTTTGCCGGCAATCCTCCGAGCAGATGGACCATAAAGAGACTTGTTAACAATTTTTCCGAGCATGGGACAGTCAACAGAAGACCATCGAAACCCTTCAGTTCGGACGGAGGAAACAATCGCTGCTGTAGCTGATGCCATACATAACAATCCAAGAGTTTCGACAAGAACCTTATCTGCTCAAATGGGTATAAACAGACAGTCATTGCAGTCAATTATGCACAAAGATTTGGAGTTATTCCCATATAAAATTCAAATGGCCAACAAAGTGAAATCAGCAGACATCCCGATTCGCTTGGAATTTTGCCAGAAGATGCTTCAAATGGTGGAAGAGGACGGAAACATGTTGAACTGTCTTTTCATGTCTGACGAGGCCCATTTCGATTTAAAGGGCAACATAAACAAACAAAATTGTCTAATATGGAGTGCTTCCAACCCACAGATACTCCATGAGTGTGGTGTGCAGTTTCATCAGTTTTTCTATCCAGAATTACGCCGAATGAGAATTTCTTTCAACTCTGTGTGGTTTCAGCAAGATGGTGCAACTCCTCACATAGCCCGGCCTGTTATGACAGAATTGCGGCGAAAATTTCCCAATAAGCTGATATCCAGAAACTTCACATTCACATGTCGCCAGGTCGCCTGACCTTATTGCACCTGACTTTTTCTTGTGGGGTTATTGCAAACAGGAAGTCTACAAAGCAAAACCAACAAATTTGAATGAACTAAAGCAATCCATTCGAGAAACAATTGCGGCTATTCCCGTCTCAACTCTCCAAGCAGTAATGAACAACTTTTTGGTAAGATGCCGCACATGCATCAACGAGCAGGGGGGCATTTAAATTCCATTATTTTTAAAACTAATTAAGCTATATTTAATTAAATTTAATGAGCTTTAACATGACTAAAAGAAAACTGAATTCCATACACTGACAAAAAAGTTATTTGAGTTTCTTAATGCAGCAATATTCATCAGCCACCCTGTACTAGTCAGTTACAAAAAATACGACGAACACATAAAGAAAAAAATGTTTCGTGAGCATTGATCATGTGGGATCTTTCCGCAAAAAATTATAGATCAGAACTTTTTGAAATTCAATTTCAAGTGTTCTTTGTTTTTTGGCCGAGTCTTACAAAAGAGGTTACGACCAAAAAATTCTCACAAAAAGATCTTAACACTCAATTCCCATTTATGCACAATAATTTTGTAGAGTAATTTTGCATTACAGTAAAACACAAATGATATGGACTCCGTATTTAGAAACAAATATAACTTTTGAACTAATATCGTCATTACCTATATTCTTTTTGTAGGCCACGGCTAATTCCCTCATCTAATCGTAAAAACTGTACTTATATTTTTTCGATTTTTATATTTCACGATATATTATACAATATTTCAACTAGAAAGTGTTTTTATTCGCTATATATTTGCGACTAATAAAGCTACAGCGAATATTTTGATATAGGCTGATAGAAATGTGTAAGTTCTATGATTGTAAATTTAGTTTTCATAATTTCGCTGAATATTGAATTTTATAAAATTATTTTAAAAATTTCAATTTGGAACCGGCGACAGAAACGGTTTTTTTATATTTTTATATTCGTCAGTTGCAAAATCCGTCGATGTGCTCGCAAAAAAGTCTTGAAAAAAGTTTAATCAGTTTATTAGAAGTCTAAATCAGTTTATTAAACTGAAACGATTTTACTTAATTTCCGCAATCGTATATCTTCGAAATACCTCGCCATGGGTTAAGACCAGAAAACCCGACAAAAATCCATTTCATCCTTTTGCTTTTGCCCCATATCGTCCGTTATTATTGTTTCTATTGTTTTTCATAATAGAATGACGGATATCACCGGCAGCCGTAGCCCACGTTTACGTTTTAAACTTTTATTCAATTCGTATCCTTTTTTTATTGTTCACTGTCATTTTTGCCGTTACTTTTGCTCTGTCTGCGGGTGGATATGGGAAAATGTGGAATGTGCACAGTGGCACCTTTTCTGTGAAGCAGGAAACAAAATAAAATGTCCAAAGTAAATTTCGTGAAAAAATTATGTTACTTGTAAGTTCCAATAAGTATTTCTTTACAGAAACCTTTATTAAATTAATTCCTTACTAAGAAAGGAATTTTTCAAACTAAATCAAAAAATTGAGAAGTAGTGTCTTCGACATCAAAAACTGATAGAAATATATTTAGCCAAAGATAACATTTCCAAGACCCACCGACTTCAGCCCCAGAAATGTTCCACTGTGCCTGCCAGTCGTTGCGACAACTCAAAGGCAAAGTACAAGGAAAAACAAATAAATCATTATAGTAAACAAGTCACGTGCTATTCACCAGTAAAACAGCACCACAGCGGTGGAGAAGAGGCGCAGCGCAGAAACGGAATGTTGTGGCTCGTCTATGGAACAGAAGACCATCTCCCTATATCATCCCTTGTTTTCCTATTTGGGAAATGAAGGGCAAAAACATGAGAGACAACACGGATTTGTTGTGTTGTTTGATGTTATGATAGCTTTTTGAAATACCGAAAAAGGAATCCGTAAATAAAGTCATCAGATGAAAAGCACAAACGGCAACAAAAGTTGTTTTTTTTATTCCCCACCCTTTCTCTCTCATCCTTCCCTCCCAGGGGATTTTTATTTGGTGCCTTTAAAGCAACAAACAAATAAAAAACGGATATTTATTTAAAGTTCTAAAGCAATTAAAGTGAGAATGTTTATTTGCTGACCAATGGATTTGCATCAAATGTCTAAAGTGTAATTTAAAAAGTTCAAAAGTGGATGAAGATATTATAAATAAAAGTTTGTAAAGTTTCTTTCATTGCAGGCATATATTCATTAAAATTATATCAGAGATGTAAACCAGTTCAGCGTTTTCTATGTAAGTACATAATTACTTTGTTGATGAAGGATATTATAATTTGAAGCAATGAACTAATACAACGAAAAGATGTTTCCGAAACTAATAAAACAATGAAAATATTTCACCAGATTGCAAAAAGGGTCAACAAGTGAGAACATTTCAAATTCCACTTTGCGAGATACCTAATATGTAAATTGATGCATTGTGTGAAAGATACCTGAGATTAAAGTTATTCTCAAATATGATTGTTTCAGACATTTTAGGGCCTTTTAAAATATGTACGTCCATTTTGAACTGAGCAGAGTGTTTGGGAGTATTGGTATTCAAGATAAGAGATATTGTAGAACTCGGTCCTTCGTGTGAGATTTACCAAAAAGGAGCAACGACAATTTTTCACCAAACTGTAACCAATATAAAAATGTTAAATTTGAACTTCTGATTACTTTGATTTCTGATTTGAGCCCTTTGGATTATTTTCTGTGGAGAGTCATTAAGGATAAATGTTACGCAAAGCATTCATAGACAATTTAAGCGTTGAAACATGAAATATCAATAATTGGGTTGATCGGATGAGGTACTGACGAGCCAGTCGTGGTACACGCTGAAAAAAATCGCTTCTGTAGTATATTGTCCCAAACATATTCGGCTTGAAATATACATATGTTTAGAGTACACTCCAAATATATAATATTTGACACACATAAATATTATATGTTTGGGGGAATATTGTTCTAAACATAAATATGTTCCCATTCTAATATTTTTTTATTTGCAACTAGTATTTCCGAAATAAAGATTAATTTGTATTTAATTATTTTGGCAATGTATCAATGCCTTGATTTAAAAACAAGTTTTCTGTTTTTCAGGTGCTCGTGAATATAAATTGCATTGATGAATTGACAAAAAGTGATGAATTGGAATATTTATAAATTAAAAGACACACGCTGAAAAAAAATCGCTTCTGTAGTATATTGTCCCAAACATATTCGGCTTGAAACATATATATGTTTAGGGTACACTCCAAACATACAATTTTTGATACACACAAAAATTATATATTTTGGAGGATGTGTTTATTTTGGACTATTTTTTCCGAAACAAATATTTGGTTGCATTTAAGTATTCAGAAAATAAGTTGAGTTAAATTTTTCAGTAATTCAAAGTAAATTTTTTAGAAATTTTTCATGTCGTAAGAATAATAAATAATAATAATTGAAATCGTATAATCTTGGATCGAAATCCATTACTTGGAGGATTGAAAACTAATGATGGCTTGGAATACTAAGAAATTTTAAATTATTAATTTAAAACAGAATAATGCTGCATTTCGTATCATAACTGGGAGGTTGAATGCTAAACCTAAATTCGAAAAATTCAACAAAAGTTTCGAAAATATTTTTTAAATAAAATATATTTGGAGAAATTCCTAAACAATAATTTTATTTGTTTCCAAACACATATTTTATTTGAGAAATTTAGTTTGCAAATATTATATGTTGTAACATATTAATATACGAGTTCCAAATATATTTTATTGATTTTCAGATAAAATGTATTTGCTCAGAAATATATAATATTTAAAAATTTGTGTTCCAAATATATTTTCTTTCAATTCAAACATATCAGAAAAGGCGATTTTGCCCCGTGCATCTTTAGCTATAAAGTTTAAAACGAAAACTAGGAAAAACTAACTAAAATTCGAAAAAATCAGCAAAGTTTTAAAATTTTTTTTAAATGTTTGTGGGTACACACATATTTTATTTGTGAAAGTCAGTTAGCAAATATATTATGTTCTAATATATTAATATATGCGTTCCAAACAAGATTTCTTGATTTTCAAATAAAATTTATTTGTTAACAAAAAATATACTATTTGAAAAAATCGCTTCCAAATATATTTTCTTTCAATTCAAACATATCAAAAATGACGATTTTCCCCCGTGTAGTCTTGTAAATGATATTGTGTTCCATTATTAAATGACAAAATGTAACCTTTCCAATAAAACAAGAAATCTGAAAACATTTTACGTAAAACAACGAAAAAACTTTGCCTATTTGAAAAAAGTATAAAATATGACCAATATTGTAAAAACAGGGAAATTAACAAAACAGTTTTCCAATTTTTTTTTGTTTGGGAGGTACCAAAAGTAACGCCCATTGGTACTATAAAAACATTACACTGCACTACAGGAAATGTTACCCTTTTTTTGGCCAAAATTAATTACAGCCAAACGGCTGAACCGGTTTGAATGATTTTTTGGATAAGGGGGAGGGATGTACAAGAAAAATTTGTTCATACACTCAAAAACAAGTATGAAAGTTTCAGTCGGATAAACCGACTACAGTATACCCTCACTTTGTGAATAATGTAATATGGGATATTAAGCGAATTATTCTGTCAATTTGTGTGGGAGGTACCAGCAGGTTTTTAACAAATACACCTATTTTTCGCTGAATAGTAGATACTTTAAATACATTGCACTGCGCCGAATTATAAGCGTTTATTTGCACTGGTATATTAACGTTATGAGATATTAAATTTTGGTATGGTTTGGCCATTTTCTGTGGGAGGTACAAAAAGGGGCGTGGTTATAACGGCCATTACATACAGGGCTATGGGCACTTCAAAAGCGTTACACTGTGCAAAATGTTGTTGCATTTTCGTGCATTGGTACTCATGCTGTGAGTTCTTAACTTTTTGTGCAAAATGGTACCTTTGTGTGGGAGGTACAAATCACTGTACAAGATTTCAAGTATTTTTATACCCTGGTATTAATGTTATAAGCTGTTAACTTTTGGTGCAAAATGGTACCTTTGTGTGGGAGGTACCAAAAGGGGCGTGAATATAACACCAATTTTTCACTGGACTGTAGGCACTATAAAAGCATTACACTGTACAAAATTGCAAGTATTTTTATGCACTGGTATTAATGTTATAAGCTGTTAACTTTTGGTGCATTTGTGTGGGAGGTACCAAAAGGGTCGTAGCAACTTGGCCCATTTTCTCAAGCGACTAATAAACTAATGCTATGTGTGGAATTTCAGAAGATTCGAATAAGTAGTATTGCAGTTATTAAAGATTCAATATTTCACAACATTTTAACACTTTATGGGGGAGGTACTAGAAGGAGTGGACCAATATGACCCATCTTCGAACTTAGCCGGAGATAGAAAAAAATATTACCACGTACCAAATTTGAAGTCAATCGGTTACTCTTTTCGAGAGTTATCGTGTGCACCAGCCAGCAGACAGACAGACGGACGGACATTGCTCATTCCACTTAAAATGACCCAAAACGAATATCCGCCGAACATACATAGGGTCTTAGGTCACTCTTTCGATGTTTGGCTGCCCTCGATGCCCTCGTCACACTAAAGTGAGGGTATAAAAATTGTAAAAAAAAATTTTTCGAATTCACATCAGCTTTCGAAGTTATTAGTAGAATTTTTTTTTGGCAATTTAAAGAAGAAACATATAACGTTATGTTTTACTTTTGGGACATTTTATACTTAAATAATACCCTGTACCACAGTGTGGTGTAGGGTATAAAAACGATTGGATCTAAAGAGCCAAATTGGATGAAACATATATATGGGAGCTATAGCTAAATCTTAACCGATTTTCTTCAAATTCGGCAATGTTGGTCCATGGATCAAGAAACTCTACCATTCTAAATTTCAAAAGGATTGGATGTAAAATACAGCTTCTACAGTAAAATACAGCTTCTTCAGGACTAAAGAGCAAAATCGGACGAAACATATATATGGGAGCTATAGCTAAATCTTAACCGATTTTCTTCAAATTCGGCAATGTTGGTTCATGGATCAAGAAACTCTACCATTCAAAATTTCAAATTCCGATTTCGGAATAGAGCGTTAAAAATCCTTTTATTTCATATACACTTCCGCCATATCTGTACCCCGCACTGGGTGTGCCTTAACGATCATAGCTAAAACAAAAGTGTCACGTTCTTCGCGTACAAGAGTTCAATTAAGTATCCATGATTGTTAAGTGCACCACAGCAGTACGCCCGAAGAACATAGGAATGGATTTCATACTATTAAAAATGCCAAGGACAAAATTTTCAATTTTTGTAAAAATTTAAAAAAGTGAATAAAATTTCAGCGATTCATTATTTTGTTACGGCCCCCTGATTTTTGGATTCACCAGGTCAAAAGCCATCTGGGATTATTAATGCAACTCAATCTAGACATAACTGTCGATGTACTCCGCGAAATACACTATCAAAAAAAATTCACGCAAGTTTAACAAAGGTTTGGGAGGCTATAGCGGTGGTTCCTTTAAGAGCACATCAACGACACCTATATAGATGTAGAGGTATTTCAAGCCGCTATAACCGCTTCTTTAGTGTTATTTCATTACATCGCGGGCCGAGCTGACCGCGGTCACAAAACAAAAAACACTTGAAATCGCATTTCAAAAAGTTATGAGCTATAATTTTTTGCAGAATGATCTCACAATAACAGTGCTCACGAAAAATTCTTCCTCCATGTGTCCCTCGTGTTTTTTGTAAATGACCAGTAACTTCAGAACAAAAAGTTTGGCCACAACTTATAAAAGAATGGATACAGATATGAACATTTCTAGGACTTTTTTCACAATTTTGAAATGTATGTGCTTTTAACTTCTAATGTTTGTTAGATAATAACAAACTTTTTGGAGAAAAAACTTGTATGTTTGTGGTTTATCTAATTCCATCAACTTATGCACCGAAATCTGTGCACAAAGCGAGAAAAGGGTAAAACAACATACATTACCCCTGTGTTAAAAAATTTTGATATTTGCCCATATATCATTTGCTACGGGCCAAAAGTGTGAAATATTGATTCGCTAATAACTCCTATACTACTTATTCCAATCTTCTGAAATTCCACACATAGTATTAGCTTATTAGTAATTTTCACCTTGAGAAAAATGGGCGAAGTGGTCCTGCCCCATTCGGTATCTCCCACACATATTGACAATTTTGCACCAAAAGTTAACAGTTTATTACTTTAATACAAGTGCATAAAAATACTTGACATTTTGTACAGTGTAATGGTTTTATAGTGCCTCTGATACAAATGGACCGTTTTGCACCAAAAGTAAACAGCTTATAACTTTAATACCATACAAATACTAGAAATTTTGTACAGTGCAATGCTGTTATAGTGCCTACAGTCCTGTGAAAAATGGGCGTTACTGCCACGACACAAAGGTAGCGTGAGTAACAATGCACGAAAATACTACAAAATGTTGCACAGTGCAACGCTTTTAAAGTACATATAGCCCTGTACAAAATGGGCGTTATCACCACGCCTCTTTTTGTACCTCCCACAGAAAATGATCAAATAATATTAAAATTCAATAGTTCATAACTTTAATATTCGTATATCAGTGCACAGAAACGCTTATAATTCGGCACTGTGCAATGTATTTAAAGAACTGGTGTTTAGAGAAAAATAGGTGTACTTGTTAAACCACGTCTGGTACCTCCCAAACAAATTGACAGATTAATTTGTGGAATATTCCATATTACATTACTCACAATGTGAGGGTATAGCATAGTCGGTTTACACGACTGAATCTTTCTTACTTGTTTTTAAAAAACTTTTAATTATTATTATGAAAAATTTAATTTGGAATTACCACAAAATTCACTGTACGTAGGTTAGGTTAGGTTGAAAGGGACGCCCGTCAGAATACAACTGACGAGTTCACTCGGGCCGACAATTCGGTCCATTGTGGAAAGTGCCCTGTGATGACTCCAGTGAGGATGCTAAGTGTGTTCTTCCTGAAGGACAGCATTTCTTCGGTACGTTTCACATCAATGGATGGCCAAAGGGTTCTTGCAGTTTTGTACGATATCCCACCTCGATCTGGTTAGTGCTGCTCCGCGGACGTGGAATTTATGCTTCCGGATTAAGCGCTTGTCGCGTGCTGTGAGTGATGCTGGGTCTTTCGACTGCATACTCCTCAGGTACCGCTGCGAACGCTTGTATCCAGCCTCCATTCTCTGGACGTCCGTCTTGGTTGACTTTCCCCCCGCGACGGTACCCATGTCTTCCTTGTCTGACTTAGCTACCAACCCAGACCTATTCGAGTTCATCGTCGTGATGTCATCTTCATCGGTTTCAGCTAGCTGGATTTTGCCAAGTGCAGAAAGTCCGTCATTGTATCGTCGCTAAGGTAGAGTTCAATGCTGTCTTGTCTCGTTAGTCTTGTTTGTGTATCAGTAGCGTTTTGAGTGGTTGATGTTGGTTTTTGTGCGTTTTTTGTTATTGTTATTGGGTCAGATGAGTTTGGGGCCTGTAGATATTCTGCCCCTGGAAAATCATCACCGGCAGATGATGAATTGGGTGCATTACCAGTTCCCGCCTGGAAACCACCTGCAGAGTTAAAATTAATAGTTGTACTCATCATGGTTGTCAGTATGATTGTCAGTGTCTACAGATAGGAGTGGAAAGACTGTGTGGAAGATGAACTAAAATATTGGGTATTCAAAACTGGCAACGAAAAGCAGAAAATAGAGAAGAATGGAGGAGAATAACTGATCAAGCTAAAGCTCACCCCGAGCTGTAACGCTATATGATGATGATCATTCATTGTTCTTAATTGTTATTTGATAACTCATTTAGAAACCGTAGGCAAGACAAAGGGACTCAGAATCTTGATCCCAACCGACCAACAGATACACACAAAACAGCTGATAAAGAAGCGGTAAATTAATGTTGTCAAAAAATTTAAAAAGAGATGTTTACATTGTTAATTTCTTTTCAAGTTAAAGCAAATAAATATTATTTTGGTAAAATTTTAATTTAGAATTTTGACCAAAAAATTTGCCAGATGTCACTGTACAAAATTTCAAGTGTATGTGCAAGAATGGAAGTTATGAGCCACTTACTTTTTGTGCAAAATGGTTCATATGTATGGGAGGTACCAAATCGGACGTGGTAATAACGACCATTTTTTATGGGGCTGTAGGCACTACAGGGTGGCTGATATGTAATGCAACAAAGTAAAGCGCTATATTTTTTTTAAATTTTATTGTTCAAAAGCAAAAAATGTCGGAAATAACATAAAATTTTAGAAACAGTTTAGATTTGTTCGAATGGCCACCTTTGGCACAAATTATGGCCTTCAAACGGCCGACAAAGCCATCACGCGCTGCACGAAAGTGGCTCTGCGGTATTTTGGCCCATTCCCGGCAAAGCGCCGTCTTGAGATGATCGATACTTTGGTATTTTTTAGTGCGAACCTTACTCTCTAAAATGCCCAGGCGCAAAAGTCCAAAAAAAATAAATGAAGCGAGGAACCTCCTTTTTAAGCCATTCTTGGTTGACGCGTGCTGAGTGCGATGGTGCTGAGTCCTGTTGGAATGTCCATGGTCTGCGGCCGAAATGTTTGTCTGCCCAGGGCTTCAATACTGTCTTTAGGACATTTTCCCAAAATATTCGGCATTTATTTTGACCCCATGGTCGATGAATACGAGCGGGGAGAGACCATCGGCCGTTACGGCGGCCCACACCATTACCATCGGCGGCGCTTGAGTTCTGGTGGCCAATCGAAGGTGTACATTTTCAGCTAACCTCTTTGGCAAGTAAACCCGATCATTTTGTTTGTTCACAAACTGCTCAATTTGGAATGGCTTCGCATCGGAGAAAACCAAATTCGGTAACTGGCCACTTTCGTGCAAGCGAAGCAACTCCTTGGCTCTTTCCAGTCTAACTTTTTTTTCTGCATCGGTGAGCTCTTGCACTTCTTGGAACTTCAATGGATTTAGTCCAAGCTCATTTTTTAATATGTGTTGTATCCGTTCTCGCGATATGTTCAGCTCACGAGCAATTTTTCTACCACTGCGGCGTGGATTTCGATCAAATCTGGCCTTCACTTTTCGGATCATTTCTGGTGTTTTTACCGTTTTTTTGTCGTCCACTTTTTGGACGCGATGCAACACTGCCACTATCACGGTAACGAGCAATGGTACGAGAAACAAAAGATTTATTCACATTTAAATGCTGGAGGGCTTTAACGATAGCCACTTGTGTTTTTCCACCCAAATATAAAGCAATCACACTATCACGCTTGAATTCCATCACGAATAACTTTTTTCTGAATGCAATAGATCAAAATGCTTTTGTAAGCTTATAAACAATAAAATGGACTGTCACTGAAATAAATCTGTCAGCTATCAGACTAGCGGTTTAGAAATGATAGCAACCTGAAGTTGGTTGCAATACATATCAGCCACCCTGTATAAAAGCATTATACTTCACAAAATATCAAGTATTTGTATGGACTGTAATCAATGTTATAAACCGTTAACTTTTTGTGCATAATGGTCCATTTGTAAGGTACCTAAAGGAGCGTGGCACTTTCGCCCAATTTTCTCAAGATTATAGCGACAAAGAAACTAATACTATGTGTGGAGTTGTGAAAGATTCTAAGTACTAATACAGACGTTATGATATAATCAATATTTCACAAAATGTTTACCCTTCTTGGGGAGGTACTCGAAGGAGTGAACCACCATAGTCCATCTTTGACCTTCGCCTGAGATATAAATAAATATTGACACGTACTAAATTTGAAATCAATCGTTTAAACCCGTCGAAAGTTATCGTGCACACCAACCAGACAGACGGAGGGACAGACTGACGGACATTGCTTAAATGACTTAAAATGGCCCAAAACGGATTTCCGCCAAATATTCTTAGGAACGTGTGGACAGATTTTTACAAATCAAGGCTCATAAAGGTCGTAACTTGTTCATTATATAGAAGGGCTTCATTTCCGCGTCTTAACGGGGTGGTGTAGTAACTTCGTCCATGTGTCTCAAGGTGACGACTAATAAACTGATACTACGTGTGGAATTGCGGAAGATTCTGATAAGTAGTATAGAAGTAATCAAAGAATAAATATTTCACTAAATTTAGTTGGTTTCACTAAATGTTAACTCTTTGTGGGGGAGGGGCTCCAAGGAGTGAACCAATAGGCCAGTAAAGTATGGTATTTTTCCCAACGCCAAGCATTCCTCTTATTGAAAACGAATGATATAGCTTGGAGATACAGGTAAAAATCTGGAAAATAAATGAGAATGACCAAGATCTTGAAGATGGCATACGAAATTATCTTGGTTCCATTAAATGTGTGTAGTAGGCCGGGTCGATTTGTGAGGAGGCACAAAAAATTGCTCAGTGAAAATCGTATTCTAGGGATCAAAATAAGAAACTTTGCCGAAGGAACCATACCTCTAAAACGAATTCTGATGTCCCGGAATTTGGGTCGAACTTTTGGGTAGGGGCAAATTTTGAAAAATCCCACTTTGACCCATTTAGAGTGCTCCAATCGAGTCCAAATGTATGACCGACCCCCAATAACTTTGGAGGCCCGACCCATCCATGTCAGTACGATTTTCACTGAGCAATGGGCGATTTTTAAATCGACCCGCCCTAGTGTGTAGTATATTGAGATGCAGAGAAGCTGATGTAATTTTTGTTGTTGGATTTAATCACTTACCCGTGCAAATGTAAACTGAACCAGTAAGGAAAGGCAGAAAGTCGGGCGGGCCCAACTATATAATACCCTACACCTCCCTAACAATACGATAAGGGTCATTGCGATAATAATGTGGAATAATTGGTAAATGGGTAGGAACATATTATCTCCTTCTGAACCGATAATCGCTAAATTAAGCAATATATTTCTTAAATTGAGAAATGTCTTTCTGGAAAGTTTTAATGATCGGAAGTAAAGTGCAAATCCTATAGCGCTATGATGCCAAATCAGGAGGAAGATATATATGGAGGTTATATATAAATCTGAACCCATTTTCCCTGAATACACATTAGACCATTTATTATTTTTTCGGTACTGATTTCCGGGCCGAAAAAGTTTCCATTTGACCTACAAACCTCCAATAAAAAATTTGGTGCCGATTGGGTAACGCTAAGGTCTGCCCAAAGTTGTTTGAAAACACAAAACTCACTTTACATGAACAAACTTTGGGTTTTTATCAAATGTCACATGTTCAAGTAATTAAAAAATATTTTATTAGCATGAAAAGTTTTTAAATGATCTTTGAATAAAATTTTCTTTCTTACAAGTCGTAAACAATCAAAATCGACCGAGAAACGAAAAAGTTACAGCAGTTTTCATTTGAATTTTACGTCATGACAGGGCATGCATGCACACCGACATGGCCTCTATGCAATCACAATAAAAAATAGATCATGCTTGTGCATGCATGAAAAAAAAACGGATTTGCATGATAGTTGATTTTTCGCATCAGTCTGACATTTTCCCACTGGTCAAATAAGAAAACATAAGCAGAACTTTGCAGCGCGCTATAAGGCCATGCAACAGGGTCGTTTACAGAACGCGCTCTGCCTCCAGCCTAAGTGAATTGAGAAAGGGACAGCTTCGCACATAATTTATATTTGTCTCCAGACCGACCACATCCAAAATGGTTACTAGATCCAGTGATAAATTTCGCACCGTAGAATCAGTTGGGCATGTATCACATACAATATCTGGAGTCAAACTGACGTCAAACAGACAGATATTTCATGATGTGATAACTGTAATGTATAATGCTGCGACGCCTCTGACCACTGTTGGTGAAGAAAATATGGCCAACGTCGTTCATGATACACTCATCAAATACAGGTCAAAACACTGGATCGTGCACTTTGTTGCAGAACAAATTAGATCGAAAATTAATCAAGTTCCCATGTTCTCATCACATGATGGAGATAGTATTGAAACATGTGTTTCAGGTTAAACTTCGGCGACTTGTGGTCCTGAAGTGCCTATTTGTAATCGTGTTGCTGCCGTTTGGGTAAGTCTCGACCACAAATCGTTTAAAAACGGACTTGAAGACTGCGAAGTCATTAAGAAATTCTGCAATAAACAGCTAAATGAAACACAAATCCGAGCTGATTACAAGGAACTATTACAATTAACAATACTGTTTCTTGGTGGTGTCGGCGATAACTTCCGAACACCTGGTCCAACATCCCACGCAAGGTTCATGGGAAAAGGCATTTATGCCTTAAAAATATACCTATTTCGAGAGCAGTTTGCATTGACAAAACGAGAGTTCAGTTTACTACGGGATATATGTATTTTTCTCGTGCGGCTGTATGTCAAAGCGTGGTTTACATGCACAAATGACATACGAGCACCAAATCAAGATATACACTTGTTGAAAGACTCCATCGCATACGCAGAAATCGACCGAGATGTGTCTGAAGCGGTTTTGAAGAAATGGAAAAATCATTTGTGGTATTTGGCCCCAGAATCAATGGCTTTAGCATTTTTCGATTCGGATGTTTCACTCGAAGAGAAACGAAAAATGGTTAGGCATCTGCAATCAACAGCACCCGTCGTAAATCTGGAAATTCTCCGACCCGAAACTATTGCTGTGTAATAACTTGAGCGATTTCGTCTCATACAAAACCAAACATTTTTTCGGTGCTTTTGGATTGAGTACTGAATTTTTAAAGCATCACCCATCCATTTGGGAAGTAAATGAAGATTATCAAGATGCTCTCGATGTTTGTAGTAATCAGTTTGTTGTTAACGACACTGCTGAACGCGGTGTACAATTTATGAATGATTACAACAGAATTCTTACGAAAGACGAAGAGCAAAATCAATTTATATTAAAGTGCATTGAAGAATGTCGTAGAAAATGTTCCTCACATACAATCTATTGAAATAATTGTATTTTTTGTTTTTTTTTTTTCACCGATCTCAATATTTAAAAACTATTTATTAATTAATAATACAAAGAAATGTAATTTTACTTACTTAAACATACGATTTTTGAATAAAAAAAATATTTCCCCCATAAAGTGTGTTCTAAATTTTGAATGAACTTTGGGCAGACCCTAGGGTTATCCGATCGGCACAAAAATTTTTTATGGAAGTCTTGTAGGCCAAATGGAAACTTTTTCGGTCCGGAAATCAAGGATCGCAGCAAAAGTGAAAACTTTTTCATCTTGTGCTATAAACGGTCTAATACACATGCATGTAAAAATACCACTTTCTGTCGAATTTCGTACTGATCGCCTACATGTCAAATCGGGGGAATATATATATGGGGGCTGTATCTAAATCTGAACGGATTTTCGCCGAATTTGGCAGTATTCCTTCATGTAGAAAGAAACCTTTTTTTGCCGAATTTCGCACTGATCGGATATAAAATAACATGTTTACAACGCTCACATGTCAAATCGGGGGTAACATATATATATGGGGCTATATCTAAACCTGAACCGATTTCTTCCAAATTTAATAGTGTTCATTCATATGATAAGAAACCTCTTTTTGCCGAATTTCATACTGATCGGATATAAAATAAAGTTTTTACAGAGCTTACATGTCAAATCTGGGCTAACATATATATGGGGGCTATATCTAAATCTGAACCGATTTTAACCAAATTCAATAGGGATCGTCCAAATTCAATAGAGATCGTCGAGATCGGACTCGAATTTCGTCGAGATCGGACCATAATTGCGACCTGTGCTTTGATTACAAGAATACATGCACAGACAGACAGACGGACATAGCTAAATCAACTCAGAAAGTTATTCTAAGTCGATCGGTATAATAAACGATGGGTCTATTTATTCTCCTTTTAGGTGTTACAAACAAATGCACAAAGTTGTAATACCCTGTACCACAGTGTGGTGTAGGGTATAAAGAAAGAAAATATATTTTCAATTAATACAAGTCAACTGAATTGATGTTACTAGTCGAAATGAGACATTATAAACCCTTTTTAAGTGCGAGTCCCATAACTATCTTTTACAAATCATTAGCTAAAAGCACCGCCCCCGGTAAAGAAGACCCAAGAGCATTAATTACACATACAGAACTGAAATTTTGATAAACAATCAATTTGCCACAGCAATTTAATTAACTTTGTGCAACTTCAACTAAAAAAACAAAACACACATTTGTCGTCTGTTGTCTTTTGAGGATAAACAAAAACACCTCCAACAAAGGGCATACCTCCTGATGACACACAAAAATACACCCACGTTCGCACTACCCCAAAAAAAGCAATAATAGCAACAACGTTTATTAATTCCTCAGTTACAGTGAAATGACCCGGTTAATCATGGGTTCGTATGTAGTGCTGCCAATGGAAATGCAGTAACATGCGACAACCATATACGACCGGCGGGCCGGCCCGTACTTTCATCGTCCCCTTTTTAAATATTAAAAAAAATCAACACTTTTGATGGTTCTGTCACTGTTTGTTGTCGCTGATAAAAATCAAAATCGTTGATGGATGTCTGTTGTGTATTTAAATTGTTCGAAGGACGGAAACCAAATTCGTTTGCGAGAGTCCAACGAAAAGGTTTTCAAACGAAGGCTGTGGGTAGCTAAAAAATATTTTTGTACTATTGTAACAGACATTCTGTTTTCCGTAGTAGAATTTTGAACAAAATTACACTTTTCAACCCCATTATTCATAGAACGCTGTATCAAGTAATGCAAAGTTGGCGCTATTTATGTTATATGCCTACAAAATATATGTAGGATGATCTAGATCACGTGTGAGCCGTGTCATGCTGTCGTGTTATTTTTGTTAAGTATTGTTTGGCATTTCATCATGGAAAGACTTACGCCTGAACAACGTTTACAAATTATTCAGTTTTATTATCAAAACAAGTAAGAAAGTTTCAGTCGGGTAAACCGACTAAGGTATACCCTCACTTTGTGAGTAATGTAATATATAACATTACACCAATAAATCTGTCAATTTGTGTGGGAGGTACCAGAAGGGGTTTTCCAAATACACATATTTTTCGGTAAACAGTACATTCTTAAATACATTGCATTGTGCTGAACTATAAGCGTTTGTGTGCACTGGTATATTAAAGTTACGAGCTATGTAATTTTGGTATGATTTAGTCATTTTGTGTGGGAGGTACAAAAAGGGGCGGGGTGATAACGCCCACTTTTTACAGGACTATAGGCACTACAACAGCATTACACTGTACAAAATTTCAAGTATTTGTATGCACTGGTATTAAAGTTACAAGCCGTTTACTTTGGTACGAAACGGGCCATTTGTGTGGGCGGTACCAAAAGGGGCTGTACAATGATGCCCATTTTTTACCGGACTATAGGCGCTACAAAAACATTATACTGTAGAAAATTTCAAGCATTTTTATGCACTTGTATTAAAGTTATAAGCAGTTAAATTTTGATGCAAAATGGTCCATTTGTGTGGGAGGTACCAAAAGGGGCATGCCAACTTCACCCATTTTTCTCGAGTTAATAGCGACTAATATACTAATATTATGTGCAGAATTTCAAAAGATTCGAATAAGTAGTATAGAAGTTATTAAAGAATCAATATTTCACTAAAGTTTAACCCTTTGTGTGGGAGGTAACAGAAGGAGTAGACCAATATGGCCCATCTTCGAACTCATCCGGAGATAGATCAAAATATTACCACATACCAAATTTGAAGTCAATCGGTTACTCCTTTCGAGAGTTATCGTGCGCACCAGCCAGCAGACACACAGACAGACAGACAGACAGACAGACAGACAGACAGACAGACAGACAGACAGACAGACAGACAGACAGACAGACGGACGGACATTGCTCATTCGACTTAAAATGACCCAAAACGGATTTCCTCCAAACATACTTAGGGTCTTAGATCACTCCTTCGATGTGTTACACTTTTTTCCGTAGCAAATGATATATACCCTCGCCACACTAAAGTGAGGGTATAATAATCGTTCGCCAGTTGCGCTAAGTCAATTTTTTTAAATCCAAAAAAAACACTTTTCAGTCGACCCACGACCTTGACACCCATGAGTAATATTTTAGCTCTCGTTAAGAGCTATCTTTTTGCCATTGACCGATACCCGATCCGACGTACCAGAATCATCGGACCTTATTTCTTCAAAAATGATGCCAGTGAGAACGTAACCGTCAATGGCGACCGTTATCGTGCCATGATATCCGACTATTTGATGCCTGAAATTGAAGCTCGTGATCTCGGCGACATTTGGTTTCAACAAGACGACGCCATTTCCCACACATCGCATCTATCAATAGATTTATTGGGAGAAAACTTCGGTGAGCAGATAATTTCACGTTTTGGGCCGGTCGATTGCCCACCAAGATCGTCTGATATCACACCGTTAGATTATTTCCTGTGGGGATATGTAAAGTCTGAAGTTTATGCGGACAAACCCGCTTCGATTCAGGCCTTGGAGCAAAACATTACACATCAATTACCAGTCGAAATGCTCGAACGAGTCATCGAAAATTGGACTCAATAGACATAATCTTCAAAAAATAAATGCCAAATGTTCTTTCAAATGATAATAAACATTCCCCATCAAATTTGAATTTTCTGTGTTTTTTTCTTTAAAAAAGTAGGGAACCTCGAAATGGATCACCCTATATAACCTAATTATAAAAAAGATTTTAAACAATCGGACAATGATTTTTCTCAAACGGTACATAATGGACCACTTGTTATTTTTGTTCGTAGATATGAAATCTTAGACCCGACTTCAGAAAACTTCGATACGCTGAATTCAAATTGTAATCTGAATTAACGAAAAACTTCGCGTTTGTTGATATTTTGAGATTATAATATAAGGGGCCCAAATTTAAAGATTAACTTATTTAATACCTTTTCCACAAGTACGTCTTAATACGTCTGGTTATGAAACGGCCGAATTTTTTAATTTTTTATTAAGCCATGATGGGATGAAAAAATTATATTAAGACAAGTAAGAAAGTTCTGTAGGGTAAATCAACTTACGAATCCGCTTACCTTCAGCCCCAAAAATTTTCGTCAATTTATTTACTTTCTTGTTTTAATTAAATTATTATCAATATAAATTCCATTTAATAACATTAAAGTCTTTACTGGCATTAGTGTTATAATTTGTTAAGTTTTGGTGCATAATGGTGGGAGGGGCGTGACAACTTTTTCGTAGTATAGAAGTTATGAAAAAATCAATATTTCACTAAATGTTAACCTTTTGTGGGGGAGGTACTGAAGGAGTGGGCCAATATGGCCCATCTTTGACCTTAGCCTGAGATAGAACAAATATTGACAAATACCAAATTTTAAGTCAATGTTGAAAGTTATCATGCGCACCAACCAGACAGACAAGCTGGCGGACATTGCTAAAATTACTTAAAATGGCCCAAAACGTATTTCCTCCAAATATTCTTCGGGTTTCTTAGCTCACTCCATCGATGTGTTACACTTTTGGTCGGCAGTATCTGATATATACACTTGTTCACAATAGGGGTATAAAAAGAATTTTATTGAAATTCTATTAATTCTACCAAAAGTGCTATAATTTCTACATTTATCCATAGATTTTCTTCAAATAGACATTGTTTTCTTTATTAGGAAGAAAATATGGCTTTCAAGCTAGCTTTAAAATTATGGTACACATTTTTTTATTTTGATAGTTTTTTCGTGCCAGCTAAAAACAATTTAAAAAAAAAATTTATTGTTTTAACGACAGATACTTAACTTCTCTTTCCACATTAAAGTATCATTGCCAACATTTGTATTCCTTATAATTTCATTTAATTTAACGCTTATCCCGGCATTATGGAGAAAATACTTCAAAAATATCCAAATATTAAAGGCACCTTCCAAGAAAATTGGAATTTTAAAGAAAAATGTTTTAAAAAAAATTACCATAAAAAATGTTTTACATATTTTTTAGGACCTTATATTAAACCAAAAAATTTACAGCCCTTCGACAAAAATTTTGTAAACTAGTGTTATCTTCAGAAATAAAAAAACAATATACTTATTGTAGTATTTGAGTGATGAAATTAAGGAAAAATCTGCATTTTGGGCCGCTTTCGTATATGGGTAGTTCTTTCTCAAGTGTCACAGGTCAAAAATTAGATCATTCCCACATTCTCAGAAAATTTTGCTCTAGTACGAGTACAAGTGGGAATAATGACCCACAATATTAAAAAAATTAAATGAAAATAGAAGGCAGGGGGTGAGGTCAAAGTTCAGAAATATAGTTTTTCCTCAGTAACGGTTTTTCAAGTCAATTTTAATGCTACAAAGCACAAGAAATTGACCTCTCCTACAAGCATACCAAGTTTTGTCACAATCGGTTGTCTGGTTAGAAACTGCGGAATTATTTCCCTTTTTATCCCCTCACCTTAGGGAGGAGGAGTGACCTGATACCCTAACTATGTTCGGCGAAAATCCGTTTTGGGTCATTTTAGGTAATTTGAGCAAATCTGTCTATCTGTGTGTCCGACTGCTGGCTGGTGCGCACGATAACTCTCGAAAGGAGTAACCGATTGACATCAAATTTGGTATGCCGTAATATTTTTCTCTATCTCCGGCTAAGTTGGTCCACTATTACTAGTACCTCCCTCACAAAGGGTTAACATTTAGTGAAAAATTAATTCTTTAATAACTTCTATACTACTTATTCCAATCTTCTAAAATTCCACACATAGTATTATTTTATTTTTTTTATTTTAGTATTTTTATTTTTAATATTAGTAGATGCTTTAGATTTATTAAATGCATATTAAGTTGTCAATAATTTAATTAAAACAAAATATTAAAAATAAAAAAATAAGTATTTTTTGGGATTGAGGGTGAGGGGGTTCTTAAGTCGGTTTTACCGACTGAACTTTCTTACTTGTTATACCCAACTATTGTGACTCATCGATGGAGTGACCGTTTTGGGCTATTTTAAGTCATTTTAGCCATGTCCGTCTGTTTGTCTGGTTGTTGCGCACGATAACTTTCGACAGTATTGCCCGATTGACTTCAAATTTGGAATGTGTCAATATTTTTTTCTATCTCAGACTAAGGTCAAAAATGGACCTCCTTAGTAAAATATTGGTTATCTCATAACTTTCATACTACTACTACTCTGAATTTTTCACAATACCGCAGATAGTTTTAGTTTCTTGGTCGTTACCTTTTGGACCATACAAATGGACCATTTTGCACAAAAAGTATAATTTCGAAATTTTATTGTGTAAAAAAATTTTTGTTTTTATAGTACCCATAGGGAAATTCCAAAAGAAACCGACCCACTTCGAATATTTATACATTTAGATTTCAATGAAATTTTAAACGCGTATACTAGAAAACCATGCTGACTTATTACCTTTTACCAATTGTCCAAATTACCAAAATAACTGTTTGGATTTTGTAGGGGGCCTACAACATTTTTTACAAATTTAGTCTTTTTGAAGTCTACATAACTTTTGAACGGAATATCAGATTTGAATGATATAAGCACCATTTGAAAGAATTTCACATTCTCTCTAAGAATTATAAATTAAGCAGTTAATTTTTCCATTAAGGACATCAAAAGGACGAAAATGTCCATAATCGTTTTATTTGTAACAAATAAAATAGTTAAGTTCGGCCATGCCTTATATATCCTCCACCAAGGATTGCATACAATTCTATTACTGAAAAATCTTTGGATATGGAGGAAATATTGGAACCATATATTTTGTTTAAGCAAATTATTAAAAAAAACGAACGCTTCAATTTGTAGCCAAATTCTAGGCCTCAAATTCTTTAGCCAAACTCTTCATCTGAAAAATGTGGTATTTATGGCTTAAATTAGCACATTTGAGGGCTACCTCTACACGGGACTACAACAAACCAGTAAGGAAAGGCAGAAAGTCGGACGGGGCCGACTATATAATACCCTACACCTCCGTAACAATGCGATAAAGGTCATTGCGATACTAATTTGGAATAATTGGTAAGTCGGCAGCAACATATTATCTAATTCTGAGCCGATAATCGCCATATTAAGCAATATTTGTTCCTAAATTGAGAAACATCTTTCCGGTAAATATTAATGATCGGAAGTAAAGTACAACTTCTATAGCGCTTTGATACCAAATCAGGAGGAACATGTATATGGAGGTTATATATAAATCTGAACCGATTTTCCCTGAATACTCATTCATGTAAAAAGACCTCTTTCTGCCGAATTTCGCACTGATCGTATATAAAATACAGTTTCTACAGCATTTACATGCCAAATCGGGGGTAACATATGTATGGGGGCTATATCTAAATCTGAACCGATTTTCTCCGAATTTGGCAGTATTCCTTCGAGTAATAAGAAACCTCTTTCTGCCGAATTTCGCACTGATCGGATATAAAATATAGTTTCTACAGCATTTACATGCCAAATCGGGAGTAACCTATATATGGGGGCTATATCTAACTCTGAACCGATTTCCCTCAAATTTTGCAGTGTTAATTCATGTAATAAGAAACCTCTTTCTGCCGAATTTCGTACTGATCGGATTAAAAATACACTTTTTACAGCGATTACATATAAAATCGGGGTAACATATATATGGGGGCCATATCTAAATCTGAACCGATTTTCTCCGAATTTTGCAGTATTCCTTCATGTAATAAGAAACCTCTTTCTGCCGAATTTCACATTGATCGGATTAAAAATACACTTTTTACAGCGCTTACATGTAAAATCGGGGGTAACATATATATGGGGGCTATATCTAAATCTGAACCGATTTTCTCCGAATTTGGCAATATTCCTTCATGTAATAAGAAACCTCTTTCTGCCGAATTTCACACTGATCGGATAAAAAATACACTTTTTACAGCGCTTACATGTAAAATCGGGGGTAACATATATATGGGGGCTATATCTAAATCAGAACCGATTTTCTCCGAATTTGGCAGTATTCCTTCATGCAATAAGAAACCTCTTTCTGCCGAATTTCACACTGATCGGATTAAAAATACACTTTTACTGCGCTTACATATAAAATCGGGGGTAACATATATATGGGGGCTATATCTAAATCTGAACCGATTTCCCTCATATTTGGCAGAATTAATTCATGCAATAAGAAACCTCTTTCTGCCGAATTTCGTACTGATCGGATTAAAAATACACTTTTTACAGCGCTTACATGTAAAATCGGGGGTAACATATATATGGGGGCTATATCTAAATCTGAACCGATTTGCTCCGAATTTAACAGAGTTCATTAATATAATAAGAGACCTCTTTCTGCTGAATTTCATACTGATCGGATATAAAATAAAGTTTTTATAGCGCTTACATGTCAAATCGGAGCTAACATATATATGGGGGCTATATATAAATCTGAACCGATTTTACCCAAATTCAATAGGGTTCGTCCTTGGGTCAAAAAAAAGATATGTGTAAAGTTTCGTCGAGATCGGACCATAATTGCGACCTGTACTTTGATTACAAGAATACATGCACAGACAGACGGACAGACAGACGGACATAGCTAAATCAACTCAGAAAGTGATTCTAAGTCGATCGGTATAATAAACGATGGGTCTATTTCTTCTCCTTTTGGGTGTTACAAACAAATGCACAAAGTTATAATACCCTGTACCACAGTGTGGTGTAGGGTATAAATAAACTGACTTGTATAAATGTTATTGAAATAAATTCTTGCCAAAATAGAATATAATATGCAAAGATTCAGCTATATATGGTATTTATGGTTTAAATACGTATATTTTGGAGCGACATCTATAGGGTGACTCTAACAATATATGAACCTATTTGTAAAATATTTGCTGTGATGAATTATTGTCAAAATAGAATACAAACTACAAAGTTTCATCTAAATTGCTTTAAAAATTACTAAATTTACGTTTCTACTTGAAGGGCATTTCTACCCCTCATAATTTCCTTTAATTTAAATGGCATCGTGGTTTTAGCAAGCTTATACTTCAAAAAATAAAATCCAAATACTAAATTCGATAATAAAATAAAAATTGTTTAAATAAAAATTACCTTCAAAAAAATTGTTTGGTTTCATAAAACCTATACAAAAAAAGCTTTTGTGTAATCAAAATACTTTGATCGCATCTCCTGAAAAACTACCTTTTTGCACTTAGCATAGTTTAGAATGGAAGTATCGATATATCCCCGCTTCTCCAATCTTGGCTTAATACATGCTTGTCTCTGAAAACTTTTCCTACGCTCCCTCCATGGACGTATTTAAAGGTAAATGCTTCAACAAAGTGGAATTGTGTACTTGGCAAAATGTGATATGAAAGAGGCCAACGTGTTGCATGAAAAACACAGTGAAACAAAATGCAAAACTCTCTGTAGATTTTCACAAAACAAAAAAGAAAAAATGAATCCGAACCAACAACTGAATATTTTCACAACATGTCACTTTTGTGGATGTTTAAATATTGGCTGAATGGTGAATGTTACACTCGCACCTCTTACTTGTTAACTCCAGCTCATACACCCAACGCATATGTACGAGGGGCGGCTTCGCACGGCTGGTCATTTGCTGATTTTCTAGGAATCATGAAATGCACGAGTCGCTCGTTTTGCAGTACGTCTGTGCTAAATGGACTCAATTCGTTTACTTTTTTCATTATTTACCCTTTCGACACCCAAACGAGGACAACGACAGACGCAGGACAACAAAACGAAACAAAAAAAATAAGTGTTGTCATATCTATGAAACCCATCTATCATCGGGACCCCGGGCCGCGGTGTGTCATTGTGTTTTTAACATTATTTATGCATTTCGATATTTATCGAAATGTGTTGGGGCTCTGCCCCCCAACGTCTGTTTCTGCTCGGCGGCCCAGGTGCTAGGTGCTGCACTGGGAAGCCTGAGTGAAATGGAAATGTGTGTGTGTGTACGAGTATGTGTTTGGATAATGTTGTCACTTGTTTTGTGTGTCCTGTGTCCCCGTGTCCGGTGTCTACAGTGTCGGTTGTTTACCTTTTACATTGACTGTCAACATTGGATTCATTCATCGAAATTTGTAGAGTTTTCCATGGAAATCTCTTTTTGCGATGGCTTTCATTGAGTAGGCGGAGTGGAGGGTTGGGGTAGTTTAACTACTACTGCCATATTTCCGTTTGATGGGTTTATATCGAAACATGAATGTTTACACAAAAGAGCTCTACGAAGTATTTTAGTGATTGAATATGTCGACGGGAAAAAAATGAAATAATCAAGAATAATTGTGACAGTTAACGATTGAATCAAGATAGAGAGAGACATAGCAGCAAATTGCACATTTTGTTACGGGCTATTAAAAATTCGAATTAAAGACAATAAGTAATAACACTTTTTATTTAAATTGTTTTATTTGCATATTCCAAAAAATAATTGTACAGGTAATACATTTTGTTCCCCCTACATTTAGTGAAATTACAATATTAGTAATTTCACTAAATGTAGGGGGAATAAAATGTATTACCAATGTATATCCAATAATATACATTGTTCGTTCTTTTAAGTCGCTAGTTTCAGAGATAGACAATTTTTAAATATTTCTACGCCCATTATTGCCGCCAGCTACTAATCTGATCTGAGATAATAAAATTTTAAATAATACCACGCCGGGAAGAACCGGGAGCAAAATTCGCTGGAATTTAGCGTCGGGATTCCCGGCTTTTTAAAACTAGGCTGATAAAAAATGAAATGAAAATACACCCAAACAAACTAAGAAATTGTCTCTTCGTAAATTTGGGGATTACGTAATAATACATATATACGAACCCATTTTCTAATTATAAATCTTTTCCTGCGCGGTCGGCCTAAGGCATACGTCTTCTGTTTAAGACTTCCTCTAGTCTCACCTGTTTCAAAATTTATAGATGAAATCAGACACAACGAGCAGACAAAACATTAAATTAAGCCCCAAAAAACATTTTTGTTGTTTGACATGTAATCAGAAGTTGTTTTATTTCCAATGTGAAGCCTTTTTAACCCACAACAAACTACTTTGCACATAATTTTGTGTACACATAAGCTAGTGAATCAGACATGATAAATACAGAAAACTTGTTTTTTGTATGATAACCCTTTTTCCGGAGAATCCTCATATGCGGAAATAAAGGACTATATAACTATTAATGTATATTGCAAATCTCGGACCATATAAAATTTTGCAATATGTTGTAGGTTAGGTTGAAAAGAGGATTCCGATATATGCCGCCGCAAGTCCTTGGACATACACCTAAGCAAGAAGTCGACTTGTTGTGCGCTCTAATTATTCATTTTGTCACTCCCTTAGAAACAACTAAAAATATTGATTTTGGACCACATACAATATATATATTATTAATCGTCGTTAAATTCTACGACGATTTCGACATGTCCTTTTGTTGCAATCACACTACAATCTATAATAATTGAGCTAGGTGACTGAAATTTGGTATAGATACATATATTATGTATATCTGCAGGTAACTTGGGATTTAACATGGGCGTTATCGGTCCATTATATAGCATCTGTCCGATTTGACGTCTTAATGCCATATAGTCCACAAATTTCAAGTGTTCGGGCTGAAAATTGGTACTTTGGGTGCATTTATATGCACACTAAAAAACATAGCAATACAATTAATGAAGACACCTCCTTAAAATAAGTAGGCAATCTAGGCACAATTTTCATTTAAATATTGGCAATTTACATCTCTTTTACGGTACTGTCCTTAATCTGAAGATTTTTGTAACTAATTTAATGGCAAACTATTTATTAGTTCTTTGTACACCCTTCTTTAAATATAGACCTTTAAATTAAAGAAAAAATCATAATTTTTGGGACAAGCTTCATTATTTATGTAATATTTCAGTACTTCTAAGGATTTTCTTAATTAAAATAATGATGCAGACATGTCATAGTTTTAATTCCGGATCGGACTTAATTGACGGTATGCGCTACTTGAGTTATGTTGCCTTTGAAAAAAGTTTGTCTAGGAAGTACATTTTATGACTATTGCCATTATTTTAAAGAATACTTCATAAATTAACCCTACATAGGATCAAATAATACTCTCTCTCTCGGCGAATCAGAGTTTTTTGTTAAAATTTTAGTCAATAATAGTTATGGAAAGGTAGAAAAGTTATTCTCTCAAAATTTAGTTGAACTCGTTTTCTTTTATAACGTCAGTTTTTTGGAATCGATAGAGGCGACCCATCCATGTGTTTATGGCTTAAACAAGCTTTTTTGGGAACAACATCTATAGGTGGACTATAACAAAATATTAATAGCTTTAAAAATGTTTACTGTGATGAATTCTTGTCTAAAATACAAAATACTAACTGTTACAATGCTCAGAAAATGTGGTATTTATGGCTTAAATAAGCGTATTTAGGAGCGACCTCTATAGGGGAACTATATCAAAACATTGAGCGATATGGCCCATTTGAAATCCCAAACGACCCGCAACTATAAGAAGTATTTCTACCAAATTTTATCAACATAGCTCTATTATTGCGGACTGTAGCGTGATTTCGCAGACAGACAGACGGACATGGCTAAATCGTCTTAGAATTTCACGACGATCAAGAATATTTATACTTTATGGGATTGCAGATCAATGTTTGAAGGTATTGCGAACGGAATGACAACGTTAGTATACCCCCATCCTACGGTGGGGGGTAAAATAAATTGTTAAATCGTGGATTAACCGACTTAAGAATCCCCTCACCTATACTTTCTTACTTGTTTTTGATTAACATTTCATAATAGAAATTTTATGTTTATATCGTACATGGATTTATGAATGAGTATACGAGGTATGTTCAAAACATATTGCGAATTTTCAATTTCTGCGGGCTACGTGTATTTGATTTTTGATATTTTTGTAGCGTTATGTTGGTATTCATGTCCCTTACTTATGCTGACAAGGTCGGCCATTTTGAATGTTTAGTTAATTTTTGACAGCTGTTGTGCTTGGATGTGTTTTAACTTGTCTTCGGTTTTTATCTATTCAAGAAAATGGATCAAAGAATCCCCTGACCTAGCCCCTGTGACTATTTTTTGTTCCCAAAACTGAAAAAACCCATGAAAGGACGACGCTACGCCACGATTGAGGAGATAAAGACGGCATCGAAGGAGGAGCTGAACAATTACTTTGAAGGGGACAAAATAGATATTCATGAATAAATGAATACTTTTTGAAAAAATACAAAATTCGCAAATTTTTTTGAACATACGTGTATGTTTATTCAATTTATTTGAATTTGATTAGGTGTCATTAGGTCTATTTCAAGTGCATTTTCATTAAATTGTGAAAAAAACTTGTTGGGAGATCTCAAATCGTGACGCACGCTACAGAAATTAATATGCTAATATTTTTTATAAAAAAAATTCGAATTTTAATTTTTTATTTACTTAAAAGCTTGATAGGAAATCGATTTAAAATTATAGACAATTTTCAAAAAAGAAATATTTTGCTCACAATATAAAAAAAACCCAACTTTCATAGCAAATTTCAATCTTTCCAAAATAGAAAACAACATTTTTTTACTAAAACTGAATAGAATACAATGTATAAAAATAAGGCTTTCGATTGGGTCATCTACATATCGTTCACTCACTTGAAGAGCGACATAACTCAAAATTGTGTAACTTTAAGTCCGTATAAAAAGATAAGTAACATGAAATAAGATGTTAAAAAAACGCTTGAATAATCCGAAATATGGTTGTTTAGTTATAGTAGACCCAATTTCGCTGAGATTAATTTATGGACATTTGCAAAATTGGCGTTTTTGTAAGGCAACCTCAAAAATTTTAAATTTTGAGTTATGTCACTCTTGAAGTGAGTGAGCGATATGTTAAAGGGGGATAACGTTTGTAAATTTTTTGTTTTGGAAATTTTTCTATTTAGCTTTTTGAATGGAAAACTTCTTAAAAATGTTGTGTGGAAATTTGAGATGAATCGGAGCAAAACTAGCGAATATACAGCAGTCTAAGCAACACTTTTTCAAAGTCGGTGTCCATCATAACTTAAAACTACTGCAGCGATCGCTTTTATATGTTGAACACTATTTCTTCCAATTTATTCAAATTTGTTAATATTTATACCCTCACTTTAGTGTGACGAGGGTATATATCATTTGCTACGGAAAAAAGTGTAACACATCGAAGGAGTGATCTAAGACCCTAAGTATGTTCGGAGGAAATCCGTTTTGGGTCATTTTAAGTCGAATGAGCAATGTCCGTCCGTCTGTCTGTCTGTCTGTCTGTCTGTCTGTGTGTCTGCTGGCTGGTGCGCACGATAACTCTCGAAAGGAGTAACCGATTGACTTCAAATTTGGTATGTGGTAATATTTTGATCTATCTCCGGATGAGTTCGAAGATGGGCCATATTGGTCTACTCCTTCTGGTACCTCCCACACAAAGGGTTAAAATTTAGTGAAATATTGATTCTTTAATAACTTCTATACTACTCACTCGAATCTATTGAAATTCTGCACATAATATTAGTATATTTGTCGCTATTAACTCGAGAAAAATGGGTGAAGTTGGCATGCCCCTTTTGGTACCTCCCACACAAATGGACCATTTTGCATCAAAATTTAACTGCTTATAACTTTAACACAAGTGCATAAAAATGCTTGAAATTTTCTACAGTATAATGTTTTTGTAGCGCCTATAGTCCGGTAAAAAATGGGCATTATTGTACAGCCCCTTTTGGTACCTCCCACACAAATGGACCATTTCGTACCAAAAGTAAACGGCTTGTAACTTTAATACCAGTGCATACAAATACTTGAAATTTTGTACAGTGTAGTGCTGTTATAGTGCCTATAGTCCTGTAAAAAGTGGGCGTTATCACCCCGCCCCTTTTTGTACCTCCCACACAAAATGACCAAATCATACCAAAATTACATAGCGTGTAACTTTAATATACCAGTGCACATAAACGCTTATAGTTCAGCACAATGCAATGTATTTACCGAAAAATACGTGTTTTTGGAAAACCCCTTCTGGTACCTCCCACACAAATTGACGGATTTATTGGTGTAATGTTATTTATTACATTACTCACAAAGTGAGGGTATACCTTAGTCGGTTTACCCGACTGAAACTTTCTTACTTGTTTTATTTTACAATAACAAAATAGACGATTTTTTTTGCAAAAATCTCGTTTTTTTCTTCAATGTGTTCCCAAAAATGAAAAACTTGAATTTTGTAAAAACCCTCCTAGCACTAACTGGGAAAAATGATTATCTTACGAAATAATTTTAGTTTTTTGATTGCAGATGATGCATTGCCAAGATATGATGAACACCGCAGTTCAACTCTTTCCGATACTCTTCCGAATAATTGCTGCCATATTTATACCCTCACTTTAGTGTGACGAGGGTATATATCATTTGCTACGGAAAAAAGTGTAACACGTCGAAGGAGTGACCTAAGACCCCAAGTATGTTCGGAGGAAATCCGTTTTGGGTCATTTTAAGTCGAATGAGCAATGTCCGGCCGTCTGTCTGTCTGTCTGTGTGTCTGTCTGTCTGCTGGCTGGTGCGCACGATAACTCTCGAAAGGAGTAACCGATTGACCTCAAATTTGGTATGTGGTAATATTTTTTTCTATCTCCGGCTAAGTTCGAAGATGGGCCATATTGGTCCACTCCTTCTAGTACCTCCCCCACAAAGGGTTAAAATGTTGTGAAATATTGATTCTTTAATAACTGCTACTTATTCGAATCTTTTAAAATTCCACACATAGTATTAGCTTATTAGTCGCTATCAACTCGAGAAAAATGGGCGAAGTCGCAACGTCCCTTTTGGCACCTCCCACAAAAATGCACCATTTTGCACCAAAAGTTAACAGCTTATAACATCAATAACAGTGTATAAAAATACTTGAAATTTTGTACAGTATTATGCTTTTATATTGCCTACAGTCCAGGGAAAAATGGGTGTTGTTGTCCCGCCCCTTTTGGTACCTCCCGCACAAAGGTACCTTTTTGCACCAAAAGTTAGCAGCTTATAACATTAAAACCAGTGTATAAAAATACTTGAAATTTTGTACAGTTTTTATAGTGTCTATAGCCCTGTAAAAAATGGGCGTTATTGCCACGCCCCTCTTTGTACCTCCCACACAAAATGCCCAAATCATACCACAATTTAATGTCTCATAACGTTTATACCAGTGCACATATATGCTTATAAGTCGGCACAGTGCAATGAATTGAAAGTATCTAATGTTCAGCAAAAAAAAAGGTGTATTTGATAAACCCCTTCTGGTACCTCCCACACAAATTGACAGAATAATTCGAGTAATATTCAATATTACATTACTCACAAAGTGAGGGTATACCTTAGTCGGTTTACCCGACTGAAACTTTCTTACTTGTTTTTAATTTCTTCATGAAATTTTTACACTATCCTCCGTTATACTATAATATACGATTGGTTTTAACCAAAAGATTTTAACTGTGTTGTCACAAAAAAAATCACAAAAATGTGCCTTTTGCACGAATTAACGTTACCCAAAATTTTAATATTTTTTAACATTAAGAGATTTGAGGTAGGATAGGAGTTAGTAATCATTGTTGCATTAACGGTCGCCGAGATACAAATTTTATATATTTATATATCTATTTATTTATTTTTTCCGTCTATGGATTACAATCCTTACAGACTAACAATTAAAAATAAATTAAATCTAAGGTTTCACAAAATTTGTTTAAAGAGTATGACAAATCTAACGGTGATTTCGTTTCTGAAAAATAATGTCAACACATCATGTTGCGACATTTTTAAAATTCCCCCTGCACCCTCTGCTAATTTCGCATTTTGCATGCGTACAATCGAACAAAAATCGGGCGGTGAGTAAAATCCATACCTACATTATGGCGCAACCATTTGATAGTGCATTAAGAATGTACGCTTTCATTTAGGTTTGGTTCTGAAGTCTGCTCTTTGACGGTGCAACACTCCACACCGTGGACTGGGCTGAGTGTGGAAAATGCAATATTTTCGCATTTGCGGAGTGTAATAATTTTACAAACGAAATCAAACCCGGTTCTTACGGCTGCATCATTTTTACAAACGAACCTAAAAATGCGGTTTCAGTGTAAAATGTAGAAAAATTTTTAAATTTTTTTGCACAATCGAAATCACCATAAAGTAAATTGTTTATTAATAATGTTAAACTCTTTTAAATACCTTAAAACAGGTTCAAAAGAAGGGTAGTTACTCCTATGAAAAGGGATATATAGGCATTATAGCGTAATGATCTAACAGGAATGTTAAAGCCAATGAGACTAAGAAGCGAGGGACAATCTATAAATCAATTTATTAATTTATAAATAAACAAAACCGCTTTCTGTTTTAATGCACAGATCCTGATGCTAGACATCAAAAAATGCCAAAATATCCATTCTTAGCTTTTAAAGTTTTTTTTTTGTAAATTTTACACAAATATGAAAGTTTAGAAGTTAAAACCTTAAAAAATTAGTTACAACTTTTTAAATTATGCATCGATTTTCTTCGGAATGGGGTATTGAACCGATCTGACTTTACGATAATATCATAAAAACATAAAAATTGTCCACTTTTAGATTGTTTTATGGTGATTTTATTTGAAAATTATTAAAATTTTCTCAAAAAATTTGATTTTTAGCAATGTTTTGTAAGAAACCTCTGAACGGATGGAAAATGGTGTTGTAAGAAGTAGAAGGCTACTTAATTTTGAATTCTTTCAAACATTCCTGATTCGAATAAATGGTTCTCGAGTTACACCAAAATATGTGCAATATTACGGTTTATTGTGAGAATCCAACCCTTTCGACTAAGAAAAAAAATATGTTGAACCGCATAATATGACATAACTAGAGAACCATTTCTCCGAATTGGTTCAAGAAACTTTTAAAAAATTCAAAATTAAGGAGCCTTCAACTTCTTATAATAAAATTTCGCCGTTCATCGGTTTTGAAGATATCTTGAAAATAATGCGAAAAAATCATATTTATTTAGAAAATTTTAATTTTTTTATAAAATCATCATAAAAATATCCAAAAACGCACATTTGATATATTTTTATGATTTACTCTTAAAGTATGATCGGTCATGAAGAAAATGAGACCATTTCGAAGAAAATCGATGAATAATTTAAAAAGTTGTAGCGAGAAAACCAGTAACTTCTCTTAAAAATCGAAAGTTTGCTCTAATTTCTACAAAATCTAACTTTGACAAATAAAATAATGTTCCTTTTATTAGAAACAAAAAATAAAGCAAAATTTGAGACTTAGAAGTCAGACCCAAAAATCGTGTCGACCAGTGTTATATGTAGGGTTCTACATTATCTCAAAATTCGTTTATATGGGGTATGTATATAAATTCTTTATATTTTCAATTTTCAATGGGTTTCGTCATGGATTCATGAAGGTGACTTGTGGCAAATTTTTCTAAATCGGAGTAAAATTGCGTCCTCTATCTTGCGGACAGACATAAAACCTATTTTCGTTTTTCGGGAAATATAAAAGCAAATCAAATAAATACTCTTAATATGCTGCGTATTTAACGATTTTAATTAATAGGATACTCAATCGAAACTTTTCCAATTAATTGCAAATAATAAGAGATAAACAATATACTCTTTACCTTAACGCACTCTCATTGAAGTGGCCCCTATTTATGTATGAACGACCATCCGCCATCAAAAGTTCACAGTTCTCACCTGTCAGTTTTTGGGTTAAACTTACTTTCGATTCCGAGTCCGGGAGAAGAATAAAAAAGAATAAAAAAAAATAAAATAAAAATAAAACTCTTAACAACGTTAAGAGCCAAATTACAGGAAAGACAACATGTCTGGCCATAATGAAAAAAAAACACATTCCATTTTACCTTGTTAAAAGTTGAATCTCCTCTTAAGACACGCCAGTATTGATTTATGGTTATTAGGGTGGTTGGTAGACGGAATGGATCGTAATTCACAAATAAGTCAGATTCATTTTATTTTAAGAAAAAACTGATGTAATCCTTTTTATCTAAAATAAATACAAGCTGAGGTTTTGGAATAATCGGTTTAGGCCAACAGAATCAGGAAGAGTTAACATTTTCCAACGAATGGTGTGCTACGGTAAATGTCCATATAAAGTCATCCACCCTTGTATTTCCTTGTGGCATTTATGCTATTAAATCGTATCTGTACATGAATATGACGAATGGATGTCTTTTGTCGTCTTCTACCCCAGACCACTCAGTTCTGGGAATATTCAAAAGACCGATATACTCTCATTATACTCGTACTTACCTTCCAACCAATATGAGCAAAATGTTTATATGCATATACTCGTATGTATGTACAATGTATACAAACGTTGCTTTATATGTATGTACATATGTATGCTTTTGATTGAATGCTCACATGTGTTTGTGGGGGGGACCTCTTTATGGATTAATGTTCATATGTGAGAGTATGCATGTTGCTTGCAAGCAGGACATGCCGGACTGATGTCCATGTTGAAGGACTCTTTGCAGTCGCTCGTAAATAAGTCGAAATATCTTGCTTACATATATTTTGTGAATGTCTTTCTGGGGGAAATTTTAAATACAATCAACCACTTGCCGCCATGGCTGACAGTATGTTCAACATATCCATAGTCCACGGGATAATTACAAAAAAAGGATAAGAGGTGTAGTGATGGTAAGATCAGTAAATGTTGTAGACCATGATAATTCCATGTTCCCTTCTTCAGTAGAGTATAGTAAGAGATAATTATCTCAGAAATCTAATCCAGCGAATATGTATAATGCAGAAGCTTCATTATTCATTAGTTCAGTTCCCATCAAGTCCTCTCCATCTTATGACAAATAAAGTTGTTCTTCCCAATGTTTCCTCATTACTTGAATTAAAGTACGCAAGGAATTAACCTTGTTCTAGAGATTCACCAATTTATTCACAATAATTTCACTAATTCGAAACCATATCTTCTGAAAAACATTACCATAATAACTGCACTCATCATACTACCTCACATCTCATGATATTCATATTATTTTAAATTGTAAATCTGTTCGTTTGGTCGCTCCCTCTACATATATAGCTATAGAAATTTTGATGTTATTCGTTTGTACAACTCGTGCAGGTTAATAGGTAATTAAGTTTTATATGTTTTCATCATTCTCCAACACCAAAAAACCACTACCATTCCAGCTGCCACTGCAACTGCAATTGCCACCATCAATTTTGTAATAGAGTCTCTCCCCATAGTCCTGCAGAATGAGGTGGAACTTTGTTCATCCTTTGATGGGAGAAATTATTACGAGTCACATTTTTATTATGAAATCCATGAACATTTTCAATTGTGGAATTATTCCATATAATATTCCTTCAGGTTTCCCTGAAATTAGTGTATGATTGGTTTGCTTTAAAAGGGACTTCTGTTTTTGTCGCGTGCGAATGGCTTGGTTTTTTGTAATTATCTTGAAGACGAACAATTGGGCAAAATCAACCTTATCACCAATTATTGTGCTAATCAAGAGCTATACATAAGTTTCGCCTTTTGTCAAAATTAAATAATGTTTTGGCATATGTTTTTTTCACTTTGAATGCGTACGAATGTCGCATTCGACATTGGAGAAATGCCCATATTTAATGTCGACCTATGTACTTTATTTTTGTCTAAAATGTTTATAAGCTGTTACAATTAGGTGAAAAAGATCTGGCAATCTCTTATTTTTTTAAAAGTTTTTAAAAAAAATTTATGAACATTTTAATTTTTGAAAAAATTAAAAAAAAACAGTAAGGAAAGGCAGAAAGTCGGGCGGGGCCGACTATATAATACCCTACACCTCCCTAAGAATGCGATAAGGGTTATTGCGATAATAATTTGGAATAATTGGTAAATGGGTAAGAACATATATATGCGGATATATCTAATTCTGAACCGGTAATCGCTAAATTAAGCAATATTCGTTCCTAAATTGAGAAACATCTTTCTGGAGAATTTTGTAATGAACGGAAGTAAAGTACAACTTCTATAGCGCTTTGTAACCAAATCAGGAGGAACATATATATGGACCTTATATATAAATCTGAATCGATTTTCCCTGAAATTGATGTAAAATAGAAACCTCCTTCTGTCGAATTTCGTACTGATCGGATATAAAATACAGTTTCTACAGCTATTGAATTTCAAATCGGGGGTAACATATATATGGGGGCTATATCTAAATCTGAACCTATTTTCTCCGAATTTGGCAGTATTCCTTCATGTAATAAAAAACCTCTCTGTGCCGAATTTCGTACTGATTGGATATAAAATACAGTTTCTACAGCGCTTACATGTCAAATCGGGTGCAACATATATATGGGGGCTATATATAAATCTGAACCGATTTCCCCCAAATTTTGTATTGTATCTAAGTGTATCACGAGACTACTCTCTGTCAATTTTTGTGCAAATCGGTTAAAAAATGTTGCTTATACAGTGCATATATGCCAAATCGGAGGTACATATATATGGGAGCTATATGTTAATCTGAACCGATTTTAACCAAATTCAATAGGGATCGTCCTTGGGCCTAAAAAAAGATATGTGCAAAGTTTCGTTGAGATCGGACCATAATTGCGACCTGTACTTTGATTACAAGAATACGTCTACAGACAGACGGACAGACAGACAGACGGACAGACAGACGGACATAGCTAAATCGACTCAGAAAGTGATTACAGTTTTTTTGTGCTTTACGAAGTTTGTAATTGCTCTCGAACGGCTTAACTGATTTTTGCAAAGTTTACTTTGTTTTAAAGAGGCCACAATGCGTCATCTTCGTAAACTTTTTTTTGGAATTTGTTTAAAAAAATTTTTACGAAAGTTTTTTTTGAAAAAACTTTTCTAGAATAATTGTTCCCCCTCGATTTTCTTAAAATTTTCACACAATATTCGTCGCACTCTCACAAATCCAGAACAGTAAAAAAATGTTGGGAGACTTAATATTTGTAAAAGTTATGGGCGAAATACTTAGACTATTCTGACAAATTGCGTCTGTTTTTGCAAAACACTGCACAGTGGTACGAATTCAAAATGGGGAAATAATTCTACCATACCAAACTTGGCATGGTAGATGAAGAGGTGTTAGAGAAGTTAAGTTTTTTATTTGGGACCCCTACACTGAAAAAATAGTTGTCATAAAATGAAAGAAATGCTCCAAGGGCGTCCTTAGTAAAAAATAAGAAAATTTTGTACTTAAAATTAAGAAAATTTACTTAAAATTTAGTAAATTACTTGATATTAAGTAAATTATCTATATTTTATGTACAAGATGTAATTATTTTAAAAACTAATGGCATCTTTGGAGCCATTCTTTAATTTTATGAAAAATTTTTTCAGTGTATGCCACGACAGGGGCGGAGCTAGAGGGCCTCAAAGTTGGCCACATCGGGTGAAGAAAATGTCCAAGCGCGTGTAACTCGTGTTTCTCTTCCGATTTATAAATTTTTTTCTGTGTGTTCTACTAACTGAGGTCTACAAAAAAACTTTTTACAACGAAATATCTGCAATTGAAAATTTAATTTTTTCCCTTACCGTGTGCTAGTATTTTGAAAATATCGGAGCACAATATGCACCGATTTCAGCCGTATCAAAGTGTCTGAATAGACAATAAAATTTCCTACAAAAAATTTTTTTCGATATACCCAATAGTACAAAAGTTATGACGACATAAATTTATATTTTTAAAAAAATCAGATTTTTTCAATGTTTGTAGGAAAAAAGTATAAATATATATAACTTCAAGTGGTCATAGTGCTACATAGCGGTGAATTTAATGATATAATTTGCTTTGATACTAAAGAAGCGGACATTTATTACTCCAACTAGGATACTCTCCCGGCTTCAAGACCATTTTGTTTCTATATTATTATAGAAACAAGTATTTTATACATGGCGGTGTATAAATATGTATTAAAAATTGGCAGCACACATACTGTGTCATGATTTCTGAGCCGTGACACTCGTTATCAACAGTTCTGCTGCAATTGTATGGGAGATACGGAGCTCTATATGGTTGACTTCAACACGCAAGCGAATGAGAAATCTTTGTGAAACCACACTTCTCCAAAATCTTCCAAAAACAATTGTTAACCAAAGTTAATACAAAACACCAGCCATGTCCAATGAGAAGCAAATTTTGCTCCATCAAATGGAAGCTTTTGCTATGATTTTGTCAATTAATAGAAAAAATGAGGAAATTCTTCCAAATCATAATGTCCCACAGCTCCCGTACGACCACTCACTAAACTACTACAAGTGTTGTTATTGGCAATGATTTTACTTCAAATATCCAACAGAGAGATGTTCTTAATTCAAATATTGGCTAAGACATTCAGTTGAAGAATTGCTTAGTTTAACTAAAACCACATCAAATATATGTGGACTATTTGTTCCACTCTACATAAATAGTAATGTTAATAATTTGAAATAATCCATTAAAAGTTTAGACCGTCATAAATAAATAAATGCTGTAGAAAAACAAACTTTGCCGGTTTTCCTCGCACAAAACGTTGCTCATATTTTTAGTTAATAGTCAGTCCACCACCCAAATATTTGTCTTTGCTAAAACGAAAGTAAACCACAAATGGCCAAATGTTATTTTGCCGCAAAATGAAATTAAGGCAGACAACGGAGCAACTCCCGCAATGAGTGTGTGGTCGCCGTATTAAAGTATTGCATTGCTACCAATCCTCTTTTGGGAGGGCAGGAGGATTGTTGCCACCCTCCAGGAGACAAAAGAAACATAAACGAATGGGTAAACGCATTGAAGAATGAAGTTTGCGAATGCAACAGTAGACGATGCACTTGCTACGTGGGTACTAATGGAAAGTTTGTCTCCTGTGGATTCGCAGTAGTACATACCGTAAACCCAATTTACCAAGACCTTTGTTTCGGTTTCTGGCTCTATCTCACGATCATCTCCCTCGATATTCGATTTAAGGCCTGAATCAACGGATTGTGTTGTTGTCCCTACTTTACCATACTTAACGTTTTTTTGCCCCAATGTACCTTTTCTGAACCTTATTTTCTCCGCTATACCATATTTTCATAATGTACATTATTTAACCTTTTTGACCCACTATGTTCATAAAAACATACATGTTGAAAGACTCTTAATTTTTGAAGTATATATTCCAATTTTGCCACATTGTTCCTTTTTTCCCCTATTGTCAAGTTTTTGCCCAACTTAATTTGTCATTTCTTTGTTTCAGTGTTTGACAAATTCAACAGCGCGTTATGATTGTGGAAGCATTTTACGAAAATGGAAGTTCAAATCAAAATTCATTTCGTCCACTTCCTGTTTTGTTTGGAAGGAGAATTTTGCGCAAATTTCACAAATCAGGGTCAGTACCAGATGTAAAAACGCCTGTGAATGCTCGCTCAGTTCGTTCTGCAGAGAACATTAATTCTGTTCGTGATAGTGTAGCAGACTCGTCGTCGCGTGTTGAAAAGCCAATGCATCCACAAATAGTGCCTATTTGATGCTGTTAATGGGCTGGCGGCGTCATCGGGCCGCACTTCTTCGAAAATGAGGTCGATCAAGCAGTTACCATGAATTGTGTTCGCTATCGCGAGATTATAACGGTCTTCTTTTGACCAGAAATTAAGCATATGGACCTGGACGAAATTTGGTTCCAACAGGATCGTGCCACTTGCCACACAGCCAATGAAACAATGACTATTTTGCACGAGAAATTTAATGATATTTAATGATTTTTAAAAATATTAAGATAATTATCCGAAAACTTTTTGTATTATTTACAATTAACATCGTGTGTTTTGGTTGGACCGCCCTTTATATATATAAGTAGTTAAACATCTTTGAAAATAGATGTTGAACCATTTTTCCTAATTGGTCTAGGAAAGCTTTAAAGAATCCTGAATAAAGTAGCCTTAATTTTCTTCTAATATAATTTTTTCATTAGATAATTTGAAAGATATCTTACAAAATATTACGAAAAAAATCGATTTTTTTTAAAAAAAAATAATAATTACACAGTGTGTGCACAAAAAAGTATCCTCGATGAAAACAAAGTACTCCGCATAATTTTGACGCGCTAATCCGAATGGCATTAACTATTTCTTTCTGTGACATCGCGTTTTCGAAGTACTTTCCCAAAATGTTTGTTGAGTAAACAAGGAGGTTCGTAAATTCAAACACAATTTTAGTATAGAAAACTTTGGAATAGATGTTTCATGTCAAAGAATGAAAGAAAGTGTTTTTTTACATGGAATCTTTTTGTCGAATACACCATCCAAATATCCACAAATTTCTACGAATTTCGATATATCTTTAATTTTAGAGGCGGATTTTAAGGAGAAATACTTCTAGGAATGTGTCCTTTATATTATACTTAAATTGTGTTTGAATTTATTAACTCCTTTGTTTACCCAGCTTTGTGGCTAAATATCTCGAAAACGCGATGTCACAGGAAAACTGCTAATGCAATTCGATTTAGCGTGTCGAAATTATAAGGGGTGAGTAGTTTTCATCAAGGATACATTTTTAAAGTGAATTTTGCACACACAGTGTTATTTAAGTAAAACCTCTTACAGACGGACATATTTAAGACGGCGCAGAAAGTGGATCCCAGTTTATCGGTATAACAAATGATGGTTCTGTTTTTATACCCTACACCACACTGTGGTACAGGGTATTATAACTTTGTGCATTTGTTTGTAACACCCAAAAGGAGAAGAAATAGACCCATTGTTTATTATACCGATCGACTTAGAATCACTTTCTGAGTTGATTTAGCTATGTCCGTCTGTCCGTCTGTCTGTGCATGTATTCTTGTAATCAAAGTACTGGTCGCAATTATGGTCCGATCTCGACGAAACTTTACACATATATTTTATTTGGCCCAAGGACGATCCCTATTGAATTTGGTTGAAATCGGTTCAGATTTAGATATAGCCCCCATATATATGTTACACCAGATTTGACATGTAAGCGCTGTAAAAACTTTATTTTATATCCGATCAGTCTGAAATTCGGCAGAAAGAGGTTCCTTATTATATGAATGAACACTGTTGAATTTGGAAGAAATCGGTTCAGATTTAGATATAGCTCCCATATATGCGTTACCCCCGATTTGACATGTAAGCGCTGTAAAAATGTTATTTTATATCCGATCTGAGCGAAAGTCGACAAAAAGAGGTTTCTTTCTACATGAAGGAATACTGCCAAATTCGGAGAAACTCGGTTTAGATTTAGATATAACACCCATATATATGTTACCCCCGATTTGACCTGTAAGCGCTGTAAAAACTGTATTTTTTATCCGATCAGTGCTAAATTCGGCAGAAAGAGGTTTCTTGTTAGAAATGTTTCAGTACGAAATTCGACAGAAGGAGGTCTTTTTACATGAATGAGTATTCAGGGAAGATCGGTTCAGGTTTATATTAAACCTCCATATATATGTTCCTCCTGATTTGGTATCAAACCGCTATAGAAGTTGTATTTTACTTCCGATCATTAAAATTTTCCAGAAAGATGTTTCTCTATTTAGGAACGAATATTGCTTAATTTAGCGATTATCGTTTCTGAATTAGATAATATGTTTCTACCCATTTACCAATTATTCCATATTATTATGGCAATGACCCTTATCGCATTGTTAGGGAGGTGTAGGTATTATATAGTCGGCCCCGCCCGACTTTCTGCCTTTCCTTACTGGTTTAAAAATGGGTCTTCTAATTTTGGTCATTACAAACAAATACACAATATTATAATACCCCGTAGCACAGTATGGTGTAGGGTATAGAAAACACCCTATACCCTACTTTGCAGACCCTTAAGCAAATGAGAATTTGAACCCCTCGTTTTAAAAACTTAACCAAAAAAGATAAGTAACAAAATGAACAAATCAAGGAATGAGAACATCTGAACGTATGAATGACTGCGAACAAAGTGGCTTCGTATGAATGAGTGAATGAATGAATGACTGAGTGAATAAATGAATGAACGAACGAAAGAATGTATGAACGAGCAAATGCCTGAAAACATGAATGTGCATTGCATTTAATGCGAATGGGAGTGGAGTGTGGGAGTGGCACCAGTACTGGTGTTTGTGGTGGTTGTCGTTGTTGATAATGTGTGCAGCAGCACGTGTGCCATAAAGCTCGGGTAAGTGCAAGAAGGCGGGGGCAAACAAAAAAAAAAGAAATACTGAAAGCGCAATTGCATTTTCGCACTTGTAAAAATTGGCACATTTAGTAAAACGTTTCATCTATTCACAAAAGTAAATGAAAAAGAAAAGAGGGCGAAGCAACACACCGCACACGGAGAGAAAACACGCACACACACACACACAAAATACAACAACACAAACACAGCACTTGAAATTTATTGAAAGAATATAATTTTTATAACATAAAAAAGCAACAACGACGACACCAAGAACAACGCGGACACAGAGAGGGTAGATGCAATAAAGAGATATACTCTGTCTATACAGAGACACCCGGTTTGCATAAAGGATCTGCCAGTTATTTAAGTCGGGCAAACAAAGTTGCAGCGAATCTACCGAACACTGAATGCAGCAAAATGCGAAAAAATGGCAAAATGTAACAGTAATTCAACATCGGTGCAATAGATTCCAAGCTACTTTTAAGGATATGTAGAAAAGTACGCATGTGTTTGTGTCACATATCCATGAAATGTATATATAAGTATTGGGAGTTGACAGGGGGGGACGATGGAATCGCATGATATAATAAAAAAACAAAAAGAACATATACCATAATATTGAAATGTTTTATTTGCAAAGTGATACAAATCCATAAATTTCAGCACATGTTTTCAAGCTACAACAAAAAAAAAAACAAATTCGAAAATTATTGTCAAATAAAAATGAAGGAAGAGTAATAGCACTGTCCAACAGCATTTTTGGAACAGAATAGCGACCGTATAATTCTGAAAGGGCATGTTGAGTAGATCATTTTTGTAGAATAAACTTATGGTCCAGCTGGTCTGAGTTTTTTTTACAGTGGGTCAAAGTTTTCATTTTTTGGTCGAAGGTAGCATTAGACAAAATGAAAAAAATTAAGTAAGTTAATGTCTGAGAGATTTCTCATTGTCAGAGTTACATAGTGCAATTTTATGAGGATCATTTTTGTGGAAGATCTTAATCCTCTAGCTCCCCTCTTAATGGCTCAATTTGGCCCTCTTTTCGAAAAAATTAAAAAAAGTGCTTTATAAAAGGACATTTAAGGATTTAAATATTCTACGAAAATGTTTGCCGGAAAATTTCAGTGGGGGTCACTAAAGACACCAAAGTTGTAAATATAACTCTTTACGCATAATTTGTAAAATTACAGGCCATCTTATACAAATAAGTAATATAATGTAAATTGATAGTCGTAATAAATTAAAATATATTTAACGAAGTCTACACGCTGAAAAAAAATCGCTTCTGTAGTATATTGTCCCAAACAAATTCGGCTTGAAACATATATGTTTAGGGTACACTCTAAACATATAATATTTGGTACACGCAAAGGTAATATATTTGGGAAAATGTTGTTCTAAACAAATCTTTGTTTACTCCCAATTTGTTTTTATTTGGGTATTATTATTTTCGAAACAAAATAAAATGGGAATTTAAGTATTCAGAAAATACATAAAATGTGTTATATTGTTCAGTAATCCAAAATATTTTTTTTTAGAAATTTATATTGTTCGTAAAAATAATAAATAATAATTTAAATCCTATAATCTTGGATCAAAATAAATTTTTCGGTGGATTGACAACTAATGATGCCTTCGAATGGCTTAGAAATTTTAAATGATTGATTTGAAACAGAAGTCATTGCTGCATATGGTATCATAACTGGGAAGTAAAATTGGGAACCAAGAAAAAATTAAAAATGAAATTCAAAAAAGGCAGCAAAAGATTTGAAGTCTTTTTTAAATAAAATATATTTGGAGAAATTCCTAAACAATAATTTTATTTGTACTTAAACATGTACTTTATTTGAGAAATTTAGTTTGCAAATATATTTTGTTGTAATATATTAATATATGCGTTCCAAATATATTTTATTGATTTTCAGATAAAATTTATTTGCTTAGAAATATATAATATTTAAAAATTTGTGTTCCAAATACATTTTCTTTCGATTCAAACATATCAAAAAAGGCAATTTTGCCCCGTGTAGTTGCTAAAACATTTATTAAGAAATGACGAGAAATATTTGGCAACATCCTCATAATTTTTTAATAGTAAATATTTTATTTGATTCAAAGTTTTCGAGTAAAAAGGAACTGGTAGAGACTAAGGCCCTTATTCATAAGAATTTAATGAAGGTTTGAGAAACGCTTCAACACTGCTAACGCGTTCCTCAAACCTTCTTTAAGATCTTCCACAAAAATTATCCTCATAAAATTCCACTATGTAGCTCTGACAATGAGAAATCTCTCAGACATTAACTTACATAATTTTTTTCATTTTGTATAATGCTACCTTCGACCAAAAAATGAAAACGTTGACCCACTGTAAAAAAAACTCAGACCAGCTGGAGCATACGTTTATTCTACAAAAATGATCTACTCAACATGCCCTTTCAGAATTATAGGGTCGCTATTCTGTTCCAATCAAAAAGTCTTAATTTGTTGGACAGTGTAGTTAGCGGTGCACCGCCTGAAATATAAATATATATGTATGTATATAATATTGCAGCAAGAGTCTCGAAATATAGTAGGCGTACGACGTTGCCAGATTTAAAAAAAAATTTTGGGACAAGCAGAACTTTTTTTATTAAAATACAAAATTGTATGTATATAAAATTAAATTTAATTTTATTTAAACAAGTAGCGAAAACACAACATAAAATAATTCTGTACTAAAAATACATTAAGAATCATAAATTGAGATAAGTTTTTAATTGACTTAACAATTTTTTGTACATTTTGTCATTAAACTTCTAAAATATTTCTCTTTATTGTTTAAAATTAGTGCTATCGATGTTACATATTAAAACAATAACACAAAGTACAGTTTTTTAATTTCGTAAAATTTAAAATTTATTTATGAACATTTTCGTTGCTATTGCTAAGGTATTGTTAAAATAGCGTAGACGCGTTTTATCGTGGGAAAGTAATCGAATTGACATGTCTAAATTTAGAATTATTGGCAAATGTACCGTAGACTTATATGATAAATGTACTTTAGAAAATGATAGCTAATCGTATCGTAATCTTTGAAAATATTTTAAAGCTAGCTTTTATGTTGCATGGAATCGAAAATCAGATTCTTTTAACAACTGGACAAAAATCGTATTCATAAAAAAATCGTAAACGCCACTCTTTGATGTGAAAAACCTTGAAAAATAAGTTTAAACTTATCATCTATTAACGCTGTATGTGTAACATAGGCATCAACTTTGGTAATACTACATATGATCGAGAAAAATGGTTGAGATCGGGAAGTAGGCGTGGTCACGCCATTTTGACCTCATGTAGACACCCGATAGTAGCAATGACATCAATATTCGTGACCCAGCAAAACGGGGCGATTTGGGATTGGCATGCGCTCAATCAACCACATTTAGTCAGTCAGTGACCTTTAAATCGTGTCAATGATCGGGGTCAATAACCCTTAAACCGAAGTCAATGACTTTCATCAGGGTCAATGACCTTTAATCCGACTTTAAGTCGTTAATGACTTTAAGTCGGGGTCAACGACCGTTAATCGGGGTCATTGACCTTGAATTCGAAGTCAATGGCCTTTAATCGGGATCAGTAACATTTAATCCGAAATCAATGTCCTTTAATCGGGGTCAGTGGCCTATAATCCGGGGTAAGTGACTTTAAATCACGATAAATGACTTTTAATCGGGATCAATGACCTGTAATTTGGGTCAACGACCTTCAATAATAGGTCAATGACCCTTAATGTGGTGTCAATGACCTTTAAGCCGATGACAATGACGTTTAATCGGGTTCAATGACCTTTAATCCGGGCCCTGCTTGGTTGGTTGACCTTGCACCAATAGCCCTAAAATTAGGCAGATATTGTCGTTATAGTATCAGTGCGCGCGGCCCCCGTACGTCCCTATTTTAAGAATCGTAAAGTATGTAAATGTAGGGACTATTGAATCAATCGTAAAGTTTGGTATGTATGGATTTGACTTATATCGAGGAAATAGTTTTGGGAATTTTACAAAAGAACTGAGCACTTTCAGAGAGAGTAGTTTTTCCTTCAATATGGGGAACAATTGGGACAAAATTGGTTTTTTTATTCTCAAAGTCCAGAGATGTAACTTTAGGCAACGAAGCGCACCGGGTGCAGCTATTTAATTATATTTCTTATTTGCATCCGTTTCTTTCCTGACTTTTTCTTTACCCAACTACTTTAAGGCATGTTCCAGAAGAGCAAATCTTGACTATCAAAAGTTCAGATCTTTACTCGTACATTCCTGATATTGAACCTGTTCATAGATGGACGTTTCTAGCCCGGTCGAAAGTAGGCCATGCAAGACATTTTCAAAAACATTTTCTTTGATATTTCCCAGGTGGTGCATCGATGAATACGGAAAACTTTTCTTTCGATTTTAGTTATCATAGGATATATATAGATATAGTCTTAAGACCACTTAATATACATACATGATTTTCGAAATTATATATGGGTGATTTCGACATTACGGCCGACGAATCTCAAATTCTTCGACGAATCTATATACATACAAATATACAAGAAAAATTATAATATTGTATCATGAAAATTTATACATCTTTTAGTCCATCAAGGTTCCATTTTCAGTTTTTCATAGTCAGTTCATAATAGTTTGACCCTTTAGTAACAAAAAAAATCAAGAACATGAATTTATACTTTCTTAGGATATTCAAGGATTAAGGATATATTCCATATTTTCACATTCTTCCACCAGAAGGACATACATATTTAATTCTGCAATATTAAAGAGAAGTACCAAAGGTATTACTATCTTCAAAATACGTGAAGAAGATATGGCTATTTCAACAAATGGTAATTTTGAGAAAAATACTTGAGATATGTAACTTTGGAGCTCGGTATCACAAAAACTGCAACGAATTTTGAAAAAGTAAAAACTCCAAAGAAATCCCGCGCACTAAGAGAATTATTGTGCTAAATTTTGTAAAAATTGAAAGGGGTTTTTGAGTTGGTCGAACTGCTTTGGAATTACCCAATAATGTTTATAATTTGTCATCAATTACTATTTTTATGGATTATTTTTTTCGTCCCTGAAGATTTGCGTCATTCCCCTGGCAAATCTTGTATTCCTTACTATTCAAATTTCCAAACCATTCTCTATTTCGAACAATTTAAAATATAAATTGTATTAAATCTCTTTTACATATAGCTGTGGTTGGATTTGCGCCAACAATATTAATAAAATTATGTATGTCGCGCTTTGTCTTACGAAATGAGCTTTTACACTCACGTGCGTCATTCCCCGGTGCTGCTTTTATTTTTTAATTTCTAACTTTTTAATTTCATTGTGAAAACCAAGTTCCGATCCATGCACATTTTTGGAATGCAAGTAGATAAACCAAATGACAGGGGAATGACGATTAACAAGGGAACTATAAAGGGCGACCATAAGGATCACATCAAAATAAGAAGAAAATTTGAAGAGCATTTTATCGACATGTTTAGTTATCGGACAATAAAGTTTCAAAAAATCGTCAAAAAACATATATGGGGAATGACGATTAACAAGGGAACTATAAAGGGCGACCATAAGGATCACATCAAAATAAGAAGAAAATTTGAAGAGCATTTTATCGACATGTTTAGTTATCGAGTTATCGGACAATAAAGTTTCAAAAAATCGTCAAAAAACATATATTTTTCTGGTAAAATGACATCAATAATATTTATGTAAAAAATAAAAAATAATTTTTTGAAAACTTTCACAGTTACTGATATATGAAGAAAAAATCAATAAATTTTATCGATAACTACCTTGCTTCACTTGCATTCCCCTGTCAAAAATACGCTAACAAGGGAACTAAAGGGAAAATGCTATAAAAAAACTAGTGAAAACGCATTGGATGGTCAGTTGGCTTCAACTCCTGAACCAATTGCACTTTGTATGGCGTCATACCAAGGTCTTTATGCAAAATTCTTCTCAATGATGTCTCCGAAATGTTCAATTGTTGAGAACGACGGTGAATTGATGTTGATGGCGCTTCACGCACACTTTCTGCCACAGCAGCAATATTCTCGGGTGTACGCACTGTTTTTGGCATTTCACGCTTTGGTTTATCGATGAGGATGCCAGTTTCTTTCACTTTTTTCACAAGATAACGAAAATACGGTGCTTCTCTTCTTCCAAAATCCGTACGCAATTTTCGCACACATTCTGCAACATTACCATGATTTTCAAAGTAATGTCGCAATATTCGCAATATACACATATTCGTTCAGCGGAAGGATAAAACTAATTATCTGTCAAATCAGACATGAGCTAAGTATTACCATTCACGAAATAAGCACTAGTTGGAAAAAAACGTTAGCTGGCGGACCCTTTATAAAGGGCGAACACCAATTAACGGACGATCGATATCTTGCCTAGTTATCGAGTGATCGGACGATAAAATTTGAAATATCTTATATTGTTTTAAACTACGAAACTCGATAAATAAATGAGATATCGATAAAATGCACCCTATATTTCCTTCTTATTTTGAGGTGCTCTAGCCAAATATGTCATCAGATCGAGGGCCTCTGATATTATTATTTTCAAAAAATTCTTAAAATTCGATTAAAAATTAAAAAAAAGACTTGTACCTTCGATAATAGAGTAGCTATTCTTAAATGGATTATATCTACCTATCTGAAGTATTGAATCCTGCAAAACTTCAATGACAAATACTATTATGTCGAAATTGGCCCGCAATGTCGAAACCACCAATATCGATGGCTTATATCCAAAAGCTGCTATATTAAATACCACATTTTTTCAGGAGAGCAAAAAAACTGTTGAATTTTATTATTTCTCGATAATTTTAATATGATATGAATTAGGAATTCTAAGTTATACATTATATATATATTTATTTTTGACCTGTCCCAGAGGATAAAATCTTAAGTCTGGTTGAAATCTGTCAATGCAATTATAATTCTAGTTACATAAAAAATGTAAGACATTTGCATACAAATTTTAATTTATATGATTTATATAGTTTTTTACACTATTTTTTGGTAACTTTTATATATATTTTTTTGCCCAAATTCTGACCTGGGCTATTTTCCATTACTTTTGGGCCATTTTTCTTTTTGCAATTTTCCATAGCAGCTATTTTTTTTATATATTTTAACAATATTTTTTCAAAATACGAGTATTTGCAGAAAAAGGGAAACCTTTTTTAATAAATCTAAAATAGGCATGTAATGCTTTTTGGAAGGTAGATCGCGGATTCTGGTCTGATCCACTCGCCATTCCAAGTACAACAATTTATCGGACATGCTATTGTAAGGCTAATATATAAAATGGTAGTTAACTATTTGTGAAAATTGCGCATATATGGGAAAAGTACAAAACAACCAACAATATTAAAATTAGGACTATACAGGAATCCCATAGAAATGTAAAGTCTCCAAATAAGACATTGAACGCCTTTGCAGAAAATCCACCATGTTCGACTTACCATACTTCAGAATTATCATATCCACATGTTTTGGTTCTAAAAGTTACATATACCACTTTTAATATAAACGATATAAAATACATAAAAAGCGATAGCAATGAGAGGAATAGGAAAGGGTGTTTAGTATGTACTCATACCCGATTTTTAGTTTGGTCTGTTTTATTGCGTTGTTTTGGAGGAGTAGGGGAAGGAGGTGTGTAATGTTTACGGAGGAGTACGAGTACAATCATTGGTATGAGTATTGCTAACTGCTCTATTCATTCATTTATGCACATTTGAACATTTAACAATCCGTGAAAACGGTATTTGAATATAAATGAATGGAACAAATTACAACAATCATTTGATGTTCCCACCAACACTAACAAATACATACACACACACACACATAAATGCATATCTGCATCTGCCAATATAGATTTATAGACATGCTTATGTCTGGATGTATTTACATACATATGCACATATGTACATACATGTACAGTATGTACAGTGTGGTCCATATTAAACGCACGATGTTAATTGTAAATAAAACAAAAAGGTTTTCAGAGAATTATCTTAGTATTTTTTATTACGATAGAAGGATCTATGACAATTATGTGTGAAACAAAATATCGGCCAAATGCTCGCCACGTGTGACCGACAATTAACATTGTGCATTATGGTTGGACCACCCTTTATATATACAAAAACGTATATGTATGTCTGTGTATGTATAGAGAAGCAGCTAAAACACTAAAGTAGGTGCTTAGTGGGACTATATTCAACATTCAAATGTTAACATTCAAATCTCAAATAAATTACATAAAACGAATCAAATATATCTTTTACAATAACAGGTGACACTCGTATTCAAAACATTTGTCGTCTAATTCATATATTTGTTCGTTTAAATTTAAATGTAAAAGAGAATATCGCCAGCAAACAGAAAACGTTTCTTTACACGCATCTTACGTTGTAGGATTGTTAACGCAATAAACATTGCTGAATCTGCGCATGCAATAAGGTAAGCTAGGATCGAAAAATGTACACAGTTCAAACTACTAAGACGCGATATCTCCCCCTCTCCTTTCCCTCTCCGCCTTTTATTAAGAAGGTATGTATGTGTGTCCGAAAACGAAGCAGCCTCTAAGTGAAGATAACAAATCCTATGTGACGGACATGTGCGCTAACTCGCGACATCTCCACTACTAAGCTACTGAAAAGCGTGCAGCGTTTTTTGCTTGCTCCATATAAACTATACCAGAAGTAATGGAGCTAGAGACAATTGTCTATGCTTACAGGAAAAAGAGACAGCGCAGAACTACTTCAGGCATTTTCGTGGACCTGTCTGGGGGCTGGGAATCAGCTGATTCGATCTGACATATGGAAAATAGTGTAAACGATTAGCCAACGAAAACGAAACGTAAACGGACGGCTGAATCTGCTGAAATTTGATTTGGACGGTACGTTTACGTGCATTTGCAAACAAATTCAGCAAAACAACGAAAATTAAGACATTTATGCGAAACATTTGAAATGGAATGATAAATAGGTAATAAAATATTAAGATAAGAGCAAGAAAATATAAAATAAAATAAGTATTTTACAATTTTGGTTGTGAATGTCTGAGACATATAGCACGTTTTCCATGTTTTGGGTAATTGCTCCAGCGGGCAACGTTACGACTGCGCTAAAGTTAAGTTACGGTTAAGTTTGCATAACCCAGCCTTTAGCCACAACGCCGCAAAACTCGCTAAGTGATGGTAACGCCGTCAGTGTTGCATTTTTTTATAAATATAAAATAATTTAAATAAAATTAAAATAATTTTGTGTTTTTCTTTTTTTAACTCCCGCCAATCTGACACGGAGTTACACAAGGTCCTTCGAACCGGATATGAACTGATCCAGTGACCGGATAATGTGTTGTTTGTAAATTGTGATAAATCTGTTATGATGTTGTTATTTGGTTTCACGAACCAAGTATTTGTTCGTCGTTGTGTGGTTTCATCAGGTGAAACCTGCATCACGAGCCAACGGCGGTCAACAAAAATACTTCGCGGTAACTAACATCATAACAAGTAAGAAAGTTTCAGTCGGTTAAACCGATTAAGGTATACCCTCACTTTTTGAGTAATGTAATATGCAATAGTACACAAATTAATGTGTCACTTTGTGTGGGAGGTACCAGAAGGGGTTTATCAAATACACTTATTTTTCGCTGAACAGTAGATACTTTAAATACATTTCACTGTACCGAATTATAACCGATTATGTGCACTAATATATTAACGTTATGAGCTATTCAAGCCGTTAACTTTTGGTATAAAACGGTCCATTTGTGTGGGTGGTACCAAAGGGGCTGTACAATAATGTCCATTTAGAAAACATTATTCTGTACAAAATTGCAAGTATTTTTTGCACTTGTATCAAAGTTAGAGGCAGTTCAATTTTGATGAAAAATGGTCCATTTGTGTGGGAGGTACAAAAAGGGGCGTGGCAACTTCGCCCATTTTTCTCGTGGTGATAACGACTAACAAAATAATACAATATGAGGAATTTCAGAAGATTCTAATAAGTAGCATAGATGTTCAATATTTCACTAAATTTTAACCCTTTGTGTGGGAGGTACTAGAAGGAGTGGACAAATATGGCCCATCTTCGAACTTAGCCATTTAGCCATCCTCAGATTAATTTTGCATGGGCATGATATCGGAGGAAAGTACTGATATGCAATCATACAAATAGTTAACTAACTACTTACCCCCACGCTTAAGAATATCCCACATATAAGTAGTTATTATTGCCATTTTAATGAAGGGTTAAGTAACTCCTTACCATATATATAGTGTATATGATATATAATTTTATATGATGAGATATACTTTTTTTACTCGAAATGTTACTATGTTTCTAAATCAATTCGACGTTTCTTTAATAAAAATTGGTGTTGTACCATATTTACAATAACCGACTAAAAATAAGTACATATTTATGTCAATATAAGTAAGTCATTATATGTAGACTACATGTAATGCAGCGAGTAATGATATGTCATTACCTGGTAATGGAAGTGGTAATGATATGTACTTACCATGTTTTTGATGGGGTTTTCCACACATCGCAATCCTGAGCACAAAAAAACCAAACAACAGAATAGAGTCTCATATATCATTAGATAAGCACAGGGTGTCTCAAAATAAAGTTTATATTTGTTTAACTTGCTAAGTGATTGCAACGAATCCAAGGGGTGCTGATGGTATCACAATGAATAGTCAGACTCTTTGAAATTCTGTCGTTTCCAAGAAGAGTTTCTCGGGAAGTTGTAAGTGCGAGTTTTACAAAAACAATGATTCTGTGGTCTGTAGCGCCGTTTCACCACTTAGCGTTTTGTTTCACCGATAGCTTTAGTTTCTGTTACATTTTTAAAATGCTTATTTCGAGCACCGTATATTTAATAAATATTTTTTTGGGTAACGCCTTACTGTTTTAATTAATGTACTAAATTTAAACTTTCTTTTGAGATACCATTATATACTGACATATACATAAGTAGATATTTTTAGCAATTGTGATTTCGTAATTCCATGTTAACTTTTCACAAAGCCTTAAGAGATACCTCCGCTCAAAAGAAATATGACACCATAAAGACTGGACAGCAACAAAAACCTACCAAAGTATCACCAGAGCCGACATTCGATATTCACAGAAATCCTTAGATTTTTGCAATTTATTGCTTCTGTCCGACTGCTGGTTGATAGGTCCGTCCGTGTCCGATATGTCCTTATGGCGGTCACATACAAAACCATGGCTGTCAGCTAAACATTCCATCAAAAAACAAAACGAAAACATTAAGGCATGCAGTGTCATTAGATGCGTGGAAAGAATCGCAAAAAAGTGTCCAAGTAAACTTCAGATGGACGCACCGACGAATGGCCGAGTCGGCTGGCATGACAGAATAAACCAGAAGGCATTTATGGCTGCCTTTCTGTTGGCCTCTGTTCTACATGTCCCGCTCCCTTGTCACTGTTGAAGCGATTCTTGCGGTGAATTTTGGTCAACTCCAAGTGCTTACACACGAGTGTGTGTGTGTCTGCGAAAAAATCTTTGTCAAAAAAGTTCTTAGGACATTTTTGCTTTGGCCAAATGTCAAACCTGTGTAATTTACTGCATGCTTGCACTCGATCGAGTCGATGTGTATGGATGTCGTTCGCCGCCTGTCGTCTGGATGCGTGAAAGGAAAAGGATGGCTTTTCAATACAGTTGGAATGGAATGTAGACGCTAAAAACTAGGGCCTAATAAAAAAACATCAAATGCGATTGCGAACAAAAAATTTACGCTTTAGTCTAGTCACCAAGGAAATTTAAAAGAAACTGTGTTAAAATTTGGCAAATATTTACCAACAATTCTAACTCGCTCCGACATCCTGCTAGAGCAGATGCAACAAGCTATATTTTTTCTGTTGCATTTAACTGCTACCCATATTTTAGTTATTACATTAAAAAATTTACATTATTATTAATAAGATTACACAGCAACTAAGGAGGCGAAAGTGTGTCGATATACATCATCGTGCATCAGGGACGTATCCAGGATTTTTTTTCCATAACAAAGATAAACAATTAAAAAATTGCGTTTAATTTGTAGGTAATGGAAGTCAACATCCATAGTTTTTTATTCCTAATTATAAATACTTTACGAGATCAGTAAAACTTTTTATAATAAAATACGTAAGAGTTAAACATGTAATCTTCGATTTTTTGAAAGAAATATATCAATTATTTCATCGATTTTGACTTCATCTTTGTATATAGACATCAAAGCCAGATAAGATAGCCTTTCTCCTTCCATTCTGTTCCGGAGATAAGTTTTTATTCTTCTTAACGTCGAGAAACTTCGCTCAGCAAATGCCGTTGTCACAGGTACTGTGACCAGTATCTGCAAAAGGGTAAAAACGCTTGGGAGTCCCCATCACAAACTGAAATAGCATCTAATGCATTTGATGGCTTATCATTCTTCTGCTTCCAATAATCAATCCATATACTTATTTCAGCTAAAATAGATTTTGCTGAATTTTTTAAATCGTTTTTGTAAAAAAGTGTGACTTCTTCGAAATCTTTCTTTATTAGATTTACAACTCGTATCGGAACGATATTAAACAGACTTGTAATTATAGCTTCATGTTCGGAAAATCTATTATTTAAATGTGATATTACTTCGTCCAGATATGGTATGAACAATGTTGTCCTAAAATACGCCTTGGCATCGTTGCCAATTTTATGATTTCGTAAGCCTTTATTATATCTAGGTTAATCGTTTGCAAATACTGTGATAAGTTCTGTGTAATGGCCAAAACCGTACTACTTATTACCACACCCAATATAAAGTCAAATTTACATACACGGTTGTGCAAACTCATTCCATCACTGCAACCTACATGTTAAAAAGGTACATAGATAAGAACTCATAAATGTAATTTTCACTTAATTTTCGCCATATCTGGTTATCATAAATTTACAGCCAACCAATAATTACACGGGTTGACAAAAACAAAATTTTTTCTTGGGTTTCTGTTTTAATGCATAGATTCTGATTCTAGCGTCAAAAAACGTCAAAATCTCCAATCTTAGCTTTTAAAGTTTGTTTTTGTAAATTTTACATCGATAAGAAAGTTTTAAAGTTAAAACCTTACTAAATTAGCTATAACTTTTTAAATTATGCATCGATTTTCTTCGGAATGGGCTCGTTTTATTCATGACCGAACAGACTTTACGATAAAATCATAAAAATATATAATTTGTTCATTTTTAGATTGTTTTATGGGAGTTTTATTTTAAAAATATTAAAATTTTATCAAAAAATCACATTTTTAGCAATATTTTGTAATACTCGTATATCGTCGAAACCGCTGAACGGATGGAAAATGGTATTATATGAAGTTGAAGGCTACTTAATATTTAATTCTTTAAAACTTTCCTCAACCAAATCGGATAAATGGTTCTCGAGTTATGCCCCTATATGTGGTTCAACCACTAATTTCTTTCCATATCACAGCTAATCGCAAGAATTTAAAGAGACAACCCTTTAGGCTAAGAAAAAAGAGAGGATGAACCACATATTATGACATAACTAGAAAACCATTCATCCGAATTGGTAGCCTTCAACTTCGCACAATACCATTTTCCCTCCGTTCAGCGGTTTCGACGATATCTTACAAAGTATTGCAAAAAATCATATTGTTTGAGAAAATTTTAATAATTTCTAAATAAAAGCCTCATAAAAACATCTAGAAACGCATAATTGTCATATTTTTGTGAATTAACCTAAAATCTAAAAGGTTATGAATAAATTGAGACCATTCCGAAGAAAATCGATGCATAATTTAAAAAGTTTTAGCGAGGAAACCATGCACTTTACTTATTTTTAGTAGTTATTACTTTTACTGTTACCATTACTTTTCGTGTTTTTTTGAGTGATTTTGAAAACTGTAAACAGTTTAAAAAATTTCGGGATGAAAAAAATTTCCTCTAGATACGTCCCTGTCGTGCATACATCTTAATATAATAATCGGATTTGGTTTAAGCGTAAATAGAAAAAGTTATAGGGAACTAATGTTGGTATTTGTAATTTGTCAATACCCACAAGTTTCCTCACAGGTTTTAGAAGTCTGCAAAAAAATTACAAATATTGAAACATAGACCGATGTCATTCATTGACTGAATATTATTTTTTTACGCCAAAACATTTTCGTTCAGCTGTAAGAAATATTAGGTACGTTAAACAAAAAAAAATTGTCTGTTTTATTTGCAAAGCATTCAAGGCAAAGAATACTACAAACCAAAATGTCATTTTCTAATACCAAGAATTTACTTAGAGAGAAGGAATTGCAAATCACATAATTGCTGACATACGTAGTATGTTCAAAAAATTTTTGTATTTTTTGTATTTTTTCAAAAAGTACTTATTTATTCTTGAATATCTATTTTGTCCCCTTCAAAGAAATTCCCCTCGGATATAATACACTTCTGCCACATGTTTTTTTCCAATCCTCGAAGCTCTTCAAATAATCATTTTTTGTGACCTTGTTCAGCTCCTCCTTCGATGTCGTCTTTATATCCTCAATCGTGGCGTAGCGTCGTCCTTTCATGGGCCTTTTCAGTTTTGGGAACAAAAAATAGTCACAGGGGGCTAGGTCAGGGGAATACAGTGGCTGCGGCACCATTACTGTGTTGTTTTTGGCCAAATATTCGCGCACAAGCAACGATGTGTGTGCAGGGGCGTTATCATGGTGCAAATGCCAGTTTTTGTTCTTCAACAAATCCGGGCGTTTTTGGCGGATTGCTTCGCGCAATTTGCGCATAACTTGCAGCTAATATTCTTTATTGACCGTACTACCCTGCGGCAGGAACTCATAATGCACCACGCCCCAGCTATCAAAGAAAACTGTGAGCAAAACCTTTACGTTCGACCGAACTTGGCGCGCTTGACGCTGTTCGTCCTCTCGGCCCTCTAAGAACATTTTGTACCACCGATAAACGTTGCTTTGGTCCAAGGTAACTTCACCATATGCCACAGTCAACATTCGGAATGCGTCAGCGCACTTTATTTTGTTTTATCACACAAAATTTGATGCAGATTCTTTGATCCATTTTCTGAAATAGATAAAAATCGAAGACAAGTTAAAACACATCCAAGCACAACAGCTGTCAAAAATTAACCGAACATTCAAAATGGCCGACCTTGTCAGCATAAGTAAGGGACATGAGTACCAACATAACGCTACAAATCAAATACACGTAGCCCGCGGAAATTAAAAATTCCCGATATTTTTTGAACATACCTCGTATATGTAAAAAAGAGAATGTGTGTTTGTTTGTTTGTTGGTACCGTATAGACGTCTAAACGGCTGGACCGATCTTCTTGAAATGTTCACAGAATGTACATGTGTACGATGTGGTTAAAATAGGGTACTTGAATATGTATTCGATATATCAAATTTGAAGTAATTTTGTGTATATGTATCTGGTGGTAATCTACATGATAGTTCCAAAAATGGGCGGGATCAGACCAATGGGAAATAAGCCAAATACCACCATTTATTTATCGAGAGTGCTGTAATTTTGTGGCATTGGCAGTCTACGTGATTGCTTCAAAAATGGGCGGGAACGGAACAATTGAGCTAGGTTTTGAAATTGAGATATATTGAATAATTTTTTAGCAAGAGTGCTATAATTTTGTGTGCATGTATTTCGTGGCAGTTTACGTGATTGGTCCAAAAATGGGCGGGATCGGACCAATGGGAGTGGCCCGGTCCATATAAGCCAACTATTATTAATGAGATATCTTGCACAATTTGTTAGCTATAATTTTGGTGGCAGATTTCGTCATTAGTTCAAAAATAGACGGGATCAGAAACCTGAAGTCTGGGGTAACGAAGTAGACCGGATCCAGCTATAACGTATATTTGGAACGCATATATTAATATATTACTGCAAAATATATTTGCAAACTAAATTTCTCAACTAAAATATTTGTTTAAATACAAATAAAATTATTGTTTAGAAATTTCTTCAAACATATTTTATTTAAAAAACATTTTCAAAACCTTTGCTGACTTCTTCGAATTTCAGTTTTATTTTTTCCTTGGTTTAGAATTGTACCTTCCTTTTAGATACTATTTGCAGCATTAACTTCTGTTTTAATTCAATCATTTCACATTTCTGAGTATTCTTAACTAATTAGTTGTCAATCCTCCAAGTAATTTATGGTGATCCAAGATTATAGTATTTTAAATAATGTTCATCCCGTTGCACTATGGGACAAATTACCCGTTTCACTGGCCAAAGTCAAATTTTGCACTTTGCTTCTCATCGTAATTGTTGATAAAATCTAATAAAAAAACACTTCAGAATAACGGAAAATGTTTTTGGTTTTCTTGAAAAAGAATGTCCCGTTATATGGGCAGCTGTCAAAAGTGTATTTTTATAGTTGACTAACAAAAATGGTAACAGTGCCTATTTTCTTCTGAATTTTAAAGAACTCGTTTTCACAAATTTGCAGGACAATAAATTGGGAACTATTTATATGGAATATAGTGTATATGGTAAGTATTTAAATCGTGTGAAAAATAACTGCGAACTCTGACGGCTGACGCAAACTAAAATTTTTTAGTTATATGGCCTTTCAAAATTTCTGTAAGGTTTGGGACAGCCAATTTAAACAGAAAATAAAAGCTTGTTGTATTGTGAATATAGTTACTAACATCCGGTTTTGCACATTTTTACTGCTCCGTGAAAAAATATATATTTTCAGATATGTTAATGCCATATCTGGGCGCTATATCTAAATCTGAACCGATTTTCTTCAAATTCGGCATCGTAGGTCCTTGGATTAAATAACTCTACCGCCCTAGGTTTCAAAAAGATTGAATGTGAAATACAGCTTTTATAGCGCTAAAATCCAAATCGGTATCAGATTATACATCAGGGCTAGAACCGATTTTCTTAAAATTTGAAAATATTCGCGATTTGTTACTGAATGATGTATATATACTCTTGCGTACATAAATTGACAACAATTATTTCAGAGTTCTTTAAAATGACATTTAAATATTTATCTAAATACTTTTGCTGCGATATTCGCGGCGAAAGTACCGTTGCGGACGTTACAAAAATGAAGTAGGTTTTCAGGTTACCGTGAGAAAAATCAAAATTCATTAAAGAAAGAGGAATATTTAAGGATATTAAAATAGCACTTATTATTATAAAACACTTAGTGGTTCATCCAAAAACTAGAAATTCGTCTATTGCGGACTTTACCACGTTAAAACGACAATATTTTGCGGAAATTATAGAACCCGCTGTCCAAATCAATATCATCCAATTGGGGCCAAAAATATTCGGTTATCATTGAACAGTAGCGATTCCAATTCACAGTAACGTGCCGGTCTTGATCATCACGGAAGAAGTACGGCCCAATGACGCCGCCGTAATTTTTTCGGGATGTAATGATGACTCATGGAGTACGTGTGGATTGCAGTCTGACCAATAATGCATATTTTGTTTATTGACGAAGCCATTCAGCCAGAAATGAGCCTCGTCGCTGAAGATGATTTTTCGCGCTCTTAACGTTGAGGCCACTGACTCCGAATTTCGGTAGTAAATTTTAATAATTTCGACTCGTTGTTGGCTCCTATATCTTTCCGTCATGAAATGGCAAACCTTACTGAAGAGAAATGTCAAAAGAGCGGCAAAACATATGGCGTCGTTTGCTGTCCCTGTCGGTCTACTTTTGTAGCGTCCCTGTTCAAAACCCTTTAAAACATGTCGACTTAGCATAATTTTATGGAAATTGTTTATTTTCTAAGGGAGATTTTTAATTTCTAAATAATCCAAATTATATTTAATCAAAATTTGGTGTTTATCCGTCTACCCAATCAAAAGTTATTCACAAAACAGTACAGGTCATTCGATTTCCATTACAAAGGAATTCCACACAAATTTAAAAAATGCATCAAACTTTGATCGCATCTCCTGAAAAACTACCTTTTTGCACTTAGCATAGTTTAGAATCGAGGTATCGATATGTGGAATGTTCCCTAAACATATGTATGATTCAAACAGAATATGATAGGGACGATATACACAAAAGCAATTTTTTGCCCGCGTGTATGTTTCAAGCAGAATAGGCATGTTTTCGTTACAAGCTAGCACTTTTAGTTTAGCACTTTGCAACGAAAACAACTGACTTCCACTAACTGGCACATAAGCAATATGTGGCGGATTTTCACTATCTGGTAGCAATGGTGTCATGAGTTGCGAAGAAAGAACAGTGCGAAACAGACAAAAAATTCGTGAAAAGTATTTATAAAACATATATTCACTATTCTATGTTCAATTCTTTACACTCTTTTGCAAATATTAAAATAATTTCCCATTTTTGTTCTTCTTCCTCCCGTTAATTCACAATAATTGATAAAATCTCTCCAAAAATGGGATGCCATATTGCTAAATATAGGGTGCCCAATCTGGCAACATCATACTCGATTAAGACATGAACACAAGCACCAAACTTCATCGGGAACTAATAGTGCTTAAAAGTGCTTAGCTCCCCATACAAATTAAGCACTTATGGTGTAACGAAAACACGCCTAATATGTTTGGGAAAATATACTTCAAAAGTGATTTTTTTCACCGTGCATTTATATTTTTTATTATTGTCTAACTAAGTATAATATTAAACGGTCTCAGTCTAACTAACTAGACAGTCTTTTTCGATTCATTGCCTCTCTCATCCAGACAAAAAAAACCTCTGTCTATCGAAAAACTATCTCCTCAAACGTCGTTATTGTCGTCGTTCATCAGCCATTCATTCATTGGCATTCAAGCGTTTCTGAGTTGCTCTGCAACAAAGTCATTGAACATCAATCACAATCACTTCACTTTGTAATACATTTTCCTATAATTTATGTATCCCTTTTTCCTTTGGCGAATCTTATCACGCAAATAGAATCTCAATTTTGCTGAAAGTAATAAAAATCTCATAGAGTTGAATTCAATCAATTTCAAGCGCGTGTTTCTGCGGAAGGATCTCAAAAGCCGGGGTCAAAGCGAATGGAGCTGTAACTCCCCACTTAGTGTTTTCTCTTTGTTTTCGGCCAAGAAGAAGGACCAGCAATGAACCGACCAGCAACATTGTCGGCGTCGGCGATAAAGAGATAAATCTTTTTTTTTTCACCCAAAATGGTTAATTGGCATTTTTAACTTTTGGTTTGTGGGCAAACAAAGAGAATGACTTCGTTGTTGTTTGTTCTTTACATTTTTTGTTGTTTTTTTGTTGAATGTGTTATTTTATTTTTGCCAGTCCAGGCGAAGAGTCGGCAAAAAAGTCTGCTGAAACAGCGGAATCCCTTTACTTTGGGTGGAACAATAAATAAATACATAGGTCCAATGGCCATAACTTCTAATGAATGAAATGGAAAAAGGGATATACTATTTGGGAAATTTCTTCCCGGCCAGATCCCCATTGTGTCTGGAGCACCCAATGAAACACAAAAACACTTTTGCAGGATTTACCCCGAGCAACCCTTGTTGCCATGCATTGCTTTGCTCACGAAAAAATATGTAATTTTTCATTAAAATTAAAATCACATTCGACTCGAACGAACTTGCCGAAGTAAAAGGAGTGGGGCAGAGGATTTTAATACTGCTGGTGCGGCTCGGTTTGATGAAACAACAGCGTTGGCAAAGGTTTCACGTCACCCCTCACGGAAGCGAATGAATGCTGTTATTGATGCTGATTGCATCAAGCGAATGAAATGAAATCACTTGTTAGTAGTGGATGTAGCACTGCTCTTACTTGGCATTTGGCACTTGGTGGTGGTACTACACTACTACCGTCACTTTTGAGTAAGTACTTAACATATTTCCTCTTTTAAAAACTCACATTAAAATAAACATGAGGCGACGAAAGCGACAGTCATATGGTCAGTTTGGTTTAGAGAATCCCAAAAATTTTAGATGCATATGAAAAGGGTGTACTTGTTTTTATTACATATTTATAATGTATCATAAACATATGTATATATGTTTCAAGGATAATATGTTTGGGACAATATGCTACAGAAATAGTACTACTAAATAAACAGTTACAAATAGGCAAAATAGGCATCATTTTATTTTAAAAAAATTGTCCCTTACCGTGTGCTAGTATTTTGTAAATATCGGAGCACAATATATGGGGAATAAAATTTCCTATATGACGAAAAAAAAATTGGTTCGATGTACCCAATAATACAAATAGTTATACCAAATTTCGTCCATAACTTTTACAAGTATTGAGTCTCCCAAAAAAAAAAAACTTTCGTAAAACAAGTTTTTAACAAATTTCCAATACAGTGGCGCATACACAATGAGGTAAACTTTAATATGAAGTAAACTTTGCAAAAATCGGTTCAGCCGTTCGAGAGCAATTACAAAAAATAAGTGATGAAAAACTTAGACATTTGCCTTCTACGAGGCTTATTTAGCGAATTATTATGATTTTAAGTTTTGCTAAAGAAATTAAAAATGTTGATGAAAAATTTCATTTACGGAAATTCGACATTTTGACCAAAAAATAAGTTATAACAAAATTTCGTCTCTTTACTTCCAAAATGCTTATTTAGCGAGATATTGCGATTTTAAGTTTTACTAAAGAAATTCAAAATTTTGACCAAACAATAATGGATAACAAAACTTCGTCCTTATTTAGCGAGATATTGTCATTTTAAGTTTTGCTAAGGAAATTCAACATTTTGGCCAAAAATAAGTGATAACAAAATTTCGGCCTCTTTCCTTCTACGAGGCTTATTTAGCGAGATATTGCGATTTTTAATATTGCTATGGAAATTCAACATTTTGGCCAATAATAAGTGATAACAAAATTTCGGACTTTTCCTTCTACGAGGCTTATTTAGCGAGATATTACGATTTTAAATTTTACTAAGGAAATTCAAAATTTTTGCCAAAAAATAAGTAATAACAAAATTTTGTCCTTTTCCTTCTACGAGTCTTATTTAGCGAGATCTCCCGATTTTATTTTTTTTCTAAGGAAATTCAAGATTTTAACCAAAAAATAAGTGATAACAAAATTTCGTCTTTTTGCGATTTTAAGTTTTGCAAAAGAATTTCAAAATTTGTACCAAAAAATAATAGATAGCAGATTTTAGTCGTTTTCCTTCTACGAGGCTTATTTAGCGAGACAGATATTTCCATTTAAGTTTTGTTAAGGAAGAAAGAATTTTGAAGACAAATTTTATTTTAAATTTTGCTAAGGAAATTCAAGATTATAACCAAAAAATAAGTGATAACAAAATTTCGTCCTTTTCCGACGAGACTTATTAAGCGAGATATTGCGATTTTAAGTTTTGCTAAAGACATTCAAAATTGTTATGAAAAATGTCAACCGTTTCCTTGTACTTGGCTTATTTAGCGAGATATAACGATTTTAAGTTCTGCTAAAGAAGTTAAAAATGTTGATGAAAAATTCCATTTTAACTAAGGAAATTCAACATTTTGACCAAAAAATAAGTGATAACAAAGTTTTGTGCTTTTGCTTCTACAATGTTTTTTTTAGCGAGGTATTGCGATTTTACGTTTGCTAAGGAAATTAAAAGTTTTTACCAAAAAATAAGTGATATCAAAATGTCGACCTTTTCCTTCTACAATGCTCTTATTTAGCGAGATATTTTCATTTTAAGTTTTGCTAAGGAAATTCAAAATTTTAAACAAAAAATTAGTGATAAAAAATTTCTTCCTTTTTCTTCTACAAGGCTTACTTATATATAGCGAGATATTCCAATTTTAGGTTTTACTTTGGAAATTCAAAATTTTTACCAAAAAATATTTATTAGCAAAATTTATTAATTTTTCTTTTACGAGGCTTATTTAGCGAGATATTTTCCTCTATTCATTCCACTTGAGAACATAGGGCTTCCACAGTTATTTAGCGACCACTTTCGATTTTAATTCATAATTTTGGCCAAAAACAACGATAGACGACACAAAATTTGTTAATATGTATGTGCTGAAAACTACACGTGGCAAAATCGCATTTTTTGATTTGTTTGAATCGAAAGAAAATATATATTTGGAACACAAATTTTTTAATATTATAAATTTCTGCGCAAGTAGATTTATTTAAAAATCAATAAAATATATTTGGAACGCATATATTAATATATTACAAAAAAAAATCACTCATTTTCTCAAATAAAATATGTGTTTAAATGCAAATAAAATTATTGTTTAGGAATTTCTCCAAATATATTTTAATTTAAAAAAAATATCAAAACTTTTGCTGCCTTTTTCAAATTTCAGTTTCAATTTTTCCTTGGTCTCAAATTGTACCTCCCTGTTATAATATCATATGCAGCATTAACTTCTGTTTTAAATCAATAATTTTAAATTTCTGAGTATTTCAAGTCATCATTCGTTTTCAATCTTCCAAATAATTTATTTTGATCCAATATTATACGATTTCATTTATTATTATTTATAATTTTTACGAAAATTTTTCTACAAAAATGAATTTTGAGTTGCTGCAAAAATTAACACAATTAAGGTATCGATGTATTTTCTGAATACTTAAATGCAAATAAAAATTTGTTTCAGAAATAATATTCACAAACAAAAACATATTGGGATGTAAACAAAGATTTGTTTAGAACAACATCTTCCCAAATAAATGATTTTTGAGTGTACCAAATATTATATGTTTCAAGCCGAATATTTTTGGGACAATCTGCTACAGAAGCGATTTTTTTCAGTGTGTACACGGAGGAAAATCACCATTTTTGATATGTTTGAATTCAAGGAAAATATACTTGGAACCAACATTTTTAAATATTATATATTTTTGAACAAATATAGTTTATTTTAAAATCAAGAAATTTTGTTTGGAACGCATATATTAATATATTACAACAAAATATATTTGCGAACTTACTATCACAAATAAAATATGTGTTTACAATCAAACATAGATATTGTTTAAGAATTTATCCAAATACATTATATTTAAAACAATTTTAAGACTTTGTTGACTTTGGCAATTTTTAATTTTATTTTTCCTAGATTTTGTGTTATATATATGTATTATTATATACAGGTAAAAAAGTCGTGAGCAGCATTTTCTTTTGTTTTAATTTATAATTTTTAATTTATAAATCGTCCAATTGTCAATCCATCAATGCTATTTGTCGTTACCCAAGATTATACGATTTACATTTTAATATAATTTTTCAAACATATAAAATTTCTAAAAAATTAAACCTTAAATTTCTAAAAAAAACTTTCCTTTAAATTAAGGCATCAATACATTGCCAAAATACTTAAATACAAATTAATCATTGTTTTGGAAATATTATTTCCAAAACAAAATATTAGGATGAAAACATAATTTTGTTTATAACAACATCCTCACAAACATATTATATTTGTGAGTGTCAAATATTATATATTTGGAGTGTACCCCAAACATATGTACGTTTCCAGCAGAATATGTTTTGAACAATATACTACAGAAGCGTTTTTTTTTCAGCGTGTACTGAAAAGATTTTTCTTTGCAGTGTACCTAACGGGCAAAACTATTTCTCATGCCCTAAGAAAAAAATCGATTCTGTACATAACATATTGCATATGGGGAAATGTACCTTTGTTCCTATAAGTATTTCCATATTTTCCCGCTTTTAAATAATTTGCATTTTTTTCCCCCGAATGTAAATATAACATATTTGAACCAAAGTATATTTTATTTAAATTTTGCTCCCAAACATATTTTGTTTCCTGTTTTCTCCGTGTGGTAGTTTAAAGTACATCCTTTCTCTTTGACAATGCTTTGGAGATTTATTGAAGATAAATGAAACATGTCCCAAAATTTACCAGAATTATAACACTGTCTAACCGATCCCACAAACTAAACTAAACCCAACCAGAGCAGACCGCCGACACAATCTATTTACGAAAATGAAAAAAGGATATGGTTGTGTGTGTGTGTGCGTTTAACTTCGTTTGGTTCCTTCCGTCCCCATAACTTTTTCCACTTTTTTGCATCATTTTAAGAGAACACTTAAATAATTGCATTTGCTCGTCGTAGTTGATGGTATTGTGGGTAATATAACGCCAGATCCAACTTATTTTGGTGAAACACTCGTTCATTATTGTCGTCGTCGTCGTTGGCCTTGTCGTCATCATCGTTGGGTGGTGGATGTTGGGAAGAGGACGTATTGTTTCTGTCCTGTAACCCTTAAAAACACAAAATCCAAAGGCAAACATAAACAAAGTCGGCAGAAGTTCTCGCTCTGCCACACGTTCATAGGCAGCCAGACATACATCACAGCAGATTGGTAAGTGTTCCTGTAATTTAATGTCGACTCAGACGTGGAACGTTTTAAACGAACTCTTGGAAAATGGGCACTTTCAGCTATCTTCATCTCATTTACCCGCTGTCTCCTTAAGTTTTGAGTTAAATACTCCTTTTCCGCTTCTAGTCGCCCTGTATACTCAACTCTCCTCCGACTCTATCTATTTAAAATTGGTATTATTTCATTTTTGGTGATTTTTATGGGGTTACAATAACAACAAACAATTGTGTTATTTGGCCACCACAACCACCGCCAATCGAAAGAGTTGCCATTGCATACGCCAACATTTTGGATATTTTGACGTCTTTAGCTATCCAAATAATTATATATCAGAATCATCTCGAAGTTGATATAGAAACCTTGATAGGTTTCAGTTTCTACGAAATTGGGTAGAAAAATTAAATTTCAAAGCAAAATTTTAAAGAATTAAAAAAAATATTTTCCACGAAGTTTTAAAGCGAAAAATACGACTTTAATGGAATTTAGAAGAAAAACGACATCACGACGAAATTTTCAGAAAAAATATCAATTTCAACAAAATTTTGTAGAAAAATCAAATTTCAGAAAAATGTTATTGCAAAATTAATTTTTAAAAAATTTCGAAGAAATTTCTATAAAAATGTAATTTCAAAAATTTGTTTTGAGTGACCCCTATAGCTGAGGAGGTAGCGTGTTTGGGGGTCGTGTGTTCGATTCTCACAAATGCTCTGGTCTGTCGTTGCAATAAACCTAGACACATTGTGTTGTAACTCGGCTTAAACCTGGAACGTAAAATTAGAATATAAGTTTAATTTGTACTGTAATTCATATATGAGTTATTCCATACCAAACAGAACGATTTTTGACATCACTAGCTTTGATTGCATCGAAAGCAATCTTTTCTTTAAAATATTCTATACGTGTGTCAATAACAAAAATAAAAAAAATGTTTTTGTTTTTCGATCTGTTGTGACTTTTCATAGTTTTTGACTATTGAGTTCGAGATCGTTGTTTTTGTTTTCTGTTAAACAGAAAAACAAACCTTCTTTGAAAAAGAAGAATAAGAAATGTGTGAAATGTATTAAGGGTGGTCACTGGTTGGTGGACGATATCGTTTCGGAAGCTACCAAGCAACCTCATCGGCACCTTGGACAAAATACCCTGTCAATAATTGACACAATATGAGAGCAGCTCAATATGAAATAATTGAGAACTGATTTCAAAGTCCCATATCTCCAAAACATTGCAGACAGTATTTCTCAACCTTCCACAAAATATTATTTCAAGTTGAAAAATGGAACGCTTTTTTACTAAAGTTGCATTGCATTTTTGAAGTGTTTGTGTCGAAGAGTCATTTTGATATGAATGTGTGTGTGTATAATCGTGTGCATTTTTTTCCTTTTTGATTTTCTTGAAAACAAACAGGAGTGTAAATACTAATCAATAAACAATTAAATGCAATAATGCCGACTTAGAAAATAGTTAATTAAAGTTGCAGAAAGGAAATATTGTTGAAGATCATTGTGCTAATGTTATACATAAATTATTTATTTTGTGTTGATACGTTGGCGATGCTTGTGAGTCATCAGAATAATACAATGTTACAAATAACAAATTTATTTCCCACTTTTGTACGAATATAAATACAGTAAATAACTTTTTCAGTAGGACAAAATCTAAAATTAAAAAGGAGGACAAATCGAACTTAGTATATAAGATAAAATGTAATGGATACAAGACCAACATATGCCAAAAGGTATATGTTGGCACAACAAAAACTAAATTAAAGACTAGAATTTCAGGACATAAATCTGACCATAAAGCAAGTTATAAACCTTTGGAGCAAAAAACAGCTTTAGCAGCACATTGTACTCTGACGGGACATGAGCCAAATTTCAAGGACGTTGACATATTGACACAGGAGAACAATTACAAGAAAAGATATACTCTGGAAATAATTATTGTACCTGCTGACGTAAGAATGAACTATAAGACTGACACTGACCACTGTGCACAAATTTATCGTAACTTAGTGGAAAAATACAAACCGAGAAAATAAAAGTTAGTTGAAACAATGCTGTGTTAGCAACAAGTCGATTGTTTTGTTTAAATGTAAATACCGTGATATATTTTTGTAATTTTTCTTTAAATAATATATGTTCTTTGTTATTTTTTAAGTGAAAATCCCTGAAGATGATCGTCGAAGACGATCGAAATATCGGAAATAAATAAAAATAAAACATAATAGAAACAACACCATCAGTTTTCAGTTTTTATACCCTAAACCACACTGTGGTACAGGGTATTATGACTTTGTGCATTTGTTTGTAACACCCAAAAGGAGAAGAGATAGATTCATTGTTTATTATACCGATCGACTTGTAATCACTTTCTGAGTCGATTTAGCTATGTCCGTCTGTAGATGTATTCTTGTAATCAAAGTACAGGTCGCAATTATGGCCCGATCTTGACGAAACTTTACACTTTTTTTTGGGCCAAGGACTATCCCTATTTTATTTGGTTAAAATCGGTTCAGATATGGATATAGCCCCCATATATATGTTAGCCCCGATTTGACATGTAAGCGCTGTAAAAACTTTATTTTATATCCGATCAGTATGAAATTCAGCAGAAAGAGGTCTGTTATTATATTAATGAACACTGTTAAATTTGGAAGAAATCGGTTCAGATTTAGATATATCCCCCATATATACGTTACCCAGGAATTCACATGTAAGCGCCGTAAACAAATTATTTTATAACCGATCAGTGTGAAATTCGGCAGAGAGAGGTTTCTTATTACATGAAGCAATACTGCCAAATTCGGAGAAAATCGGCTCAGATTTAGATATAGCCCGCATATTACAGGTGGCGCAAAAGTAACCTTTCTGCCAAAATCGGAGAAAATCGGTTCAGATTTAGATATAGCCCCCATATATATGTTACCACCGATTTGACATGTTAGCGCTGTAGAGACTGTATTTTATATCCGATCAGTACGAAATTCTACAGAAAGAGTAAGAGTGAGTATTCAGGGAAAATCGGTTCAGATTTATATATAACCTCCATATATATGTTCCTCCTGATTTGGTATCAAAAGGCTATAGAAGTTGTACTTTACTTCCGATTATTAATATTTTCCGGAAAGCTGTTTCTCAATTTAGAAACAAATATTGCTTAATTTAGCGATTATCGGCTCAGAATTAGATAATATGTTCCTACCCATTTACCAATCATTCCAAATTATTATCGCATTGTTAGGGAGGTGTAGGGTATTATATAGTCGGCCCCGCCCGACTTTCTGCCTTTCCTTACTGGTTAATTTTATATATGACCTCTAGCCAGACAAAACTTTAAAAATTAGAAATAAAAGGTCAACAATACAAAAACCAAACAATATAAATAAATAAAATTATGTTTTGATGAACAGAAAAAGATGTTTTATTATTATTTTTAAGGATTTACATTATATTTGTTGACATATATAAATTATACTTCCATCCATAAACGGAATTTCTTCTTCCAACTCATATGGCTGGCAAGAACTCACTATGTTCTTTATAACCATTTAAAAACGAGATCACATAGTTAAATGTCCTTCCAGTGTTTGCTTTGCTATCTAATCGGAATGTCGTTCTCCTCTTTTATTCCATATACATAATTATTTCCGTTCTAAAGCTTCGCATTGGTTTTCTTTATCTCAGATAATTTAATTTAGTATTCTTTATTAGGAAATTTTATTGCTAATATTTACAACTGTTGAATTTCTCGCGGACAAATATGAATACAAATAAATAGGAGTACAATGCTGGCGGCTTCAATTTGTTGCGGCGTTCAATTAATTAGTGGCGGCGCGAAATGTCAATTTCTCACGTTGAAAGAACATAGTACCACAAATGAAAAAATTTCACTCATATTTTCACAACTTTGTTTTTTGTATGGGATTTCAGCGTGAAACCGGAACATAGTACCGTGCTTTAGGGATTAGAGTACATTGTAAATGAGTTTTAGGGTAATAGGACATGGCCTTCTACTTTTTCTGCAACGTTGAATTTAAACATTTTAAAATAAGTAAGAAAAACATACTACTATTTGGTCCATGGCGTCGAAACCAAATAATTTTATTAAATAATTTTTCAAATAATTTTACATTTTATTGGCAACACAGCCTATTAAATAATTTTATTGGCAATCCTGCATATAAATATTTACACAATTGTAAATATATGAAATGGTAAAGTTTTCTTGCAATCGTCTGAACTGTCAATTCACCTTTGCCTAACAATCTGTCATTGTCCGTACATTTGCAGCACTTTAACAGGGTTGATAACGTTGTCCGATCTGACAATCCTGTGTACAAAGCATTACCATACCAAGAAATATCCCTTATTTGACAATAAATTGATTATCCCGAAATTAAGAAGGTATTTCTATACGAGCACTTTGTAAAATGCAAAATTTACTATCATAGAGCCGCCGAGTGTAAGTTTTATGACTTGTCATAATTTGGAAATCGATAATTTTTCCACTTCATGCTAACCATACCTCCACAATTTCTTACAATTAAATTAAAAATATTCATCATTTAAGAATAAATATAATAAACTTTTCAACCGCTTTATCCCGAACAATATTTGTGTGCAAGAAGTATTGCTCTACGAACACTTCATAAAATGCAAATTGACACTCATAGAGCCGCCGAGTGTCGGCAGCCGCCGCCGCCAATTTTACTCCGTCACAAAGGTCTTGATTGACAGGATGTGCCTAAACAAATATTTCTTGGTTTTTTGAAAAAAGAAACAAGGATTCTGACCACCCTTTACGCAACTTAATCGACTCTTCTGTCGGTTATGAACTCGATACAAATAGGTAAAATGGCCGCGACCCCTTTGGTACATCCCACAGAAATGGGTCGATTTTGTACAAAATATTCAGTAATTGTTCAGCTCAAAATGGGCGGATTTGTCCAACCAAATTTATATGAAAATAATTTGTGTAGCAATCTAAAAACTAAATGTCTTCTATATTTTGTAGAACTTTTCGTACAAATTCAGGGTGACAACGAATGAGCAAAATATTTCCACCGTTCTGACATCTACCAAAGGATTGGTAGCTCCTATGTACATATCACATTCCTCACAAACTAAGAATATACTATAGTAATTTTAATAGACTGAAATTTTCCTTCTTAACTTTTTCATGACTAATATTAAAGTCATAACAAAAACTCCCCAAAGACCCCGAAAGAAATTCCCTTCTGAATCTGAAGTCTGCGTACGTATGGCATCTCTTTCAGGCGGCAAATAATATTGCAACAGCAATAAGGACTACAACAATGACTATATCTGTGTTTATATTTAACATTTAGTACTGGTGCAGCCACCGGTATCCGGTATTGCCATTACCACTACTTTCATTCAGACTGTCTGCCTGTCTCCCGGTCTGTTTGTCAGTCTGTGTGTGCGTCCGGCGCCCCAAAAATCCCAGTTGCAGCAGTGTTTTGGGGTGCATAGTCTCACATGATTTATAATCCAACACAGCAAACAGTAGTACATGTAGTAAGTAACGTCGCGTCCTATCCCTTTCAATGGCATTCAGTTCTATGGAAATTGAACTTGAAAATTTTTATTACAAAGTTCAGTGCCATTTATGCTTATGCTTATGCTGCCACTTCTGCTGCCACTGCTACTCGTATTCCGGCAGTACGCGACTAGTTGTTGTTGGCAGTGTCATTGTTATCCCAGTGATGGAGCTCGTGCCAGCGTGAAAGCAAATTTTAATATCTCATACTACTGTCTGATGGCGCTGGTGATTAAAGGACAACAGTTCTGTACACACACTCACACACACACATACGTGAAAGTAGTGTAATAAACATTGTTATTACGAGGACGAGATAATCGGTTTGAATGGATGTGAGATCAGCATACAAACCCAGGAAGAGGGCAAACCAAACGAGCATCTCCCCTTGACTGGGAAGAGTTTCATTCATATTCAAATTTAAAATTTTAATTAAAACGGGATATTTAACAGTGAAAGCGGATGTAAAGATGTTGAAATGTCCATATTCTGTGTGGTATGTATGTATGTATTGATTTTTATATTCACTTCCCATTATAATAAACATTAAAATTTTAGCAAAAACATATTTAATAAATAATTTAACTTTGAGTTTAATCGAAATCTGTGATGTTTCTCAAATTCTACTATGTGTCAGTAAATTCATTATAAATTTAATTTAAACAAGAAGTTAAATTAAAGAAGTAACAACGATTAAGCAACATTTTAAAATATTATTAAGTTCAAAAGTAAGTATCACCATTTGGCAAAACAATTCCAAATATTATTGACTTGCTTTTTTGTTAATGAACAATTAACTCTACTTTTAGATCTTATTTTTCTTCCTTAAAATATATAAAAATTTAATGTTGTGATGAAAGAAAAATAATAAGGTTTGAATTGCTAATAATTTTAATGTAATAACTCAATATTATTGTCTGTTTCTTATTCACATTTATTTAAAAAATCATTTGAAGAATTGCGTCGTAAAATATAGCGTTTGTTTAAAAAACCTTTTTCGAGTTTTGTTGTCAATTTTATGAATTTTAAGCTACTCGAGATTTTATATCTTAACAGCCAAGTAAAGTCAGTGTGTTTTAGCGGATCTAAGAATTTAAAAACTCATTCGGTCTTCGGCTCTGGCCGAATTATAGAATTTAGGCCACGATCGACTTCGGTCGAAATCATTTTTCTAGGAAACTTATTAGAAATTGCATTTCGCTATATAATTTCGTGGAAGTAACTTTTTCCTAAAAATATCGTTTAACATATTTTTTTGCAGATAAGGTACGTTCTCTGGTAAGTTGGTGCAAGAGTAAAGGGCACGACCTAATCATCGGAGGAGATGCAAACGCGCACCATACCATATGGGGCAGCACAGACATAAACAAACGAGGTGAGTCACTACTTGAATACTTATTATCCACTGATCTAGTTATCTGCAATAAGGGCAATAGGCCCACTTTCTTTAATAAAATCAGGGAACAGGTTATAGATTTAACTTTAGTATCTAATAGCGATTCCATAAGAATATCCAAGTGGAGAGTGTCAAATGAATGTTCCTTCTCGGATCACCTTACGATACACTTCAACATAGAGCATGAGGCTACTAAGGGGAAACCCTATCGTTACCCCAGGAAGGCTAACTGGGACAAGTTCAGACAACTTATGCAATCGTATCCACCTCCAAACACGGAGATACATGACTTGCAGGGTCTGGAATGTGCAGTCGACCGCATGACGTGTAACCTTGTCGATGCCTTCTATTAGTCCTGTCCAGAATGCTCACCACCCCGGAAAACCAACCAAACTTGGTGGACTCCGGAACTGAAGCAACTCAGGAAGGAAAGTAGAATGATATTCAACAAGGCCAAGAAAGAGAAAACACCTGAATGCTGGGAGGAATACCAAACAGCCACCAGAACCTTTAAAAGAGAGTCCAGAAAGGCAAAAAGGAAGTCCTGGACGAATTTCTGTGAAGAACTGGAAGACATTAGCGAAGCCTCCAGACTCCGCAAAGTCCTGTCCAAAGACCCCAGCACACCAGACTTCCTCTTGAGACCAGACGGACTGCTCACGGAAAACAACCAAGAGACTCTAGAACTTCTGATGGACACCCATTTTCCGGGTTGTAGCGAAGTTTCAGATACCGTGGAAACGTAAACTGTTATAGATGACGAGGAAATATGCTGGGCGGTGAGATCCGTCAAGCCTTTCAAATCGGCAGGCCCGGATGGCATCATTCCAGCTCTTTTACAAGAGTCCTAACTCATTCTACCATGGCTACGCGCAATTTTTTCTGCAAGTCTGCAATGGTCACATATACCCAAGGCATGGAGAGAAGTCAAGGTGGTCTTTATCCCCAAGGCAGGAAAAATAAATCATAGTACGACAAAGGACTATAGACCAATCAGTCTATCATCGTTTCTGTTGAAAACCATGGAAAGACTAGTTGATCTAAACGTTAGGGGAAAACTGACACCAAACAACTTCAGTAGGGCACAACACGCCTACCTGAAAGGTAAATCTGTGGAAACGGCCTTACATGAAGTGGTAGGTTTTGTCGAGGACTCTCTTCATTACAAAGATTACACCATGGCGGCGTTCCTTGATGTGGAGGGCGCTTTTAATAATGTTAAGATAGCATCTATGCTCAACGCATAACCAGGCATAACCAAGTGGACAGGTAACATGCTCAAAAGCAGAATCATTAACTCAACCATGGGCAATGGTTCGGCAAGAAGGCTAGTCACGAGAGGTACTCCGCAAGGTGGAGTGGTCTCACCGATATTATGGAATCTAGTGATAAACGAAATCACTACAGGGAAAGGTAATACAGGGAAAGGTACTTGAACTATCGAAAGAGGCTAAGTACTTGGGCATCACCCCAGACTCTAAGCTGTACTGGAAAAGGAATTTGGAGGAAAGGGGTAAGAAAGCGATATGCTCCTTCTATGCCTGCAAGAAAATGTTTGGATGCAAATGGGGTTTGCAACCGAAAATGATACACTGGATGTATACATCGATCATTAGACCGATACTCACCTACGGATGAGTTGTATGGTGGAAAGCGGTAATGAAGCAATCACATCTCTCGCATTTAGCCAAAGTGCAAAGACTGATTTGCGTCGGGATAACTGGCGCCCTCAGATCTGCTCCAGAAATGGCACTGGAGACGATGCTGAACCTTCAACCAATCGATATATATATAAAGTGTACCGCGGCGTAAATGACCCTTCGGCTAAGGGAATCAGGAATAGCCATCAATACCACACACGGACATGGCTCAATCCTGGAAAGCATGGGCATAACAGACAAAATCAATTGGCCAACGGACTACTTGGCACCAAGGACAATTCGAGATAGGAATTTTAATGTAACGTTTCCTAGCAGTGAGGACTGGGCATCAAATAGCGTCATGGAGGACGACGAGATCTCAATCTTCACGGACGGGTCGAAAATGGAGACGGGCACGGGATCAGGAGTATATTCCGATACCCTTAATCTCAGAATCTCCACCAGACTCCCAGATGAATGCACTGTCTTCCAGGCAGATATCTATGCCATTAATATTGCCGCGAAATAGATTTTGGAACGGGATATTTCTGCGAAAAAATTCAAGATCTACGTCGACAGTATGGCAGCTCTCAAGGCCTTGGGCTCTAGAACTATTAAATCACGCTGCACGATGGACTGCTTTTTATCCTTAACCCATATTCAGGCGCACGAAATCACGCTCTGCTGGGTGCCAGGACATAGCAACATACAGGGCAACGAATTAGCAGACGAATGTGCCAGGATAGGATCCGGCGCACGAAATCAAATCGCGACTCTGGACGTACAAATTCCGTTCGTGAAACTTAAAAACCAAATCGACGAACGCTGAGCAGCACTAACCAGATCGAGGTTGGATATCGCAGGACTGCAAGAAGCCTTTGGCCATCCATTGATGTGAAGCGTACCGAAGAGTTGCTATCCTTCAGGAAGAACACACTTAGCATCCCCACTGGAGTCATCGCAGGGCACTGCGTGATAGGCAATATGGCTGCACGCATGAAGCTTCCTTACGAAGACTTCTGTAGAAGCTGTTTGGATGAAGAAGAGGAGGAGTCAGTACATCACTTGCTATGCTCATGTAAAGGACTGCAAGAGTACCGTTTGGCCTTTTTAGGGCACCGGCTCTTCGAAAACCTAGATGATCTAGCAGATGCACCGCTAAACCCCTTCTCAACTTCATCAGAAAATCTCTCTGGTTTAGTAAGGCCACAAAGACAAACGAAATCACGAGTCACTAGATCTTCTCTCCCTCTTCCTAAATCTTCTCTCCCTCTTCCTAAACCTTCTCTCCCTCTTCCTAGTCTATTCTAGTTCTATTCTACTCACGGGAAACACAATGGACCGACTGTCGGCCCCGTGTGAACTCGTCAGTTGTATTCTGACGGTCGTCCCTTTCAACCTAACCTATCCTAATTTTTGTCAAAAATTTCCAAAAGTTTCATTTTCCTTTTATAAGAACAGATTTTTCTGAGAAATGTCTTCAAAATTTTTTTCTAAAAAAAAGTGGTGAAATTGATTTTTTAAAAATAATTTCATCAAAATAGAATTAAACTTTTAGCGAATCATTTTTCACAATGATTTTTTCCTAACGAATTTCAAAGGAATTCCACATTTAAATTTCCTACAAAATTTGGGAAATTTTGATTTTTTGAATATTTTGTCGAAATATCATTTTTTAGAAAATTTTGGTAAATTAGGAAATTTTGTCTAACTTACATCTTTATAAGAAAAATCGTCAGAATTAAATAATTATACCATCGCTTTAGTGAAGGAGGATATATGTTTATCGCTCATTTAGAAAAATAACGTTACACCTCAAAATATTTTTTTTTTTGAGGTGGTCATACTAAATTATCCTACATTTCAATATTTACAAGCTGATCCATGATTGTGCTGATTCCTGAGGAAGACAATAATATTTGACGCACTTCAGAAGTTGTCATCCCATTCTGCTAAATAGTTATTTTTGTATAGATCATTTAATCATTTTTTAGATAATCGATTTTGGGCAATATGGCATTCATGGTTTTGGGTGATATGACGCGACGCCCTTAAATGACTTAATATGTCCAAAACCGGATTTCCGCCTTCATATCGCTCATTTTGAAAAAGAATGTCACATTTTGAGTTATGACATTTCATTTATTTCACTTAAGTGTGTCATAACTCAAAATGTGGCGTTCTTTTTCTAAATGAGCGATATGAAGGCGGAATTCCAGTTTTGGACATATTAATTGTAGTGATTTCGTTTCTGATAAATAATATCACCACACCATGTTGCGACATTTTAAAAATTCCCCCTGCACCCACTGCTAGTTTCGCATTTTGCATGCGAACAATCGAACAAAAATCGCGGTGAGTAAAACCCATACCTACATTATGGCGCAACCATTTGATAGCGCATTAAGTATGTACGCTTTCAATTAGGTTTGGTTCCGAAGTTTGCCTTTGACGGCGCAACACTCCACACCGCATTTGCGGAGTGTAATAATTTTACAAACGAAATCAAAACCTGTTCATACGGCTGCACCATTTTTACAAAAAAACCTAAAAATGCGGTTTCAGTGTAAAATGTAGAAACAATTTTACATTTTTTTGCACAAACGAAATCACCATAAGTCATTTAAGGGCGTCGCGTCATATCACCCAAAACCATGAATGCCATATTGCCCAAAATCAATTATCAAAAATGTCATATCGACAAAACACAATGTCATAAAGCTCAAAGATTTTTTGGGCGATATGTCATTTCAATAAACATAAACTTTGCAAAGCAGTCGGGTAAATCTATCCTACTTAATCGGTTTACCCGACTGAAATGTTATTACTTGTTAAATCGGCGTAGAGTCATATCGCCCAAATCCATGTACATATGTCATAAGACCCAAAAAAAAATCAATGTTAGTTGTTGTTGTGGAAAAATTTGGTTTTGGGCAATATGTAATTTTCTACAATAGGTACATTTAAAAATTTTTTTTTCGCCCAAAAAGGAAAATTATTGAAAACGTCCAAAGTGGAAAAAACTATTTATTTTTAAATGTCCAACACGCAGACCAAAGTAAAATGTATAGTTGAAGAGATTATTAAAGACCACTTTCGAATCGAAATGTCAAAAAAGACGGTTTCGCGGACCAAAGTGTCTATACGGGGACGGCTTCGTCCGTAGTTAAATATTTTCTCCTCTGGTGTACGTAGTATGTACGAAAAATTTTGGTATTTATGTTGGTACTCATGTCCCTTACTTATGCTGACAAGGTCGGCCATTTTGAATGTTTAGTTAATTTTTGACAGCTGTTGTGCTTGGATGTGTTATAACTTGTCTTCGATTTTTATCTATTTCAGAAAATGGATCAAAGAATCTGCATCAAATTTTGTGTGAAAAAAAAAATAAAGTGCGCTGACGCATTCCGAATGTTGACTGTGGCATATGGTGAAGCTACCTTGGACCAAAGCAACGTTTATCGGTGGTACAAAATGTTCTTAGAGGGCCGAGAAGATGCGAAGGACGAACAGCGTGCCGGACGCCCGAGCACGTCAACAACAGACGAAAACATTGATAAAGTGAATAAAATAATATTGGCCAATCGATTAGAGAAGTTGCTGATGATCTAAACATATCGATTGGCTCGGCTCGTTCCATTCGATTTTAAACAATGATTTGGGCATGAGTCCGTTCGCCGCTAAATTCGTGCCAAAATTGCTAAATTTGGACCAAAAACCGCATCGCGTTAACATTGCTCAGGAGATGTTGAACTCGGTCCGTGACGACCCAAATTTGCTCCATGGGTTTAAGGTTACGACGTGGAAACTAAAGCTCAATCATCCCAATGGAAGCTGCCGCATGAACCAAGACCGAAAAAAGCGCGCTAAGTTCGGTAGAACGTAAAGGTTTTGCTCAGAGTTTTCTTTGATCGCAGGGGCGTGGTGCATTATGAGATCTTGCCACAGGGTAGTACGGTCAATAAAGAATATTACCTGCAAGTTATGCGCAACTTGCGCGAAGCAATCCGCCAAAAACGCCCGGATTTATGGAAGAACAAAAACTGGTTTTTGCACCATGATAACGCCCCTGCACACACATCGTTGCTTGTGCGCTAATATTTGGCCAAAAACAACACAGTAATGGTGCCGCAGCCACCGTATTCCCCTGACCTAGACCCCTGAAGGGGACATAATAGATATTCAGGAATAAATAAATATTTTTTGAAAAAATACAAAATTCGCAAATTTTTTTGAACATACTACATATGTATTAATAATATGGCGAAAAAACATATGTTTGCTAATTTTTTAATTTATACCACCCTACTACACCTTTTCAAGTTTGCAATGAGAAAATATAAATTACAATGAGAAAATATAAATTCATATTGCGAAATGTAAATTCGTAATGAGAACATAGAAATTTATATTTAGAATTATAAATTCAAAATGAGAAAATAACGTAGAATATAAACTCGTAATGAGAACGTGTAAATTTATATTGACAAATGCAAAATTGCATTGAGAGAATATAAAATCATATTGGAAAATGTAAATTATAATGGGAACATGTAAATTTATAGTAAGATGTGTTAATTAATATTGGCAAATGAAAATTTGTGATGAGAACATATAAATTCATAATGAGTAATATTAAGTCGTATTGGGAAAATATAAAAAAATAATGAGAAAATATAAATTCATATTGAGAATAAGGACCTATCCTTAAAACAAGTGCCTCCCCGAACGAATTTTATAATATTCGATAAATTGATTATTTTTATTATTACATTGTTTCATTTCGAGTTTACATTGTTTCATTATGTGTTATATGTTCTCATTGCAATTTTACATTTGTCAATATGAATTTACAAATTCTCATTACGAGTTTATATTCTTCATTATTTTCTCATTACGAATTTATATTTCTCAATATATATTTCTATGTTCTCATTACAAATTTACATTTCGCAATATGAATTTATATTTTCTCATTGAAATTTCCATTTTCCAATATGAGTTTACACATCTTACTATGAATTTACATGTTCTCATTACAAATTTACATTTTCTAATATGATTTTATATTATCTCAGTACAAATTTACAATTATCAATATAAATTTACACGTGGGTGTGGCAGAAGTGGGCGTAGCATTAGTTAAGTATGTATTGTCTCTGAAACTAATGACCGTAGAAGAAAGAAATTTCGATCATTAAATATACAATATTGCATAATTTGTGCATTTTTGTACCACATTTTTTTTATTTTCATCGCATTGGCGTTAAGTTGCCTGTGAGTACAAAAACACTAATTTATCATTCTCAGCAGAAAGTTTTATCATTTGTGGTTATCGCGGCGTTCAAGTCAAACAATCGAATTAGAAAAAACAAAAACATCACTAACAAACAAATATTACTTTTCCGGAAATTTGGAGGTGATTTTGAATATTTATCCCAGTGCACTAAATAAAAAATTTTTATACCTATCGTCGGCTTAATGCTATTTTAAGTTAGGAGTTGATAATGTGGGTTCCAAGCATGCTCTTTCAGAATCTGCAATCATTTTTTTCCTATCTCGCCTAGTTTTCGAGATATTGGTAGGGTAAATTTGTTTTACTCTGAATAACGGGAAATAATTTCGATATTTTTGTTCTATGTCTCAATTTTTCTATCGCCCTATATTTTGCATTCAGTATTTTACGTTCTTTCGATCACAAGATGTAAATTAGTGTCCTTCCATACCGACCATTTTTGTGGTCCATGTAATACAAATACGAAAAAATATTAAAATAAAAGTGGATATGGACCAAAATGCCAAGTACAAAAATTGTTATAACTTGCTTATTTTTGGATGTAATGGCATAGAAATGCATGAGAATCAGACAAACACTGTTGGGAACCCTATGAAATAAAAAGTGTGTAACTCTTCAGTCCCGTTTTTACTCAAACAATAAATTGCGTTTTTCTCCGATCATACAAAATGGCGTATGGAACAAAATAGCATTGAGCCGACGATATGTACATTATTTCCAAAAAAATAAATTAATAAGTAACAACAGAGTTATTTATGTCAATTAAAAAAAAATACTGTTCAGCTAATACCGATTCCTTTGAAATCGACTTTTATTATTGTTTAATGTTCACAATCTCTTTAAACATAGCATAATATGTGCAATTTGTGCACCACATTTATTTCATTTTCACCGCATTGATGTAAAGTTTTAATCGAATCGAATAAAAAAAATTAAAAACCAAATTAATAGTACACAAACATTTGTTTTCGTGAAAATTGATGATGATTTCGAGAATTGACATGGGTAAGTGTTCATTCAACTTTATATCCGCTTGAAAGAGCATCCGAAATACCCGATTAGCGAGAGTGCTGTAATCTATCTATATAAAGGGCCCACCAAATAACTTTTTTTTTTTGAAAATGCTATAAAAAAAACTACTGAATATTTTCTCAAATTTCTTTTTTTATTTGAAAGTACAATCCTTCCGGTTAATAATGGAAAATATTTCATTCAAATGGCTGCCTCGGCTGGCCATGCAGTAGCCTATACGATCGGTCCAATTTTTAAGCACATTATCGATTGTGTGCAGCTGTATTTCACCAATGGCTTCACGAATATTGTCCTTTAAAGCGTCAATTGTCTCTGGCTTGTTGGCGTAACACTTATCTTTGAGGGCACTCCACAAATAATAGTCCAACGGTGTCAAATCGCAGCTCCGAGGTGGCCAAACGACATCAGCTCTGCGGCTGATAATGCGATCTTCAAAAACAGGGCGCAAAACATCGAATGTAGCTTCGGCTGTGTGGCACGTAGCGCCGTCCTGTTGCCAATATCCTCCTCTTCAATTTTTGTGAACAAAAATTCGTTCAACATGGCCCGATAACGATCGCCATTGACTGTAACGGCCACTCCTTGCTCATTTTCGAAGAAAAATGGCCCAATTATGCCTCTGGACCAAAATCCGCACCAAACAGTGACTCGTTTTGGGTGTATCGGCTTTTCAATGTATGCGTGCGGGTTTTCTGTGCCCCAAATGCGACAATTTAGCTTGTTAACATACCCGCCAAGATCAAAATGAGCTTCATCTGAAAAGATGATTTTTTTTTTGGCAAAATCGGCATCTTCTGTAAGTCGATCGCTCCCAGCGTTGTTCAAGCGTATACACAACCATATTCGTTCAGCGGAAGGATAAAACTAATTATCTGTCAAATCAGACATGAGCTAAAGGCCGGGTTAGGCATACGTAACCGTAATTTATCTTTACCGTTGTCGTAACGTTGCCCGTTTGAGCGATTAGCCAACGTTGAGAAAACGAGTCATATGTTCTGACAACAACAACACATAAGTAAACAAAAAAGCCGCGATTTCTTTTTGTTTAGGTTTATTAGAAATTAAGTTAAAAAGAATGTTTATAAATTTGTGTTGTTTTAAATCTATGCAGAATTTACAATAAAAGTAATCAAGAAAATATCGTCGGATAAGAAGATGGGGTGGACGTCCTATAAACAATGACTGGCGAAAGCCGGATACTAGAATGCCTATGGAAGTTTTTATTTTATTATTAACATTAATAAAATATGAGTTAACTACACCAAAGCAAGGGATTAGACCGGCAGAGACTAGCAATAACACCACTGTATGTCAAATATTGCTTTATCCTTTGATTCCAAGTTGGGAAATATTAACATTCTTTTCTTTAAAATTGTAGATATTTGGGTCACGGTTGTTCCATACAATCGATTGCATGGAGTCACAAGCTGGGAAAAACATCAATTCTAAATATTATTTTAGAATGCAGTGAAGTTTTGTGGCGCTTGCTTTCGCCGATTTATTTAAGCGAACAAACTACACAGCAGTACAAACACATTGCCAATGATTTTCAACGAATGTGGGATATGCCAAATTGTGTGGGAATCTGCGATGCTAACTATACATTCATATCAGTTAATGTTGGAAATTATGGCAGCCAACACGATGGGGGTATGTCCATTAAACTTCAATTTATTTATATTCTATTTTAATACAAACAATTTACATTTCTTAATTTAAATTAAATACAGCTATATTCCAGTACTCTGCGTTTGGCCAATCAGTTATTTTAGGTACAGTACCTCCTAGTAAACCATTATCGTCAGCATCCTCTGAAGCCTTTCCTCATTTTTTATTGGCGATGCTGCGTTTCCCCTGAGGAATATCCTTGGTCTAAGTCAAAAACATTAGACGAGCTCAGATACAACATCCAACGCGAAATTGCCAACGTTCCGGTCGAAATGTGTCCAAGAGTGGTGGAATATTGGGTCCAAAGAATAGATCGCTGTTGACGGGCTCGTGGTGGTCATATGACCGAAATTGAATTTCATTCTTAAAATGTAACATTTGCTCTTAACCTGGAATAAATTTGAACTCTATGTCTTAAATATTCTCTGTTTTTTATTAATATATGTTTATTAATATAATATTAATATATTTATTAAATTCTTATGTCCTTAATGGAAACCCCTTTACCTATGTCTATTTCCATTGAAGAGGGACTCAGCCAAATCAGATCCAATCTCTATCTATAAATAAGTCCTCGTTTGTATAGACGCTTATATTGCTGCCAAATTAACCCACAATGAAGAAGATTGGCGCAATGATTGTCTCGTACTGTCGTCAAAAGAATCCTGAAGCAGATTATAAATTTAATTTTTAATGGAGTCAGCCGCGATCTTCATAAAACTCACCTGTAACGCCCAGCTCCTTGCCAATTTGCTTCCAAGCTTCTCGCTTTTGTTCAGATATCCTATATGCTGGATTTTATTTATTGTATAAAGGTTTAGGTTTTAACCTAAACCTATTGTATAAATACTCGTGCGACTGCACCAATGAAATCAAATATTCGTCTTTCATGTTTATTTGCACTTTTAAACAACAAATAAATTATTTTCTTTACTTTTCTCGGTGAACATACAATTGTAATTGTAAACAACATGTAGTATCAGCTGTTGTCAAATTGTACGTAAACGGAACGTCCAATTCTGATTTCAACAGATTCAGCCGTCCGTTTACGTTTCGTTTCCGTTGGCTAATCGTTTAAACTGATTTCCATATGATAGATTGAATCAGCTGATTCGTTACGCTACGGGGGCGTTACGGTTAAGTTTGCCTAACTGGGCCTTAAGTGTTACCATTCAAGAAATAAGCACTAGTTGAAAAAAAAACGTTAGATAGCGGACCCTTTATATAAAATTGTTGTGTGACTGCCTGACTGATCATCGCCCAGGCCAAACGGCTGAAGCTAGAATCATGAAATATGGTGGGAGGGTAGTCCTTGGGACGTAGACGAGCAATAAGGCGGGATTTTTCGAAATTCGTACTATTAGCCGCACAATGGGGCAAAAAAGGATAAATATGGTACCACCGCCAAATCTAAACGAAATGAGCTAAAATCTTGAAATTTGGTATGAGGGTAGCCCTTAGGAGGTAGACTCAGAAATTGGCAGGATTTTTCGAAATTCGAACATTTACGCACGCGGTGGGGTAAAAGGGGATATATGTGGTACATCAGCCAAATCCAAATGGCAAGAGCTAGAATCGTGAAATTTTGTGTGAGGCTATGAGGCAGACTCGGAAATTGACAGGATTTTTCGAAATTCTAACATCTACGTACACAGTGGCGTTAAAAAGGGAAAAATGGGATAAATGTAGTACAACAGCCTAATCCAAATGGCAAGAGCTAGAATCGTGAAATTTGATGTGAGGGTAGACTCTGAAATTGACGGGATTTGTCGAAATTCGAACATTTGCGTACACAGTGGGGTAAAACGGGAAAAATGTGGTACAACAGGCAAATCCAAATGGCAAGACCTAGAATCGTGAAATTTTGTGTGAGAGTAGCTCTTGGGACGTAAACAAGAACAAGGAGCGATTTTTTTTAAAATTTAGCGGCACAGTGGGACAGGAATGTATAAATTAAAGCGATTTTTTGTATTCACAGTTTTCAGGGCACAGTGAGTCAAAAAGTATAAAATATAGTACAGTGGCTTCAAAATGTCAAACATGGATCAATGGTTCCAGGGTAACTTTTGAAACACAAACTAGAGATTGGAAGTGATTTTTAGTAATTCTAACTTTAAGAGGCACAGTGGGACAAGACGGGTTTATTATGGAGCATGGGGAAAATAGGGAACAATCTGCCAAAATTGGAACTTAAACATGAGATATGAAGAGTTTATATGGTTTTTTTATATATTTAAAAATTTGTTAAATATGGTACAGTGAGATAAATAATTGAATGGGGCACAGTTGTTCTGTAAGCAGATATGCCAATTCTTCACTTAAACTTTTTTTTTTTGGAAAAATAAGATGGGAAATGTTTCAATAATTGGAAGTCTTATAATGGTGCAAATGTAATGTGTTTTAAATCACTGCGACGCATACAAATTAAAATTGGGTAATTGTCTACTCCTATTCGAACATACAATCATCATCAAAATTTGTCAATGCTGTACATACATATTTCCAAACATGAAAATCATATGGATTTCAAAAGAATATGCTATGTTCTACAAATAAAATATTTGGTAGTTCGAAGTCTTAGTATGACTAAAAAATAGTTAGAGTAGGAAGCAAGTGCATCACTACACAAAAATACAGTGGATGCTTTGGGATTATTAAATATAATCACTAAACCTGAATCCGTTATGAATCTTCATGTATTTTACACTGCTCTACAAAACATAAATAATTTAAGCAAATATTTTCAAACAACAAATGCAAGGCTCGGAACGGTTACGGCAACTACCGAGAGATTTGTTAAGAGCTTTCGGATTTGATTAAAAGAAAACACATAAAATTTAGAAAAATGTATGAAATTTTTGTTTGAATCGAAAACGGTCTATAATGATTTCATGTAAATGTAGACCGCGGCTGCGACTCAAATGGTTCATACGCTGGGTCCAATTTTGGCATACTCTCTGCAACACATCGGCCGGTATCTCACGAATAAATTCATCAATATTGGCTTCCAGTGCGTCAACCGTTGCGGATTTGTCCCACAGACATGAGCCTTAACGTAGCCCAACAACAAATAATCTAAAGGCGTTAAATCGCAGGATCTATGCGGCCAATTGACCGCCCCCAAAGTGAAATAAACTTAAATAATCTGCAAGCGTTGTTCGTTTGTAGGTCGATTCATGGTTATCTTATAGAGCAATCTGAACATGTTTGACATTAACTTGTTACACGAAAACAGCTGAGCTGCCAACAAAATGCTTACCAAATTTGTTTCGGTTAATTCAACATTAGTTAAAGGCCAATATGTAGATTTGCCAGATGATACGATAGCATTTTAATATTGGAGAACAGATTTAAGTTTTCCACTAACTAAAGCCTAAATTCCACTAACTAAATTGTTTTGTAAAGCTTTGAATGGAACTTCTGAATTTATTGATGATTATAGAAGTAACCTGCGAATTGATAAGGAATCGCTAATTGTAGAAACTATTGTGGTAAAAATATCTTCAAGACTCATACGACAATAAGCCAACCAGAGAAAGAAATAGTTGATAGAAATACATAAAATGTTGATTCAAAAAAAGATCGAATAAAAACAAAATCTTTATAAATATTTATCCAAATTCTTTAAAAGTTTGTAAGTTTCAATAAGGCTTCCACACTTTTCTGGCTGTGAAGGACATCGATGCGATGGCCCGTCGAATTAAAACATGACTAAGATCTACAATGATCCATGATCTATTTTGAAATAAATATCAAAAACGAAATAGTAAAATTGTTAGTGATATTCTTTTTTTTAAAGAGTAGAATAATTAATTTTTTATTCTTATTATATTTTATTCCATACAAAATATTTAATTCCTCTTTAATTAATTAATAAAATTATTAGTATTAATTGTTTTTAAACAATTGTTGTTTTAAAAAACCGAATTCATGTTTATATAAAATATTAATGTATCATAGAAAGGTTGTAATAAATCTGATTTCAATATGAATTAATTTCTTACTTTTCCTTGACAATTTCATCCGTGAATAATTTTAAAGCATAAAAACAACTTTTCTTCTTGGGGCTATAGCCCACCCCAGCAGAAATCCATTGCTACGCCAATGGTCAAGAAGCGTACATTTATGAAATAAGAATGTTTTTTTTTTCATAATTTATGCTTTTAGTAGCACTGTGGTGGTAAAAGGTTAAAATTGTGATGCAGTTGGGGCAAACAAAAATTGCTCAATATGTTACAGAGGGGAGAAAATGTGTTAAATACGAGTATGGTTTAGTGGAGCAAAAAGGGTTAAATATGGTACTGTGAAGCAAAAAAGTTAAATACGGTTAAATGTGGTGAGTGGGGAAAAAAGGGAACAAAATAGTCCCAATCATGTATAAAAATTCGTACTTTAGAAGCGCAGTGTAATAAAAAGTGTTTAATATGGAACAGTGGTGCAAAAGGTGTTGGATGTGGTCCCTGAGTTCAAAGGTAGCTCTTACAGCATAAACCAAAGCTAAGAAATTGTTATTTCCAAATAGGTTCTTCTGCTAAAATCGTGGGGAAAAACATGTTAAATAAATGGCACAGATAGGGGACAAAAATGTTGAAATACGGCATAATCTTGCGAATTTGGATATTGAAATATATATTATCATTTTAAAATATTGAACAATCGTGCAAAATTGGTTAATTATGACACACAAACGGTTAAATGTGGTACAATGGAGCGATTTACTTTAGATTTTTAAATTCGTACCTTTATAGACACAGTGAGACAAACATGGTTTTATATTGTACCAGGTGTGAATGTAGGTATTGGAACATAAACAAGGGGAATGTTGCTAACGTATGAACCAAAAAAAATAGTTTTTCAACGTCCAGAGGTACTGTGGGAAAAGGGATAAATAGTGTACCATGATGTCAGGGTAACTCTTGGAACATAAACTAGAAATGAAACGAGGGTTCGTATTTTATATATAAAAGTAATCAAATCATCTTCATTTTGCAGAATATGTAATAATCATGTAATTTTGAATGAAAGAGGTATAACTATTTTACAGTGCCCCAAACAGAAGATAAATAAAAGATGGGGGCTGCGAAGCGCACCGGGTTAAAGCTAGTTATACGTATATGTATCTGGTAGCAGTCTACGTGATTGATCCAAAAATGGGCGGTATCAGACCAATGGACGTGAACCCGCCCATACAGGCCAACATTTTGTAATTGAGATATCTTGCACAATTTATTAGCAAGTGTGCTGTAATTTTGTGTATATGTATCTGGTAGCAGTTGAAGTGATTGGTCCAAAAATGGGCGGGATTGGACCAATGGGCGTGACCCCGCCCATATGAGCCATGTTTGAAATTGATATATCTGTAATCGGGATCGGAAATCTAAAATCTGGGGCAACGAAGTGGACCGGGTCCAGCTAGTATGTCTAATATGACCAAAGGTTCGAAATATAAACATATGTATTCATATTATCTGAAGTATTTAACTTTATTCAAAAATTGTTGGGCTATGCCATGGATCACATTCTTATTATATTATAACGCAAATATTATCAAAAATAAAACAAGCGGACGTTGTCCGGAATAAAATTTATAACGTTTTAAATAATTCTAAAGCCTGTTGTGCTATTTTTAGTCCATTCACTCTTATGGTTTCTGAGATCGTGCGTTACAAACAAACTTACAAAGTACTTTATATATAAAGATGATATTCAAATTGGTGAGAATCTTTTTGTTATTGATGAATGAATTTTGGCAAAATAAAATCGTTTTTATTGCTTTTTTGTGAGAGTCGTCCTCGGAGGAAGAATAGCATTTCAACCGCCATTCATTTCCTTATTTGTCGTAGAACGAAGTAACGTTGGAATTTTATCATATTTGGAAGTATAGAATTTGTCTATAGGAAGCATAGACAAGGATTCATTCTCTCGAAATTTTTTTTCTCGGATAAATAACACAAATTGCTCAGATAAATAACACAAATGGTAAAAATATTAAAGATGTGGTCTGGGATAGATCAACTTAGCCTTCCACTCAACCGACAAAGAATCTTTTTTTTTTTAAAACAGAAGATAAAACATATACATTTACGAACACACCCCAAATATCGGGCCAATGAATAATCTGACTACTACTACTTTCAATGTTACACAAACGTTAAGGAAGAATACACACAATAAATACCGCTTTTATATTTTTCTTCACTGATCTTCCACATATTATTTTGCTTGTCAAACTATTAATGCTATACATTTTTTACACTGCCAATAATTTCAAGTATTAGTATTCACTGGTATTAAAGTTTTAAGCTGTTTACTTTTGGTGCAAAATAGTCCATTTGAGTGGGAGGTACCAAAAGGGGCGTGCCAATAACGCCCACTTTTCACTTGACTCTAGGTACTATAAAATCATTACACTGTACAACATTTCAAATATTTGTATGCACTATTATTAATGTTATAACCCGTTAACTTTTGGTGCAAGCCAATATGTACATACTAGGCGTGTTTTCGTTACACCATTGGTGCTTAATTTGTATGAGGAGCTAAGCACTTTTAGGCATTATTAGTTCCCGACGAAGTTTGGTACTTGTTTTCCTGTGTTAATCGAGTATGGTGTTGCCAGATTGGGCATCCTATATTTCGCTGTATGGCATCTCATTTTTGGAGAGATTGTTTTCAATTATTGTGAATTAACGGGAAGAAGAACAACAAAAGTGGAAAATTATTTTAATATTTGCAAAAAGAGTGTAAACAATTGAACATAGATTATTAAATTTATGTTTTATAAATAAGTTCCACGAATTTTTTGTCTGTTTCGCACTGTTCTTTCTTCGCAACTTATGACACCATTGCTACCAGATAGTGGAAATTCGCCACTTACTGCTTAAGCGCCAGCTAGTAGAAGTCAGTTGTTTTCGTTGCAAAGTGATAAACTAAAATCGCTAGCTTGTAACGAAAACATGCCTACTATGTGTGGAATTTTAGAAGATTAGAATAAGTAGTATATAAGTTATTTAAGAACCAGTAAGAAAGTTTCAGTCGGGTAAGCCGACTAAGGTATACCCTCACTTTGTGAGTAATGTAATATTGAATATTACACAAATCATTCTGTCAATTTTTGTGGGAGGTACCAGAGGGGATTTAAGAAATACACCTATATTTCGCTGAACAGTAGATACTTTAAATACATTGCACTGTGCCGAATTGTAACCGTTTATATGGACCGGTATATTAACGTTGAGATATTAAATTGTGGTATAATTTGGCCATTTTGTGTGGGTGGTACAAAAAGGGGCGTGGTGATAACGCTCATTTTTCACTGGACTATATGTATTATAAAAGCATTACACTGTACAAAATTTCAAGTAATTGTATACACTGATATTAATGTTATAAGCTGTTAACTTTTGGTGCAAAATGGTGCATTTATGTGGGAAGTACCAAAAGGGACGCGGCAATAACGCCCATTTTTCACTAGACTGTAGGCACTATAAAAGCATTACACTGTACAAAATTTCAAGTATTTCTAAACACTGGTATTAATGTTATAAGCTTTTAACCTTTAGTGCGAAATGGTGCATTTGTGTGGGAGGTACCAGAAGGACTGGACCAATATGGCCCATCTTCGAACTTAGCCGGAGATAGAAAAAAATATTACCACATACGAAATTTGAAGTCAATCGGTTACTCCTTTCGAGAGTTATCGTGTGCACCAGCCAGCAGATAGACAGACAGACGGACCGACTTAAGAATCCCCAAGCTGATGATACCCTACACCCAAGCTGATGATACCCTGCTAAATAATAGGGAAAATCTAAAATTTTTGCGGTACAATGTCAGATTGTATTGATATGTTCACAAAAGTTGTTCAGATTTACGTTGGCTAAAATGTTGCCAAACATTGTTGGTGACAAATTACGAGTCCCTGGAAGTTATGCTGAAAAAAAGAAATTTTTCCTTCACTTTTTCAAAAAAAAAGTACCGGAAAATTTTGTTTCCCATAAAATGTTAAGAAACTTTGTTCAGCATATTCTTAAGGTAAGTACTGAACGATTGCCAAATACAGTTAAGCGGTATCACCAAGTCTGAATTAGTTGTTGGACAAAAGCTGATGACACGTTTTTCGAGGGACCCATTAATTTTCAAAACTTTGGAGGCCCATAAAAAAATTGGTCACCAATTGGGCCAAACCGAGTATAGGGTTATACTACCCTTTGGTAGCAGAATCGAACCTATACCGTCAAGCCCGTGTATTTTTCAAAAATTGTTCATTTGTTGCATAGCGTAATCGACCCAGAAGTTTCGAGTATCAAGCTTTCATTTGCGAAGGGATTTTTATACGGAGACTATATCAAAACGCTGACTGTTTTAACCTAATTATTCTAAGAACGGGTTTTAAAAATATTTATCAAATCGATTGAAAAATGCCGTTAAGAAGGGTATTTAAATGGGTCGTATTTGAAATCCATAAGAAACAATTTCTTTGATGCCGCCCCAGAAATTAAATGGTCCCCATCTCTGAGGGAAATATATAGTAGCGCGTTATCCTTTGATGTTAATTGTCTATTATCCATAAATGTCAGTTTTACCCACATCATTCTCTTATTTTTAACGAATTTTTATGAGGACATCCGCCAACGTGTTAATACTGCACACACCATATCCGTTTCCTTTTTTTTGCCATTTGCATTGCCCGGCTGCTTTGTTGTTATTGTGCAATTAAATGTTACATTTAACATTGAATATTAATTACACATTTTCATTATGATTATTATGTTAAATAGCTAAAATGCTAATGGGAAAATAAAAGCCAACAGAAATTTGTTTATTGTTTTTTTGTTTGTATAAATTAAATTGATTTATTATTTATTTTAATAATTAAATAATTTAAATTTCATTATTGTTATTATTTCATTCCATATCAGAGCTTATTTTATTTAAACATTTTTTTTGTTCATACTGTTTGTTGTTTCGTTTATATAGTTATTTTTGTAGTTTGCTTGTAATGGTATGTATAGTTTTCATATCTCATTTGTAGGTTAGTTTTTTTTTCTCAATTCAATTCGATTTATTACGAAAACATTTAAAAAAAATACGGCTACAAATTAAATAACATTTTGTTTCAGGATAACAAAATCAACATTTGAATTTTTCTCATTATGAAAATTCAATTTTCCGGTCTACTTTGTTGGGAGGGGGAGGAATAAGGGGCAATGGTACAATAGTGGAAATGCAATGAAATCCAGGGAAGGCGTCAGAACAAATTGGAGATTATCTGCATTGACACAAATCAAAGGAGTTATTTTTTTCAATTAAGTATAATTAATATTGGTAGGAATGTGGCGGCGATTATTATTAATTTATTTTGCACAACTAATAAAATATTTGCAACAAAAAAGTTCATTAACTGCCTGTTTTGGTTTAACAGAACGTTTTTAAATGTCAGTTAGCATTTTCAATTTCACCATATATCAGTTTGTAAGCAAACAAATTTGACAAATCAAAAGGAAAGTTTGAGAAAAATAAATGCAATCGATTAGGAAGGTATTCCTAGCAAATTCCAATGATTATTACCATTTCCTTTAGATCCTATAATGATCATAGGGCTATGACAAATTGCGTCCATCTAGATCTATCTAATGCAAGCATTTTGAGTTAATCCCAACTTTGGCCTTGCTTCCTTCTCAACTTGTCCAATGGAAGAGCTACCAAAAACCAATACAGTTGAACATTCTGCTTATCCAGGGGCAAAAGACTTCAACATTCATGATGCATATAATTAAGAACTCCTAAGTGGTGTTTCATGCCATTGTCACATGTAGTTATTCTACACCACATTCAACTGCTATTCGAAAAAATCAATTAAATATTAAACAAGATCATTTGAAATTAAAATATTCCATTTGAAATTAAAAAAAAATCAATTGAAATTCAAAAACACATCAATTTCAATTTAAAATTAATCAACTAGAACTCAAAAACACATCGTTTGTAATTGAAAAGAGACGATTTGAAATTTAAAACACATCAATTGAAATTCAAAATATATCAAACGAAATTCAAAGTTTTCCATTTGAAATTTATCTAATAGTTTTTGAATTTTAATTAATGTGTTTTGAATTTCAAATGACGTGTGTTGTTTCACAAACATAAATGTGACTCAATGGGCGTAGGGCGTACTTTTGATATTAACACCATTAGATATCTGGGTCTAATCACGGCATCCGTCATCGACAAGTTTCGATCGTAATCTTTAAGTTCTGGATCACCGCATCCGTTATCGAGAAAAAATTTGCGAGAAATTTCTCGACAACAAAATTGTCATCGAAAACAATTTTTTTTTATTGATTTTGAGTTTTTTTAAAATGATTTTATGTGGCGTCTATTTTAATAATGGTAGAACGGACTTTGACGAATGACCGGGGAAATTAATTTCATATAAAACATAGTTAAACGCTTCTTTTGAATGTTTAAACGCCTTTTAAATCTGCAAAACTTATTTTTTTAATCATAATTTACGTTTTATGGAAGTATTTACGACTTCTTTAGACAATGACGAAGACTACCTTTTTCCCTTATCTCTATTCGAATAGGCTGTGCTTTGTATTCCTCCTCTGTATCCGAATATGAGGAATACAAAATAACATTAGATCTGTTAATTGTTTAAAAAAAACTTCACTGCAATTATATTTATTCTTATTTCCTGAAGTTGTTCCTTCCGCCGTTCACATGTTTATATTCTTCTTCTTCACGTAGCCATACCACACAAAATAATAACAAAAAATCAATATTTTCGATCGATTCCCGTGATTCAAAGAAGTCGTTGCTGCGATAACTTTTTCGACACGAAAATGATTTCGTTAACGGTTGCCGTGATTAGCTCCTGATGTTAACACAAGTGGATATTATGTACGTCCGTCCACTTGGCCATAAGGCATCTGATTCACTGCTTAATTTCAGTTCACGTTTTTGTCATTTATAACACTCAAACTACAACACTTTCAACTGTAATTCTCTAATTCCTCAAAAACCATCAGCTGAAATTCAAAATTTTCGTTCGAAATCATAATTGAAATCGAAGTCATCAATTGATACTCAAAATTTTCCATTTAAAATTAAAAATGAATAAATAAATTGAAATTCAAAACACGTCATTAGAAATTCAAAACACATCACTTGGAATTAATATATTTCTTTTTGAAATTCAAAAAATTTAAACAAAATGAGTACTGTATCAAAAATTATAAATTATGAAGATAAGTCATCCCGAGAACTGTCAAAATCTATCAGTTACGAACGAATAGGAATGAAATGTCACACGCGAAAAAACAGGTTTCCGCGAACATAGTTTGAACTTTTTTTGCACTAATCGATTGATTTTAATTTTTTAATTGTGACAATTACACAAAATGCGGGAAAATCGGTCCGAAATCCGCGGAAAAACTCACTCTTTGAACACCTACTCGTTGAAATTTCTATTCGTTCGTAACTGACAACCTACTCGCTCCGGGATGACATATCTTATTATTCATTATTTTTGTACTGTATATTGTTCTCATGTGTGTTCTTAAAATTCTTAATAAGAAGGCATAACTCATAAACAAATGTACAGAATTGTTTACATTTTGGAATTTCAAATGGAGTAATTTGAATTTAAGTGATGTGTTTTGAATTACAACTAAAGTTTCTTGAATTACAAATGATATTGTTTAACTTATATTATTATTAAGTAAAGAACATTTTGCTAACTAACAGTTAAAGTGCCTGTTAACATATAAATTGATGCATTTGGGCGTTAGTCTGAACAATGTCGTCATCTTCGTGTTTCGTCTGATCTAATTTCCTATGGGACTGAAAATGTTGGCCTTTGTTTTTTAAATTATTTTTTTTTTATTTGTTATATTTGTTTTACACACACTCATTAAAAAAATGTAAAGCAAGAATAAAACATATATAAATTCATTTATAATAACGCATAGCGCATAGATTGAGAAGAGAGAAAAAACATAGAAAACAATGTTTAATTAAACAATACAAGAATAGCATATAAAATTAAGATAATAAGGAAATAAAGAAAAGGGGGCGTGACCAACCAAACATACTGAATACAAACAAATACACACTATTCAGTAAGTATATTTAAAACAAAATAAATGTATGAGAATGTTTAGTTGTTAGTTAATAGATCTAATCGCCATTTAGGTAGCCAAAAATAGCAGCAAGCTGAAAAAGAGAAACTCATTTATATTATTGCGATTGCCTGCTGCTTTTTCTCTTTTCTTTTTTGTCATTGGATGAGGAAGGAAGGAACTAGTCGCGAACGATAATGTGTATTCCATCCATATCGAATATGAATTCTTTCCGCAGACGCTCTTTCCTCATTCACAACAGTTTATTCCATCTACAATTCAACCCCACAACACACACTTACACACCAGAAAACAAAAGCTTTATTTAACACATCGCAACTAAATTACTCGACTCATGCAACATCCACATGCATTTATCGTCCCCTATAGTATCTATCGCGCGCCTTCTGGATTTGCAAAGTAATTTGTTTAATGTATTCGCAGAATAAAATTCGTGTTTTTACAAAGCCTTGTGTTGTTTGATGTGGAAATGTGTTTTTGGCGGCATAGAAATTGTCATACTACGAACAAAAGTACATAATAACTAAAATTGATGATTTCAAAAAATGCCCTAAGAAATTGCTTTAAGTTAAGAGAACTCCGAACTTTAATTCATTATTTGTCCTTCTTCTTCGTCTTCCATTCGAATTCTTGCTTTGATTTGTTGCTGTTCGTCGTCTTCGTCGTTTTTGTTTGTTTGTTTTTCTTACTTTTTTGTGGAATCACAACAATTGCCTCTTTTGGTAAAGAGTTGATTGTTGCCATCTTTTTGGAATAGTTTGTAGAATTTCCTTAGAAATGTTAAAATTAATGAGAAAATCGCTAATGAAAATAATTTATATGATGTCGGATTACGGATTACAATTAGGATGCATCTTTACGCACGCGACGCTTGCGTGGCTTAGTTGATGTAGATTCCTGCAAAGAAATAAAAGAGTGAAAATGGAAATAAGATAATGTTACTATACAAATAAAATTTGTTCAAAGATATTGAAATGGAAATTAAATTTACTTAGATGTGTGTATGTACATACGCAACGTGAACTGATAATTATTTCATTAATTAAAGACAATAAATAACAAAATTCTCTAAAATATAGACTTTCTGGAATAGTCTTCTGTCAGAAATGGTAAATTATCTATCGATCCAAATATGCCACATTTAGTACTATTAAATGTATTTTGGTTCCCCTGAACATTTAAATTTTTTTGGAGATAGACGGGTTTTCCGGATTATGACATATTTATGGTTATTCGTTGAAAATGATCCCAAAATACCACAACACAATTTTTCGGTTATTGTAATATCAAGTGTGAAAATAGATCACACACTTTTGGATGAACATCATACAACGCATTTCAAACAGTTGGAATGGCACCGACGCAAGATACATACATTGGTCGTATGAATTTAAACTTTCAATTGATGGCAAAGAGAATAAATATAAACTTTTAAACAAACTGGTTTCTGTGCCGCAAATGCTGCAAAAAGTATGTGGATATTGGAGATCCACACTGAGATATGCACCTGTCATGGGGTCACGTAGCTCAAATTATATAGGGTGATCCAAGTAGAGATACTTTTTTCAATAGCCTTTTTTGACAGATCACGTGTGAATCGTGTCATTCTGTCATGTTATTTTTGTTAAGTATTGTTTGGCATTTCATCATGGAAATACTTATGCCTGAAAAACGTTTACGCGTGTCATTCGCCAGTTACCAGTCGAAATGCTCGAACGAGTCATCGAAAATTGGACTCAACGGATGGACCATGTGAGACGTAGCCGCGGCCACCATTTGATAGACATAATCTTCAAAAAATAAATGCCAAAGAATGTTCTTTCAAATGATAATAAACATTCCCCATTCAATTTGAAATTTCTGTGTTTTTTTCTTTAAAAATGTAGGGAACCTCGAAATGGATCACCCGTTATTTAAACATGAATGCCACAAATGATCTATCCAATAAAGGAAGTTTATTAAAAATCTTTTACCCATGAACGTTTTTGAATTACACGTGCCGTTTTTTTAAACATAAGAAATGTTATATGTTTTTGTTGAATAGTGTGTCATTTGTGACACTTACCTCAGTCTCTTTTTCCTCTGAAGCTCCACCATCAATATCTTCGGTGGAATCTTTGCCACTGTCTTCTTCCTCGGGATCAGCGGCGCCTGCACCATCTTTAACATCTAAATCAGACTTTTTCTTTTTGGGACTAGATTTTGATTTTGATTCCTCTGCTGATTCTTCTTTATCGGCAACAGCTGCTGTGGCATCATCATCGGGTTGAACAGCATCTGTCTTTTTGGCTTCAGCTGTGGTGTCCTGTGAGACAACAATAAACAAACAAAACACAAACGCAACAAAAGAGGTGATTAGTATCAACATAATACAAATTTCTAGAAGTAAATAGCATCAAGCATATTACTACGTTTTCTAGCTTCTATTTACCTTTTTACCGCCCATCAAGCGATAGAAGGAGAATGCCAATGGTGTTACAATCAACACTAAAGCAATACGCCATGACCATGGGTTCTCCTTACCGTATGCCATGACCTTATTCAAAAATGTATCCTACAAATGGTGAATGTAAAAAAGAAGCAAAAAACACAAAAGTGCCACAAAATAGTGCAAAATTAGTATACGAAGTGTGTAGCGAGTCTAGTCAATACAAATACAAAATAATAAGTATTACATTTAGCAATAATTTTCGAAACTAATTTTAAAACGAATTCTTTAAAGTTAACCTCGTCTCCTTCTTTGGCTCGACGGTACAGAAAATATACATAGCCGCCAATTGGTATGGAAATATAGAGGAAATACAATGCCCACCATCCGGGCTTGTAATTCATATGACGCATCAGACGATGCCAATAAGTTTTCTTTTTTTGGAATTTATAAAAACGAAATGTTTATCCACGAAAATCACATCTAAATATAATTCAAAGACTAAAACCTACCGCCTCTTTGTCAATATATCTACGTTTGAGATCAAAAGTTTTAGCGGAATAATCAATGGCTACATCCAAATCATCGGTAATGATGAGATTATCAAACAATATATTGCTGGACATTGACCACAATTCTATACCAACAGCAGCCTGAAAGGAAAAGTAATTGACAGGGAGTTAAACAATAGGTTTAATGATGTTCTTGTTATAACTTACGATAGGTGTCATTTTGAAAGGAGTGAGATCTTCGAAGAAATCAGGATTGGGAATTTTACGTGCAGACCACTTGCCTCTGTAGTTGGGATTGTCAATCATAGGTGCGCGCCATTTACCTTTGTACTCTTTGTTGGCAATCAAAGGAGCCTTCCACTTGCCACAGCCGGAAGTCTTCTCGCAAACGGGGTTATCAACCAAAGGAGCTTCCCATTCGCCATCCATATCGACATCCCAATCATCGGGTTTAACGGCAGAAGGATCTGAAAACAAGACAAGTAGAAAAGTTGCAACGATATTGTATCAAAAAATTAAAAAAAAATGTTCCTCTGCAACGAGAGTTCGAGGACAGATCAAGACATTTCCCAATGATAACAGTGTAAATCAAATTAATATATGCGAATTAGAAGAGGCAATAATGACTACTATATGATTTGTGACATTATACATTGTCTTCAATCTGAAGAAAAACTACTTTTTTCAATATTTTCTTTTTATTGAAGACATTGTCCATCAATTGACGGTCAATGATTTGCTGCAAGACAATGACTTGCATGACATTTATGGCACTTGCGTGAACATGTCGTCGACGATTCTCTTTGCATGTCCTCTTCGTGTCTACAACGATTTATAAAGGTCTTGCACCCGATTCCAGGATGTATTTAAGACATTCACTACCGGGAATCGTCATAGTCACCATTACATAGACAAAAAATGAAGTAATTGCAACAGGATACCAATGAATTAACATACCGCAACATTACAAGCAGTGATTAAATTCGATACACTGCAATATTTTGTAGTGCTTACGATGTAATAATTTGGCGTATTTTCTATTCCCCTCAGGCACTTTTCACTCAAACTGATAAATTCATAACTTCTGGATTATCGGAATGTCTTTAAATTTAGATTTTTGTTATTTTGGGCAAATTACTGCTGTCATCTTCTGTTTGGAATTGTATAACCCATGACAAAATGCATCAAGACTATATTTCGACGATTCTTACCAGGAATCATTTCTGGTTCTTCTTCCAACCAATCATCGGGCATAGCTGCACTGGGATCTGGAATTTGTGGTGGAGCATCATCATCCCAGTCTTCGGGTTTCTGGGCTGTAGGATCAGGAATCTAAAAAACACAGAATTTTAATTTCAAATATTCATCTTAACTTGGAATAAAAACGATTTCAATAGGTTTTAAAAAACTTTTTAACACGACTTAAAAATCCCAAACAATACACCAACTAACCTTTTCACGTTCATCCCAATCTTCGGGTTTCGTATCCTCGGGATCATCAATTTCACGTGGTGGATTAACGGAAGGTGTGAATTCGCTCAAGAGGGAACCTTCATTAATAATCTTATGGTCCACACGGATTTCAAAGGTGTTATCGGGACGCACAATTAGCGTATACAAATGAGGTAATTTGTCTTTGAATGGTTCCTCCAAACGGTCTCTGAACACAAACAACAAACAAGTACAAATAAAAAAACAAATCTATGAAATACTTCCAGGGGGTTGAGAACTTACTTTGGCTTGCGACAATGCTTTTCAGTAACACTGCCATTAATGGGATTAACATGACGGAAAATGAAATGCATTTTGATGTCATTGCCACACTTGTCGGGACCAAACATAATCGTATAAGGAGTTTTGTCATTGAACTGGAAGTATAAAACAGGACAAAAATAAACAATAATATTGATATTCCACAACATTTCCAGATATCTGCGCCAAGTTTGTAGCTATACTAACCTTGGTTAGGTCTTCTGAGGCTTTGATGTCTGACAGTAATTTAATATACGAACCGCCGCACTCTTGACCCTCCTATACATAGGAAAAAGGAAAACAATAACAGAGAGAAAAAAAAAACAAAATTGGATTTAGGCAAATAACGTTTTGATGAGTTCTGCCAAGAAACCTACCTGCAGTGTAACTTCATATTGTACTACCAAGGGTTTGTCTTCCTTGAATGTGAATGGTTTAGAGAGACGTGAAGCAATGGCTGCATGCTTGGCCTTAGACTTCAACACCAAACCAATATCGTTTTTCCACACAATACGTTCGGGTGACTCCCAACTCCAAACGCCATCGTATTTGGCTATTTCTTCTGCTGTGTCATCCTTTTTCGCCTGAGATTTTACCCATAACTTTTGTGATTTTTCAATGTCATCAAAATGATCGACAAAGTGGAATTCTTTGGGATCGTATTTAGGACTTTCATAGACTAACTCTTCACCATTTTCATCTGTGGCTAAAGCGGATGTGTCATCGTCCTACAAAATAAAATAAAAGAAAAGACAGAAAAGGAAAGAAAAATGTGAAACACAAACAATTTAATCAATAAAATTTGTTCTAAATTGTTTTTGGGTTTAGTTACAAAATGGTGATATAAGCAAATATTTGATGTTGGCTTCTCTAGGTTTTATCTCCGCCCTTTCAGCAGAACAATTGTCACGTCATAGGTGCCAGTAAGGAAAACAACAGATAGGAGATTATGGGATGATAGCCGAGTTTGTTGTTTATTTCGGCCGAGGTTTTATCACGTACACGTAGTACGTAGTTCCAGACAGTTTCATTGGAATTTATAAATGAAATGTACGTTGCCTGCGTTTGTATGGACATGTGCTTGTGCGTGTTGAATGAACAACAGGTGTTAATGGCCTCCCCTGAGGCTTTCTTTTATTTGATATTTCGACCCAGTTCTTATACCATTTCACTAAACGTTCTTATCTTTATGATTTCTAGCGGTATTACTTGGAATTTGTTTAGTGAATGTGATTTGTTAGACAACCACCATTCATAATAGGTGCAAATAATGCAAGAATGTGTGTGGCACAGAAACAACGAGTTCCCCCGTTTGCCCAACAAAAATAGTATATTAATTAAGATTGACATGCCGGTCGGACGCCGGTTTTTCTGTGTTGCATCACATATATTCGGTATCAAATTGACTAAACTGATATTTTAATTATGTATGTATATATCTACATGTCTATCACTATGATAGGGGTAAACTACGCTTATGGAAGTTACGCGAAACAAAAAGAGATTTCAAAATTATAATTAAATTGATCTACATATAGGGGTCCAAATGCTCAGTATACAAGTACAAATAAATCACAAATTATTCTTTATGACATTTTGCTGTAAGCATAAAACACGTAGGAGTAATGGTTGTGTATTTATATTTAGAGTCAGTGGACATTTTTTAGATGTGATATGTGGATTTGAACTGCAAAAGCGTTTTATGCATTGGGTCATAGCAAAACCGCAAAGTATTTATTTATATTAAAAAAATAGTATTTTTACAACATCTGTTTTCCCTGCGATGTGGAAAGTTGGTAGAGTAGTTCCAGTTCCTAAAGTAAAAGGATCTTTTGAAGTTGAAAATTTGCGGCCTATCACGATATTACCTGCATTATCTAAGGTTGTAGAGAATATTATTAATAAGTCCATCGTGGATTTTATCAGTCAGAGACACTTGCTTAATGATTGTCAATACGGTTTTAGGAATGGGTTTAGTACTACTACCCATTTACTCAGTTTAACTGATACCATTAGGTGTGCTTTAGATGAAGGATTTGTTGGTGTTCTTGTTGGTCTAGATCTATCGAAAGCTTTTGATAAAGTAAATCACAATAAATTTTTGTCTAAAATTCGTAATAATTTTTCGTTTTCTATGTCGGCGTGTAATTTGATTAGATCATATTTGAGTAGTCGTTCCCAATGTGTATCTGTAAATGGAGTGTTATCTGATCTTCGAAATCTTGTAAGTGGGGTCCCCTAAGGCTCAATTCTTGGTCCATTGTTCTTCATTATGTACATTAATGACATTGTCAATTGTATTAGTGTTGATGAGTGTAAATTCTTTCTGTATGCAGATGATATACATATATTTATTAAAGGTAGCGCACACTCTGAATTGGAAATTAGGGGTAATATTATATTGCATGAAATTAATATGTGGCTTCTTGGAAATAATCTTGTTGTTAACACAGCTAAAACTCAAGCTCTGTTTTTTGGTACATCCGACCAAAGTCTTACAATTCGCATGAATGGTGAGTTGGTTGTATTTGTTGAGGAGTTGAAATGTCTTGGTGTTGTTATAGATAGTAAGCTTGATTTTGCTGGACATATTGATACAGTTTTTAAAAAAGTGTTGATCTGTTTTCGTCAGTTGTACAGTGTTAACATGTATCCACCTCTTCATGTTAAAAAACGCTTAGCGTATTCTTTGTTGATGTCACATGTCCTGTATGGTTTTGAGGTATATTCTGCTGCAAATCTGCGTAATTTTGGAAAATTATCAAGAGTTTTTAATATGATTCTACGATTCGTATATGGTCTCCGGAAGTATGATCATGTATCGAGTTATTCTTTACAATTTTTAGGAGCTCCTTTTGATGTTTTTGTTAATGCCAGAGTTTTATATTTGTTTTATAAACTGATTACGTCTGGCAACCCACCACTTTTGCGTAGTACATTTACTTTTTCCAGATCTACCAGAAATATTCATGTTATATTGCCCCAAATATCGTCATCTATTCGTGAGCGTTCATTTGTTGTTCGTGTGGCTAGGATGTGGAATCGTCTTCCGTTAGATTTGCGTACCTTTTCCATTAGTCCGCAGCTTTTTAAATCAAAATGTACTGAATTTCTTCTTGCTGACCATTAGTTTATGTTTGTATATCTGCATCTTTGTATTGAAATCTAATGTTGTGTTGCTATGATTGCTCGGTGAATTTCCGAGTGTGACTTAGCACATTTTTAAAGATTTTACCTCTTTTTATCCTTTGGTTTCATTATCTGAAATAATGCTAATGAAATGTAGAGGATGCATATATGGGTTGTTTTGTAATTGTCTATCATAATTATATAATTTATTTTTCTGTAGTCTTCGCGATATATGATTTATTACTAAGTGCGATTATTATTCTGAAATAAGTAGTCAATTCTAAGCTACCTGCTGATAGGGTTTGTGATTATATTTTAATTTATACTCGTTTATTTGGCTGGGGAACCATATGAATTTTAATAAATTTTATAGTTTTATATTTTATTTATAATATTTTTTAAATTAAATTGCTATTATTCTACAGAAATGCTTGTACACAATATGTAATATAACTCAATTGGCCTCATAGGCTTTTCATATTACGTTAATTAATAAATGAAATGAAAAATACAAAAATGAAAAACTGTTGGTGGATGTACGTACATGTGTACATCAACTTGAATTTTTTTTTCTATTGACAAATATTTCTAAATTTTATCCCTATCAACTAAACATATTTGTTAACCCTAGGCGATAAAAAAATACAAATTTAGAAAAAAATCTATGAATGTAATATGCAGTAGTATTCAAATTAATATATATATGTATATATCTTTAGATTTTTTCGCCTTTATTTTGTGAACTAAATTGCGGTGTTTGTAGAGGCCTAAGCCACTCCATGTTACAATTTAAAAAAGATAAAAAAAAGTTGAAAGCAAAATAAGTGGTGATTTACATTTTTTGTAGCGTAAGAAATAGAGACATTTCTTATTTATTTTTTTATTTATATATTTTTTAAGACTTTCAACAGATTTTCAATGAGATATAAATTGGACGATTGTGATGACCTTTTTTTGGTTTTTTGTGTTAATTTCTTTCAAATGTGGAAGTATAAACAGTTATAATCTTTCTATACACATAAAACCCTACTGCCATTGATTGCACATATTGGATCAAAACCTGTAGCGCAAATATGTCCCCATATATTTTTGCTAGACTGAGCTTGGTTCCGCATACCCACTAAACATATATTATAGTGTATGCTATCTATGCCAGTATCCTTGGATATTGAAATATCGCTTTAGTTTTAAAACGTTTTTGATATTAATGACATTAAAAATACATAGCCCTCATATCGAAAGAGTGAGATGTTTTAAAAACCTTGCCGTTTTAGTTAATAAGGACTGGGATAACACAAAGGAAATCAATTGCCGCATCGAGATGGCAGGGATGCGTTTTTTAAATACATTGAAACGAAGTCAAGTTTCATCAAGACATATATATGGGCAGTATTGCTGTATGCAGTCGAAGTCTGGACTAAAAGCTGCAGACGTCAAAACGCTGGATGCATTTGTAATATAGGTTTACCGAAGAGCACTAAAAATACCCTGGAAAATTCGCATATCGAACGTGGAAGTTTTAAGAAGAATTCACCGAACTCGTAAAACACGTCAGAAAGCGAAAAACTGCGTATTTAGGGCAAGAGGATCCACAAGTACGAACTACTGCCAGTAATTCTACAAGACAAAATAAAAGGTAGAAATTCCAAGGGCAGAAAAGAAATAACGTAGCTCAAAGACATACAAGAATGGACCGGATATCAGAAGATAATATAATCAACACAACACGTGGTGAAGCACCTTGATAACTGACAAAAAAAATCTTGCTCACAGATAAAACAAATTTTACTCTGCAAGAAAACCATTCCATATTCCAAAACAAGGAATGGACTTTCCAGTATGATTCTGCGCCAGCACATAAGGCTAAAATGACCCAGGCATGGCTTTAAAACAATTTGTCAACTTTAATTTCCTCTGATGAATGGCTCTCTGGCAGCCTTGAAACGATTGGATATTTCGCGGTTTTTTCATTGCCTTCAATTAACGGATCTGGATCACATCAAAATGGCCATTGGAGTGAATCGCGAATCAAGTTATGCAATTTTCAGTCAATTTTAAATGCAAAATCTAAATATTAAGTTAAATGTAGTTGTTTTTAAATAAAACGCTCCAATTACTACTTTGGATTGTGGTTTTTTTATGAAGACCTTCAAAATCAGAATTTTCAATAAAAACTACTCGCTGGAAAGATTAATTTTAATACCTTCTAAGTACGTTCAGTATAATTATTAACATATGGTTCAGTGAAATCGCTAGTAAAATTGTAAATAGTTAAACAAATTGTAGCATTATTTGTAAAAAATATTTAAATATTGCGATCTTGTGCCAATAATGGGACGTTTCACGCTTTTGTCGTGAATATTACAATTCTAGCAGCGTTTTTTGCCTTGAATAATCTATCTTTCACTCAAATATGGAATTCGTGCAGTTATCGAGCACATACATATAGCCGCAAATATGCGAATTGGTGATAGACAATTTCATGAAAAGAATATGGTCCTGTCTTTTGGTGGTATACTCTCCCTTGACAATGAAATAAACATCCGGTGATTTCCCATTAAAAATTCTCGTTTTTTTAAATATCACCATTAAAACTGTAATTGAAAGACCCTTTACATACAACAAGTATTTGTAGCCTCTAGATGAGCATAATTTTCGGAACTTCAAATTTGTGGCTTTAACAACTTCGAGAAAAACATCATCGAAAAATGTTTTTAGGAATAATTTGTCGCAATATTTTTAAAAATGATAACGATAATAATGACAAAGTCGTAATCACTTCTGAATCCATCAAAAACAGTACAGCATCTCCAGTTTCCTTTTTAAAGGAAACTAACGAAGGACACAATTGAAAGTCCTACAAGTCAACAGTCTATGAGTCTCATTCATAATAATTGATGGAAGGACTACAGTGCGAGTTTGTATTACTAATTATAGCCCTCATTCGTAAAAATATATTGGAGGTTTATTGATCTGATATTGAATGTTAATTATTTTTTTTTTAATCTACAGATTTCTGTTGTCGTACATATATATATATATGTATGTACATATGCATGTACATACATATTTTTATTTTGTGCCGATGGAAAAACTTGGAACCTATTTTCAGTGAAAATGGTTTTCGAGCATCACTTTTACCACCAATCTTACAAATCCTCTTTACAACACACAGTTCAAAAATCTGGCAGCATTGCCTGTAATGTATCGAGATGCACTTCCAACCACCACCGCCAGCAGAAACAAAAATGAGGTTATGTCACCCTTAACCCCGCAACCGAAAATTTAACACACATATTACGCACACACACATACATACACCTTCACGCACTCTCTCCGACCACAATAGATGAAACAGAAAAAAGTTCAATGAACGAACGTCATACGAATTTTACTATTAAAATGAAACACAAAAGGAAAGTGTTAATTGATTAAATCCGAGGGAGAATTCATAGAAAACCTTCGGATTGAACACTACAACTATACATGCACCCATCCATCTAGAGAATTTTGTATGTGTTGTTTTTCTAACATTTAGAAAACACCAAACAGAACGACACAAAAACACTGACGTGTACCTGAAAAACCACCAAATCTTTGCATATATTAAGCAACCAACCAACCGGTGGATGGATCGAAAAATGTTCCCATGCAATGGGGGCAATAAGATGCGATTTAATTTCTGACTTTGTTTCACTCACCTGAACTGCCTCCACGACTCCATCGTCGTCAAAGTCTGATTCCGCTCCACTGACTGTATTTATGAACTGTGGCCCAGTTAATAGGCAAACCGCCGCTAATAAAAGCGCTAACGTTGAATGCATTTTTCGCATTGTGTTTATTTTTGTTGCCTTTGTGTGTGGTTACTACTTCGGCTAATGTTCCAGAAGTAATCTTTTTTCAACTGCAATCGAAAAATTAAATTTTTTTGTGAAAATGAATTTTCCTCCAGTTGCTAGTTGCTGCTTTCAATTAACACTTATTGCCACCTACCGCTTTTATCAATTGTGCCAGTTTACTTGTTTCCAAAAGAGAATGAAAGAAAACCGGAGAAAAGTAATCATGTGAATTAGTTCGTAGGACGCGATTAGTGTCACAAACGTATAGTAACATAGAACGTAACGTGGTACCGTTTATCTGCGGTTAAGCTAAGTCCAGATTCAGACTTGCAATTTTTTTCTGCAATTCTCTTTTGAAATTGCATTTGCGTTCACACAATGTATTCTGTTTCGACAATTTTTTATTTTCACCGTTCATTAAAACTCATTAAATTTTATTAAAATGTATGTCGCACAAATTTACATACATATGTTGAACCGAGCACAAAACAACGAATATTAAATGAAAAGCAGTGTGGAAATGTCGAAAAACTTTACAGCGAAAGAAAACGCAAAACGCATGGCAAAAAAATTGCGAGTACGGAAGATTTTTTTTCTCCCCCATTACCAACTGCTTCCCTCTCCCACAAACACTGCAATTCAGCAGTAAAAAATTGCAAGTGTGAATCTGGCTGGACTAAGTATACACGATTGCCAGATCGGACAACGTTATCAACCCTGTTAAAGTGCTGCAAATGTACGGACAATGACAGATTGTTAGGCAAAGGTGAATTAACAGTTCAGACGATTGCAAGAAAACCTTACATTTTCATATATCTACAATAGGCGTGTTTTCGTTACACCATCGGTGCTTACTTTGTATGGGGGAGCTAAGCACTTTTAAGCATTATTAGTTCCCGATGAAGTTTGGTGCTTGTGTTCGTGTCTTAATCGAGTATGGTGTTGCCAGATTGGGCATCCTATTTTTCGCAGCATGGCATCTCATTTTTGGAGAGATTGTTGTCAGTTATTGTGAATTAACGGGAAGAAAAAGAACAAAAATGGAAAATTATTTTAATATTTTGAAAAAGAGTGTAAAAAATTGAACATAGGACAGTAAATTTATGTTTTATAAATACATTTTACGAATTGTTTGTCTGTTTCGCACTGTTCTTTTTTTGCAACTCATGACACCATTGCTACCAGATAGAGGAAATCCGACACTTAGGTACCAGCATTTTTGTATTAATGTTTATTAATTCAACAGAAACGTGGGGAACCTATACGTGCTGCTTGGACGCAAGGAATCCATTTTCAAGAACACATTTTGATTCCGGTCGGATCTAATCTAAGAAAATCGTTAGTCCAGGTGTTTGTTCTTCCTACAATGAATCATGTGACACGAGCTTGTTCCGAATAGTTTTTATTTCCATAGCTTTACGATGCTGCATTTAAATTCCATGTTCAACGAGGACATTTGGAAATATCAATTGAAACTGGCCAATAAACAATTCTCTACTTTGAAGCATGATTATAAGATAGAATTTGATTTAATAGCGACACTGTCATGTGATATAAAACACAATTTAGTCCCTACATGGCAAGTGCCGACAGCTTCGATAGATTTGGTTGGCGTTTACAAAGACAGAAGGAGAATTACAGGTCTTTACATTTTGCACAACCAATAAAGAGTTTAAGAAACATAATTTGACTTCAGTGGACAAAACCAACATCTTTAGATACTCCACGATATATTAGCAATGTTTCCGTTCTTCTCTAATGAAAAACAGCATCTTGCCTAACAAACAAATTAAAACATATAACTACAATGCTATGGAAATTTTGTAGTTAAAAAACGTTGTCATTGGGGTGTATACACAATAATACTGCTCCAATGTAAACTATCAAATTGCTTCAGTTCAGCTTCTACAATCTTTCCTTACAAAAACTTAGTTAGAAAGTTGAGAAGATTAAGAAAAATGAATTGCTGTCGGAAAATGTTTAAAATTCGAATGCCTCCTGGTTTTGGAATATATTTCTATTCCTTCTTCTTTGTGGTTTGTCCAGAATATTTTCAAAACATATAAATCATCCATAATATCGATATTGCTCTGAATATCCACTCCAAATGTAGAAAAACAAAATTTTTCTGAAATGGGGATGATAAATCAGCTGTTTTTTGTTTACTGCGTATTTCGGTACAGCGCGCGTTAAAAATTATCCATCCTGAGTTTTTTTGACAGACGCTGACGCATTCACTGGTATTTAAGAGACACCCTAAAACTGATAGTTAAAACTGAACGTGAGTGACCGGCCTAATGATAATGATCAGTCAATTTTTTCTATTTTATAGCGCTCAGATTAAAAAGCTATATATAGATATCACATATTTTTAAATTGTACAAAGACGTATTAAAGAAGGCGGTTTTAAAAGTCCACAGATGTAATTTCGGCAATGTATGGGGGCTATATCTAAAACTTGACAACTATCGTTCTTTCTCATATTCAAAATCGGGATATAGGAATATATGGATGGGGTGTCTCGGCGCAAACAACTAAAAGGTGGCGCAAAAGTAATCCTCCTATCAGAAAATGCTATAAATGGCGCAAAAGAATTCCTCCTATCAGAAAATGGTATAAATTTGCAATTGGCCCCTAATGTCAGTTCTGTTTTGACATTTGTGTAGTAAACAGATGCGAAATACACGTTAATAAACAATGTTACGCTACACTGCTCCAGAACGCGGAATATTGCTGACTATTTATTTGACCAATAATCGGTCGGTGACTTTGGCACAAAACATCGAGAGGTTACTTTTGCGCCACCTTGTATGTATGAAATATCGTAAAGATTTCATGTGAATAGTGGCTTCTATGCCGCGTAAATGCCAAATCGGGTTGTTGAGAAATTGTTTTTACATCGCAAGTACCTTCTGATATACTTTTTTGGAAAAACTAATTTTTATAGAAATATTTTCTATGGATATTTGTAAAAAAATAATTATTTTCTGTCAAGGACATTTTTTGATACTATTCAAAAAAATAAATAAAATAAAAGTAAACGGTAGTTTTTAATCTGTGTATATATGGAGCTTAATATAAATCTGGACCTAATTTTATGAATTTTTATAAATTTCATAAAGATCTGCCAGAAAATAAAGTCGGGATGTACATGTAAATGCCAAATCGGGATGTACATATTTTAGACATGTTTTCGTTACAAGCTAGCGATTTTAGTTTAGCACTTTGCAACGCAAACAACTGACTTCCACTAACTGGTGCATATCTATCTGGTAACAATGGTGTAACGAGTTTAAATGAAATAACAATGCGAAAAAGTCAAAAAATTCGTTAAATGTATTTATAAAACATAAATTTACTTTTCTATGTGTATTTGTTTACAATCTTTTTGCAAATATTAAAACAAATTTTCCATTTTTGTAGTATAAGATGTCCAATCTGGCAACACCATACTCTATTAAGGCTGGAACACAAGCACCAAAATCTATCGCGAACTAATAATGCTTAAAATCGCTTAGATCTCCATACAAAGTAAGTCCTCATTCACACTCGTCACATTTTTCCAAGCAAGTGTCAATGTTTGTAGGAAAGAGAGGCAGGCGGAAATAGCTCTCTGCCTCTCTATCCCATAAACTTTGACACTTACTTGGAAAAAATTGCTGAGTCTGAATCAGGACTAAGCGATTATGGTGTAACGAAAACATGTCTATAGTAGGAATGTTTTCGTTACAAGCTAGAGATTTTGGTTTAGCACTTTGTAACGAAAACAACTGGCGCATAAGCAGTAAGTGGCGAATTTCTACTATCTGGTAGCAATGGTGTCATCAAACAGACAAAAAAATTCGTGAATTCTATTTATAAAACATAAATTTACTTTTCTATGTTCAATTTCTTTCAATCTCTTTGCAAATATTAATACAATTTTCCATTTTTGTTCTTCTTCTTCCCGTTAATTCACAATAATTGACAACAATCTCTCCAAAAATGAGATGCCACACTACGAAATATAGGATACCCAATCTGGCAACACCGTACTCGATTAAGACAGATACACAGGCACCAATCTTCATCGGGAACTAATAATGCTTACAAGTGCTTAGCTCCCCATACAAATTAGGCACCAATGGTTTAACGAAAACATTTCTTTTATAACTAAAATCAAACGAAGCGGAGCTTAATTTTTAAGTCTTAAAAATAAATGACTTGCGGAATTAGCTACAATCGACACTACTAATTGCCTTCTTCTATTTCTCGTACCAATATTTTTTGCAATATTGTAAATCAAGCGAAATTGGCAAGCCCTTGTAAAACAGTAAAACTTGGCTTAGTGTGCATTTACATGATACTTTTTTTTTTAAGTATTAAGTATACTTATCGGCGTTTTGTGTGCGAGAGAGGCTGTCGGAAACGGGAGGAAAAATCTATGCCGTACTCGTACTTATCGTACTTATCGTACTCATCGTTTTGTGTTTTTCGTTCGCACTTGGAAACAACAACAATTCACACAGGAAAAGCCGAAACAAAACAAATGAAAATAAGTATAGGTATCGAAAAAAAAGTACGTGTGTGAACGTAAATACTTTTTCAAAAGAGAAAGTATTTTATGAAATCGATAAGTTACTTAAAAAAAAGTACCTTGTAAATGGGGACTTATTGTGTGGTAACAAATGCTACGTTGTGTTGAACGTACATTTACGTAACGTGGCAAGACTAATCCATTCCTTATCATGCCAGAATACACTAGTATGAGACTATCGTGAATGTTTATATTCTATTACTGTGAATGTCTCCAAATTGCCACAACTACGGTTAAGTACTTTAATACGAGTAAAAGCCGTGCACGTCTGTCAAAATCAATTCCGAATGATGGTAAAAAACATTGACCTTAGGCACGTATTCATAAAAATTTAATGAAGGTTTGAAGAACGCTTTAACACTGCTAAAGCGTTCCTCAAACCTTCTTTAACTTTTTATGAATAAGGCCCTAAAACGGGTGATTTTATAACCGTTTGTGTTTTGAAAATACAAAACACATTAAATTTGTAAAAGTGAATGAGCTATTTATTTGTCAGGCAATTACTAAATGCCTGACATTAACTTTTTAAAGATTATATTTGTATGCATTTAGTGGCAGATCATGTGAAATTTCCAAAAATGGGCGGAATCAGGAAGTCAAGTTTTGAAATTGGAATATCTTGCACAATTTGTTAGCGATAGTGCTGTAATTTTGTGTATATGTTTCTGGTGGTTATCTACGTGATTGACCCAAAAATGGGAGGGATATGACCAGTGGGCGTGGCCCCGGCTATATAAGTCAATATTTAAAATTTTATTTCATTACAATTTTAAAATAAATTTTAATATTTACATTGCATTTTGAAATTGGAATATCTTGCACAATTTGTTAGCGAGAGTGCTGAAATTTTGTGTGATATATCTTGAGAAATTTGTTAGAGAGATCAATGTAAAATTGTGCATACATATTTGGTGTCAGTCTACGTAATTAATCCAGAAATGAACGGGTTTACACAAGACAGTTTTGCAATACATTTACACTTTTTTTACTAATACAACTATCTTTTTTTGAAGACGGTAAATTCGGCAATTGCCTTGACGCAAGCAGCGATGACGATTCGTTGTAATTTGTGGAAAACTATTTTACTTTTGCAAATGGCGACATATGTCAATTCCGTTTTGACATTTGTGAAGTAAACAAACACAACACAAATCCACAAGCCATGAATCGGTTTACTTCGCCAGAACGCGGAGTAATTATTTCCATTTCCAGGTGGACGATTTTTCATCGAAAATTATCATGAGCGATGAGGATCATTTCCATCTTAGCGGTTACGTGAATAACGAAATAATCGTTTCTGGGGCAGCAAAAATCCGTGTATCACCCACGAAGTGTTGAAATAGTAAAATGTAGTAGGTAAAGGAACAGACATTGTATTGTGTAAGCGCAGGGTAGTTTAACTATTTAAACAAATTTTATTATCCAGTCTATTATTTTATTGAAACTGCGTTATTGTGCTATTGTTACGCTCTTTTTCGCTCTAAGAACTCAATGTCAACCTTATAACGTTTAATGAAAATACGCAGTTTAAACTTTTGTGATCGCTTTCATCACCTACATTCACATTGTGCCATGGATTTAACAAAAAATACAACTTTATAAGTTTTTCGGATTCTCATTTGGAAACCCTAATAATAATGTCGATCGATATGGTATTCTTTTTCTCTATTGTCAGTTTCAAATAACGATTTGACAAGCAAATAAATAAATAAGACAGTTACGACAAATTTAAAAAAAAATACTGAAAAATAATTGTTTTCCTAAAGTTTTGTGTAAAATGAAGTTTTGTTCAAGTGCCCGCATTATTCCTTGGTTCGATATTATGATGGCACCCAACGAATATGATAAAAAGGTGAGTTCCATTTGTTTGCATATTCTGTTGTATAACAACGGGCATATTAGTCGATTTGTTGGAAGGAAAGATGTTATCTGTCAACTATCCTAGACCATTGCTTTATATAGTGTGATCCAAGTAGAGATACTTTTTTCAATAGCCTTTCTTTGACAGATCACGTGTGAGTCATGTCATGCTGTCATGTTATTATACCCTCACTTTAGTGATACGAGGGTATATATCATTTGCTACGAAAAACAGTGTAACACATCGAATGAGTGACCTAAGACCCCAAGTATGTTCGGCGGATATTCGTTTTGGGTCATTTTAAGTCGAATAACCCGTCTGTCTGTCGGTCAATCGGTCTGTCTGCTGGCTGATGCGCACGATAACTCTCGAAAGGAGTAACCGATTAACTTCAAATTTGGTATGCGATAATATTTTTATCTATCTCCGGATGAGTTCGAAGATGGGCTATTTTGGTCCACTCCTTCTAGTACCTCCCCCACAAAGGGTTAAATTTTAGTGAAATATTGATTTTTTTAATAACTTCTATGCTATTTATTCGAATCTTTTGAAATTCTACACATAATATTAGTATATTAGTCACTATCACCTCGAGAAAAATGGGGGAAGTTGCCGCACCCCTTCTGGTACCTCCCACACAAATGGACCATTTTGCGCCAAAAGTTAACTGCTTATAACTATAATATCACTTCATGCAAATACTTGAAATTTTGTACAGTGTAATACTTTTATAGTAGATATAGTCCAGTGAAAATTGGGCGTAGTTGACACTCCCCTTTTAGTACCTCCCTCACAAATGTACTATTTCGCACTAAAAGATAACAGCTTATAACTTAAATACCAGTGCATAAATATACTTGACATTTTGTGCAGTGTTATGCTTTTATAGTGCCTAAAGTCCTGTGAAAAACGGTGGTTATTGGCACGCCCCTTTTGGTACCTCTCACACAAATGTACAATTTTATACAAAAAATTAATAGCTTATAGCGTGAGTACCAATGCACGAAAATACAACAATATTTTGCACAGTGTAATATTTTTAAAAATCGTATAGCCCTTTGAAAAATGCGCGTTATCAACACGCTCCTTTTGGTACCTACCACACAAAAAGGCCAAATCATACCATATATCATAACTTTAATATGCCAGTTCAAATAAACGCTTACAATTCGGTACAGTGCAATATATTTGAAAAATATATATATTAGCGAAAAATACAAATTGACAGATAAACTCGTGTAATATTTCATACTACAGTACTCACAAAGTGAGGGTATAACTTAGTCCTGTTCCATGTTCCTCTAACAATGGAGCGATTGGCAGATACATAAACTTTGCACATCTTACAATGTCTTCCAGTTTATTGACGATGCCTTTTCTGCCAACGTCGCAGGACAAAAATTGTTAGTTCACACGGCTGTACGTTTGCAGGGTTGCATTTTTCGCCATTTTCCTGACAATATTGTAATGGGGCCCGCAGATGATGAAATTGCTTGACATCAAACTCGTGTAGTTTTTCGCACCTAAGACACATACACTCACATTTTCACTGACATTGTTACGTTGCTTGTGAAGCAAATTTGATTGTCTGCGGGCCACTTAAGATCTGACAACTGTGTGTATATAGCTTTAAATTATACCAATGTAATAATTAAAGTTTTTAAATCTGCATACCCCCCTCCGCCATATGATGGATACACGCATTTTGTCACTCCGTGTGTAATATATCGAAGAATTGATCTGGCACCATATCGACCCTTAACCGCCGTAAAAATCTAAGAAGTTTTACCAATTCGTATAGGTATCTGCCGATAACTTGGGATTGGAAATATATATGTACCTCTTGAAATATAAAGCACCACGATAATTTGACTTCTTAACACCATGGATACCACAATTTTAATCTGATAGGGCTAAACATTGCTACATTGGGTTTATTTATGGCTGGAACCATTTACACGAACAACGGTCGTCATATGTATTTTTTTTTTGATATAGCCCCCATACAAAGGTCCTCCTCATTTTTCTTTTTAATACTGTGGAATGCGATCTATGGAGGAGGTAATATAATGGCGACTTCTTTTCTACAAAACACTTTCGTTGCCATTTTCCCGAAAACTGGACTTTTATACGACATCTTGGAATTTTGAAATTTAATTTAAGTTTAATTCGAGAGCCTACATCAGTTCCACCTGAAAAGGGCAAATATTTTTAAGAAATTCGCGTCGCCGGTGCAAAATTTTTGTCAGAATAGAGTCTATCTATTACTGTAATCACTATACGATCTAAAATAACTGAGACCCTGTAGTCATATATAAAGCATCCACCCTCCTCAGAAATTTCAACTGATTAAGCTTAAAATTGGTAGATCATTTTTAATTTCTTATTTTTATTCCAATTTATAACCGAGCCATATATCAAATAACTGCTAATTAAATGGGAATACCACAAAGAAAAATTTATAGACAAAATATTAACTAAATTCACTTGGCTATTTCTAAAAAATTTTACTGCTTAAATCAATGTTTCTCAAAGCTTTTAATTAATATGTCATTTACTTTAGGTAATGCTGTATTAAATATGATCGCTGCTCTCACGATTTCAGCATTAGAAACAGTATAACAATATATATATTTTTTTTTGTTTACACTATGCAACACAATTCGTTTGAGTCCGAGACCTATAAGGTATCTTTTGTGTAGATTGAAGCGTATGAAACCAAAACAAAATTTTTGAAGGTAATTTTTTTTTCTTAAATTCGAATTTACATTGATGGTGCCTTTAGTGTTTAGACCACATTTTTTAAGTATAAGTGTGAGATAGCTAAGAATAAAAATAAACAAATAAAAGTGTTTTTTCTTTTATTTGACTTGTATATATATACAACAACATAAATAACACAGAAGGTCTACGACACACAAATCACAATATATAAAATATTTATTTCAGAGAATCTCAGAATTAAACATTTAATTACTTTAGTCCAGTCTCAGTGAAGCCTAAAACGGAAAAATCGATGTAAAAGCTGTCTGCAAATAAGATGGTTAATTAAGTATTAAGTACTCTAACATTCTGGTAAACGCGCTAAATTGTCTCTATAACAAATGCCGTGTATCAAAATCACGTTGTATCAGTTTATCAAAGATCTCCGGGAGTACGATGATCTTGAATGACGACTGAGATACGGACGAAGATGAACGAATTTTGAATGATTTAAGATAAAAATCATCTTCAATTTTAGACCTAATATAAAGATTCAAATCCTCGGAGGACGTATCCGGAGCAAAACGAGAAACAAGACCCGGTTTCTTGGCTGGGACCACAGTTAGTGTTTTCGGCTTCCTACTTACTCGCAGTGGTATGGTAGCAGAGTTCCTTTCCCAACTGAGAAACCTCAAAGGATACATTATTCTTTCTACATCGTACATAACACCATTTATGACCATTATCATCCCCATACAAAGCATCTACGATCCTTGCAGATACACCTGCACATTTAGCGTGCCAAAGGTTAGTACACAGCTAGCATTCGACAGATCTTTCCGCATCGGAGATAATTTTACAATTTTCACTAGAGCACGACATTATGTAATACAAATACAAATAGATGTTAATATTTCCCCCTCTACTGTATATAGTTAAAACGTGTAATAATTGGAACTAAGGAAAATAAAAAATGTTTTAAACCAAAAAAAAAAAAAATGCATGGTGGCAACTCGGTTCGACCAAAACCAGAAGCGGAGTAAAAAGCACTGACATAAAAGTATAAATTTCAGATAAGGGAGCACAAATCCCAACACAACTATTTCAAGCAGCGTTACCAACGAACTGTAAATTATTAAGAATTTAAAACATATAGTTTTTACCACGATGATAAAACGGACAAAAAAAATTAGTTAAGTCGTGTTTTTTCATTTTTCAATAACTTTTCACTTAAATATTTACTCCATCCAGACTGATGTTGCAGTGCTCTCTTATCGCATAAATTAATGTTATTTAATAATAATTCCTTGTACCACAGTGTACTGTACACGCTGAAAAAAATCGCTTCTGTAGTATATTGTCCCAAACATATTCGGCTTGAATTATACATATGTTTAGGGTACACTCCAAATATATAATATTTGATATACAGAAATATTATATGTGTGGGAGGATATTTTTATAAACAAAAATATGTACCCATTCTAATATTTTTTTATTTGGAACTAGTATTTTGTATTTATGTATTTTGGCAATGTATCAATGCCTTAACTTAATGATAAGTTTTCTGTTTTTCAGATGTTCAAAGAGCATTTTTTTATAAATTTTATATGTTTGTAAAATTTAAAAAAACTTAAGGTGATGAATTGGAATACTTACAAATTAAAATTTATTGATGTAAAACAGCTACTGCTGCTAAAGACATTTTAAAGTATAATCTAGGAAAAACTAACTCAAATTCAAAAAATTAAGCAAAGTTTAAAAAATCATTTTTAAATAAAATATATTTGGAAAACATCTTAAATAATAACTTTGTTAGTGGGTAAATACATATTTTATTTGTGAAAGCCAGTTCTAATATATTAATATATGCGTTCCAAACAAAGTTTCGTGATTTTCAAATAAAATTTGTTTGTTAACAAATATATAATATTTACGAAATTTGTTTCCAAATATATTTTCTTTCAATTCAAACATCAAAAATGGCGATTTTCCCCTGTGTAGGGTATACAAATAAAGTCACCACATACAATTTTTAATATTTTTTATTTTTCACAATTAAAAAATTGAATTGTTACGTCCCGTTTCACAAAATGGGTTGTAAAACAAAATAAAAATATCAATTGAACTGTTTGTTTTGAAAATGGCGTAAACGCCATTTTAGTTAAGGGTGAATTCGGTATCAGGCTAGCCGGACATAATTTTATCAAAAAGAATTTTCTAAAAAAAGTCAATAGTGACTTACAAAAACGTTTGTTTGGAAAGTGGCTTAACTCCAATTACAGTGAATATAAGCAAACCGTGGATAGCATTGCAGAAAACTGCAACAAACATTTTATAAAAAATCTTCTTCGGTTAAAATTGAATTGTATCTACCTTTTCTTCACAAAAATTTATGAAAAAAACTAATATTATACTAGACCGCAAGGTTGTTAATTACAGGTCATTCCTTGGAAGAATATGGATATTTATCTTATATAAGAACATTTTATTAGTTGTAATAAACAATTCTTCCGAAACAATTTTCTAAGTTACAGCGTAATAATGCAAATAATGCAATGAAATCATCAATTCGAGTGGAAACGATCAAAATTCGCTTCACATCTTCTAAATCAATGAACGAACACATTATTTTGAGTGTATAAGTGCATTTATTTTTTCAAAGCGATGTACTAATAACTCTTTTGAGCATATTTTGTCATTTAGTAATGAAATAATAAAAAATTATTTCGAAAATAACATTTTTGTATAGGAGACATGGCGTTTACGCCACTTTCAAAACAAACATTTTGAATAAAAACATTTTTTGAAAGTTGCTTAACTACACTTACCATTGTAAAAAGCGGGTTAATAGGCCTCAAAATCGAAAAATTTTACACCTTGTAGAAACTTTGAATACTTGTGATGAGCTGTATGCAGATATTTTATTTCTACTATTACCCAGATTTGTAAACGAACTGAAACGCAAAACTCTTAATATCTCGTTTTAAAAACAAATGGATTTACTCCACTTTCAAAAAAACAGTTCAATTCGGCAAATTGTACGAAAGTTCAGTCGGGTAAACCTACTTAAGAATCCCCTCATCTTCAGTCTAAAAAATATGAGAAAGTGTATTTTTTTGTTTTACCTAAATTATTATCTATTTAAATTGAATTTAATAACTTTAAAAATCATGCATTGGTATTAAAGTTATAGCTATTAACTTTTGGTACAAAATGTTCCATTTGAGAGGGAGCTACCAAAAGGGGCGTGCCAATAACTGCCACTTTTCTTCGGACTCAAGGTACTGTAAAAGCATTACACTTTACTGAATTTCAAGTATTTGTATGCACTGGTATTAAAGTCGCGAGCTGTTAACTGTTGGTGCAATATGGTCGATTTGTATAGGAGGTACCAAAAGGGGCGTTCCATCAACGCCCACTTTTCTTTGGACTCTAGGTAGTTTAAAAACATTACACTGTACAAAATTTCAAGTATTTGTATGAACTGATATTAAAGTTATAAGCTGTTAAGTTTTTCTGTAAATGGACCATTTGTGTGGAAGGTACCAAAAGGGGCGGAGATAGAGACAAATATAACGAGGGTTGCTATATATATTTCTGGCAAAGGCAACACTAAGTGTTGCCTGGCGCCCTCTGACTTTTCCATTGGAAAGTTTGACATTTTTTTAGCATAAACGTACTCAGAACGTTATGACGTGTTGTTTACAGTGACTTGAAAAAATCAATTTGGCAAAAAAATGGATTTAACTCGTGAACATTTTCGTGCGATCATTTTTCACAACTTTCGACGTGGATTATCACGGCAAGAGTGCATCGATGTACTTAAATCTTTGTATGTCGATGAATCACCATCCTATAGCACTGTGAAAAACTGGTTTATGAAGTCAATCGTGGCCGACGCTCCTCAAAGACGAAGGTCGTGAAGGTTGTCCATAAGTAGCCGTTGTGCCAGAGAACATTTATGCCGTGCGTGAACTGATAATGCAAGATCGTCATGTGACATACCGTGAAATAGAGGCATCCTTGGGCATTTCTTCCACCAGCATACATTCGATATTGCATGAACACCTGGCCGTAAAAAAGGTTTGTTCTCGTTGGATCCCTCACAATTTGACAATCTCTCAAAAAAGGCTCGTGTCGATTGGTGCAAAGAAATTTTGAAAAAATACGATCGCGGTGCTTCAAAAGACGTTTATTAGATTGTCACAGGTGACGAATCTTGGATCTATGCGTATGAGCCCGAAACAAAACAGCAATCGACCGTGTGGGTCTTCGAAAACGAGCCAAATCCAACGAAAGTTGTTCGTGGAAGAAGCACATCGAAGCAAATTGTCGCCTGTTTCTTCGGCAAAACTGGTCATGTGGACGCTTGAGCAACGTAGGACGGTTAATTCTGAGTGGTACACCACAATTTGTTTCGCTTAAGTCTTCGGAGGAATTCGAAAAACGAACAAGAGAAGACGATTCATTGTGCACCATGACAATGCGAGCTCTCACACATCGGCTCAAACCAGCGCCTTTTTGACTGGCCAAAACGTCGAATTGATGGGTCATCCGCCGTACAGCCCTGATTTGACAACCAATGACTTCTTCTTGTTCAGCTTGGTTGGTCAACGTTTTTCGACGCCTGAAGCAGCTGTTGAAAAAAAAACATGTTTTGGAGGTGAATTTTTTCACACACTGTAAACAAAACAATTCGCGCTCAAATGACAAAGCGTTCTGAGTGAAGTTATGCTAAAAAATGTCATACTTTCCAATGGAAGTTCCAGTTTTCATCTGGCAACACCAGCATTGCCAGGAATGAAATATAAATAGTAACCCTCGTACCACATACCAAATTTGAAGTTATTCGTTTAATCCTTTCGAGAGTGATTGTGCGCCCCAGCCAGCAGCCAGACATGCAGACACACAGACAGACGGACGGACGGACATTTCTCCAATGGCTTAAAATGACCCATATCGAATTTCCACAAAACATAGTTGGGGTCTTAGATCACTCCTTCGATCGCTCCTTTTGGCTCGTAGCAAATGATATATACCCTCCTCTCTAAGGTGAGGGGATAAAAAGGAATTGCATCCAGGCGAATGTGTAGTTATTTCAGATTTTTCGGAAAACTATGCCTTTATACAAGATTCAATTCAAGGTGCTCATTGGAATAATGACCAAGTCACAATTTACCCAATGACAATTTATTGCCAAGAAAATGGAGAGTCTGAAACATGACACCGTAGCTGTTAATTTGTTTCAGAATGGCCTTATCTCATTTCTAAAGAACACTTTGGGTAAAGTGGAAACAATTATTTATTTCTCTGATGGCGCAAGTGCGAAATACAAAAATAATAAAAAAAAAAATTCAAATCTTGTATTTCATGAAAATGATTTTGGTGTTAAAGCGGAATGGCATTTTTTTACAACATCCCACGGAAAGGGACCCTGCGACGGTCTAGGAGGAACAATTAAAGCAGTAGCTGCACGAGCAAGTTTAACAAATATTAATAAAGAGTATACATTTTCTTTTCCTGGGTAAAACACAATGTGAAAACTGTAAATAATGTATTCTTTAATAACAATTATATTAAACTTAAAGAACAATGTAGTAAGGCTACGACTATCAGTGGTACATTAGGTTGTCATTCATTCCTTCCAACATAAAACAAACAAATAACTGCTCAAATTACATCACTCGGTACTGATGCGATCATTACAAATATTTGTGAACAATAATTACTTTCCTTACTGCTTAGGCTAGATTTTGTATAACATTAAATTTTATTACATGTATATTTAAATATTTATTATTATACCCTCACTTTAGTGTGATGAGGGTATATATCGGGCAAAAAGTGTAACACATCGAAGGAGTGACCTAAGACCCCATGTATGTTCGGCAGAAATCAGTTTTGGGTCATTTCAAGTCGAATGAGCAATGTCCGTCCGTCTGTCTGTTTCCTGTTTTAGCTACAAATAAATATTGTTATTCTTTTATCTCCATGAATAAATTTATCCTATAATTTTTGTTCACACGACATTAATAAAACTTTGGTACATATACATACTTCTTAAAAGTAATTCCCCTCTGATATAATAAACTTCTGCCAAAAGTTTTTTCCAATCCTCGAAGCACTTCAAATAATCATTTTTTGTGATCTTGATCAGTTCCTCCTTCGATGCCGTCTTTATCTCCTCAATCGTGGCGTAGCGTCGTTCTTTCATGGGCCTTTTCAGTTTTGGGAACAAAAATAGTCACATGGGGCTACGGTGGCTGCGGCACCATTACTGTGTTGTTTTTGGCCAAATATTCGCGCACAAGCAACGATGTGTGTGCAGGGGCATTATCATGGTGCAGAATCCAGTTTTTGTTCTTCCACAAATCCGTCGTTTTTGGCGGATTGCTAGGGCAATTTGCGCATAACTTGCAGGTAATATTCTTTATTGACCGTACTACCCTGTGGCAAGAACTCATAATGCACCACGCCCCTGCAATCAATGAAAACTGTGAGCAAAACCTTTACGTTCGACTGAACTCGGGCGTCCGGCACTCTGTTCGTCCTTCGCATCTTCTCAGCCCTCTAAGAACATTTTGTACCACCGATAAACGTTGCTTTGGTCGAAGGTAGCTTCACCATATGCCACAGTCAACATTCGGAATGCGTCAGCGCACTTTATTTTGTTTTTTACACAAAATTTGATGCAGATTCTTTGATCCATTTTCTGAAATAGATAAAAATCGAGGACAAGTTAAAACACATCCAAGCACAACAGCTGTCAAAAATTAGCTAAACATTCAAAATGGCCGACCTTGTCAGCATAAGTAAGGGACATGAGTACCAACATAACGCTACATCAATATCAAAAATCAAATACACGTAGCCGGCGGAAATTAAAAATTCGCGATATTCTTTGAACATACCTCGTATATCATCTCCACGATTTGCTTTCATAACGTCATAGAGAACACAAATGACAACTGATCGGGCTGAAATTGGTAATTGGGGTTTATTTATATATCTCTAGATTTGACTTCTTAACGCCACAAAAACCTCAAATTTCAACGAATTGGGCTGAAATTTGGTATAATGAGTTTATTAGTACCCTTAGTAACCATTCACATACGATCCATGGTGGAGGGTATATCAGATTCGGCATGGCCGAACTTAACGCTTTTACTTGTTTCAAGGAATACGCTTAAGTTTTTTTCTGAATTTGTAGGTTGATGCTTTCGAATTATGCCCACGCGTTTTATCACTACACCATTTTCAATGTTTCTACCTCGGCACTTTTTTCTTGATTTTACCTATTTTCAAATTTCGGTTTTTTTTCGTCTTCTACAAATCAAAAATGTTATAGAGTTGAGTTATCCTACAAAGTTTCAACGAAATCGGAGATGGTGATGTAAAAAAGTGTTCGGTTTGACATGGAATGATGCTGCGGGCCAAAAGTGTAACTAGATACCCCGAGGATATTTGGCGGACATCTGTTTTGGGTCATTTGAAGTCATTTTAGAAATGTCCGTCTGTCTGTCTGGTTGGTGCGCACGATAACTTTCGACAGGATTAGGCTAAGGTCAAAGATGGACTATGTTGGTCCACTCCTTCGAGTATGTCACAGTCTATACAAAAAAAGTTTTTAGGTCTCGGATAGAATTTTTTTTCTGTTGCATAGTGCCATTAGCACCCATAAGATAAGTATGGAGTGTGTTAGAAAATCATTTACATTAAATACTCCCAGGAGAAGTCAAAGTTGTTCGTAATTTGTGTAATAAATACACTGTGTGCAAAATGAACTTTAATCGAATGGCATAAGGCCCCTGGATTCGATAAAGTAGCCCCCGAAATGCTCAACAGTTAGACATCGTTGCATTTAATACTACCCCTCATCCAAAACATTTGGGCAACCAACGAACTTGAACCCCAGCTCAAAGAAGGTGTCATAATAAATATAACCAAAAAAAGGTAACCTTACTGAACGCAGGAATTGGAGAGGCATTACCGTTCTCAGTGCATTAAACAAGATCATGCACATATATTAAATAGCAGGATTTCCAAAGCGATTATGCCAGATCTCCGGTTCGGGCAAGCCGGTTTTAGACATGTCGAGATTTTCAACCACAAAGTTTCTGGGTAAATAAGGAGGTTGGTAAATTCAGACACAATTTTTCAGAATAGATATTCCATGTCAATTAACAAATTGAATGGAAAACTTCAGCAGTATATCTCCCAAAATACTCGGCGGCCCCGCTGATCCCCTTACCGTGGAACATCTATACAAATAGCATACATATTAATGTAATAATGCAATGTAATTGTAAGGAGAGGTTATATCGCCTATGTGTTACGGTATATTTACATTTTCCATCACACCAATAAATTCTAGGCGGGGAGAAGTGTCAGGATAATCTAGTGATGAAGAAGAGGAGTATGATGGAAACGAAGATGTAGGAGTTGAGAATGCCGATGATGTTGGATGATGTGATTGCTCAATTGAAATGTTTACTTAAGCAAATACTAAAAGCAAATAAAACTTAATAATAACTTCTTTGCGAATGTGAAATGAATAGACTTGTTGAAAGTCACAGCCATGCAATTTTCATGCTCAACTCAAATGGTCAAACAGTTGGACAGATGGAGACAGACAGGCAATTTGTACAAACCCCCCCCCCACAAACACACCCACACATACACAGTGAGATAGCCGGAGCATCCCAGCGGCGGAAATTGCGAGGCCTTCCATATATAAGACATGCGGAAGGCCTTATTCGGCAAGGACTTCCCTATGTAAGGCCTGCCAAATGCATGATTATTGATCAGTTGAAGGCATGCCAATATCAGGCATGATACAGGACTTCTAAAAGAATGGAGAGGGAATGTGAGAGCGTGTGGTTCGTAGTCCAGCGTTCATAACAAATACAACAAATGAAAAAAAAACGTTATCCAAATCCCAACAAAGAATCTTCCTTTTTGATAGCCTGAAGAATGCCTTCTAAAGCGAAGACAGAGGGAATGTAAGAGAGAGTGGTTTATCGTCGATCGTTCTTATCAAATGAAAGAGCAAAAACAATAAACGCTATGTAAATCTCAACATGCCTATAATCTTCCTTTTTGATAGCCTGAAGAAGGCCTTCTAAAACGAAGGCAAAGGGAATGCAAAAGCGAGTGGTTCGTAGTCCATCGTGCTTAAATACCACAAATGAAAGAGCAGCAACAACAAAACGAAGAATGCCGTTATACAAATTCCAACGTAATGTGAAGGGAATGCAAATTAACAAGACGGTTTGTCGCGCTTGTTTAAATTTTCTTGAGTTACGAACGAGGAGAAATGATTTTGCAAACGCGGAAATAGTTTTTTTACTTTTTTGCACTTATCAATCAATATTAATTTTTTAATTGTGATACATAATTACATAAAAATCTGTCTTAAAACAAGCAAAAAAAACAATCGCCGCGGGACGAATCATCTTGTTAAATTCTATCACTTTAGTTTCGTACACACAACAACAAGAACTTGTGCTTAGAGAGGGGGATGAAAAAAGCAAGAAAAAACAAAACCAAAAACAGTTTTCATAAAACGCTATCAGTTGTTATCAGTTTCTGATCTTGCATTCATCGGTTCGGGTGTTTTAAAGGTTTTAAATAATAAAAGATTTTAGGTTATTTATTAAATTGAATTATTTTGTTGTTTTTTTTGTTTATACTTTTTAAGTTGAATTAAATTATTTTTTTGTGAGTTATGCAAATAAAAGAAACATCAAAATAAAAAATAATAGTTACTAAAAAAATTAATATTAGTATCATTTTTTCAATTCTGCAGCGGAAGAACCAGATGGGCGTCTATCAAAACTTCGAAGACTTTCGAGGCCTGATTTTTTCAGACATGATGTATGCATTATTTAAATTAGCATTCAGCAGACCTTCTTTTATAGTCCTTCCGGAAGGCCTGATTTTTTCTGACATGCGTTATCCCTTATCTATGAAGGCCTTCTGGAGGCATTCTTGTAGGGAAATGGAAAGGAAGGCCTTGCCTCCCAATCTCACGCAATGTTAAATGGAAAGGAACAGGTAATGTGTAGGGAAGGCCTCCGTCATGACTAAGAAGGCCTGATATAAGGCCTTATAGCTCATGCATTCCGCCGCTGGGATATATCTCAGCGGCAAAAAGCTGGGTCATAAGGAGCCTGCTGACAGTCCTTTTTGCTATGCTTCTTGGCGTGGCCGACGTAAAGGGAACACCAAGAATTTATGATATTGCAAGTGGTTCAAACTGGTCCATGTGTACAGGTTTTACGAGGGTTCCTATTTATATTTCAGGTCCAGCATTAAAAAAAACAATCATTTATCATTGGAAATGGTTTTATTGTTGTTCAAAATATTCTAGGTGAAGATCAATACAATTTTGAATGCGCTCAAACCAATTTTCGAAGCACTTTTCCACTCGCAGTATTTTCTTGATCTGAGGGATTGAGAAGAAGCCATTTGATGCCAAATCAGGGCTGTACGGTGAATGAACCATCAATTCGACATCTTAAGTGCTCAAATAGCTCATTGATTTAGCTGATGTGCCCGAGCTCGCATTGTCGTGATGCAAAATGATCGATCTTCTCTTATGTTTTTTTTGAGCATTCGGCAAATTATGTGGTGTCCAACATTTCACGTCCAAATGAATATGCAATATCTTATTGATGCTTGTCATACTAATGCCTAAGGATGCCTCAATCTCACGGCATGTCACATGTCGGTCTTGCTTTATCAGTTGACGCACAGCATCGATGGTTTTGGGCAATACTACCGACGTTGGACGACCTTCACGATATTCATCCTGGAGCGAACGGCGTCGAGACTGAACTCTTCGTACCGCGATTTACAGTAGTTTTTGATGGCGCTTCATCGCCGAAAGTCGAAACAAGTTGATTGAGGCTTACATTTTTTGACGGAGATGAAATTTTCAACTCACTGTTTGCATCTGACAAAAATAGTATTGCCAGAGCGCGAAATTCAAATAGTAACCCTCGTACATGTTCTGCAATTTTAGTATTTAAGCGCTATTGAAACTGTATTTTGCGTCTGATCTTTATATAATTTGACATACCTGAGGTTTTTGATTCAAGTTAATTTTTTTAGTTATTTTTTTGTTTTAATTAAATTATCAATTTAATAGCATTAATTCCGTTGTGTAGGAGGTAACGGGTTATCCAATAGGGATGATATGATTTTGAAGTGACGTTTTAGCCATTTGTAATATGTCACGATCTGTCATTTTTTTTTTGTCGTATTCAGTAGTGTTCACAATTTCATCATGGAGAGATATACGCAAGAACAACGTTTACAAATTATTCAGTTTTATTATCAAAATAATCGTTCTCCAATTGCAACTTTTCGTGCGCTAAGTCCATTTCTTTTAAATCCAAAAAAACACTTTCCAGACGACCTACGACCTTGACACCCATGAACAATATTTTAGCTCTCGTTAAGAACTATCTTTTTGCCATTGACCGATTGTGGCTACGTGCCACACAGCAAATGAAACAATTGAATTGTTGTGAGAAAAGTTTGGAGATTCGATTATTTCAAGAAATTGTGATATTGAATGGCCTCCAAAAAGTTGTGAAATTGTGATATTGAATGGCCTCCAAGAAGTTGTGATTTAACACCATAGACTATTTCTTGTGGAGTTATTTGAAGTCATTGGTCTTTCGAAATAAACCAGACTCTCTTCAAGCTTTACAAGTCAATATTGAACATGTCATTCATGACGTACGACTTGATTTAGTGGAAAAAGTGCTCGAAAATTGGGTTCATCAAAATTGGGTTCATCAAACTTAGGTTCATAGAACTTAATTGTATCGATTGTACTTCACATTAAATAAAAAACTTTTGAATTTCCTTAACAATAAGTGTGTGTTTTTTTTAAAGAAATCATATCACTCTTATTGTAGGGCCATGCCATGACGCCCATTTTTCACTGATAAAACATTTTTATTAAATCCGTTTTTTCACATTTTTTACATAAAACGGATTTCTGCCAGATATACTTACGGCCGATTCCACAATCTCCTGTTTTCCTACAGTTAGTACCTGTCAAATTGTATGACATTTTTTTTTTGATCTGAGAGTTAACTCTAACCGGAGCTTGTGAAATTGGGGGTTAGAGTCTTTGGATGATGTTTGCATGTCTTCTCTAAGGCCTTATTTTAGAAGGCCTAACACATTTCTGGCACCAGGATAATATCACATAACGTTATGTTAAAGACAGAGGAAAATAATGGACATGTATGTACGAGTATGTACGTACTTACAATACCTACGGACATAAACTGTCAATCTGGGCTTACAAATCGAGAATACTCTCTAACCCCAACCCACATGCATGTAGTTGGTGTGCATGTGTGTGATCACATTTATAAGTGGAGACGTGTGCACATGCCACCCCAACCCGAAACAGAACCAGCACCCACACACATCCTCATTGGTCTCTTCACTGAGTAAATTGTTGTACTCTTAATGGAGACATAGAAGAGGGCAAACAGAAAACCGTGCCAACTGCTTTGACATCTGGACGGAGGGAGGTGATGGAAACCGTAAAGGAGACAAGCGGCAAAAGACAGAAGAAGACAGCCAAATGAACAAACATTTAACAGCAAATCGAGGCGTTTTCAATTATTAACTGGTACTCTGAAACGGAAGTGATATTGACAGTCATATTCTTCTACTTACTAACTAATGATTGGAAGTGTGGTGGGTGAGCAGGGGGTGCACAGTGGGTTATGGCATAGCCGCAGGCGGGAGGAAATTAAGGTGTCATGTGTGTCTGTAATTAAGTACAGCGAACGATTTAATAACATCTTAAATGTGCCCTCAATCTCTGAGGTTTACAATGACATATATCACACGTATACCCTCACTAAAATTTAAATTGAACTACTGATTACTTTGACTCGAGATTTGAACCCTTTGGATTATTTTCCGTGAAGAGCCATTAAGGATAAATGTTACGCAGAGCGCCCAGAGACAATTGAAGCGTTGAAATCGATGTTGCCATTGAAGAGTTTCGACCCGACGCAATCGAAAATGTACTAAAAAATTGTGTTGATCGGATGAGGTACTGCCGAGCCAGTCGTGGTAGTCATATGAGTGATATTATTTTCTATTATTAAAGTACAAAGTTCAACCTTTCGAAAAAAAAACAGAAATTTGAAACAAAAATATCAGCACTTTTTTATAGCTAAATCAAATTTAATATTTTAAATGGCCCACCCTATATATGGGCGCTATATATAAATCTAAACCGATTTTGAATTTCCGTCGTTTTTTACTTGCTTCATTAAAATTTTAAATCCTTTTTTTATTGAATCCTATTTGATTTGCCGCTGCATAATTTAAAATATCCTCAAATTATCCATCCATTATCGATACCGTTGCCTTCTTTAAAAATAAGCGATAAGCCATTAGCTACAATACCAGTTTAACTAATTAGACATTTAAATTAAATCATAACTGTGGGAAAGGCAATTAAAAAATTTCCCAGGAATCCCAGAAGAATTTAAATATGGGTTATTCATATATTTGTTTCAAATAGATATTGTTTCCTTAGTTAGGATGCTAGCCTTAAAAAAATTTAACAAATTGTTGGCTATTTTTATCTGTGGCAGCATCAAGAAGCCGTGGCAGGGAAGGAAACAACAGTTGATTCCAAAACAAGTTTTCTCACTTCAGCTCTAGCTTTTTAAGTAATACTTCGTAAGATTTTGTGAACTAGTTTTAGTAATAATAAATAGATTTAAATAGTTGTTAAATGTAAATACGAACGTCTTATTATTACATCGGCAACTATATTGGTGACCCCGCCTTTCACGCATCAAATAACTTCTTGGAAGCAGAGCAGCAAAATTTTCAACGTTTTTTTCATGCAACATTTTGCCAAGATAGTCTACGCTTTTTGCTTATGCATCCGAACCGGTACAACTTGAGGCAACGAGAACATTCTAATTACAACGAAGATTCGCTCGGTGGTGAAGACATAGCATTTTTCGACAGTAGCAGCATAAACATGTCGGAAATGGAAAATCTAATTCAGCGAATGGCGGCACTACAACGTGAAGTACATTCTCTTCGAGAGTCACAAGAGAACGCAGATGATGGACAGCGATCGAACCTTCATAAAGTGCATATTCCAAAATTCAACAAACAGAATCCGGAATTGTTTTTTTCTCAGGTTAAACGCTCTTTTTCTCTCTGTGGTGTTTCAAGTGATGCGGACAAATTGCGGACTCTTGTCGGTTGAGGACCTCGTAACAAATCCGCCGCAAAATGAGTCTAAAATGCGACGGAGTCTAAAATGCGACGTCTATTGCAAGGTGGTGAGACAACGGGTATGAATGCGTCCGAAATGCTATCCCACATGAGATGTTTGGCACCTGGTGAAGGAAATGAAACGATTGTTCCGACAATATGTCTCGGGCAAATGCCAGACTCGATTCTTCCTCTATTAACTGTATGGGAGGAAGACGATTTGGGCAAACTTGCTAAAATGGCAAACAAGATATTGGACGCTGTGGTAGATAATAACATTTCGGTTGATGCAATTAATTCGCATGTGTCTTTAGCTGATATTTGCAAGACTTTAAAGGATCTTTCTGCTAAGCGAACAAAAACAGCAAATACAGTTGTAATCGATCCAGATCACGTTCAAATGTTGGACCATCTGACAATTCGCTTTGCTGGTTTCATCAAAAGTTTGGAGATGCAGCGCAACATTGTAAACCGAATTGTCCTCGCTACAACACTAATTCGGAAAACTAATGAAGCTGTCGTCAGGTAACACGACTGGCGGCAGCGGCAGTAACAACCACGTAAATGAGAATCGTTTACATATCTACGACACATCTACAAAGTCTTGATTTTTAATTAATTCCGGATCGGTGGTGTCAGTGGTACCCCCATCCTTGATCAAGACAAATCTAAAGCCGCCCGGCATGAGACTTCATGCTGCAAACAGCAGTGAAATACAAACTTATGGTAACTGTGTTCTTAAATTGGACCTAGGTCTGCGTCGTGATCTCCAGTGGTTGTTTACCATTGCCTATTTTGGGAGCAGATTTTTTAATTCATTATAATTTGATGATTGATTTAAAACGGAAATGCCCTATCGATAATACAACAAATTTAACAAGTCGTGGTGAAATTCGTACACGCTGAAAAAAAATCGCTTCTGTAGTATATTGTTCCAAACATATTCTGCTGGAAACATACATATGTTTACGGTAGACTCCAAATATATAATATTTGATACTCACAAATATTATATGTTTGTGAGGATGTTGTTCTAAACTAAATTATGTTTGCATCCTAATATTTTTTTATTTGGAAAAAATATTTCCAAAACAATGATTAATTTGTATTTAAGTATTTTGGCAATGTTTCGATGCCTTAATTTAAAGGAAAGTTTTCAGTTTTGTAGAAAGTTAAGGTTTAATTTTTTAGAGTTTTTATATGTTTGTAAAATTAAAATCGTATAATTTTGGGTTACGACAAATAGCATTAATGGATTGACAATTGGACTATTTATAAATTAAAAATTGGTGCTGTAAAACAAAGGAAAATGCTGCTTGCAACATTTTTACCTATAAAATATAACACAAAATCTAGGAAAAAATAAAATTATAAATTGCCAAAGTCAACAAAGTTTTAAAATTTTTTTAAATATAATGTATTTGGATAAATTCTTAAACAATATCTTTGTTTGTTTGTAAACACATATTTTATTTGTGACAGTAAGTTCGCAAATATATTTTGTTGTAATATATTAATATATGCGTTCTAAACAAAATTTTTTGATATTCAAATAAAATATATTTGTTCAAAAATATATAATATTTCAAAATTTAGTTTCCAAGTATATTTTCTTTGAATTCAAACATATTAAAAATGGCGATTTTCCTCCGTGTAAGACCAAAGATTTTAGTATTTCAACATTATCGCCATCGACAGGACCATTCCATGAATTACTGAAAGAATTTATTGACATAACAACTACTACTTTACAATTATTGTTCACAACATCAAATACAGCTGCTAAAGCGGAAATTGACTTCCTATTGGACAATGGTATATGTCATCCCTCCAAAGGCCTTGGGCTAGCTCGCTCCATATGGTATCGAAAAAAGATGGTGGTTGGCGAGCGTGTGGAGATACTCAATTACCAACATCAACGATTTTTGTGCGAAATTATATGGTGTCAGTTTTTTTCTACACTTGACCTTGTTAAAGCTTATTACCAAATACCAATGGCTGCTGAAGACATCGAAAAGACAGTTGTGTGCACCCCAAATTTTTATATATGCCATTCGGGTTGAGAAACGCCACACAAACCTTTCAGAGGTTTATGGACTCCGTTTTGAGAGGTCTTGATTTTGTTTATTGTTATATTGATGATATGATTGTTATGTCTGAATCCATTGAAGAAGACCAAATACATTTACGGAAAATGTTTGACCGCCTTCGACAATACGGTCTAATAATCAACGTAAATATGTAAATGTAAATTTGGACAATCTGAAGTACAGTTCAACGGCAATGGTTGTACACCTCCAACAGATCGTGTTGCCGCTATTGAAAATTACACCAAACCTGAAACTATTTGCCAGCTTCGCCGATTCCGCGGTGTCGTCAATTTTCATCGTCGTTGCATTCCACATGCCGCTCAGCTACAGGCACCACTCAATGACGTCCTTAAGGACTCCAAGAAAAATGATAAGAGGAATGTTCCTTGGACACTTGAGGCTGAAAATGCTTTTGCATCATGTAAACGCAGCCTTCGTGAAGCAACCATGCTAGCTCATCCAGCACCAAATTCAGATTTGGCCCTTACAACTGACGCATCAGACATCGCCATTGGAGCTGTTTTGAAACAGAAAAAAGTGGAATTTGGCAGCCACTCGGATTTTTCTCTCGAAGATTATCTGCGGCAGAGAGAAATTATAGCACATATGACAGAGAATTACTTGCTATTTACGAGCCTATAAGATATTTTCGCCATTTGTTGGAGGCAAGACATTTTATAATTCGGACCGACCACAAACCACTCGTTTATGCATTTTCGCATAAACCGGAAAAGGCATCGCCTCGGCAAATGAGGCACCTTGACTTCATTTCGCAATTCACGACAAAAATTTTGTACTTGTCGGGTTCTGAAAACGCAGTGGCAGATGCACTGTCCCGCTTTAATGCAATTTCAATGCCAACATCAGTCTCTCTAATAGAACTCCAAATAGCTCAAGAGATGGACGAAGAGATGGATGGCGTAAATTCTTTGAAACTACAAATAGTACATTTTGATGCGACATCAGTATACTGTGACATATCCACAGGATATGTTCGCATGTATGTTCCTGAGTCACTACGTCAACAAATCTTCAATTTGATTCATAATCTTTCACATTCTGGCGGCCGTGCTAGTCTTCAACAGATACGTGAGAAATACGTATGGCCTGGAATGAAGAAACAAATCCTAAATTGGTCTCGGAATTGCATATCGTGCCAAAGAGCAAAGATCACCAGACACAACCGCATTACTCCGGATAAGATAGATGTCCCAGAACATCGGTTCGATCATGTTCGTTTGGACATTGTGTTATCACACCGTTGGTACAGGGTTATAGATATTGTCTCACCATGATCGATCGATTTTTACGATGGCCAGAAGCTGAGCCTCTGAGTGACATGTCGTCTTAGACGGTTGCGATTGCATTTTTGCCCAACTAGATTTCCCGCTTTGGTTGTCCTAAGACAATTACGACAGACCAGGGCACACAATTCGAGTCCGTATTTAATAGGTTCGAAACGTACTCAACGACGGCTTATCATCCACAATCGTATGGGATTGAGAGATGGCACAGATCTTTTAAAGCAGCTTTAATGTGCCATTTAAAAGTATCGTGGGTCGATATACTTCCAACAGTGTTGTTGGGATTAAGGACAGCTGTCATAGAGGATCTTCAAACTTCCTTCAGATCTTCTTTATGGTGGGCACTTACGGTTACCTCAAGAGTTTATCACCGAATCAGAAATTCCTGCCGATTCATATGAATTTTTAAGGAAACTTTGTGAATACTTCAACTTCCTACGACCATTTCAAGTGTCTCACCACAACAAAAACAAAATGTTTATTTTCAAAAACCTCGATGATTGCACTCACGTTTTTCTTCGCACGGACGCAGTACGAGGACCACTTGAACCACCTTACACTGGACCGTTTGAGATAGTGAAACGAATTTCAGATCGGTTATATACGATACGAGCGAATAACAAGGACGTGAGCATATCGTTAGATCGACTCAAGCCAGCTTTCATCATCAACAATACTGGGCCTGAACATCCACAAACAACCGCAACACCTCTACCGAGTCCTCAGACATTCTCTCAAGACTCGACAACATCATCTCTGAGTACGCAGTCCGCCGAACTTCCAGTTGTGCGGAACACACCAACTAGGAGAATATCGTTCCAGACGGATCAGGTTTTGGATCCCGACTTGGTCACTGGAGAGGGAGTGGCTGTGGCAGCACCAAGACCGCCGTGTTCGAATGACAGACAATCTGGCAACGCTGTAACGAACCAGGGAAGGAAAAAAACAACAGCTGATTCCAAAACAAGTTTTCTCACTTCAGCTCTTGCTTTTTAAGTAATACTTCGTAAGATTTTGTGAACTAGTTTTAGTAATAATGAATAGATTTAAATAGTTGTTAAATGTAAATCCGAACGTCTTATTATTACATCGGCAACTATATATCATTTTTTGTTTTTTTTTGTGACAGCCAAAAGCTATTTTTTGCTTAATACAATCAATTTTTTCTAATTGTTTTAAAGAGAGTTACCAAATCGCTGTCTCTACATGAAAGTGCTATTCCCAATATTTGTCATTTTCTTTGATGTAAAGGGTATCACGGCTTTATGAGACTTAAAACGGGTTTTCAAATAAGAGTGATATGATTTCTTTGAAAAAAACACACTTATTCACGGGGGAAAATCGTCATTTTTGATATGTTTGAATTGAAAGAAAATATATTTGGAAGCGATTTTTTCAAATACATACTATATATTTGTTAACAAATAAATTTTATTTGAAAATCAAGAAATCTTGTTTGGAACGCATATATTAATATATTAGAACATAATATATTTGCTAATTGACTTTCACAAATAAAATATGTGTGTACCCACAAACAAAGTTATTGTTTAAGAAGTTTTCCAAACTTTATAGCTAAAAATGTCTTTTAATTTATAATTATTCCAATTCATCACTTTTTGTCAATCCATCAATGCAATTTATATTCACGAAAGATTATACGATTTAAGTTTTAATTAAATTTTAAAAACATTTAAAATTTATAAAAAAAATTATCTTTGAGCACCTGAAAAACAGAAAACTTGTCTTTAAATCAAGGCATTGATACATTGCCAAAATAATTAAATACAAATTAATCTTTGTTTCGGAAATACTAGTTCCAAATAAAAAATATTAGAATGGGAACATATTTTTGTTTAGAACAATATTCTCCCCAACATATAATATTTATGTGTGTCAAATATTATATATTTGGAGTGTACTCTAAACATATGTATATTTCAAGCCGAATATGTTTGGGACAATATACTACAGAAGCGATTTTTTTTCAGCGTGTTGTTAAGGAAATTCAAAAGTTTTATATTTAATGTGAGGTACAATCGATACAATTAAGTTCTAAATAAAACGTGATTAATATGGCCACCACGACTTCTTCTGCAGGAACGAATTCGATGAACCCAATTTTCGAGCACTTTTTCCACTAAATCAAGTCGTATGTCATGAATGGCACGTTCAATATTGACTTGTAAAGCTTGAAGAGAGTCTGGTTTTTTCGAAAGACCAATGACTTGAAATAACCCCACAAGTATTTCTAATGGTGTTAAATCACAACTTCTTGGAGGCCATTCAATATAACAATTTCTTGAAATAATGGAATCTCCAAACTTTTCTCGCAACAATTCAATTGTTTCATTTGCTGTGTGGCACGTAGCCACAATCGATCAATGGCAAAAAGATACCTCTTAACGAGAACTAAAATATTGTTCATGGGTGTCAAGGTCGTAGTTAGACTGGAAAGTGTTTTTTTTTAATTAAAAAAAATTTACTTAGCGTACGAAAAGTTGCAATTGGAGAACGATTATTTTGATAATAAAACTTAATAATTTAAACGTTTTTCTTGTGTATATCTATCCATAATGAAATTGTAAACACTACAATGAAAAACAAATGACAGATCATGACATATTACAAATGGCCGAAAAGTCACTTCAAAATCATCCCTATTGGAAAACCCGTTACTTAAAAATGCTATTATTCTTAATCCACAGTGAAGAAACCTATTATGTCCCTATGCTTCAGTCTGGAACGATGCGAATAAACCTTTGGATTAATAAAGCAGGAAATGAAAAAAATTAAAAAAATATATATATTCGTGATATTAACAGTGTTATAGGTAATACAAGTCATGCCATTTGTCCTTCATCCTTAATAGTTGCAAAATCCATGCGATTGCAGTTTATAATGGTTCACGCTTAGTATACTACCTCCTGAAAAATTAGAAAAATCCATATGAAAGTATCTATAAATCGTGAACCACGCTGAAAGTAGGCACATACTCGTATATACTTTTTTTCTATACTTCATAATGAGGATATATACATATTGTCTTCACATACCCTAACTACATATTAAACCACTGTGCGCCACTACTAACTAACTACTTCGCTATTCATTTGAATTGAATAAAGTTGAGTATACAGTCAATCGGTGCCACATGTTCTCTGAAATATTCTTTAAATAGTTTAACTTGTGATAAACGAACGACTGGATGAACGTACTCGAGAGGGGCTGAAAAAAACACCGGAAGTACAACAACCAAAAACCAGACTGAAGAACACCTACATACTTTCAAACATGGACAAAGGCACTCACATAACGGTGAGAATAGTAATAAGTCGAACACAGAACGTCAGACGACTGTTTCGGAATGACAGTGGCCACACTCGAAAGTGGCAAATTTCGTTTTGGAATTGGATTTTTTTTGTTTTGAATATAATATAGATTTAGAAACGGAAATCAAGTTATTCTCACACTTATATGAATCCACGTATATATGTGTTCGTGTGTGTGTCAGTTTGCAGACATTTCAATTGACATTCGAAAGAGGCCATCATTTATTTATTACACATTGTTACACTTTCCGGGCACAGGGGGTCGGACGGACGGACAAACGGACACACATGACTTGTGTCTGTCTCATTTGGTAACTTTTCGTTATCTATTTACATGCTGGTGTATGTATGTGAATGTGTGTGTGCATTGGTGTCGAAGTTGTAATGCTATTGTATTAGTGTGACAGAAACACACTAACATCAGTACTAGTACCAGCACACTAACAGCGGCAGGAAGAAGGATGTTGTCCTTTTTAATCCTATTTGTGTATGTGTGGGGTGTGAATGTGTGCTTAAGAATTATTTAAGCACACATTACAAAGTAAATATACGCTCATACACCTCTTATCTTAACTAAGCTTGTCTAAAGCGGCTATGAATAATAGTTTTCTATCAATGTGTGTGTGTGTCCGTCTGTTGTGTGAGTGTTTATCGGTCGCTAGACTTAGGACCTATACGAAGGAGCAGGAGTCATTTATTCTATCGTGATCATAGAGGTGCTGCCATCTACGCAGTCGACATATATATCTGGACAGGCAGGATGAAAATTGTTGGTAAAATCAGCTATAACAAATAAGAAAGTTCAGTCAGGTAAACCGACTTATAAATCCCCTCACTTTGAGTCCCAAAAAAATATTAGTAAATTTATTTATTTTTGTTTTAATTAAATTTTTATCAATTTAAATTGCTTTTAAAATCGTTAAAGTATGTACTGGTATTAAAGTTAAAAGCTGTTTACGTTTGGTACAAAATGGTCCATTTGTGTGGGAGGATCCAAAAGGGGCTTCCCAATAACGGTCACTTTTCTCTGGACTCTAGGTACTATAAAAGCATTTCACTGTACAAAAGTTATAAGCTGGTAACTTTTGGTACAAAATGGTACCAAATGGCAAGAAAGCGCATTTTTCACTGTATTTTCGGCACTATTAAACCATTACACTGCACAAAATTTGAAGTCTTTGTATGTACTGGTAATAAAGTTATAAACTTTAAACTTTTGGTTCAAAATTTTCCATTTGTGTGGGAGATACCAAAAGGGGCGGGGCAACTTCGCCCATTTTTCTCGAGGTAATATTGACTAATAAACTAATACTATATGTAGAATTTCAGAGGATTCAAATAAGTAGTGTATAAGTTATTAAATAATCAATATTTCACTAAATGTTAACCCTTTGTGGGTGAGGTACTTGAAGGAGTGGACCAATATGGCCCATCTTCGAACTTAGCCGGAGATAGAAGAAAATATTACCACATACCAAATTTGAAGTCAATCGGTTACACCTTTCGAGAGTTATCGTGCGCACCAGCCAGCTGACAGACAGACAGACAGACGGACATTGCTCATTCGACTTAAATTGACCCAAAACGAATATCCGCCGAACATACTTAGGGTCTTAGGTCACTCCTTCGATGTGTTACACTTTTGGCTCGTAGCTAATTATATATTCGATTCGCTGGTCGCGAGAGTTCATTTGTGGTGAAATATATCCAAACACACTATTTAAACATCTTCAAGACGCTGTTCTTTTTTTGCGTTGTGAGCTAACGCGACACCCATCTTTCGCGCAGTTTTCTCATCTTAAAATTTTCGGTATTTTTGATTGCCACTTTTTACTAAAGTATTTTTTCAAACGACTGGCGGAAATGTCGGCTAATTTGTGGTGATGGGTCCACAACTCAAGGTTTGTAAACAGAGGGAGACCAAAAGGAGGAGTACTGTCTTCACTAATTTGTAACCTAGCTGTGAATGAATTCCTGCTAGATCTAGAACGTTTTGGCTACAAGGTCGTGGACGTATGCGGACGACATGGCAATCACAGTAACTGGCAAATTCGAAAACGTCCGAAACACATCCTACTGGTAGCTGAAAAAATTTGTTAGATGGCCCAGAAGCAGCGGTTCGGCTCAGATAAATGGAACTGCTAAATTCTAGATAGGAAACTGTTATTCAGACCTAAAGTACTGGAACGTGTAAGGAAGGCCAAAGTCGCCTTCTATTCCAACAGGAAGGCTGTAGGCTCGCGTTGGGGCTTCTCTTCTAAAATCTTCCATTGGATATACAATAAGCCGGGTCGATTTGTGGGGAGGCAAAAAAAGTCGCCATTGCTCAGTGAAAATCGTATTCTAGGGATCAAAATAAGAAACGTTGCCGAAGGAACCATACCTCTAAAACGAATTCTGATGTCCCGGAATTTGGGTCGAACTTTTGGGTAGGGGCAAATTTTGAAAAATCCCACTTTGACCCATTTAGAGTGCTCCAATCGAGTCCAAATGTATGACCGACCCCCACTAACTTTGGAGGCCCGACCCACCCATGCCAGTGGCACACCCCCTGGAGCCCCCTGGGGGTTCCATACATTTGGACTCGATTGGAGCACTCTAAATGGGTCAAAGTGGGATTTTTTCCGGGACATCAGAATTCGTTTTAGAGGTATGGTTCCTTCGGCAAAGTTTCTTATTTTGATCCCTAGAATACGATTTTCACTGAGCAATGGTCGATTTTAAATCGACCCGTCCTAATATATAGCAGTAGTTCGTCCAATACTGTTGTCGTACGGCATTGTAGTGTGGCGGACGGCAACTGTTAAACTATACATCAGCAACCTTCCATCAAAGGTTCAGAGAACTGCCTTAAGCGGAGCATTAAGGACTACAGCGACTGAGTCTCTACAAGATCTACTCCATCTACTGTCGATTAATATTGTGGCGAAAGAAGTTGCAACCACAGCGGTATTAACATTAAACTGCACATCAATGTGGAGGTACAAGAACTACGGCCAAATAAGGTAATCAAAGCGTGTACACCTTTGAGAGGTACATACATCACTATGTATGATACCAGCCAGAAATGAATGGGTTGCCAGAAAAGAATGGGTTGCCAAGCCGAAACAATGGAAATACGGGAAGTCGTCAAGTGGCTGAGTCAGAACATGGTGACCAACACTGGCTTTGTCATTTAATCACATAGCCAGGCTGCTATCAATTCTTTGAAGGCCACATACCTAAATTCACAAGCAGCCGTCGACTGCCGCTGATCTCCTCACGATATGACTGAGCAGTTTAACATACACATTATATGGGTGTATAGGGATATCCCGGGGAACTGCAAAGCCGATTAACTTGCTAGAAAAGGAACGACTTTACATATACTCCAAGAACTTGCATACATATATTTCTGCGACACATGCAAGCTTTGGCTTAGGCAACAATCAGGCAGTCCAACAAAAGATGGACATAAATCGACACATGTAGGGTAGCTAGACAAATCTGACCAATATATGACCCGAGAAGGCCAAATATATCCTCGCACTAGAGAGGAAAAAACTGTCTACGTTAGTGTCAGTTCTAACGGGACACTGCCTGATAGGCGAACACGCCAGAAGATTGGCTTCTGCAGAAGCAATGGAGATGAGGAAGATGAGGAGAGCGTTGTACACATGCTATGCGACTGCCCCGCTTTGAGTAAACGAGGACTGGCGAACACTCCAGAAGATTGGGTATTGACTTCAATGACTTCTGCAGAAGCAATGGAGATGAGGATGATGGGACACTAATTGGGTATTGACTCCAATGACTTCTGCAGAAGCAATGGAGATGAGGATGATTGGACACATGTTATGCGACTGCCCCGCTTTGAGTAAACGACGACTGGATACAGGGGTCGGCCTTTCTGGGCAGTCTAACAGATCTTTCCGGTACCGATTTCGTACTATCGATAAATCTGTATATCAAACAGGTAAGTTTCAATGAGGGGAATTTGAGCCCGTGGTGAAAATAGGTTACTTAAATTGTTGATATAACAAGTGGATGTTTGAAATTGAGATATCTTGAAAATTTTTTTAGCAAGAATGTTGTAATTTTGTGTATATGCATTTGGTGATAGTCTACGTGATTGGTTCAAAAAAGTGCAAGATAGAAACAAAGGACAAGGCTCCACCTACATATACGACCATTTTTCAATACTATATACATATGGGCAATTCTCCAATGCCGAATGCGACATTCGTAAGTTCAAAGTGAAAAAAACATATGCCAAAACATTATTTCATTTTGACAAAAGGTGAAACTTATAGCTCTTGACTAGCACTATAATTGGTGCTAAGGTTGATTTTGCCCAATTGTACGTTTTCTATAACAAAAAACCAAGCCATTCGCACGCCACAAAAACTGAAGTCGCTTTCAAAGCAAACCAATCAAACACTGATGGAATATTGTAATGCGACTAATTTTAAAATGTCATGGATTAATATAATGTATTTTATTTTATTCAAAAATATTAAGTTATTTTATTTTTTATTTAAGTTTAATCACATTCGCACGCGACATTTTATTCCATCGTTCTTTTTATGTTTATTTTCTTACTTTTTATGCAACTGGACATCCAATGGTTGATTATAAATGATTTTTAATATATTCAATATATTTATTTTCACAACAAAAATTATTTTTCTTACTTACATCCCTTAAATATAAATCAAGATTTACAAGAGAGACCATTAATCAGAAAATAACATGCAATACAAATGTTTAAAACATAAATTTGGCAATTATTCGAATTTGCATACAAATATTTTAAATTGTGTTATGAATAAATGTTGTTTTGGGAAAATTAGTTAAATTTGATAGATTCCCTATTAAAAATAGTAAAACAACATACTTTTATAGACTTTATATTTATATACTTTATATTTTTCTCGTTGGAAATGCCCATATCTAGAGAACCATTGTACCAAGTGTTCTGAAATTTAACTCAACATATCTAACCACCCCATCGAAACAAAGTCGGACTTAACCTCAATTTTGGTTACGGAGATTAAGTCCTCCGTGGCAGTTATGTTCCTACTGAGAAAATCAATTCAGTTTGTGATAGAGATTTGTGAAAGCTATAACCAAAGTCATCACACTGCCCCCGTGGCTATGAATAATCACGATTGTGTTTGTCTGAATGTGTGGAATTGTTTGGAGAGCATTTCACATATGAAAAGTGTGGCATTGTCTCATTCATTTGTCTGGCGTTTTTTTCTCCTTTCCAACAAAAGTTTATATCTGCTCTCTTGTCTTTATCTATGTGTGAATGAGAAAGTGTTTTAGTGTTTGTTTGCGTGTGTGTGTGTATGACTGTGGGTTAGAGAGTTGTTGATGTTGTTAGTTTTTGTATTTGTGCTACATTGTGTGTGTGTATGTGTGAGAGAGTATGTGGTTACCACTTGTTATCTGAAGTGGTATAGAAAAAAATTCTCCATATTTTTGCCAGACAAAAAAAGAACGAAAACAATCACACAAACGATGAAGAGAAAAGCCAAAAAATATGAAGCTAAATAAATAGCAAGAGCAACAAAAGTCTACAAATATCACAATAACAAATATAACAACGTTAGTGAGTGAGTGAGGGAGTGTGTGAGGGTGAGAGAGATACATTCAGCCAGACAGAGAGCATAAAAGAACAACAGTAACAGAAAAATCCAAGTTATTTTCTAGTCACGTAACTATTTAGCCCGGTAGTTATTTGACTTCCGTTTCCGGTATACGAATGCCGACATGCAAGGGCATAGGGGAAATAGAGGACATCGGGCGGTCAGTGGAGGCATGAATGCACGACTGGCGACTGACTGAGTGCTGTCTGTGCTAAGGTACGAGTATTTGCCACCGTTTATTCCCATAATGTTTGCCGGTTGTTATAGTTAATACTCTCACCCGCTGTTGCTGCCGCTGCCGGCCATTTGTGGAGGCGGTCTATAAATAACTCGATGACAAGTTGAACATTTGAATGAGTGACTGCACAAGTGACTGAATAACTGTCACTCGGCGAAGTCCTTTTGTTGGTGTGTGAGTCCTTTGATCTCGTCCGTTTGCCAAGTGGAGGAGAAAAAGACTGAAAATAATTTACGTGATTGTTATGTGATTTAGTAAATCTGTTCGTGTTCATATGGCTCATATTAAATTTCACAAACTACCAAAAAGGAGCTGACCACGAAGGTCGTGTGAGAGCGATATGAGAAGAATTTTAATTTATCCCAGGCTCTGGTTGTTGATGTAGATTATGAACACTTTATATGGGCGTATATGTGTGGGTGATTAATATATTATGGGCAACTGGAAAGTGTAGTTCTCTTTGAATACAAATTGTTGTTTAGGGACCAACGATGGGGGCAAATGCATCAATCTTAAAACAATAAAGAGCACTTACATATTTGCGGCTGACGGATTTTGATTCCAACGTTAATTTAAATTAAAGAAATTTATTTGCTTAATTGTTGACCCTTAAATTTCTCGAATACAACATCGAATCTGTTTTTTCAATAATAAACTTTGAAGTGTAAAAAAATAACTCTGATTCAAAATAGTAGTTTGGGCGACGGTGAAGGTTATATTCTGACACCTTCTGGGACACGTCCAAAGTCGATTAAAGTAAAGTTTTCCTGAATTGGCGTCATTAGGCATGGCTACCAAATGTTGATGTTGAGAATGCTTTGAATGTATTGGAAATTATTAATTGGAACTTGTTTTATGTAAACGAATCTGTCTGTATGAGCTAGCAATGATTCTGGCTAGAATAAAATGCAAATTAACGAACTTTAGCCCATACAAAAAACAAAGTTGAGAAATAATGAGTGAAATTCTTTCATTTGTGGTACTATATTTATTTCAACTTGAAAAATTGACATTTGCGCCGCTACAAATTGAACGCCGTAACAAATTGAATTAGAAATAGAATTTCCTAATAAAGATTAAAAAATTATGTTCCGAATTAAAGAATAAGAATGCAAAGCTGTATAAGGGAAAATAATTATGTATATGGAATAAACCAGAAGAGCAATATTCCAATAGGATTGCAATACAAAAGCAAAAAAAAATGTGCAAAACACTGGAAGGTCATGTAACTATATGTAATAACGTGGAATTTGTCTTTTAATTACATATGTACATCTATGTTTGAATGTTTAGAACAATTTTGTCGAAAAGCCTGGAGAAACCTTGTGGAAGGCTAACGCTATCGAAGCAGTAGGACTATGGAATTAGTCAGTGCCTGTGATCTCGATTTGAAAATGGTCGATATAGTGAGTTCTTGCCGGCCATAGGAGTTGGAAGAAGATATTTCATTTATGGGTGGAAGTATAATTTATTTATGTATGTCAAAAAATATAATGTAAATCCTTAAAAAGAATAATACAACATCTTTTTATACCCTCACCTTAGAGAGGAGGGACCTAAGCCCTTGAGAATGTTCGGCGGTAATCCGTTCTGGGTCAATTTAAGTCATTTGAGCAATGTCCGTCCGACCGTCTGTCTCCGGCTAAGTTCGAAGATGGGCCATATTGGTCCACTTCATCTAGTACCTCCCCCCACAAAGGGTTAACTTTTAGTGAAACATTGAATCTTTAATACCTTCAATACTACTTACTCGAATCTTCTGAAATTTCACACATAGTATTAGTATGTTAGTCGCTAACACTTCAAGAAAAATGGGTGAAGTGGCCATTCCCTTTTTGGTACCTCCCACACAAATGGACCATTTTGCACCAAAAGTTAACTGCTTATGGCTTTAATATCAGTTCATAAAAATACTTGAAATTTTGTACAGAGTAATGTTTTTATAGTACCTAGAGTCCAGAGAAAAGTTATTGGCACGCCCCTTTTGGTACCTCACACACAAACGGACCATTTTGTACCAAAATTTAACAGATTTAACACCAATGAATATACGTAAATACTTAAAATTGTGTACGGTCCATAGTCCATAGAAAAGTGAACGTTATGGGCACGCCGCTTTTGGTACCTTCCACACAAATGGACCATTTTGTACCAAATGTAAACAGCTTTTAACTTAAATACCAATACATACTTTGAAGATATTAAATGCAATTTAAATTGATAATAATTTAATTAAAACGAAAAAAACATTTACGAATATTTTTTGGGACTCAAGGGAAGCAATTTTTTCAAGATAAAGTATTTAAAAAAATTCGATAACCAAATTTGCAATTCAAATACATAATTCCATAAAAAATGTTCTCTTTCAAACGACTTAAACTTTGTAAAAATCGGTTCAGCCGTGCAAGAGCAATTAAAAATTGAATTGGTTGGTAAAATCAAAAAATGTATTTTTCTTAAATTTTTAAAATTTCATATCCCATATTTTGTATTTTTTTCAAAAAATAAATGATAGCGATATCTTATTTTTCCATTTAGCAACTTTTTGTAAAGTTTTAAAGAAAAAATAAATTCCAGAGGTTAATATTAAAAATTCTGACCCTGCTGGAAATTTCCATCGTGGCTATGTATGAAAATTGAATTTTTGGGTCCTGAGCATCCAGGGATTCGATTCCCTATTTTAACATAATATTTATAACTTTGGCAGCAAAACCGACCGGTTGGTTTGCGCTCCGTAACTTTGATTGAAATAGTTGCAGAGAAAGTAAAACCTGGAAACTATCATTATTGATCAACAAATTTAGAAACAATTATATAAAGTTAAGAAACAGGACTTTAGTCTTTAACTTGAAAGTTACCTATAAAATTTCGGTAATGCAATTTTGTAAATTTTTTTGAGAACATTTGATGTTTTGGTCAAAGTATGCTTATGCAACTCGTGTTAAATCAAAAATAAATCCAATGAGAATTTGTTATTGGAATGCAAACGGCCTGAGCCAACACAGAAATGGGGTAGAAAATTTTCTCCGAAACCACTGTATAGATATTTTATTAGTCTCTGAGACACATTTTTCAACCAGAAATTGTTTTAGGATACGTGGTTATTCCACATACGATACTAAACATCCTAGCGGGAGAGCCTGTGGTGGTACAGCTCTTATTGTCCAAAATAAAATCAAACATTATCCTATGCCCGAATATAGGACTGAGCATATACAAGCAACTTCTATCGCTATCACAGGCACAAATCTGGTGATATCGTCGATATATTGTCCCCCTAGGCACAATATTAACAAAGATCAATTCATGGAGTTCTTCTCCACTCTTGGCACAAAGTTTTTGGTAGCAGGTGACTACAATGCCAAGCACACATTTTGGGGCTCTCGCCTCACTACTCCAAAAGGTAGACAACTACTTAAAGCCATAACATCTGCTAAACTAGATGTAGCTTCGAGCGGTCACCCAGCATATTGGCCCTCAGATCTGAGCAAAACGCCTGACCTTATTGATTTCGCTATAATAAAAAATATAAGGCGTGAACAATTATCTCTATGTCCATCACTTGATCTATCATCGGATCATTCGCCTACCATTTTGACACTGCTTTACAACAATCATGAAAATGGGTGTGACAGTTTGCCCAATAAGTATACCAACTGGCTAAAATATAAAAAATACGTTAGCTCACACCTATCCGATGGTGTATCGTTACGTACAACGGATGAAATTGAAGCCGCGGTAAACCTATTCACAGACGTTTTAAACAGTGCTGTTAAAGTGGCTACTCGAAAAAGCGCATTCAAAAGTGATAACTCCAATAACCCAATAGGCATCCAAGCGTTAATCAATGAAAACAAGTAAGAAAGTTTCAGTCGGGTAAACCGATTAAGGTATACCCTCAATTTGTGAGTAATGTAATATTGAATATTACTCGAATTATTCTGTCAATTTGTGTGGGAGGTACCAGAAGGGGTTTATCAAATACACCTTTTTTTTGCTGAACATTAGATACTTCAAATTGATTGCACAGTGCCAACTTATAAGCATTTATGTGCACTGGTATAAACGTTATGAGACATTAAATTGTGGTATGATTTGGGCATTTTGTGTGGGAGGTACAAAGAGGGGCGTGGCAATAACGCCCATTTTTCACAGGGCTATAGACACTATAAAAACATTACACTGTACAAAATTTCAAGTATTTTTATACACTGGTTTTAATGTTATAAGCTGTTAACTTTTGGTGCAAAAAGGTACCTTTGTGTGGGAGGTACCAAAAGGGGCGTGACAACAACACCCATTTTTCCCTGGACTGTAGCCAATATAAAAGCATAATACTGTACAAAATTTCAAGTATTTTTATACACTGTTATTAATGTTATAAGCTGTTAACTTTTGGTGCAAAATGGTGCATTTGTGTGGGAGGTACCACAAGAGACGTGGCGACTTCGCCCATTTTTCTCGAGTTGATAACGACTAATAAGCTTATACTATGTGTGGAATTTCAAAAGATTCGAATAAGTAGTATAGCAGTTATTAAAGAATCAATATTTCACAACATTTTAACCCTTTGTGGGGGAGGTACTAGAAGGAGTGGACCAATATGGCCCATCTTCGAACTTAGCCGGAGATAGAAAAAAATATTACCACATACCAAATTTGAGGTCAATCGGTTACTCCTGTCGTGAGTTATCGTGCGCACCAGCCAGCAGACACACAGACAGACAGACAGACAGACAGACAGACAGACAGACAGACAGACAGACAGTCAGACAGACGGACGGACATTGCTCATTCGACTTAAAATGACCCAAAACGGATTTCCTCCGAACATACTTGGGGTCTTAGGTCACTCCTTCGACGTGTTACACTTTTTTCCGTAGCAAATGATATATACCCTCGTCACACTAAAGTGAGGGTATAAAAGGAAGCGTAAGAAGAGAGTGGCAACAATATCGCTCCCCAGGACTGAGAAAAAATCTAAAAAATTGCCAGAAGAGATTGAAATCAGCCCTAAAATCAGCCGAGGAAAGTGATCTAAAAATATATTTGCAATCTCTGGATCCAACCCAGAAAACAGTTTATAGTCTCTGGAAGGCCACAAAAAATATGCGAGGTCCTGTTGCGCATGAATCGCCAATTCGCCTTGAAAATGGGAACTGGGCAAAAAGCACAGAAGAGAAAGTAAATGCATTCGCAAACTACCTCGAGTCCGTTTTTACACCCAACAGTGATACATCTGAAATCTATCCGCCAGTGATAGATATAATTCCTCGCCCACACTATCCGCCCGTGATAAACGACACAATTCCTCGCCCAATCTATCCGCCCGTGATAGATGATACAATTTCTCACACAATCTATCCGCCCGGGATAAAAGACTCAATTCCTCTCCCAATCTATCAGCCCGTGATAGATGACATAACTTCTCGCCCAATCTATCCGCCCGTGATAGACGATATAACTCCACGCCCAATCTATCCGCCCGTGATAGATGATTTAATTCGTCGCCCAATCTATCAGCCCGTGATAGATGATATAATTCCTGGCCCAATCAAGCTTAGAATAAAGGATGTTGAAAAATCTGTCAAAGAACTAAAATTAAAGAAATCGCCCGGAGGAGATGGTATAACAGCGAAAATGATTAAAGAACTTCCCTTTTCAGCCTTTAAAATTGTGTTATTTTTATTCCATGCCATTCTCCGTGTAGGTTACTTCCCCCTATCTTGGAAGAGGTCTGAAATCGTGATGATACCGATACCGGGCAAAGATCCAACTCAAGTCAAATCCTATCGCCCCATAAGCTTACTATCGATACTTTCAAAAATGTTTGAGTCCATTCTCATGAAGAAAATCACACCTCACATAATTTCTCACAATATTATACCAGACCATCAATTTGATTTTAGAAAAAGTCACAATACTAGAGAACAGGTACACCGTATCGTAACCTGCATCAGAAGAGCTTTTGAGAATAAAGAATACTGTTCGGCGTTATTCATAGATATTTCCCAAGCATTTGACAAAGTCTGGCACGAAGGACTTTTGTACAAAATATGCGACCTTCAGCCAATCAACACGCATAAACTGTTCATGAGCTATTTGACTAACCGGTCTTTTCAAGTTAAATCAAATGGCATTTTTTCTAGCCCTAAGAAAATAAATGCCGGTGTCCCACAGGGGAGCATTCTTGGCCCTATACTGTACGTTATTTTTACGGCAGATATGCCCATAACCAACTTTACGCTCACGCCTACTTTTGCGGACGATGCTGCTTTCGTCAGTACTCACAAAAACCCTTCATTTCCGTTCGATCAACTGCAGCCACATGTCCGAATCCTAGAAGAATGGTTAAAAAAATGGAGAATAATGGTGATTGCCTCAAAGCGTACTCATGTTACTTTTACCCTGCGAAGGGATGCAAGTCCTCCAATTTCTATTTTCAACACACAGATTCCCCAAACGGATCATGTAAAATACCTTGGAATCCACTTAGATCGGCGTTTGACGTGGTCGCGCCACATAGACTCTAAAGTAACTCAAATAAAACTCAAAACCAACTTCAGTGGCTTATCAGCCAAAGATCTGCCCTAGATCCAGAGTATAAAGTTCTTTTATACAAAACGGTATTGAAGCCAATTTGGACATATGGTATCCAGCTCTGGGGTACAGCGTGCGCTTCAAATGTATGCAAATTACAAAGAAGACAATCGAATATTCTTCGTTTAATTACAGGTGCACCATGGTATATATGAAACGCTAACATCCATAAGGATCTCAACATGCCAACAGTAAAAGAGGAAATTGAAAAATATTGCCTGTGTTACGTGGGTAAACTATTCAATCATCCAAACATCCTGGCTCGAGAACTACTAAATTTTGAAGGTCATGACCGCCTTAGAAGGAGAGATACGCTGGACATGATATAAATTAAAACAAATCCTAATCAAAATCTAAAACAAAAAAATGAAATGAAATTATGAATTCCTAAATTTGAAATGTTAACCTTTTTGTTTAAGTAAAAAAATCGTGTAAAGTCTCAATGGTTTATTCGCAATGGCAATAACCCAGAGAATAGTATTTTAGGTTAAGATTTGTCCACTTATTGTTATTTTCATTGTATAATAATGAAACATAAACAATTCAATAAAAAAATTTAATGAATTGAAAAAAAAAATAACAGTGGATTTAAATAATATCTGTATTTATTCACTTAAATTGTCTATAAAATCCCTGTCAATTACTTTCAGGCTTACAGAAATATTATGATTGGTTTTTATATAAAAAATTAAGTAATTTTTCACTTTTTCGTTTTTAGGATTTTGTTGGTTTTGTCACCTGATGATGAATTTGACCATGTACGCGGTAAGTATTTCATATTTGTTTTTTTTTGTTATACAAAATTTTCCATCCCGGCCTCTTGACACTCATAAGTGAAAATTACTATTTTTCTCCATTTGCAAATATGTGCCTTTGTTTCCAATTTGTTTGAGGGCTTCCTTACACATTTTGTACCCTGTGATGATGCCTCCAGTGCCACTTAAAATGTGACATTTTTATAGTAACAATATGTTTGTTCTCGTCTTCTTGTCTCTGCTTCCATCTCATTCTATTTTCAATTATTCCATGATTGATAAAGGCGGTCAATGTGTCAGGAACAGAAAATTTCCAAAGTAGCGAAATGTCAACAAAAACGGCAATCCCAACAAAAAACAGAAACATAAACATAAACAAAACAAACAAATTTATATTTTATGTGTCAACAACATTGGGTCATTGATAAGGGCACTCACAACTATGTACATCACTATAACTACTGTGACACCCACGCCCTCGCAGTGGAGTAAAGAAGACGTTGGCAGGCCATCTATGGTGCCTTTATGTACATATATGCAGACACAGGGCCTACCATTGTCATTACGTAATCAATACTTTCAAAACTGTATTCTTTTTTAAGAGAGATTTTCATCTATGTAGTATTTATTTTTATTTGTTTTTTAAAGGTGTTGGAGTATAACATATTTTATTGCTAGAATAAATTATTTTGCTTATTTACTTTAAGATGAGTAGGTTTTAGTCAGTAAAAAAAATTATTATGAATAAATATGTTGAACTACTTTAAATTAATCTGTGATATGATTATAAAGTGTATTCTGCAAAGTGGCCTTAAAATGGTTCAATTTTGAATTAGGACACAAATGATCGATTTATTCTTGAAATATTTCTGAAGTGAAAAGTCTGGTAAGTCTTAAGAAAAAATGAAAAGCAATTTTACTATGTTTTTGTGGAATACAGATATAATTTGTTTGCGGTATATGCTTTCGGAGATATGCATTCGGCCAAAGTGTCTCCACTCAAATGCTGTTAGATATTGCTCCGTGCAAGATGATTAGCTGGCTAATTGTATCTGCAGGAATTAAAATCGTATTGATTTCTTTGTTTCTTCTTATATATCATTTGCTACGAGCCAAAAGTGTAACACATCGAAGGAGTGTCCTGAGACACTTAGTATGTTCGGCGAAAATCCGTTAAGTCGAAAGTCATTTTAAGTCGAATGAGCAATGTCCGTCCATCCGTCTTTCTGTCTGTCTGCTGGCTGGTGCGCACGATAACTCTCGAAAGAAGTAACCGATTGACTTCAAATTTGGTATGTGGTAATATTTTCTTCTATCTCCGGCTAAATTTGAAGATGGGCCATACTGGTCCACTCCTTCTAGTACCTCCCCCACAAAGGCTTAACATTTATTGAAATATTGATTATTTAATAACTTCTATATTACTTATTTAAATCCTCTGAAATTCTACACATAGTATTAGTTTCTTAGTCACTATTACCTCAAGAAAAATGGGCGAAGTTACCACGCCCCTTTTGGTACCTCCCGCACAAATGGACAATTTTGATCCAAAAGTTAATAGCATACAACTTTATTGGCAGTGCATACAACGACCTGAAATGTTGTACAGTGTAATGGTATAATAGTACATAGAGTCTAGAGAGAAGGGGCCGTAATTGGCACGCCTCTGTTGGTACCCCCCACACAAATGAACCTTTTTACACCAAAAATTAACAGCTTATAACCTTAATACAAGTACATACTTTAAGGTTATTAAATTGATAATAACACTGTGCTAGTCCAAAAATGTAACAGATAGGCTATTTCGGCCATGCTGAATCCAATGGCATTAGCCGTTTTTCTATGTTAGCTCTTGTTTTCGCGATATTCGACTACAAAGTTTGTTGGGAAATCAGAGCGGTTACATATCTCTTTGGTGTTTTTGGAGTGGAAGACTTCGGTATATACGCTTCAGTCAAAAGATCGAAATAAAGGGAACATTTGGACAATTATTTTTCTAAAAACAGTCGTCCATGCTTCTCACCCCTGAAAAAGTGCAATGAAATCTTATCATATGTTAAAAATCATACATATCATCGACATTTTTAGTAGGCATCGTTGAGAAAAATATTCCTCGCTAAATTATGAAATCTGTTGATTTTTCATAAATATGTTGAAAGGAGACTCACAGTAATTTTTCGCGAAGAATATTTTTCTCAAAGACGCAAACTAAAATGTCGTCGATTTGTATGACGTAGGTCCTCTTACATTGGGCACCACCCTAACCATGGAGACTTCGGGTTTAGCAGCCTTCTTTCTAACGTACGTCGTCTGCGTCGTATTCATTAAATTGAAAACATATGTGAGTTATCATGTCAAAATATATGCATAAACTTCCGGAAAACCCCTTACATAAACTTCTGGAAACTGTCTGTTCAACCACACATACATTTTTGTGATACCTTTCGCCGGCAAATTCCATTGAGACTACTTCTTCCTTGGACATTTTGGTTCTCTACGTTTTATGGTCCGGGTTTATATTACGTATCCTCTATATTTTAGCTGTCGATACACTGAAAATAAAAACTTCATCCAACTGATGAATACCTACTGATATACCTACCTTAGCCTGATAAAACTTTTCTTCGTTTTTCAACATGCAATACAAATTATTGGTTTTATCTAAACTGTTACTACAATAATTCTATTATAAATTATATTGATTCAAAAAAAATGTGGTAGTACATTTGACATTAATTGTCTAATTTTCTTTGAATTAAAGAAACTCCTTTTCATGAAAAATATACTTAAATTTTATGTTATTTCCACATCAATTTGAAACAAAATATTCATCGAAAATGCGACAAAATTGTATTAACCTGATCTACTTTTTACATTCAATTGATGTCAAGATTACATTGAACTGAAGCAAAATATACGATAAACGTATCAGAGAATTCTTTAAACTAATGTATTTCTTGCATTTAATTAAGTATTAATTGTGCTTTTTTTATTACATATACAGTTCATAAAGCAGATCATTCCTATATCAGATAAATTTTTGGGTTTACATATATGCTTTACACTTATGCTTTCCGGCAACCAAACCATGACAACTTATCCGTATGGCAACAAAAAGTCATTGAGAATTATTTCCATATACGCTCTATCGCATATAGACTAAATAATTAAACCGTTTTGTCATCTTGGATGGATGTGGATGGGTGGTGTGTTCGGCTATCTTTATCAAACATGCGTAGTAGTTGATTGACTAGTTAGCGGGAGACTGGGTACGCTTAACAAACATACACGAAGCCTAAGCAGGAATCATTCGTGGTTGATGCAAGAGCATTAAACTTCCAAACAGAAGGTCGTAAGTTCAAACCCCGGCACATGAAAATATAGCTCTTACTTTGTACAGCGACAGTATATAATTTGTGAATATAAGAGGAGTGAAGATCGCTCAGAAAAAAATAAAAAAAAGATTGATGTAAGAAATATAATTTTGTTGATGTTGTGGAAAATGTTCATGAAATTGACGGCCATTAAATTAAAGAAGTATTCATTAAATAGTGGGAATTATTACATCAATTCAATGAGTAACAATTGATAACACCTTTACATTATTATGATCTACGATTTTTCTTTCGGTGTAGGTGCAACTCCTGTTGCTTCGTCTGATGTTGAACTTGCTTTCGTAAGATTTCATTTCCATTTCTCTCTCCCATATGGGCGATGGCGCATGCTGTCTGTTTAGCCACATACATATAAATATATCCGGGATAAATAGATTTTCCTTTTCGTCCACATGTCCAAGTTAGACTGTCAAGAAGTGATTGATATATATTATTCTTCCTTCAACATTCAGGTTTTCTGCTTTTTATTCTACTGATTTCTATCAGACATTCTCTTCATTACTGTATTCGCTGGATACCTGCAAACCACTTACCAGTTCCTCTGATGTTGTTCCGTACTCATAAATTGTAAGAAGAATTTGCTTCTGTAATTGTTCCCTTCCTTGTTGTCACACTTATGTCTACTTATAGTTAACATTTCTATATAATATATACATAAATAATAATTTTTCTAGATAATCTTAAGATAGTTTTTAATTGTTGATCTCATTGGAGGTCAATAATCTCTGTAATTTGTTAAATTGTTATTGCATTTGCTTATTGTCCTTAAATGGAAAGATTGTAAATAAAAATTTATAAAAAAAAAATCTCACTTCCAAAGTTACCTCTCATACAGGAGGTCCCTAAAGTAGTGCAGAGTGTACTACCGTGAACAGAAGCTTACATTCCGCGAATTTAGGACCTGAAAGGACTAAGAAATATTTAAAACAATAAACCAATAGTTATTATGTAAATACAACTTATAAGCCGTTTTTGTTTCATCGCAAAATTCGGTTATCAATAACGTTTTATCTATGCCATTAATCAAGTCATTACACTTTGGCCTAAAGTAATGGGGAGGGTAATGACTTGCCATTACTAATAATGCAAATGGTAATGGCATACATATACCAGGCAAGATTTGGCTGGGTACTCGTAGATGATAATTCTGTGAACTAATCTTTTACACAGGGAAAAATCGACGTTTTTATTGTGTTTGAATTGAAAAATATATTTAAAGCAGACATTTTTAAACATCGTGTGTTTATGAACAAATACATTTTATTTGAAAATCAAGAGAACTTATTTTGAATGTAAATATATTACAACAAAATAAATTTGCGAACTAAATTTGGCCAAAAAAATATGTGTTTACATACAAATACAATTATTATTTAGGAATTATTTTCAGCGCGTAGAAGGCCTGAATTTGCTAGGCCACCTGCTTTACACATCAGAATTTTTTCAAAGCATATACACATAAAACCATTACACATACATACATATATCTGAACATATGCATTTCTGCATATGGTAGTGTGTGTATGTATGTATATGTGTGACAATGATCTATTGGCACACATAGTTTGACGAAGAGGATAAGAAGATAAGACTTAATTATGCTCTCGTCCCATTTGCAGCCGAGAAGGGAAGAAAGTGTACAATAAAACAACATTAAAGGACATCAATTTAATATCAAGCCTGATAGGGGGAGGGACAATGAAAATAGCACAATTTCGTTATCTGTTCTTTGGTATCCCCCGCATACACTATGTACGAGTACTTGACTGGCATTTGCCATTATTTTGCTTAAATGGAAAACTTATTTCTGTTTTGTTGAAATAGAATTAAACTACACTCCTGCGATTTGAACAAACACACATTTAGTCATGGCGAAAGTCCAGTTATTTCATAGACATTAGACATCAACAGTGGCTCATAGTGATAAAGTGACAATCCGAATTTTTTTCTGCCCCTTGTTACCAGGGTCAGCTTGGGGTTTTTCGAGTGATTTTATTTCATTGGGCATTTTGGTTGAATCGAAGATATATTATGTTTATTAAAAATTGCATTTATCACTTGGAGTAAACAATTTCGTTTGATTCAGTTAAGAATATAGTTTTAGACCACTGTACATGTTGAATTCAACACACATCTTTGTTTGTATACATTAGATGGTTGTTCGCCAATTGCCTTTAAGGGTCTTCTGCAATATGATTTTTTTTAAATCAAGAGAGAAAGATTAGCTAAAATTATAGCACTCTAGTTTGTATGTTGTGATTGTTGACAATAATTCCTTGAAGGATTTCGAATTCCATATTTGAAATGTATTAGTGACAATGTGTACATTGAAAGGTCATTGGAAACGTTGAATGTTTAATAGGAATTTATATATTTCGATATTACATGACAATCGATATTTATCCCCTCATCTTAGAGAGGAGGGTACATATCATTTGCTACGAGCTAAAAGTGTAGCACATCGAAGGAGTGACCTGAGACCCTAAGTATGTTCGGCGGATATCCGTTTTGGGTCATTTTAAGTCGAATGAGCAATGTCCGTCCGTCCATCTGTCTGTCTGCTGGTTGGTGCGCACGATAACTCCCGAAAGGAGTAACCGATTGACTTCAAATTTGGTATGTGGTAATATTTTCTTCTATCTACTACTCCTTCTAGTACCTCCCACACAAATGGTTAATTTAATAACTTCTATACTACAATTTTAATCGTTTATACTTATTAGTCACTTTTACCTCGAGAAAAATGGGAGAAGTTGTCACGCCCCTTTTTGGACCCACCACACAAAGGGAAAATTTTCAACCAAAAGTTAATAGTGCATACTAAGACTTGAAATTTTGTACAGAGTAATGTTTTTATAGTACCTAGAGTCCAGAGAAAAGTGGCCGTTATCGGCCCTCTTGGTACCTCCCACACAAATGGACCTTTTAGTACCAAAAGTTAACCGCTTTTAACTTTAATACCAGTACATACCTTAAAGTTATTAAATGCAATTTAAATTGATAATAATTTAATTAAAATCAAAAAATAAATAAATTTACTAACATTTTTTTGGGACTCAAGGTGAGGGGATTCATAAGTCGGTTTACCCAACTGAACTTTCTTACTTGTTTTTGATTTTTTTGCTCAAACGAAAGCTTAAGTTATTTCTTTTAAGAGCTTTGGGGTCTTTTAATGGGATGGGACTTGTTTATAATAGGTGATTCATCGTGAGATTTGATTTATAATGTAAAATAAAAGACATACATTTCAAACTGAAAATGAAATGCGGCTCAAATTTGGGGCCAATTTTCTGTGGGACCGCACAGGAAAATATTTGTAATTAGAAAATAGGTTTGTATACGTGTATTATTGCGTACTCCCCGGATTTACGAAGAGAACATTTCTTCGTTTTTTTTGGGGTCTATTTTCATTTTATGCTGTTTTCTTGAATGGGGTGTAATTTCCTAAACCAGTTTTTGTAACGAAAATAGGCCCCAAATTTGGGGCGCACTTTAATTTTCAATTTGGGGTGCATTTTCTTGGGGTCCAACTTCTGGCCGCCCTTTTTGGCATTTAAGTAGCCAAACTTGGTAACCATTGAGGTACGCTGTGTAGAGTTGTGTCGTTTATAGATTCGTATCGTTAGTAGAGTCGTATCGTCGACGGAGACATATCGTCGTATGTTTACATGTGTTTTAAGTATTTACTGTCAATATGTAGTTCCCGAGATATTGAATTTTAATTATTGCTACGCCCATTTTTGCTACACCCACTAATCCGTCCCCGCCTATTTTTGGTCAAGTTTTCAATAATAACTCCGCTACAGTATGTACAGAATTTTGTGAATCTACGATCAACACTTTTTGAGATATAACCATTTTAAATAATGCATCGCGTACTTTTGACCGCTTTTTTTTATTTTTCATGAACCATATGTTCATTAAATCTAATCTAATGTTGTCTCATACGATAAATGGTTTCTGGGATATAAAAAATTTTAATATTCCCACGCCCCCTTATTCAATCCCGCCCACTAATGGTGAAATTACTAACAATGACTCCTGTAACTAACTATCCAAATTTTGTTCTTCTTTGACTAATTGAATAGTTTCCGAGATAAACAATTTTCAAATATTGCTACGCCCACTTTTGGCACACCCACATATCAGATCCCGTCCATTTTTATATAATACGATAAATAGTTTCTGATATATTAAAAATTTAAATATTGCCACACCCTCTTATTTAAACTTTGGGCGAAAGTACTAATATTGACCCCAAAAACTTACTATCCATATGTCGTTCTTCTATGGTCAATTGTTTCCGATATATTAAATTTGCAAACATTACTATTCCCACTTTTGCCACACCCACTTACCCGATCCCGTCCATTTTTTATTGAAGTTTTAGATAATAGCTCTAATAACGTATGAACCAAACTTCGTTCTTCTGCACTCAAAAAAATGTATTTCCTAAATTTTAGTAAAATCCATACTCCAATTTAGTTCAATGTTTTTATTCATATTGAGTTAATTTTTTCTTAAAACTGGGAAATTTTATTTAGTACTACCAAATTTTATTTTTTTGGGGGATATGCAGAATAGTTCGTTAACTAAACATGAGGACATATTTTTACTAAAATAATATTTCTTGAAAAAAGTTCGAATATTCATATATTTATCAAATTTAAACATATGCGGTGGACACCCAACATAGACATAAAGAAATTATGAACTAATAATGGAAAGCATGATTTTTAGGAAATTTTAACTAAAAATAATCATGAATCCTTATTTCGAGTCCATGAATTTGAACTCAAAATTAGGAAAACATACTAAAATCAAGGAAAAATTAACTATTTTCGGACTATGTTGTAGAGCCAAAAACACAAAAAATTCTGTCCCTTTTCGTTCCGCAATTTTTATTTTTTCGCAAATCGGTTCTTGCAGAAACTTAAATTTATGGAGAAACATTAAAAATGTTACGCCCGGAACGAGAGTCGAACCGACAACCTTATGATTGTGAGCCAGACACACTATATATCGAGCTACGAAACTCTTTTGGAATTGATATGAAAATGTCATTCATAATCAAATTGATTCTTCGCCTATAAATATAGTATATGGCAACTCTATTTATCATTCAAGGATGGCAATCCTTTTATCAAATTCAAGTGTACATAACAGTACATTGTTTCGAAAATTTTGGGATATATAATTGTATATAAAAACAAATGTTTCATAAAAATTTAAGTGTCTACGTAGCTCAATTGGTAAACATGTGGCTCAGAAAACGGAAGGTTCTGGGATCGAATCGCATTCGGAGGTAAAATTTTATATACATAATGTTTAATAAAATAAATTTCAATTCCTAAAATAAAAGCAGAATAGAGAAATCCAAAGAGGAAGTGGTAATAGAGAGATTCCAACATATAAAAAATGGAGAAGAAAGTGATGAAGTAGGATCGAAAATCGCAAAAAATCATGGACAAAAAGTCCAAGAAAAATTTTAATTTTTCTTTTCTTTTTGCATAAATTTAATTAAATTTTCCTAAATTTGAGTAAAAATTTACTTGCAATAAGGACGAAAGTATGCTGAATTTGCATAATTTCAAGTCAGAATTTGCTAGTATTGAGTTAATTTTCCCTAGTTTAATTTCAATAGTTAGTTAAAGGAAGTACGAGTTAACTAGAAATAAGTTAAAAATATTTCATAATTGTGAGGAAATGTATGAACTTGATATAAGGAAAAATAGCTTTAGCGAAATACGAAGTTCAATATTCCTACAGTTAAGTTCATTTTAACTTGCTCTAGGGTTCACTTTTTTTTGAGTGTGTGATCAATACTTCCTGAGATACTAAAATGTTAAATAATATTACGCCCACTTTTGACCCCGCCAACTTTTTTATTTTTTAAGAGCCATCTGTGGCCAAGAAGCTTTCAGATAAAAGAAATATTCAATAGTTCTAGCGTGATGGCGTTACAAAGAATTTGTCTACATTTTTATATACATATATATAGAGATTACAACAAAATATATTTACGAACTGACTTTTACAAAAAAAAAAAAACGACGCGAGATAATGCGCATATGTATATGTATATACTCGTATTTGTATATGTTCCCATCGTTCCTATAAGGAGCATAGGGCATCAACAAATTGATTAAACGCATTCTGGTTTTGTGACAACACCTTCACTTCGCTCGAACTTTTTTCCGCTGCTGTTATTTCTGCCTCTATCAGTCTAGATCATGTGAGTTGCAGGGCGCACAGTGCTCTGTCCCATTGACAAAAATCGTTAATAATGTACTGGCTCAAATAATGGTAAAATTGGTACTCATCATATCTTAACAAACCAATTAAGATAAATAATAACAATATTTTTTTTATATACCTCTTTTTGACACAGCGAGAGGGCGCCAAAGTCAGTTGTTGTATACGCAAATCGACCAAAAAATAAACTACCATATATGTATGTTGTAAAATAGCTGTATAAAATTCGTTTATTAGGGAAATTAAGCCAAACTTTTTGTATATGATAGTAAATCGAATTCGTAATAATACAAAAATGCCAAGACGGCAGAAAATTGCAATTGTGCTATTCAAAATTGCTTTAGAATATACATATGTTTTTTTTTGTTAAAATGAAAAAAAAATTTACAATTTTAATTGGAATGAAAAAAATAAGTTCCTAAGATACATAAAATTTTATTCTTCAAAAACAATGTCTGTACTGTTACTATTAAATAAAAAATATAAAAACTTAAAATAAAAGTGCACAAATTTAAAAACACAAGTAAGAAAGTTTCAGTAAACCGACTAAGGTATACCCTCACTTTGTGAGTAATGTAATATTGAATATTACACAAATTATTCTGTCAATTTTTGTGGGAGGTACCAGAAGGGGTTTAAGAAATAAACCTATATTTCGCTGAACAGTAGATACTTTAAATACATTGCACTGTGCCGAATTGTAACCGTTTATATGGACTGGTATATTAACGTTGATATATTAAAATGTGGTATAATTTGGCCATTTTGTGTGGGAGGTACAAAAAGGGGCGTGGTGATAACGCTAACTTTTCACTGGACTATAGGCATTATAAAAGCATTACACTGTACAAAATTTCAAGTGATTGTATACACTGATATTAATGTTATAAACTGTTAACTTTTGGTGCAAAATGGTGCCTTTGTGGGAGAGGTAACAAAAGGGGCGTGACAATAACGCCCATTTTTAAATTAACTGTAGGCACTATAAAAACATTACGCTGTACAAAATTTCAAGTATTTTTATACACTGGTATTAATGTTATAAGCTGTTAACTGTTGGTGCAAAATGGTGCATTTGTGTGGGAGATACCAAAAGGGGCGTGGCAATGTCGCCCATTTTCCTCGAGTTGATAGCGACTAACAAACTAATACTATGTGTGGAATTGCAGAAGATTCGAATACGTATAATAGCAGTTATTAATGAATCAATATTTCACAACATTTTAACCCTTTGTGGGGGAGGTACCAGAAGGAGTGGACCAATATGGCCCATCTTCGAACCGGAGATAGAAAAAAATATTACCATATACGAAATTTGAAGTCAATCGGTTACTCCTTTCAAGAGTTGTCGTGCGCACCAGCCAGCAGACAGACAGACAGACAGACAGACAGACAGACAGACAGACGGACATTGCTCATTCGACTTAAAATGACCCAAAACGGATTTCCGCCGAACATACTTGGGGTCTTAGGTCACTCCTTCGATGTGTTACATTTTTTTCCGTAGCAAATGATATATACTAGAGTGATCAAAACCGGTTTAAAATAAACCGGCCCACCGGTTTTTTGCTTCCACAGTCCCCAGTTTTTCTCAAAATCATGAATTTCGAACAACCGGTGCAACCGGTTTTTTTCGTTTGTTTCCACCGGTTTTCCGGTTTTTTTATTATCACTAAAATATTAAAAATTATTTACAACTTTATATACAAAATATCACAAAGTAAGAAAGAAGAATATGAAAGATCTCCTTATATGGCCTAAAAAGACTCGGCAACTTTGCTAGAATACGAAGCCATTCACCAATTTCTATACAAATTACAAAAATTTAAAGAAAATAAATGATTCATACGCGCAGAAGTTATGTGAAAAATAAACGCATTCTCCCACTTCCAAATCGAAACAAAAACAAGTAAGAAAATTTCAATTGGGTAAACCGACTAGTGTATACTCTTATATATTTATATACCCACCTGCACTGAAGTGTGTATATAAAATATATATGTATAAAGATTTAGTACCTCTATTAAATATTCTATTTAATATCCCGAAATATTAATATTTTCTTGACTGAACTACATAAGTGGAATTTCATGCCAAGTGGGTTAATTTTTAAAAGGGATGTCTTCTGTCGGGATGAAAATTGCACCAAGTTGCCCTTTCAGGTAGTAGTTATGAGACACAATTCCAACGAGATCGGTTAAGGACTTTCCGAGTTGGAGGGTGTCAAATATTGACATTTTTGTCAAACGATTGTTTTTTCCATCTGAAATGCTAAAATGTTTGGTTGAACGTTAATTTTACTTCAGAGGTTTATATTTATTTTGGTAGATCAACAGGTCCCATCCCATTAATAGGTCACAAAGCTTTTAAAGGAAATTTTCTAAGTTTTCTTTTGAGCAAAAAAATCAAAAATTAAAACATAGGTTTTTACCAAAATTTTAAAAAAGTTTAATTTTACAAAAAAGTAATGAAAATATATTTGCTAATTTTTTTTAAAGGTTGAAGAAAGACTATCGATAACACTTTTGGAAAATGTTTCTAAATACAATAGGTAATTAGTTATAAGTATGAGATAAAAGGACCGTTTGACTCAAATGGCAATATTCATCACAATCCAACTCATAACTACTATCCAACAGGACTAAATTTGGTGCAAGATTCCTGATCAGAAGACATCGCTTTTAAAAATTTAATATAAAAAAATGCCTTTTTTGTTATTAAAAAGGAAAATGTTTTTCAAACGGCAATTTTCATACTGTTTTGTTATGCAGAAAAAACCGGTTCTACCGGTTTCCCCGGTTTTCTTCGAAGAAAAAAACCGTCCACCGGTTTTTTTATAACTTAAATAAACCATCCACCGGTTTTTTATTTTTTCAAAATAACCGGGAATTTTGATCACTCTAATATATACCCTCGTCACACTAAAGTGAGGGTATAAATATATATTTTCTTATGTCTATTTTCGAATATAATTTTTGGGGGTGTTCCAAAAACAGACGCCAACGCTTAACGTGTTGACCAACCCCCAGAATTCTCAAAAAATACAAAAATTCATACTTATAAATTATTGTTGAGAAAAACATAAAAAAAATCGCTTTTAATATGGTGCTTTCATGGCGAAAAATCAAAAAATATTGAATATTGTATGGCATTGAAAAAAAAATTCGTTAAGATCACTATTTTTTTCGCCAGATACTATTAATGTTATGCCCACTTTAGGTCTAAAAATGTTTTTAGGTAGTATCCAAAAACCATCTCCTTTAACTTGTAGAACAAACCCTTAACTTTTTTGGAGCCTGAAAGTTGACATAATTCTTAAAAATACAAAAAAACATATTTATAAAATATATTCGAGAACATTTTTAAAAAAATCCATTTATCCATGGTGTTTTTATGTCGAAAAATCCAAAAAAAAAAAACAATATTTATGTCATCGGAAAAAAATCGTAAAGATCTAAATTTTTCGCAAAAATTATTAATGCCATACATATCCTCTTCTATATATATAAATGGAAAAATGTTTGTATGTATGTATGTGTTTTATAGATGCTTAAACCACTGGACCGATATAAAAGTTTTTTCTTTTGTTTGAAAGCTATTTTGTCTGAGATGGTTTTGGAAAAAAATTTTTGCAAAAAGTGGGCGGCGCAAGTGTGGGCGTGCCAAATCGTTTGTTTTCAAAAATGGACGGGATCGGAAATCTAAATCTGGGACAACGAAGTGGACCGGGTCCAGCTAGTTAAAAATAAAACATAAAAGTTCAAATTATTCGTGCACAAAATTACGAAAAAGTACTTTTGCTTTAGGTCTAAAATTTTCTTGCAACAAAAAATTAACTGTAATGCATTTAAGGGCGGAATGAAATTGGGCCCCAGGAAAATACACCCCAATATTTTTATGAATATGGGCCCCAAAAAATAACATATCAAACAACAACAATTTTATTTGGGGCTTAATTTCATTTTTGTTTGCTTTTTGGGGTTTACTTTCATCTATTAATTTAGAAACAGGAGAGGCTACGCATAAACTATTTGATCCACGTTGCCTACTTTGGATCCTGTCCATAGGAGAAAGTCTTAAACAGAGGCCGAAGGCCGCAGGCCTTTGGCCGACCGCACAGGAAGAGATTTATAATTAGAAAATAGGTTTGTATACGTGTATTATTGCGTACTCCCCAGATTTACGAAGAGAATATTTCTTAGTTTTTTTGGGGTTTATTTTCATTTCATGCTGTTTTCTTGATTGGGGTGTAATTTCCTAAATCAATTTTTGTAACGAAAATAGGCCCCAAATTTGGGACGCACTTTCATTTTCAATTTGGGGTGCATTTTCTTGGGGTCCAACTTCCGGCCGCCGCATTTAAGGAGTTCCTAATAGCAACAAGGATAATAATTTGGCTCGCTTATAATGATATTATATGTCAGTAGTGTACTTATAGTACTAATTCATGGTTACGATGTTATTAGTTAATTTAATTTGCCAGTAGTTATATAAATATTGACAATTCTATTTCCGGAAACATATATTTAATTTAAGTTTCTGTATCTGAAGAAGCCAGTCACAAAATTATTCGAGAAGCTCGCGTGTTTCATACCAGGAAAAAATTGTCCAAACAACAATAATATTATTATGTGATTCTAACTAGGATACTCTCCCGGCTTCAAGACCATTTTGTTTCTATATTATTATAGAAACAAGTATTTTATACATGGCGGTGTATAAATATGTATTAAAAATTGGCAGCACACATACTGGATCACGATTTCTGAGCCGTTATCAACAGTTCTGCTATAATTGCGTGTTGAAGTCAACCATATAGAGCTCCGTATCTCCCATACAATTGCAGCAGAACTGTTGATAACGAGTGTCACGGCTCAGAAATCGTGATCCAGTATGTGTGCTGCCAATTTTTAATACATATTTATACACCGCCATGTATAAAATACTTGTTTCTATAATAAAGTAGAAACAAAATGGTCTTGAAGCCGGGAGAGTATCCTAGTTAGAATCACAAAGATTTGCAGACCGAATAAAAGCAAGCAAGCAACATAATAATATTATTATTGTAAATATTCTTTTATAAGTCAACGAAGGAAACTCTTCTGACAAATACATGTATTACATTTTTAAAACGAAACAATACAGTACAATACTACGAAAAAACACTATGGTCCATGTACCCGACGTATGACGTACAGACATTTTCCCTATTGAGTCTTCAAGTTTTTCTCCCATATTTGTAATCTACGCAAAATACCCTTTAATTTGATGGGTCGCACGATATTTGGACCAAAACCCCATTTTTAAAGACTTCTAGGGGGGTGTGCTCAAGGATCTTGAAACAATTCCTCCCAAAATTTGTGCACACATTTACTCACAACAAAGTCTATTACGCTTTACAAACTTTGGTCGAAATTCAGCGCCACTCTTGAGCGTTCTTTATATATTTATTTTTAAGTCCTTTGAACCCTTTATGTGGGAGGTACCCAAAGGACTCGCTATATCCTGTCGAAATTTTGCACCGCAACTGATATTAATGAAATATTATGACACGTTAAATTTCATAAATATGGAATGCTCCAATTTAGTGTTATAGTCTGGTGAATTTTTAAGGACCCGGAATAATTTGCATAAGGTCCGATTGGGTCCAAATTTAAATTTTTTTTAACTATAACAAAATACAGCTTGGTACCAAATTTCATAGTTCTGCAATTACTCCTTCTATTTTTGTCACATCGATGCATGAAGACAGAGCACTGTGGGACGTCTCCTTCCTTGTGGATTCCGTGCTATGCCTTTTTTCGTGATGTCATTGTTTGCCCTCCGCAGAGTGTGTCCAATCCATCGACACTTTCGGGATTTCAGTGGCTATAGGTTTTTGATTGGACTGTTCTCATATCGTGTTATTGGATATAACATTTGATAAGACAATTCGCAGAATTATTCGGAGGCTTTGATTCACGAATACTTGGATATTTTGGAAATCTCTATGGTTTTCAGGATTCACAGTTATAAATTTAACATTTGTGTTTTAAATGTTTGCAAATTAGTTCGCCAATATATTTTGTTGTAATAAATTAATATATGCGTTTCAAATAAATTTTATTAATTTTCAAATAAAATGTATTTGCTCAAAAATATATAATATTTAAAAAAATGTGTTCCAAATATATTTTCGTTCGATTCAAAGATATCAGAAAAGACGATGTTGCCCCGTGTATGAACCGTTAAGGAATAATTCATGCTCATTGACCGACACAGTATTTTATTGATTCGCTTTTAAATTATATACTTATGAGTAAACATTATCTATACAAAATTTTCTATGCAAAACAAATATTAATGCAGTAAATGTAAATGCATATTATTATATCTAAACTTTGCACTTGTTGTTGGTACACAGGTATCTGCGGTGCAGTGCAGTGTTGTTGCCTGCAGAACATATAACGTTTGAGAATGTTTTTCTTACTCCGGTTCCTACACGGGGCAAAATCGCCTTTATTGATATGTTTGAATCGAAAGAAAATATATTTGGAACACAAATTTTTAAATATTATATATTTCTGAGCAAATAAATTTTATTTGAAAATCAATAAAATTTATTTGGAACGCATATATTAATATATTACAACAAAATTTATTTGCAAACTAAATTTCTCAAATAAAATATGTGTTTAAATACAAATAAAATTATTGTTTAGGAATATTTCCAAATATATTTTATTTAAAAAAATTTTCAAAACATTTACTGACTTTTTCGAAATTCAGTTTTAATTTTTCCTTGTTTTCGAATTAGACCTCCCAGTTATGATACCATATTAACTTCCGTTTTAAATCAATCATTTAAATTTTCTCAGTATTCCAAGCCATCATTAGTTGTCAATCCTCTAAGTAATTTATTTTAATCCAAAATTATACGATTTCAATTATTATAATTTTACGAACATTTAAAATTTCTAAAAAATTAACTTTGAATTACTGAAAAATTTAACACAATTTATGTATTTTCCGAATACTTATATGCAAATAAATATTTGTTTCGGAAATAATAGTCCCAAATAATAACATATTGGGATGTAAACAAAGATTTGTTTAGAACGACATCTTCCCAAATATATAATTTTTGTATATACCAAATACTATATGTTTAGAGTGTACCCTAAATATATATATGTTTCAAGCCGAATATGTTTGGGACAATATACTACAGAAGCGATTTTTTTTCAGCGTGTATAATCCTAGGGGAACTATATTCCACAAGTATGGCCGGTTTGGGATCTGGTAAGCGGAACGATACTTTGACATGCAAATGTGTATGGGTTGTATGTTTTTGCTGTTATTGTTGTTCTGTTTGAGTTTTTCCATATAAATGATGTTATCGGAATAGTGTCTGTGTGAGTGGTCGGTCACATGTGTTTGTGAGTGCTTTTATAGATGCATCTGCGTGAGCGTGTGTGAGAGTATGGTGGTAGTGGGTGAATGCGGTCCACATATGCACTACTGAGTGTAGAGATCATTTGTCTAGGTCTATCTTTCGGTCGGTCGGACTGTCTCTCGGTTGTTTGGTTGAATTGGTCCAGACTTGGTTCGGTCTGTTGCTGCGATATGCCAAACGATTGGGTTGGATGCGTTGGGTTGTACTACATTAAAAACTATAGCCCGCCGGGGGGTATTTGAGCCGGAGTTAACTGTGGTTTTACCATTCACTCTATGTACGAGTGTAAGAGCCTTATGTGATACTCGTATTATGATGTTGTTGCTCTTGTTACAGACGTTACAACATTTACAATTCAGGATTTTTTGTTGCCATATATATTGTCGGCAGTGAGTTTGTGCTAATGTTGTATCTCTTCACTTTAATGTATGTAAAGATTGTAATATTCTGTCGTCGGTAGCCCTCGAACTCATCCGGTTATTTTTTGGATAAGGAACATGAGGAGCAAATTTTAATATTGCTTTATTGCTTGAGAACAGTGCTGCGTTTTCATAGAAAGACTGGAGAAAAATATATGAGATATACAAATCGTCATCAGAAAGAGAAAGGGCCTATCATCATATATGCAAATTTTACAGGAGAAGCAAAAAACTAAATAAAACGAAAAATTTTGTCGTTAGAAAAATTGCGTTAAACATAGTGATTCCACACAGAACTGATTTATAACTTGTTTCTTAAAGTTGTGCGAAATAGGAATTTTTAACTATGAAAAAAGGAAAACTCTGCTGTTTGGCCCTTTTGAATTTCGTTAATAAATTTGCGTTTTTTGATAGTAGGTCGCTAAAAATTTTTCAGGATATGTAATTTGATGCAGTGTAAAACACTGAATTCCCGTTTTTCTTGTTGTTACGACCTTTTTCGTTTCTGATGACGTTATGTACGCCAAACAAAAATATTGTTCAATATTCCTAAGGTTTTAGCGATTAGGGTAAATTCCTTCCCTAAAGGAAGATCACCAATTAAAAAATAACACAGTGCAACACGATAAAATATAACCATATACGGACACCAATACGTGATAAAAGACCAAAAAAATCGGGCCTCTCAGTTTTGCCCAAAGCCATGCACTTTTTTAGGGGCCCCCAAAGATTTGGGGCCTCGGTGTCATTTTTGCAAAAAAAGTGATCATTTTCTCAGGCTCATATCTTGCAAACCGTTCAGAATTTTGATTTACTCCCTGAGGCAAAGTTCTAGCTCATAAAGAACAAACATTTTGAACATATAAAATCAAAAAAAACTTCATCTTCAAAGTCAAAATTGCGAAAAACTTAAAAAATTGGGTTTTTAACCTTTTCCCCTGTTCAGGTTTATAGGTAGCAAACCGTTCAAAATTCAAGAACGCATTCAACTACAAAAATGTATCTAAGATCAATAAACAACTTTCTGAAACATTTGCACTTCCCAAGAATGATTCTTAACACCGTTTAGGTAGCCACAAAGTGAAATTTTTCCGAAATTTTTTTAACTCATTTGTTTTTTCCCCAAATCACGTAGTATTGTCCATATTTTATTATTGTTGTAATAGATAGCATAGTATCTTAATGTTGAAGTAAAGAAAATACAAATGCAATTAAAAATTCCGAACCGTTTGCAAGATATGAGCCTGAGAAAATCTTTGGGGGCCCACAAAAAAAAGATCATGACTTTGGGCAAAACTGGAAGACAAGGGTCTTTTTTTTGTCTTTTATTGCGTAGTAGTGTCCGTATAAGGTTATATTTCCATGACATAAAAAATTACACACAGTATAACTTTTTCCTTGAAGGTTTTAAATGTGTTCGAGGAAGAACATCTTTAAACTATTCGTTGGATATCTGGTATTAAATTTTTCAATATCTATGTTATTAAGTTTGTCTCCGCTATAACTAGCGAAAGGAAGCAGACGCGATGTTGATATCTTTATAGTAGAGTAGGTTCTGAAAAACCCTCATTAGATGTTTTGGCGTCAATCTATCCAACATTGAGGCACGATCTCTGCAATTTTATAAGAATGAGGGTTACGCTTTTGGGCATTTACGAATAATAGAATCACTTTCGAAATAGATTTCGAAATACAACAGTGATTTTAAAATCACCGTGATATCAAATCGCGTTGTAACAGAACAGACCCGAATGATTAATTTTTATTTAAATATGCCTTAATTTAAAGGAAAGTGTTCAGTTTTTTAGAAATTCAAGGTTTAATTTTTTAGAAATTGTATATGTTTGTAAAATTCTATACAAATTTAAATTGTATAATCTTGGCTAACGACAAATAGCATTTTACAGCACTAATTTTTTATTTATAAATTAAAAATTAGTGGTCTAAAACAAAATAAAATAAATTGTAAAACAAAAAAAAATAAAACACGAAATTTGGGAAAAAATAAAATTAAAAATTGACAAAGTCAGTAATGTTAAAACATTTTTTTAAATGTAGTGTATTTGGATGAATTCATAAACAGTATCTTTGTTCGTGTCTAAACACATATTTTATTTGTGACAGTCAGTTCGCAAATATATTTTGTTATAGCATACTAATATATATTCGTTCCAAACAAAATTTTTTGATTTTCAAATAAAATATATTTGTTCGAAAATATATAATATTTAAAAATGTTGGTTACAAGTATATTTTCTTTGAATTCAAACATATCAAAAATGGCGATTTTTCTCCGTGTATTATTTGGACTGTATTCTGTTATATGTATATATACCCGATAATATCGGAATATGCATTCAATTTAAGGTAATTATAAGGGGTACAAATGCAAAAAATATTTTTTTCAATATACCTTTTTTGCTGGCATCAAAAAATCTATAAAAATAAAAAAAGAACTATAAAAAATGTATTACATATGTATTATGGATAAATGTATAAGTACACGGGGCAAAATTGCCTTTTTTGATATGTTTGAATCGAAAGAAAATATATTTGAAACACATTTTTTAAATATTATTTATTCCTGAGGAAATAAATTTTATTTGCAAATCAATAATATATATTTTGAACACATATATTAATAAATTACAACAAAATGTATTTGGAAACTAAATTTCTCAAATAACATATGTGTTTAAATACAAACAAAATTATTGTTTAGGAATTTTTCAAAACATTTTTTATTTAAAATAAATTTCCACAACTTTTGCTGACTTTTTCGAATTTCAGTTTTAATTTGTCCTTTGTTTCGAATTGTACCTCCCAGTTATAATACCATATGCAGCATTAACTTCTGTTTTAAGTCAATCATTTCAAATTTCTGAGTATTCCATGCCGTCATTAGTTGTCAATTCTCCAAGTAATACATATTGATCCAATATTATACGATTTAAATTATTATTATTTTTACGAACATTAAAAATTCGAATAATTTAACTTTAAATTACTGAAAACTTTAATACAATTTAGGTATTTTCTGAATACTTAAATGCAAATAAATATATGTTTCGGAAATAATAGTCCCAAATAATAACATTTTGGGACGTAAACAAAGATTTATTTGAAACAACATCTTCCCAATTACATAATTTTTGTGTGTACCAAATATTATAGGTTTAGAGTGTACCCTAAACATATATATGTTTCATGCCGAAAATTTTTGGGACAATATACTACAGAAGCGATATTTTTTCAGCGTGTATAAGTTATGACCCATATTGTAAAAGTAAGGGAAATTCGAAAATATAATTTTTCATATTGCATTTTTTTACTAATATTAATCCCGTTGCACGGAGGAAAATCGTAATTTTTGATATGTTTGAATTGAAAGAAAATATATTTGGAAAAGATTTTTTTAAATATTATATATTTGTTAACAAATAAATTTTATTTGAAAATTAAGAAATTTTGTTTGGAACGCATATATTAATATATTTAAACATAATTTATTTGCAAAGTGAATTTCACAAACAAAATATGTGTTTACACACAAACAAAGTTTATGTTTAAGAAGTTTTCCTAATATATTGTATGTAAAAAGATTTTTAAAACTTTGCTGACTTATTCGAATTTTAATTAGTTTTTCATAGTTTTCGTGTTAAGCATTATAGCTGAAAATTTCATTTAATTTATAAATATTCCAATTCATCACTTTTTGTCAATCCATCAATGCAATTTATATTTACGAAAGATCATTCGACTTAAGTTTTAATTAAATTTTACAAACATATAAAATTTATAAAAAAATGCTCTTTCAACATCTGAAAAAACAAAAAACTTGTCTCTAAGTTAAGGCATTGATATAGAATATATAATCAGAAATTAATCTTTGATTTGGAAATACTAGTTCCAAATAAAAAAATATTTGAATGGGAGCCTATGTTTGTTTCGAACAATATCCTCCCAAACATATACAATTTGTGTGTGTCAAATATTGTAATATTGTATATTTCAGTGTACCATAAACATATGTAAATTTCAAGCCGAATAAGCGGTATAAAGGCTTTATTTTCTGGCAGATCTTTATGAAATTTAGTACAGGGATGTTCTATGAGACTGCCAAAACCACAGGAAAATTTGAAAAAATGGTTAAGTTTTAGATACTGTCCCCATATATTCCTATATACCGGTTTTGCGTATAAGGGCTACAGAATCCGCATTATGATCATAACTTTAAAAAATTTAGGAGATACCTGTTTCTTGAATCAAGAACGTTATGTGGCAAATTTTAAGAATATTTATCTATATATTGCCCCTATATATAATTATATGCAGCTTTTGCATCTATCTGTATATAATGCGCCTTTTTGAAAAGATCTTTATAACCGAGAAAGGACGGTTCAAATATGAAGAAAATCGCTTCAGATTTAGATATAGCCCCCGTTTTGTACTATATAGTACCGGTATATACTCCTATATTCCGATTTTGAATCTAAGCGTTATAAAATTAAATTTTTTTGATAGGAAAACAACATTGATAATTATATATATACTTATGATATTTATACTTTTTCTGCTCCAACAGGATGGTGTATCACATAGTCGGCTTTGCGAATTAAGATAAACCGTCCACCGGTTTTTATTTTTTAAAAAACCGGGTTTTTATGCCCTCACCTTAGAGAGGAGGGTATATATCGAAGGAGCGACCTAAGACCCTAAGTATGTTCGGCGGATATCCGTTGTGGGTCATTTTAAGTCTAATGAGCAATGTCCGTCCGTCTGTCTGCTGGCTGGTGCGCACGATAACTCTCGAAAGGAGTATCCGATTGACTTCAAATTTGGTGTGTGGTAATATTTTCTTCTGTCTCCGGCTAAGTTCGAAGATGGGCCATATTGGTCCACTCCTTCTAGTACCTCCCCCAGAAAGGGTTAACATTTAGTGAGATATTGATTATTTAAAAACTTCTATACTACTTATTTGGAAATTCTACACATAGTATTAGTTTATTAAATACTATTACCTCGAGAAAAATGGGCGAAGTTACCACGCCCCTTTGGTACCTCCCACACAAATGGACAATTTTGAAACAAAAGTTAATAGCTTATAGCTTTAATACGAGTGCATACAAATAATTGAAATTTTGTACAGTGTAATGCTTTTATATTACCTAGAGTTCAGAGAAAAATAAGCGTTATTGGCCCGCTCCTTTTGGTACCTCTCACAAAAATGGACCATTTTGTACCAAAAGTAAACAGCTTTTAACTTTAATACCTGTACATACTTTAAAGTTATTAAATGCAATTTAAATTGATAATAATTTAAATAAAACAAAAAAATTAATAAATGTACTAAAATTTTTTTTAAGACTCATGGTGAGGGATTCATTAGTCGGTTTACCCGACTGAACTTTCTTACTTGTTTTTTTAATCAATTGATCAATGTCCGTCCGTCTGTGTGTCTGCATGGTGCCCACGACACTTCTCGATAGGATTAACCGATTGACTTTAAATTTGGTCTGTGGTAATATTGTTTTCTGTCTCCGACCATGTTCAAAGACGGCGAGATTGGCCCACTCCTTCTATACCTCCCCCACAAAGGTTTACAACTTAATGAAATATAGATTTTTTAATATTTTTATACTACTTTATTAGTTTAATAGTTTTTTTTGGTAAGAATTCAGGATATTGAGAAACTGAATGAAATAATTGTTAGCTTTTTTTTCGTGAAAAAATGTTGTGTTGCATAGTGTCTAGAGAAATGAAAATAAAGGGTCATGCTACTTTTTCGTTCTTCACACATGAACCTAAGAACCTTACTCTCGGCTAGATTAACTTGTTACGCGAATAAAAACTCAATCTGATCAGCCATTGAATGGATCAGTGAGATTAAAAGACGCACAGAAGGATGTTGTATATATAACGATTTAACCTTTGGTGTTTGTGTTATTCGACTTTATACTACAACAAAAACATGCAAAAGATGACTTCAAAAAATTAAGTGAGCGTGAGAGATCATTGAAGAAGAAACTCAAAAACAAAAGTAGCGAAAAACACAAAAATAAATATGTTGATTTAAATTCAAGAACATGCAGATTTTATCTTAAAGTTAGATTCCACTAAGATTTTCTTACTTGTGTTTTTCAATAAAAATATTCAGTTTTTTCCGCTAATCAAAGCACTGTGTGCTGTGATACAGAGTTTTGTTTTCGATATAGCCATCACTGTCCTTAAACCAACATCGACATCAGCACTGTGAGCTTCATCAGTAGCAACAGCAGCCACACTGCAATATCAGAGTGTTGCTGCATCTGTTGCTGGGGTGTTGTATTGTGGCATCAACGTCATAATACTCCAAAATTGACCATAAAGTCAATTTACCCTCCTCTCCCCTGCCCCCTGCTTCTCAGACAACACCACAGAGGCTCCTAAGCCTCATTGAGGATACATTGAAAAGATACAAGTTTTCCTCTCAAAAAAAAAAAAGAAACGAAGGATGCCATTTTATATCCTCTCTGAAAAAGAAAGCAAACAATATCTTAACTCCATACAGCATTTATGAAAGGTTTTTTGCCTTTGGATCTCACATTCACTCGCAAGTGTTGATTTGAATTAAATGCTATCCAAACTGTGGAGCTGTGTTTTGTCTTGCCCCAGCAAATCGGGAACCACAATCTTCGAGACCAGAGAGAGAGAGCATTTACGAAAAGCTTTTTTTTTTATCGAACTCGTTAGAGATTATTCGCAAGCTGACAATAAAGAGTTTAAGGAAACAAAGTTTACCAAATGTCCCGCAGGTGTATTTATCATAGAAAGTACAAATAGATTTTAGTGTGCTTCTATATTGGCAAGTCCTTTATGAGAAGCTGGCTTCTCATGATAGCACGAGATATACTAATGGGGAAATCTATGGATTTTATTATCATAAAGGTTGGTCGTTCTTAGCGTTTTGTTGGGCGTTTTATTAGAGAACAGTACAATACATTTAAAAAGCAAGCAACTATGTCACATTCGATAAGTTCGACCGAAGAGAAATAAATGGTGATTCAATTTAGACCTCCACATTAAATCATTAAGAAAAACGTAATTTTTATAAAGACCTGTTAATCTTTTATTAACAATTGTTTCAATTTACTGCATTATTATTGTTTACACATTAATTCGAAAAATACCCGACACTGTTGATGGTATCTGGTTCGGATGTTTCAACGAGACTAGGCATCATATCATACATTAGTGAAACCCAACATGATTTTATAAGAAAAAATTATCAGATTCATGTTTTTTACAAAAACAGGTTACTTGAAACCTAATTCAGATCTGCTAATGTGTCAAATTCATCTTCTTACCGGGATGAAACTTTGCCCAAGTGTAGTCCTAGTGGGTAGTAGTTATGACACAAAATCGGTTAAGGACTCTCCGTTTTGGAGGGTGTTGAATTTTGACAGTTTGCTCAAAAAAATATTTTTTATCATCCATATAATTAATTACGTATTTTATTTATTTTTGTCCAAAGTGTTTATGATATCATTTTCTTCAATCTTTTTTATTTTTGTTAAAAAATTATATTTTTTCAATTTTGATTGCGCAAATAAAAATTGTTTTAGCATTGCTATCAAAAAGAATATATTTTTGCTCAAACGAATACTTTCTGATCTATCAGTTGGGTGTTGCTTGTTTAACTATCAAAATAAATATAAACATCTCAAAAATAGATGTTGAACCCAATATTTTTTTGTCATAGCTCAAGAACCATTGACCGAGAATCTAAAATAATGTAACCTTCAGATTCTTCTTCTTCAGTAACATTTCATCCGTTCAGCGGAAGGTTTGAGAAATAACATAACAGTTTTCTGGAGGATCATTTGTTATACCCTCACTTTAGTGTGACGAGGGTATATATCATTTGCTACGGAAAAAAGTGTAACACATCGAAGGAGTGACCTAAGACACCAAGTATGTTCGGCGGAAATCCGTTTTGGGCCATTTTAAGTCGAATGAGCAATGTCCGTCCGTCTGTCTGTCTGTCTGTCTGTCTGTCTGTCTGTCTGTCTGTCTGTCTGTCTGTCTGTCTGTCTGTCTGTCTGTCTGTCTGTCTGTCTGTCTGTCTGTCTGTCTGTCTGTCTGTCTGTCTGTCTGTCTGTCTGCCTGTCTGTCTGTGTGTCTGCTGGCTGGTGCGCACGATAACTCTCGAAAGGAGTAACCGATTGACTTCAAATTTGGTACGTGGTAATATTTTATTCTATCTCCGGCTAAGTTCGAAGATGGGCCATATTGGTCCACTCCTTCTAGTACCTCCCCCACAAAGTGTTAAAATGTTGTGAAATATTGAATCTTTAATAACTGATATTATACGTATTCGAATCTTCTGAAATTCCACACATAGTATTAGTTTGTTAGTCGCTATCAACTCGAGGAAAATGGGCGAAATTGCCACGCCCCTTTTGGTACCTCCCACACAAATGCACCATTTTGCACTAAAAGTTAAAAGCTTATAACAATAATACCAGTGTTTAGAAATACTTGAAATTTTGTACAGCGTAATGTTTTTATAGTGCCTACAGTCCATTGAAAAATGGGCGTTATTGTCACGCCCCTTTTGGTACCTCTCACACAAAGGTACCATTTTGCACCAAAAGTTAACAGTTTATAACATTAATATCAGTGTATACAATTACTTGAAATTTTGTACAGTGTAATGCTTTTATAATGCCTATAGTCCAGTGAAAAATGAGCGTTATCACCACGCCCCTTTTTGTACCTCCCACACAAAATGGCCAAATTATACCACAATTTAATATCTCAACGTCCATATAAACGGTTACAATTCGGCACAGTGCAATGTATTTAAAGTATCTACTGTTCAGCGAAATATAGGTGTATTTCTTAAACCCCTTCTGGTACCTACCACAAAAATTGACAGAATAATTTGTGTAATATTCAATATTACATTACTCACAAAGTGAGGGTATACCTTAGTCGGTTTACCCGACTGAAACTTTCTTACTTGTTTTTATATTGAACTGCTATGGATAGCCGTGTATCATACATTATGAAACACAAATTGCAGGCGCCAAGTAGTTTGGAAGTTACTGGCCTTTTTATATTTTTCTTTACAAAAGTGGTATGTTTTGACAACCTTTGTCGCAGTCTGTGTTTGCAATATATATATATATATATTAGGGTGTCCGTTATTTCTAAAAGTGGAAATATTTTATTTCAGATCTGCCTTATTAATTGGCCCTTTACTTTGACAAATACTGAGTCCAAAAACGAAATTTTTGCTTTCGATTTCGATACCATAAAACATTTCTGGACAATTGATCCATTAGTTCTTTAGATATGTTGTTTTTTGTAAGGGAGTCATGTTGGCGAGGACATGCACACATTTTTGATATCGCTAATTTTCTGTGGGTGATAGAATGGTATTTGAAACGTAAGTCAGCAAACGTAGGCGTGGTTCCAGGGGCGTGAAATTTTTGTAGTCATTTTTACGTCAAGCCTCAATTTTTTGAGGGGTGAGACTTGAACATTTTTATAAGAAAAAAATTCTCATACAAATCAGGGACACGCTAATATATATATGTATAAATATATACATACATATGTATGTTCTCTTTTCTTCTCTGGGGAGCATAGGCTGCAAATAAAGGGTTTTCTAATAGGCACATAATAATTTCGAATCATTATGTCAACGCACCCTAAGATAAGATATTTGAAACGCCGATACTTCTCCTATTGGGCTCTGGTAAAGTTAATGTTATGTCCTTAATGGAAAACCCGGTATTTGTAATAGGGTGATTATAATATTAATTTTTGGAGAGACTAACTCCACCTCTAGAAATATCTAGTACATTGTTAAACGATCTGTTCAATAGTTTAAAAGTTTCAATATTATGTATTACCGTTTTTTGCAATTTGCCCTTTCGAGCTTTGTGTCATATGATTGTTCTCCCAAGATGTGAATATAATTTACGATCCACTGGTCAACAGTAGGGATGTAACGAAAGTGACTTTAGCGAAAGCGAATATTGAAATATATTTCTTGCGAATGCGAATAGTGTAATATGCATTTTTGCGAAAGCGAATAATAGTTTGACCCTTTAGTACGTCATTCCAAAATGGCCCACCAACAAATTTAAGGAACTGAATTTATACTTTTCCAGGATATTCAAGTATTAAGAATATTTTCCATAGTTTTACCTCCTGTTACCACAAGGACAAACATATTTCTTCAACTGTTTTGAAGATAATTGGTAGAGGTTTTCATTGGTATTAATATCTTCAGGAGATTTGAAACTATAAACAAATGGAAGCGAATACTGAAATATATTTTTGCGAAAGCGAAAGCGAATAATCCAAAGATGGTTTTTGCGAATGCGAAAGCGAATGTTAAAATGATGCGAATAATACGCGTTCGCATATGCGAATATTCGTTACATCCCTGGTCAACAGGTACGTTACGATACGATTTTTTCTCGGTATACCGTATTGAATATCTCTTTTGCGTCTGAAGCAAAGTTGTAGATATTGAATAGGAGAAAAAAATGCCTTAAACATCGCAAAAGAGCGCGGCAACTTCATCCATCTTTCACAAGGTGTGATAGCTACTAATAAACTATTATTATGTGTGGAATTGCGGAAGACTTTGTTAAGTAGTATAGGAGTTATTTAAGAATCAATTTTTCACTAAATTTCGACACTTAGTGGGGGATACGCGAGTGAATCATCATGGTCAATCATCGACCTTAGCCTAACAAAGAAACCGGTAGGGAAAGACAAAGACTACATAATACACCATACCATCATGAAAGAGCAGAATAAGCACTTGATCTAAATTTGAAATACTTGATCTAAACTTTAAACGAATACGTTCAAATCTGCCAAAGGATCAAGAAATTAGTTTTTTTTAAATGCATAAAAATCGTTTGAAAAATTCAGCTTTACCAATCCTTACATAGATCACCGAAATGATTATATCTAAATCTGAACCGATTTTTTTTTTAAATTTAGCTGCGAAGAAACGTATATAAAGTGACAATTTTACATATAGCCTTTAGAAGACAAACCGGAAGGAACATATATATGGATGGCTATATCTAAATCTGAACCGATCTCCACTAAATTTAATAGTCTTTATTAATGGGTAAGGAGGCTTGTCTCTGCCAATTTTTGCCTCGATCTGGTGTAAAATATATCTATAGACTTTAGAACACAAATCGAAGGTAACTCCTTTGAAGTGTTGCACTTTCGGTCTGAAGCAAATGACATACCGTGGTGTACAATCGTTTGAGCGCACAAAATGTTTTGATGTTTTTTTAAGAAAACTATTTTTTTCTCCAAAAACCTTCTGGTTTCTCCGTATTCATAGAAATTATGTTCAAAAAGAAAAACTTTTCAAAATGTAAAAAAACGAAGGATGGAAAACTGGAATTTTACGTTTTTTGGTTTTTGTGTTAAGTTTTGGGCTTTGGTGTGTTCTGACACATATAGTAAAATTGTATGGCCAACATTTTTGTAGAACATTTCATCATAACTATTTATAATAAATGGTTTCGATTCAGATAATAAATCACTTAACTCCACCTCCTCAGCAAGGTTTACTCCAAGGAGGAATTGTAGATGTTCATCATAATAAACTAGATCTGAAAGGATAACGTTAAAATGCGCAGTAATTTTTCATAGATCAAGAATCGGAAGGAACAAATAAATGGGACTATACACAATCAAATCAATGTTCATCAACTTGGACAAAAAATTCATTTCTGCTAAATTATATAAAGATCGGACCAAAAATACAGTTTCAATAGCGCTTAAATACTAAGAAAGCTGGAAAATATATGTAAATGGGCTACATCTCAATCTGAATAGACTTTCCAAAAATTTTGGCAGTGTTGATCAGTTTCTACAGATCTTATATGTAAAATTGGTGGTAACATATATATGAGGGCTATATCTAAATCTGAACAGATTATCCTCAAATTTTGTGTTGTCTTTAAGTATATCAATAGATTTCTCTCTGTAAATTTTTACACAGATCGGTTAAAAAATTTTGTTAATACACTGTTTATGTACCAAATCGGAGCAACATATATTTGAAAGCTATTTGTAAATCTGAACGGATTTTAACCAAATTAAATAGTGACCTAATTTGGTTAAAATGCGTCTGTGCATGTATTCTTGTAATCAAAGTACAGGTCGCACTTAAGGTCCGATCTCTACGATACTTTGCACTTCTCTTTCTTTTGGCCAAAGGACGATCCGTAATGAATATGGTTAAAAAGGTTCTGAAATGCGTGCCTCAAGGGTTCAAAAGTTCGCCTAGTTTGACGCCAAAAACTGTTAATGAGGTTTTGTTCAGGATAATTCCTTCTACTCAACTGTGAAGAGATCAAAATCGGACCTGCTTCGCTTTGCTAGTTATCGCGAAAATAGTAAAAACGATGTTAGTTACAATGAACTATATAAACAAGTAAGAAAGTTTCAGTCGGGTAAACCGACTAAGGTATCGCGTGTTTTTTTAGGGGTATAGAACTTCGAATTGAAATAAAACACAAGAAAATCGTTTTAAGGTCCATCAATTTAGCTTTATTGGAAGGATAATTTTATGCCATTAATGTTTAAATATGATTTCGGGCATGTGGCCGCCGCGACTGGCTCGAATAAAGCCAATTCTACAGGTCCAATTTTCAACCACTTTTTCGAGCATATGGGGCCGTATGTCGACAATAACGCCACGAATGTTGGCTTCCAATTCCCCTAACGTTTCTTGTTTGTTGGCGTAGACGAGCGACTTCACATATCCCCAAAGAAAATAATCCAATGGTGTCAAATCACACGATCTTGGTGGCCAATTGACAGGTCCATTCCGCGAAATTATGCGCTCATCGAATGTTTCCTTCAATAAATCGATTGTGACGTGCGCTGTGTGGCATGTAGCGCCGTCTTGTTGGAACCACAACTCATCCACATTCATGCCATCCAATTCGGGAACAAAATAGTCGGTTATCATGGCTCTATACCGGTCTCCATTAACGGTATTGCTGTGCACGGTGGCGAATCGATTCATTCGGGTCCTCTTCAACACTTTGCTCTACAGCGGCAATTGTTTCTTCGGTGCGCACTGTTCGACGTCTCTGCGGATGCGTATTATCACATAGAGTAAACGTAGTGCGAAAACGATCCATGGTAAACCGAATTAATTGCTCTGATGGACGATTATGTCGACCATAAAATGGACGGAGCTTGCGGTAAAATTCGCGAACTGAACCATTATTTTCGAAATAAATTTGCACGATTTGCAAGCGTTGTTCTTTTGTCAACCTGTTCATGATGAAATGGCAAACCAAACTGAACATAAATGACATTAGAGTTGCCAGATTTGACCACAAAATGCCAGTTTTATCTCTATTCGAAAAACAAAGCTGTAAAAAAAACACCCTTTATAACCTCACTTTGTGAGCAATGTAATATTGAATATTACACGAATTATTCTGTCAATTTGTGTGGGAGATACCAGAAGGGGCTTAACAAATACACCTATTTTTCGCTGAACAGTAAATACTTTAAATTCATTGCACTGCGCCGAATTATAAGCGTTTATGTGCACTGGTATAAACGTCATGAGATATTAAATTGTGGTATGATTTGGCCATTTTGTGTGGGAGGTACAAAGAGGGGCGTGGCAATAACGCCCATTTTTCACAGGGCTATAGACACTATAAAAACATTACACTGTACAAAATTTCAAGTATTATTATACACTTGTATTAACGTTATAAGCTGTTAACTTTTGGTGCAAAATGGTACCTTTGTGTGGGAGGTACCAAAAGGGACGTGGCAACAACGCCCATTTTTCTCGAGTTGATAGCGACTAAAAAACTAATACTATGTGTGCAATTTCATTCGAATAAGTTAGTTATTAAAGAATCAATATTTCACAACATTTTAACCCTTTGTGGGGGAGGTACTAGAAGGAGTGGACCAATATGGCCCATCTTCGAACTTAGCTGGAGATAGAAAAAAATATTACCACCTACCAAATTTGAAGTCAAATAAAACGAAACACAAAGTTAAAAAAAAATTTCTTGAAGGTATGTTTTTACAATAACTCGCGAAATAGAGCTGACCGGACAATCATACCAATTTATTTACAAAGCGCGGATTATACTGAACAAACCTCCATACGCGTCGTTTTGAAATTTGTTTTATCTTAAGGTGAAAAACGCTGTCTCTATCGACAAACCCATACGATTTAGTAATTTATAAGAGATTTCAGGAGATTCTGAGGAGATGATTTCAAAGTGGTACATACCAAGATAAGGGAAGTCCTGGTTGTATGTTTTGGTGTAAAATTTAATTTTTTTAAATTAAAAATTGTTTTTGTTCGTTTTTTGCTCTTTCCTTCCACATTCTAGAGAATAGTGTCTGCGGTAATAATCCCAAATCCATGTTGGGAGTTGTGTCGGTGGTAGATAAGTCCTAGCGCCAGCAAAGCTAATTTTTGTATTTCCTTATGATCATTGATAATATTCTAATTTAACTCCATGTTAATTTTCCTTGTAAGATTAATATATTTTTATACATATACGTTGATTTTTGTGAAGCCAAGAATCCTTAGTTGTCGCTTGTAGACACAAAATTGCACTAGAAATATTTACTTTGCCTAGAATTATTGCCAGTCATTATCAGTGACATATTTTCTTATAAATAGACTTAAATTTTTTCTTCACTGTCCATTAATTTTCCATTTGGATAGTTAAATTTATTGCTGCTTATTAAATGGGTGCAAAATGTTTGGAATTTATGTTAATATGACTCCCCCCATCAAGAACAACACTTTAAGTGTTAATTCCAATTAATAACACTAACGCCCAAAGAATTCTTAAAAGCCTATTTCTTCATTCACTTCACCATGGCACACATCCACGCACATAGTTAAACTGATGGTTTCATCTTTTTGTTTGGCCCTGGGCCCAAACCCATCCCATCCCCTCCGAATAGAGGATTGTTAAGCCATTGTAGCAAAAAGCATTTGACATTTAAATTCTTCTGGTGCATAAATTTAGATTATCGTGATTATTTTCGTTTATTTCAAAAAGGCATTACGATTTTCGTCTCCTTTCACAGAAAATAACAAGAGTTCCCCCTCTCACTCTGTCACACACACATGCACACAATACGGAAATGTGAATGGATATTTTGTTAAATGTGCGTGTGGATATGTGAGCGAAGAAGAATTGCATGTTGTAACTTCCGGCTTTAACAAGAGCAACTTCGCCTAGAGAAAGAGAGAAACAAAAACAAAAAACGACGACATGGACAGGAGTATGGAAATTCTTATAGACATGTTAAAAACATAAGGCTTATTATGCCTCCCGTAAAGGTGCAACATTTCGCTAGGGTATTTGGCGTGTTCATCAACTTTCTGCGGACGGTTTGATAATGAGGGTAAAACTTTAAAATGAGAAAAACATAATCAATATAATTATATTTTGTGAGCTCTTATAATGTGAAATTTTACAACTTTATTTTGTCACCTGGCGATAAATATATATATGCGTTTGATTGGATGTTTCTGTCCTAAATCTATTTTAAGATAACTCTATCTGGTATATACAATTGGATTATTTTTTAAAAAAATTCAGTTTCCAGTTTGCACGCAGTCTTATTTAATCACTGTTATTTTTTTTTACTATAAACATATAAATCGAATTGCTAAAAGTATATGATGAGTTAATAAATTTATAAATAAAATGCATTGAAAACGTTTTGTGAATGTTGTTTTGACGACACCATTAAGTTCTCAAAATATTAACAATAAAAACAAAGGGCAGTGACTAATTTCCTTATTTTGGAAATTAAATTGTTGCGAAGAAATGTCAGAGACAAGTACTAGAAAACACTCAGTGGAGTGTATTAATAATTAAGAGCCAAATTACACCAAATAAATAAAGCATTGGTCATTTTTGTAACGAAGTAAATATAAAGTCGTTTCTATTATTTAAACTTGGGTCAATAATAAATAGTTTTCTATAAAGAAAAGCAACATAATATCGGCAAACCATATTTGCCTCTCATAAATTGTCGCAGTACTGAAGTTGGAGTTATTGTTTTACAACAGCCTACGATCAAACGTTGCCGTTGATGAAGGTGTGTTTTTGGTTCTTGGCTGCTATTTTGCAGTATTCGGTGATATTTTTTCCCGTTCCAAGTCTGCGGTATTCGTCTGGCGTTTAAGATCGACTTGTGCGTGAGGCAAGTCGACAGTACAATACCCTATACTGAGCTATCAACGGGGTACCATGAAACGTCGAGATTTCTGTGGTCTTTCCCGTAAGGAAAGTTAATGTAGTTAACATTAACATAATGAACTGAATGGATTTTATATATATGTATATATTTATAGTTAAACATATTACTTATGTACAATATAAATATAGGGTGATCCATTTCGAGGTTCCCTACTTTTTTAAAGAAAAAAACCAACAAAAAATTCAAATTGAATGGGGAATGTTTATTATCATTAGAAAGAACATTCTTTGGCATTTATTTTTTAAAGATTATGTCTGTCAAATGTTGGCCGCGGCTACGTCTCAGATGGTTCATCCGTTTTCGATGACTCGATTATGTTGACCATAAGTTGAGCGAAGTGTACGAAACACAATTGTAATAATTTATTACGAAAGTGAATATTCGTAATAAAGTTGAACGATTTGTAAACGTTGTTCAGGCATAAGTCTTTCGATGATGAAATGCCAAACAATACTTAACAAAAATAACATGACAGCATGACACGACTCACACGTGATCTGTCAAAAAAAAGCCTATTGAAAAAAGTATCTCTACTTGGATCATCCGTTACTTCCCAGAACATGCTATGTATTTTCTCTCAATGTATCTCGGGAAAGAAAGAGGGGAAACGTTGGGAAGTTTACCACCTAAAATCCTGGTAGATATAGGCGAATACATGAAACTGGGAGTGGTAGATACTCTCATTGCCATTCCAGGTCTTGAAACAAGGCCTGTTCTGAGTGCATATTTAGCACTTAGGACAGGCTTTTTTTAATGTTTCTTTAAAATTCAAATTTTCTTGCAAACGAACAACAGTTGCAGATTATTGAATTTTATTTTTTTAATTGAATTTTGAGTTCGTTGAAAAGTTTCTTTCACGTTTGGGGCCGGTCATTTGGCCGCTATGTGGAGCTTTGTTAACGTTCGTATCTATAGAGACAAGCCCGCAACGTACTGGAACACAATATTTAAGAATTTATTCGTGAGACACCGATATGTTGGGGAGAGTATGCCAACATTGAAACCAGCGTATGAACCATTTGAGGCGCAGCTGCGGTCAACATTATCATGAAATCATCTTTAAACATTGAATTATATAGACCGGTCTATCGACTCAAATAAAGATTTCGTAGATTTCTCTAAATGTTTAAATCAAATCCGAAAGCTCTTAACAAATCACTCGTTACTTAAGATGAAAGGTAATTATGAGGACTACTAATGTGTCGCTTTCATGTGGAAACAGATGTTTAGTAACAGTCATTAAAACTATAAGAAAAAATTTTTTTAAAAAAGCGCTAAAAACCGTATGAATGAAAAAAACACAATACAATTGGTCCATTTTTTTGGAAGCTAGCACCTAACGAAGAAAAAATGACTATGTGAAGAAAATCTATGGATAAATGTAGAAATTATAGCACTTTTGGTAGAAAAAGAAAATTTCAACATTATCTGGTTTTTGTACCCTCTTTATTGTGAACAATGTATCAGATTCTGCGGGCCAAATAGTAACCTCAGAGACCCCAAGAATATTTGGCGGAAATCCTTTTTGGGCCAGTTTAATTCATTTGACCAATGTCTGTCTTCAAAATTGGTATGTGCCAATATTTGTTTTATCTCAGGCTAAGGTCGAAGATGGATTATGTCCCTATTTTTACAATATGGGTCATAATTTATATATTTATCCATGGACTTGTTGTAAAGAAGTATTGTTTTCTTCTTTAGGATACTAACTAAAAAAATCGAACAATAATTTTTGCGACTTTTTTCTATTTAGTTTTATTTTTGAGCGAGCAAAAATCAGTTTTTTTTAAAAAATTTTTTTTAAAAATAATTTTTGGGTTTTGCCAACTGGAATAAGGGCGAATAGTTTGTAGCAAAATGTAAATATGTATTTAATTTATACAACTTAGTGCTACATCATCAATTAAATATGCACATGTAGCGGCCAATAGATCGTATGAGCTATATTCAAGTTTTGCGGGATAAATCATACGTCATGGCGCACATTGGGAGGAATTAGAAAAATGTAAATATTTCGGTCATTTCTTAAGTCGTGGTAACGTTAATTCGTGCAAAAAAGGCACATTTTTGTATTTTTTTCTTTGCGAAGACACAGTTAAAATGTTTGATTAAAACCAATGGAAAATTTCGAAAAATTTCATGAAGAAATATTAAAAAACAAGTAAGAAAGTTTCAGTCGGGTAAACCGACTAAGGTATACCCTCACTTTGTGAGTTATGTAATATTGAATATTACACAAATTATTCTGTCAATTTTTGTGGGAGGTACCAGAAGGGGTTTAAGAAATACACCTATATTTCGCTGAACAGTAGATACTTTAAATACATTGCACTGTGCCGAATTGTAACCGTTTATATGGACTGGTATATTAACGTTGAGATATTAAATTGTGGTATAATTTGGCCATTTTGTGTGGGAGGTACAAAAAGGGGCGTGGTGATAACGCTCATTTTTCACTGGACTATAGGCATTATAAAAGCATTACACTGTACAAAATTTCAAGTAATTGTATACACTGATATTAATGTTATAAACTGTTAACTTTTGGCGCAAAATGGTGCATTTGTGGGAGAGGTACCAATAGGGGGGTGACAATAACGCCAATTTTTCAATGGACTGTAGGCACTATAAAAACATTACGCTGTACAAAATTTCAAGTATTTTTATACACTGGTATTAATGTTATAAGCTGTTAACTTTTGGTGCAAAATGGTGCATTTGTGTGGGAGGTACCAAAAGGGGTGCGGCAATAACGCCCATTTTCCACTGGACTGTAGGCACTATAAAAGCATTACACTGTACAAAATTTCAAGTATTTCTAAACACTGGTATTAATGTTATAAGCTTTTAACTTTTAGTGCAAAATGGTGCATTTGTGTGGGAGGTACCAAAAGGGGCGTGACAATTTCGCCCATTTTCCTCGAGCTGACAGCGACTAACAAACTAATATTATGTGTGGAATTTCAGAAGATTCGAATACGTATAATAGTAGTTATTAAAGAATCAATATTTCACAACATTTTAACCCTTTGTGGGGGAGGTACCAGAAGGAGTGGACCAATATGGCCCATATTCGAACTTAGCCGGAGATAGAAAAAAATATTTGCACATACGAAATTTGAAGTCAATCGGTTACTCCTTTCGAGAGTTATCGTGCGCACCAGCCAGCAGACACACAGACAGACAGACGGACGGACATTGCTCATTCGACTTAAAATGACCCAAAACGGATTTCCGCCGAACATACTTGGGGTCTTAGGTCACTCCTTCGATGTGTTACACTTTTTTCCGTAGCAAATGAACAATTATTCGGAAGCATCTCGGAAAAAAGTCCATCATAACTTGACCAAAATTATTTCGTTAGTTAATAAGACGAAATTTCTACTTTTAAATTTTTGGGAATACTGTGAAGCGAAAAAAATCACATTTTTTGAAAATTAAATTTCAGGTGGCCATGACTTTTGTCTCATTGGGTATATCGGAATATTTGAAGTGAAAGAAATCGGTGCATATTCTGTTCCGATACACTAGGACTGTAGTATGGGTGGGTCCCCACACACAAAAAAAGTTGAGGCGGACACCCCCTATTCTTAAAAATTATTCACAGACAATTATAGAACAACAAAAATTTTATTGATCCGTGTACCCACGTACGGTCAATTAGGTTTTATTTGCAGCGCTATTATTTGCTATCCTATAAGTTTTGACTGCTGACTTCCTGTATTTCGTTTCTAGCATCCATATGATGCCTATTTATCATTACGACCTTCAAACCATGACATTTTTGCTTAACACCATTTAGTTTTCTTTACAAACAAAAAGTTTTAGAGATTTAAAACCAGTAAGGAAAGGCTAAAGTCGGGCGGTGCGACTATATAATACCCTACACCACTCTCGTAATATTGAATAACTCTGATATATAAATTTTGTAATTCATGTATAAATTGTTTACATAAATTTACTTTTGGGACATTTTATACTTAAATAATACCCTGTACCACAGTGTGAGCCAAATCGGATGAAACATATATATGGGAGCTATAGCTAAATCTTAACCGATTTTCTTCAAATTCGGTATTGTTGGTTCATGGATCAATAAACTCTACCATTCTAAATTTCAAAAGGATTGGATGTAAAATACAGCTTCTATAGAACTAAAGGGCCAAATCGGACGAAACATATATATAGGAGCTATAGCTAAATCTTAATCGATTTTCTTCAAATTCGGTAGTGTTGATTAATGGATCAAGAAACTCTACCATTCTAAATTTCAAAGTGATTGGATGTAAAATACAGCTTTTATAGGACTAAAGGGCCAAATCGGACGAAACATATATATGGAAGCTATAGCTAAATCTTAACCGATTTTCTTCAAATTCGGTATTGTTGGTTCATGGATCAATAAACTCTACCATTCTAAATTTCAAAAGGATTGGATGTAAAATACAGCTTCTATAGAACTAAAGGGCCAAATCGGACGAAACATATATATAGGAGCTATAGCTAAATCTTAATCGATTTTCTTCAAATTCGGTAGTGTTGATTAATGGATCAAGAAACTCTACCATTCTAAATTTCAAAGTGATTGGATGTAAAATACAGCTTCTTCGGGACTAAAGGGCCAAATCGGACGAAACATATATATGGGAGCTATAGCTAAATCTTAACCGATTTTCTTCAAATTCGGCAATGTTGGTTCATGGATCAAGAAACTCTACCATTCTAAATTTCAAAACGATTGGATGTAAAATACGGCTTCTATAGGACTAAAGGGCCAAATCGGACGAAAGATATATATGGGAGCTATATCTAAATCTGAACCGATTTCAACCAAATTCAATAGCGATGTTAATAGCCACGGAATACTCTAAACTGCAAAATTTCAGAACGATCGGAGTGAAATTGCGACCTGTAGTCGACGAACAACTTTACATGGACGGACGGACGGACGGACGGACAGACATCGTTAAATCGACTCAGCTAGTGATTCTGAGTCGATCGGTATACTTTAAGGTGGGTCTAGCTGTGTTATTTTCAGGTGTTACAAACATCTGCCGTGAAACAAACTTATAATACCCTGTACCACAGTGTGGTGTAGGGTATAAAAAGTAGGTCACCCTACTACTCCTATAATCAACTTTTTGTGCTGTGATGTCAATTGGCGTCCTATAAAAACGTGGTTGTTAATGGTTCTTTGATTATTATTGACTCTGAAGTAAATTTTGACTGTTCACTCCTTGTATAGATATGGATACAATAAGTCAACAGTCAAAATTGACTTCGGACTCAAGTGTGCAAATGGTAAAGTGGAGCCATTGACAAAGCATGAACAAAGGTGTGCATTTCGTTTCGATAGGACGCCAATTGATATCACAGAACAAAAAATTAATTATAGGAGGACCCGAGGTTGGCCAAATTCAAGGCCCTCTAGATCCGCCCCTGTGTACCATAAGGTATCAAATTTAAAACGTAACTTCTCGCAAACCTCTTCTAAAATCGTGGCAAGTTTTGTCGCAATCGGTTGTCTTGTTAAGCAACGGCCGAATTATTTAATTTTTTAATTTTTCCCACTGAGCATCGATTTTTGTACCTCCTATCAAATTTAAAAGATCACATCTTTAATACCAGAACGTAAAAATAAACAATGCAATATTGTTTTAAGCAAACACAAAATTTTTGTTTATATTGTTTTATAATTCTACATATTTTTTATATTTTTTTATAATTCTACATGCAGATTGGATTCTGCCTAGGGGTTTGGATAATATATAACTTAAAGGTTGTCTCATTTCAAACGTAATTCGTTGTGAACCCCTGTTTTACAGTCTTTCTTTCTAAAAGAGTGGCTCAAGGATGTATTTGCTGAGAGTAAGTTTGGTACTCTATTAAACGATCAGCCCAACAATCTGGAAGTTCTGATATTATTGCATATATTGACCCACTCTACATGACATTGTTTTTATCAACTTATACATTTTTATCGTCCTTTTACCTGTAATTGTCATACTGCCCCTCCACATACGTACATATGTGGTATTTGTTATAAATGTTATTTCCGCACCTCTCCTTCCACCCGATGTACTGGTGTTAAGTGTTGAAGTTGCTCATTCCTTCAGCAAAGGTATTACGGTGTTTTTTTCTCTGCTCGATGTTGTTTTTCCCGCTGTTGTTGTTGTTCTGGTGCTATGTTAACACCTCGGCTGACATACGTACTTAATTTTTTCTTTGGGAATTTGCATTTATTTATTTTATCGCGCGTTCCCCGAGTTCTTGTTTTTGCCATTTTTGCAAATGTCTTATTTTTACACGGGCTCTCCTCCATTTCATTCTCTGCACAAAGTGTTTATTCTGGTGGCCTCCACGTGACGAGGACGACGTTTAAGGCTAACAACGCAGCAGTTCTCACACCTGGCGACGTGGTACCATTGCCGGCTGTGTTGCTTTGTTATGGAGAAAGAAGAAGAAAATTGTCCGGTAATAAATTTAGCACCTTTTGGGCTGCCAACACAAAGGGGATACACTTTACACAAATGCGCGTGTTTGACGACGTAATAACAACGACGGAGTTTCCCTAAAAAAAATCAAAGTGCTTCACTTCATTCGACGGTAGACGAAGTGAGGAATAATAACAACGAAAGCCATAGCAGCAACTTTCTTCCATACCCTTCCTTACCTACATAGATTTTTCAAACTTCAAATTTGCTATGTATGCGTGTGAGATATAAGTACGTTTTAAGTGGACGTCTTAGAAGCCTTCATTAATGAATGGGAAAAGAAAAGCGCAAAATTCCTATAAACATCAGAGTCGTTGTCGTCACCCCTAATGCAGTGGGATGCGTGGCAATGTACTAAAGGGAGTCGGGAATAAAAGACGTAAAGCATTAACAAAATAGTATTTTTTTACAATATTAGATCCGTTTATCGATTTCTACCAACAATATTCCACGAATCACTCTATTCGTGGAATATTGTTGGAGAAATTTCGAGAAATTCCACAAGGCACTAGTTCATAATTGGAAAAATCATTACTATGCAAATTTATATGGAAGTATACTTCTAGGGACGAAATTATACTCCTAATTTTGGCATTTTTTTTTGCGGTATAAATTTTAGACAAAATATTGAAATATGTCCTTCTTACAAAAAAAAAACACAAGAACAGGTACAGCGAAATCTGAAAGAATGCCATGTTTCCCTATGATGAGTGGAATATGCTCTATTATTGCAATTTCAACACGACCCTAAATATACCGAGCAATAATTCAAAGATTGATTACGAAAGGAATGGGTCAACGTTATGAAGTGACCAGCTCAACATAAGACTTGAATCCCGTTGAAAATATTTGGGAAATTGTCAACAAATAGATAAATTGAGAAAGTGTAGGTGTAGATAAAAATAAGCTATTTCAGGTCATTGAAGATGCGTGGAACTCCATAGATACGAAGATAACAGGCAATCTTTTTGCTTCCATTCTAGAAGAAGCGAAGCCGTGCTTGACATTAAAGGGTTTTCCACAAAATCTTAGTAGAAATTTCGTAGATAATAGCTATAATTTTTTGAAAATATCATTGGTAGTTTTTCAGATTTTGGAGATTGAAAATAAGTATGAAGTTAGTCCAATATGTATTGTCCGATACTGTACCGGTGCATATTTACATTACTCATAAAGTGAGGGTATAGCTTAGCCCTCACTTTAGTGTAACGAGTGTATATATAATTTTTACGGCCAAAGGTGTAACATATCGAAGGCGTGACCTAAGACCCCAAGTATGTTCGGCGGATATCCATTTGGGTCATTTTAATTCGATTGAGCAATGTCCGTGAGTCCGTCTGTCTGCTGGCTGGTGCGCACGATAACTATCGAAAGGGGTAACCGATTGGCTTCAAATTTGATATGAGGTAATACTTTTGTCTATCTCAGGCTAAGTTTGAAGGTGGGCCATATTGGTCCAAGCCTTCTAGTCATGTTATTTTTGTTAAGTATTGTTTGGCATGGAAAGACTTACGTCTGAACAACGTTTACAAATCGTTCAACTTTATTACAAAAATTCACGTTCTGTGAGGAATGTTTTCCATGCACTTCGCTCAACTAATGATCAACATAATCGAGTCATCGAAAACCATCTGAGACGTAGCCGCGGCCAACATTTGATAGACATAATCTTCAAAATATAAATGCCAAACAATGTTCTTTCAAATGATAATAAACATTCCCCATTCAATTTGAATTTTCTGTGTTTTTTTTTCTTTAAAACAAGTAAGAAAGTTTCAGTCGGGTTAACCGACTAAGGTAAACCCTCACTTTGTGAGTAATGTAATATTGAATATTACTTGAATTATTCTGTCAATTTTTGTGGGAGGTACCAGGAGGGGTTTATCAAATACACCTTTTTTTCGCTGAACATTAGATACTTTAAATTTTGTGGTATGATTTGGGCATTTTGTGTGGGAGGTACATAGACACTATAAAAACATTACACTGTACAAAATATATTTATACACTGGTTTTAATGTTATAAGCGGTGCTTTTTGCACCAAAAGTTTACAGCGCCCTTTTGGTACCTCCTTTGTGTGGGAGGTACCAAAAGGGGCGTGGCAACAACACCAATTTTTCCCTGGACTGTAGGCAATATAAAAGCATATTACTGTACAAAATTTCAAGTATTTTTATACACTGTTATTAATGTTATAAGCTGGTAACTTTTGGTGCAAAACGGTGCATTTGTGTGGGAGGTACCAAAAGGGACGTGGCGATTTCGCCAATTTTTCTCGAGTTGATAGCGACTAATAAGCTAATACTATGTGTGGAATTTCAAAAGATTTGAATAAGTAGTATAGCAGTTATTAAAGAATCAATATTTCACAACATGTTAACCCTTTGTGGGGGAGGTACTAGAAGGAGTGAACCAATATGGCCCATCCTCGAACTTAGCCGGAGATAGCAAAAAAATATTACCACATACCAAATTTGAGGTCAATCGGTTACTCCTTTCGAGAGTTATCGTGCGCACCAGCCAGCAGACAGACAGACAGACGGACGGACATTGCTCATTCGACTTTAAATAACCCAAAACGGATTTCCTCCGAACATACTTGGGGCCTTAGGTCACTCCTTCGACGTGTTACACTTTTTTCCGTAGCAAATGATATATACCCTTGTCACACTAAAGTGAGGGTATAAATAATAGTCTTAGCATAATTGTGAAATATTGACAGAATTCTCAATACTAGTTTGATGTCCAAACCTCCCGAACAGTGCGAAAAGGCACAATGTCTTAATAATTTGGAATAATTGGTTTAGTTTCAGTTAACAAAGTACTTAGCTCCAAATCCTCATCAATTCTTATTCCAAGGAAGAATTGAAGTTGTTGATCATCATAATGAACAAGATATACAACGACAACCTTAAAAATGCGCAGTGTTCTTTCATAGATCAAGAGTCGAAAGGAACAAATGTTTAGGACTATACATAATCTAAACAAATTTTCATCAACTTGGATCAAAAACCTCATTTCTGCCTGATTATATAAAGATCGGACGTAACATACAGTTTTAATAGCATAGGCAGGGAAATATAACTATATGTAGATATATCTAAATCTGAACCTATTATCTCCAAATTAAGCTGTATTCGTTCCTATATTAAGAAAGTTGTTCCTGCAAAATTTTGTAATGATCGGAAGTAAAGTACAACATCTATATTTAAATCTGAACCGATTTCCCCCAAATTTGTCAGTGTTTATTCATTAGTATTATCTCTAAGTGTATCAAGAGACTTCTCTCTGTCAATTTTTATACAGATCGTTGAAAATGTTGCTTGTACAGTGCAACTATGCCAAATCGGAGATACATATGTATATATGGGAGCTATATGTTAATCTGAACCGATTTTAACCAAATTGAATAGGGATCGTCCTTGTGCCAAAAGAAAAATATGTGCAAGCGAACCATACCTGCAACTGTACATTGATTACACTATGCAACAACATTTTTGTCCAAGGGATGTGACAAACACGAAAAAAATATTTAAAAAAAATGTTATGGTAATTTTTTTTTAATTCCAGCTTTCATGGAAAGTACATTCAGTATTTGGACCTCAGATTAAAGGAATTATGAGGCCTACATATGCTGCGCTTTCGGGTAGAATCTTTGGTTTAGTAACAGTCGTCAAAAATAGGAGAAAAAATGATTTTTTTTAAAAAACACTTTTTCCTGGTAAAAAAAACCATAAGAAATAGAACAAAAATAAAGAAAACACTGTCTATTTGAAAAAAATCTAACGATAGATGTAAAAGTTGTGAGCCATTTTGTAAATGTTAGGGAAATTCAAAAAAAATCTTGTTTCATATTTTTCGTTTTTAAATGATGTTTTTGCTTATATTGAATTCGCCATATGTGAGAGAGACGTATAAGAGACATTGCACTTGCATTTTATTTTATGAGGATTGATGTCAGACATTATAAAATTATAGAGAGGACGAGGTTTTATGGCCGTTCGTAACCCTCCATAAAACATAATATGCAATGTGAGAGCTATATTGGATGAGATCCGCTCAGGTAGAGGGTCATTCAACAATATTTGTGGTTTTTTATTTATGAGGTTTCCAGTTAGTTACGATCCCGACAATTTTTTCTACATATGCTGAAAATATGTAATTAAAAAAAATCGACGTGCGTTTAGTAACATAATATAAGAAATATATGTGTAATATTTTGGTATACGAGATAAAAATATGAACGAACGGTGGACACGTAGTATTTTGTGTAATTCGTGCCATGTAAATCTTACTCGATGGACTAGTGGAAGAATGCGGTAAGTATGTACTTTAAAATTAATGTATTACAATGTTTTAATTTTAGACTTCACGTGCAATTTGGAAAGCCAATGATTTGGAGACAACCATTCATTCACGATACGGACTGCTATTTTTGTCTATGTTAATAGATTGGAGTAGGAAGTGTCCAAGTATAGCTTACAGCCTAATAACGGAAACATCATCAAGTTAAACTGAGTACTCAACTCTGAGCGATTCATGTTGAGTCAGAAGTCATCGCTTTTAACTCAGTTTCAACTCATTGATCTAGTGAGAGATTTGGAACTGACCAAAGATAAGGCAGAACTACTTGCATCTGGGATGAAACAGTACAATATTTTGGTCCCCGATGTTAACATATCATATTATAGAGTCCGTGATATACCTTACAAACAATTTTATACAATGTGGATAACAGATGCTTTTGCAAGGACATTCCCGGATTGTTCGAGGAACTCAATCAAACATACAATTCAAAGGAATGCCGGTTACTTGTTGACATCAGTAAAGAAAGTTTGAAAGCAGTACTTTTTACACAACGGAAATCAGAAACCGTCGATTCCCATTGCTCATGCTGTCAAAACTAAGGAATCATACGAAACAAGGGTAAATTGATAAAGTACATAAAATATGAACATGACGTTGCGATTTGTTGCCATTTAAAAGTAGTTGGTATATTTTGCCTCTGGGACAGGCGATATTTTGCCACCACAGCATATTAAGCTGGGGCTCTTTAAAAATTTTGTAAAAGCCTTAAGGAAAGATGGCAATTCACTCTCATATTTATATTTGACGTCGGATGAAATTGCAGCATGGATGTCGTTTAAGCTTATAGTATACGAGTATGTATGTATTCTTCCAACTTATTTTTAGCTTTATGCATTCCAACAGGTGTAAATATGTCCCTCAAAATTCATTTCTTGCATTCTTATTGATGCAATCGAGCGCCTTTACCAATGGCACTGGGATGAAAGAATGATGGGAGATTTTATTTGGTGCCTCATTAGAGAAACAGATTGCGAAATCTACAAACGTAAACAAAGAACTCACAATTACTTCCAATGAAACTTGTTCATGTAAATAATCTCAAATGTACATAATATAAATAAAAGTATTAAAAGAGAAATTTAAAAAAAAAAGATTTTTTGAAATTCTTTTACCTCTACCAAAAGGGCTATAATTTCTACATTTATCCATAGATTTTTTTCAAATAGGCATTATTTTCTTCGCTAGGGTGCAAACTTTTAAAAAATAAAATAAAATATTTTTTTTAGATTTTTTTCTATTTTTTATGTTTTTTTTTGTCACAGTTTTTTTTGTTGAAAAAATCTACTTTTGCCAATTTGTTTAATGACTGTTACTAAACCACTGTTTCTAAGTGAAAGAGATATTTCCAACATTGGTAGGCCACATTAATAGCTTCAATTTAACGTATAAGTAGACCAGATCGGGTATATACTCCAAAAATTATAGTGCCAATAATAAGGGTACCTTCGACGATAATAGCATTTTTAATAAAATTTTTTTTTAAAAAAAATTTATCCATAAAAAAATTTTTGGTTTTGATTTCTATAACAGTATGCCACAATTTATAAAAAAAGTTTTAGGTGTAGGACTCGATCGGTATAATAAAAGATGAGTCTATCTCATCTCCTTTTGGTACCCTGTACCACAGTGTGGTGTAGGGTATAAAAAGGACTGACTACTGAAGAAGATGCCTAATTGCGATATTAAGCTTGAAAAAATCGAAGAAAAACGTTTGGTATACCCATAGCGCCATCGACACAAGGTCGATAACCAACTTACATAATATGTAGCTTGTGTTAACATCAGATATCTAATGGTATTATTGTAGGAAGTACAGCAATTGAGACATTGGTTTTTTTAGATTGGTCATATCGGGAGAATGTTATGTTCACGCCAAACACAGTTAGGTATTTTTTTAACACAAAATACTCGTATTGAATTTGAGTTTGCTTTTTAACCTTCCTAAAAAGGAATATGAGTTGAAGCCTTTATGTTTCAATATTTTCTTGGATATGAGTTATGGCTTTTCTTGTCTATAACTTCGCCGTTTTTCATAAAATTTATGAGAATATTTGCTGGGAAGTCTATTAAATGTCCTTGTCTGAATAGGGAAAACACGATTTCCAAAAATCTTGAGTTGGGTCCTTTCTGTATTAAGATATATGTCTTCTTACTAGCGTCAAATGAACACATTAAATCTATTTTAAGTGACACGATTTCAGTAGAAAGTAAACTTTTGTGAAAATGGTTCTCGGTGTAAGGGTTTATTGAAAATAAATATCTTTGTTAATCCGTGGTTGCAAGAAAAATCCGATCAACCGTGTTTTAAATGTTCTTCTCCTACAATTAAAATAGATTTATTTATTTATTTATTTATATGAATTACAGTAGGTATTCTGGATACCTAGGAGGAGCGGCGCCCATCTAAAACTCCTTGTCATTCTATTTGTCATTGCACCTGGTTAGTTTGCAACTCCACATCCGAGAATATTCTCTACAGCGATTTTGGTTTCAACCACAGCCACCAAGTTGCACCCAATATGGTCCTCACCAATAGTCAGGCCGAGACCTGCGTTCCGATGGCTATCCTGACTCCTGTGTTTTTTTGGATTTTTGTGGATTAAGTGCTCTGTTCAGACTGCGTAGCCGAAGATACTACCAGTTAGGGTCCAGAAAATCTTGTCCCCATCCTGGGAATAGATGGGAACTATAGGATTCGTAGTTCCCCTTAAATGAATTACAAGACAAAGTTAATTTATATTCCGGGATCCTAACACCATGTGGCTACATTTTTGCAGCGACAGACCAGAGCCTCCGCCGTGAATCGAACCCACTACCCCCTAACTCATAGGAGGCCTCGCTACACACTCCTCTACGGGGGCGCTAATAAAAATACATTCCACCGGATAGTCTTCGAAGCATGATGGAAATACTGGTACAGTCGAATATTTAGGATATTCATTAAATATAGCATGTGGACAAGAAAATGTGAAAATACAATAATAAATGAAATATTAATGTGGTAATACATGAAATAAGTAGACATGGAAATGTCGACTTCTAGACGTTTACAGAAACAGAAGGCCTCGAATTTTGTGTACCAATAACTCGATTGGTCGACATACGTTGTATAGAACTCTAGAATCCAATTTTAATGGAGTTTTTCATCTGGTCGCTAGAGGAGGCATATCTATTATACGCTCCTGGTCGCTACCATGAAACTTCAAAATATTTCGAATGTTTCGTTTACGAAATGTTCCATAATGTTACCATGTATGATTATACTCTAAACACGACAATAATTGCTTACTTTTGTCGTTGATTCTGAGAGCGGGTTGAGTATGCGGGGATTTTCATCGTAAACGGAAGGTACCTGAAAATATCACAGATTTTATCGCTTTCTGCCAGAGAAGAGGAAATGAAAGCAAGGACACCAACAATCGCTGGTAACCTTATAATAAGTGCTCTGTTTGCGTTACCGTCTGATAATATAATACCATCCATACAAGCGATTCAAGTAACCTACAAAACACCCCAAGAACAACATCACGCATCTTGTTACCGCCAACAGCAAGAAAATGTGAGGAAATGTCTTATTTTCCCATAAAAAACTGCAACACTCACATGCATGGGGAGGAGGTTTTCATGTTGTCGCTCCTGAGGTGAGCGAGTGCCAATGCTGTTGTCGCCAATGATGTACAGCCATTAATCGGATGTTGTTGTTGACAACATTCCTGCATATATGAACTGCACTCGTGTCTTAAATATAGAGGTTACAGTGTTTTGGGCTAACACAATTTTTGTTTATATTTGCACTTATAATAATGCATAGTTCAAGACTAGGTACTATTAAGTATTAATCACACTAACTTTTATATGCGTAAATCAAATAAATCACAAACGCACGTACACATTTTAAAACAAGCTCCAAAGTTAGCTACACGGAGCATATTTATGTTTCGCCTCTCTATTTTATACAGTCACACAATCTTTTGTCAGAGGTCCTATACAAAGTTCTTATTTAAAATCACTTACTTTCAAAAAGTTCTGCTGATACACGCTGTGAGTTTTTTACTTTTGTTGATGATCAATTACGCGTAGTTTCTTCAGAGGAGAAAAATCGCATTTTTTGATATATTTGAATCGAAAGAAACTATATTTGGAACCCAATTTTTTAAATTTGATTTATTTATGAGAAAATAATTTTTATTTGTAAATCAAAAAAATATATTTGGAACGCATATATTAATATGTTACAAATATATTTACAAATAAAATATGTGTTTAAATACAAATAAAATTATTGTTTAGGAATCTCTCTAGAAATATTTTATTTAAAAAAGATTTTCAAAATTTTTGCTGACTTTTTCGAATTTCAGTTTTAATTTTTCCTTGGTTTCGAATTGTACTCGTACCTTCCAGTTATGATTCTGTACTCGTACCTTCCAGTTAACTTCTGTTTTAAATCAATTATTTCAAATTTCTGATCATTCCACGCCATCATTAGTTGTCAATCCTCCAAGTAATTCTTTTTGATCCAAGATTATACGATTGCAATTATTATTAATTATTATTTTTACGAACATAAAAAATCCTAAAATATTAACTTTAAATAACTGACAATTTTAACACAATTTAGGTATTTTCTGAATACTTCAATGCAAATAAATATTTGTTTCGGAAATAATAGTCCCAAACCAAAAACATATTGGGATGTAAACAAAGATGTGTTTAGAAAAACATCTTCCTAAATATATAATTTTTGTGTGACCCAAATATTATATGTTTAGAGTGTACCCTAAACATATATATATGTTTCAAGGCGAATATGTTTGGGACAATTAACTACAGAAGCGATTTTTTTCAGCGTGTTGCAGTCATATAATTTCACAATACTCGTATATCTCGATCCTGTTGGTGATTTTTTTGAGTTTGATTCATCTACCTAACAAACCACCTAATTATATAGTAGTGTCTGAGATTTTAAATTTATAAATAATGTTACGCATACTCATAGTTTTTAAAAAAATTTATGACCAATAAATTTCAACACAAAACAAAACCAAATTAAATAATTTTAGTTATGCTTCTACTGTTGTTCTACAAATAAATCGTATGCAGTTTAAACCTCACTTTAGCAAAAGTGTAACACGTCGAAGGCGTAACCTAATACCCTAACGTTTTAGGACATTTTAAATCATTTGAGCAATGTTAGTATATCTGACTTGTGCGTACGATAACTCTCGAATGAGTTAAAATTTGTTTATGCTGTAATATATTTTATTATTACCCTATCATTTTTTATTATGTATTCGAAGGTGGGTCATATTTGTAACCTCCTTCTAGTACCACTCTCACTAAGGTTTAAAATTTAGAGAAATATTCATAAATTCTACACTGACTACGGAATCTTCTGTAATAACAAATTATATCGCGCTATCACCTTGGACGAAGTTGCCCCGTCCATATCGACACCTCCCATAAATATCTTTACCTTGTACAAAATGTTAAAAGCTTTTAACTTTATCGTCAGTACAATTTTCTGCAGTCTAAGGGTTCTGCAGTACCTATTGGCCCTTCTGGTACCTCCCACACAATATGGACTAATTATACGAAAATTTTATTGCTCATAACTTTAATACCAATGCATATAAACACTTACAATGTCGTACAGAACACTATCTTTGAAGTAAATACTGTTCCTCGCGAAATATGCGTATTGTTCAAATCCCTTCTGGTACAATCCACACAAATTGCTGATACGTTCGAACACAACTTCGTTTAACTTCTATAGCAATCATCTAATAGTTTTCATATTTTGTATTTTTTGGCAACTTTTTTCAGTAACTTTAAAATGTGAACACCTTTCTGGATTCCGCATAAAGTTCCTTATTCCAATACTTACAAAGTAACGGTATAACCTTAATCGGTTTACTCGACTAAAATTTGCTTACATTTTACAGATTCCGGTACCCACCCCCCATTAACGTGTATGTAGTGTACTATTGTGCGCTTAACCACTGTGCGAAATATAAAAGGTTTGTTTACATTTTATTTTATATCATTGTGGTTTGTTTTCGTTTTATTAAGCCTTAATTCGATTTATGGCATTAAAAATATACTCCACTCGTAAAATAGCCAATAAAGGTATACCAATTACAAACGGATGGTCGAGACTGAGAGAGTTGTGCGCTACAGTCTTTACATTGGAGTGGGAACATAAGGAAACTTATTTTCTTAGTTACTATATGGAAGTTATTTTCAGTGAATTACTTTTTACTTGTATAGGCTCTAAGACAATGGATCCATATAATGTTGGCTTCGAAAGCGTCAATCATAGCTGGCTTATTCCTGAAGACCTCATACTTTACATATCCCCAGAGAAGATAGTCCAAAGGTGTGATATCGCACGATCTAGGTAGCCAATTTACCGTAGCAAAACGTGAAATTAGGTTCTCGCCAAAATTATTTCTCAACAATTGTATTGTTTCACACGCTGCATGGCTCGTAGCGCCGTCTTGTTGGAACCAGAGCTTACCGAGACCATGCGTTTGAATTTCAGGTAGCACACATTCCGTTAGCATGGTGCGATAACGGTTACCATTGACGGTAACATTCTGATTTTCCTCATTTTTGATGAAATATGGACCAATGATTCCACAAGCCCATAAACCAAAATGGTAACTCTTGGTACTCTTCGGGTTGCTCATTAGCCCAAATACAGCAATTTTGTTTATTAAAGTATCCCTTAAGTCAGAAATGTGCTTCGTCACTGAAAAATATTTCACGACTAAAACACCGGATTTTCATTTGGAAATATGTTGAACAATTTTGAAACGCTGTTTTGGTGTGAGTCTTTCCATGATGACTTGCCAAACGATACTGAAAAAAAATGGCAAAGCAGGTTGTAATGAGTCACGCGTGATCTGCAGAAAAAAACATATTGAAAATCAAAACTCACGATGAATCACCGGTTATATGGGGGATTTCATGTCAAGTGACTGAATTTTTAAAACGATGTCTTCTGATCGGGATAAACTCCCGCCAAGTTTAGTTCTATTGAATAGTGGTTATGACACAAAATTGCAACCATATCATCGGTTAAGGTGGGTGTTGAAGTTTGACAATTTGGTCAAACGGCCTCTCTTCTCGTCCATATAACTAATTACCTATTGTATTTAGAAAATTTTGTCCTATAGCTTTCTCTTCAATCTTTTTTAAAATATTCACAATAATTTTATTTTGTGAATTTTTTTGAGATATTAGAAATGGTTTTACAAAGCTTATGCCTTATTTTGATGAATCCCTGTGAGAAGTTCATCTGTCATTGATGTTATTTTGTGTTTTCTCACTGTTGAGCTAAAGTTAAAAGGGTTTTCTTCTATGTGAAGGAAGATATTTGAAGAGTCAAGTGAAAAAGAAAACGACCTTGAAACCCAACACCTACCACTGCATTATGTTTCACTGGTGGTAAATCAGTTTTGATTTAATAGATTAAAACCAATTTGTGGAATGAGATTTGTGAGAAAAACATCTAAAAAAATAACGGTTGAGACCCATATTTTAGCATAACTCGAGAACCATTTCTCTTAACTGGTTCAGGAAATATTTTAACAATCCCAAATTAATCTTCTTTATCTTCTTCTAATATCATTTTTCATCCCATCAGTGATTTCAAAGATATCATACAAGATATTGGAAAAAATGCCAATTTTTTAGAAAATGTTAATAATTTTAATTATTATAACTTTATTATTTTATCGTAAAGTCATGAATAAATCTACCACTACACTAGCTAACAACATTTTTGTCGAAGGACTGTGCATAACATTTTCTGGTGTAATACTCGTATGGTGTGTTAAACACGAAAAAATATTAAGAACTAAATTTATTGTAATTTTTTTTTATAGTTTTTGTTTGTTTTTTTTTTAAATTCCGATTTTCTTGACAGTTTCCTTTTAGAAATTTAGTAAACGTCGTTAAAACAATCGGAATAAATTTGATTTGAAAAAAATCGTTTTTTAATGGCAGAAAAATACCGTAAAAAATACCAAAACAAATCCCAAAAATGATGTTTGTTCCAGTTTTTGAAAGGTAGCACCCTAACGAATAAAACAACTCATATTTGGGTAAATGAAATTATAGCTCTTTTGGTAGGAGTAAGAGAATTTCAACAAAATCTTGTTTTTATACCCCCCACTATTGTGAACGAGGGTATATATTAGTTGCTGGGGCCAAAAGTTTAACACATCAAAAGAGTGACATAAGAGACTTAAAAAAATAGTTTGCGGAAATGATTTTTGGGCAATTTTGAGTCATTTGAAAACGACCGTCTGCCGATTTTGGTCCTTGACAGAAAAAACGATTTTTTCGGAATAAATCTACATACATATTTTTTTCTAATTTTTTAACGACAGATACTTAACCACTGTCTCTACACGAAAGTGTTATCAAAGGGCATCAGGGCTCTATAGGGCTTTTATAACTTTACAATAAAAAAATCGTTTGTTTTGGTTTCATGAATCTCAATCTACACAAAGACAAATTTTTAAACCTTGGACACAAAAAAAATTGTTTGATTTTATTCATGGCCGATCAGACTACGGTAGAATAATAAAAATATAATAATTGTGGATTTTTCGATGTTTTTAAGAAGTTTTAATTACAAAATTATTAAAATTTGTTAAAATAATTTTATTTTTTCACAATATATTGTAAGATATATTTGAAACCGCTAATGGGATGAAAAACAACATATTAGAAGAAAATGAAGGCTACTTTGGAGGTTTCCTAAACCAATTTCTCGAGTTATGCTATGATATGTTGAACCAACCACATTTTTAGATGTTTATCTTTGTTTTGATATAAGTAGATCGTATCCCACAAAAAACATTAAGCAATTAAAGCAAATGACATTTGAGCATACAAATTAAAATTTTGTTTTCGACAAAAATGCAAAAACAATTTTTAATATCGCAGAAAATGTTTTTATTTTTTTAAAAATATTGAAGAAAGAGCTTTCGAAAATATTTCGTCAAAAAAAAACCCCTGGGTCTTATATTCCACCTCAAAAGAGCCTCCTTGAATGGTGGAATATAAGAACTCATTGGGAAGCACAGCTGGTTGCTATGGGGCGCCTCCACAGGTTGCGGATAGTGGAAATCCCTGTAATATACAGGGAAGCTGCGAATTAAAGAAGCAGTGGCGAACAACCCAGCGAATTACAGTCTGGAGTCTCAGTAGGACGCTACTGGTTCTAATCGACATGGCGGGTTATTGGCGCCATTCAATAACCAATTGCCATTCATACTGCAGCGTCTGCTCCCATATTGGGCGGCTGTAAAAAAAAGAATCTCAATTCGGATTTAAAGAAGGCATGGATATCCGAGAAGCCTTACTTTGTATCCAGGTACTTATACAAATCTGTAGAGATGTACAGAATGATGTTTTTATATGTTTTATAGACTACGAAGAGGCTTTCGACACTGTTCAACATGACAAATCATGAATACATTAGGAGATATTGGAGTAGAAGAAAAATAAATGAGATGCATACAAAATCTATATTGGAACCAAACTGCGCGGATTGAAGTAAATGGCGAACTAACAGACGACATCGCCATATCAAAAGGAGTCAGACAGGGCTGCATATTATCACCGCTGCTCTTTAACATATACTCCCAGAGAATATTCCGCGAATCCATTGAAAAGGCAGGGGCAGGCATAAAAATAAATGGAGTGATAATAAATAACATACGTGGATGTACCGACGAATCCTGAAGATACCCTGGACTGCCCATATTTCCAACCAAGATTTTTAAGAAAAATTAACCTGGATCGACAACTTATAAATACTGTAAAAGCTCGTAATCGCTCGTAATTTGGGACAACTTATGAGAAACGAGAATTGCAAATTTCTACAAACCATAATTAAAGGCAAAATAGAAGCAACACGAGCCAGAGGCAGAAGAGAAACATTCAAAAGTGGACAGGCTATCGTGATATCACAATAACTTCAGAAATAAAATTAAATTAAATACTAAGTATGTATGTAATATTGTATGATCTAGCTAATGTCCGAATAACGGATCAGCAAATAAAGAAGAAGAAGATGAAAAAAAGAACCGTTTGACCAAAATTCAAAATTCAACATCTTCCAACTCGGACAGTCCTTAACCGATCTCGTTAACATTTTGAATCATAACTACTACCCAATATGACTAAAATTGGTGCATGCTTCACCCCGATTAGAAGACATCGCTTTTAAAAATGCGCTCTTTAAACATGATTGATGTAGGGTATTCAGAAATATGTTTGTACTGTTGCTCTGCATTCGTGGCTTCCGGGCGTAACAAAAACAGAAACATTATTTCCGAATATTTAATGAAGTTCTTGTGGCTTGTTTTCGCCTTCTCGTTACCCATAAGACTCAGTCAGGGAAAATGGGTTGGAAGCGACCTTTAAAATCAGTTTTATGTGTTTATAATTTATAGACGGTTAAATGTGTACAACACGACCGGCCGACCTACCATACGATTCGATACGATACAATAGGATTCATGTGCCATTTGCCCCCTTTTGGGGGTCAAAAGCATTAAGTCGTCTTTATGCTTCTGTTTATGTTTTGGAAGCAATAACTGCCAACAGTTCGAGCACAATTCGAGGATATCGAGGATTTTTGGTTTTAGCGCTGCTGCCGCTGCTGTTGTTGTTATAGAATTTATTAGCTTTTATTATGGCTAATACAAACAGCAGCCAGAATTCTGGTGAGGTGAGGTGTGCAATCGGTAGCAGCGGCTGCGGCGTCCAGGAAGCCCAGGAAAAAGGCCCATTTGTTGTGAACATGTGGTGTGGCAGTTCGTCGGCTCGGCTCGGTGTAGTTTGAGTTTCCCTAGAAAATGAAATATTCAAAATATTTATGTTCATTGTTTTGCTGTTGCAGTTGTTGTTGTTGTTGCTGCTACTGTTGTGTGTTCGTTGTTCATGGAGTTCATGCTCCTGAATTTATGGTTTCATGGGGGATTTGGCAAGTGTAGATTTATTATGAATATTTTATAAATCGGCTATACATACAAACATATGTATATACATTCGTATATCCATATACAAGTATATCTGCAGGTTGAAGATTGACTTGACTGTTTGTATGTACATATGTGTGTGCGCTGTGTATGTTTTTAGCTGAATATTTCGTACATATTTTTATTTGCTTTTATGGTTACTACTCCTGTGTGTGTTCGTGTGTTTAGTTGTTCTTTTTCGCTGCAAATTGAAATTATTTATATGGTAATGCAAAGGTTTTTTTATTTCGTTTTTTCTGAAAAGGGGGACTAAATAAATGTTTAGTGAAAGTGTTGAATATTTTAAGGAGGTTTTTGTTTTTTTTTTGGTAAAACGATATATAAAAGCGTACATATTTCATTTGCTAATACATCCAGAAGGCAGCTTTGGCAGCTATTGCTGCTGTGGGCCCCCAAAGGGGCGATATTAAAAAGTATGAGTGTTGTTATTTTGTATTTGGCGAAAAAGAAAATACAAATAAATATTTATCAACGAAAATTAATTTATTAGGTTCCTGTATGTGTAGCAATACTCGCATGCAGCTTATTGCGCGGAGTATCGAAATATTTGTTCTACTTCAAACTGGAATATCAGAACAAGTGGATTACGTATTATAATTTCTTATTTAATGCTTCTCAAAAATAGATGAAGTGATAAACCACGATCGTGTGAGTTCTAATTATTTGGTGGTATACGGCAGTTTTTTACAGTGTTTAAAAAGCGAAACATCAACGTCTTTAAACAGATTTCTCATGAAGTATAACACCGTGATGATGAAAATCATGAAAATCTATACATAATTCTGAAAGCTGACATGAAACAGAACATAATTTGGTACACACACAAATTATGTATTTGTGAAGATGTTGTTCTAAACAAATCTTTTTTACATCCCAACAGGTTTTTATTTGGTACTATTATTTCCGAAACAAATATGTATTTGCATTTAAGTATTCAGAAAATACCTAAATTGTTTTAATTTTCAGTAATTCAAAGCTAATTTTTTAGAATTTTTTAATGTTCGTAAAAATAGTAAATAATAATAATTGAAATCGTATAATCTTGGATAGCAATAAATAGCTTGGGGTATTGATAACTACTGATTGCTTAAACAGATGTTAACGCTGCTTGTGGTATCATAACTGAGATGTACAATTCAAATTAAAGGAAAAATTAAAACTGAAATTCGAAAAAGTCAGCACAAGTTTTGGAAATATTTTTTAAATAAAATACATTTGGAAAAAATCATAAACAATTCCTAAATTTAATCTCACTTCGATAATTCTGAAATTCAATCGAAACATTGCGCAAATTTGCCTTACTTTCAGAGATGCCAATTTAGTGCTTTTCGCACCAGATTTAGTGCTTTTCAGACCCCCCAATACGTGAAAAGTGTTCACTTAGTGCCAAACGAAAAAAAGCAATAGGTGTACGCTTTTCATGTTTTTTGTTGGTGCTTTTGACACTTTTCGTACATTTGTCAGATAAAATCTGGCAACATAATGATATTATACTATTTTTGTTACTCCGTGTTATGAACACTTACATTAGGCTCTCTGATTTGAATATTGCTGTTATCACTTCTGCAGTTTAAATTTGATTGAAATTTAGACTTACAAAAAGTAAAAGAAATAGCTTTTTTATACCATACAAAATTATTGGCGAAAGGGTTTTTGCCGAAAAATTATGGTTTTATAAGTACACAATTCTGCGGTACAGGGTATAATACTTTTGTTTTCAGACAGATATTTGTAAGGCCCTAAAATATTGGGTGGCAATAACGTCCAGGGACATAATGCCCATGGATCTTATGACACTTTGGTCCGCGTAACCGGCTTTGGAAAAATTTTTGAATCCCGGCCGAAGGCCGTCTACGCTGTGTCACTTTGGTCGGCGTAACCATCGTTGGGCATACATCACAAGGGAAAATCTTTAACCCCGGCTAAAACCGGTCACGCAGACACAGTTTGGTCCACGTAGTCCGCTTAAGAGATATCGATAATTGGAAAATCGTCTTCAAAGATAACTTACAGACTAAACGCTCTATTGAATTAGAATCACTAGCAGATTCGAATTATTATAGGGATAAATCGAATCTGCTAGTGATTTCTTATTGCTCAGCAAGTCTTTATGTAATGAATCTAAGCGCCAAAAAAAACAAAAAGTTTGGAAATATCATTTTAATCAGAAAAACAACTATGATTAAAATTTGATAATTATTTTTATTTTAATATTTTTAATGTAAAATTAAACTTTTTTATTGCAAATGAAAGAAAAGTAGTTTTTTTTTACGCTTTTTTAATTTTTCATTACGCTTTTGCTCCGCAAATAGTTGACATCACTGCTTGTTTTTTTTAAATACGAAGAACATACATATCCAAATCTCAATTGATTTATTTTAAATTCAGCTGGGATGTTCCTAGCAATACAATTGAATATGTTGAATTTAATTGAGATCGGCCAAGTACTTTGATCGATATAAATTTTTTTACAAAGGGGGTGGCTCCTCCCTCTTTTCTCAAAAAAAACCAATTTATTTCTAGGTCTTACAAATCAGGATATAACGCTGAAAAACTAAGTTTTTACCCGAACATCCTTCAGTCCTTGGATGGGAAAAATCTTTAATCCTTGGCCGATTTTGAGCAATTGCAATACCAACTGTTGCACGACAATAACACATGTTTCCCCAAATTTTCAGCGACCTAGTCAACCATCTGACCTGTTTTCCTCTTTCCACAGACAGACGGACATGGCTATATCGTCTTAGAGTTAAAGTCCATTTCCCCCAGCTAGGAATTCATTTTAGACCGATGAGAAATATTATTTAAATTTTCGGTAGATTTCATTTTTGACTGGCGCTTTGATAATTTTTTCCACCCATACAAATTGACCCCCCTAATTTTTATACCACATTTAGATTTATGTAAATAGGAAATTAACAAAATAACCATCAATGTAAAATTAAAATTAAATTAGTATATATTTAAACTATCATACAAACTTAAATTTTTCACACACTTGGATTTTTCTGTGAATAGGCTAAGTTCAACAAATGAATATGTCAATAAAACAAGTAACAAAGTTTCAGTCGGGTAAACCGACTAAGGTATACCCTCACTTTGAGAGTAATGTAATATATAACATTACACCAATTAATCTGTCAATTTGTGTGGGAGGTACCAAAAGCGGCGTGGTAAATTCGCCCATTTTTCTCGAGGTGATAGCGACTAATAAAACTATACAATGTGTGAAATTTCAGAAGATTCTAATAAGTAGTATATGTGGATGTTATTAAAGAATCAATATTTCAGTAAAGGGTTAACCTTTGTGTGGGAGGTACCAGAAGGAGTGGACCAATATGGCCCATCTTCGAATTTAGCCGGAGATAGAAAAAAATATTACCGTATACCAAATTCGAAGTCAATCGGTTGCTCCTTTTGAGAGTTATCGTGAGCACCAGCCAGCAGACGGACCGACAGACGGACGGACAGACATGTCTCATTCGACTTATGTAAAATGCCCCAAAGCTAATATCCGCCGAACATACTTAGGGTCTTCGTACTCCTTCGATGCGTTACACTTTTGGCCCGTAGCGATTTTTAAGGCACTGGGTTTCGCATTTTTTCTCCTATTCAATATCTACAACTTTGCTTCAGAGACAAAAGAGATACTCCGTACGGTATAACGAGAAAATATAGAAATATAGAAAAAGTGCAAAAAATCTACCTTGAGCAAAAAAAATCGTATGGCCATTAAATTATTAAGTGAGCTAACATTAATATACGAATGATGCGGAAATTCTTATTTTTGGGGCTAATTTCACGTCCAATTCTCAGAATTGAGTCCCAAATCAATGAGCTGAAAAATGATGTACTATCCCAGCAAAATTTCTCATTACCAAATAATCCGACGAGTAAGCAAAGTTCGATGATTGTAAGTACTTATTATTTAACCACTTTTCTCATTATTTTAACATGGGGATGTCATTGGAGGAAAGTACTTCCCAAGAGCATACAATAAAGTAGCACAATAAGTACTTATTTGTAGCATAGGCATACCACATAAATGTGTGCTTATATTTTCATGATTTTAAGTACATGAATAATGCATGACCAATAAGTTATAAAATAAGTAGTATATATGTTGAAATATAGGTTTAAAGTGATTAGTTGCATTTTGTCGCGCATGTTCCTCGAAACATACAAATTTCCTCAATGGTTTAACATCATACGATATACGTAACTATTTATGGTATTTTTATTCAAATCTGTACCTATTATTTAAAAACATGTTGAAAAATAAATAAATCTTGTACAATAACCCACATGTAGCCAAAATAGCATTATATTTCAAATTGCTAAAATGATTTTAATAACAAAAAATCAATTATTTCCGTTATTATTGGTATGTCATTATTAATAAGCCGAAAGTAATGCAGCGAATAATGAGATGTCATTATTTGGTAATGCAGGGAATAATGACAGGTACTTACCAAGATTTTGCTGAGATGTTATATATTATAAAAAGTGAATGTCGCAAATATATTTTAAGATGCTACAACTTTCCGATAAATTTGGGAAAAGTTGTTGAATATACTATATAATGTGGTATTTGAGGAAACCACGAAAATAATGGAATAAAGTATTTTTTGTATGCGTCTACCGCATAAAAAACCTGAGTGTATCCCACACCCCTGTATACTTTTCTGGCATTTTAACAATTGATTAATTATTTGCTCCCTTTTCTAAATGAGGGCAACTGCAAACTTCACTCTGCAGTGCTGTGCCCACTTGAGCACCAACATAAAGTGCCAAAGGTACTTAATTGAAACTTTTAATTAATTCCTATCCAAAATCAAACAAAATACTAACAGCGTGATGCCTTATTCTCATTATCATTGCCGTCGAGTTAGTTAGTTACGCCCGCTTAATTTCATATTGTTAATGAATGCGAGTGATCCCAGCGAACACCGGGTGATTTACGCGCGCCAATATCAACGAAAATTACCAAAAGGGCGAGGGTTTTCCCAAAAGCGTAGCTCCCCCAATCCAACTACCGTGAAAACACACAGGCATACACACATATTTATAAAGAACAACTACTATTATTCGAAAAAAAAATAAACAGGAACAGCGGCAAAAATTTATGATGTTTAACAACAAAATCACAAAAGCTTCCTCTTTCCCTTCGTTCTAGAGGTTTCATTTCCTTTAAGCAAATATTGTGTCAGCTTCGAACAAACAAACAAACGAACGAATGAACAAATCTCAGCAAACCGTAAATGTTGGAACTACTGCAGCAGCGACAGAAGAAGAAATATGGTTCAGAAGCTGGAATGAATCTGGGAATCAGTCGAGATTCCGCATCATTACAATCATCATCATCATTTGATGATTAAAGCAAGCCAAACCAAGTAGGAGGGCATAGTTCAGCTCGGCACGGCAGGGCTCGACACCGCTTGGCTCGACTCAACTCGACAACCTGTATTAAAAGACAATGGCAAACTCATTAGTGATATTTAAAGAGTATAGTTTCAACAAGTTTACACACTCTCACCGACACCGACACACATACTCTCACACTGTGTCCTCACATTAGCATTCAGGGCGAGAAAGGCCGAAGAAATGCTGGAAAGAAATCTCTGAAGAGCCCAGCAACACTTTCTCACATATTGTCCTGCCTGACTATGTTAGTTAGAGTTAGTGGTGTGTGTGTAGCTCTCATAAAGGTGTAAACAGCGAGAGGTACACATGTTGTGGCATTAACTCGTTTTCTGGGCAGTGAACGACTTGTGAATGGTTGTACATTCCACTCTCTTCTCATCGCCCCCTGGGAATTGGCAGTCATTAATCAAGGACATCATGTTGGTCGTGGTGGTGGTGTCGGTGGCGCTGATGATGGTTGTGAGGGAGATCCAATGACCATTGACCACCCTTTGCCTGCAGATAAACGCCATAAATATTATCCCTCCCAACGAACGGGAAACGTTTTATTAACTGACCATAAATGATGAATGATGGTATGATTTATGGCTATAAGGCTTAGGCATTTTTGATAATACTCGTATGTTAGAATTCCATCGAATGGAAATATTCGCTGGACCATTCAAAAGAGTTGTCCGAATTGGACAACAAATCATGTGAGTTTTGTTTGCATGAATTTGTATTGACACATGGAAAGAATTCTGTATAGAAAACACTGAAAACAGTGGTTTGGATGTTCTGTTGTAAAGTAAATATTTTGATGAAATTAAGATTTAAATATTACTACATTTATTCTTCGAGTAAGCCGACTGCTCACATTGTGAGTAATGGAATATGATGATTTGTGTGGGAGCCAGAGAGATGGAAACTCTGTTAGTTAGTTACTGACTAACTAACTACTAACATTTTGATGATTGCTACAGAATCTATAGGAAGTTTGTTTCGAATGAATCTATCAATTTTATTGTGGGAGTCCCAGAATTAGCTTGACAATACGCCCATTTATCGCTTGACAATACGCCCATTTATTGGTATTAAAGTTATTAGGTCTTAATGTTTGTTACCATTTTGCCATTTTGTGTTGTACGGTACGGTGTTGTTGTAGAGGCATGGCAATAGCGCCCATTTCTTACTGACCAGCAGATACTACAGAACCATTAAATTGCACTAAATTTCAAGTATATTAAAGTAATAAGCTAACTTTTTTTGCAAACTTGATAATTATCACAATTATCTTGAGAATTATCACTATGTGATAAATTATAGAGAATTCCTATATATATTATTTATTCAATAGATTTGAACCTTTACTTACCAAATTTTAAGTCAATTGGTTACTTCTTCCGATAGTTACCAACATTTCAAAAACAACGATTTTTCAAAACGGACCATAACTTAAGAAGTCATGGTCAAAAGTCCGATACACAGAGTGATATCTTGAAGATTTTTTAAATATCAATAACTTCTGAAAAAATCTCAAAAAATTTCACAAAGCGTTTCTGCAGTATACTAAAAAATGAAACCAAAAGTGAAATTTTTTTGAAATCCTCGATGTGTCTTGGAATTTCCCGTATGTTGTATTTTGGAGATAAAGAGGAAATAATATAAAAAGAAAGTATGAAACGTTGTTATTCTTCTTAAAGGAAACTTCCCGAAGAATGTTTTCGCGAAAGAATGGGGCAAGAATTGCTATTAATATTGTTGCCACGCTTCTTTAAATTACAAAATTTTTACGAAAATTTCAAACATGGCCACATCGACAGTCGAAAAACTAGAATATAAAAACCTTTACCAATTTTTATATGTAGTAAAGTGTTACACGGTAAACTGCAAAAGGAATTTTGAGCCAGGCTTTTAGTATAATCGATTTTGGTGAAAAACTAAAAAAATAATCGAATTTTCCTTTAGAAATAGTTATAAGAATGTTGAATTCTGCTGCATCGACGTACTAATTACAGAAAAAATAAATGATATATACTCTTACGGAAGCATAAAGTCAAGTACCTTGAAGTCACCACTTTGGCGACTATTTAGGAGACATGGTCAACGAAGCTTCTGCAGATTTTACATGCCTAAGAGACATTATTGAAACTTTTGACATTTATGATTTTCTTATAGTCTCATTTAGTTTCATTAGAAATATACGAGACTGAACGTAAAATTAAAGATTTAAATAAAAGTGAATTCAAATAGTAAATAAACAAATAATTTTAATAAAATATATCATAAGTAAAAGGAATTTTAAAAGCAACCAATCTTGTATAAAAATAGAAAGGAAGAAAAAGAGACATTTTAGTGAGATTTGTGGAGCCTGTTAGAGTGATCAAAACACCGGTTTTTTTGAAAAAATAAAAAACCGGTGGACGGTTTTTTTCTTCGAAGAAAACCGGGGTAACCGGTAGAACCGGTTTTTTTCTGCATAACAAAACAGTATGAAAATTGCTGTTGGAAAAACCTTTTCCTTTTTAATAACAAACAAGGCGATTTTTTAATATTAAATTTTTAAAAGCGATGTCTTCTGATCAGGAATCTTGCACCAAATTTAGTCCTGTTGGATAGTAGTTATGAGTTGGATTGTGATGAATATTGTCATTTGAGTCAAACGGTCCTTTTATCTCATACATATAACTAATTAGCTATTGTATTTAGAAACATTTTCCAAAAGTGTTATCGACAGTCTTTTCTTCAACTTTTTAAAAAAATTAGCAAATATATTTTCATTATTTTTTTTGCAAAATTAAACTTTTTTGAAATTTTGGTAAAAACCTATGTTTTAATTTTTGATTTTTTTTCTCAAAAGAAAGCTTAGATAATTTCCTTTAAAAGCTTTGTGACCTATTAATGGGATGGGACCTGTTGATCTATCAAAATAAATATAAACCTCTGAAAAAAAATTAACGTTCAACCAAACATTTTAGCATTTCAGATGGGAAAAACAACCGTTTGACAAAAATGTCAATATTTGACACCCTCCAACTCGGAAAGTCCTTAACCGATTTCGTTGGAATTGTGTCTCATAACTACTATCTGATAAGGCTACTTGGTGTAATTTTCATCCCGACAGAAGGCATCCCTTTTAAAAATTAACTCACTTGACATGAAATTCCCCTTATGTAGTTCAGTCAAGAAAATATTAATATTTCGGGATATTAAATAGAATATTTGATAGAGGTATTACATCTTAATACATATATATTTTATATACACACTTTAGTGCTGGTGGGTATATACTAGTATACATATAAATATATAAGAGTATACACTAGTCGGTTTACCCAAATGAAATTTTCTTACTTGTTTTTGTTTCGGTTTGGAAGTGGGAGAATGCGTTTACTTTTCACATAACTTCTGCGCATATGAATCATTTTTTTTTCTTTACATTTTTATAATTTGTAAAGAAATTGGTGAATGGCTTCGGATTGTAGCAAAGTTGCCGAGTCTTTTTAGGCAATATAAGGAGAACCGGAAAACCGGTGGAAACATACGAAAAAAACCGGTTGCACCGGTTGTTCGAAATTCATGATTTTGAGAAAAACCTGGGACGGTGGAAGCAAAAAACCGGTGGGCCGGTTTATTTTAAACCTGTTTTGATCACTCGAGAGCCTGTTGAAGATTTTACGGAGATCGTTGAAGATTTTGTGCAGATGTTTAATGATTTGTCTAGTCCAATATAAAATGTGCGCGAAAAATTAAAACAATGGTATATTGAGAAGGCATCTTCCTGAAAATGTTTGGGGAAGCTGCCGGTGGAAAATAGAAAGAATTTTACATATTTTAGAGAGTTAAGTTGATCCATATGTACGTTCGTACTTTACTTTGAAACTAAATCAATAAACAGCTTTTAATTTGTGGAATATGTTTAATAGATACGGCAAATCAAGTTGCTTCTCGTATGAATTTCAATATTGAAATGTGTTTTCCGTTATGATAGGTAAACAATTTGATAACCGATGTTTTCTTTTCTTTTATATTTTAACATATTGTTTTCAATATCCTATAACATCTGGAATCAAATTTCATCGAATCTTTTGATAAAACATTAAAGATCCGATTTTCAACGTCAGAAAAAAATAACAAACCAGTCGCAGTAAAACCGAGTTACCATTTAGTGAAATATTGATTCTCTAATAACTTATGTACTACATGACCGAATCCGCTGTAATTCTACACCAGGGATGTAACGAAAGTGGGTTTAGCGGATGCGAAAGCGGATACTGAAATATTTTTCTTGCGAAAGCGATAGCGAATGTTAACAAATACAGGAACAAACAAGTAAGAAAGTTTCAGTCGGGTAAACCGACTAAGGCATACCCTCACTTTGTGAGTAATGTAATATTGAATATTACACGAATTATTCTGTCAATTTGTGTGGGAGCTACCAGAAGGGGTTTAACAAATACACCTATTTTTCGCTGAACAGTAGATACTTTAAATTCATTGCACTGCGCCGAATTATAAGCGTTTATGTGCACTGGTATAAACGTTACGAGATATTAAATTGTGGTATGATTTGGCAATTTAGTGTGGGAGGTACAAAAAGGGGCGTGGCGATAACGCCCATTTTTCACAGGACTATAGACACTATAAAAACATTACACTGTACAAAATTTCAAGTATTATTATACACTTGTATTAATGTTATAAGCTGTTAACTTTTGGTGCAAAATGGTACCTTTGTGTGGGAGGTACCAAAAGGGGCGTGGCAACAACGCCCATTTTTCTCTGGACTGTAGGCAATATAAAAGCATAACACTGTGCAAAATTTCAAGTATTTTTATACACCGTTATTAATGTTATAAACTGTTAATTTTTGGTGCAAAACGGTGCATTTGTGTGGGAGGTACCTAAAGGGACGTGGCAACTTCGCCCATTTTTCTCGAGTTAATAGCGACTAATAAACTAATACTATGTGTGGAATTTCCGAAGATTCGAATAAGTAGTATAGTAGTTATTAAAGAATCAATATTTCACAACATTTTAACCATTTGTGGGGGAGGTACTAGAAGGAGTGGACCAATATGGCCCATCTTCGAACTTAGCCGGAGATGGAAAAAAATATTACCACATACCAAATTTTAAGTCAATCGGTTACTCCTTTCGAGAGTTATCGTGCGCACCAGCCAGCAGACACACAGACAGACAGACAGACAGGCAGACAGACAGACAGACAGACGGACAGACAGACAGACAGACGGACGGACATTGCTCATTCGACTTAAAATGACCCAAAACGGATTTCCTCCGAACATACTTAGGGTCTTAGATCACTCCTTCGATGTGTTACACTTTTTTCCGTAGCAAATGATATATACCCTCGTCACACTAAAGTGAGGGTATAACAATAGTCACAGGGGGCTAGGTCAGGGGAATACGGTGGCTGCGGCACCATTACTGTGTTGTTTTTGGCCAAATATTCGCTCACAAGCAACGATGTGTGTGCAGGGGCGTTATCATGGTGCAAAAGCCAGTTTTTGTTCTTCCAAAAATCCGGGCGTTTTTGGCGGTTTGCTTCGCGCAATTTGCGCATAACTTGCAGGTAATATTATTTATTGACCGTACTACCCTGTGGCAAGAACTCGTAATGCACCACGCCCCTGAAATCAAAGAAAATTGTGAGCAAAACCTTTACGTTCGACCGGCACGCTGTTTGTCCTTCGCATCTTCTCGGCCCTCTAAGAACATTTTGTACCACCGATAAACGTTGCGTTGGTCCAAGGTAGCTTCACCATATGCCACAGTCAACATTCGGAACGCGTCAGCGCACATTATTTTGTTTTTCACACAAAATTTGATGCAGATTCTTTGATCCATTTTCTGAAATAGATAAAATAAATCGAAGACAAGTTAAAACACATCCAAGCACAACAGCTGTCAAAAATTAACTAAACATTTAAAATGGCCGACCTTGTCAGCATAAGTAGGGACATGAGTACCAACATAACGCTACAAAAATATCAAAAATCAAATACACGTAGCCCGCGGAAATTGAAAATTCGCGATATTTTTTGAACATACCTCGTATGTATTTCAGTTGATTTATTAAATATCTAATAAATCCAGTATCTAAATTACATTTGAAAAACCAGTAAGTAGTGGCTAAAGCCTTGCGGAGCTTATTATATTATGGACGGACGGGCATGGTTAAATTCCCCTTTTGGGAGATTCTAACATAAATAAATAGTATTAATTAACTTTCGAAAAATATTGTTTTAGATGTTTAGTAGAGCCAAGTTAAATATAAATATTTAATAAAAAATAGCTTCACTGTTTTTTCACTATTAAATTTTTCAGCTTCGTAGAGGTTCATAATAAAGCCCGGCTCCGTCATTCGTTCAATGGGTCTTATAAGCTATAACTAATATTTATATCAATCATACCACCACCAGGACGAATACTAACACTTTTGGGAGCAATTATACTCGTATTATATCCCAATTCACAGGAATCAACTTAAGTTGAGGAGAATATATATCCCTTTCTATTCCTCCTGCCACTCTCTTCTATGAACATCCGTATTGCCACAACTAAAGTTGAATCGTGTGAATCAGGACTAAGCAAGCAAATAAATTAGTTCCAACAACAATTATGTTTTTTCGACATCTACTACAAAATATTTTAAATCGATGGAATTTTTTTTAATTTATTTCCTAAGTTGATAAGTAAGTTAAATTCACATAAATGTATATCAGAAAGAGACATTTAAAATGACGAAATATCAAAACATTCCAAAAATGTTCCTCACCAATGCAGCAAATAAGTTATTTTACGATATGACCTATTATTTAACCTAGTTTTGATTGAAAAAGTAAGTGCTTAGGTCCCATCAATTAACAACGATCATTACTTTAATTAGTTTCCGAAAAGTAATCTTGAAAGTATAACCCACTTAATTATAAAGACTGAGATTTTCAAATTCCCCTCCGCGGACTAAATGTCACCAACAGCACCTGTAACATGGAACACCGGATGCTGGAGCGTAATGTAAACAACATTGACATCAGCAACAAAGTATAATTCGTAGTTCTTTTTGGGATTTCTCGTAAATTACGTTCTATAATGACGTAATGAGATTTAAAAAAGTTGCATAACGCGATTAAAACTACAACTGTGACAGGGACAGCAGTGCCAACAGAAACGTCAGCAGCAGCTGCAGCGACAGCAACAGCAATGAACAACAAAAACATGAGTTGGTATGTTATGTAAAGCACAGCCAGCTTCTAAGTACACAAAAAAAAAACACGACGAATAATACGACACAACATTGACTGCTCGTCAACGTCGTCATCATCCATCCGTTTGCCAAAGTTCTGAGTTCAAAGAACGAGGGACGTTTTGGGCAGCATGGGAAATTAAAAACATGTAAGTAAATTTCAGTCGAGTAAACCAACTATGGTACATATATCCTCAGCTAATAAATTTAATACATGATAAATAGTTGACATTTTGTGCAGGGTAATGTTTTTATACTATCTACAGTTCTGTGTGGCGATATTACCACGCCCTTTTTGGTACCTCCCACACAAATAGACCATTTTGCATAAAAACTTAACAGATTATAACATCGATTGTAGTTCACACAACTACTTGAAATTTTGTACAGTATTATGCTTTTGGCACTTCCCACTCAAAATAGTCAAAATAAAAAATATGAAACATTGCTTTTGCCTTTAAGTTACTTTGGGGTAATATCTTATACATTTATCCATAGATATTTTTCAAATAAGTTGAGATTCTTCGTTACCATGCTAGGTTCTAAAAACTGGAGTAAAATAATTTTTTGTGATTTTTTTTGTTTTTTTTTTCGTGCCAGCCAGAAACGACTGTTACTAAAAGCACTGTATCTGAGTGCAGGGACTTTTTCCAATGTTCGCATATCCCGGCTCTATGGACTTATACTTCAAAAATCCAAATACTAAAGGTACATTCAATGAAAATTGAAATTAAAAAAGAAAATTGACATAAAAATGTTTGTAACATTATTTTTGGTGTTTAGGTAGAATGTTATGTATATCGCATCATATCCTTGATATAAGTATCGTAAGTCGTTGGGTGATGTATTCGACCCAAAAATTCCTTGTAGAAATTACTATTGGTCTCCACAATGCACTTTAATGACAACCCAGTGTTTTTTTTATAATACCGTATTATCCACAAAGTTTAGCGGTAGTAAATTCAGGCACAAAACAAAACAATTTTTTGGCAAATTTTTTTATTTTCTTAAAAAGATTAAAGAAAAGGCTATTGAAAACACTTGGGGCAAATTTTCTAAATACAATAGGTATTACTATGCAACAAATTAATACTTTTTGAGGTATACCCCAATACTCTGTTTGGCGTAATTGGTGAATAATTTTTTTATGGGCCTTCAAAGTTTCTCAAAATCAGTGGAGCCTTCGTAAAAGGTGTCATCAGCATTTGTCCAACAACTATGTAGTTCAGACTTGGTGATACCGCTTAACTATATTTGGCAATAATATAGCTAAGGACACATACATACACAAAGTTTCTTAACGTTTTATGCAAAAAATATATTGTTTTTTTTTAGAAAAGTGAAGCAAACAATTTTTTCACTTTTTTAAGCATAACATTCATGGTTTCGTAATTTGTCACTAACAATATTTTGCAAACTTGTAGCTCTACTCTAGCTCCCTCGCATAACAGTAATTGTTGGCCCTATTTCGTAAAAAACACCCCTTTAAATGGAGAGCGCGGGAAAGAAAATGTTCTATAAAAATGTTGGCCATAAAATTGTACTATTTGTTTGTGCACACACCAAAGACGAAAACTTAACACAAACACCAAAAAAGGCTCAAATTCCAGTCAAAACTCGTCCTTGGCCTGTTTGTGCAGCAATGTTAGCCATACGACCTGCTGTTCGAAGCAAAAACATTTTTGAGCTATTTAGGGTGCCTAGACGCGTTCAGATTGTATTGATTTGTTCACAACGGTTGTTCAGATTTAAGTTGGCTACAATTTTACCAAACATTGTTAGTTAAAAATTACGAGTCCCCGAAAGTAATGCTGAAAAAAATATTTGTTTCTTCACTTTTTCCAAGAAAAAACAACGGGAAAATTTTTTTTCGCATAAAGTGTTTAGAAACTATTTTCACCATATTCTTAGCTACATTATTGCCAAATATAGTTAACCGTTATCACCAGGTCTGAATTTGTTGTTGGACAAAAGCGGATGACACCTTTTTGGAAGGCCTCACTGATTTTCAGAATCTTCGGAGACCCATAAACAAATTGGTCACCAATCTTGCCAAACGAGTATAGGGTTATACTACCCACTGTTGCACAGTATAATTAGTTATGTGGATGGGAAAACAGGGCCGTTTGACCAAAATTAAACACGCTCCAACTCGCACAGTCCTTAACCGACCCCGCTGAAATTTTGTGTAATAACTACTATCCAATAGAACTAAAGATGTTGCAAGTTTCATCCCAACCAGAAGACATGGCTTTGAAAAATTCACTCACTTGACATGAAATCCCCAATATACATATCACTCATTTAGAAAAAGAACTTCACAACTGAAAATATGACATTTCACTTCAGTTTGATTTAAACGTTCTATACAACAAGTAAGAAAGTTCAGTCGGGTAAACCGACCCCTCACCTTGAGTAACAAAAAAAAGTCGTAAATTTATTTATTTTTTTGTTTTGTTTAAATTATTATCAATTTAAATTGCATTTAATGACTTTAAAGTATGCACTGGTATTAAAGTTAAAAGCTGTTTACTTTTGGTACAAAATGCTCCATTTGAGTGGGAGGTACCAAAAGGTTCGTGCCAATAACGGACTCTAGATACGATAAAAGCATTACAATGTACAGAATTTCAAGTATTTGTATGAACTGATATTAAAAATATAAGCAGTTCACTTTTGGTGCAAAATGGTCCATTCGTGTTGGAGGTACCAAAAAGGGATTGACCACTTCGCCCATTTTTCTTGACGTGTTAGCGACTGAAATTTCAAAAGATTCGAGTAAGTAGTATAGAAGGAATTAAAGAATCAATATTTCACTAAAAGTTAAACCTTTGTTGGGGATGTACTAGAAGGAGTGAACCAATATGGCTCATCTTCGAACTTAGCCGGAGATAGAGCAAAATATTACCGCATACCAAATTTGAAGCCAATCGGTTACTCCTTTCGAGAGTTATCGTGCGCACCAGCCAGCAGACAGACACATAGACACACAGACGGCCGGACGGACATTGACCCAAAACGGATTTCCGCCGAACATACGTAGGGTCTTAGGTCACTCCTTCGATGTGTTACACTTTTGTCTCGTAGCAAATGATATACTTATACCCTCCTCTCTAAGGTAAGGGGATAAAAATGATCTTCCTCAGGAATCAGTCCAATCATGGATCAGCCTTTAGATATTGAAATTTAAGACAATGTCCAACTCCAAAAAAAATTATTTTGATTTGTGACGTTCTTTTTCCAAATGAGCGATATAATTTATATTTCGATTGTTTTTCGCAATCTCATTGTGGGCAGGTTAGATAGATACACCCGTTAATCATATTTCCATGTTTTCCGGTCACAATATATCGTGTGATTAAAATAACAATTGTAAAAATCACCTGTTGTTATCATTTAATCGAATCTAAATTGTATTTACCACAAACACATTTGTGATAATTGCATCATTAATCATACCTCCTTCGATCTACTTATTGCTGCTGGAAATGCTGGCCGTGTAAACTCTACTCATACAGAGTGGCGGTGTGTGACGATGACTGCACCGGTAATACTTGTAATAGTAATGAGAGAACACGAACAAATGTGTTGAGAGTAAACAGAAGAGGATGCAATGCAAACAACCGACACCAACATCAACACCAGCAACAGCAGCAGCAACACCGCCACCGACAACCGAATCGAGCAATTCAGTTGTCAAAGAACACATGCAACAGTGCCATAGAATAGAACAGCAACAACAACAACATCAACATCAACGGAACAAAATGGGAGGGGGGTTACATGGTGCTGCCGATGCAGCTGCTGCTTATTAAAGAGGGCAGTTAGGTCACAAGAAGAAGCAGAGCAAAAAAGAGATCACAGTCGACGTTTAATTAAAACAACAGCAACGAATGCGAACGAGCGAAAAACGATTTTAGAGGTAAACAAATGCACAAAATCCCTTTAAAAAGTGAGTGTGTGTGATTGTGAGTTCTCGTTGCCGTTTGTCTTTGAATTTGTTAGTGTTAGTGTGAGTGGTGTTGTATTGTTTGTTGTTAGAATTTTCTATGTAAACAGCAACCAAGCCAGCAAGCACAGCCAGTGGAGCAGTGCACGATAGCTACATTTATGGACGAGTGTATGTGCGTGTGGGTGAGAGAGTGAGTGAGTGCACAATGAGTGTCAAAGCTTTGCTTTAACAAGAACTCACACAGTTCAAGCACCTGTTTTGTTGACATCGTCATATCGTTGCCGTTGTTATTGTTGTTGGCGTTGCTCCGTTGCCCCGTTGCCTATGCAGGTTTGCTGGTCTTCCTGCAAAGAGATCGGGGTAGAGTGGTGAGTGAGTCGGTTGGGGCTCTGGGGAGGAATGGAGGTTATAACTGAAAATAGCGTCAACTATGTGCAAATGTTGTTCTGCTACGTTAAGCGAGATTAATTTATTGTTTGCCTACAAAAGGAGCGAGAGAACTTGTCCCAAAAAAAAAACAAACACCAAATCCTGCCAGTACTATTTTCTTGTTCGTCAGAAAAAACAAGAACTTAAATACACCTACAAAACTCCACACATACATTTCTAACGATATGGCTTTGCTCTCCGTTGGACGGCGGCCACACAGAGTTATAAAATAACAGTCGCCTTGGGTCGATTGGTCGTTTTGAAATGTTTGGTGAGACGGTGCGAGGGTAACGTGGGACAACAAAAGCTTATTGTAGGTAGCAGCTGTCGCGTATTAGGACTTTTTGAAAACGGCATTCATGATGTTTCGTGCTTTGGCTGCCCCCAAAACGACTGCGAAGGAGAAAAGGAGCAAAAAAAACTGAAACGCAGCTAAATGGCACAAAATAATAAATCGCTGCAATAAAACCCAAAAACTCAACGCAAACAGACTCACGTGCAAACACACACAAACACACAGTCACAGCGACAAAAAACACTGAACAGTGTTTCCAAACACAACGCGTGGGAATGGGAGACATGATTATTGGTTGTCATTTTCTGTTGGTCATAAAATATATTTCTATCGAAATCTCTGCGTCATCAGTTAAGTGACCATAAACCACCAAAGAGGACACCGATAATTTATTTGAAATGTGACCCTTTGCGGTCATAAAACCTGATGGATAAATGTGTTTTACAAGAGTAGTAGTAGAGAAGATTGTTGTAAAATAAGAATCATTACTTTATTGTATGAAGAAACTTACAAAACAACATCCGCGACATTCTCTCTCCACCCAAAATTTTACAGCATATTAAGTAGTTGTACACATTTATATATGCGAAAAAATCAAAAGCGATTTCTAGTTTATTTTCTCTGCAGGAATAAGCACAATGTTAATATTTACATGAATATTTATTGTGGGTCATAAAATGTATAGATTTTGAATTAAGTTCTGGTCCGACTAATTCCAACATCATTTTAAGAAAATGGTTTGTACGAAATATATATGGACATGGGTCCTGCGTTGCGGATGGCAGGTATTTCATTAGTTTTTTCCCCATAACTTCCTTAATATTGATCTAAGGAATATTATTGTTATTAGATAATTTCTAAAGTCTATCGAGCTTAATAACACTGAATTTATAGAAATTTGAAAACTTTTTTAGTTTTCATAAAAATCGACAAATAGACGGCACCAAAAAAAATCATGATTCTTGAGGTATATTGCGTGATTTAAAAATGCCAATGATTTAAAAATGCAAAAACTGTAAAATAGGGTACTGTGAGAAAAAGGGTTTAATATGACAGAGTGGAGCAAAGAGGGTTTACTATGGTACAGTGGGGCACAATTATTTGAATATGTTAACGTGGGACAAAATGGGTTAAATATGGTACAGTGGGGTAAAAAGCTTTAACTATGGAACAGTGGGACAAAAATGTGTTAACTATGGTACAGTGGGACACAAATGTTTAAATATGATACAGTATGACAAAAATGGTTAGAGTGGCCACAAATAGTAAAATGTGGTACCGTGGGACAAAATGGGTTCAGTATGGTACAGTGGGGCAAAAAGCGTTAACTATGGAACAGTGTTAACAAATGTGTTAACAAAATATATTAGGACAAAAAGGGGTTAAATATGATTCAGTGGACCCAAAAGGGTTAAATATGGTACAGTCAAAGCGTACATTTAGTATAGTGGAAAAAAATATGGATGCAGGGAGATAGGGTAACTTAAATATGAAATACATTTTTTTTACAAAATGTATGCTTTTAGTAGCACTGTGGTGTAAAATGGTTAAAATTATGATGAAGTTGGGGCAAGCAAAAATTGTTCAAGTGGTTAAGTGGAGCAAAAGGGGTTAAATATGGTACTGTGAAGCAAAAAAAATTTAATTCGGTAAAATGGTTAAATGTGGTAAGTGGGGGAAAAAGGGAAACAATAGTCCCAGATATGTATAAAAATTTGTACTTTAGAATCAGAGTGTAATAAAAAGTGTTTAATATGGAACAGTGGTGCATATGAATGTGGCCCAGAGTGATCCCAGAGCTAAGAAATTGTTTTTTCCAAATAAGTACTTAAAACGTGGGAAAAACAAGTTAAATAAATTTCACGTATAGGGGGCAAAAATACTGAACAAGTAAGAAAGTTCAGTCGGGTAAACCGACTTATGAATCCCCTAACCTTGAGTCCCAAAAAATATTCGTAAATTTATTTTTGTTTGTTTTAATTAAATTATTATCAATTTAAATTGCATTTAATAACTTTAAAGGTACAAAATGGTCCATTTGTGTGGGAGGTACCAACAGGGGTGTGCCAATAACCGTCGCTTTTCTCTGGACTCTAGATACTATAAAAGCATTAGACCGTTACAAAATTTCTCTAGACTCTAGGTATTTCCTATAAAAACATTGCACTATTTTTTAAGTATTTATATGCACAAGTATTGAAGTTTAAAGCTGTTAACTTTTGGTACAAAAAGGTCCATTTGTGTGGGAGGTACCAAAAGGGGCATGCCAATAACGCCCATTTTGCTCTGGACTCTAGGTACTATAAAATCATTATACTGTACAAAATTTAAAGTATTTTTATGCACTGGTGTTAAAGCCATAAGCAGTTAACTTTTGGTGCAAAATGGTCCATTTGTGTGGGAGGTACCAAAAAGGGAGTGGCCACTTCGCCCATTTTTTCTTTACGTGTTAGCGACTAACAAAGTAATACTATGTATGAAATTTCAGAAGATTCGAGTAATTAGTATATGTAGAAGATATTAAACAATCAATATTTCACTAAAAGTTACCCCCTTGTGGGGGAGTTACTAGAAGGAGTGGACCAATATGGTTCATCTTCGAATTTAGCCGGAGATAGAGAAAAATATTACCTAGCTACTTAAACTAGGGGAAAGTTGTTATCGTATGATTCAAATAGTAGTTTTTCAACGTTCAGAGGTACAGTGTGGAAAGGGTTAAATATTGTACCATGATGTCAGCGCAACTCTTGGAACACAAACTAGAAATGTAACGAGGGTTCTTATTTTATAGTATAAAGTTAATCAAATCTTCTTAATTTTGCACCATATATAATAATCATGTAATTTTGAAAGACAGAGTTGTAACTATTTTACAGTACCCTAAACATAAAATAAATAATAGATGGGGCTGCGAAGCGCACCGGGTTAAAGATTGTTGATGATATTTGTATTGTAATAAGTGTGGTGTAAAGGTGATAAAAAGTCCTGTAAAATGGACAAACGATCACGAAATAAAAATCTGAGTATGCAGTTCTGCTACCTATGGTCTCTAGTTACACTTGTATATATTTTCGTTCATGGGTGAAAAATTGTGTTGCACGGTGTAATCGTTTTTCCCAGGAAACGATGGGAGGATTATTCGAAATTAATATTTTAAATTTTTGGGAATCGGCTAATTTGTTGTTGTAAAATGAAAATTATTCACAAATTTCATCAAGAAACTCTCCAGGTTTACCTGGTAAATTAAGTACAGAAATAGTTTTCAAAATTTCAAATCAATCGGTGCAGTAGTTTTAAAAATAGAATGGACACCGATTTTTTTTCTCCGATTCATCTAAAATTTTCATACAATATTTTTAAAAGGTTCTCTATTCAGAAAATTAAATATATTATTAAACAATTTTAAAAAAATATTTACAAACGTTACCCCCCTCCCTTAAAGGAAATGAAATAGACTTTCACTTGAACAAAAAAAAAAAACAAAAATTAAACCATGAGTTCTCATATTTTTCCTGGTAAAGTTTTAATTTTGCAAAAAAATCACAAATAATATTTTTAAAAGATGTTTTTTATAGATTGAAGAATAATCTATCGAAAACGCTTTCTGCAAAATTTTCTAAATACAATAAATAATCATTTATGTGGATGGGGAAAAAAGACCGTTTGACCAAAATGTCAAAATTCAACACCCTCCAACTCTGACATTCCTTAACCGATCTCGTTGAAATTTTGTGTCATAACTACTATCTATTAGGAGTAAACTTGGTGCAAGTTTCATTCCGATCAGAAGACAATTCACTCACCTGACATAAAATGATATATTCCTTTCGATTTCACATTTGCATTTCACATTCAACAATTTTCAAATTTAGCGGGACCGAATTTTCTCGTGCAAGCACCCACATTGCCAAATTTGAAGGAAATCGATCCGATTTAGATATAGCCCCAATATATATGTTCCTTCTGATTTGACACTTAAGCGCTATATAAGCCGTATTTTATATCCCATTATTATTTTATTAACATATTCAACTCCTTCTTGGAAGAAGCGGAGGGGTTAAGTATTTTCTTAATTGAAACAAAACCAATTATTCCAAATTATTAATTCAATACCCCTTTGTACATTGGTAGGGAGGTGTGTGGTATTATATATTTGGTCGCTATCGACTTTTTGCCGTTCCTTATTGGTTTTATAATTAAAATTTGTTTTCTTTATTTTCAGGTAAATTTATACAAATCTAAATTGTTATATGGAATTTCATGTGATATTCAATGCAAGGTTTATAATTCCTAATCTATACTGCATTTTAGTAATATGTATAATAAGTGCGAGTATACAACTGTTCTTTCTCATTTGTATTTTTAAAGGTAAATATTTTCCTTTAAACTTATGTTCTGAATATGACCTTTACGATTTTTTTTTCTGGTTGTCATCTACTGTTCCACGCACTACAGTTTTGAGTTTAAAACGACAATCGTTTTTGTCGCTTCCGTCCAACCATCGCACACAAGCACACCCAACCCCGCGAAATACCCACACCCTTAAAACGTTTTGCTCGAATTCCTTCAGGTGAAGATTTGGTTGTGTTTTGATTTAAGAGAATTCGTGTAAATTTTCTTCTTTTGAGTGAAAATAATGTCATGCCATATAAATTGCAGACAAACACACATTCGGCGACGTACTACACACTAAATACACAGTGTACAGGAGTAAAAAATAATATTAATAATGTCCCAAAGTTCCCGACCTTCACTTTTGGGTCCGTACGTGAGAGAGGTGCCTCAATTCCTGGCTTGTTCTGTACCATAATTCTATACCATAGCTATGATTGTTGACCAATTAGGGAGTACTGAAGCACGTTACTTTCGATAATAGCAAACATTGTAATTTTTCCGTTCACACCTATGATTCGGAGTGATACCATTTTGTTCAAAAACTTAACAGCCTATACCTTTAATGTCAGTAGATATAAATAGTTAACATTTTTAAAGTACGCCCTGTCTATTGAAAATGGGCGTTATGGTCAAGCCCCTCTAGAATAGCTTTTAACTTTAATACCAGTAATACGAATATTTTAATAAACTCTTACAATTCGGTACATTAGTGCAATGTCTTTTAAGTATCTACTGTTCAGCCGAAAAGAGGCGTATTTGTCAAACCCCTTCTGGCAACCCTCACACATTTAGACAGAACCCAATTCAACTGGCAATAACTTTGGCAATAATCCTAATGTTTCCATATTCTGTATTTTAGACAACTTTTGTAATAACAAGTTTTTCTTTGTTCCCAACGTTGCTCAATCGTAAATTGTTTAATTTCGTTTCAAGGAGATTTAAGATTGTCTTTCTGTCAAGATTTCGAGCGGTACAGAAGTGTCACTGTCAGAATAACGTATGATTTACAAAAACCACTAAAGTGAAGGTATACAAATACAAATACAAATAGAATATAAGAAGGCATTCATTCAGGCCGAAACGTCAAAATATATCAGTTACGAACGAATAGGAATGAATTGTAACAGGCGAAAAAACAGGATTCCGCGAACATTGATTGAACTTTTCTAGCACTTATCGATTAATATTAATTTTTTAATTGTGACAATTACAAAAAAATCGGGGAATTACTCGTTGGAATCAAATTCCTATTCGTTCGTAACTGACAATTACTCGCTACAGGAAGGAATGTCTTCTTAAATTATATTGTATTTGATACAGAATGCAATGAACTTTAACTTTGATTACCAAAATTAATTGACACAAACAAAAATTTACAAAATTTCTAATATTATTCAAAAGTTTAAAAATTTAGTACATTAAAATTATTTTGTATAAACAGTGAAAGCCAGAGATCAATCATGCTGCAAACCAAAATGCCCGTAGGTGATTATCTGACATTCTTCTTGATTTCAGTACATCCTAATATAAACGTTTGAGTTTGCTTCGTCGTCATAATAGCCATAATTCACAAATATTTTGTGATTTTGTCGCCCTGTTTGTGTGGCGTGTGGCACCACCTTCCCCGGGCTTAGGTCGACAAATGCCAAGGAAAGTAAAAGTGTTGATGAAAATCCTCTCACATTAATGAAATCATAAATCAAATCCATCAAATACAACGACAAAGACGACGATGACAGAACAAGCAAATGCAAAGCACGCCCCGTACCGCCTCTCCACACTTACACACACACACATAAACAAACAAGCACCTTTAACCCTATTTTCTCTTTGCTTCCTTTGACAAATGCCTTGAACTGTCTTTTTGTTAAAGAACGGGAAACGGAATCGGAAGCGGTTTAAGCTTCTTTGATATAAACGTAAGAAAAAGTTTTGTGCAATTTAAATTTTATTCAATTTGCGTAACTTTCTGGGCCAAATTGTGAAATGTTTCCTTAGCTAATGATTTTAGTCATCTCCTCCCACTCGCTTCATATCCATACGAGTATGTGGCTGATACAGTGGTATTGGCACTGCCACTGTCACCATCCCTTTCCTTTCCAAGTAATGATGATTATTCAACCGACATCTCAGCTGAGGTTTTTCCCCGAGTCAATATTTTTGCAAAGTATGATTGTCGTTTAGATAATTCCCCACTCTGAGTAGACACCAAAGTCACGTTGCGATATGGCTGATGATGTCTTCCTTTGCCTCGTCGCTGCTTAGTGTTGTTGTTCTAATATCTGGCTGCTCCTCTCCAGCTGTTTCGCCTTCATCTGCTTCTCCTTCATGTGTCACATCATCTTTGCGTCTACTGCTACTGCTGCTCCGATGCCTCGCCTGGTCTGGCCTCTAGACTCTAATGTGGTCTCAGCAAGTGGATTTCCTAAACCAAAAATGTATGGTTTATTTAGTACATGTCTGACTGTTGTTCTCCTCCGTTTGTGGAGTGTGTAGAGTGGATGTTGTTGCTTGTTGTCATCATAACACACTTGAAATACAGCCCAATGCTCGACAGTAATACACAACGAACTGAAGAGCTGTGGTGGTGCATCAGCAATGAAAACAACAACGACATCGACTTGGAGTAGTAGCCCAGAAGCCATCACCATTATCATCAGCAGCACGAGCCCCAGCAACAGCAACAACCGTACTTGCATCACGGGACAACATCCAAGTGATTCTATGAAAGTGCAATTGAATGAGGGTCAGTCCGAAAGTTTTCTGACTCGTTAGTCGAGTCATTGAGCTCCTTACAATTCAGTTACTGTCTTATTGCATCTTCATGCTATAAACATAATGCAGGAGTAAAAAATAACCTAAGTTGTAAGATCCTTCATAACTTTGTGGTACAAAATATTATGTTTGTAACATCCAAATGGACAAGAGATTGGTCCATTATCTTACTAACTTTCTGAGTCGATTTAGCAGCAACTATTAGCGCGGAACAAAGATGGTTATAATCCCATTTTTTTTGAAGGTGCCTTTAATATGTGGACCTTATTTTTGAAGTATAAGTTCCATGAAACCGGTGTATCCTTAAATTAAAGAAAATGTTGAGGGCTACAGTCTAACGTGACGAAATTTAATGCATTTCGTACTTACATATTCTCCCTAAGTAAACATGTTGTGTGGTAGTAATTCCCATTAACTCTGTGTAGTCGGGAAAACTTAGTGTCGACTTTATACGACCCAAGTATGGATCCCCATCGCTAAAATGACGAGCATAAGTTGATGTGAGGCACGACCGCAGTCGAAAATACCCGACCTTAAAACGATTGCGATTCACCCAACCAGTATTCTAATTCGTTCGCTCCCGCGATCCGTTCGCTCCATATAGTAATTTAAGAGTAGTTAGCTGCGGTTCGTCCGCTCCCGCGATTCGTTCGCTCCCGCGATCCGTTCGCTCGTAGCTAGTTTAACCATGTTTGATTCTCCTAGAATACGTGACCTATAAAAGCGAAGACTAAAGCCGAAGCGAAGACCGAAGCCGAAGCGAAGACCGAAGCCGAAGCGAAAACCGAAGCCGAAGCGAAGCTAAAAGCTGAAGCGAAGACCAAAGCCGAAGCAAATACCTAAGCCGACGGAGAAGAACGAAGCGGAAGCGTGATCTGAGCCCGAAGCTCCAGACTCCAACCGATCGACTCACCCGAAACCGATTTTGTCTTCAGAAACCGCCGACCAGACTGAAGCCAAAACCGAAGTACCCGAATACGAAGCCGAAATACTCCGAGCCGCCTGCATATCTTTTACGTTCATATGCACTTCCCATTATTGTACGAAAAACATCAATAAAGGTTATTACAAGCCCTAGTGGGTTAAATACTCGTCTTCTTACTTAAGGTTCGTGGGTCCTTAGGTCGAACTCTGGCAACCACTAAGCTCACCTCAGCAAATACAAAACCCCCGTTATAACAGATGTTGAAAGTATCACTTCTACGTATAAACAGATGTTTAATAACAGTTGCAAGAATTATTAGAAAAAATATTTTTTTAAATATTGTTTTTTGTTACCACGAATATTGTTTTTCGCTGAGACTAAAAAACCATAAAAATTAAAAAAAAAAACAAAAAATGTGTTTGTTCCAGTTTTTGAAAGTTAGGAACCTAACGAATGAAACTATGCTAATTTGGAAAAATCTATGGATAAATGTAGAAATTATAGCCCTTTTGGTAGAAGTTTAGTGGAGAATAATGTCAACTTGAAACAAACTATGGATAAATGTAGAAATTGTAGAAAGGTAGAAGGGTATATATTAGTTGCTGTGGGCAAAAAGTATAGCACATCGAATGAGGATCTTAGGTCAGATACCCCAAGAATATTTGGTGGAAATTCGTTTTTGGGCCATTTTAAGTCATTTGTCCGTCTGTCTGCCTGGTGCACACGATAACTTTCGATTGACTTCAATTTGTTATGTGTTAATATTTTTTCTATCTCAGGGCTTATAACTTCGATATTTGCGCATACAAACACTTGACATTTTGCACAGTGTAATACTTTTATAGTTTATGAGAAAAATTGGCGTTCTCTCCCAAACAAAATGACAAAAATAAAAAATATGAAACAATATGTTTTTGAGTTTGCCTTACTTTTAAAATATTGGTCATAATTTACAAGTATACATTCATCCATATATTTTTCAAAATAGGCATTGTTTTCTGCGTTAGGATATTAGCTTCCAAAAAAGGAACAATCTATTTTTTTGTGAATTTTTTGGGAAAAATAAATACAAATTTTAATTGTTTAACTACAATTACTATTCTTCTGTTTCTACGTGAAAAATAGGGTCCAAATACTAAAGATACTTTACATGAAAATTGAAATTTTAGAAAAACAATTAAAAAAAAAATTCACCATAAAAAGTTTTTTGTTTTGTTTTCATAAAATAATGAGCCACTCTCAACCTGCCTCGAAAAAAATTTTTTGTTGCATATTGTTTCCAAATTGTTTTCTAAGAAAAATATCGAACAGATCATATCTCTAAAATAAAATATCTTAATCATATTGGATACGATTTTAAGGTAGAGGGGTTTGCACGGGGCAAAATTGCCTTTTTTGATGTGTTTGAGTCGAAAGATAATATATTTGGAACACAAATTATTAAATATTTATTATATATTTCTGAGATAAAACATTTTATTTAAAAATCAATAAAATGTATTTTGAACGCATATGTTAATATATTAGAACAAAATAAATTTGCTAACTAATTTTCTGAAATAAAATATTTGTTTAAATACAAATAAAATTATTGTTAATGATATCCACCAAATTGTTTTTATGTCATTAAAAATGTCTAAAAAATAAATTCTAAGTGTTGAAAACTTAAAACGAAGTATCGATATATTTTCATGAACAAATTCTTTGTTTGGGAAATAATATATATATATATATATATATATATAAAACTAAAAAAATATTAGGATGTAAACATAGTTTTATTTAGGAGGATGTCTAAACATATAAGGTTTTCCAACAAGAGGTGTTATTTTGAATCACCCGGTATTTCGGTAGCTGTCACTTGTTAGGCTTTTATTCTTTGGCATTTGACAAGTAGAAACTACGCCATTACTAAAAATGGAACGATACACGATTCAACAATGCATTGAAATTATTAAAATTCACTACAAAAATGGTGATAATATTGCAGTCACAGTTCGCAAAACTAAAGCATTTTTGGGTCGTCGTGAAGCACCTTGTCCGACCGCAATACAGAAATTGGTGTACAAATTCGAGCTGTTGGGACAAGTTAGTGATGTGAAGAATAAAACTCGTGCACGTCGCTCAAGAACAACTGAGAATATTGCTGCTGTAGCCGGCCGATCATCAACAACGTCGTGTCTTTGCTGATTGGGTCCTTGAAATGCATGAAAATGATCCGGAATTCCATCGAAAAATCATCTTGACTGATGAGGCCCATTTCCACCTCAGTGGCTACGTCAACAAGCAAAATTGTCGCATCTGGGGCTCGGAAAATGCAATAGTTAATGTTGAGAAGCCTCTCCATCCTCAACGTGTGACTGTTGGGTGCGGTTTATGGTCCGGCGGGGTCATTGGAACTTACTTCTTCGAAAATTAGGTTGGATCAACAGGTGAATGGATTGCGCTATCGAGAGATGATTAATGATTTTTTATGGTCGGAGTTGGATGGTATTGATCTGTACAACATTTACTTTCAACAAGACGGCGCTACGTGCCACACAAGCAACGAAACCATGTAATTCTGGATTTTATGTTGCGACCACCGACTCAGAATTTCGGTAGTAATTTTTATGATTTCCAAACGTTGCACGCCAATTTTTCACGGGACTGTAGATAATAAAAAAAGCATTTGCATCGGTTGGAATCAAAGTTATGGGCCATTACAGTATTGTGGAAATGGTCCCTTAGTGTGGGAGTTACCAAAAGGGCGTGACATCATTGCCTATTTTTCTCAAGGTGATATCGACTAATAAACTAATTGTAAGTGTTGATTTGGAACATTTCGATAAGTTAAAGATTTAAATTTAAAGAATCAATATTTCATCAAATTTTAAACCTTTGTGGGTGAAGTACTGGGACTAGTGGACCAATATGACCTATCTTCGATCTCAACCTGGGATAGAAAAAAAAATATCATAGGAAATTCGAAGTTTACTCCTTTCAAGAGTTATCGTCTGCATCAGCCAGACATATGGACGAGCGTTGCTCACTTGTGTCCCATAGCAACTGATGCGAGAATATACTCTTGTTTACAAAGTGAAGGAATAACAAGTAAGAAAGTTGCAGTCGGTCAATTTTGTTCCAAATGTAAACAGCTTTTAATTTTAAATGAAGTGCATACTTTACAGTTATTACATGTAATTAAAAGTGGATAATAATTTAATTAAAACAAAAATAGATTTACGAATGTAGATTTACGAAAGTTTTTTGGGACTCAAGGTGAGGGGATTCATCAGTCGGTTTTCCCGACTGAACTTTCTTATTTGTTAATACATATTTATACTCCGCCATGTATAAAATATTTGTTCTATAATAAGGTATGTACAAACAAAATGGTTTTGAAGCCGGTTTGAATCACATGGTTTGAATCACATAATTATTTCCTTTATTTTAAAGGATTACTCGAATCTATTGGATTTCTGTTTCATGGACCAAATACTGAAGGTAACTTCCATGAAAATTGTAATTAAAAAAATAACGTGTTATGAACAGCCCTTCGACAATTGTTTTTGATATTAATGACATTAGAAAAGGTCGACTTGCCAAAATTGTAATATCCATTCAATTTACTTGGTCCTCTTGGATTGTCCTACCGAAGAAATACTCGAAATTTGCAAAATGAATGAATGGGCTGCAAGAGCTGCACAATTGTGTTTGACTTTCATATGGAAAAATATATGACTACAACTGTTTCTGCTAAAACGACATCAGACATTTTCCGCACTTTATTCCATTTGTCCTCTGTGTATTATTGTACAGCATAAGATTAAAGTCAAACACACACACGCTCACACACTCAAAATAGCACATACTTACGAAGATAGAGAGAGAAACGGTCATAGTAACACGGGTAAGGATATCGTTCATAACTTGCCTCTCGTGTGGATACAAACATACATACTTCCCATAAACCCATACATATATAAATAGTAGGAAACCCTCTTATGTAAGTATGTTTGTGTGTGACATTTTGCCTGGATGACTTGATGTGGATGTTGATGATGGCGGCGACTGTGTCGGTGACGGTGCCTGTGACGGTGATATGTTTGCTGTTTGTTGCACGTGGTCGTGTTGTTTATATGGAATTGTGAAAAAGAAAATATGTAATAAATAAACGTGGAGGGAAGAATGAAATGAACAGCGTTCGTCCTGAGCTGAGCTTGTGTAATGCTTATTTTAGGTAAGAAACCTGAAATCGAAAGCCGAATAACCGATTCTTTCCACTTTTCATAGTTCCTGCTATGTTTTACACATCTGTAGAAGATCTCTTAACAAGATGGCTGAGCAGTTTGACATATAGCTGTGCATAGAGATATCCCGGGGAATTGCAAATTCTATGAACTTGTTACGAAAGGTACGACATTAGAATTTCTCGAGGAAAGAGCAGATATGGATACGCCAATGTCCAGGCAAACTTTGGCTTAGAAAAGAGTCAGCCAGGCCGTGCAATGGATAGATGGACAGAAATGTACAACCTGTAGGGTAGCTAGATAAATCTAAAGTTGTTCTTCGTCACAAAAAGTGCTTTAGGAAATTACGAAAAATTATGAAAAAGTAAAACAAAACACATAGCGATAATAATTTGGAATAATTGATTTCGTTTAGCAAAGAACTTAGCGCCACCTCCTCAGCAAGACTTATTCTAAGGAGGAGTAGAATATGTTGATCATAATAATATAAATCTGAAACGATAATGTTAAACTGCGATCAAGAATCGGAAGGTAGAAATATATGGGAAAAGCATTTCTTGAAGTTGGATCAATACCTCCTTTTTGTCAATAGCGGTTAAATACAAAGTAAGCAGGATGATATATATGGGAGCTATAACTGAATCTGAACCGATATCCCCCAAATTTACCAGTATTCGTTCTTGATTCAAGAATTTTTTTTCTGCCAAATTTTGTAACGATCGGATGTAAAGTACAACTTCTATAGCGCTTTGATACCAAATCGGGAGAAACATACATATGTGGGCTACATCTACATCTGAACCGAGTTTCCCCGAATTTGGCAGGGATCATTCATGTAATAAAAAAACCTCTAAAATACAGTTTCTATAGCGTTTATGTCAAATCGGGGTAACATATATATGGGGGATATATCTAAATCTGAACCGATTTCCCTCACATTTGGTAGTGTTAATTCATGTAATGAATTGTGCCAAATTTCGTACTTATCGGATACAAAAACAGTTTCTTCATTGCTTACATGAGAAATCGGGGGAACATATATATGGGGGCTATATCTAAATATGAACCGATTTCTTACAAATTTGACAGTGCTCATTCATGTACTAAGAAACATCTTTCTGCCGAATTTCGTACTGATCGAATTTTCGTATTAATCAACGATGTGTCTATTTCTTCTCCTTTTGGGTGTTACAAACAAATGCACAATGTTATAATACCCTGTACCACAGTGTGGTGTAGGGTAAAAAAAATGGGTTCAGATTTATTTATAGCTCCACATTTATAACTATATCCAGATTATATATTTTTCATATATAATTATATATAATTTCACTTACAAAAACTATATTGACAATATTTGTTCTTATTCTGCTCTAATAGGGTGGTGTAGGATATCGGTAAAAAAATATGAAGAAGAAGAGAATGATCTACGATTTGGTGAAATTGTTTGTATTTTCCGAAATTTAATTTTTCTGGACGCTAAGTTTTAATTCACTGGACAGAAAATCTCCTTTTTTGTCTTTACTTTTTATAGAAATTTCACTCCTCTGATATCTGTAGGAAATTATATGATTTCCATAAAAACAATTAGTTTCGAAATAAAATTTTTGAGATTGTCCCGCATAATTATGAAGTGTAACCTGTAACCGCACGTCCGGAAAATCGTATATTTCTTCATCCCTATGTTCATATGTGTGCGTCATCGGGTAATCTGCGAGTGTGTGTGCCACTTTAGATGTCACCGCAAGCGTCAGCATTACAACAATACAAATGACAGCTGCAAGGCACTTGCGTCTTGTTCTCTGACTGTTGCAGGCATAAATCCTTGCGTGGAGACACAGTTCCTGTTGCTGCCGCATCACAGTTGATGATGATGACTGCCTCCGATGCTGATCATGATGATGCTTTAGTGTGCTATGACATTACTCAGAGTGGTGTATTAGTGTGTGTTGCGTAGTTGTTATTGTTCCTGATGTGGTGGGTGTTAGTTTTTCTTTCTTTCTCTCTCGTTCACTTTCTCTGTTCTCTACTCTGAGTTGTAAGGAGAACAGTGTTTGGGTTTTAGTTGTATTTAACCATTCATTTATGATGTCTTTTGGGTTTGTATGTGTTTATATGTGTTTGTGTATATTTGTAGATTTTTAGCATTCACTATTTGTTCTCGGGCCTTTGCCATGCTCATGATATGTGTGAGTGCGTCTGCACCTATAGCTGTGTGCATTTGATGTATTATCCTTATTTAGCTGCATTTCACCACTTTGTCATGTTGCTGCTGTTCTGTTTTTGTTGCTGTTGTCGTCGACGGATGGAGAGTCGGGGTTCCACAAAATGTCGTTGTCGTCGTCGTTATTGTGTCGTTAGTTTTCATTGTTTGTTGCGTTTTGTATTGTTGCATATCGTGAGTTTCCTGTGTTGTGGCAAACTGCTTTCCGAGAGCCGAGCGTCAGAGTGGCATAAATTCGTGTTGTTTTCTATGGGTTTTGTTGGTTTAGCTGTTTCTTCCGCCTTTCTTGCGGCAAATTTGGTTTTGCTTGGTTGTTTGTGTGGATGTGTAAGCGTGTGCAGATACGTGTATGTTTTTAGGATAATTTGTATTTTGAGTCTTGATGACATAGAACAGAAGAATACTGCAAAGAGATCATAATATGTGTTAGGTGGTATATGAACGAGTGGCGGGCGACATTTGTATCAATACTGCCTTTAAATCATTCTTAAAAAGGAAACGTACTGTTAATCTTGCATGAGATGAGATAGAAAAAAGCTGTTACCAAATTCTAAATTTGAAGTCATTCTGTTACCCCTTTGAGATAGACTGACGGACATTGCCCAAATTTCCTAAAATGTCTTAGAACTGAGTAGAGAGTTTGTAAAAAATTTCTCAGAACTGATTAGTGAGTTTATAAAAATGTAATAGCAATGCTAAAATCGGTGATAATAACGTCTGCGACAGATGAATTTCTAGGTTTTGGATGAACCGTGAAGTGTTTTGTACTGTGTACTGAGAGCCATTTTAATACCCCTAAATATTCATTTTTCTTTAATGCATTTCGGTTTTTCTGATTACTACGCAAACTTATCTGAACAATATGCAAATTCATGTTATCCTGAAATGGGATAAATATTAATAAACCAAAATGCGTACGATTGTAACGTCCGCAACCCAGGATTTTTCCATATGTTGAAAAGATGACGATAGTATTTTTGTATGGCTTTTGAGATATTTTAATGTGTAAAATTACTTAAAAGTCATGAGGTTAATTTCAATGGGAAACTGTTTAGAAGGAACGTCGACTCATTAAAATAAGTATTACTCCAAAGGTCCTCTTTACTTCGATCTTTGGACTGATTACTTCGAATTAAAGTCCTCTGCTTTGAACACGTTCCCACACACTAAAAATAGCATTAATTTCCCTGCAAATTTCTAGCCAAGTGTTATGAAAACATATCGTGCACTAACACATGTTAATTATGACTAGGGATGTAACGAATATTCCCATTCGCATATGCGAACGCGAGTTATTCGCATCATTTTAAAATTCGCTTTCGAATTCGCAAAAACCATCTTTGGATTATTCGCTTTCGCATTCGCTTGCGCAAAAATATATTTCAGTATTCGCTTCCATTTATTAAAGTGTTAAATCTCCTTATTCCCTTCACACAATTTGAAGATATGTGTGTGCTTGTGGTAACAGGAGGTAAAACTATGGAAAACAGTCTTAATACTTGAATATCCTGGAAAAGTAGCAATTCAGTTCCTTAAATTTGTTGGTACTAAAGGCTCTAACTATTATTCGCATTCGCTTTCGCAAAAATGCATATTTCACTATTCGCTTTCGCATTTGCATTCGCAAGAAATATATTTCAATATTCGCTTTCGCATTCGCTTTCGCTAAAGCCACTTTCGTTACATCCCTAATTATGACTTCCAACTGTGTTAGCTATTTGCCATGGTGACGTATGCATATTCTACTAAACACTGTTTGTAGATTATACGCTCTATTGTCCTCCAAGGAAATTGAATTGATTGAATGCCAGTGCACAGTGGGAGCAATTAAAAAAGGGAATTCGTCCGTTTCTTAACCAAACAACCGATTGCGACAAAACTTGGCATGTTTTTTAAAGAAGTCCTAGAGTGCTTAAGTTTCATGTATGTATATCCCTATGGTATACAGGGTCGGTGCTACAGGACCTCAAATTTCCCCACTTCTGGTGAACAAAATGTCCAAGCGAATGTATCCTAAGTCTTTTTCGTTTGATTATAAAAATATTTTACGCCCAAGGGTTTGTTCATACACGCTGAAAAAAATCGCTTCTGTAGTATATTGTCCCGAACATATTCTGCTTAAAATATACATATCGCTCACTTAGAAAAAGAACGTCACAACTCAAAATAATTTTTTTTCGTGTTGGTCATACTAAATTGTCCTACATTTCAATATCTATAAGCAGATCCATGATTGGGCTGATTCCTGAGGAAGACAACAATATTTGGCGCACTTCAGAAGTCATGTCATCCCAATCTAACAAATAGTTATTATTGTATAGATCATTTAAATCAAATTTAAGTGAAATATCATATTTTGAGTTGTGACGTTTTTTTCTAAATGAGCGATATAATTAGGGTACACTCTAAATATATAATTTTTGTCACACACAGATATTATATGTTTGGGAGGATATCGAACTAAAATTTCCGAAACAAAGAATTATTTTATTTAAGTGTTTTGTCAATGTGCCAATGCACTTATTTAAAGGCCAGTTTTCTGTTTTTCTGAAGTTCAATGTGGAATTTTTTAGAAATTTTTTATGTTTGTAAAATCCTAACAAAATATATAACAGTGCGACAGTTCAAAAACCAAAAACTTGTATGTCTTGGCGAGTAGAACAACGTTTGTTCTACGAAATTTGCCGGACACGGCCAAAAACCGTATTTACCGGTAAAAAGTAGATTTTCTTGCCTTTTTCCACCTGAACGCCTATAACTCTCTTAATTCTTAACTGATTTTCAATCTCCGAAAGAATTTGGAAAGAAGAGATTTAGACCTTCGAATGATGTATATTTTGTTTATTTGAAGATGTTGGAATATAGGTTTATTTGTCAAACACATTTTTTCATTTTTGTCCGTCATTTTCCAGTTTAGGCAATGTTTTTACCAATTATATTGTGAGATAACCGTACGATTAATTAATTTACATATATAGTATGTTTTATAAGGAAAAAAATGCAACCAGTCTCTTAAAAATCCGTTTGCAATTGACGGAAGTATTAAAGTTTCATTAAATCTAAATCAGTATATAAACACTAGTGAAAAATGCAAAGAGTGATAAATTGGGATATTTATAAATTATAAATTACTGCTATAAAACAAAAGCTTATGCTGCGTATGACATTTTTAATTATAAATTATAATTAGATATCCAGGAAAAATTAAAACCAAAATTCTAAAACATCAGCAAAGTTTTTAATACCCTTATATTTGGACGAATTCTTAAACAATAACTTTGTTTGTGTATAAACACATATTTTATTTGTGAAAGTTAGTTCGTAAATATATTTTGTTCTAATATATATTCATATATGCTTTTCTAGATTTTCAAATAAAATTTATTTGTTAACAAATATATAAAATTTAAAAAAATTATATATATCACGACCGAATAATTAAAATTGTACAGGAGAGGCAAAATACTTACTGTATATGAATGTTTTTATAAATCGTATATGGACTTAGCGCTTTTACCATTCAGCTTTTTAAGATGACAAAGCATGACTTTTTTGCCTTTTTGTTTTCAAATCGATGTATATCCAACTTATTTTACATTCCGCTTCAAAAAATACATATAGGCAAAAAGTGGACTTATCGCCTTTACGCTCTTAGGTCGCGATATACTTGTACTCGTATATAATTATAATTATATTCAAATATATTTTCTTTTAATACAAACATATCAAAAATAGCGATTTTCTCCGGTGTTTAGTTATATATATCTACATATTGACAATTGGAAAGTGAATTATTTATTTTTTGCCCGACCCTCTTCTAGCATTTTTTGAATGTCCGATCACAATATGAGCCGATTTTTTTATGTCAACTTTCCTGAATTGACAACAGAACAAAAAATCTTCGTTCCGATATACCCAATAAGGCAAAAGTTATGGCCATTTGAAGTTATGTTTTTTAAAAAAAGGTGATTTTTTTGTAATTTTTTGAGAAAACAAGTAAGAATATTCAGTCGGGTAAATCGACTTACGAATCCCCTCACCTTGAGTCCAAAAAATATTTGTAAATTTATTTATTTTTTGTTTAAATTAAATATTTATCAATTAAAATGCAGTAGGTGAGTAGGTAGTGTGCTCGCCTATGAGTTTTGGATTCCCACAACATGGTCATTGTAACAAGACGTTTTCCCTGGTCCGTAAAATTAAAATATAAATTTACTTTGTATTGTAATTCATATAAATAAATAAATATAAAATTGCATTTAATAACTCTAATGTATGTACTGGTATTAAAGTTTAAGCTGTTAACTTTTGTTGCAAAATAGTCCATTTGTTTGAGAGGTGTCAATTACGCCAATTTTTCGCTGGTCTATAGGTGCTATAAAAACCTTACACTGTACAAAGTATTCAAGTATTTGTATGCACTGGTATTCAAGTTCTAAGCTTTAAACTTTTGGCGCAAAATGGTCCATTTGTTTGGGAGATACCAATAACGCTCACTTTCCCCTGGACACTGACAAAATTTTAAGTATTTTTATGAACTGATATTAAAGCTATAAGCAGTTAACTTTTGGTGCAAAATGGTCCATTTGTGTGGGGGTAGAAAAAAGGGCGAGGCAACTTCGACCATTTTTCTCGAGGTTATAGCGACTAATCTTATGTGTGGAATTTCAGAAGATTCGAGTGAGTAGTATAGAAGTTATTAAATATACACAAAATTACTGCACTCTCTGTAACAAATTGTTATATATATATCTCCATTTCAAAACATGGCTCAAATGGGCGGGGCCACGCCCGTTGATCGTATCCCGCCCACTTTTGGATATATGACGTAGGCTGCCAAAGATACGTATACACAAAATTACAGCACTCTATATAAGCCACATTTTGAAATTGAGATATCATGCACAATTTGTTATCGAGAGTGCTGTAATTTTGTGCATATGTGTCTGGTGGTAGTCTACGTGATTGGTCCATAAATGAGGGAGATCGGAATAAGGGGCGTGGCCACGCCCATATAAGCCAAATCTTGAAATTAGGATATCTTGCACAATTTGTTATCGAGAGTGCTGTAATTTTGTGCATATGTATCTGGTGGTAGTCTACGTGATTGGTCCAAAACTGGGCGGAATCGGATCAATGGGCGTGGCTCAGCCCATGTAAGCAACCGTATGAAATTGAAGTTCTTGCACAATCTATTTGCGAAAGTGCTGTTATTTTGTGTATATGTGTTTGGTGGAAGTCTATGTGATTGGTCTAAAAGTGAGCGGGATCAGATCAAAGGGCGTTGCTTCGCCCATATAAGACAATTTTGAAATTGAGATATTTTGCACAATATGTTAGCCATACTGTAATTCTGTTTATATGTATGTATCTGGTGGCAGTCTACGTGATTAGTGCAAAAATGGGCGGGATCAGACCAATGGGCCAAAACCAAATTTTGAAATTGAGATATCTTCACAATTTCTTATCGAGAGTGCTCTTATTTTATGGAGATGTTTTTGGTGGCAGTATTCGTGATTGGTTCAAAAATAAACGGGATCGGGAATCTAAATCTGGGCAACGAAGTGGATATATATATATAAATCTATGTGTGTATGTTACGTATAGACTTCAAAACGGCAGGATCCGTTTTGATGAAATTTTCAGGGAATGTTCAGATAAGCCTAGAGCTTTATAAGTTCTTGATTGAGGGGACGTGGGTCCGCCCATATAAGCCAATTTTTGATTGCTACTGTCCGTTCCTACGAATAGATTAACGAGATTCCTACTGTCCCTATCGGAAATCTGAAGTCTGGGCAACGAAGTGGACCGGGTCCAGCTAGTATACATATATATATTAACATCGTGCTTTAATATGGACTAACCTATATTTCAATAATTTTTTTGTAGTTTGTATGTTTTGGCGCCAAAAATCGACGCTAGCTCAAAAATTATTATATTTGTTAAGAAACATCCCACAATTCCCAAAATAAATGCGAAAATCCCCAAAAATGTTTTTTTTTTTGTGTTTTTTTTCCCCAAAATCTGTTATACTAAAGTCCTTTTGCGGTGTACTGTGTAACACACAACTACATATCAAAATTGTAAAGGTTTTTATATTATAGCTACGCTGTTGTCGGAAATGTGGACACGTTCTTTTTTCGAAAACTTACTCTAGGAAATTTCCATTAAGATGCATATAAATATGTTATACTTTTTATACACTCCACCATAGGATGGGGGGTATATTCATTTTGTCACTCCGTTTGTAACACCTCTAAATATTGATCTGAGACCGCATAAAGTATATATATTCTAAATCGTCGTAAAATTCTAAGACGATTTAGCCATGTCCGTCCGTCTGTTGTAATCACGTTGCAGTCCGTAATAATAGAGCTAGGTTGATCAAATTTGGTGGAAATATTTTTTATAGTTGCAGGTGTTTTGGGATTGCAAATGGGAAATATTGGTAAATGTTTTGATTTTATTTTGAGTCATAGATACCACATTTTGACAAGAATTCATCACAGCAAAAATTTTACAAATCGGTTCATATTTTGTTACAGTCACCTTATAGAGGTCGCTCCACAATATACGTGTTTACGCCATAAATACCATATTTTCTTAGAATTTTTACTGAATTTTTGCAGTTTGTATTTAATTTAGACAAGAATTCATCGCATATTTATAAGCCATAAATACCACATTTTCTAAGAAATTTAGCTGAAACTTTGCAGTTTGTATTCTATTTTGGCCAGAATTCATCTTAATAAAATGTATATAAGTCAAATTCTATTATGTTGTTGTCCACATGTAGATGTAGCTCTCACAAATGCTATTTTAATTTCTCAGGTGAAGAGTTTGGCTAAAGAATTTTGGGCCTAAAATGTGACTAAAAATTGCAGCGTTCCTTTTTTGAATGATTTAGTTAAACAAAAGGATCGTTTCATGATTTGCTTCATATCCAAAGATTTTTTCAGTAATAAAATTGCATGATTCGGCATGACCGAACTTAACGCTTTTACTTGTTTTAAATAACTGCTTCTGGCCGAATTTATAGTCGTTTTTAATTATTTTGATTAAGAATAAATGTATTTACATTTCAATTTCCCATTTTATTTAACCAAATATTATCTTTTTTCAAGTTCTTAAAAACAGACCACTACCTTAAAGGGCCACTGGGCGTTTGCCGTGGTGGCGTATGACTATTCCACTGACCATGATTTATAACGTATACGCCCCCTTGGTCCCAATGACAAATGAGCACAAGGCCACAAAATCAATTAAGTTATTGTTCATTTAGATGTTTTATCAGATAAATCACGCTCGACACACACCCCCACAACCAATATCAAAATTAGCAAATGACAATTTTATTAATAACAGCAAAAAATTATGATTTCGCAGAATGTGGTGCGAGATGTTATTTTCAATACAAGAAGCGTCAATATTTCATACTTAGTAAAAATCTCTTGATTTAGATCCTGGTCGCAACATTGTTCTACATGCCACAATGTTTAATATATATATAGATGTAAATTAAAATATTACAACAATCTTTGGCGTGTCAGACTTTTGCCCATTAAATAATACTTAAATCTTTAATAACTCATACACAAACACACACTCTAAGAGCACCGAGTACAAGACAAATAGGACTAATTATAAATTCATAATCATGATCCTTTTTAATATTGTTATTGTTGTCCCTGTTGTTGTTGTTGTTGCATGCACAACAAAGGACAAACAGCCTCTTGCTCTATCTCCCCAGCGAAAAAGGACAACTTTCTTTTGTTAAATTACATAACTTCTTTGCAAGGTCAAGATGGTTTAAAGGCATCTGCTCCGAAAAAGGAACCCAAACACCGGTCCTTTGGGGGGAATGAAAATAAGGAAACGTAAAGATCCCACACACACTTTCCATGTTAAAGAAGGTTCAACAAAACCCCAAAATAATTTATGAAGAACTCTTATACCCACACCAACGCTCAAGCTTACATTCACACACACATACACATAGATAGGACACATACTTTTATGTGTTGTTATTACAGAGGAATATTTTTAAATATCCCTCGGGTGTAGAAGCGGCTCTTTATAAATGTAAATTTTTTATTAGCGTCACGTTTTCATTCGATTTATGATGTCGAAATAAACAACAACAATAATAACAATAACAGAAAACAGCATTGTATTCAGTTTCCTTTTGAATATCATCCCCCTCATTTGCCATTTCAGTAGCAGTTTTGAACAATATTTTCTTGTATTTGTTTGCCAAATAAATTCCGCAAAAATAAGACATAATTTAACATATTAGGAATTAATTTGCTTTACGTGAGTGTTAAAAAAGCATGCTCACAAAGCGCTACGAATAAAGTGAAAGGGAATCCTTCAAGGTTGTAAGCTTTGCGCTTCTGTATATTTGAATTATTTTGAACTAAAGCATTTATAATGCTACAGAAAAATTCGGCTAATTCAGACAGGTTTGTATTAGTAAACAAGTAAGAAAGTTTCAGTCGGGTAAACCGACTAAGGTATACCCTCACTTTGTGAGTAATGTAATATTGAATATTACTCGAATTATTCTGTCAATTTGTGTGGGAGGTACCAGAAGGGGTTTATCAAATACACCTTATTTTTGCTGAACATTAGATACTTTAAATTCATTGCACTGTGCCGACTTATAAGCATTTATGTGCACTGGTATAAGCGTTATGAGACATTAAATTGTGGTATGATTTGGGCATTTTGTGTGGTAGGTACAAAGAGGGGCGTGGCAATAACGCCCATTTTTCACAGGGCTATAGACACTATAAAAGCATTACACTGTACAAAATTTCAAGTGTTTTTATACACTGTTATTAATGTTATAAGCTGTTAACTTTTGGTGCAAAATGGTGCATTTGTGTGGGAGGTACCAAAAGGGACGTGGCGACTTCGCCCATTTTTCTCGAGTTGATAACGACTAATAAGCTAATACTATGTGTGGAATTTCAAAAGATTCGAATAAGTAGTATAGCAGTTATTAATTAATCAATATTTCACAACATTTTAACCGTTTGTGGGGGAGGTACTAGAAGGAGTGGACCAATATGGCCCATCTTCGAACTTAGCCGGAGATAGAAAAAATATTACCACATACCAAATTTGAGGTCAATCGGTTACTCCTTTCGAGAGTTACCCTCGTCACACTAAAGTGAGGGTATAAATATACTATGCAAAAAATTTTTTTTTGTCCGAGACCAAAAAACTTTTTTTTGCGTAGATTTAGGCATACTATTTTATAAAACCAAAACAAAAATTTTTGTTATTAGTCCTAGAAATTCATTGCAGTTAATAATCAATAATAAATAAAAGAAAGTTGTAATCCGCATCGTAATATCGACAATCTATGTTTGTAGCGGTTAAATAATAACTATGCAGGAACTTATACATACACTAAGATAATAAATAAAATTAATGACGAGTATGCACCTCGGCATCAATTCAATCGCAATTTTCATTAAAATAATAAAAATTACCATATTTTTACGAAATTTTCCTTAATCATACTCGTGTCATTAGTTTTGTGTGCCACCTTCTTGAAAGGGGCGCCATTAAATTAAAAAAAAATATTATTATTTTAGTTGCGAGTACTTAAGTAATATTTCACTGCTTTCAAGAATATTCTCCATTAAAACAATGACGTCGACATATCATAGTTTAATTGCCGAATCGGACTTAATAGACGGTATGAGATATTTGAGTAATAAATTTAAGGATATGTACCCCTTAAAGGAAAGGTTGTCTTGGTAATAAATTTGATGACTGTTGCCTTTATTTTTAAGAATATATTGGTTTAAATTAACTCTCTGGAGAATTATACTCTCTCTCTCTTTCGGAGAATCAGAGTTGTTTGTTAATGTTTTAGTCAATAATTGTTATGGAATGCTTGAAGAGCTCTCTGAAAATAGATATCTATTGTATTTACAAAAATGTTCCCAAAGTTTTTTCGATAGCTTTTTCTTCAATCTTTTTGGGGAAATAAAAAATTAAAAAAAACATTTTTTTTTTCATTTTTGTAAAACACTTATTTTAATTTCTGATTTGTTTGCTTAAAAGAAAATTTAGATCGTTTCCTTTAAGAGCATTATATTCTATTACAGGGATGTGACCTGTTTATCTATCAAAATAAAGATAAACCACTAAAACAATAAGTTTCAACTGAAAAAATAAGTTTCAACATGACTGAAAAACCATTTATCGTAATTGGTTTAAAAAAGCTTTAAATACTCCTAAATTAAGCATCCTTCATCTAACATAATTTCTTCATTCCATCAACGAATGCAAACGTATCTTTTACAACAGATAGCAATTTTTTTTTTGAGAAAATTTTAATAATTTTTTAATTAAAAAAACATCAAAGATTCACAATTATTATATTTTGATTATAATTTCTAAAGAGAAATCGATGAATAATTTCACAAGTTGTAGCTTTTAATTAAAAAATATTAATTTTTTTTCCAAATTTGGATTTTTATATAATCCTAAATTAAGCAGCCTTCAACTTCTTCTAACATAATTTCTTCATCCCATCAGCAAATTCAAATATATCTTACAACATATTGCAAAAAATCGCATTTTTTGAAAAAATATAGTAATATTTTAATTAAAACCTCTTACAAATATCGAAAGATTCTCAATTATTATATTTTTATTATTATTTCTAAAGATAAATCGATGCATAACTTCAAAAGTTGTTGCTTTTAATTAAAAAAATATTTTTTTTTTCTTAAAAAAAAATGATTTTTTGCTATATTTTTAAGATAATTTTGAAATCGCTGATGGGATGAAGAAATTATATTAGAAGAAGATATTATGATAAATGGTTCTCGCGTTATGCTAAAATATATAGTTGTACCTAAATTTTTTTTAGAGGTCTATCTTTATATTGCTAGATAAACAGGTCCCATTCCACTAATATACCACAAAGCTCTTAAAGAACGTGAGTTAGGTTTCGTTTGAGCAAAATTAAAATATGTGTTTTTACAAAAATCTTAAGAAAGTTTTAATTTCTCAAAAAAATCACAGAAAAATATTTTAGTGGATTTTTTAATTTTTGTTCAAAAAATTTAAGAATAAGCTATCGAAAACACTTTCGACAAAATATTCTAAACACAAAATTTCGACCAAAATTTCAAAACTCAACACTCTCCAACACGGACAGTCCATAATCGATCACGTTGATATTTTGTGTTATAACCACTAAATTTTGTGCAATTTTCATCGCGATTAGAAGAAATCGCTTTTAAAAATTTACTCGCTTAGCATGAAATCCCCCAAATTTTTTAATTTTAATAAAAATATTTAAAACTACGTATGTGTATTGTAAAATTCCATTACGTATTCCTAAAACAATTATTTGTTTTCCACTACGAAGGTTGGTTTTTGTAATAATCCGAGATATGGATATTTCATATTTTTAATTAAAACTCGACGGCAATGTCTTGATTTTACATACGTAGTATGTTCAAAAAATATGCGAATTTTGTATTTTTTCAAAAAGTATTTATTTTTTCATGAATATCTATTTTGTCCCCTTCAAAGTAATTCCCTTCGGATATAACACACTTCTGCCAAAAAAATTTTCCAATCCTCGAAGCACTTCAAATAATAATTTTTTGTGATCTTGTTCAGCTCCTCCTTGTATGCCTTTATCTCCTCAATCGTGGCGTAGCGTCGTCCTTTCATGGACCTTTTCAGTTTTGGGAACAAAAAATAGTCACAGGGGGCTAGGTCAGGGGAATACGGTGGCTGCGGCACCATTACTGTGTTGTTTTTGGCCAAATATTCGCGTACAAGCAACGATGTGTGTGCAGTGGCGTTGTCATGGTGCAAAAGCCAGTTTTTGTTCTTCCACAAATCCGGGCGTTTTTGGCGGATTGCTTCGCGGTAATATTCTTTATTGCCCGACCTACCCTGTGGCAAGAACTCATAATGCACAACGCTCCTGCAATCAAAGAAAACTGTGAGCTCGGGCGTCCGGCACGCTGTTCGTCCTTCGCATCTTCTCTGCCCTCTAAGAACATTTTGTACCACCGATAAACGTTTCTTTGGTCCAAGGTAGCTTCACCATATGCCACAGTCAACATTCGGACTTTATTTTGTTTTTCACACAAAAATTGATGCAGATTCTTTGATCCATTTTCTGAAATAGATAAAAATCGAAGACAAGTTAAAACACATCCAAGCACAACAGCTGTCAAAAATTAACTAAACATTCAAAATGGCCGACCTTGTCAGCATACATAAGTAAGAGACATGAGTACCAACATAACGCTACAAAAATATCAAAAATCAAATACACGTAGCTCGCGTAAATTAAAAATTCGCGATATTCTTTGAACATACCTCGTACTTATTTTCTATTGTTTTTTTATATTTCGCCTTTTTAGTATTTTGTATATAAAGTATATCAGATTTGTAACTAAATTAGATAAATTCCTTCGTTTTAGAAATATACACAGAAAAAAAATTAGTTTTAAACTTAAAATTTTTCGCCAAAGACAGTTTTTACCTTTGAAAAAAGTATTTTTGTATTTAAAACTAAGAAAGTTTACTTAATATTAATGAAATTGTCAATATTTATTGTACACAATGTACTTATGTTAAAGACTTTAGCGCCATTCTTTAATATTATGACATTTTTTTCTGTATAGCCTTTAAAAAGTTGGAATAAAAAAAGATTATCCAAATTTAGCATTTTCAATATTCAAAAAACAAAAAAAATAAAATCGTTTTGTTTTCTCTATTAAAATGCAACAGAATAACTTGTTTAGAATATAGAGGATTGTATTAGTAATTTCAATTAATAATACATATACATATGTAATTTTGTATTAATATAACAGTTTGTTTTATACGGATATGAAAAATCTGGAAATCATAGACTTATGTTTTATGATTTAAATAATAAAACATTAGATTTATTCTATTATAAATATTCTTCTCTGTCATACATTGTCTCAACAGATATTAAATTAAAACTTTAGCAATGACTTCAGAAATAGCACTCAGAGAAATAAATGGCTTACAGTTAGGGTGAGATCTTAACCTATATTAATAGTGTGAACTTGCAGTAAATTATAATCCATCTCCCTCTTTTCTCTTATATGTTCATCGCAATTGAGTTTCCGGAGAGAGAGGGAATAAATACATATCGTGTACGAGTACTTAAAGTAATCACAGATTCAGGAGAGACATTTACCCAATATCTCATTAGTTATGAGCGTAAATATAAGTTCGCTACAGTGGATAATTGATTCATGTAACTATAGGCCAATTGTATCAATTCGGAATATTTATATATACTCGTATAATTTGGAATATTTAAAAATTAAAAATGCAATCTCCCTAAAACCATGCTTAGTCGACTTAGCATGTTTTAGAATGGAGGTATCGAATTATATATTTCGAAATGAGTGTTAAAATTAATAAGCATTATTTCCAGTACAATTTAATTTATACATATTTCTTTGTTGAGTGTGGTTATTAGTCGTAGTTTATCTCCAAAATGACTAAACCGATTCGAAAAATATGTTCTAGCCGATACTAAAGTTCATACCTAGGGCCCGGTAGGATGCATTGAGGGAGGTCATGCTATGATAAATTTTTTCGTTTACTGTCGCCATCTTATTTTCCTGCAAGAGACAAAATTGGCGACATTAATTCACACAAAATATTTGTAATATGACTATAGGAGGTATAAAATGAGTTATAAATGCAAAACAACGTCTGCAGGGCCAACTAGTATACATATAAAATTTATTTCAACTGATTAAATGAATTGATCTGAAGAAACTACAGCTTGTGGCGCTATCACTGCTTATCAATCTTTCAAACTATAAAGATTTGTGTGATGTGTGCTGCGGCTTATCATTGCCAATACCTCCAATGTTATTTATTTATTCAAAATGTAATAAAAATCAGAATTAAAGGAGGAAAGTAATTGATATAGAAAAACTGTAATATGCTGAAGTATCCTTAGCACCTAAATTTTTGAAATATTCATACACTGTTCATGTGTGCAGAACTTAAGCCAAAAATGTTTGCGATAATTTATTTGGAATTTAAATAATTGATATAGGTTTCAATACCTTAAACTGGGTAGAATAGTATTAAAAAAATAGGCTGCACTTTTTTTTACCATTAAAAAATATTCAACTGACGATTTAAAAATTCTTTTAAATCGTCAGTTATTTAGAAGCGATAGAGGGAAATGGTTGTGTGTTTTTGGGACGCGGATTGTGAGAAAACGAAATTGCTGGAAATACCCTGCAGAGAAATTGGAAACAGTCTATGGAAAGGACCGGATCTGAGCTGGTCCAAAATGAACTAGATCCAGACTAGAGCAAAAGTAATGCAGCCAGAAACAGTTGAGCGCAAAACAACAAGAGAATTCAAAGAAATCTGCCTAGGCAGCGCTGCTTTTGTTTGATTTTGTACAGCGTGAATATTTGTTTGTGTTTTTTCGTCTGCATTGAAATAATTCTAAGTGTTTACCGTTAGGAATTTATGGTGGTGCTTGTCATTTCAGTCTTGTGTTCATTGTTAAGTGGAAATTTTAACAAGTATGAAGTTATAATGATAATAATAATTATAACTATTTCAAGTTTCCCTTTTCTAGAAATTAAAATAATTTATTTCCGTTTCTCAAATAACAAATATATTTCAATTTAGTTTTTATAAATATTATAAAAATAAAAACCAATCAATAAATATTTTCTTTTTAATTCTTAAATTTTATAATAAAGGTAAGCTGAAAAGTTGTTCTAGACTGGTCCATAACCAAGAGAGCATGAACTAATTCTACATAATATATTTTTTCCAGCAAGCAACTGTTTCTTTTTACATGGGCTTGTCCTAGGAAGAACCAATTTTTCTCCGGGTGCATTCGTTTGGAACAGTTCTGGAGTAGTTTAGATATATTCCTGAAGAACTATATCAGATCTAGTTCCCTAGAATTAATTCTAAACTATTCCATTCTGAACTATATCAGAACTGTTCCAAACGAATGCAGCTGGAGACAATTGATTCTTCCTAGGACAAGCCCATGTAAAAAGAAACAGTTGCTTGCTGGGCAAAGGGTATTATGTAGAACTAGTTCATACATTCTCATGGATCAGTGTAGAACTATTTATGAACTGGTCCGCTTCGCTGCAGGGTATCTAAGTAAACGTGCATACAAGTGTAATTTTATTTACATATGTATTTCACTTTTCCATATTGCATCGAAAATAATTTTATTATGGGTTTTTAACAGTTATTTTTGCTAAATGCCTGAAATACAAATTATTGGAAAATTATGGAATTAGGAAAACACAATTTATTTTAATTAAAAGTAAATATTTATTAAAAATAACTAATAACAGCGCATAAATAACACAAAATATAAAAATAGTTTTGGAAATATAAAAATGTGTTATAGTTAATTGTTTCTTTTGGAAGTGGCGTAAATCCATTTGTTTTTAAAACGAGAAATAAAGGCATTTAGGTTTCTTTTCGTTTAAAAATCTGTGTGAATGATAAAATTAAAATATTTATATACAGCTCATCACAAGACTTCGAAGTTTCTGTATGTTGCAAAATTGTTCCCGTTTAAGTCCAGTTAACTCGTTTTTTCAATGGTGAATGTAATTAAGCCACTTTCAAAACAAACTTTTTAAATAAAATTATTTAAATTGAATATTTCATTGAATCATTTGCAGTAACCTAGGAAATTTTCCTGATGGATTGTTTTTTCGCATTTAATAAAATGTCCTTACATAAGATAAATATGCATTATATTCCTAAGGATGTTCTTTAACAAACAATCTCACGGTCTAGTATAATATTAATTTTCATTCTAACTAATGTTTATGAAGAAAATGTCGATAAAACTCAATTTTAAACGAAAAACATTTTTTTATAATTGTTGCAATTTCTGTTTTTAAGACGGAGTTGAATTTTAGTTTAGCTCAATAATAATTTCAAAAGTACATACAATTGTAACCATATTTTAATATTAAAACATAAGTTGTGCAAAACAATTCACGATTTTTTAAATATTCACCGTTCTTGGAGTTACGCCACTTTCAAAACAAACGTTTTTGTAGTTTGGTTTCTAGCTAAACTTAAATGTTATAAACATAAAATGTTTATAAGCAGTTATAAATAGATAAAATAAGATCTCGCTTTTTGAAAAAATTAAAAAAAATAGTTTTGGTGATGCGCCATTTTCTGTAAATTTTTTTTTGGAAATTTTTTCCGAATTTTTTTGGAAATATTCCTCCCCCTCGATTTTCTTTAAGTTTTCACAGAATATTCGTCGCACTCTCACAAATCCAGAACAGTAAAAAATTTTCAATATTTTTCAGTCAGAATTTATTTGGTTTAAGAGTGCCCCAGTAGGCGAGTTGGTACCGTACTCGCCTATGAAGTTGGAGGCCGTGGGTTCGACTCCCACTAGAGGCTCTGGTCTGTCGCTGCAAACATTAATCCATATGGTCTTTGTAACCCGGCCTTTCCCTGGACCTTAAAATTAGAATATAAATTTACTTTGTATTGTAATTCATATAAATAAATAAATAAATTATTTGGTTTAAGACCATATGTTTCAGTTACTTTCTATCTATTGCAAAAAAGTAATAGAAACAAATACAAAAATTGGTAGGGAGTTTTAATTGCTTGGTAGCATTGACTGCAGTTTCGATAGACACCACTCTATCATCTTCAGAATTCAATAGCAATAACGTATGTCTTTAACTTAGATCATCTGGAATACTTACGGAAGTAGTAAATTGAATGTAACAAGAAGTAGTAACCAAACCCGCATTTTGCCGAACTAAGTCAACAACTCTCATACCAATACATTTTTGTGTTTTGCTTCGATTCGCTACGCGAAATACATCAAGTGGTCATAGCTTTTGTATTATTGGGTATATCGAACCAATTTTTCGTCTTGTAGGAAATTTTATTGCCCATCCAGACATGTTGATACGAATGAGATGGATGCATATTGTGTTCCGATATTTACAAAATACTAGCACACGCTAAGGGAAAAAATGAAAATTTCAATTGCAGATATCTCGGTAACTATACGAGATAATTATTAGGAGTAAATCGTTAGAGAAAACCCGAGTTGCGCTTGAATATTTTCTTCACCCGATGTGACCAACTTTGTGGTCCTCTAACTCCGCCCCTGTCTGACATAGGGGGTACAAATATAAAACTTAACTTCTCTAACACCTCTCCATCTTCTATGCCAAGTTTGGTCGCAATCGGTATGAATTCGTACCACTGTGCAGTGTTTTGCAAAAACTGACGAAAATTGTCACACTAGTCCTGGTATTTCGTCCATAACATTTACAAATATTGAGTCTCCCAATTTTTTTTACTGTTCTGGATTTGTGAGAGTGAGACAAATATTCTGTGGAAATTTGAAGGTTGTTACAAAAAAATTTCGTAAACATTTTTTTTTTAAATTTCGCTTGTCGCATTGTGCCCTCTTTAAAATAAAGTAAACTTTGCAAAAATCGCTTCAGCCGTTCGAGAGCTATTACAAATTTCGTAAAACACAAAAACTAATTTCTTTAATATTTTCAAAAATAAAAATGCCCATAAAATTTTTTTAAAAACAACTTTTTTAAAAGAAAAATTATAGCGAGATCTTATTTTACATATTTGTAACTGCTTATAAACATTTTAGCCAAAAATACAAAAAAAAGGTCTATTTAAAATTTAATATTTAACACTCTGACTCCGTTTGACTTTTTTGAGAAAATTCCTTTTGATACGTCGTGTCTTTGCAGATTGTCTCCTTGAAATGCATGAAAATTATATGCGGCAAATCTATATGATATGCTTTGATTTGCTATATCAAGGAGAGATATTTAAATGTTTAATACGATAAAGTGTTAGATTTTATGATATTTTACTGCAAATAAGGACGCGTCATATTTAAATTTACACCAAAACGTGCTTATTTTAAGTCCAAACTTAATTAGTTTTATAACGACATGTACTTGATTCTATGAAATGCATCCTCAAAACAAGCTCTTTTTACGTCTTTAAATAAACTACAGGGTTTTCCAACAAGAGGTGTTATTTTGAATCACCCGGTATTTCGGTAGCTGTCACTTTTGAAGCTTTTATTCTTTGACATTTGACAAGTAGAAACTACGCCATTACTAAAAATGGAACAATACACGATTCAACAACGCACTGAAATTATTAAAATTCACTATAAAAAAATCTTGCAGTCACAGTTCGCAAAACTAAAGCATTTTTGGGTCGTCGTGAAGCACCTTGTCGGACCGCAATACAGAAATTGGTGGAAAAATTCGAGCTGTTGGGACAAGTTAGTGATGTGAAGAATAAAACCCATGCACGTCGCTCAAGAACAACGGAGAATATTGGAGCTGTAGCCCAAAGTGTTGAAGAAAACCCAGGTTTGTTCATTCCTCTTCGTTCTTTGGAATTGGGCATTCCACAAACGTCATTACACCGTGCCTTGCATAAAGACTTGGGTCTTAAGACTAATAAAGTTCAGTTAACACAAGAACTCAAGCCGGCCGATCATCAACAACGTCGTGTCTTTGCTGATTGGGTCCTTGAAATGCGTGAAAATGATCCGGAATTCCATCGAAAAATTATCTTGACTGATGAGGCCCATTACCACATCGGTGGCTACGTCAACAAGCAAAATTGTCGCATCTGGGGCTCAGAAAACCCAAGAGTGATTGTTGAGAATTCTCTCCATGCTCAACGTGTGACTGTTTGGAGCGGTTTATGGTCCGGCGGGGTTATTGGACCTTACTTTTTCGAAAATTAGGTTGGATCAACAGTTACGGTGAATGGATTGCGCTATCGAGAGATGAATAATGATTTTTTTTTGGTCGGAGGAATGGATGGTATTGATCTAGACAACGTTTGCTTTCAACAAGACGGCGCTACGTGCCACACAAGCAACGAAACCATTGCTCTGTGTTATTTCTCGAAGAGGTGATCACAATTGGCCACCGAGATCTTGTGATTTAACATCTTGCGACATCTTCCTTTGGGGCCACGTGAAAGATAAGGTCTACGCCAACAGCCCAGCCTCGATTCAAGATCTCAAAGATAGAATTCATGAGGCTATCGGGGACATAGAGAAGCTCTTTGCGATTTGGTTATGGAAAATTTCATGAAAAGGATATGGTCCTGTAAGCGTTGTCGTGGTGGCCATTTGGCTGATGTTGTTGTTCATTATTAACGGCATACCTTCCTCTTTATTATGAAATCAACATCCGATCATTTATCTCAAAAAATTACATTTTTCTTTGAATACCAAAATAACACCTCTTGGTGGAAACCCCTTTTAAACTTTCTTCTTTTATAGCTATTGTGGCTCGAAATCATTGCCGAAATCTTAATTCTTTTATTTTCAGTATGCCCTTTTTAGTGTATCCCCAATAAAGCAGCACTAGTTGCTAAATTAAGGAAATTCTTTTGCCAAATTTTGTAATGATCATAATAATATATATGATGGCTGTACCATAACCTGAACCGATTTTCCCCAAATTTAGTATTGCCTCTAATTGTATCAAGAGACTTCTCTCTGTACATTTTTATACAGATCGGTTAAAAAATTTTCCTTGTACAGAGCATGCCAAATATGGGAGCTTTATGTAAATCTGAACCGATTTTAACAAAATTCTATATGGATCGTCGGGGGGCCGAAAGAAAGATATGTGCAAAGTTTCGTTGAAATCGGACCATAATTGCGACTTATACTTTGATTAAAAAAATACATAGACAGGCAGACATGGCTTAATCGAATCAAAAAGTGACTCTATGTCAATCGGTATAATAAACTATGGGTCCATCTCTTCTCTTTTTGGCTGTTACAAACAAATGCACAAAGTCATACCATGTACCACTGTGTGGTATAAATGGTATAAATATCTATCTGTTTAGAGGATTGAACAGCGAAATTGCCAAGCAGAGGACCCAAATATTTTTAAAACCCCACTGAGGTTATATGCGAAGTAGGTAATTTAATCTTGATTTGCAATTTAAATTTCTATCAACAAATGCCGTGTGATTGTATTCAGTTCATTTAGCCTTAGTACCCTATCTAAGAGTCCTCTAAACACAGCGAATTTGTGTGTGTATGCAGCTTATTGGAAACAGAGTGAGAGAAAGGTAGAGAATTCTAAACACCTGTTGAAATGTATTATTAGGTTTACTCTAAAGCTATAAACACATTAATAAAAACTAATACAAAATAAGTTAATAATCCTGCCACAAGCAAACCATAAACAGGAGCATCAACATGTAAGTACTCCTTTCCCTCCATCTCTCTCTCTCGCCTTGGAGCACTTCGTTGAGAATGAGCAGTCAGCCAAAACGAGCCTCCCCACAAATACAATCAAGCACTTCGGTGCCAGACATTAGCTCACACTCCATGCCACTCTTCGTGTCTTCTAGACTAATGAAAGTACTTAAAAATCTCTATTAGTAGTGGAAACCCCTTCCGGGGAGAGGGAGAGAGATTGAGACCCAGAGGCCTCGAAATGCCAGGAGCTCTGTTGAAAAGACCTCCCATTGCTACACAAATATATCTACTCCTCGAGCAGAACGAGTTTCACCCGCCCAACAGCTAAACCACATACGTACACAGATATACACATGTATGTAGGTATACATACATACATTCCCATCATTCCAAGAGTGGCTGTTGAAGGTGGTAAGTGGTTAATGCTAAACAGCATTGGTTTCAACTTTGGCAAACCCACAACATAGCGCAACAATTAGGTTTGTTTCTACCTCTGCTCCCGCTTCACTCTTCTTCTTCTTCTTCTTGAGTCAGTCGTCTGTCTGTGGTGGAATGTGTCCTTTTGTTTTCGTTTTTTTAAGAATTATGTTTCAAATTTGTAACAAAGTAAAGCACCACGACGACGACGGCGAACATTAACTAAAAGTCTGCAGAGGAATGAAAGAAAAAACTATTGCGGGTAGAGGCGGCATTGCCGCACGATAGTGAAAATAATATAGAAAATCGCAACTCTAAAACAAGTAACGCCCAGAGAAAGTTTTACTCTCAATAAGTTTATTAAAAACTATACGAACCGGGTACAAAGTATGAAGTGAACAGCATTGGATTCTCCACAGATTTCTCCCGTCCGCTGTATTTTCAATAAAGGCTATAAAGGATCGAAAGAACAACAGCAGCAAATATGAGACAGTAGTTAAGACGACGATTAAGACAAATTAAATATCGAGCTTTATAATCGATTTGCAATCAATTTATTTAACAGTATAATTGTTTACGCAACGAAGAGATATTTTCCACAAGAACGATTTTTTTTAATTTTTGCTAATAATAAAAATTACGCTGTGCTCGAAATGGGCACAGTGAAGGGGGACCCTGAGGATATACCTATTTCGACCTTGCTGAATCCAGTGGTGCCGTTTTTCTAGGTTAGCTCTTGTTTTCGCAATATTCGACCACAAAGTTTGCAAGGAAATCAGGGAGGATAGTTACCTCGGAGTTGATTTTGATGTGGAAGACTTCGGACTACACGCTTCAGTCCAAAGAACGATAACCCTTGCATATTTAGTTTTCTCAAAAATAATTCTCTCATATTTTTAAACTTTAAATACGTTTGCCCTTATTTAATTCGGAAAGAAAACAATATTTATACTACACCATTTTCAACAGTAATTTGGAAGTTTTTCATTGTACATTATAATTGAGAAAATTTCATTTGAAAATTTGAGATTTTACATCTGTATTTTACTAAATTTCTATTGACAGAATTTTTCTCAAGGAGATAGCTATACTATAGAGGTTATTAAAGAATCAATATGTCACTAAATTTTGACCATTTGTAAGGGAGACAGACGGACGGACATTGTTAAAATTACTAAAAATGTCCTTAAACGAATTTCCGCTAATTATACATAGTGTTAGTTTACTTCTTCGATGTGTTACACTTTTAACCCGTAACAAATGATATATACCCTATTCCACTAAAGTAAGGGTATAAAAATAAGCTTACAGTGAGGGGATCTGATATTAAGTTCTACCAGTACTCAGACGAACTAGTGCCTTCGGTTTCCAACGTTAATGTACTAACCTTTGGCCAACATTAAAAATAGTGCATCAATTAAATTTACAATTAAAAAATGGTTGTAATTTTACAAATTATTAATAACAATTAAAATTTTTGATATAGATTTTTAATTGAATACACAAATGTTTATTTCAAATGGGTAAATAAAATATTCGATCATAAAAATGAATTAAATAAATTGTATAATTAATTAATTGTAAAACATGTATATATGCATTAGTTGATTCATTCAAAATTTTAACAGAGAATGTTAACATTACTGGGATGCCTATACAGATCAACTCAAAATCTATAAGAAAGAGCTTAGAAAAGCGCAAAGGCGTTCTTGGCACACCTTCTGTAGAGAAGTGGTAAAGGTCTCGGGTGCCGCAAGACTACCTAAGATATTATCCACTGAACCCTACACAGTGGGCTATTTGCAGGATGAGGCAAATAACTGGACAAAAAGCAGCGAACAGTTGCTTAATGTTCTGCTCGACACATATTTCCCGGGGAACTTCCCAACAGAACCTGAAGATCTGCAAGACCAACAAGACTCCGAGTGGACTGTGAGCGTCGCTAGCTTGTTGACTGAGAAATCTTGAATAAGCTGCGCTATTAACAGCTTTGAGCCCTTCAAGTCACCTGGACCAGACGGCATCACTCCAGCAGAAATGCAGAAAATATTGAAGTACATTATCCCCTGGCTGGAGAAAATTTATGAATGCTGTATCAGGCTCTCATACATCCCCCATCGATTGAGGGATACCAAAATGACATTCATATCCAAAGCAGGAAATATATAGCACACTAGGCCAAAAGACTTCAGATCAATTAGCCTATCCTCCTTCCTATTGAAAGGTCTGGAAAGACTTTTAGATTATTTCATTAGGGAAAACATGGATACAAAACTCCTGTCGGGGACAACCTACAATAAGGGAAAGTTTACAGAATCGACCCTGCACGAACTTGTGAGCACTATCAAATCGTTCCTAAATTTCAAGGAATTCAATCTGGCGGTATATCTTGATATAGAAGGGTTTTTCAACAACATTCACTCAGATGCGTTAACCCAAACTAGGATGAACAAGGTCCCACATGTGGACCCTTTACCTACGGATAAATGGAACAGATTTAGTCTTATCTGAAAGTGCACAATTTCTAGGAATAATTCTAAATAGGAAACAGACTTAACGTACTGGAACGTGCAATATGGGAAGTCGTTAAGTGTCCGAGTCGCAACATAGTAACCAACACTGGCGTTGTCATTTACTCGGGGAGAAGGACTGACATCAATGCTCTGGAGGCCACATCCCTCAATTCACAAACAGTTTAACATAGACTTCATATGGGTGCCTGGGCATAGGGATATACGGGAAGCTGCAAAGCCGATGAACTTACTACGAAAGGGACGATATAACAAATTCTGGAAGAATTTGCATATACTGGTGCGCCACTATTCACGTGCAAGCTTTGGCTTAGGCAAGAGGCAATCAGGCAGTCCAACGAAAGATGGACAGAAATCGGCACCTGCAAGGTAGCTAGACAAATCTGCCCAAGGTATGACCTGAGAAGATCAAAATATCTCCTCGCACTAGAGAGGCAAAGATTGTCTACGTTAGTATCAGTTCTGACGCGACACTGCTTGATCGGCGAACTCGCAAACGACTGCGTATTCAATGCGTATTCAATGACTTCTGCAGATGCTGCGGAGATGAGAAAAAAGTGGGGAGTGAGTAAACGATGTCAGGACGTACTGGGGTCGGCCTTTCTAGGCAGTCCAACATATCTTTCCTGTACCGATATTCGTACTATCGATAAATTTGTATATGAAACAGGTTGGTTTCCATGAGAGGCATTCAGCCCGTGGTCACACTAGGGCCCTAAACTGGTATACGAGGTATGTTCAAAAAAATATCGCGAATTTTTAATTTCCGCGGACTACGTGTATTTGATTTTTGATATTTTTGTAGCGTTATGTCGGTACTTATGTCCCTTACTTATGCTGACAGGGTCGGCATTTTGAATGTTTAGTTAATTTTTGACAGCTGTTGTGCTTAGATGTGTCTTCGATTTTTTCTATTTCAGAAAATTGATCAAAGAATCTGCATCAAATTTTGTGTGAAGAATAAAATAAAGTGCGCTGACGCATTCCGAATGTTGACTGTGGCATATGGTGAAGCTACCTTGGACCAAAGCAACGTTTATCGGTGGTACAAAATGTTCTTAGAGGGCCGAGAAGATGCGAAGGACGAACAGCGTGCCGGACGCCCAAGCACAACAACAACAGACGAAAACATTGATAAAGTGAATAAAATAATATTGGCCAATCGACGAATTACCATTAGAGAAGTTGGTGTGGATCTAAACATATCGATTGGCTCGTGCCATTCGATTTTAAGCAATGATTTGGGCATGAGTCGGGTCGCCGCTAAATTGGTGCCAAAATTGGTAAATTTGAACTCGGTCCGTGACGACCCAAATTTGCTCCAGAGGGTCACCTTGCCCCCTGTGACTATTTTTTGTTCCCAAAACTGAAAAGGCCCATGAAAGGACGACGCTACGCCACGATTGAGGAGATAAAGACGGCATCGAAGGAGGAGCTGAACAAGATCACAAAAAAAGATTATTTGAAGTGCTACGAGGATTGGAAAAAAGTTGGCAGAAGTGTATTATATCCGAGGGGAATTACTTTGAAGGGGACAAAATAGATTTTCATGAATAAATAAATGCTTTTTGAAAAAATTCGCGATATTTTTATACCTCATACCTCGTATAAGGGCTGGTTAAAAACGCCTACCACCCTAACCTACACCTAAACCTAAACCTAATTAATTTCTTTCCTTTCTGTAAAGCAATATATAACTGCTTGCTCTAGCGCATTTTTTAGGCATACCGCGTCTGTGGGAAATATAAGAGGTGTCAGTGTTATATTATAAATACTAAGATCTGTGGAAAAATGGAAACGGATTTGGTCATAAAGTGTTGACTTTCTAATTTCCTAATATTATGTTAGTTAGCATTTTCTTAATTATACAATTCTTATTTTCTCAATTTTAATTAGTACTTTCCAATCATAATTTAATATTTTTAATTTCAGTTCACGTTCATATCTTCAATTAAAATTGAAAATGGCATAGAACGAAAATTATGGATATTTCATATTTTTTTTAAAGTACGCCCAAACCACTGTGAACCAAGGACATGGTGCCATGGACTAAAACAACTTCAATACAAATAACAACAACAGCAACTCTAATAGAAACCGTTAACAACAAATGAATTAAGCCGTCAGCAATCGATTGCCTTTATATTATAGCCGGTGTTAAGTTCTTGTTGCCTTAAGTTTTGAGTGAATTTGCCACACCGACAGACAGACAGGCGGACGGACAGACATACGACTCCACCACCGCGTACAGTTTAACGTTGCAACGAAGCGCCAGCGAAGCGATGGCGCGTTGAACTTTAACAACAATTTCCACTTATTCGCCGTAATAATCTGAGTTAAATAAGTTTCGTAATTTCGTTCATTTGTTAAAGAATATTGAAAAGGCCGAACAGAAACAGAAGGAAAAACTCATCGTAACATGAATCTGGTGCTGATGTTAAGGTGTTAAAAGTTTACTTTCGATAGAGTTTGGAATTATTTTTTTTCCACAACGCTCTGAGGTGACCATATGTGAGAGGATAATAATTTTAAATTATGTTTCATCTAAAGAAGCAGATACTTACCACATACAAATTTTAAAGTCAGACAGACGGCCGCCATAATTTCTGTAGGATTCTTATAAATGTCTTCAAATTATGTATTTCGGATTAAATTTCCAATGACTATTGTTTAACAACAAATGCTAAATTTTTTCCATATTTCTGGCATCTTCCCCAACTTTTAGTCGATTTTCTCGACTGATAATTTCCTACTTGTCTCTAAAGTTAATGAAGAAATCTTATATCTTGAGTTGCGTTTACGAAAAAATATTTTCGAGGAATACAATTTTTAACACATTATCTCCATGGATATTTCTAGTTACAGAAAATGCAATTGTTCAAAATTAAAATGTGTTTAAACAACATATTTGTCAGTTTCAAAAAGCCCTGTAAAATAAATCGGGAATTTGAAACAGAATTTTTCATGGTTTGAACTGTGAAGCAAATGATTCGTTATATCTTCGCCATTACTTTCTTCAACAAAATATAGATTTTCCCTAAAATGCATTTGGCATGTGAACATTTTCCCTTTAAATGAAACAATTTACGTATCTGGTCTGTCCAATAGTTGAAGCGTATATTTAAGAGTGTTAAAGTATTTAGTTATAGTTATTAGAAATTAACTTCTTCATATTTCATGGCTAATAAATGTTCTGGTGGCGAAAAAACAACCAACAACTACCACAGCAACCACAGCGAGCGAACTTCCCATCTAAGGCCATTGTAAACGTTCGAACATACACACTGGCTCTTTCACTTCCGCCCGCCCCTTCGTGCCCGTATCTCGACCAGAAATTTCTTTCCGCTCGATTCGATGAAGTTTTTAGAGGTCCTTAACGACTTTTTCATACTTTCATTTGGTTCAAGAGAAATACCAAGAAGAAGAAGAAATAGTTTTGCGGCGGAAATTGATATTATTTAACAGTGTTTTAAGTTCTTTCGGAGGATTTTCAGTTCGCTAAGCAACTTAACACGAAAAGGATAGGCAACCAACCAGCCAAGTACTCCGATGGAGTAGTGTTGGTGAAGGTGGTCTTGCTGGTGGCTTTGGTTAAAACTATGAACCACCGAAAGCAATAACATCAACATCAACAGCACCATCCCACTACCCCATCACCAACATCGGCCGGAGGGGCTCTGGCGTCGCAGGAGCACCGACAGAGAAATGCAAAATAAAAACTAATTTCAATAAAAGCCTTTTTGGGTTTAGACTTTCGTTTATACTCTGTTTATTTGTACTCCATCCATAGGATGTCAAAATATGGACTTTGCCGCCTGCCTCGTTTGATGGTAGTGTTGTCGGCCTTAGTTGTTTGTAACCGAATTAAAGGCTTTATATTAGAGAAAAAGTGAAAAGTGATTTAATCATGCATTTTTTGCATTTCTAGGAATTTATTTAGCTATCTCCACACCAAAAATTATGATTTCGAGTCTAAAGTAAATAACCCTAGTTTACAATATTTTTTGTCGAAGGGCTGTGCATAACATTTTCCGTTGTAATATGGTGTCCTAAACACCAGAAAAATATTTAAATAATTTCCGATTTTTTGTAATGTGCATTTAATACTTGGACCATATTTTTTGAAATATAAGCTCTATCAAGCCCGATCACTCCTTCGATGTGTTATACTTTTGGTCCGCATCAACTGATATACTTGTATACCCTCGTTCACAAAAGTGGGAGTATAAAAACAAAATTTGTTTACAATCCTTTTACTTCTACCCAAGGGCAGTAATTTCTACATTTATCGATTGTTTTTTTAAATAGGCATTGTTTTCTTTGTTACAATGCTAACTTTCAAAAAATTAAACGCATTTTTTTTGATAATTTTTTCTATTTATTATGGGTTTTTTTCGTGCCTAATTGTTTGAAAGACTTCTGTTTCCATGTAAAAATAATACTTTCAACATTTATGGATTGTAAACAAATCTTGTTTTTAAACTCCCACTTTTGTGAACGAGGGTATACGAGTATATCAGTTGATGCGGACCAAAAGTGTAACACATCGAAGGAGTGACCCAAGAGACCCCGAAAATAGTTGCAGAAATCAGTTTCGGGTCACTGTACAATGAAATTGTGTACAGTATAATGCTTCTATATATGGTACCCATAGTCCAACCAAAATGGCCAAAATAAAAAATATGAAAAAATTATTTTTTTGAGTTCCATCACTTTTACAATATATATTATAATTATGACCTATATAGGTCATAATTTCAAAATTTATCCATAGATTTTATATACCCTCCATCATAGGAATTAATTTTTTCATTGCGTTTGTAACATATCTTAATATCGATCTGAGTAAAGGGTGATCCAATTTGAGATACTTTTTTCAATAGCCTTTTTTGACAGATCACGTGTGAATCGTAAACGTTGTTCAGGCGTAAGTCTTTCCATGATGAAATGCCAAACAATACTTAATAAAAATAATATGACAGCATGACACGACTCACACGACTCTGTCAAAAAAGGCTATTGAAAAAAGTATCTCTACTCTACGACGATTTGGTCATTTCCGTCCGTCTGTTGTAATCACGCTACAATATATAATACTTGAGCTAGGTAGCCGAAATTTGGTATAGATACTTCTTATAGCTGCATGTAACTTGGTATTTAATATATCGGTCCATATTTTGATATAGCCCCCATATACAGCATCCTTCCGATTGGACTTCTTAATGCCATAAAGATCACAAATGTCAACTGATCGGGCTGAAAATGTGTAACTGTGGTTTATTTATACCCGGAAACCTTCATACCAGCAAAGGTAGCCATAGGTCCATGTTTTGATATAGCCCCATACAAAGGTCCCTCTAGATGAAATGGTGGATGGTGTGGTGGAGGGTATATAAGATTCGGCATGACCGAACTTAACGCTTTTACTTGTTTTCTAATTGTTAAAACGACAGTTTCTAAAACAATTTGTCTTCTTGAACTTTCAGGAAGAGACAGTGATGGTATTTCCATCATTTGTAGCCCTGATAATTATTCTTTAATTTAAAGTGTATCACGGCTCAATCGCGCTTACACTTATATGGTCCAAATAATAAAGATAGCTTCCACAAAAATTGGAGTTGTAGAAAAAAAGCATCAGAATTTTTTTTGTTTTGTTTTCATAATATACTATGCCTCAATCTACGCAAAAAATCTACTATGTCTCAGACACAAAATCATTATTTTTTGCATAGTGTAATCTTTAAAGTAAGCACATACAATATTCCGAAATTAAGATAATTTAATAAATATTGATATTAAAACAATTATTTTTAATTTAACTAGGAAGTATACAAACTTTAAAGCCTACTTGTCTTAGGCTCGAAATCATTGCCGCTGTTTTTAACATTTTTTCCAGTACAAGGTTTTAAGGTGAAGTGGTGAATCGGCTTCCCCGTTTTTGGGATGAAGACAACCTTGGTTTCATTTAATTCTTTTCTGTATACTTATATAGGTCTGAATGATACATTAAGTATAGATCTTTCTGAGCTAGGGAGCAATTGTATCAACCATTGTTCATAGGTCAGCCAGGATGACATTGTCTGGTTCTGCCAGCTAAATATGTTAACAGCTTTTGATACCCCACATATTCTTGATTTGGGTAAAATCTCGCTGGCGTCCTCTGAATCCACAACGGAATCCTCAATTGAAGTATTTAATCCCTCTTCAGGGTTGTCCGATAAATTCAGGGGGACCTCCGAGATTCCTCACTGGACGTAGTCTAAGAACTATCATATTTCTTGATGTACCCAATAGTACAAGGTTTTAAGGCTAAAGTGTTCCATAAACTTGAGTCGTGGAGTGACTTTTTACGCCATTACATAAATCTATCCAAGATTTACTTTTAGACTTTCTCGACTCTCCCTTTTTACTCCTTGAGTTATTTCCCTTTGCCTTACTAAAGATCTTCCTGCAGCACTTCCTCAGCATACATAATTGAGACGACTACGATCGTACATTGCTCAAATGATTTAAAATGACCCAAATCGAATTACCGCCAAAAATACTTGGAGTGCTACACTTTTGGCTCATAGCAAATGACATACCCTCCTCTATAAGGTGAGGAGATAAAAACGTTTGCTTTGAAAGTGACGTATCTCCAAGTACGCTGAATATTTAAAAATCCATGGATTGTTTTGAAGAACTCATGATTTGTAATTAAAATATAGTCAATATAGTAACATTTTATACACTTCTGAAATTATTCATGAGACCAACTAAAATGCAAAATCTTCTCGAAGAAATTGGCTGCAACAAAAATGTAAAAAATATTTTTCCTTTAAAATTGAACTTTATGTGGACATATTGTTCATAAAAATGGATTGAAATAAAAATTTACACTATACTATGCCATCAATTTCTTAATAAAAGGACATACTTGGAAAGAACATGCCCACTCTTCTTATGTAAGAACATTTTATTAAATTTGGAAAAACAATCCATCAGGAAAATGTCTCTAAGTTACAGTTAATGATTCAGTAAAATCATCAATTTAAATTTTTAAGATCAAAATTCGAACGCTGACTTCTAAAATGAACGGAAATTGGCAAACACATTTTTTTCAGTCTAGAAACGCATATTCAGAAATACAAATAAATAAAATGGAATAATTAAAATTGGTTTCCAATGATACAGTTTTAAAAAGAAAATATGGCGTTTACCCCACAAAAAAAACCTTTTTCGGAAAGTGGCTTAATAATATTGAAAAAGGCGGGTTAATAAGACTCAAACCCTTATAGAAACTTTGAAGTCTTGTGATGAAATGCATGTAAATATTTTAATTGTTTTATGCACCCAGAGTTATAAAGGAATTGAAACAAAAAGTCCCTTATATCTCGTTTTAAAACAAAATGATTTACTTTCAGAACAAACAGTTAAAGTATAAAGAATCGATATAAATCGAAAAAAATAATTCCAGGAGTGGTCAGCTATATAATATTGTCCACAAGTGGGAGTGGCGTGGTGTATATCTCTGAAACATATGACTGCAGAATATCGAAATTTGGTTTGTACTTGATTGTTTTTTTTGGCTTAGCTTTACAGTATTAACTTTTAGCATTCTCTAAACAATTAATCTAAATAATTCAGCATCCGAGTTTTTTTCTAAACCGCAACCGTATTCCACATCTCTATTGCATATTTTTTTCGAAAAAGTTGTTTTCTTTCACATTTTTGCCATAATAAATTTGCGGTTAATGCAAATCTATTCGTCTGCTCTTGTGAATTTTTACATTAGTATATCGTGGGGAATATGCGAGCATTTGTTCGCGTTCGTCTGTATATCCAATTGAAATTATATGGGAATTTGGTGGTTATAATTTTTAGCGTAAATATTTTTGGAAAATTTCGTTTTTAGTTCAACTTTATTCGTCCGTGTTTTTTGTTCATATGGAATTGAAAGGGTTTTTGTGCGCTTGGGGTTTTAGTTGGTTAAAAGCTGAATGAATGCTTGCATTTTGAATTCATATTTGTAACATGAGCCAAAATGTGGGTGCCCTGAATATGCTGAGAGGGTAGAGGGATGGCATATATGATTTTCATCTACATATACTCGTATTTGTTTTATTATTGTGTTTTAAGTTCACCGAAATTAATAATTAGCGACTTAAAGTAGTGTAGAAATTTTCGAAAAAAATTTTCATTAGAAATTCTTTGGAGAAAAATTATTGCTGGCTATTATTGGTTGTGGTCGATATAGATAAATCTTTTTGTATACTCTAATAAAAAGATGTTATGAAAATCAAAGAATTTGTCTTATATTCTATGAAAATGATTTCGAGAGCAAAAGCCCCCCAGAAGAAAAGTATGTTTAGTATGTTTTATTTTTATTCACGAACAAAAATGTCAATGAAAAGTAAGAAATTAATTCATGTCAAAGTAAGAATTATAACATTTTGATGATACAATAAATGAAGATTTTACATAAACAAGCAGAATTCGACAGCAATCGCTTAAAACAAAAACTGATTAATAAAATTGTATCAATTAGTTAATGAACCATTCAGTCTTTCCTAAGGAACATACAAAATAGCAGTATTGAATAAAAAACTAATTAGGAATTAAATATTAATTCTACTTACTTTACTACACGCTGAAAAAAATCGCTTCTGTAGTATATTGTCCCAAAAATATTCTGCTTGGGTTTTCCAACAAGAGGTGTTATTTTGGTATTCAAAGAAAAATGCAATTTTTTAAGATAAATGATCGGATGTTTATTTCATAATAAAGAGGAAGGTATGCGGTTAATAATGAAGAACAACGTCAGCCAAATGGCCACCACGATCACGCTTACTGGACCATATCCTTTTCATGAAATTTTCCACAACCAAATAGAAAAGTGGCTGCCCTATGTCCTCGATAGCCTCACGAATTCTATCTTTGAGGTCTTGAATCGACGCTGGGCTGTTGGCGTAGACCTTATCTTTCACGTGGCCCCAAAGGAAAAAGTCGCAAGGTGTTAAATCACAAGATCTCGGTGGCCAATTGTGATCCCCTCTTCGAGAGATAACACGGTCCGAAAACTTTTCCCGCAACAGAGCAATGGTTTCGTTGCTTGTTTGGCACATAGCCGTCTTGTTGAAAGTAAACGTTGTCCAGATCAATACCATCCAACTCCAACTCAATATGATTTTTCGATGGAATTCCGGATCATTTTCGTGCATTTCAAGGACCCAATCAGCAAAGACACGACGTTGTTGATGATCGGCCGGCTTGAGTTCTTGTGTTAACTGAACTTTATAAGCCTTAAGACCCAAGTCTTTATGCAAGATACGGTGTAATGACGTTTGTGGAATGCCCAATTCCAAAGAACGACGAGGAATGGACAAACCTGGGTTCAACTTCAACTCTTTGGGCTACATCAGTAATATTATCAGTTGTTCTTGAGTAACGTGCACGGGTTTAATTCATCACATCACTAACTTGTCCCAACAGCTCGAATTTGTCCACCAATTTCTGTCCGACAAGGTGCTTCACGACGACCCAAAAATGCTTTAGTTTTGCGAACTGTGACTGCAAGATTTTCACCATTTTTGTAGTGAATTTTAATAATTTCAATGCGTTTGTTGAATCGTGTTTGGATCCATTTTTCTGGTCAAATGTCAAAGAATAAAAGCTTCAGAAGTGACAGCTACCGAAATACCGGGTGATTCAAAATAACATCTCTTGTTGGAAAACCGTGTACATAAAGGTTTATGTCTAAAATGTGGTAAATTGTAGCATATGATGACAGAAATAATTAATTAAAAGTAAGTCAAAGCCCAAACTATTCGGAAAATTTGACTGTTTTGTTTTAGAGCTTTATCACAAAAATTACCTCCTTGTAAATTAATAAGTTGCTTTATTCTAAAGCCTATACTCTACGGAAAATTTGACTGTTTTGTTTTAGAGCTTTAATTAAAAAGTTGTACACAAAAATATACTTCTTTAATGAAACAAGTTGTATACCAAAGAAACCGCAAATGTGCTACACATTTGTGACTTTAACACTATTCTGCCATTCAAAAAACTGTACACTTCGGAAAATTGATTCGATAGATTTGTAGTATATGATGATCATTTACGGAAAATAGTACAATTTATCTTGCAGAAAAATTTATATGTGGATTCCATTACGAAGTTCATCCTACGAATATGTTTGGTACAAATTTTCTTTATATTATTCAATAATATATAAATGGATTTTCAGACAAAAATAATCAGAAAATTGTTAACAACAGTTTAGATGATGTAATTGTTAATAATGAACAAGAAATTTTAGTTGAAAATAGCACAGAAATATTAAATCTATATATGGGCAAAATCTATATACGCACAAAATGTACATAGATAATTGTTTGCAAATATTAAATTTTCAAAATTTTTTCTCGCGACTACTGTTTTCCTCGCGTTTTAAATTGTGTTTCGCGGATGGGATTCTATATCTTCGAACTACAAAAACAAAGTCCATTCTGTACAGCGAACTGATATAGAAACTGATCCCGCAGGATCATGATGTTCTAAATCCGAATTTAAAATCAAAAATGCAATATATACTCCCGTTTTTGAGATAATATGTGATAAAAATGCTGATTTCACGCTTTTTTGAAAATAGAACCGCGACAAACAATCGCTTTTCTATTAAAACGAGTGTCCAAAAACTGTAATAATCGTAAGTCATCTCCCTATGCTCTGTGTAAAATTTATATTTACAACCTTTTTAAAGCATATTTCGTGCAAAATTGTTAAGTGAAATTACAATTTGAGTATGTCTTCTGTATTTAGTTAATGTCAATTTCATTTATTTAGTTAATTTTTGGTAAATTATTTAGAGTAAAAAAAGTGATTACCAATTTCCAAAAATAACAATTTTTCTACCTCCATCTAATTTGCATATTTCGAATATATAGATAGACGTATAGTTAATTGTATAAGTAAAGTTAGATTAAGGTCTAAAATTTGTTTCCCCTCATTTGGTGGATTGTTTACAATAACCCAGTAAAAATTTAGGTTGCCCTTTTGCATTTTTCAATTTATTGTCCTTTTTGCTCAACAACCCATAGGGCTCAGTTTGTTGATTTACTCGTATGTGTTGTTGTATTCTTGATTTGTTTTACTTAAATAGTTACAACTTTTTAACGAATTCATCGATTTTCTTCAAAATGGTCTCTTTTTATTCATCGCCGATCAGACTCTACCACAAAACAATAAAAATATTCTAATTTTTTTATCTTTTTGGAAGCTTTTATTAAAAATAAACGGATGAAAAAATTATATTAGAGGAAATTGAAGGCTACTTAATTTTGGATCTTAAAAGCTGTCCTGAAATAATTCTGATAAATAAATGACGAGTTATGATAAAATCCAATTCATGTAAATAATATATAACATATGTGTTTCTCTATATTGTTAGATGTGTATCTTTATTTTGATAGATATGTAAACAAGTCCACTGATAGACCAAAAATATCTTGAAGGAATAGACCTAAGCCTTCATCCATATATTAAAATGTTGTCACTAAAATTTATAATGAAATAGTTTTTTTTACTTAATACATTGTAAAGTATTAAAATAAATTAAAAAATACTACGTGGGAGGCTTGTCTGAATTAATACCAAGTACCCGAATGTGTGCCGTGTCAATTTATTAAAACATTAATACAATTAATATGTTATTTTAATTAATACAATTAATATAATATTTAAATACAGAAACGTTAAAATTAGTTAAAAATGTGTCCAAAATTTTTTTTCAGAGTATCTTAACATACAATTTAAGTTAAGCATTAATTTTCGGAAGTCATTTTTCTACTCAAAACCAGTAAGAAAAGGCAGAAAGTCGGGCGGGGCCGACTATATAATACCCTACACCTCCCAAACAATGCGATAATTGTCATTGCCATAATAATTTGGAATAATTGGTAAATGGGTAGAAACATATTATCTAATTCTGAAACGATAATCGCTAAATTAAGCAATATTCGTTCCTAAATTGAGAAACATCTTTCTGGAAAATTTTAATGATCGGAAGTAAAATACAACTTCTATAGCGGATTTATACCAAATCAGAAGGAACATATATATGGAGCTTTAATATAAATCTGAACCGATCTTCCCTGAATACTCATTCATGTAAAAAGACCTCCTTCTGTCGAATTTCGTACTGATCGGATATAAAATACAGTCTCTACAGCGCTTACATGTCAAATCGGGGGTAACAAATATATGTGAGCTATATCTAAATCTGAACCGATTTTCTCCGACCTCCGCTTACAGGTCAAATCGGGGGTAACATATATATGGGTGTTATATCTAAATCTAAACCGAGTTTCTCCGAATTTGGCAGTATTCCTTCATGTAGAAAGAAACCTCTTTTTGCCGAATTTTGCACTGATCGGATATAAAATAACATTTTTACAACGCTCACATGTCAAATCGTGGGTAACGTATATTTGGGGTCTATATCTTAATCTGAACCGATTTCTTCCAAATTTAAAAGAGTTCATTCATATAATAGGAAACCTCATTCTGACGAATTTCATACTGATCGGATAAAAAATACAGTTTTTACAGCGCTTACATGTAAAATCGGGGGTAACATATATATGTGGGCTATATCTAAATCCGAACCGATTTTCTCCGAATTTGGCAGTATTCCTTCATGTAATAAGAAACCTCTTTCTGCCGAATTTCGCACTGATCGGATATAAAATACAGTTTTTACAGCGCTTACATGTCAAATCGGGGGTAACATATATATGGGGGCTATATCTAAATCTGAACCGATTTCCTCCGAATTTAGCAGTATTCTTTCATGTAATAAGGAACCTCTCTTTGCCGAATTTCGCACTGATAAAATATAAAATAACATTTTTACAGCGCTTACATGTCAAATCGGGGGTAACGTATATATGGGGGCTACATCTAAATATGAACCGATTTCTTCCAAATTTAACAGTGTTCATTCATATAATAAGAAACCTCTTTCTGCCGAATTTCATACTGATCGGATATAAAATAAAGTTTTTACAGCGCTTACATGTCAAATCGGGGCTAACATATATATGGGGGCTATATCTAAATTTGAACCGATTTTAACCAAATTAAATAGGGATCGTACTTGGGCCAAAAATAAGATATGTGTAAAGTTTCGTCGAGATCGGACCATAATTGCGACCTGTACTTTGATTACAAGAATACATGCACAGACAGACGGACAGACAGACAGACGGACAGACAGACAGACAGACAGACGGACAGACGGACATAGCTAAATCGACTCAGAAAGAGATTCTAAGTCGATCGGTATAATAAACGATGGGTCTATTTCTTCTCCTTTTGGGTGTTACAAACAAATGCACAAAGTCTGCAAAATCTACTTCCCCCGTTATCTTCCGCATGCCTCTCTCCATCAAACACCAAATTGCCTTGGAAAACTGCCGCGTGTGTTGATGGGATTTCTGTTCTCCCCGCTTTACACGAGGCAATTTTATCAGCGGCTTAACAGTGTTTGTAGGGGTGGCAGTTGGAAAGGGAGGGGAATCAATCAATCAATCATTGGAATCAATCGGTCGTTTTGTTTTTCATTCGCACTTTGAAACAACAACAATACAATTAGGAATAGCCGTGGGAACGCAAAGACAAGTTCAAAAGAGAATTAGAGAATATAAAAATCGCCCCGCGTAAATCGGGACTCCATTTTAAACCGAAAATTTCGCAAGTATTTGCCGTCCTGTGGACTTGTGTTTTTGCATACACAAGACTTAGTCCTGGATCCCACGAGGCAATTTTTTCCAAGGAAGTGGCCAAATTTGTAGGAGAGAGAGGCTGGCGGAAAGAGCTCTCTGCCACTATCTCCTACAAACATTGACACTTGCTTGAAAAAAATTGCCTTGTGTGAATCAGGACTTTATAGACGTTGTTACAAATCGCACTGAAAATATTAATGTTTAGCTTTGGGTTCATTAAAATATAAAATATTAGAAAGTAAAATCTAAACGCAATAGATTAATTATACCCTACACCACACTGTGGTACAGGGTATTATAACTTTGTGCATTTGTTTGTAACACCCAAAAGGAGAAGAAATAGACCCATCGTTTATTATACCGATCGACTGAGAATCACTTTCTGAGTTGATTTACCTATGTCCGTCTGTCTGTCTGTCCGTCTGTCCGTCTGTCTGTCTGTGCATGTATTCTTGTAATCAAAGTACAGATCGCAATTATGGTCCGATCTCGACGAAACTTTACACATATCTTTTTTTTGGCCCAAGGACGATCCCTATTGAATTTGGTTAAAATCGGTTCAGATTTAGATATAGCCCCCATATATACGTTACCCCCGATTTGACATGTAAGCGCTGTAAAAACTGTATCTTATATCCGATCAGTGCGAAATTCGGCAGAAAGAGTTTTCTTATTACATAAAGGAATACTGCCAAATTCGGAGAAAATCGGTTCGGAATTAGATATAGCCCCCATATATATGTTACCCCCGATTTTACATGTAAGCGCTGTAAAAACTGTATTTTATATCCGATCAGTATGAAGTTCGTCAGAAAGAGGTTTCTTATTACATGAAGGAATACTGCCAAATTCGGAGAAAATCGGGTCCGATTTAGATATAGCTCCCATATATATGTTACCCCCGATTTGACATGTAAGTGCTGTAGAGACTGTATTTTATATCCGATCAGTACGAAATTCGACAGAAGGAGGTCTTTTTACATGAATGAGTATTCAGGGAAGATCGGTTCAGATTTATATTAAAGCTCCATATATATGTTCCTTCTGATTTGGTATAAATCCGCTATAGAAGTTGTATTTTACTTCCGATCATTAAAATTTTCCAGAAAGATGTTTCTCAATTTAGGAACGAATATTGCTTAATTTAGCGATTATCGTTTCAGAATTAGATAATATGTTTCTACCCATTTACCAATTATTCCAAATTATTATGGCAATGAGAATTATCGCATTGTTAGGGAGGTGTAGGGTATTATATAGTCGGCCCCGCCCGACTTTCTGCCTTTCCTTACTGGTTTTGTCTTGGAATAATTCTTATTGAAAATTTTGCTTAAGTATTTTTTAATGTTAATGACTATAAATATGTATATGCATATGCATTAAAAATGTCAACCATCGATTTAAAAAAAATGGGGTCCACATGTGAAAACCCCCCAAAGCAAAATCCTGCGCACGGCCATGATTTGGGAAGATTTGTGGCGAAGCCATAATTTGAATAACGTAGTTAGCTTTTTATAATTTTTTGTTTTTCATGTCAATCGAAAAAATAATTATTTCCATTAAAATTGTTCATTCTGATTTTTGTCCTAAAAATAACGAGTTGAAATATTGTACACTCTATTTTCATTTTAATTTCAAATAAATGTTAATTGTGATTTTTATAAATAACGCAATTGTTTTATTGGATCGCACGGAACTTGTGTGACCTCGCTCGCTGATAATAGCCTTTGGGATTAATATTGCTGTCCGGGAACTCCTGAATACCATTCCGTTACATTGGTGACCCCGACAGGGACAATAAGTCGCATGAACAAGCGGAGGAAAACGTTGTGACGGAATTGTCTAGTCCCGCAAGAAACTTTGATTATATATATAACCGCACTGTTGCAGATGAGAAACCCATTGGCTGGCTATCAGTAAAACGCAATTTCAGCGGCCAATATATTTGGAAGGAGAGAGAGAGCAAGTAACAAAGCTTATCAGATACTGGAAAGACAGAAACGAACCAAAAAGAAAACGCCATTTTGGTAAGGAATCAAATTTTGAGCAATACGAATGTATCGGACCTGTCGTTGGTAATCCTGTATAATTATTTAGCATTTTAAGTATTTATTTGATCGCGGTAGTTGTCCTTTGTGAAAATGTATATTTAGTGCCGAAATTAACGTAGATTCATTTCTTTTTTTTTTTTAATCTAAACTTTTAAAATTTTGGTGGAAATAATTTGCGTGGCGATTGTTTTTTTGCTTGTTCGAACCGTGGTAAATTTGAAAAACATTTTTAAGATGAATGACACTAAAGGTGATGAAACAAACGCAGAACAAACCCTGACTGTTGGTGCTGTCGCGGTGAAGCTTCCTCCTTTCTGGACGAATTTTCCTCAAGGATGGTTCATGCGGGTAGAGAGTATGTTTAGACGATCAAATATTGTGAGTGGGGAGACCAAATACGACTACGTTCTCTCAGTTTTACCGGAAGAGACAATCGCCAACGTTTTTGATATTATTGAACAGAATAATAAGTATGCCACCGAGTATCCAGTTCTAAGATATCAGGATTCCAACACTCCTGCACCAACTCCTTACAAAACTCTTAAGTCTGCGCTTATTGGTCGGAACACCTTGTCAGAGCATCAGCGTTTGGATCACATTCTATATCGAGAGACTATAGGAAATAGGAAACCTTCTGAATTTTATAGGCATCTTCGTCGGATTTCTGGAGATTCTAAAGTAGTGACAGATGAGTTGTTAAAAAGCCTTTGGCTTCGTAATCTTCCTCCACAAATACATCAGTCTTTGATATCTTCCGGAAAAAGTGATTTGAATGAATTGTCTTCTCTGGCGGATACACTTTTTGAGGTCGCTCTCCTTCGGTGTTTTCTACCTCCACCAACGCGGACCCGGATGACCGTTTATCTCGTTTGGAGACCAGTATAGCCACGTTGGCTGAGGCAGTGGAGGCGATAAGTTTGACAGGTTCATCTCGTAATCAAACCGACAATGGTCCTCGATCACGCGGACGTAGACAAAATTCGCACCGAGGTGCTGACATGGTATGTTTTTACCACAGAAGATATAAGAATAAGGCTAATAGGTGTGTTAGTCCTTGTAGTTTTAAGTCGGAAAACTAAAGCGGTCCACAGTCACGGCGGCGGACGGTGGACCAGCTTTTGGTTCGCGTCGCTTATTTATTTTTGACCCATACACGAAATTTAACTTTTTAATTGACACGGGTGCAGATGTCTCAGTTATTCCATCCACTTTTGTTCATCCACTACCAAGAAACTCAGGTCTTTCATTTTCTGCTGCTAACGGCACCACAATTGATGTCTATGGTTCTCGACTTTTAAAGACGAATTTTGGACTTCGAAGAGAATTCATCCACCCATTTTATATTGCGTCGGTGAGTAAACCTATATTGGGTGCTGATTTTATTCATAAATTTGGCTTGATAGTGGATTTGAAGAACGGAAAACTCGTGGATCCACTCTCGAAAATTGAATCAATAGGAAAGTTTAAGCAGGACGATTCGCCTTCTCCAAAGACTTTTTCCTTGGATGATTCTCCATTCAGTTCTATTCTGAGGCAGTTCCCTACACTTACCAAGGAACTTGATTTCAACGAGACTCCGGTGAAACACAACGTGGTCCATCATATCCACACTAAGGGAAGATTGCCAGTTTCTCGGGCTCGGCGTTTGAATCCAGCGAGATATAAGGCAGCTAAGGATGAATTTGATTATATGATGAAGATTGGCGTTTGTCGGCCTTCGGATTCTCCTTATAGTTCGCCGCTGCATATGGTTCCCAAGGCGGATTCAACCGACTGGAGACCTTGTGGAGATTACCGTAGACTCAATGCGGTAACGACTCCGGACCGATACCCGATACCATTTATTTCGGATCTTTCCTCTAATATGTATGGGTGTCAGGTTTTCTCAAAGGTTGACATAGTACGTGCATACCACCATATTCCTGTCGCCCCTGAGGACATTCATAAGACGGCTATCATAACCCCATTTGGGTTGTTTGAATTCCCCATGATGACTTTTGGACTTTTGGAGCTGCTTCTACATGGCAGAGATTTATGAACAAGGTGTGTCAGGGTTTGGATTTTACTTACACGTATCTGGATGATATTTTGGTGATGAGTAAGGACGAGGAACAACATAAGGAGCATTTGCGTTTACTATTCGAGCGTCTTGAAGAATATGGTCTCCGACTGAAAGCATCCAAATGTACTTTAGGGTCGACTAGACTTAATTTTTTGGGGCACGAAATTTCTAAGGATGGAATTCTTCCTGCTAGAGATCGGATTGAGGTGATAGCTAGTTTCCCAGAACCTACTTCCATTAAACAGGTTCAGAGGTTCGTTGGCATGGTTAATTATTATCATCGATTTTTCAGGAATTTAGCTCATAATTTGGCCCCGATACACGCACATGTTGCGATGCTACAGAATCAAGGTATAGTTAAGGGTGGATGGAAATCCAAAACGGATTCGAAAGATATAAGGGCAACCAGGAGGAAACCAACGCCTTTCACATGGCCAAGTGAATGTAGGCAAGCTTTCGAGAATGTCAAGAAAGATTTGGTTAATATTACTCTTCTAGTTCACCCATGCGATTCAACATCTACTGCATTTTCGTTGACGACAGACGCATCCGATGTAGCAGTCGGGGCGGTTTTACAACAAAGAGTTAAAGGGGTATGGCATCCACTTGGTTTTTTTAGTAGGAAGTTGTCTCCCGCTCAGATGAAGTATTCTGCTTTCGACAGAGAGTTATTAGCAATATACTTGGCTATTATTCACTTTAGATATTTTCTAGAAGGGAGAGATTTTCATATAAACACGGACCATAAACCCCTGACGAATGCGATATCTTCTAAGACAGATAGGAATCCAAGACAGTCTCGATATTTGGACTTTATTTCGCAGTTTACAACGGACATTCGCTACCTCAAAGGAAGGGACAATGTGGTGGCTGATTCTTTGTCTCGGCCTGGGGTGAACATATTGGAGTTTGCTACAACTAGTTTGGAAGACTTGGCTAAATTGCAGGTCAGTGATTCTGAATTGATCACCCTGCGACTATCACAGCCTGTGGGTACGATATTTGATCTTAAACCAGTTAATATACCACGGACCGATGGGGTAATTTGGTGCGATATTTCAACTGGCCGTAATAGACCATATATTCCTCAGAGCGAGCGTCGGAAGGTTTTTCAATCTGTTCATAATTTATCTCACCCGGGTATAAGGAGCACAAGGCGTCAGATATGTCAAAGGTACTTTTGGCCCAAGATGACGACTGACATTAATGGATGGGCGAGGTCAATTCAACGTTAATTTTTTCAGAAATTTTAAATGTTCGTAAAATTTCTTTATAATTGAAATGATACTTTGCTTGATGGGTTGACAACACATGACGACTTGGGAAGTAAGTAATTTGAAAAAGCTTTTCATACGTATGTAATTTTAAATCGTAAGGTATAACTTGAATTCAAAGAAAATTTAAAAATAACATTCGAAAAATCTGCAACGTTTTGAAAAGATTTTTTAAACAAAATGAATTTAGGAAATTTTCTAATCAATATTTTTTTTTTAAAATAAATACATATTTTATTTGCGAAAATTAATTTGCAAATATATTTTGTTGTAATATATTAGTATATGCGTACCAAATAAATTTAATTGATTTTCAAATAAAATTTATTTCCTCATAAATATATAATATTTAAAAATATGTGTTTCAAATATATTTTCCTTCAATTCAAACATATCAAAATGGCGATTTTGCCCAGTCTACTAACATGGCCAAATTTTAAAATCGATCTTAGATCATGGTAGACTTTAAGCTATGCATGGATGATTGCCAGATCGGACAATATGGTCAGAAAAATGGCAGAAAAATGCAACCCTGTGAACGGACAACCATGTGAACATAAAATTGTTCTCTTGCAACGTTGGCAAGTTTCATTGTGAGATAATTTGCAGATTGTTAGATGTGCGAAGTTTATGCATATGACAATGACACCATTGTCAGAGAAATATTTTATTGGCAATACTGTCTATAAAAATTTTTATTGGCAATCCTGCATATAAATATTTACAACATTTATCGCAAATATATGAAATTTTCTTGCAATCGTCTGAACTGTCAATTCACCTTTGCCTAACAATCGGTCATTGTCCATACATTTGCAGAACTTTAACAGGGTTGATAACGTTGTTCCATTTGGCAATCGTCAAGACATAGCTTTAGCCATGCTTAGCTTATTGGAAAAACTTATGGCAATTAGCAAAAGTTTAAAAGTACTTAGATACATACTTTTATCAACAATTTCTTTCAACATATTCAAGTTGCTTTCCTAATTGTCATATAAAGTGGCAATTCTAACGGGGTTTTAAGTGACGTTTCGGTTATTTGTAATATGTCATGATCTCTCATTTGTTTTTCATTGTATTCATTAGTGTTTACAATTTCATCATGGAGAGATATACGCAAGAACAACGTTTAAATTATTCAGTATTATTATCAAAATAATCGTTCTCCAATTGCAACTTTTCGTGCGCTAAGTCCATTTTTTTAAATCCCAAAAAAAACCTTTCCAATCGATCTACGTCCTTGACACCCATGAGCAATATTTTAGCTCTCGTGAAGAGCTATTTTTTTGCCATTGACCGATTGTGGCTACGTGCCACACAGCAAATGAAACAATTGAATTGTTGCGAGAAAAGTTTGGAGATTCGATTATTTCAAGAAATTTTGATATTGAATGGCCTCCAAGAAGTTGAGATGTAACACCATTAGACTATTTCTAGTGGGGTTATTTGAAGTCATTGGTCTTTCGAAATAAACAAGACTTTCTTCAAGCTTTACAAGTCACTATTGAACGTGCCATGAACGTGTTTATCCATCAACCATATCAAAAGTTATTCACAAAACTTTACAGATCATTCGATTTACATTACAAAGGAATTCCATTCTAAATTTAAAAAATCATCAATCTTTGATCGCCTCTCCTGTAAAACTATAGTTTAGAATGGAGGTATCGATAATGGCTTTTAGGTTAAAAAAATCGATTTTCTTCCTATGTTTCTTCACATTTGATTTTAAAATTAAAATTAAAATATATAAAGATATAACATTTTACACCCAGTAACAGAAACGAGACCCTATGGACCCTATTTCGACATTACCAGCCGTTTTTCTAGATTAGCTCTTGTTTTCGCGATATTTGACCACAATTGTGGAAGGAAAACGGAGAGGTGGGATTTTGAAGTAAAAGATTTCGGAATACACGCTTTAGTCCAAGGTACGAAATAATGGGAACCCCTGGAGAATTATTTTTCTCAAAACAGTAGTCCAAACTTCTCACCCACTTACCCCTAAAAAATTTAAACCAAATTTTATCATATGTTAATAGTAGTACAAATTTTTGGACATTTTTAGTTGGTGTATTTGAGAAAAATATTCCTCTGGAGAAAATACTTTGAGTCTCTTTTCAACGTTTCTTCTGATTTTTTATGAGATAAGTAGAAAATATTTATTAATATTATTCTTTGCCTTTAATTTTCGGAAATAATTTTTCGGTTAGTGTATGTTTGACATCGATTTGTATGAAGTTTGACATATGATAAGATTTGATTGCAATTTTTTTGGGGTAAAGGGGTGAAAAGCGTTGGTGACTATTTTGAGAGAAATAATTCTCCAAGGGTTCCCTTTATGTCGGTCTCTGGACTGAAGTGTGTATTCCGAAGTCTTCCACTTCAAAATAACCTCAGTGATAACTAACCTCTGTGATTTCCAGCACACTTTGTGGCCGAATATCGAGGAAACAAGAGCTAACCTAGAAAAACAACTAGCACCACTGGATTCAGCTACGTCGAAATAGGTATATTCATAGGGTCTCCCTTCGGTTATATTTTTAAATATTATATTTTGAAGAACTATGTTAAATACCTGAATTCATAACGAATTCTGGTTTAGTGATAATATTTAATAATTCCAAAGGCTCCACTGCATTTGTGTGCCGTGATGCACTTGCTTTCTACTCTAAATTATTTTTTGTACCAACATAATTTTCGTATCTGCAACTCCATTTAGTGTTACAGACACTTCGAACTTCAAAAAATTTTATATGTTAAGTATTGTTTATTCTTCCTTCTTATTATTCCAAATAAAATTGAATCAAAATTTGATTTTTATCCGTCAATCCAATCAAAAATTGTTCATAAAACAGTACAGGTCATTCGGTTTGCATTATAAAGGAATTCCACACATTTAAAGATTTCATAAAACTTTGATCGCTTCTCTAGAAAAACTGCCTGTTTCGACATAGCATGTTTTGGAATTTTGTTACTCAGTAAAAGCTTCCATATCTTGCTGGGCATACACAAATAACTTTAATTGTGCATAATTGTACTCTAGTGATATACGTAGACTTTGAATCTATTAAACCATTTACTCATTATTTTCACGCTCATCGTAATATCCTCCCACAACCTCCTTCTCCCATTCAACTACTTAATCCTTTTAGAAATATGCAAACATTTATCTTTATTTTTTTGCTATTTATAATGTTTACTTCCGTCTCCAAATACAGTAATTTTAATTCATCATCCTCTGCGAGTTCTGCCAGTTTATCCTCATCCTCATCACCATTCACTATCAATTCTGCTCCACCACTAGAGGGCATCACTATTATCATTATTATCCTCATCCCTAACATCCTTTTGGTATTCCATTCTTTGTTTGGCATTTGTGTTTACTTTAGCATCGAGGCTCTGAAATTTAATATTTTACACTTTAAGTAAATTTTCATTAGCCATAATTAATTCAATTGGCTTATGAGATAAACAAAAGAAGAAGAGAACAGCACTGTATGTGTGTGTGTTCGTTCCCCTAGACTCGGGGCAAAAAAAAACAGTTGAAGGCACCCTGCACCGGAGGGGTGAGGGGGTGTTGGGGTGTTGGGGGTATCGGGGAGAACAACGGCGGATGAAGAAAATCACTTTAATAGAATGTAATTAAAATTTCATACTGTTACATAGCATTTCATCCTTTCATCTTTTCATTTCTTATATTAAAAATTGTTTCTGTTTTTGTGTTCCTTTTTTCCAACAAAACGCAGCGAGGAAAACAATAGAATTTCAAAGGCATATTATTCCATTGTTAAAATGTGTGTGCGTTTGTGTCGGATGACAAGTGTTAATGGAATAAAATATTTTGCAACATATTTTAGTTGCCGCAATTTTATTAAAATTTGTTTTTAATTTATACGGGTAATTCTGAGATTCTGTTTATGGAAATTATGATTTCTCCACTCTACAGCGAATTAGTCTAAAACAGAGACTAAAGTAAACTAAAGAAACTTAAGGAGATTTTTAAACATTTAATCTGCTCAATAAAAAGAACCATATTATAATTTTTTTAAATGGGACAGCCATGTTATTATAAATAATTTGAAATGAAATTAATTTATGTTTTTGAAGATCTTAAGAGTCAAAAATGTGACATAACAATTTGACGATTTTTCCCCCAAATGTCAATTTTTAATTATATGAAAAAACTAAAGACAATTAAATAAATTGCTCTTATATTAAATATTATTATATTTTTATATTTCATCTTTTGAGTATGTACATAAATAATAAACTTTAGTAAAATCTCAATTATTATGTAAAATCATCGAAACAAATAAATTATTGTGTATGAGTCATTCCATGCAAAACCAAACGGACAAAATTCGAGCACACCTCCCATGTACCCCCCAAAAAAAATCTTAAAATTTTGGTCTTCAAGATATTGATACTTAAAATTTTCACATATCGAAGTATTTCAGTAAATGTGTGTATATTAAATTGCCACCCTGTAGCCCATTTAAAAATTTAATCTTGAATCGGCTATAAAAACATAGTATTCATATTGTTTTTTTAAATTTCTGGTTTTATTGGAAAGGCTGAACTTTGTCATTTAAAAATAAAACTTAATATCATGCAAAAAACTACCACGACTGACACTTCAGTACCTCATCCGATCAACCCAATTTGTCAGTAAATTTTCTATTGTTTCGGGTCGAATCTCTTCAATGGCAACTTCGATTTCATGTTTCATCGCTTCAATTGTTTCTGGATGCTTTGCGTAACATTTTCCCCACAGAAAATAATCCAAAGGGCTCAAATCACCAGTCAAAGTAGTTTGTACTTTAAAATTTTAATTGGCCCACCCTTTATCTCTTGATTGTATGTGCAGATTTTGAAATTTCGTATAACGTTTTAAAGGTCGTTAAGAGCGCAAGAGTATTGCAAAATTACACATGAAGTTCAGTTCGCGGTCATCTTAGTTTTTGAATTAGTTTAACCGCTATAAACGACGGATTGGTCAATTTATTGAAAATGTATGTATGGTTTGTCTTGATAATAGCTAACCGGTATATACGTTGTTATTGTGGTTTTTTCTTGATACTCGGAATGTATGCATTTTTGAATGAAATATGAATAAATAACAAACCAACACATCCCAAACAGAACGGGCAGAACAACGTCTGTTGTGGTAAGCTAGTCATTTATATAATAATTTGTTTTCATCGAATATTTATGTTTTTATACCCTCCACCATAGGATGGGGGGTATATTCATTTTGTCACTCCTTTTTTAGCACCTCTAAATATTGATCTGAGACCCCATAAAGTATGTATATATATTCTTAATCGTCGAAAAATTCTAAGACGATTTAGCCATGTCCGTCCGTCCGTCTGTTGTAATCACGCTACAATCTATAATAATTGAGCTAGGTGGCTGAAATTTGGTATAGATACTTCTTATAGCTGCATGTAACTTGGGATTGAAAGTGGGCGATATCGGTCTATATTTAAATATAGCTCCCATATATAGCATCCAACTTCTTGTGATTCACACTGTTCTCATCTGTTATAGTGTTATTTTCTTTAGGTTTGAGTTATTTTGTGAGGCCACATGCAATCCATAGTGAAGGGTATATAAGATTCGGCATGGCCGCTTTTACTTGTTTTTTTAAATCACTAGCCTATTTTTTATTTCGAAGGCGGTTATGAATCCAATATGTTTTTGATTACAAATCTAGTCGGAAATGCTATGGGAAATGTTATCGTACGCACCAGCCCAGCAGACAGGCGTACCTAAGTTCATAGCTTTATTGTTGCGGTTCAACGTTATGAGAACAGCCCATAATATTTTATTTTTAAATATACTCTAAGGAACATTTAATACATACTATCTTTAAATTATTTCCTTGCTTGAAGCTCAATGCTGCATGCAATTAATAGATTTTGTGTTGATTTTAACGATATGTATGATTTTAACCACATGTTGATTTTAACCATATTCGGCTTGAAACATATATATGTTTAGGGTACACTCTAAACATATAATATTGGGTACACACAAAAAGTATATATTTGGGAAAATGTTATTCTAAAGAAATCTGTGTTTACATCCTAATGTGTTTTTTTTGGACTATTATTTCCGAAACAAATATTTATTTGCACTTAAGAATTCAGAAAATACGTTAATTGTGTTAAATTATTTACTAATTTAAAGTTATTTTTTAGAAATTTCAAATGTTCGTAAAAATAATAAATAATAATAATTGAAATCGTATATTCTTGGATCAAAATAAATTAATTGGACGATTGACAGAAATGTGACTTGGAATACTAACTCAGAAATTTTAAATGATTGATTAAAAACATAAGTTAATGCTGCTATGGTATCATAACTGGGAGGTACAATTCGAAAACAAGGAAAAATTAAAACTGAAATTCGAAAAAGTCAGCAAAAGTTTTGGAAATCTTTTTAAATAAAATATATTTGGAAAATTCTTAAATAATAATTTTATTTATATTTAAACACATATTTTATTTGAGAAATTTGGTTTGCAAATATAATTTGTTGTAATATATTAATATATGCGTTCCAAATATATTTTATTGATTTTCAAATAAAATTTATTTGCTAAGAAATATATAACATTTGCGTTCCAAATATATTTTCTTTCGATTCAAACATATCAAAAAAGGCGATTATGCCCCGTGTAGCAGAAAACGACGAATGCTGGGTATGCAGGGAATACATCGAAATGCTGAAACATTTTCTGTGCCACTCCCCGACTTCCACACATGCAAGATCCCGATGTTTTATATCCGACACATTACCAGACTTGACTCATATCAGAGAATAGACTGGAAGATACTGAGAAATTTGGTGTCTAGTATCGATTTTCTGTAACCCATGAGGTGTTAAAAATATCACAAAGTATCAAATAGTCGGCTCCACCCAACTTTAGTCTTTCTTAGGTTAGGTTTATATAGCCTTTCCTTAATACCTATTAGAAATATCACTCGACTAATGGATCCTATTGGTCAAAATTTAGATTTAGTCCCTCCCTTAGCTCTTTAGAAACCACATATATCTACCGATTTGGATTAATTCATTAGTTTACATTTTGAAATAGCCCCATCTCACCTGATTCAACTTTTTGTAGCACAAGTCTACCTACAACGCGCTGAAAGAAATCGCTTCAATAGTATATTGTTCCAAACATATAGTATTCATGCATACATATTAGGGCGGGTCGATTTAAAAATCGCCCATTGCTCAGTGAAAATCGTATTCTAGGGATCAAAATAAGAAACTTTGCCGAAGGAACCATACCTCTAAAACGAATTCTGATATCCCGGTAAAAATCCCACTTTGACCCATTTAGTGTGCTCCAATCGAGTCCAAATGTATGGAACCCCCAGGGGGTTCCAGGGGGTGTGCCACTGGCATGGGTGGGTCGGGCCTTCAAAGTTAGTGGGGGTCGGTCATGCATTTGGACTCGATTGGGTCAAAGTGGGATTTTTCAAAATTTGCCCCTACCCAAAAGTTCGACCCAAATTCCGGGACATCATAATTCGTTTTAGAGGTATGGTTCCTTCGGCAAAGTTTCTTATTTTGATCCCTAGAATACGATTTTCACTGAGCAATGGCAACTTTTTTTGCCTCCCCACAAATCGACACGGCCTAATACATATATTTAGGGTACATATCATACACGCTGCAAAAAATCGCTTCTGTAGTATATTTTCCCGAACACATTTTGCTTGAAATATAAAAATGTTTAGGGTATACATGAAATATGTTATATTTGACACACACAAATATTCTATATTTGGGAAGATGATATTCTAAACACATCTTTGTTTCCGTCGTAATATAATTTGGGACTATTATTTATGAAACAAATATTTATTTGCATTTAGGTATTCAGAAAATATTTCAATACCATAATTTAAAGAGAAGTTTTATATCTTTCAGTAATTCAGCGTTAATATTTTTCAGAAATATTAATTTTCGTAAAATTCCTTTATAATGAAAAATTAAAATTGTATAATCTTGCATAATGACATGTATTGATTGGTTGACAACAAATATATTTTGTTATAATGTACTAATATATAAGATCCCAACAAAATTTCTTGATTTTCAAATAACATTCATTTTTTTAAAAAACATATACTATCATGTTTTTTTTTTAAAAATAAATGTTATTTAAAAATGTTGGCTCCACATATATTTTCTTTCAATTAAAAAATAACAAAAATGGAACTTTTCCCTTCTATTTCTGTCGAATTTTTTTCGAATCTTAAAATTTAAAATTTTTATGAACTATTTGAAGCAACTAATTGGTCATTGTAAAACAAAAAATATTATTTTGTAGTTAAAACCTTACAAAATTAGCTTAAAATTTTTTAATTATGCATCGATTTTCTTTAGAATGGGGTCGTTTAATTCATGAACGATCTGCCTTTACGATAAAATTATAAAATTATAACAATTGTGCATTTTTAGATTGTTTTATTTGAAAATTCTTAGAAAATATGATGTTTTTGCAATGCTTTGTATGATATCGGCGAAACCGCTGAACAGATGGAATATGTTGTTGTAAGAAGTTGTAGGCTATTTAATTTTGAATTATTTAAAACTTTCTTGATTTAGTTCGGATAAATGTTTCTCGATTTATATCAAAATATTTGGTTCAACCTCTCTATTTTTTCAATAGCACGGTTTATTGCGAGAATCCAAAGAAACAACCCATTAGGCTAAGAAAAAAAAAAATAGGTTGAACCACATACTATGGCATAACTAGAGAACCATTTCTCCGAATTGGTTCAGGAAAGATTTAAAATATTCAAAATAAAGTAGACTTCAACTTCTTATAATATTTTTTGAGAAAAATTTAATATTTTTTAAACAAAAGCCTCATAAAACATCTAAAAACGCACAATAGTTGTATTACGATTTCACTGTATTATGATTTCATTGTAAAGTCTGATCCGTGAATCGTCATGAAGCAAATGCGACTATTTCGAAGAAAATCGATGCATAATTTCAAAAGTTGAAGCAAGGAAACCAGTCACTTCTCTTGAATTATCTTGAATTTTCTCTAATTTCTACAAAATCAAACTTTGACAAAAAAAAATTACTTTTTCCTTTATGGGTAACAAAAAGGAAACCAAAATTTTACACTGAGAAGTCAGACCCAAAAATCGTGTCGACCAGTGTTACGTATATAAATAGTATTCGAAATTTAAAAAAGATCACTGAAGTATTTTTATCCCCTCACCTTAGAGAGGATGGTATACGAGTATATCATTTGCTACGAGCCAAAAGTGTAACACATCGAAGGAGTGACCTAAGACCCTAAGTATATTCGGCGGAAATCCGTTTTGGGTCATTTTAAGTCATTTGAGCAATGTCCGTCCGTCTGTCTGTGTGTCTGTCTGCTGGCTGGTGCACACGATTACTCTCGGAAGGAGTAACCGATTGACTTCAAATTTGGTATGCGGTAATATTTTTCTCTATCTCCGGCTAAGTTCTACTCCTGGTCCCCTCCTTCTAGTACTTCCCCCTCAAAGGGTTAACATTTAATTAAATATTTATTTTTTAAAAACTTATATACTCCTTACTCCAATATTCTAAAATTCCACACATTGTATTAGCTTATTAGTCGCTAACACCTCAAGAAAAATGGGCGAAGTTGCCACGCCCCTTTTGGTACCTCCCACACAAATGATCCATTTTGAACCAAAAACCAGTAAGGAAAGGCAGAAAGTCGGGCGGGGCCGACTATATAATACCCTACACCTCCCTAATAATGCGATAAGGGTCATTGCGATAATAATTTGGAATAATTGGTAAATGGGTAGGAACATATTATCTAATTCTGAACCGATAATCCCTAAATTAAGTAATATTCGTTCCTAAATTGAGAAACATATTTCTGGAAAATTTTAATGATCGGAAGTAAAGTACAACTTCCATAGCGCTTTGATACCAAATCAGGAGGAACATATGCACGGATGTTATATATAAATCTGAACCGATTTTCCCTGAATACTCATTCATGTAAAAAGACATCTTTCTCTCGAATTTCGTACTGATCTGATATAAAATACAATCTCTACAGCGCTTACATGTCGAATCGGGGGTAATATATATATGGGGCTATATCTAAATCTGAACCGATTTTCTCCGAATTTGGCAGTATTTCTTCATGTAGAAGGAAACCTCTTTTTGCCGAAATTCGCACTGATCGGATATAAAATAACATTTTTACAGCGCTTACATGTGAAATCGGGGGTAACGTTTATATGGGGGCTATATATAAATCTGAACCGATTTCTTCCAAATTTAACAGTGTTCATTAAAATAATAGGAAACCTCTTTCTGCCGAATTTCATACTGATCGGATATGAAATAACATTTTTACAGCGCTTACACTTCAAATCGGGGGTAACGTATATATGGGGGCTATATCTAAATCTGAACCGATTTCTTCCAAATTTAATAGTGTTCATTCATATAATAAGAAACCTCTTTCTGCCGAATTTCATACTGATCGGATATAAAATAACATTTTTACAGTGCTTACACTTCAAACCGGGGGTAACGTATATATGGGGGCTATATCTAAATCTGAACCGATTTATTCCAAATTTAACAGTGTTCATTCATATGATAAGAAACCTCTTTCTGCCGAATTTCAGACTGATCGGATATAAAATAAAGTTTTTAAAGCGCTTACATGTCAAATCTGGGGTAACATATATATGGGGGCTATATCTAAATCTGAACCGATTTTAACCAAATTCAATAGGGATCGTCCTTGGGCCAAACAAAACATATGTGTAAAGTTTCGTCGAGATCGGACCATAATTGCGACCTGTACTTTGATTACAAGAATACATGCACAGACAGACAGACGGACAGACAGACAGACGGACAGACGGACATAGCTAAATCAACTCAGAAAGTAATTCTAAGTCGATCGGTATAATAAACGATGGGTCTATTTCTTCTCCTTTTGGGTGTTACAAACAAATGCACAAAGTTATAATACCCTGTACCACAGTGTGGTGTAGGGTATAATTAACTACTTATAACATTATTACCACTGCATACAACTACTTTAAATTTTGTACAGTGTAATGCTTTTGTAGTACCTAGAGTCCAGAGAAAAGTGGGCGTTTTTGGCACGCCCCTTTTGGTACCTCCCACACAAATGGACCATTTTGCACCAAAAGTTAACAACTTATACCATTATTACCGGTACATACAAATACTTTAAATTATATACAGTTTAATGCTTTGTAGTACCTAGAGTCCGGAGATATGTGGGCATTATTGGCACGCCCGTTTTGGTACCTCCCACACAAAAGGACCATTTTGCACCAAAAGTTAACTTTGATACCAGCACATACTTTTAATATATTAACTGCAATTTAAATTGATAAAAATTAAATTAAAACAAAAAAGTAAATAAATTTACTCAATGTGAGGGGATTCATAAGTCGGTTTACCCGACTGAACTTTCTTGTTTGTTTTGAGTTATGAGGGCACCGACTTCGAAATATATAACGCAAACGAATAAATAACGCAAAAAAAGTTTATAAACATTACCCCCCTTGAAAGAACGTTTAGGGCTGCAGTGAAGGCTCGTAAGGTCTTTTCAAGTCAACCTATTCACTGTTACAATTGGTTCTGAACTAAAAGGCACAAGTGTGCTTGTCAAATTATGTTAAAAAATATAAACATATTTTCGAAAATTTTAGAAAAATCAAGAATTTCCGATCTAAACATTATTTTGAAAAAAGTGTTGCTTATAATATTCTGGGAGGACCGACAGCGTATTCTTATTTAGAATATAATTCTTTGGGGAACATAAAAACGCATTGTCATAAACCTTGATACAAAAGAGTTGTAAAAACTTTAGCAAACATTTTTTAATTTTTAAATTGCTATCTTTATGTATGAATAAAACAACTTAAATTTTTTTTCGAAGAAATCTCAATGTTCTGAATTGTGAAAGTTACTGTAGAATGTGGTGTAGTTTAATACATTGTCAGATCCTCCTGACATTAGCATTTCCTTACTGGATTGTATTTTAATTTTACAGCATAAAAATGCAAATCATATCACATTGGTTATGCTGTATGTTAATCGATTCGATTAATTGTAAAACAAATTATTTGGGTCCAGTTTGAATTAGTATAACTTTAATAACCAGTCTCTATCTACATCTGTTTGTAATCGATTTGTCTTCTTAATTGACAAGGTCAGGGTATAATGAAAAGACTTTCGAAATGTCTTTAACATTTTGAGATATTAATTGAAGGTATTTTATTGTCTAACCCTGATCCAAGGCATGCGTGGGGTAGGGGTAAAACATTTGTACTAATTTATTCATTATCCCAGAATACTGAATACACTTTAGCTCCTAAGTATTTAGATATTTTTCGTTGACAAGGCGAACTGTGAATCCCAAAAATATCTACAAATTCCAAGCAATGTGCAAAGTCTCAGCTGCTGTGATTGCCCATTCCATTGCTGCCGAACAATGGAAGTAAATGAAAATGTTGGCAATTATCTTAGCTTATCTTAGCAAATATTGTATTATTCTTCCACGGGGGGCAATGTTATCCCGACAAACATTGTTCCCTCTTTAATGTTATGATTCATTCAAGGAAGGGAAGGGAACAGTGCCCCGACGAAGCGGAGGAACGAAGGGAAAACATTTATTTCGATTAAAGAATGATTAATTGAAATCCAATAACTTTTCTGTTTTGTTATCTCATCCCACACTATGTCATACACTGTGCTTACTTACTTGCTTTCTCTGCTCTCTTTTTTCAGCTGTATATGTCCTCCTTCATGTCGACTCATTACAGTTACTGTAGATAAGGCACATGGAATCGACGAAACTGGTGGGGTTATGGTCCCAGCGAGGCCGGGGGAGGAGTGGAGGTGAGTAGAGAAAAATCGATTTAAATAAGTAATTAATTTGTTATGCCATCTTGTAATGAAGAGAAAAAATCTCAAACTTGGGGTGAAACGCTTTAAAATTCTTCTTTGTCCTTCTCCCTTTTCTCGTCTTTGGTATCATTCTTTGTTGTGTGTTTCGTGTTTGCATAACTTGAGGCAAACTAAGTACAGCGCAGTCTAGGAAACACGAAATATTATCCTTTAACGGAATGAAGTACAAACTTCTATTCGAAGACTTGCTGAAGCGGGTGGATAATTGTGTTGTTGTGTTTTTTTATTTTTGTTGTATTCCTTTAAGGAAACTACAAAGAAACAACACAATGTGATGGGTTTTATGCACAAAAACAGACATCTAGGTTTTAAACTTCTCTTCTGATGGCGTACTTAGATGTGTCAGTTGAAATAAGTATAAGACCTTTTCTGGCCTTTAGTTGAAGGAAATCCTGGAATCGGCTAGAAAAAATTTTAAACTTCTTATACGATAAATGCCTTGAGTGGGGCATTCAGGGAACAATGAGCAAACTATTATTAAAAGCTCTGTGTATATTGTATACTAAAAGTTTTATTTTAGCAACTTAATAATTTCCAGAACCAAATCTGATGTACCTACAAAATGTTCTCTAAATTGCTTACTTAATTGAGGAACTGATCTTACGTATACTTCTATTTACTTTTACTTTACTGATTTTGGCACAATCTTATAAAAATAAAGTTCATTTCGTGCAAGACTGGCACATATCAAAATAGACAATTTCGCTTATGGGTGATTTAAATGTTCTATACTCTGTCGAAAAAATATTGCGGTTTCTTATAAATGTTTTGTTTAGTAAATATCCTTACAATATGTCGCCAGTAAGCTAGAGCCAAAATGCGTTTTTTCCCCAAATATAGAATAACTTGAACTAAATCGCAACACATTTAGAATACTGTTTCATCAGAATGGAGAGCTATACTGCCCTTCTAAGAAAGAAAGTCACATCTCCATTTTAGTAGTTTTGAGATGTGTAGCTTTTAGGTTTTCTAACTTTCGCGCCTTCTTATTTTAGGTTTAGCTCGGCGCGAAATCTAAAAAAAAAGTAAAATCTATATGTCTTAAAACTACTAAAATGAAGCAGTGACTTTCTTTCTTAGGAGGGCAGTATTGCTGTACTCACTAACAATTTTGCGTTTTAGTCCAAGATATCCGATATTTGGAAGAAAACCCAATTTTTACAGTTTAGTTAATATCGCTCTAGTTCACTGGCGGCTCAAGATATAACCGAAATATTTTGAATATATGCACTAAACAAAACAAGCTTTAATTTGAGATGCAGACAATCGCAATACTCCTTTGCGGACCCGTCCTAATATTGATAGATATAATGTGATAGTGCGTGACAAACTGATAACACTAGTTTAAACAACTTGTCGAAGGGCTATGCATAAAACGTTACGTCTTAATATGGTGTGATAAACATGAAAATAATATTTAAAACTATTTAATGGTATTTTTTATACCCTCACTTTAGTGATACGAGGGTTAAATCATTTGCTACGGCCAAAAGTGTAACACATCGACCTAAGACCCTAAGTATGTTCGGCGGATATCCGGTTTAGGTCGTTTTAAGTCGAATGCGCAATGTCCGTCCGTCCGTCTCTCTGCTGGCTGGTGTGCGCGATAACTCTCGAAAGGTGTAACCGATTGACTTCAAATTTAGTATGTGGTAATATTTTTTTCTATCTCCGGTTAAGTTCGAAGATGGCCCATATTTGTCCACTCCTTCTAGTACCTCCCCCACAAAGGGTTAACATTTAGTGAAATATTGATTCTTTAATAACATCTATACTACTTATTAAAATCTTTTGAAATTCGACACATTGTATTATTTTATTAGTCGCTATCACCTCGAGAAAAATGGGCGAAGTTCCCACGCCTCTTTTGGTACCTCCCACACAAATGGCACATTTTGCAACAAAATTGAACTGCTTATAACTTTTATGCAAGTACATAAAAATACTTGAAATTTTGTACAGTATAATGTTTTTGTAGCGCCTATAGTCCGGTAAAAAGGGCATTATTCTACAGCTCCTTGTTGTACCTCCCACACAAATGGACCGTTTTCTACTAAAAGTTAACGGCTTAATTTTGTACAATGTAATGTAATGTGTTATAGTGCCTACAGTCATGTGAAAAGTGGGCGTTATCACCACGTCTCTTTTTGTACCTCCCATACAAAATAACCAAATCATACCAAAATCGAATAGCTCGTAACGTAAATATTCCAGTGCACATGAACGGCACAGCGCAATGTATTTAGAGAAAATACTGTTTACCGAAAAATAGGTGTATTTGTTAAACCCCTTCTGGTACCTCCCATACAAATTGACAGATTAATTAGTGCAATGTGATACTTATATTTTACATTACTCACAAAGTGAGGGTATACCTTAGTCGGTTTACCCGACTGAAACTTTCCTACTTGTTTTAAACAATTTTTAATTCCAATTTTCTTGGAAGGTGCCTTTGTTGTTTGGTCCATATTTTTTGAAGTATGCCGGAAATTCTTTTATATTAAAAGAAATTATGAGGGCTACTTATATTGATTTATCACTTTAACGTAGAAACAGAATTGTAATTACTGTTTTTAAATAAATAGTTTTTGCTGGCTAAAAATATGAAAAAATCGCAAAGTATTAGATTGCTCCGATTTTTGAAAGCCAGTATCCTAACGAAGAAAGCAATGTCTACTTGAAGAAAATCTATGGATAAATGTAGAAATTATAGGCTTTTTGGTAGAAGTGAGAGAATTTCATCAGCCACAAACTAACTGTCGTTAGAAATAGACGTGTTTGCGTTCTTGCTTGCTGACGACTGAAATTTGTGTTATTATTAGTTATTACAACAACAACATATTAACATACTAAGGTATTAGTGAATATATCGAGCAAAACAAAACAAAATTAAACGTGCACGTGGTTACGACGATGTAAGCGCACAGCGCGCTTACAGTATGAATAAAAAACCAGTAAGGAAAGGCTAAAGTCGTGCGGGGCTATATAATACCCTACACCACTCTCAAAATATTGAATAAATCTGATATATAAATTTTGTAATTCATGTATAAATTGTTTACATAAATTTACTTTTGGGATAATGGATGACTTAAATAATACCCTGTACCACAGTGTGGTGTAGGGTATAAAAACGATTGGATCTAAAGAGCCAAATCGGATGACACATATATATGGGAGCTATAGCTAAATCTTAATCGATTTTCTTCAAATTCGGCAATGTTGGTTCATGGATCAAGAAACTCTACCATTCTAAATTTCAAAACGATTGGATGTAAAATACAGCTTCTTCAGGACTAAAGAGCAAAATCGGACGAAACATATATATGGGAGCTATAGCTAAATCTTAATCGATTTTCTTCAAATTCGGCAATGTTGGTTCATGGATCAAGAAACTCTACCATTCTAAATTTCAAAACGATTGTATGTAAAATACAGCTTCTATAGAACTAAAGGGCCAAATCGGACGAAACATATATATGGGAGCTATAGCTAAATCTTAACCTATTTTCTTCAAATTCGGTAGTGTTGGTTCATGGATCAAGAAACTCTACCATTCTAAATGATTGGATGTAAAATACAGCTACTTCAGGACTAAAGAGCAAAATCGGACGAAACATATATATGGGAGCTATAGCTAAATCTTAACCGATTTTCTTCAAATTCGGCAATGTTGGTTCATGGATCAAGAAACTCTACCATTCTAAATTTCAAAACGATTGGATGTAAAATACAGCTTCTATAGGACTAAAGGGCCAAATCGGACGAAAGATATATATGGGAGCTATATCTAAATCTGAACCGATTTCAACCAAATTCAATAGCGATCTTAACAGCTGCGAAATACTCTAAACTGCAAAATTTCAGAATGATCGGAGTGAAATTGCGACCAGTAGTCGACGAACAACTTTACATGGACAGACGGACGGACGGACAGACATGCTTAAATCGACTCAGCTAGTGATTCTGAGTCGATCGGTATTCTTTAAGGTGGGTCTAGCTGTGTTATTTTCAGGTGTTACAAACATCTGCCGTGAAACAAACTTATAATACCCTGTATCACAGTGGGGTGTAGGGTATAAAAAACAAAAGAAATAATGTCGCATCGAGCTCGATGCTTTCTAATAATTATTTTGCTCCACTCCAAACGGTGAACGAGGATGATCAGAATGATGAGGTTTTAGTCCAAAAAACTGTAAGAGTTCATATTGCGCCTATTACTATTTTAAAGGTAAAAATGGAAGAGGTTCACGCATTGTGCAAATCCGTCAAAATCGACAACTATTCCATTCGGAAAATTTCAATTGGAATTAAATTGTTTTGCCAGTCCAAACCAGACTTTGACAAAATGTGCAATCGGCTTACAGATAAATACGATTTTTTTACTCACGCTACCAAGAGTGAAAAACCCTATAAAGCTCTCCTTTTTGGATTGGACAAACAAGACCCACAGATCTTTAAAAACCAACTTAACAATATGGGACTTAAGTGCTTGGACGTGAAGCTTGTTCTGAAGAAAGGCGTTCGAAACATTGAATACGTGATTTTCGTCGTATATTTCCAACGTCAGACAATAACGATGAAAGAACTCAGACAAAATTACTCCATCATTGAGTATGTTAAAGTGAAGTGGAAATTTCAAAAAACCAACAAGTCCCAAATTACTCAATGCTACAATTGTCAACTCTTCGGCCATGGTTCTACTCGTTGCCGTGTCAAAACTTTCTGCGCCAACTGCGCTGGCCCCCATAAAACTGCAGACTGTAAGGAGACAAATGTCAAATGTGCAAACTGTAGCGGCCCACATCCATCGTATTCCGATCAGTGTCCAAGCAAACATACATACATGGATATAAAGCAACGCACTCAGCAATTGCCAAGGCGCCAGTCTAACTTCAACAACAGCATCAATATAAACTGTAACACCAGTTTTCCAAACGCTCTTCGCCAACCCAATGCTCCTGCGAACAATTGGAATATCCCAAGACTAGGAAATCCCAGTGGTGTCAGCAATAATAATTGTTCCAACGACTTGTTTTCTATGGAAGAAATTAAAGTTTTAACTTTCGAGCTTATCAACAACCTACCAAGCTGTCGAGATAAAGCTGATCAATTTGCGGTTATCACAAACCTAGCCTGTAAATTCTTATCGTAGTGTATAACCATATTAATATTGTTTCATGGAATGCCAGAGGCATCTGTAAAAAATGCCAGGAATTATTTCAATTTTTAATTTGTAATGATGTTCATATATGCTTATTGTCGGAAACATGGTTAAAGCCAGATATATCTATAAGAAACAAAGAATTTCGGGTTTACAGAAATGTCAGGGAAAATACTAGAGGAAGCGGCGTAGCAATAATTGTTAAAAAGAACTTACCTCACAATCTACTTCCAATCGTTAATACTAAAGTTATTGAAAATATTGGAATTCAAGTTTTTACTAACTTGCATTCCATTAATATCTATTCATGCTATTTTCCCGGGGGCTTAGTGAGAGCCGATGAAAACAGAAAATTGCACTTTTCAGCAGATATTCATAGACTATCACGATATGATTGATATATTATTGGTGGCGATTTTAATTGTAGACATCGAGAATGGGGTTGTATCAGAGTAAACACTTGGGGGAATATTCTCCACGAAAAATTAAGCTCCTACAATATAGACATTTTGTATCCCAGCGAGCACACTTATACACCATCGGATAGGAATAGGCAGGGATCTACACTGATTTCTACCTAACAAATATCCCCGAATACATTTCACCTGCTTTTGCCATCAATGACTTGAGCTCCGACTATTTACCAGTTAAAATCACCATTAAACACAGCTGCACAGTAACAAACTTTCCGAAATACGATTTCAACAATGCAAACTGGAATTCATTCTCAAGACATATTATTATGCGATTAACCTTGCCGGATATTAACAATATCACGCATTCACAAAAAAATTAACTCCTTGTTAGAAATATTTAATAACTCTATACAAGAGGCCATTGCTCATTGTATTCCAAAAAAGTGTCCATCCTCCGTAAAAAAACAGTTCCCCAAACACATAACGGATTTAATTCGGTTGCGAAACAGAATACGCCGGAACTGGCATCGGTACAGGCTTATTGGCGACTTTTATGAGATGAATTATTTAAATGTCAAAATACAGGGGGAAACTCAAACCTTTGAAAATAAGTCGTGGAATTACTTGCTTTCTACGTTGGAAAAAGGCTCTTCTCCTTTTTGGAACTTATCAAAAATTTTAAGGAAGAAACCAAGTAACATTCCCATATTAAACTCAATGACTCTCGGTTTGCTACTAAGGCAGAAAAGTGTGATATATTTGCTAAAACCTTTGCCAATAACTACTCCATATCAGCTAATAGTAGTGATTCCGAAACAATTAGAGAGGTAAATGAAAATCTTGAAATGTTACACCTTTCCAACTCAATTCCAACCGAACAGTTTACAATTAGCACGTCGCAAATCGCACTAATAATACGGAACTTAAAAAGTAGAAAATCTCCTGGATATGATGGCATTAATAATAGGTGTTTAAAGGCACTGCCGAAAAGAGCAATACAATATTTAACCATAATTTTAAATGCCTGTCTTAAACTCTGTTACTTCCCGCAAGCATTTAAAAGGGCCAAAGTCATCCCAATTAGGAAGCCCAATAAACCTCCTGATTCTCCATCTTCTTATCGGCCAATTAGGCTGTTATCATCTGTCGGTAAAGTCCTCGAAAGAGTTATTAAAGATAAATTATTGAATTTTATTGAAAATCGCAACATTTTACCTACACAACAATTGGGATTTAGACGCGAGCACAACACTCTCCATCCGCTTGTTAGAATTAGGAATATAGTGCATTCAAACTTCCAACAACAAAAGTCAACAGGGATGGTTCTATTAGATATTAAAGCCGCATTTGATACTGTGTGGCATGATGGACTAGTTTTCAAAATGATGAAATTTAACTTTCCGCCGGAACTAACGAAAATAATTCAAAGCTTCCTGTCTAATAGAACAATGAATGTTTATATTGGCTCACATTTTTCGGAATCTGTACCCATTCTTGCTGGTTGTCCCCAAGGCTCCTGTCTGTCCCCTGTTTTATATAATTTGTATACCGCCGATGTTCCTCAATTTAGCAACTGTAAAATGGGTATATTTGCTAACGACACAGCAATTTTATGTTCGGATATACTAGCAGCCGACATTATGTCAACTCTTCAATTTGCTATACATGATTTGCTAAATTATTTTAAGAAATGGAAAATAATGATTAACTGCGAAAAAATCCAGGCCATTTATTTTTCACGCGAACGTAAAGACTGTTATCTTCCACAAACTTCTTTAAATATTGCTAATAATCAAATTCGATGGGAACGAAAAGTTAAATACTTAGGAGTTATACTTGATCCCAAATTAAATTTCAAGGACCATATTCCATATATCATAGACAAGGTCAATGTCATAATAAGGCTATTGTATCCACTTATCATTGAGTATTGCAAATAAAAAAATAATATTTAAATCAATATTCCAGTCAGTCATATTTTACGCAGCTCCAGTTTGGACCACGAGTGCTAACTGTCACATTAAAAAAACTGCAGGTAACCCAAAACAAGTTATTAAAACTTATTTATAATTTACCATGGTGTTACTTCAAACAAGGGCTTCATTCTCTAGCAAATATAGAGCTAGTTTCCGAGAGACTGAATAGGCTAACTTATAATTTCAACAAAAGATGTGCAGTTTCAGAGTATATACATATTAATGAGCTGATCTCATCCTAAAATGACTACTACAGTCATTGCTAGATTAGGTTAGTTATAAGTATACATCAATGTAAGTTCACATAGGTTTTTGAAATTTTTTTCCTTCTGTTTAATTTTATCAATATTGTAAATTATTAAATTCACAACACTATACTAATATTTGAGAAGAAAAAGATTTAATCTTGAACTCTTTGTATTTTATATAATAATAAATTATCTGTAATATTATACTTAATAAATTGAATTGAATTGAATAGAGAGAATTTCAAAAAATCATGCTTTTATACCATTCATAGTTTTTACACTATTGTGAGTTTATGTCGGCCAAAATTGTAACACATCGAAGGAGTGACCTAAGAGAATATTTGGAGGAAATGCATTTTGGACCATTTTAAGTCACTTGAGCAATGTCTGTCCGTCCATCTGTCTGTCTGTCTATATGGCTTGTGCGCACAATAACTATCGGTAGCAGTAAACGATTGACTTCAAATTTGATATGTGTTAATGTTTTTTCTATATCAGGCTAAGATCAAAGATGGTGTTAAATTACAACTTTTTGGAGGCCATTCAATATCACAATTTCTTGAAATAATCGAATCTTCAAACTTTGCTCGCAACAATTCAATTGCTTCATTTGCTGTGTGGCACGTAGCCACAATCGGTCAATGGTAAAAAGATAGCTCTTAACGAGAGCTAAAATATTGCTCATGGGTATCAAGGTCGTAGGTCGACTGGAAAGTGTTTTTTTTTTGTATTAAAAAAAATCATTTTCAAATGTGAACGGAAAGTTTATTTTTGTTCTAGCTCCATAACGGTACGTCGGATCGGGAATTGGTCAATGACAAAACTATATTTGCTTTGACAAAACTATATTTGTTTTCGTGGCTCGCGAAGCGGACCCAAGCAAAAAATAAAAATGTAGTGGTATGAAAGTTTTAGTATGTTTACTTAGTTCGGCAAAATACGCGTTTGGTTAGTAGTTCTTGTTACATTCAATTTACTACTTCCATAAGTATTTCATCTGATTTAAGTTAGCCGATCTCATATTGTTGAACTGCGATAATAATCAAATTTTGCTAAAACATATTTAATACATATCTGTTTCTTAGGATTGAAAATGGTCCGTATTTCGATATGTTTCCATAAAAAGATCGAAGTCGGTTTAATTTATTTTACGTCCTAGAAGCCGCAGACTTCAATCCATTGAATCGAAATTTGACAAAATGCATAGAACCATTCACACCAAAAGGGTCCGGCGTAGATCCATGGTTTTATGTAGTCCCCATACAAAGGATCCACTACATGCGACTTCTTGACCCATTAAAAACCCCAAGTACCAACCGATTGTCTTTAACAATATGTATATAATATTGCCTAGAAAAATTTTTAGGATTTATTTAAAATTTTTTATATAGAAACAACATATAATTTTACACAAAATTATTCATACAACCTCATTGGTTCACACTTTGTTATGTACCCTACACGATTTTATTTTTAGCGCCGTAGAAACCACAAATCCAACAAGTGGTGTTATTTTGAATCACCCGGTATTTCGGTAGCTGCCACTTTTGAAGCTTTTATTCTTTGACATTTGACAAGTAGAAACTACGCCATTAATAACCAGTAAGGAAAGACAGAAAGTCGGGCGGGGCCGACTATATAATACCCCACACCTACCTACCAATGCGAAAATGGGCATTGCGATAAGAATTTGGCAGTGTTCATACAAGTAATAAGCAAACTCTCTCTGCCGATTTTCGTACTGATCGGATATAAAACACGGTTTCTACAGTGCTTACATGTCAAATCGGGTGTAACATATATATTGGGACTATGTTTAAATCTGAACCGATTTTCCCCGAATTTGGCAGTGTTCATACATGTAATAAGAAAACTCTCTCTCTAAAATTACGTACTGGTCGGATATAAAACACGATTTTTACAGCGCTTAAATGTTAAATCGGGTGGAACATATGTATGGGGGCTATATCTAAATCTGAACCGATTTTCCCCGAATTGCGCAGTGTTTTTTCATGTACTAAGAGAACTTTCTCTGCCGAATTTCCTACAGGTCGGATGTAAAATACGGTTTCTACAGCGCTTTCATGTCAAATCGGGTGAAACATATATATGGGGACTATATCTAAATCTGAACCGATTTTCCCCGAATTTGGTAGTGTTCATTCACGTAATAATAAAACTCTCTCTGCCGAATTTCATAAAGATCGAATGCAAAATGTGGTTTCTACAGCGCTTACATGTCAAATCGGGTGAAACATATATATGGGGACTCTATCCAAATCTGAACCGATTTTTACCAATTTCAATAGGGATCGTCCTTGGGCCAAAAAAGAGCACTATGCTAAATTTCATCACAATCGGACCATAAATACGACATGCACTTTGATTACAAGAATACATGGACAGACAGACGGACAGACAGACGGACAGACAGACGGACATGGCTAAATCGACTCAGAAAGTGATTCTGAGTCGATCGGTATAATAAACAATGGGTCTATCTCTTCTCCTTTAAGGTGTTACAAACAAATGCACAAAGTCATAATACCCTGTACCACAGTGTGGTGTAGGGTATAAAAATGGAACGATACACGATTCAACAACGCATTGAAATTATTAAAATTCACTAAAAAAATGGTGAAACTCTTGCAGTCACAGTTCGCAAAACTAAAGAATTATTGTGTCGTCGTAAAGCACCTTGTCGGACCGCAATACAGAATTTGGTGGAAAAATTCGAGCTGTTGGGACAAGTTAGTGATGTGAAGAACAAAACCCGTGCACGTCGCTCAAGAACAACTGAGAATATTGCTGCTGTAGCCCAGGTTTGTCGATTCCTCGTCGTTTTTGGAATGGGGCATTCCACAAACGTCATTACACCGTATCTTGCATAAAGACTTGGGTCTTAAGGCTTATAAAGTTCAGTTAACACAAGAACTCAAGCCGGCCGATCATCAACAACGTCGTATCTTTGCTGAATGGGTCCTTGAAATGCATGAAAATGATCCGGAATTCCATCAAAAAATCATCTTGACTGATGAGGCCCATTTCCACCTCGGTGGCTACTCAACAAGCAAAATTGTCGCATCTGGGGCTCGGAAAACCCAAGAGTTATTGTTGTCCATCCTCAACGTGTGACTGTTTGGTGTTGTTTATGGTCCGGCGGGGTCATTGTACCTTACTTTTTCGAAAATGAGGTTGGATAAACACTTACGGTGAATGGATTGCGCTATCGAGAGATGTATAATGATTTTTTATGGTCGGAGTTGGATGGTATTGATCTAGAAAACGTTTACTTTCAACAAGACGGCGCTACGTGAAACACAAGCAACGAAACCATTGCTCTGTTACGGGAAAAGTTTCCGGACCGTGTTTTATCTCGAAGAGGTGATCACAATTGGCCACCGAGATCTTGTAATTTAACACCTTGCGACTTCTTCCTTTGGGGCCACGTGAAAGATAAGGTCTACGTCAACTGCCCAGCGTCGATTCTAGATCTAAAAGATAGAATTCGTGAGGCTATCGAGGACATAGGGCAGCCACTTTGCAATTTGGTTATGGAAAATTTCATGAAAAGGATATTGTCCTGTAAGCGTGGTCGTGGTGGCCATTTGGCTGATGTTGTTTTTCATTATTACCGGTATAACATACCATCAAAAAAATGGAATTTTTCTGTGAAAACCCTTGTTGGAAAACCCTTTACTTACCGATATATATATATATTTTTTGTTTTTATTAAAAAAATCCATTAAAATGTTTTGCAAATGCACACGAAGAAAAAGCAAAAGTCACTTTACAAGCGCTTAAAGTAGGGTCGAACCAATATTAAAATTCCCACATGTAACAATGGTTCACAATAGGGTTTTTAGGCAAATAATCGTTTATGAGACGGAAATCGAGATCCATGTTCCGTTCGATATTTATACCCTACACCACACTGTGGAACAGGGTATTATGACTTTGTGCATTTGTTTGTAACGCCCAAAAAGAGAAGAAATAGAACCATAGTTTATTATACCGATCGTCATAGAATCAATTTTTGAGTCGATTTAGCCATATCCGTCTGTCTGCCTGTCTGTCTGTCTGTCCGTCGTCTGTCTGTCTGTCTGTCTGAGTTCGGCAGAGAGAGTTTTCTTGTTACGTGAATGAACACTACCAAATTCGAAGAAAATCCGTTCAGATTTAGATATAGCCCCCATATATATGTTTCACCCGATTTTATATGTAAGCGCTGTAGAAACCGTATTTTATATCTGATCAGTACGAAATTCAACAGAGAGAGTTTTCTTATTACATATATAAACACTGTCAATTTCGGGGGCAATCGGTTCAGATTTAAACATAGTCCCAATATATATGTTACACCCGATTTCACATGTAAGCGCTGTAGAAACCGTATTTTATATAAGTACGAAATTCGGCAGAGAGAGTTTTCGTATTACATGAATGAAAACTACAAAATGCGGGGAAATTCAGTTCAGATTTAGATACAGCCCCCATATATATGTTAGCCCCGATTTGACATCCAAGCGCTGCAGAGACTGTATTTTATATCCGATCAATACGAAATTCGACGGAAAGAGGTTTCTATTTTACATGAATGAGTAGTTGGGAAAATCGATTCAGACTTATATATAACCTCCATATATATGTTCCTCCTGATTTGGTTACAAAGCGCTATAGAAGTTGTACTTTACTTTCGATCATTACAAAATTCTCCAGAAATATGTTTCTCAATTTAGGAACGATTACCGGTTCAGAATTAGATATATCCACATACGTATATATGTTCTTACCCATTTACCTATTATTCCAAATTATTATCGCAATGACCCTAATCACATTGTTAGGGAGGTGTAGGGTATTATATAGTCGGCCCCGCCCGACTTTCTGCCTTTCCTTACTGGTTTTTATTTTGTTTTGATATATCTCATAGCAGAGCGTACGTTTATTGTGTTGGTTTATTTTCTACAAAATATACCATGCATAGAGACACACACATTCCATCGTATATACTGAATGGATTCCATCAGGTTTGAAATCAATACTTCATTAAGATATTGAACCTTATAATACTTCGTACCTTTAATGGAGCGAAGACGGCTTGCGGTGATGGTGGCGACGATGTTTCCTAATGTAACTTCATTCCTTAGCATGAATGAAATTAAAGGGATAAGGCTGGATATGGCGAGGATGAAGTTCCACAACAAGACTTTTGTTGGGTTGTGGTTGTTGGCAAGAAAACAGGAGTTTGGTTGTGCGTTGTTGTTGTTGTTGGCTAGCCAGAGTTCCTTGTCGGCTGTTTGGCATTATTTACTGGCTAAAAGGCTAAATGTCTGACTCGATTATACTCGCAGCTTAAAGTCAGTCATTTAGCATTGTTGGTTGGTTGTTTGGTGGGTCGTTCGGTCGCTTGGTCGGTGTTTAGACCATCCATCCAGTTTTTCCAGACATGCCTTTTGGGTTACAAATCCATGTCATGCCATCAAGCCAAAGAAAACAAACGAGAAGGCAGAAAATGTTATGTCTCCATTAGAGAGAGAGGTGGTTTCCATTACCGAATAAGAGGCCACGGTGGTGAATGGAGATGGGAGAGGTAGGAGCTGCGTGGGTGGCAAGAATGGCGAGGAAATGAGTTCGTTTTGCACACAAATCGCAAATCTCATTAAGACTTTGACTTCCTAACCCCGACGTCTGTGCTGTAATGGAAGAATGTGCAAAATAAACGAACGAAGGTACGAGTGAGTGAGTGAGCGAACGAATGTCCTATCTCAGCCTTAAGGATACAAACAAAGCGATACTTCATTTTATCAACTCAGATATATTCGTCAGCTTGTAAGTTGTTTTCCGCATTAAATATGTTCTCCTTTGGCTGTGTGTCACTGTTATCACACGGAAAATATCAAATTGCCCCCGAACTCTGCACCCTAAGAATAGAATGGAGGACATCAGTCCAAACAAAAAAAGAACAGAAGACCCCATATTACGTTTACTTTAAGGAGTTATTACCAGTCAAACAATGAGCTTGTCTCTACGAGTATTCCTAGCATAAACTAATCTTACACACCGATTACAATATCCTTCCATCATGTTGTGTAGGTTAATATGTTGAAGGAATGATTAGAATTGTATTCCAGTTTGTTTAAAAATCATAGATTTTAGAATTCAATACGAAAATAATGAATAAATAATTCAATTGATTTTGCAATCGATGTCAATATTTATGAGAAGCATTCTAGGTGATTTATTGTTGTTATTAGTCGCAATGACAAACATAATTTTAATGAGACCATAAAGTAACTTTGTATGTATGTATACCCTCTCCATACGTAATTTTCTGCGGATCAGAAGTGTAACACATCGAAGGAGTCACATCCAAGGTGTCCAATCTTCATAAGCTTGGACTTATTGCGCTTCATATTTATATAAATTGAATTATAAATTAACAACTTTTAAAATTAACTACCTTGAATTATTAAAATAGCATAAGTCGATTATAATATCAGTTCAATTGTTCCTATTGTGAATTGTAAAACTATTAATTATCGGAAAGATACAAAAGAAAATGTAAAAGATGAATTTTCTTCCGAGGTTTGCGTAGGCAAACTCGGCCACTTTTCCCACAACTCGCTTTTGGTAAGCATCTCCGCTAACTCAATAAAACACTCACAATTTGCACTAAAATCTGTATATTCTTTCTTGTATGTCTGTCTGTCTTCGACTTCTATAAATTCACTTGGCAAATAATTTCTCATATAATGAGAAATTGTGCAAGTCATTTGAATTTAATTTATCTCTTTTGAAGATCTGGAGTTACACTCAGTCTCATCTATAATAAAAGAGAACCTACAGTCCACACTACAAAGAATCACTTGCTGACGTCCAAATTCCCAACTCTTGATTCAGCAGCGCTTCATATCTCAAGTCAGCCGTTAATTTCTTCACAAGGTTTGGAGACGCTGTTGGTCTTTCGACGATGACTTGCCAAACGATACTGAACACAAATGACAAAGCAGTTTGATATGCGTCACGCGTGATATGTAAAATCAAACCTCACGATGAATCAGCAGTTACAAACACAAACAAAAAACAATGAATATCCAGTCAAAACCCTCTACTATTATCATTATTGATTCGACCACTGATTCTGCCTTGCAGTTCCCCGGTATGTCTCTATGGCCCGGCACCCATATCAGGTGAATATTGAATTATTCAGCCATCTCGTTAAGAGATCTGCGACAGTCAAGGGCAGTTTTTTAATTCAGAAATATAGATTCCAGGGATATTATGGCAGCCTGACTATCAGAGAAAATATTTATACCGACTTTGGTCAGAACATTAATTTCACTGTGCTAGTCCAAAAATGTAACAGAAAAAAGACCCTATGGATAGACCTATTTCGGCCATGCTGAATCCACTGGCATTAACCGTTTTTCTATGTTAGCTCTTGTTTTCGCGATATTCGACCACAAAATTTGTTGGGAAATCAGAGAGGATACATATCTCTTTGGTGATTTTGAAGTGAAAGACTTCGGAATATACGCTTCAGTGCAATTATCGGAATAAAGGGAAAATTAGTAGAATTATTTCCCTCAAAACAGTCGTCCACGCTTCTCACCCCTGAAAATTTGCAAGGAATCTTATCATATGTTAAAAATCAATCATACATATCGTCGACATTTTTAGTAGGCATCGTTGAGAAAAATATGCGTCGCGATAATATAAGTTCTTTCTCTAATTTTTATGAGAATTAAGCAGATTTCGAGTTATTACATAATTTGTGTATTTTTCTGCTTATAGCAGAAAATATTTGTAATAAAATTTGTTGACTCTAATTTTTGTAAATTATTTTTTTGTTAGAGTCAATGGAAATTTCACAGGTAACAAACAAAACCTGCTAAATTATGAAACCTGGTAATTTTTCATAAATATGATGAAAGGAGACTCATAGTAATTTTTCGCGAGGAATATTTTTCTCAAAGACACAAACTAAAAATAGCGGTAAAGATGCGACAAGAGTGGTTGACTATTTTGAGAGAAATAATTATCAAAGGGTTCCTTTTTATTTCGTTCTTTAGCATGAATCGATTATTCCGAAGCCATCCACATCAAAATCACGTCCAAGGTAACTAACCTCTATGATTTCTTTGCAAACTGTGTGGTCCAATATCGCGAAAACAAGAGCTAACCTAGAAAAACGGCTAGCACCACTGGATTCAGCAATGTCGAAAAAGTATATCAATAGGGTCTCATTTCTGTTAGATTTTTAAAGTGTCCATTTCGAGCACAGTGTTTCCACTCTTGTCGCCATTCTGCTCTGTAATAACTAAGATTTTTGCCTGGTAAACACTACTCAAGTTCCTCAGAAAAGACACCAAAGCTCACTTGGTTATGAGTTTAGTATCGCGCAGAAGGTACACAGTACGGCATTATCGCTTACCGTATACAACCAATAAACTATACGCGGCTTCAGATCCCATCGTGTTTCTATAGCCCTTTAACAGGTATATAGCGCTACCACAGCCATCTTTGTTCTTTCCAAAATGTTGGGTTTGAAGTACCACTTCCTGTCTAGTGAACTATCTAAGAATTTTGCGATTTCAGAGAAGTGAATTTCAATACCCGCCAAGTAGAAAGGTGTAACTTTTTCTCCTGGTGAAAATAACTAGTTCCGTCTTGGTCCCGTTAAAACCAAGATCATTATTGGATCATTACTGTTGTATTGGGGGCCTAATGTAGGATGTCTCTAATGGCGAATTCTTTTCTGAAAAAAAGTGCAACATTTTCATTGCCCTTTTTCGAAAACGGCACTTTTGTGATACTTTTTTGAAATTTGGTAATTAAGTTACTCGAATTTAGCACAACTAAAATTTCAAAAATTCAAAAAAGCGATATAATAGTGCTGTTTTCGGTAAAAGGTCAATGCAAGTGTTGCACTTTTTTGCAAAAAAGAATTCACCATAAGAGTACTCTCACGATTCGCTCTGACAGCTAGTGCCTCATCATCTGCATAAGCAACAACTTTGACACGCATAATCTTCAGAGAAAGACAGAAGATTGTTCATGGCGAGATTCCATATGGTTTTTTCCGTACCGGCAAAAAACGATTTTTTGCAACAAAAAATAGGGTCCAAATACTAATGGAACATTCGATGAAAAACAAGTAAAAGCGATAAGTTCGGCCATGCAAAATCATATAAAAATCTTTGGATATGGGGCAAATCATGAAACGACCCTTTTTGTTTAAGTAAATTATTTAAAAAAAAACTAAAGCTGCAATTTTTAGGACGCAAATTCATTAGCCAAACTCTTCACCTGAAAAATTTGGTTTTTATGGCTTAAAATAGCTTTTTTGAGAGCTACATATATACGGCGACTAACTTTAACTTTTATAAAATTTGAAATACAGACATATGGTGATATAGGCTCTACACTGGCACGACTGTTAGCTATTTAAGTAGACTCCGCGTCCAAAAACGCTCACAAAAAAATAAGCGCTTATGCGATTTTTATGTATTTATCTTCTGTGGATATCATTTGATTTTGTTAACATTGAAAATTTGTTTTACTTTGTACCTTATTTCAGTTGTTCTTTTTAATAAAATGAGTTGTAAAATGTTGACTCTGACTCCGAAATGATACTTTTTGTGATTCCTTTCGAAAAAAGTGTGAAATATTGACACTTTAATAACTTCTATACTATTTATTCGAATCTTTTCAAATTCCACAAATAGTATTAATTTATTAGTCGCTGTCACCTAGAGAAAAAGGAGCGAAGTTGTCACGCCCATTTTTGTACCTTCTACACAAATGGACCATTTTGCTCCAAAAGTTAACTGCTTATAACTTTAATATCAGGCCATACAAATACTTGAAATTTGTACAGGGTAATATTTTAATAGTACCTAGAGTCCAGAGAAAAGTGGGCGTTATTGGTACATCCTTTTAGGTACCTCCCACATAAATGGACCATTTTGCGCAAAAGTTAACAGCTTATAACTTTAATAGCAGTACATACTTTAGAGTTATTAACTGCAATTTAGATTGATAATAATTAAATTAAAACAAAAAAAATAAATAAATTGGCGAATATATTTTGGGACTGAAGGTGTGGGATTCGTAAGCCTGTTCACACGACTGAAATTTCTTACTTGTGTTACTTTCGATAAGCACTTTCAGAAACTAAAGTCTAAACGTAGTCAACTTTCGATGACCTCAAAATGTTGCACAGTGTAAGTATATGAATTATCCTGGGTTGGATGTGCCATGGTGCCGTATGATTACACTGGTAAGATTGCATATACATATATTATACGCCCCATGTTCCATATGGATTTATTGCTCTCAGAGAAATGGCGTACCTCTGGGGCTTAGAACAAATTTGGACCGATTTCGAATTAGAGAATATTGAAGTGTTTCTGGGAGATTCTTATTTGTTTCGCTATTAAGATATTTTACATTTAGATGGCGCAAACTATAAAAAATGTGATGGACAAGATGAAGTGTTACCAATTAATAATGATGTAATATTGTCAGTTTAGCAATTTGTTTTAAGCTATTATATCGTAAAAACATTAAACATTTTATGAAAACAATTTGGAAGTGTCTATATTTTGCTTGCTTAAAAGTGATGGCCTGTGCTGAAAATTTGTCGCATTCTCAGTTAAGAGCGGAGATCTATAAGGTGTCTCATACTTTGTTGTGATAATTTGGCATCCATTATGCACCATTGGGTTTATGTTCGCGAAATATGGTGGCTACTGCCTTTAAATCGTTCAAGCAAATCCTCCTTCATGGATAAATCACTGATGTTGCTTTTTCTATTAATTTTGGCAGGACACTGTAGGTGCGAATGATAGCCAATCGTCTTTGCACGACCACAGAAATTTCATTTCAGCACTTTGCGGCTTTCACACAATAGGCGACTCGTCCGCTAAGACAAATAGACTTAACTTACAAAATTTCTTGTGAAAATATCGATGTGTACATTCTTAGCGAGCAAATGTGAGCGGGCGGGGGAGAGGGCAAACTTTATTCTTTATTTCATTCGATGTGTTTGTGGATTTTAATGGCCTGTACATGTTTTGTTTGAAATTGTTTTTGGTAATGTTTTTTTTTCTTGAAATGTTTACGGGCGTGTGTCAGCGACTTATGTTTTTTTGTTAAATTCTTCCATTGCGAGCGTTGAAAAATAAATAGCTCAACATACTAAAGACAAACAATCCCATCAACATTAAGACGGACAAATCATAGACTATCCTCCTAATCACACAAAAGAGGCACAGCCAGACTAACCAAACCAATTCTGATGGATGAACAGTGGTTTTAATATTAAATACAAAATAACTGAACTTGAATTTGAAAACATTTTCGAGACTGCTAGAGAAGTTATATGGAATTTTTTTAGAATGAATCTTTCAAGGTGGTTGGGGGTAGTTCATGGACCACATTTTGGACTGAACAGTATGTACTGTCGTAGGACATCGAAGATACAAAAAAGAATAGTAAATTATACCTAAATTTTACATTTTTCTTGAAAATATAAAGGCCATTTTGTAAAAAAATTTGGTATTTTTTAGAACATTTTATATTTTTCAGAAAATTTTGTATTTTCTTTAGAAAATGTTGTATTTTTTTAGACAATTGTGTATTTTTTTTAGAAAATTTTATGTTTTTAGAAAATTTTGTATTATTTAGAAAATTTGGCATTTTTTAGAAAATATTGTATTTTTTTTAGAAAATTTTAAACCAATCGTTGAGTTTACATTCATAATACAATTTGTCTGTACAAATTCTTGAAATTATTTTTTTTAAGAAATTTCCTTCGAATTAGCATTTATCTAGAAAATTCCTTTAAATTTGTATTTTTCTAAAATATGTTTTCGAAATGTTTTGAAACTGCATTTTTCTTGAAAATCTCCCTGACGTTTAATTGTTCTGGAAATTTTTTTTTGAAATAGTTGCATATCTCTGCAAGTTGCATATCTCTGCATATTACTGAACAATTTTTCCAGAACATTTTGTTGAAATTTCCTTTTTTGTTGAAAATTTAGTCCAAAATATGTACAATTTTCCAGAAAATTTCATTGATGTTCGGTTTTTCTATAAAATTTCAACGAAATTTCATTACTTTAGAATATTTCCGGTTAAAACCCTTTACTCCGTCAGTTGCAAATCATATCATCGGATTAGGGTCACAGAATGACTTAAAGATCGAAGAGTAGTTTGCACGACGACCCCTTTTTGCACTAGTTTTGCTAAATGTTTGTCAAAGGGCTGTGCATAAAATGTTCTGCTTTAATACGAGTATAGTATCCTAAACACTACAAAAATATTAAAAACATGTTAATGGTATTTTTTATTTCCTATTTTCTTGGAAGGTAGCTTTAGTATTTGGACCATATTTTTTGACGTATAAGGTCGATAAAACCGGATACACTTTAGATTAATGGAAATTATGAAAAGTTGAAAATATCACATTCACGTGGAAACAGAAGTTCAGTAACTGTCGTTACAACAATTAGGAAACATTGGATTTTTTTAAATAGTTTTTTTTAAATAGCAAACAAAATTGTTTGCTCAATTTTGGAAGGCTAGCTTCCTAACGAAGAAAACAATGACTATTTGAATAAAATCTATGTATACATTATAGCACTTTTGCTAGAAATAAGAGAATTTCAACATAATCCGGTTTTTATATCCCCACTATTGTGAACAAGAGTATGTATCAGATGCTGCGGGCCAAAAGTGTAACAAATCAATGGAGTGATCTAAGAGATCTCAAGAATATTTGGCGGAAATACATTTGGGGTCATTTTAAGTCATTTGGGCAATGTCCGTCAGCCTGTCCGTCTGTCAGTCTGGTTGGTGCGCACGATAACTTTCGACAGGATTATCCGATTGACTTCAAATTTGGTACGTGTTAATATTATTTTCTATCTCAGGCTAAGGTCAAACATGGACTATGTTGGTCAACTTATTCGAGTTATATACCCCGGAAGGGCAAAATTTCTGAATTATTATTATCTCATAACTGCTATACTGCTATTCAGAATCTTTCACAATTCCACACATAGTATTAGTTTCTTGGTCGCTATCTCCATTAGAAAATGGGCGAAGTTGCCACACCCCTTTTGGTATGGGCCATTTTGCTCACAAAATTACTTATAACTTTGATTCCAGTCCATACAAATACTTACAATCTGGTGGAGTGTAATGCCTTTATAGTACCTATAGACCCACACAAAATGGGTGTTATTACCATGCCCCTTTTGGTTCCTCCCATACAAATAGACAATTTTGCGCAAAAAGTTAACGGCTTATAATTTTGATTTCTGTACATACAAACACTTGAAATTTTGAACAGTGTAATGTTTTTATAGTACCCATTGTATATTAAAAAATGGGCGTTATTGCCACACCCCTTTTGGTAGCTCCCCAACAAAGTAGCCAAAATAATAAATATGAAAAATTATTTTTCTAGATTTCCCTATTTTTACGATATGGTTCATAAATTATATTATATATAGGAATTGTAATTGTTAGTTTTTCTAAAATTGTTGCAGCAAAATCGAACTAGTCGACCTCGAGATATGTAAAATACTTACTAACTTCAAATCGATATATCTCGATTCCAGCGAAAAGCCAGGGCACTTTTTTTACCGATATTACTTTTCCCGGTAGTTGTTTTTGTTGTAGCAGTGTATATATGTTTGTTGTCCATTAGGTGTTATTTTTATTCGCCTTGTGTAGTGAGTTCTGCTGTATTTGTTTCCAGGCCGAGGGAGATGGCTGCTTCCACTGGTTGGGTCCGAAGGAACCTGGGAACAAGTTGAGTAGTTTTGGCAAGGCAGTTAAAAAGGTGTAGTGTGTCGTGTGGTTGCTGGTTACAAGCGGGACATGTGTTCAACGTGGCGCCATTTATCCTTGCCCATTATGAATTGAGGCGGCTACACCAGCCTGATCTTAATTGAGCCAAAAGTACTCTTGTTTGTCGTGGTAATTCCTCTTCCTCCGAGGCCACTGGTGGAGGGCGATCTCCTAGCACGACATTGACTTTGTAATTATTCACGGCTTCAGCGACTGCATCAGAATGCATGTCAGACAGACCTGCCTGGTAAGCTCTTTGATCTAGATGTTCTATTTTGTAGCATTCGACCTCACGTTCTAGATCATGAAGGTCTCTCCTGATCTGCATGGGAGGTGGAAGGTTATCCACAAGATGGTGGTTGGGAAGGCTGGGACGGTAGCAACCAAGCAGATACTGCTTCGACAGCAAAAAATTGTGTCGTCGCACGGTGGTGGTCCACAGAAGACATGAGGATGCACCCAGAAATATATATCCTTCCACTTTGCCTCTCATGTAAAATGTCCAATCAGTCTCGGGAGGATTAACGCCTCAAGCGTCTTTGCTACTGGCGAGAGAAGGGAGATAGGCCTGTACAATTCTCCCTTACTCGCATCTTTGCCCGGTTTCAGTAGCTGGACCACTCTGCCCATTTTTCAGCCTTCGGGTATTATCAGCGTGCTCAAGGACAGATTGTCAGATACTCAACTACCGGTATGTCCAAATGCTTCAACATCCGCATCGAAATTCCGTCGGGCCCAAGCGTTTTGGATGAACTAGCGCTACGGATGACGTCTGCAACTGTAAATTGTGGTGGTACTTCTTCAGCACGGAGATCATGAATACGACGCGTTACTCTTCTTTTCGCTCTGTCACTCACGGGGTGCTCTATAAATTGCCGGTTAACATAACGAGCGAACCTCTTCGGGTCAGTCACAGTGGTGGCACCAAATGTGACTGTCGTACGGTCGTCTTTCCTCCCTGGATTCGAGAGTGACTTAACCGTTCCCCACAATTTACCAATACCGAAACTTAAGCTGCACTGCTTCAATTGATCTAGCGATTTATTCCGCATATATTCGTCGACTTTCTTATTGATTTCTAGATTCAGTTCCCTGATTCTAGGATCAGCAGATTTAGAACGACGAATTTCATCACGTTCGTCTGCGAGTCCCGCTGCATCTGCTGGGAAATTAGGTCGTATCTCGGGTATTCGACAAGCAGGGATAAAGCAAGTGGCTGCTGCGTTGGTGATGCCTTGGAATTTCTTCTCAGCTACCCGAACATCTGAGGGGATGTGTTCACTGAAGCTGCGTTTGTTGAATTCTATGAACCCTTTCCAGTACGCTTTCTTTTGATTCATGTAAGTACGGGGTTCAGATATGATGAAATCGGCTGGTCTGACAATGGATAGGATTATGGGGAGGTGGTCTGATCCCAATGAAATTACTTGCTGCCAGGTGACTTAACTGCTGGATGTGTCGTTTAGCTTTGTTTCCTGGGTCACAGCGACCTTGATGTTCTTTCGATTTATAAAGTCTACAATCTCGTTGATTTTGCCGCGGAGACCATTGCAATTAAGAAGGATGCATGTTCGGGGGTTGGTACAGCAATACAGCATGCAATCACTCCATACATCTGGTACACCTTACTGACAAAGCTGAAATATTATTGATATTGTGGTCCGGGATTTTTTTCGGTCCCGGCACGGACCAGAAGAATTCGGAGCATACACTCCGGGATGTGCCTCTCCAAGGCGAAAAAAGGTGTCAGCCAGTAAATGATTGACTTTAAATTTGGTATCTGATAATATTTTTCATATATCAGACTAAAAGAACCTTCACTAAGGGTTAACAATTTAGTGAAATGTTGATTCTCTAATAACTTATGTGCTACCTATCCGAATCTTCTTTAAATTCACACATAGTAATAGTTTATACGTCTCTATTAGCTTGAGAAAAGTGGGCGAAGTGTCCCGCCCATTTTGGTACCTTCCACACAAAGGGTACAATTTGGTTTAAAAAGTTTACTGCTAATATCATTAATACCGTTGAATATAAATACTTGAAATGTTGTATAGTGTAATGCTTTCATAGCTCCTTCAGTCCGGTAAAAGATTGGCCTTATTGCCACTCCCCTTTTGGTACCTCCCACACAAAGATACCATTCTGTACAAAAAGTTAACCGCTGATAACTTTATATAAAGTATAACTTATATAAAGTACAAATAAATTCTTGGAATTTTATTCAGTGTAATGTTTATAGTACCTACACGGGGGAAAATCGTCATTTTTGATATGTTTGAATTGAAAGAAAATATATTTGGAAGAGATTTTTTCAAATACTATATATTTGTTAACAAATAAATTTTATTTGAAAATCAAGAAATCTTGTTTGGAACGCATATATTAATATATTAGAACATAATATATTTGCTAACTGCAAAGTTATTGTTTAAGAAGTTTTCCAAACATATTTTATTTAAAACATTTTTAAAACTTTTCTGATTTTTTCGAATTTTAGTTAGTTTTTCCTAGTTTTCGTTTTAAACTTTATAGCTAAAAATGTCTTTTAATTTATAAATACTCCAATTTATCACTTTTTGTCAATCCATCAATGCAACTTATATTCGCGAAAGATTATACGATTTAAAAAATGATCTATGAGCATCTGAAAAACAGAAAACTTGTCTTTAAATCAAGGCATTGATACATCGCCAAAATAATTAAATACAAATTAATCTTTGTTTCGGAAATACTAGTTCCAAATAAAAAATATCAGAATGGGAACATATTTTTGTTTAGAACAATATTCTCCCAAACATATAATATTTATGTGTGTCAAATATTATATATTTGGAGTGTACTCTAAACATATGTATATTTCAAGCCGAATATGTTTGGGACAATATACTACAGAAGCGATTTTTTTTCAGCGTGTATAGTCCCTTAAAAATCGGCAGTATTGCCACGCCCCTTTTGGTACCAAAATTTAATGGCTCATAACATAAATACCATTGCACATACACGCTGACAATTTGGTACAATTTGGTGTGTTTGAAGTATCTACTGTTCTGCGCAAAATAGCCATTTCTGGTACCCCCTCACACAAATTGACATTTTCATTCAAATATAACATGCTCATAACTTCAGCAGCAATCATCTAAATGTTTTCATAGAATAACAAACTTCTGGCATCTCCCAGCCGATGTACCATATTGCATTACTCACAAAGTGAGGATATACCTTAGTCGATTTACCCAACTGACATTTTCTTACATGTTTAAAGTTATTTTGATCCCGTACAGCTTTTGTTGGACTAGCCAGATTTTCATATATGCTTTGAAAATTGGAAACTTGTTATCAACACAAATTAAGGCATGTATGTGCGTTTTTAGACAACAGTTCTCGTTCAATGTTAATTGAGCTGTGCGCTTTCTAATGATCGACTGAAGTAATCGTTGTTTGCTCCCGAAACAGATAACACATGTCACTATACATACTTTAATTTTTAAAAAAAGTTATTTTACATTTACTGAAAACAACAAAAACGATCTTGAGCCTAACTAAGTGCAAAAACAAAATATGTACTATGAAAGCTTATTGAATAAAACAAAAAACAATTAAGGCACTCTAATCAACATTCTATTTTTGTTTCATTTTGTTACATAGTGTTATTATACGTCGTTAAAGGTACAACTAACTCATTATCGATATCCTTTAAATATGTTTAATTGTAAAATAAATTTTCTTATGAAAACTATTTCGAAGGATAGATATATATCATTATATCGTTGTCATCTTGTTAACAATCGTAATTGAGACTCTCACAGCAAAAATAGAATCTTCGTAGAAACCACTGCACAGTGTGTCATTTCATCAATCTAGGTGGACAAATGTCGAAAAAAAATGTTTACTGAATATCACAATCTTTATATATGTCATTAAAAAGAGGTCCACAATTACAGAAATAATTATAAGAAAACACAATCACTTACTGTTATTAAGATAACGGTAAATGAAAGTGAGATATTGTCCTAGGTAGAAAAGCAATGTAGGAATCTTTACATTTTAGTTTGTGATCAGTGACGTGTGAGAAAATTGTTCTTAGCTTTAGATTGAAAAAAATTCTGGAAATTTAAAAATTAGTTCTATTTTAATAAAAGTTGTGCATTTCATTACTTCAAATCATTTTAGTTAGAGCTATTTTGTTGATTTTGAACAGTGAGTATTTGAACTCCGCTTAAACTCCAATTCGTTATAAAGAAAAGTATATAACAAAATTTCACCTCAAAACACCTCGTCCAAACTTTCAGGTTTTTAAATACATATAGTGTGTTTACTACAAAAAAGAACCAAAAAAAATATCTTATCTTTAAAATATTTGCCTTAATTTAAGAATGACCCTGGAAATACCTTAAAAACTTTGGTTGATCTATGAATTGAATGAATTTTTATTTTTTTTTAACTAATACTAAGGTTAATATTAATTTAATATACCTTTTCTATACAAAATACTAAAAAAATACTTTTGTCCACCTAGATTGCTCAAATGACACACTGTGCACTGTATTCTCGGGCGAAGTTGTTTTCTTTCGCCCATTTAGAGTACAAAAATAAGTTCAACAAAGTTCGCCGTTCCGTGGTTCTTTGCCATTGTTATTGCTATTTTTGTTGTTATTGTAGAGTAAGTATTACTCAGCAATTTAATATAAATGAACACGATAAGCGCTAATTTTTGCTATGTTTCATATCATCATCAACAAATCAAACTGATACAAACAAACAAACACATCGCCACATACATATGTTGCTACTTGTAACTGTATCTGTGCACACATCCTTTGCAAAGGATTTTATTTGTCTGCCATCATTAAAGGACGAGTGAGTGGTAGTACTACAACGTCCTTGTATATTGTTACCATCATTATCTATTTATATCCCAGATCCTCTCGTCTTGTTCTTGTTATTGTTGTTGGAATTGTAATATCATTACTCTGGACTTGGGAGTGGGAAGTCGAATTACTCGGGAACGATGGTGTGTTAGAAAGGGGGGTGGGGGGCATGAAATGCCATTAAATGGGTTTTAGATACATTACGTAGAGAAAATACATTTCGTTGGAATCGTTATGTGCTGTTTTTTCTGGCGTATTTAAAATTTTTGTTAAATTGTTTACTTTGAAGAAACGAAGAAACGGAAGCCATTTCAGTTAATTGAGTATTGCAAATTGGCATTTAGCCCTTCACAATACATATGTATTTGGCGCGTGTTTGGGTGGGTTTTTTAGTAATATTATATATTTTGTTTGTTTAGAAATTGTGGGTTTGTGCACTAGAAAAATTACATATATTTTTAATATCGAAATATTGCGATTTTTGGGAGTGTCAGGTAACAATATTTATATTAGGTTATCTAGTGTGGCAGATGACCGAACGATGGAAAAGTATTACTATCTTATATAGATATAGCATTTGAACATTGAGGCAAAAGTTGTGGGAAATTATCATCGAATGAGGTTGTCAATATGTGTGGAGGCTTGAAAAATATGCCCATTTTCAACTGGTACTTCAAAAACATTACACTGTCTGAGTTTCAAGATTTGTGCTATAAGAATTCGGCATGATTTTGTACAATCTATATATATAAAATTGTTGCTTGGCTGGCTGACTGACTGATTGACTGACTGATCATCGCCCAGGCCAAACGGCTGAAGCTAGCATCATGAAATTTGGTGGGAGGGTAGTCTTTGGGACGTAGACGAGCAATAAGGCGGGATTTTTCGAAATTCGTACTATTAGCTGCACAATGGGGCAAAAAGGGATAAATATGGTACCACCGCCAAATCCAAACGAAATGAGCTAAAATCTTGAAATTTGGTATGATGGTAGCCCTTAGGAGGTAGACTCAGAAACTGGCAGGATTTTTCGAAATTCGAACATTTACGTACACAGTGGGGTAAAAAGGGAAAACTTGGGATAAATGTAGTACAACAGGCAAATTCAAATAGCGAGAGCTAGAATCGTGAAATTTGGTGTGAGTGTAGCCCTTATGAAGTAGACTCTGAAATTGACAGGATTTTTCGAAATTCGAACAATTACGTACACAGTGGGGTAAACCGGGAAAAATGTGGTACAACAGGTAAATCCAAATGGCAAGACCTAGAATCGTGAAATTTGGTGTGAGAGTAGCTCTTGCGACGTAAACAAGCACAAGGAGAGATTTTTAAAAAAATTGAGGGGGCTCAGTGGGACAGAAAGGTATAAATATGGTACCACCGCCAAATTCAAAGCCTAAAATTAGAATGGTGAAAATTGAAGCGAGGTATGTCTTTATGATAACGGATCGGGGTATTTTTTTTATTCGCAGTTTTCGAGGCACAGTGGGGCAAAAAGTGTAAAATATAGTACAGTGGCTTAAAAATGTCAAACGTGGATCAATGGTTCCAGGGTACCTTTTGGAACATTAACTAGAGATTGGAAGAGATTTTTGGTAATTAAGAGGCACAGTGGCACAAGACGGTTAATTATGGGCCATGGGGAAAAAAGGGAACAATCTGCCAAAATTGGAACTTAAACATGAGATATGAAGAGTTTATATGGTTTTAGGAGCACTGCGGTCAAAAACGGTTAAATAGTGGAGTGGAGAAAATATGATTAAATATGTTACAGTCGGGAAAAAGGGTTTAAGTACGCTAGCGTGGAGACACATGGGGCATAACTGTGTTAAATATTGTACAGTAGAGCTCAGAGGGTTAAATATGGTACAGTGGGGCACAAATAGTTGGATATGGTAACGTGGGACAAAATGGGTTAAATATGGTACAGTGGGGCAAAAAGCTTTAACTATGGAACCGTGGGAAAAAAATGTGTTAGCTATAGTACAGTGGGACACAAATGATTAAATATGGTACAGTATGACAAAAATGGTTACAGTGGGCACAAATAGTAAAATATAGTAACGTGAAACAAAATGGGTTAAGTATGGTACACTAGGGAAAAAAGCGTTACATATGGAACAGTGGGGCAAAAATGTGTTAGCTACGGTACAGTGGGGCAAAAATGGTTACATATAATGGACAAAATATAGTAGGACAAAAAGGTCTTAAATTTGATTCAGTGGAACCAAAACGGTACAGTGGGTCAAAAAGCGTACATTTAGTACAGTGGGTAAAAATATGGATGCAGGGAGAGATGGTAAGTTAAATATAAAATAAGAATGTTTTTTTTTTCTTTTAAAAAATTTATGCTTTTACTAGCACTGTGGTGCAAAAATGTTAAAATTATAATGCAGTTGGGGAAGCACGAATTGTTCAATATGTTACAGAGGGGAGAAAATGTGTTAAATAGGGTTTAGTGGAGCAAAAGGGGTTAAATATGGTACGGTGAAGCAAAAAAGTTAAATACGGTTAAATGTAAAAAAATTCGTACTATAAAAGCACAATAAAAAGTGTTTAATATAGAACAGAGGTGCAAAAGGTGTTGAATGTGGTCCCTGAGTGCAAAGGTAGCTCTTAAAGCATAAACCAAAGCTAAGAAATTGTTTTTTCCAAATAGGTTCTTCTACTTAAACCGTGGGGAAAAACAATTTGAATAAATGGCACAGATAGGGGGCAAACATTTTGAAATACGGCATAAGCTTGCCAATTTTGATCTTGAAATATCAATTATCATTTTAAAATATTGTACAATCGTGCAAAATTGGTTAATTATGACACACAAACGGTTAAATGTGGTACAATGGAGCTATTCACTTTAGATTTTTAAATTCGTAACTTTATAGACACAGTGGGACAAACATGGTTTTATATTGTACCAGGGTGTGAATGTAGCTATTGGAAAATAAACTAGGGGAAAGTTGCTACCGTATGAACCAAAAAAATAGTTTTCAACGTTCAGAGGTACAGTGGAAAAAAGGATAAATATTGTACCATGATGTCAGGGTTACTCTTGGAACACAAACTAGAAATTAAACGAGGGGTCGTATTTTATAAAATAAAATAAAATATAAAATAAATCAAATCTTCTTCATTTTGTACCATATGTAATAAGTTATAACTATTTTACAGCACCCTAAACAGAAAATAAATAAAAGATGGGGGCTGCGAAGCGCACGGGGTTAATGCTAGTTAATTATATTTTTGTATAAGTCATTTGAGAAATGTCGAAAGGAGTAACGAATTGACTTCAAGTTTAGTATGGTTTATATTTTTCCTATCTCAGGCTAGTTCGAAGACGGGCCTTCGTCCACCCCTTCTAGTGCCTCCCTCCCAAGGAGTTATCATTTATTGAAATATTGATTCTCTTATAAATTCTATATATACGTACTACCTATACGAATCCTCTGTAACACAAAGTAATAGTTCATCCGTCGCTATCAATTTGAGAATAATGGGAGAAGTGGCCCTCTCCTTTAGGTATCTACCACACAATGTGGAATTTTGTAAAAAAACAGTAACCTACTTTAATAAAAGTACATATACATTAGGGTGGGTCAAATTTATTCATCAAAAGTCATATAGCAAAATGGTAATCTATGTAAAATTCTAAGAAAATTGTTTAAGAAACGATGGGTTTAAAATTAAATCCTACTCTTTTCAAATCGACATGAAGCTTAAATAGTTAAGAAATAAAATATCTTTTCGATATATTGCTAGTTGGCGTTATTTGAAAATTAAACACAAAATCTTTCTTGGGTCACCATTCCCGATTTCAAAATAAATTTGCATATCGATTCTCTGCTCAAAATAAAAAAAAACTTCTACAATGATGATATGTTTTCAACTCTGCTTATCGGTAAATAAAAAATAATTTATTTCGACGCCATGTAGTATTAGCATCTATGTATTACAAAACCCAACTTCAACTTTAAGTACGTCTTTTAAGAAAAACTATGATAATAGTAAAATTTTACTCTACTTTTTGCAAAGATCGTCCTTGCGTGACCTAAAGGAAATTTGTAAGATTTGTTTCCTTTTGCTACAGAACTGTTGGCCTCATGACACAACTTTTGTGTGTTACTCAAAAGTGATTAATCATAATTTTTTGCGTTTCAATCCGACTTATTGGGCCTTTTTAAAAAATACTGGGACAAACCTTTCATAAAGATTTAATTATTTCTCGAGAAAGACAAAAAAGGCCATCGTGGAAATTGGCTATATTGAAGAGGACAATTTGGCCTAAAATACAAAAAATTAAATTTAAAAATAAAAAGGGGATTTTTTTTTAAAACTAATTTTAATAATTTTTTTTAAAAAAAATTAGAAAAAAATGGACAAATCTTTCATAAAGATTTAATTATTTCTCGAGAAAGACAAAAAAGGCCATCGTGGAAATTGGCTATATTGAAGAGGAAAATTTGACCTAAAATACAAAAAATAAAATTTGAAAATAAAAAACGGATTTTTTAAAAATTAATTTTAATATTTTTTTTATTTATTTTCTATTTATCATTAAGAGTGCAAATAATTCCTAACATTTTGCAAAAAGTTCCATATTGATAGCTTTTGCCGATAAGAAGATATCATTTTTTTAATAAACCAAGTATTCCTCAAAATGCACAGTTTCGAAAAGTTTTAAATCTTCATAATAGGCGTGTTTTTTATTTTTTTGCAAAATAATTTGCATGGGTTGTTGACAGCACTTAGTACAACCATTATACCAAGTTTCATCAAAATCCGTAACATGAGCCAAAAATACTGTGATCACTTAACATGGAAATGGTCACAATACAATATTTTCAATGCATATATTTTCTTATACAATTACTTAATATATGCCTACTAACAAAAAAATATATTTTTTCCTTAACTATGATTTTAGACACATGGTTTCATGGCAATTTTTTTTTTAGAATTTTTCATAGATAACGATTAATCTATACGATTTTTCAGTCTTTTGTATCCATACAATTTTACCCAACCTAATATACATGCTTGAAATTTTGTGCAGTCTAATATTTTTATAGTACCTACAGTCCGGTAACGTATGGGTATTATTGTCACGCCCCTTTTGTTAGCTCCTACAGAAAATGGCCCATCATACCAAAATGTAACGTCTCGTAACGTGTCATAACGTAACCGAAAGTAACAAAATGTCATTTGGGTTTTTCTGGTTTAGCTCCAGTCCGCAGTTTATTATATAGTTATTTATTATATAGTGAATATTTTGTCCAAACCTTGATTTTGGGTTGTTTTTTGAGAAAATTTTTTCAACGGCTACATCTAGTTAGCCGATGGGAATTTAGTTCCACGGCCCTCAGCATAATTGTAGGACTAGGAAAAGAAAATATGTAAAACCAACTGGTTTGAAACTACAGCATCTAGTGCTTACAAATCGAAAATTTGTTGAGAAATTGTCAATTTAGTGAGACTAATCGTAAAAACAATCCTAAGAATTAGGGTGGCTTGGATGAAATGCTCTACAAAAATGTTTGGCATGAAATTTAGCTATATATGTCAAACCACACAAAATCCCAAAACTTTGCACAAACCTTAAAAAATAGTGAAAATCCTGTCAAACTCATCTCTACTGGTATCGTTGTTGCTTCGACCACTGCACAATGGGAGGAGTTTAAAAACGGTAAATTTATATTTTCAAAAAAATTTTATATTTTATAATTTTTGTTGGAAAAAGGTAGATATACGTATAGGGTGGCCCATTTGGATTATTTTCTGTGGGGAGCTATTAAAGATAAATGTTACTCAAAGCATCCAGAAGCCTTGAAACATGGAATGGAACATGCCATTGAAGAGATTCGACCCGAAACAATCGAAAATGTACTGAAAAATTGGCTTGATCGGATGAAGTACTGCCGAGCCAGTCGTGGAAGTCATATGAATTAAATAGTGTTCCATTATTAAATGACACAGTTAGGGTGTCCAAATTAAAAAATGTCATTTTCGGTTAACCGAGAAAGCCGGTTTTCCATGTCGGTTAACCGGTTTTTTTATTTATTGTTTAAAACAAAAATTAAAGTATTGATATATTTTTTCTACTTGTTGTAGATACCATTTATACAAGATGCAACAAATAACAACGATGAGGTGGATAATTCTGACAGTTGTTCTGAATATTTAGAAAGTGAATATGAATTCACTGACCTTGAAATTGATTTTGGCTTTATTCCTGATATCATGATGTAATAAATAAAGTCAGAAAGTACAGCACAGCATTTAATAAGTCGTCCATGAAGCACAGAACACTTCAAGCATACGTTCAAGAACGGAAAGACAAATAGCTTCGACTTTTTTGCGATGTTAAATCCCGATAGAACAGCCAGATACCTGATTTGATGAGTCAAATAATTTAAATTTGGATTTATGGAAAACGAAATGCAAGCAACATTGTATGATGACTTTGCTTTTTTTTTGAAAAGTTTTAGAGGAAAACGGAGAAGCTGTGTTACTTATACAATGCTTTAATGACTATCGGACTAATATCGACTACATAAACGTTTGTGAGCTTTTTCAACGTCAAGTTTCATAAAAAATTAAAAGAAAAATCATTTAAATTGTATTCTATTTTTAAGATATTTGTTACGGGAATTGCCCGAGCTCAAAGTTTCCACGGAATTTTGAACACCAACTACAAAACTCTACATTTCGAAGCAAAGGTGCTATATTTAAGTATTAAAATTTCCTATTAAAAGGCAAAGAAATTAAACGTTTATAAAGGAATACACAATGTCTTATTATGCTTATACTAACTTTTTGGTATGAATACAAATTATTTAAATATTCGAAATTAAAATTACAAGATCTTTATATGATTTTTTTGAAACAAAGATATAAAAGTTGTAACCACAAATCAACTTTTCCTATTTCTGCAGAAAAGGCGCTTGCATTCGCTTGAGTTTACTTTTATTTTTTGACATTTCATTACTTGACGAAAAACAAAAAAATACAACTAATCTATAAATACGACACAAATAAATAAATCGATAACTTCATAAACGACAGTGGATTAACTATATTATTATAAAATTCTAAATGATTTATTATTTTTTTCTGGAAATTTCAGAAATATAATACTTTCTATTTAAAGTAAACAAAAAATTAAACCTGTATTAAACGAAATAATAATCTATTTTTGTTTACTAATTTTTACTACTAATGATTGTAAGTTGTTTTAAGTTTTACAATAAACATTTAATGAAATTTGAATCACGTATATTATTTAAAAACCGGCCTTAAAACCGGTTAACCGGTTTCGACAAAAAATATAACCGAAAACCGGGTTTTAAAAAAAGTAATATTTCGGTTAAACCGGAAACCGCTTATTCAAAATAACCGGTTTTTTGGACACCTTAGACACAGTTCAACCTTTCCAATAAAACCAGAAATTTAAAAAATTATTAGTACTTTGTTTTATAGCAGATTCAAATTTTATATGGCCCACCCTATACATATGTCGTTTTTTGAGTTATTATAGTTGTTCTACGATGTAGAAAATTTCGGTCATACGTACCCACTTAGACAAAAGTTATTGTCATGAAAATGTATATGTAGTTTAAAAAATATGCAATTAATTCATTTAATTGCAAAAAGGTACACTCAAACCACGATTTATGCGAATTCTTTTTATGCGCTTTTAAGTATTTTTGTTTTTTTTAGCGTTTTTACAAAAACATTTTTATTTAAACAATTAAAACATTTATGATACATAGTTAAGTACATAACCGCCGTTAAAAAAAAAACAAATATTAGCTCAGAACTCTACATGTGTTCTTGTCGAAATTGTTTACAATTTGGGGGAAATTATTTCAACTATTGGAATGCCATTATTGCCGAGAATTCCATAATTTGTGTTTTATTTACGGAAGAAGTGAACAAGTTAAACATAAAAAATTTTTTGTTTTGAATTTTTGTGCTAAAAATGATTATTTATTTATGATATTAGCATGGAAAAAAATAAAAAAACAAGACCAACAAATTAAATTAATTAAAAATCGAATCGGCATAGATTAGATTTTTTTTAGATTTTTTTGTTTAGATTTTTTCTGGATTGAAAACATTTTGTATTTGCTTTTTCATGAACAAATATTGACGTTATATACACTTGGTCAACACACTGGTCAACTTTGAGGCCCTGTGAACAGTGTTTTGTATACCTCGGGTAGTTGAAAGCACACAAGAAAAGATTTTATGAAGCAGACACTCGCTTAAACATTTTTATACTTGACTTTCCCAATACCTCTTCTACAAACATGCCAAGTTTTGCGGCAATCGGACAAACGGCCGCATTATTTCCCTTTTTTATTCCTCCCATTTGCAGCCCACACCATAAAATCGGCGTATGTAAGCATTTAATTTGCAAAAAGATTTCAAGTTTCTAATATCTTAAAATGTTTGCTGTACAAACCCAAACAAAGATAACACTGTGTCTATTATCTTTCTCACCTCACCATCTCCCCTTTCCATGTAATTTTGCAAAATTTTGGAATATTTTCCCGACAAAAGTTAAGATTTCCCCCACGGATCACACCTCTTGCCACAGTACACACAAATGTTTGTATGCGTATTATAACATATAAAAACAACATTGTATGCGTGACGGGGTGTCAGTCAGTGTATTTATTTATGCACCTAATTATTTTCATAATGTAAAAGTATGTACAAAAGTCATTTCATATCACTGGAATATGTACAGTAAACACATAAATAAAATGAGTTCAAATGTTTATTTATCTAAGGGGAATGTACATACATATATACATGTACCCGAATATGTATGTGTGCACATATAATCAGATATGCACATGTATTTGTTTGTGTAATATTTGCTCAAATTATAACCATAACCGCTCGGTTAGATAGATAACAGTATTACACACGTGTCTACAAACAAATACATACATACTCGTATATACGTATGCGTATATGTATTTTTATATTAGTATGTGTACTACCATTATTTGGGTGCCTAAGTATGTATGTGTGGGTTGGTTGGATGGGTGTGTGTATGTGTCTATTGTCCTTCCCCTACATTATGTAAAGTACATTAAGGGTTTATTATTTTTATTTGTTTGTTCAATTTAATATTAAAATTTTGTTCATGTCAGGAGAATATAGCCAATAATGGCTAATGTGTACACTTGGGGTTCGTTACAGTTGAAAGTCTTTAATTCAATATATGTACATCTATTTATATATATATATATATATATATATATATAACACTGTTGCTTTCTCCGCCTGGCGAAATTTAATGAAATTGCTTTAAACATATGCATCAATGGGTAGCTTCCTAACTAGGGTGAACAACAAGTGCTAACAGACCGGTTTTACTCTATCTTCAAATGTATGTTTTAAGGAGTTTGTTTAATGTATACAAATTTATCATTATTCGACCTTTTTATTAGCAATTAGAATACATGATTTTTACAGATCTCGAGCTTGAAAAATCATGTATTCTAATTACAAATTTATGTTAGAAAATTTCTGTTTTCATTCTACCACTATAAATATTTGAGGAAAGCTTCTTTATTGTATTTAGTTATCATACAAGTATGTATGTGAAACGTAAAAAAATACATGAGATGAAGACATGATATGCATGTTGCCATCTTAGTTAATAGTTTTGGATATATCCTGCCATATAAATCTGCCATTCCTTGATTACAGTGAAATTACGAATACAATAAAAGATACATTGTCGAGCTTATTAATTTGAGTGGTCGCACGATATTTGCATCCAATTTCAATATCCAATTCAAGGACACTTGAACTTTTTTCCGAATATTAGTAATCTATACAAAATGTCCCTTATTTTTTCATTTTCGAGAACTTTAGGGCAGGTCTTCTGAACAAGTTCTGCATCACGGGCCACATCTTCGTGTACCCAAAAGGCTTCGTGCACCCAAAAATGTTGAAAATGATATCAATAACCATTAGACATTATAATAATTATTATAATAATAACATTATATTATTATATAAATTGGCTCTATTGGACTACTACAATATTCCAGAATTTTGTAAAAACCCTTAATTTCAAATTTTGTTTTCCATGTTGGGGCAAATGTCCCCATCATATTCGTATATTTACATCATGAGCCATTTGGTTGTTTTGCTTCTGACAAATATAAATGTTAGACATCTTTTGGTGTGCTTGCCGAATTTAAGCTATCGGAAAATGTATCGAAGAAGTTTTATTAAATTTTAAGTGAAAGTTAAATTACGTCACTAAACCGAAAAGCAATACAATAGAGCAATATCAAATCGAAGAGAATTGCATTATATCGAAAAGCGTCAACGAGTGGTAGTGCAGATATGCACAACTCTTTCAAACCTGTGGCATTTGCAGAGTCCATTTTTAGTATACATTTATTATTAATTGTATAAGAACTTTAAAGAAGATTGTTCGCACTTTAGACGGCTCAGAACATTAATAACCCATGGAAACGTGGAAGCCGTGAAGGTAGTGGAGAATTGTCGGATGTCTTTTGAAGAATTTGCGGTTGCCTCATATCATTCAATTAGTCAGATGTTTTGGCCATGACTATGTTTGTTCAGAAATATTAAATTTTGACCAAAAGAACTATTGTATGATCTCGATGGGTTTATAACTGCCATACACCCTACATTGCTAGAATACCTCAAGGCCATGCTAAAAATCGTATACCACACGCTGAAAAAAATCGCTTTGTAGTATATTGTCCCAAACATATTAGGCTTGAAATATACATATAATATTTCGCACACACAAAAATGTATATATTTGGGAAGATGTTGTTCTAAAGAAATCTTTGTTTACATCCCAATATGTTTTTATTTGGAACTATTATTTCCGAAACAAAATTTGTTAGCAATTAAGTATTCAGAAAACCTAAATTGTGTTAAATTTTCAGTAATTCAAAGTTAATTTTTTATAAAGTTTTCATGTTCGTAAAAAAATAATTAATAATAATTGAAATCGTATATTCTTGGATCGAAATAAATTACTTTGAGGATAGACAACTAATGATGGCTTGGAATACTCAGAAATATTAAATGATTGATTTAAAACAGATGTTAATGCTGCATTTGGTATCATAACTGGGAGGTTCAATTCGAAACCAAGGAAAAATTAAAACTTAAATTCGAAAAATTCAACAAAAGTTTTGAAAACCTTTTTTAAATAAAGTATATTTGAAGAAATTCTAAAAACTTATTTAATTTGTATTCAAACACATATTTTATTTGCAAATATTATATGTTGTAACATATTAATATACCAGTTCCAAATGTATTTTAATGATTTTGAAATAAAATTTATTTGCTCAGAAATATATAATATTTATTCCAAATATTTTTTCTTTCGATTCAAACATATCAAAAAAGGCGAGTTAGAAAAACGCAGGTAGTAGAAAATTGTATTTGTGTGGGATTAGTTTGACGGGAACAGTGCTCTGGAGTAATTGCAGAAGTATGAACATTGGTACCAAGCTGCATTTGGTAATAATTAAGTCTATTCCTATTACATCAGTCGCTATATCGCTGTTAGAAAAGAACGTACGAGCAGTGTTTCTGTCATTCGTAGTATCAGAACCGCACATAACCCTATCAATTAAAAGTCCCGCCATTTTTTAAACTGATCTTGTTTTAAAAATCGTCGTTTTTGTCGAAATACTGTTTCCCAGTATATTTAGCGATCTGTCCGAAACTCTACGATATTTTGACCTATTTGCCGAATACGAAAAGTTTTTCATCGTTTCAGCTTTTTGGTTTTAGTTACTCCCACATGAATTGAAGATGGTTTAGTAGGCTCTAGTAAGGATTTTTTAAGCTATGTCCATAGGTGTTGCTATTATTAACGATGGAACTGGGTACCTATTAAAGTGTATTTAATATATAATTTCCATGTTAGTTTCCAAATTAGTTTCTGTTCCTTTTACAACCGTTCCAATATTACATCTCACAATCGAACCGTCGTTTGCTTCGCAATAAGGCGTCATCATCGTTATTCTTAACGTATTAATACAAAATTTGTATTTTACTCTGAGTGGGGCCGAAATCCAACAAGGCATTAAATCAGAATTTTTTAGGAGCATTTTGCAAAAAAACGAATTGCTCTCCGTGAACGAATATTTTACAGATGTTTTAAAAATATTTATACAAATGTATAGGCTTACAAGTAGAACTGAGTTTTTGATGTTAACATAGATTCTAAATATATGAGGAAGCAAAACTACTTTTTCAACATTTTGTACGCGAGTAATTTGAATTTTTATATTTTATGTGTAAAGAGGACATTAATAATATCTGACGAAAAACAAGTAAAATTCGAATCTTTTTATTAACAAATTTTAGGCCCCACATTGTTTAGCCAAACTAATTTGAGGGCTACCTCTACACGGGGACAACAAAATTCAAACTAACAAAATGTTCTTACCAAAACAGAATACAAACTTCTAAGTTTCAGCTAAATTGCTTAGAAAATGTGGTGTTCATGGCTTAAACTATAACGAAATATGATTACTATATGAGGACTATAACGAAATATGATTTAAAAAATTTTTGCTGTGATGAATTCTTGTCTAAATGAAACACAAACTGCAAACATTCGCTTAAAATGCTTAGAAAATGTGGTATTTATGATTTAAATAAGCCTTTTTTGGAGCGACCTCTATAGGGTGGCTATAACAAAATATGAACCGATTTGCAAAATTTGTACTGTGATGAATTCTAGTCAAAATAGAATAAAAAGTACAAAGTTTCAGCAAAATTGCGTGCTTTAAAAACCTGGTATCTATGGCTCAAAAACTGTATTTTGGAGCGATCTCTATAGGGAAGCTACATCAAAACATTGACCGATATGGCCCAATTGCAATCCTAAATGACCTGCAACTATAAGAAGTTTTTCTACCAAATTTGATCAACCTAGCTCTACTATTACGGACTGTAGCGTGATTTCAACAGACACACAGACGGACATGGCTAAATCGTAGAGCTGTCAAACTATGGATAGTCGCGCCATTCGACAGTTTCGATAGTTGTTGTCAAAACTATCGATACTATCGATAGTATCGAATAATTTATTATTAATCCAATAATTAATATTATTGTCTAATCCAATAATTTTTGTTGAGAAACAGAAGCATATCAACGTTTTTGGATTTCAAGCAAGTCCTTCTGTCTGAAATTATACAGCCAGCTTTGCTGAACATCCTTTCAGATTCCGTCGAAGTTGCTGGAATGCATAAATATCATTTCGCGCAGGATTTAAGTGTAGGCATCTCGTTCGCATTATACAGAAAAAATATGTAATGGATTATGGACACATTAATTAGGTCATAATTCTTACCTTCCAGTATTCCAGGGGATCACTTTCTGTCGGAGTGTTTTTATTTTCAAAATAGTGTGGAATAGAAGCGGTAGAATCTACTCTGGTTATCTTCACTTTGTTAGCGATTTTATTTTGTAGAAATTTAAGGAGTGGTTGATGTGTTTCAGTCTTCATATTTTTTGCAGTTGACGGTTCTACATTTGGGGAATGTTCATTATATATACCAGCCTGATCAGAATTGTATGTAGTTCGGAAACCCTCTTTTTTAAACCTGGGATCCAGTACAGTTCCTAATCTTGCTTCCGTATAATCTTTGTATGGAAACAGCCGCTTCTTTATTCTCTCGATCAAAAATAGGCATGTCCGCAACCCTTCTGAAGTCCTCATTGTACTTTTTAGTTCTTCAAGGCTTTGAAAGAGGCCACATGTCAGAGGTATTATGAGAGAAACGGTGACAGAGGAACTCGATGATGTTTGCAATGTGGCATTGTCAAATGGTGAAAGTAAATCTATAAAATCGTTCAATAGGTCGATTTCATCTGCCGTCAGCGGTAAAGGAGCTTTTGATGTTGCTAAGAGTACAGTAGATATGTAATCGTTGGTCAATAGAATTCTCTCAATCATCCTGTAAGCGCTATTCCATCGAGTGGAGTCTTGTAGTAGACTATACGGTTTATCTGTCTCCTGTGCGCTTTTAAACTTTTCGTAGGATATAGTGCTTGATTTAAAAAATGTGACGATCCCCTTACACTTAGATATAATTTCTTTTATATTTGTTTGTGCTAAACAGTCTTGAATTACAAGATTCACTGTATGTGCGTAGCAAGGAAGATGTTTCTGTTGTTGCAGTCTGCATGCTTTTATCATCGTTTTGTCGTTATCTGTTACGATAGATATTACCTTTTTCATAATACAACATTTATCAAATACTGAGCGCAATGATGACGCTATATTGTCTGCACAATGGTTGGTAGCCACAAGAATATTTTTTTGTTGATAAAACAGATAGATGAACGTAAAGCAAATCCTTCCGTAATAAAATGACATGTTACAGTCAGGTATCCCTCATTTGCACGTGATGTCCAGCAGTCTGTTGTAATTGCACAGTGATCCACTTCATTAAGGATTAATTGCAAACTTATTTTTTGTTTCTCTGTACAAATTAACCATATGCACATTTTGCAGGGTATTTCGAGATGGTACAACATATCGAGGAATCCTTTATCCTCGACAATGCTAAATGGTTGGACGTCTGAAGAAATCATTGTCATTAAGGCACTGTCAATAGCTTTTTCGGTCAGACGTGGATTCGTAATCATTAGATCTTTTACAAAAAGTATCTTATGTATTAACTGGCTTTGGTATTTCTCGGAAAGTTGGATGAGCGCGTTTAAGATGATCGAAAAGGTTCGATGTGTTGCCGCTGATTTTGTAAATTCGTGAGCAGGAACGACATTTGGCCATCTTACCATTTTCCGTTCTTTCAAAAAAGACCACACTTCTGAGGACGCTTTTCTTGACCGTTTTTCAGTTCCATTATCGGATTCGCTACTGCTGTCGTTGCTGGCGTTTTCAATAACATTTTCTTTGCTGGCTGCTATGTACGATGTGGAAAAAAATTATGTACATACATGCTAATAAAGAAAATCGTTTTGCGCGTTCTAAACTATTACTTACTTTTTGATCTTTTCAGATATTTATCCATGACTTGCAGAACCATCAAATTAACTTTAGATTTGTCTAGTTTGAAATAAGCATAAATTAATAATTATAATTCAGTATTGTTTATATTTTACTTACCCAATTTCGCGGTGCCCCAACATATGTGCAAGTGATGACATTTTACCGATAGTATCGATAGTGAAAAAACTATCGATACTGACGCAAATAAAAAACTATCGATACTATCGATAGCTTGACAGCTCTACTAAATCGTCTTAGAATTTCACGACGATCATGAATATATATACTTTATGGGGTGGCAGATCAATATTTCAGGGTATTGCAAACGGTATGACAAAGTTAGAATACCCCCATCATATGGTGGAGGGTATACAAATTAGGGATCTACGAATTTTTTTCCTGATGTCATAAAATATTTATTTTTTTTATTTGCAACATAAAAATCAGCACATTAAAATCAATTTGTTTTTATATTTTTTTCAAAAAAAATTTATGAATATGATTTTTTGTATTTTTAAGAACTCTGTCAGCTATTAGGCGCAAAAAAATCACGGATTTGGTCTACATGTTAAGCGTTGGCGTCTGTTTTGGGAATACCAGTATAAATTATACGAGTATTTGAAAATAACGTTTTTAGACAAAAAAAATTAAAACTCCCTACTACTTGAAATTGTGTACAGTGTAAAGCTTTTATAGTGCCTACAGTCTGGTAAAAAATGTGCCTTATTGTAGCGCCCCTTTTGGTACCTCCCACACAAATGGACAATTTTGCACCAGCAACTAAGAGCTTATAACTTTAATACCATACGTACAAATAGATTAAATTTTGCAGAGTGTAATGTTGTTACAGTTAGTGTTGCCAGAAATGACGATTTATCGTCATTTGGACAATTTTGGAGCCAAAAAATAGGGCATGACGATTTGACGATTTTTGGCCTGAAATGACTATTTGTTGTGATATGAAAAAAGTAAGGAAAACTTCATAAATTGTTCTTATATTAAGGATTTTTTATAATTCCTTCGGAATATAATTAAACTCCCATTTATGTTTTTTAAATGAAAATCAGAAATGTTGGAAAATTAAAAATTATTACGAATCGCATACAATAACAAGAAAAATCTCTGGGTTTTTTTGAGTTGCAACATTGGTAGAGGAAATTGCTGAGAAATTGTGAAAGTAATGTAATGGCTACGTCAAAACTTGGCCTTAGGAAGTTATTATTAAAACGAATGGTTTCAGTTAAAGGAAGGATATTTTTTTTGGACCAAGAAGTCAAATCGGATGGGACTTTTGTATGGCACTATATCAAAATATGGACCAATGAGGCGAATTGCTCCTTGAAATGGTTCTGGGTAATACAAAATACAAATTGCTGAATTATAGCACAATCGATTGGTATTTGTCAAACCAAAATGTTGCCCTATGAGGTCAGTTATGTGGTGTCTACATAAAAGTGTTCACCCTTAATTCTGGGAATTGTTCTAAATAAAATTATATACGTGTTATCAGAATTTGTATTTCGTATTCAGTATTCGGTTGGTACTAGTACTACAGTCGACCCTTTTGACGTGAATGGTTATATGCATTTTGTCAAAATTCGTCCCAATTGGCTGAAGTTTGTGGCTGTCATGACATATAGAAATAAAATAGACTGAGCTCCATCTATGAGGAAGACCATTTTCAATCCTAAGAAATTAAAATGTAAGTAAACGATATGTTTCCGCCAAATTTGATTATTATTGCGGTTAAAGAATGTGAGATCAATGAACAAAATTGATATTAAGTTCACTTGGAGGAAATGCAAAAATAGTTTGATTCAGTATTATACATATCTGTATGTAAAACACATCCTTCGTCCGGAAAAAAACTCAAAAATCTTGTTGACGATTTTTTGACGATTTCGAAAATATATTTTAACGATTATAGCTTTGAGCCCACATTTTGACGATTTTCGGTCAAATTCGTCTGGAAACACTGGTTATAGTGCGTAGAGTTCAGTGAAAAATGTGAGTTATTGTTCCGTCCTTTTGTGTACCTCCCACTCAAATGGACCATTCTGCACAAAAGTTAACAACTTATAACTCCAATTTAAATTCATAATAATTTTATTAAAACAAAAAAATAAATACATTTAACCGACTGAACTTTCTTCCTTGTTTTAAATTTTGTTGGTTATAAGAATGAAAGCTGAATTATATCAGTGGGTTTTTTGCAATTCCGATATGAAATAAAATTTTCCAATTTGTATCGAACAATATTTTCCGAAATCAATTAATTTGTTTGCAGACTTAGATTCGAATTAAAAAGATCTTCAGGTATTTTTTTTTTCAATCGAAAATTTTAATTAAATTAAATTTTTAAAAAAGAACCCACCCCCTGACAATAACATTTTTTTCTGAGATATGCAAGAAAAATGTATTTTTGCCGTGAATTTGCCTTAATCTGTTGAATAATTCAGTTATTCGATGCTGAATATTCGAGTTATTCTCGTACATTCGTTATAAAATAGTCCAGTCAATGTTATTGTCTATGCAGATGACGCACAGTGTCGTTATTTCTCTGTACGGTTGGCCCAAATTGGAAGAAATAGATGTAGGTCAATAAAATATTGCATATCGATGGCTTATATCCAAAATGGGCTGTATTAAAAACCTCAATTTTTCAGCAGAGCCAAAACAATTTTGAATTTTATTACTTCGCGATAATATTTATATGATATGAATTATGTGTACGAACGTTTATAATATATACCTTGAAATTCTTAATTCATATCATTTAAAATTTATCGCGAAATAATAAAATTTAACAGTATGTTTGCTCTCCTGACAAATTGGGTTTTTTAATATAGCCCATTTTGGATATAAGCCATCGATATGTAGTTTTTAAAATCAAAAAAAGGTGAAAACTAAATGTTGGTCCAACTCCATGAAAAGACACGCCCACCTGCCACATATCCTGAAATGCAAAAAGTGCAATATTTTCTAAAACTGCACACCGAATGTAACAAAATTTTGTTCTATATTCTTAAATGAGTGCATGGAATCGCTGGAATTACAGGAAAGCTTAAATTTCCTTTAAATATCCTTTTTGAGGAGTTGCTAATGAAATATGCTAATAATTCTTTTCATGTATTATGCGTCATATGGTATTGTCAGAAATATAATTATAAATTTTCTAAAAAAATTTCTGTTAAAAAGTTTGGTGCTTAAAACATTTTGTTCAAATTTTACCAAAGTTTTTCGAAAAATATATAAAAATATTTATTGTATACAAATTCGCAAATATTCGAATCGTAAGGAAATACAGAAAGACGGGCGGGTCGACTATATAATACTTTACACCTCCCTAACAATGCGAAAATAAGCATTGCGATAAGAATTTGGCAGTGTTCATACATACAATAAGAAAACTCTCTCTGCCGAATTTCGTACTGATCGGATATAAAACACGGTTTCTACAGCGCTTACATGTAAAATCGGGTGAAACATATATATGGGGACTATACATATGTAGTTCTGAAAGGATTTTCCCCGAATTTGACAGTGTTTATTCATGTAATATGAGAACTCTCTCTACCAATTTCGCTTACATGTCAAATCGGGGATAATATATATTTGGGGGCTATATCTAAATCTCAACCGATTTTGACCAATTTCAATAGGGATCTCTTTGGGCCAAAAAACAGCACTGTTCTAAATTTCATCACCTGCAAGTTGATTACAAGAATACATGGACAGACAGACGGACAAGACTAAATCGACTCAAAAAGTGATTCTATGTCGATCGGTATAATAAAATATGGTTCTATTTCTTCTCCTTTTGTGCACTACAAACAAATGCACAAAGTCATAATACCCTATACCACAGTGTGGTGTAGGGTATAAAAATCAAAAGCTATCATCGATGATATGTCTTGATAAATTGTTTTTTCAGTCCACTCAATGCTGTCCACTTAAAAAATACACGTGTTTTTCTGTACACACAATTTATCCTAATATGGCTTATATTTGGACCAAAAAATATTTTTTTCGTATTGCAGGTTAGTTTCGAAGAACTCTTGTAGACATCTTACGACAGACCCTTCTTACTATAGAAAGATGTTTTGAGATAATGATATTGGGATAAATACACAATACACAACGAAGACACAACTATATATTTTCAACTGTATGTAAGAGTATAAAACCAACTATGTTACCTGTATTCTTGTGGGTATTGAAATGCCCTTCTCTGAAAGCGCAAAATACCCAACATTCTGAAAAAGCAGTGGTAGACCTGAAAAATGGTTTATAGAAAAACGACTAGGTCTGAACCTGCTGATAGTTTATTGGTTGTATACGCAGAAGTTACACCGATAGTTTTGTATATAATTGTCGTCTGATGGACCGCTCTCTGTGCAATATGAATGACTAGAAACAATGGCCGACAAATTATATAGATCAGAATGGAATCGAATCGAACTTCTATACAGACGATTCCAAACCTAACAACCAAGAGGGATGTGGTGTCTTCCCCAGCAAAAAATAAAAGAAGTACTTCCAAAAGAATAACATTATAAGTACTTCCAAATCATAAGTACGAACATTTTTTCGGCATTTAAAGAAGTTCTTCTAAATAACTTACCAAAAAGTAATTGTGGAGTATAAAATATTAATCGTACAATGTATAATTTCTAAACAATAGGATGTAAAATAAAGCTTCTGAAGTGATAAAAGCCCAGATCGGATGAACATATAGGGTCCGCCATCTAACGTTTTTTTTTCAACTAGTGCTTATTTCCTGAATGGAAACACTTAGCTCATGTCTGATTTGACAGATAATTAGTTTTATCCTTCAGCTGAACGAATATGGTTGTGTATACGCTTGAACAACGCTGGGAGCGATCGACTTACAGAAGATGCCGAATTTGCCAAAAAAATCATCTTTTCAGATGAAGCTCATTTTGAGCTTGGCGGGTATGTAAACAAGCAAAATTGTCGCATTTGGGGCACAGAAAACCCGCCACTTTTTGGTGCGGATTTTGGTCCAGAGGCATAATTGGGTAATTTTTCTTCGAAAATGAGCAAGTGGCCGTTACAGTCAATGGCGATCGTTATCGGGCCATGTTGAACGAATTTTTGATCACAAAAATTGAAGAGAAGGATATTGGCAACATTTGGTTTCAACAGCACGGCGCTACGTGCCACACAGCCGAAGCTACACTCGATGTTTTGCGCGATGTTTAAAAAAAAAAAAGTTATTTGGCGGACCCTTTATAAGTATTAGGGGGCTATATCTAAATCTGAACTCGACAATGCAGGCCCTAGTATCGGTGGTATATATATGGGAGCTATATCTAAATATTAACCAATTTTTACCAATATAAGTACGGATTGTCCTTGGGCCAAATAAAGATATATATATATGCGACATTACAAGAATACATGGATAGAAGGACACAGCTAAATCGACTCACAAAGTGATTCTAAGTCGATCCGTATAGTTAACGATGGATCTATCTCTTCTCCTTTTGGGTGTTACAACAAATGCATAACGTTGTAATACCCTGTACCACAGCATGTTCGTTACAGACACTTATTCGTTCCCGAATGACTTATCTTCTTACTTTATAATTTTTGATTTTCACAGAGTTGCTCGAACACTTGTATTCAAATAACAGTGATGTCGTTTGTGGATTTAAGATATTCAGATTCAAGGGATAATAAAATAAATATTTCTATTACACTAAAATTGGTTTGATTCCCAATTGGAGTAAGCGTATTAAAATTACACTAAGGCTCAACATTTGAATTCATTTAAAATAAGATACTTATCACTGCTCCCAAAAATGTTAATAGGAACGACATACATTCATCAAATAAATACAGAACCAAAAAAGCAAATCTTTCAGTGCAAAAGTGGTGACAAATAAGTACTTTCCCGGCGCGACAAGCCCTTTTAAATTCATTGGTGAAAATCCAAATTAGAACAACTTCCAGATCATAAGTTGGGGATTTTTTTCGCTTCTTTGGATGCTGTTTTTTTGCTGGGTCTCTGAGGTACTAAGGTTAATCCATTGTACAAAGATTGTCTGATCACTATAGTGTTTAGCAGGCAATTAATGTTCTGACTAAATCTTTAACAATATTGTACCAAGATGCACTTAAATCCTTGAAACTGTCTTCCTGAATTCAAGAGCGGTCCTCGACTGTCTTTTAACAAGACGAGCTGGGCCATTGCAAGAATAAAAACTGTCTATGTATGTGGTCATGTCTCATACAAACTCTTCTTTAGAGATAGTGCCCTTATTTCAGAAAACACCAGGAGGTCACTACAATAAATATTCCAAACCGATGCAACCCCCATCTAACCGAGACTTTATAGAGACCAACTTTTTCACTGTCATGAAGGGACACTATCTTGTTTTACCACTCGCAGAGAGTGTTTGAGTTTTCAGAAATGACTTATAGAAGCTGCGGTGAAGAATAGGAGAAGGAATCAATAGAAAATCAAGGCGCACCTTTTTTGGGTCGATTGCTTGAGCTTTTTAAGGTAATCATATTGGTTCAAAGAGAGAAGGGATCAGGGAAATCGCATATACTCGTATTTCCCTAAGTGCATGTGATATAACAATGGACCCCACAGTCCAAGTGAGCCTGACATACAGACTGCCACTCTAACCTAACCTATGTGACCTTGTTGGAAGCCAAATTTCTTTCTATTTTGAAATTTTTTTGGATTATTCAGTACCATTGGATTTAGAACAATCCAAAGTGGCCATAAAACAAAGCTTTCCCAATTCAGCTGAAACGATTCAATTATATTTAAGATGCATCCCAAAGGAACTGAATGAGTGCCAACAATAACAAATCAACCAAAATGTAAAGATAAATGTATTTTTATGGTCATAATTCTCTTTCATAAATCAAGTAAATTAAAATTTAAACAAATATTCACACACACAGACGCATACCCCTCGATTGAAATATCCTGGCACTTTTGTATTTAGGTGATGTCTTTGTGCCTTCTTCCTCTTCCGGTTGAGAGCGAGCGGGTGAGTGAGAGTTGGTGGCGTACGTAACGTGCATAATGTTTTAATAAGTGCATAACATTATTTTAAGGATTCCCCAAACACACATTAGTAAATCGTTTGTATTCCATTCGTTCTTTTTCCTGGTTTCCACTTCAGGATGTTCTTGTTCCGGGGTGGTTTGGTGGTGGCACCATGAAGAAGCATCAGCCGAGAAAAAACCAACATCCTCCAAAGTAAATCATAAACTAACAAAAACAGAACGAAGATGTGAGATGTAACAAGCGACGAGTCTGCAGCCTTATGTTGGCTGACTTAATTCATAATCATCCTTTAAGATATTCGACAAGAGAAATCATGCTTCCAACATTCTTTACCTCATTCATTCCATGTGTGTGTGAGTGGGTGTGTGTGTTGAAGGAGGAAGAACAATGTATATTTCTTTGATTTTCAGTTGTTATGGGGATTTTTTTGTGCTTTGACGGCATCGTTGAATTATGATTCCCTTTTGACTCATTTCGCTTTTTCGTTATTTCGACTTATTCTTCATATCTCCCACCAATATTTGAGACGGTCGTTTATTTTGTCATGTCCTTGGTGACATTAACTGTGGAATTTATATTTTTCTCTTCTAAAATTTGAAGGAGATCCGAGAATAATCCGCACTCTTTTGGTTAAGTAAGGCTTTGTCATTAACAGTCTACAGACCGGTATTATGTTCTCATTTCATGAGCATCTTTTATTCTGTGAGAACGACAATATGTTTCCACATTGAAATTGAAGCTGAACACATCTTGTCATTGACACAGGATGAACAATGCTAGTGGAATTTTCACGGTGAATTGAAACATACGACTACTATTGGACTGTAATATTTATATATTCTTCTGTCATAGGGTGTAAGGCTTTCGGTTAAGGTTTATTACCGGTTTTAGACCCAATATTTTTAACACATTGTTTCTTCGCTATGGCGGATTTCCAGCATTTCCTGCATTGCTCATATGTACTCATGTATAAACTATTTTTTTCCTATGCGGATGAAGGATCACCGTTGGCATGACTATAATTTACTTTTAGATTTGGAAAATGTTTGAACATTTTTTTACCTGACTGCATTGAGATAGGTCAGATGGTTATACTTATATATACAATATATTAAGTATTAAAACTTACTGTTGAATGTGAAGCAGAAGCATTCAAAATCTCACTTTCGAAAATTTTAATATAACACCATTCCGAGATAAGCCATCGATTTACTTTATGGTGTCTCAGATCCATATTTACTGATGTTACAAACGGAGTGACAAAATGAATATACCCCCCATCCTGTGGTGTCGGGTATAAAAATATCCTAACACCCCGTTTTAACGTTTTTGTTGTATTTCTTTGTTATTTTATGTACTTTTACAAATACTTTTGAATATAAGCCATCGATATATACATATACTTATTCGTTGTAAAATTCTAAGAGGATTTAGTCACATCCATCTGTGTAGTCACGTTATAATCTAAAATTATTGAGCTACATGACTGACATTTGGTACAGATACTTGTAGCTGCAGGTAACTTGGGATTGAAAATGGGCTATATCGGTCTATTTTTGGAAAATCTATATCTATTGATTTTTTTGCTCAAATGAAAGCTTAGTTACGTCTTTTCATTTAAGAGATTTTTCGTCTATTAGTGTTATTGGACTTGTTTATTTATCAACATAAAGACATCTTAACAAGTTAGAAAGTTTAGTCGGGTAAACCCGCTCATGAATCCCATCACATTGAGTCCCAAACAAATTTTCGTAAATTTATTAAATTTCTTGTTTTAATTAAATTATTATCAATTTAAAATTGCATTTAATAACTTTAAAGCATATACTGGTATTAAAGTAATAAGATGTTAACTTTTGGTGTAAAATGGTTCATTTGTGTGGGAGGTATCAACAGGGACGTGCCAATAACGGCCAATTTTCTCTAGACTCTAGGTACTATAAAAGCATTACACTGCACAGTGGGCTAAAATGGAAAAAAATTGGACATAATTCTGCCATTTAAAAACCACTTATCGTATGGCGATGAAATTTTAGGTGTGTATACAAGAGGTGATAGAGAGTTAAAGTTCGGAACTTGGGCCCCCTATCTCATACAGGGGCGGAGCCGATTTGACATGTAAGTGCTGTAAAAATGTTATTTTATATCCGATTAGTGCGAAATTCGGCAAAAAGAGGGTTCTTTCTACATGAAGGAATACTGCCAAATTCGGAGAAAATCGGTCAGAATTAGATATAGCCCCCATATATATGTTACCCCGATTTGACATGTAAGCGCTGTAGAAACTGTGTTTTATATCCGATCAGTGCGAATTTGGGCAGAAAGAGGTTTCTTATTACTCGAAGGAATACTGCCAAATCGGTTCAAATTTAGATATAGCCCCCGATTTGACATGTAAGCGCTGTGGAGACTGTATTTTATATCCGATCAGTACGAAATTCGACAGAAAGAGGTATTTGTACATGAATGAGTATTCAGGGAAAATCGGTTCAGATTTATATAACCTACATATATATGTTCCTCCTGATTTGGTTTCAAAGCGCTATAGAAGTTGTGCTTTACTTCCGATAATTAAAATTTTCCAGAAAGATGTCTCAATTTAGGAACGAATATTGCTTAATTTAGCGATTATCGTTTCAGAATTAGATAATATGTTCCTACCCATTTACCAATTATTACAAATTATTATCGCAATGACCCTTATCGCATTGTTAGGGAGGGGTAGGGAATTATATAGTCGGCCCCGCTCGACTTTCTGCCTTTCCTTACTGGTTATACCTGTCAATGATTAAGGGCTTCCTAGAAATAGTGCCACAAAATAATATTTTCTAAAAGGTAAATCTTACTAAATTTTATTATTGTTTGATAAAAACATGTGATCTACAAGTAATCAGTGCACATTGACTGATATAATAACTAATAAGTACAAGAAGGTAGGGAAAAATTAAAAAAAAAGTTTGCATATTGATAGAAACGCAAATACGGCATAAAATTCTTAAAATGAATATATTTCGATGAATTTTTTTAAAAGATCTTTATTTTGATATTAGAAATAATAATCAAACGCAACATGTGGAAATTTATAATGGAAAATCCCCCAATTCCCAAAAAAATACATCAAAAATCCCCAAAAATGGGATTTTTACTTTTAGTCCTATATCTTCGATATGAAAAGCCGCGCTCGGGATTCCCTTTGCAGTCGATTTTGTTACACCCTAATACAAATAAATAAAAAGAAAAATTTAACAGTTTAGCTTTGCGATTGGAGAAAATCAATCAAACTTTTGAAATTTATGTAAAAAAAGGTCCAAATCGGAGAAGGGTGGCAACCACAGCAATTAAATTTTTGACTTTGGGGTTTCTCTAACAGATTCTGGGAAACATCTACTTTAAATTGAGTATAAATTTGATATACTTTGTGTAACAAACTTTTTCTACAAGGCCTAAATACGAATTGGACTTTTTTCGCCAAAAAATCTCCAAAAATGACTTTTTTCAAAAATTTGACTTTATAGGGCTATAACTTTCTTATTTCACAACAACATCGGTAAACTTTTGACTGAGATATTGGCTAAAATCCAAGGCAAAGTCGGCAAAAAAATGAAAAATTCAAATGTAAAATCCACATATCTCGGAAACTATTCAAGATATCTTCAACCTATAAAATGTGTATTGTAGGTCTGGTCTAGGAGTATCCGGACACTCCATTCAAAAGTTAGAAGCCGATGCAAATTTTGTATACCCGAGGTGATCAACTTTAGGGCCCTGTAGCTCCGCCACTGTATGAGATAGGGGGCCCAAATTCCGAACTTAAACTCTGTAACACCTCTTGTATACACATCTAAAATTTCATCGCCATACGATAAGTGGTTTTGAAATGGCAGAATTATGTCCATTTTTTCCAGTTTAGCCCACTGTGCACTGTACGAAGTTTCAAGTATTCGTATTCACTGTTATTAAATTTAAAAACTTTTAATAAAAAGTCAATTTTTGTGGGAGGTACCAAAAAGTGATGTGTTACACTTTTGTCTCGTAGCAAATGATATATACCCTCCTCTCTAAGGTGAGGGGACTAAAATAGAATTTAAACCCCATATTTTATCATAACCCGAGAACCATTAGTTCAGATAAGCTTCGGAAGATCCAAATTGTAAATGTAGCCTTAAATTTGACTGCGATTTTGTTAACTTCCACAAAATGAGTAGAAATACATTTTGGAGCTTAATCTAACAATTAACTACAGGGTGCATTGATTGAAGTGTTAAAAAGGTAAAATATTAATAAAATGTTCTTGTCTCGGACCATAAAACGATACAAGAAGACTGGTAGTGTTTAAAAATGGCATGGTGGTAGCCGTAAAAATTGCAACTTCGTCAGAAATGGCCAGTAAAGTGAAGGCAAGTATTGGAAGGAATCCCAGGCCGTGTGGTAGGAAATTGGCTGCAGATCTTGCAATATCTGACGGAAGCGTTCGCTATATTTTAAAAAAGAAGCTCGATGTGAACCCTTACAAGATCCAAAAGGCTCATGAAGTTCCAACGACTGCAAAGAGAAAGGGAGTTAAAATGCTTGCATGCCAGAAGCTAATTTCCGAATATCGTCTGCTCAGACGAGAAAAATTACCAAGTAGAGCAGTACGTACACAAACAAAATGAACGGGTATTGTTAGCAGATATGTCATACGATAGCTGGACGCAAAGATTGGTAACTAAAACACAAGCTCCTCCCACGTCATGGTTTGGGTCGCAGTATCCCCCAATTGCCACTCTCCACTCGTATTTCTGGATAATTGAATAGAACTGGGTACCGCGAATCAGATTTAGAAGGTGCTCTTAGGTGCATAAACATTTCGGCAATAGGCCTTATTCTCTTCAACAGGACTCTGCACCATCACATAACGCACGAGTGAATCAGGGCTGGTTGAAAAATAACTTTTCTCGCTTAATTTCGGCGGAATAGTGGCTTTCAAATTCACCTGATGCCAACGCCCTGGATTTCTATGTTTGAGGTATTTTGGACTCCATTGTCCTTAAAAAAATACTCCAGTATTGACGCACCGAAGAAAGTGATTCAACGAGAATGGTCGCGACTTCATCGAACTTACCTTTGTGCATCTTAAAACAATTTTTTTTACATAATCGATCGAATTGTCGAAGTAAACATTTTAAATATATTCAACATTTTAAATAGAATTCTATACTATATTATGTTTTAAATAAATAAAAATAATTTTCAACAAAAAAATAAAATAAAAAAAATAAACGACGACAGAATGAACTATAAAACTGACACGGACCATTGTGCAAAAATTTACAGGAATTTAGTAGAAAAATACGGACGAAGAAAATAATTTGTTAGTTAATCGTTAACTCTGTTAAGAAGTAGTCGATAGTTTCTGTTCAAAATGTAATTATTGTGATATTATTTTTGTCATTTAACCCTCAGTTGGGCACATGAGTCTGGCCAGATCTTTTTAGAATTTAATTGAAATTTAAAGATATTTCTAAACGCGCTAGCGACTTGAAACATCAGGTAGCTTCCTCAAAAATAATATTTTATCGATCTATGAGGAAATCAGGACGATAAACACATTACAAAAAAAGTTATAAGGATTTTGACCCATACTGACTTCATACGAAAGTTTGTCCAATTTTATTATTTTATTTTCATGTAATTGATAACTTCCAATTTGTATATTCTCAATATTGTTCTTACACATTGCTGTACGTATTATGAGAGTGTATTTTTAATTACACCCTCACGCACATATGCTTTTTTTGTTTCTATCGGTCATTATAAACTACATGACTCTGTGGTAAAGGATATAAGTTCTTGTTGCCCAGATGTTTGTGACACCCTAAAACATTGGAGCTAGACCCATCTTGGAGGCTATATCAGATTTAGGTATATCCCCCATATACCATATACCTCCATTCTAAACAATGCTAAGTGCAAAAAGGTAGTTTTTCAAGAGTGGCGACCAAAGTTTGATGCATTTTTAAATGTGTGTGGAATTCCTTTACAATGCAAATCGAACGACCTTTACTGTTTTGTGAATAATTTTTGATTTGGTTCACGGATACACACCAAATTCCGACTGAATATAAATTTGAATATTTCGAAATTAAAAATGCAATCTCCCAAAGAACATGCTAAGTCGACATAGCATGTTTTAGAATGGAGGTATCGATATATGGTCCTTCCGATTTAGCCGCATAACGCTACAGAAGATGTATTTTTCTTCCAATAATTTTCGAGGGTTCCGAATTTGAAGAAAATCGGTTCCGATTTAGATATAGGCCCCATGTACACATACCTATATTGGTATATATTAGCATATAATCGCTATAGAGTCCTCACTTCTCAACATATCTTTATACAATTTTACAGATAACAGTTGTTTGAACCAAAAAACCGCCGTCAAATATGACGAAATTAGTCCAGATTTATATATAGAAACTCATATACTATATACGAGTATAAATATATATCCGATTTCTAATCTAGGCGTTATCAAATAATTTTTTTGGACAGATCATTAACATTAGACAAACAATTTTGATAAATCTTGACAATATTTCTCTTATTCTGCTCGAAAATATAAAATGTATTTTTTTCACATTCTACGATATTTTTTAAAATTATTTTTATAAGTTTAAAAACCTTAATACATAGAAAAAACAATTGAAGTTAAAACCAAATGTAAATTATATACCAATATTTTATATAAATACGTTTTATTATACCGCCAAATACTCGATATTTTCATACAAATACATGAAAATGTCTATGGGTCTGGCCAGACTCATGAGGCACGTATATGACTATTGAAACATGTGCCTAACGGAGGGTTAAACATGTTTGTATAATTTATTATTTATCTGTATTTTAAAGTGAATTTCCCTGTCGAAATATTGGAAACAAAAAAAATTGAAATTATTTAAAACAACAAATTCATCGTTTTTTAAATAATACATGACCTCAAGCCAAACCATCAATAACTTCATAAAAAAATGTATAACGCTTTCAATTAGTAACACTTCAATCCCCACACCCAGTATATGTCTGGCTATAAGTATAGGGTGATCTAAGAAGATATACTTTTCATTCGCCAGTTACCAGTCGAAATGCTCGAACGAGTCATCGAAAATTGGACTCAACGGATGGACCATCTGAGACGTAGGCGCGGCCAACATTTGATAGACATAATGATAATAAACATTCCCCATTCAATTTGAATTTTCTGTGTTTTTTCTTTAAAAAAGTAGGGAACCTCGAAATGGATCACTCTATATATATTCGAAATAGTCAAATTTGGTGAGCTTTGAAGAACTCTTATTTTTGGAAGAAGCTAATAACTTTTTTTACTCTAAGTAATTTACCTTAAATTAACAAATTTATATTAAATAACAAATTTTAATTTAGCTTGATTTTTTTTTACGAAAAATACTTTTAAAATGTTTTATGTATGAATCTTACACAGAGCACAGCCTATAGCGAATGAAAGCTTAACTTCGAAGATACTATGCACCTACACAATATAACCTGGAACAGTTATTTTTCGGTTAACGACGCAGAATTTTATATGCTTTTAATCGGTACCAAAGAGTGTGGATGTTACTTGCAAAAAAAATCGAATTAATTCGCAGTTTGGGTACCAAATACTCCAACGCGGCGTAAGATAACACGGCCACTGAATTTCTCGCACAAAAGAGTCATTGTTTCCTTGGCTGTGTGGCAAGTGGCACCATCCTGTTGTAACCACATAGCGTTCAGGTCCATATCCTCAATTTCTGGCCACAAGAAGTCTGTTATGATCTCGCAATAGCGAACACAATTCCAATGAAGTGAAAGTGTGCATCGTCGCTGAAGATGATTTTCTATGTAAAGTCACAATTCACTTCTGTCTGTTTAACCAACCATTCGGCATATTGGCGACGCTTGAAATGGTCAGTAGGCTTCATCTCTTGAGTCAATTGAACCTTCTGAGTGTGCAAATTCAAATCTTTATTCAAAATTCGCATCAGTGATGTTCGTGTGTGTGGTCAATTGTTGGGCACGACGACGAGTCGAGGTTGATGGCTCTTCTGCCACACTATCGCCAACAGCACCAATGTTTTCCGCAGAACGAACTGGGCACAACCGTAGCTGGTTGTGATTTTCCAGCCAAATGAAAAACAATATGTAGTACTGTTGCGATTGAATTTCATTTCGATAACTTTGTCTAGCTGCGAAGAAAACTATATGCGTTTGCAGAATTGTAAACAACTCAACAGACTGACGCTTGTCAAAAATTTTGCAAGCTGATTGGCAGAAGGTTTCTAAAAAGATAAACTATTGATCGTAGGAGAACGAAATTTGCGTTTTCACCAGAAGTAATTTCGTCATTATACGAGTATATGTGCATTAAGTTGTTCTCTGATACTGTTGATGGAAGAAAAGAAAAATGTCCGTTGATAGTTATTGGTGTAAAATTAACAAACATTTTAACTCCAATTATATTTATAAAATTCCACCCGCAAATCAGTGAAAAAAATGCTTGTATGAGTATAAGTACAAGAACAGATATGAAAATTTTCACCATGAAGAGACATGCCGAATGTCCCAGGTCATTAGATTAACTTCCATAAAATATCCCATTTGAAAAGACACAATATTGAATTTATAAAAAAATTATAAAATTTAATTTTATTACTTTCCATCCAGCCAAATGCAACCCTTTGCATTTTGTGCAATTATTCCATCCATTTTCAATTTCTCCGCCAATCTTTATGTCTTCCTTTCATTTTCCTGAGTTGGCTTCGATTCCTTTGTGGAATCATCATGACTTCAAATGGGAAGTGCATTCTTTTCGCTTATACGTCTGCTTCTCTGATTGTGGAACCTGCGTTTTTTTTGTTATGCCAAAGTGAGTTGTGGTGATGTAGAATTAAATCTTGGTTTGCATAAACCGGTTACTGAGATTGCGAAAAAAATCTTTTTTTTTTTTTAGAAGAATCTTTTGAATCCACCATTTAGTTTCATTTACGTTAGCATATTTTATCACACCTTGTGTAACTTGTAAAAAATATTGTCTGTGGTAATTATTACTTTTTGTGATTCTTTTAAACTAAAGTTTTTTAAAAGTTTTTTTAATTTTTTATTTATCCTCTGCATTGCTGTAATTTTAACATATTTATACCCTCACTTTAGTGTGACCAGGGTATATATCATTTGCTACGGAAAAAAGTGTAACACATCGAAGGAGTGATCTAAGACCCTAAGTATGTTCGGAGGAAATCCGTTTTGGATCATTTTAAGTCGAATGAGCAATGTCCGTCCGTCTGTCTGTCTGTGTGTCTGCTGGCTGGTGCGCACGATAACTCTCGAAAGGAGTAACGGATTGACTTCAAATTTGGTATGTGGTAATATTTTGATCTATCTCCGGATGAGTTCGAAGATGGGCCATATTGGTCTACTCCTTCTGGTACCTCCCACACAAAGGGTTAAAATTTAGTGAAATATTGATTCTTTAATAACTTCTATACTACTTATTCGAATCTTTTGAAATTCTGCACATAATATTAGTATATTAGTCGCTATTAACTCGAGAAAAATGGGTGAAGTTGGCATGCCAGTTTTGGTACCTCCCACACAAATGGACCATTTTGCATCAAAATTTAACTGCTTATAACTTTTCTACAGTATAATGTTTTTGTAGCGCCTATAGTCCGGTAAAAAATGGGCATTATTGTACAGCCCCTTTTGGTACCTCCCACACAATTGGACCGTTTCGTACCAAAAGTAAACGGCTTGTAACTTTAATACCAGTGCATACAAATACTTGAAATTTTGTACAGTGTAAGGCTGTTATAGTGCCTATAGTCCTGTAAAAAGTGGGCGTTATCACCCCGCCCTTTTTTGTACCTCCCACACAAAATGACCAAATCATACCAATATTACATAGCTCGTAACTTTAATATACCAGTGCACATAAACGCTTATAGTTTAGCACAATGCAATGTATTTAAGAATGTACTGTTTACCGAAAAATATGTGTATTTGGAAAACCCCTTCTGGTACCTCCCACACAAATTGACAGATTTATTGGTGTAATGTTATATATTACATTACTCACAAAGTGAGGGTATACCTTAGTCGGTTTACCCGACTGAAACTTTCTTACTTGTTTTATATTGTCTATACGAAATTTTTGTAATTTTCTACTAGATTTTGGAATAAAAATGTTTTGTTTGAAAACCGGTTTGGTTTAATTATTTGACTCGAATAAGGTTTATCTTCATTCTTGAGAGTTGGTCGTAACTCTTCGTGATAATATTTGATGTCGTTGTTGTTGCTATAAACAAGGTTGTAACGAAACGTATGCATGTAGGACAAGTGAACCCAACAACAGGTATTAAGTATGAATCGAAAACTATTGCAGAGTTATTTTATCGAAATGCATTTTTCGTTCCTCCCTAGAAAACCTGACTATGTATAAAGATGCACGTATTCATGCACCAAGTAATAGCGCTTTAAGTAATTTCATTTGCTCCAGAAATTGATGCCATTACAAAATGCAAATATTCAAAGGAAAGGTAAAATGCAAGAAAATACAAAAGAAAATTTCTTATATTGTAATTTAATGCTACGAACGTCGCAGTTATTCTGTTGGGAATTGGAATGATTTCCAAGGAATGTCGCTGTGTTTAATAAGGCCCGTTAGATACATGTCATGTCCTATAAGTACACGCCATGAAAGAATATAATGAAAAATACATATTTTATTTAAATGTAACATCTTGTGTGATTGATCTAAGAACCTAAGTGTGTTCGGCGGAATTCCGCTTTAGGATATTTCAAGTCATTGAGCTATGTCCGTCCATCTGTCTGTCTGGTGCGCACCCCACAGAGAGTTAAAATTTTGCAAATTATTGATTCCCTAATACTTTCTATGTAAGTACAACTTACCCGAATTTTCCGTAATTCCATATATATTAATAGTTATCACCTTTAAAGTGATAGTTAACAGCGTATAACTTAAACACCAATACGGATATATATTGGTGCTCAGTACACGCTGAAAAATTATTGAATATAAAGTAATCAAAAAATATATCAATAGCGTAATTTAAAGACAAGTTTTATGTTTTTCAGTAATACTACGTTAATTTTTTTTCAGAAAATTTAAATGTTCCTAAAATTCGTTTATAATTAAAATGGTTTAATCTTGCATAATGATACAGGGTGGCTGATGAATATTGCTACATTAAGAAACTCAAATAACTTTCAGTTTTCTTTTATTCATGTTAAAGCTCATTAAATTTAATTAAATATAGCATAATTAGTTTTAACAAGTAAGAAAGTTTCAGTCGGGTAAACCGACTAAGGTATACCCTCACTTTGTGAGTAATGTAATATTGAATATTACTCGAATTATTCTGTCAATTTGTGTGGGAGGTTCCAGAAGGGGTTTATCAAATACACGTTTTTTTTTGCTGAACATTAGATACTTTAAATTCATTGCACTGTGCCGACTTATAAGCATTTATGAGCACTGGTATAAACGTTATGAGACATTAAATTATGGTATGATTTGGGCATTTTGTGTGGGAGGTACAAAGAGGGGCGTGGCAATAACGCCCATTTTTCACAGGGCTATAGACACTATAAAAACATTACACTGTACAAAATTTCAAGTATTTTTATACACTGGTTTTAATGTTATAAGCTGTTAACTTTTGGTTCAAAAAGGTACCTTTGTGTGGGAGGTACCAAAAGGGGCGTGACAACAACACCCATTTTTCCCTGGACTGTAGGCAATATAAAAGCATAATACTGTACAAAATTTCAAGTATTTTTATACACTGTTATTAATGTTATAAGCTGTTAACTTTTGGTGCAAAATGGTGCATTTGTGTGGGAGGTACCAAAAGGGACGTGGCGACTTTGGCCATTTTTCTCGAGTTGATAACGACTAATAAGCTAATACTAGGTGTGGAATTTCAAAAGATTCGAATAAGTAGTATAGCAGTTATTAAAGAATCAATATTTCACAACATTTTAACCCTTTTTGGGGGAGGTACTAGAAGGAGTGGACCAATATGGCCCATCTTCGAACTTAGCCGGAGATAGAAAAAAATATTACCACATACCAAATTTGAGGTCAATCGGTTACTCCTTTCGAGAGTTATCGTGCGCACCAGCCAGCAGACAGACAGACACACAGTCAGACAGACAGACGGACGGACCTTGCTCATTCGACTTAAAATGGCCCAAAACGGATTTCCTCCGAACATACTTGGGGTCTTACGTCACTCCTTCGACGTGTTATACTTTTTTCCGTAGCAAATGATATATACCCTCGTCACACTAAAGTGAGGATATAAAAATAATGGAATAAATAAATTTTATTGATTTTCAAATAAAATTTATTTGGATCGCATATATTAATATATTACAATAAAATATATTTGCAAACTAATTTTCTCAAATAAAATACATATGTGTTTATATACAAATAAAATTATTGTTTAGGATTTTCTCCAAATACATTTTGTTGAAAACAGATTTTCAGAAAATTGCAGATTTTTCGAATTTCATTTATTATTTTTCATTGATTTCATTATTTAAAATTACTAAGCAGCAATAAAATTTGTTTTAAATCATTAATTTTTAATTTCTATTTGTACCAAGTTATCATTTGTTGTCAATACATCTTTCATAATGTACAGGGTGGCTGATGAAAGCTGCTACCAAAAAAAGATTTAATAACTTTTTTTCTATTTATGAATCTGGTTAATTTATTTTTTTATTTTGCAGATTGATTTTTAGATTTAACAAAAATGGATAACTGGGACACTGAAACAAGAATTTTGAAGTCCGTAGTTTCGGTTCAAAGAGAGTATAGGGGCACGTTTGGCAGCAATCCTTCGAGCATACGGACTTGTTAACAATTTTTCCGAGCATGGGACAGTCAACAGAATACCTTACCATCGAAACCCTTCAGTTCGGACGGAGGAAACAATCGCTGCTGAAGCTGATGCCATACAGGAGTTATTCCCATATAAAATTCAAATGGCCAACAAAGTGAACTCAGCAGACTTCCCGATTCGCTTGGAATTTTGCCAAAAGAAGTAATGAACAACTTTTTGGTAAGATGCCGCACATACATCAATGAAGAGGGGGGGGGGGGGCATTTAAATTCCATTATTTTTATATCCTCACTTTAGTGTGACGAGGGTATATATCATTTGCTACGGAAAAAAGTATAACACGTCGAAGGAGTGACGTAAGACCCCAAGTATGTTCGGAGGAAATCCGTTTTGGGCCATTTTAAGTCGAATGAGCAAGGTCCGTCCGTCTGTCTGTCTGACTGTGTGTCTGTCTGTCTGCTGGCTGGTGCGCACGATAACTCTCGAAAGGAGTAACCGATTGACCTCAAATTTGGTATGTGGTAATATTTTTTTCTATCTCCGGCTAAGTTCGAAGATGGGCCATATTGGTCCACTCCTTCTAGTACCTCCCCCAAAAAGGGTTAAAATGTTGTGAAATATTGATTCTTTAATAACTGCTATACTACTTATTCGAATCTTTTGAAATTCCACACATAGTATTAGCTTATTAGTCGTTATCAACTCGAGAAAAATGACCAAAGTCGCCACGTCCCTTTTGGTACCTCCCACACAAATGCACCATTTTGCACCAAAAGTTAACAGCTTATAACATTAATAACAGTGTATAAAAATACTTGAAATTTTGTACAGTATTATGCTTTTATATTGCCTAAATTTTATTGATTTTCAAATAAAATTTATTTGATCAGAAATATATTATATTCAAAAATTTGTGTTCCAAATACATTTTAAGAATTTTTTGCAATGTCATGTAATGTAATGTCACAAAGGGACCATTTTCACAAAAGGTTAAAGGCTTATAACTTGAAATTTTGTACAGTGTACTTTTTTTTTAGTACAGTAAAAATTGGGAATTATTGACACGCCCCTGGTGATACCTTGACACAAAATTGACAAAATCGAAAATATGAAGCATTTATTTTACATTTCCCTTGGTTTTATAAAATAGGTCATCACTTCTACATTTATACACAGATTTTTTCAAAGGGAAACCCTTTCTTTGATATGATGCTAGATTTGTTATTTTTTCGTGCCAGAAAAAAACTTTTGTTTTTTGAAAAAAAAAGAACAACTTTTGTCTGCATTTTTGGAGAATTTTTCTACGCGAAAGGGATATTTCCAACATTTTTAGCCCTCATAATATCCTTAGATATATGGATATCTTCACTCAAACCTCGTTTTATGCGAATTCAAATTTATGCGGTTTGTTTTTTTTTGCGTTTTTACAAAAACATTTTTATTAAACAATTGATGATACATAGTTATGTACAAAACCGCCGTTAAAAAATATATGTATATGTACATGTCGTATTTGTTTACAATTTAGGGAAAATTCCTTTATCGACTTTTGGAATGACATTATTGCCGTGACTTACACATTTTTTGTTTTATTTATGGTAGAAGTGAACAAGGTAAACATAATAAATTTTCTGTTTTAAAGTTTTTGTGCTCAAAATGTTAATTTATTTATGATATTACCATGAAAAAATTAAGAAAACAAGACCAACGATATTCTTTGAGACAAAATCGATTAAAAAGTGATGTCTCCATAAGAAAATCCGAAATTCCTGGAACAAAACTAAGCACTACACATTCTTCTTATTCAAGATTTTGATTGAAAGTTATATTGATCCAATCCACAAACGGCGCAGACAAGTATTTGTCGATTCTGAATCTGATATATAATTATATAAATATTAACTTTAAATTTTATCCAAGTTTGTTTTTTCTTTAACTTCAGTTTTTTATTGTTTTATTAAATAATTTTTTTTTTTTAATTTTTACGCGATTTGTTTTGTTTTTAAGCTTCGGTTTGAATTTATGCAATTTTTTTAATTCCAGGAACAAATCAGAAGTATTGATATGGAGCTAATGTAAATAAAGTTTTATGCGAATTCGATTTATGCGGAATTTTGCGGAACTAATCAATCGCACAAAGCTAGGTTTGGCCATTTAAAATTTTTAATTTTTAATCGGCTATAGAAAAAATACTGATATTTTTGTAAAATTTCAGGCTTTATTGGAAAGGTTGAACTTTGTCATTTAATAATGGAACACAATGTCATTCATATGACTACCACGACTGACTCGGCAGTACTTCATCCGATCAACCCAATTTTCCAATCCAGTTTTCGATTGTTTCGTGTCGAATCTCTTCAATGGCTTCTTCGATTTCATTATTCAACGCTTCAACTGTCTCCGGATGCTTTTCGTAACGTTTATTGTTAATGGCTCCCACACAAAATAATCCAAAGGGCTCAACTAACAAAGTAATCGATATTTCAAATTTAAAATTGTAAATGGCCCACCCTTATGTAATGACACTTTCAGGATTTTATTTGAAAATTCTAGTCCAAATACTAAAGGCACTATCAATGAAAAATTGGAATTAAAAAAAATATAAAAACTTTACAATAACAAAATGTAATAGTTTTTTCGGACACCCAATTAAACCAGACAAAGTTTTTTACATCGTTTCGATGCATGCAAACTACCAACAAATTTAGGATTACAAGATTTACAATATGCGATTTTTTGAACATATCTATTTCATTATACCCTCACTTTAGTGATAGGAGGGTATATACACGGGGCAAATTGATATGTTTGAACCGAAAGGAAATATATTTGTAACACAAATTTTTAAATATTATATATTTCTGAGCAAACACATTTTATTTGAAAATCAACAAAATATATTTGGAACGCATATATTAATAGATTACAAAAAACTAAATTTCTCAAATAAATTATGTGTTTAAATACAAATAAAATTATTGTTTAGTAATTTATCCAAATATGTTTTATTTACAAAAAAAATTCGGCGAATATCCGTTTTTGGTAATTTTAAGTCGAATGAGCAGTGTCCGTCCGTCTGTCAGCTGGTTGCTGCCCATGATAACTCTCGAAAGCACTAAACGATTGACTTCAAATGTGGTATATGGTAATATTTATACCCTACACCACACTGTGGTACAGGGTGTTATGACTTTGTGCATTTGTTTGTAACACCCAAAAGGAGAAGAGATAGACCCATTGTATATTATACCGATCGACTTGTAATCACTTTCGGAGTCGATTTAGCTATGTCCGTCTGTCTGTCTGTAGATGTATTCTTGTAATCAAAGTACAGGTCGCAATTATGGCCCGATCTTGACGAAACTTTACACATATCTTTTTTTTGCCCAAGGACGATCCCTATTTAATTTTGTTAAAATCGGTTCAGATTTGGATATAGCCCCCATATATATGTTAGCCCCGATTTTGCATATATGCACTGTACGAGTATAAGCAACATTTTTGAACCGATTTATACAAAAATTGACAGAGAGTAGTCTCGTGATACACCTGGAGACAATACAAAATTTGGGGGAAATCGGTTCACATTTAGATATAGCCCCACATATATGTTAGCCCCGATCTAAGGGCTAACATAGACATCTAAGCGCTGTAAAAACTTTATTTTATATCCGATCAGTATGAAATTCAGCAGAAAGAGGTCTCTTATTATATGAATGAACACTGTTAAATTTGGAAGAAATCGGTTTAGATTTAGATATAGCCCCCATATAATGTTAGCCCTGATTTGACATCTAAGCGCTGTAGAGACTGTATTTTATATCCGGTCAGTACGAAATTCGACAGAAAGAGGTTTCTATTTTACATGAATGAGTATTCGGGGAAAATCGATTCAGATTTATACATAACCTCCATATATATGTTCCGCTTGATTTGGTTACAAAGCGCTGTAGAACTTGTACTTTACTTCCGATCATTACAAAATTCTCCAGAAAGATGTTTCTCAATTTAGGAACGAATATTGCTTAATTTTGCGATTATCGGTTCAGATTTAGATATATCCACATATATATGTTCTTACCCATTTACCAATTATTCCAAATCGCAATGACCCTTATCGCATTGTTAGGGAGGTGTAGGGTATTATATAGTCGTCCCAGCCCGACTTTCTGCCTTTCCTTACTGGTTTGACATGTAATATGTTTGGGGCCCATATTCATAAACATATTAGGGTGTATTTTCGGAAGTAATGCGGGTCCTTAAAGATGAAGGGCCTGTTTTTGTAACTTCTTTTTTCCCACTTCGCACGTCAAATGGCAAGCGAATGAAATAATTCAATAATCGCCAACATTTTGGTTCTTATAAGACAACAACGAACGGAATGAAATGTCAAAATAGACGATCAGAAAATTTCATTCGTGTCGGTTATGTTTACAGCCCTTTTGAAAGATAAAATGAATATTATTGGGTAAATTAATAAAGAATTGATAAATGAACCAAACAACATAAACATGTATCATTTGCTGAAGTATCCACCATAATTTCAAAAAATGTCTGTTTATTAGATTGTATGAAATGATTTGAAATCCTACAACCACACTGTCGCTTTTTGAATTTTTTCATTATAATGGGTGATCTAAGTAGAGATATTTTTTTAAATAGCCTTTTTTTGACAGATAACGTGTGAGTCGTGTCGTGCTGTCATGTTATTTTTGTTAGGCATTTTTTGTCCGTCCGTCTGTTTCTAAATGTATCCTTGTTACCAAGTACAGGTAATAATTATGCTCAGATCACTATAAAATGAAGCAAAAACTTTATCTTTAACTCAAGGACTTACTGAAATGGGTGCAGAAGGTATCCGATTTATATATAGCTCCTATATATACATATAGGATCAATCAAGCAAACAATTGTATTGTTTTTCAGTTGCTTAATTATTTCTCATTGTCTAGAATCAGCTGTTGCTATTTTTACAGCTGTTGTTCCCAGGGTTGTTCCCGTTCTGATATTTTCGTATGGAAAAAGCTTTAAGAAATGTCAACATGAAGGTAATATTGGTCTTTGACAGGAAGACGATGAAGAAAAGAGCTTTCTTACCCGAACGATAAATGACAATGAACCAAATTAAAAACATGATCGCTTGGGTGAGAACAAGAAGAAAAAAATTATTGCTTGGGTACCTATCGCACATCTGCACAGCTGAACAGGCTGTCCTCATACAGATTATGAAGATTACTTCCCAAAATCAATTGTTAACCTCTGTTTATCGAAACTTGCATCGCTTTCCAATAAGAAACAAATCTTAACCTGAATAAAATGCAATAAAAAAAGTTTAAGATAATTTTTAATAATTCCATAAAGACCTTCTTGACTTTGAGTCCTTTCAGAAGAAAACAGAGATGTTTTTTCACCAACTTCATGGTCAGCATGAAATGTTAGTTAGTTAACAACCACACAGCTATAACAGCAACAAAAATGGCAACTACCAAAAATGTATTATCAGCAACAAAAGAACTATGTAAACCAGACCTTGGCACTTTTGTTTAATTCCCTTCTATTGTTTTTTTTTTGTTGTTGCGCTCCCTCCTGTGGAGTCTTGGGGGACATTCTAGGAATTGTGACATTCGCAATGCTCCAAACTGTTGTAAAGATTCCGAGCAACAGGAAGGAAACCCCCTAATGACAAAACAGACATATTAGTGGCAAAAAGGAATTGTACTATGTGATACTACTTACCCCAGCTATGTGCAACCGAAGCCCCCTCCACCGCCCTCCTTCTGGTTTCTACAGCATCTCAGTGTCTTGTTCAACTACTTTTGGTTAAGACATCAAAGCAAAACTACAACGAGGAACCTTTGCTGCAGCAACAGCAGTAGCAGCAGGAGGAACAGTTGAGCAACAGCAACAATGGCAGCAGTAGCAATAGAATCGAGAAAGGACTACACAAGAGTTGCCCCCAAGTGGAGTTGAAATGTATGTTGTTGTCAAAGTACTTTGTTACATAAAGTTGTAAACAAAATTGTTTTAAATCGTTAAGGAAATATCTGGAAAAAGACAAAAACCCCAACACGATGACTATGGGACTAGAGCAACAACAACTGAAACAACTACCATGACGACGACAACAACAAAACATTACCAAATGTTTGGATGTAAAAAATATATTTATCGCAAACCAAAGGCACAACATTACTTAAGAATATCTGTGAAAATAAATACACTAGATTGGGTCGATTTCAATATTAAATATAAAATTAAATCGCAGTGATAATGGGTGATTTTTTGTCATCTTTCTTTTTGGCAGCTCAGCTGTTTTTGTGTAATATGTTACTGTTAAACATGTTCAGTTTGGTCTATAATTTAACAATGAATTGACTTAAAAACGAACAACTCTTGCAGATTATTGAATTTTATTAATTTTTATTGAGTTCTGAGTTCGGTGAACAGTATATTTCAAGTTTGGGGCCGGTTATTTGGTTTCCATAGATCGTGGGATTTAACGCATTTAGATTATTTTTTGTGGGCCTATGTTAAGGCTCATGTCTATAGGGACAATCCCGCAACGGTTGACGCACTAGAAGAAAATATTGAAGAATTTATTCGTGAGATACTTGCCGATATGTTGGAGAGAGTGTGCCTAAATTGGACCCAGCGCAGCCGCGGTCAACATTTACATGTATTTAATCATCTTTATACATTGAATTATATAGACCGTTCTATCGACTCAAATAAAGATTTCATACATTTCTCTACGTTTAATGTGTTATTTTTTTAAATCAAATGCGAAAGCTCTTAAAAATCACTTGTTTGCTTGGTATGTGTAATTTTAATTGTATAGTTTCAGTAGAGGCCCAGTTTAATGGATACTCCGAAAAATGTCTTATGAATCAAAGTACATGGTATTCTCCAGGATTAGGTGATTCTTGTTCCTGGTTAAATCTATTAATTTCTTCATATTTAAATTTTCATCGGAGAAAAGTATAAAAAATTTAAAATTTCTTAAATATGTGCCGGAAATGTAGCCCGAAACATGTTTGACTCAACGATGTACCACTCATAACGATTGGACTTCAGGCGAAGGAACAGTGAACCCAAAGAAAATGTTGAAATGTTCTCTTGTCATGAAATATTTCATTTCATGAAATATGTTCCGTTCCAAAATTAGGTATAAAATTGCTTTTGAGATATACAGATCATTTTTGATACCTCAAATTTTTCACAAAACATAATTGCTTTTGGTGCATTGGTATTAACATTAGAACTATCCCTTTTTGGTACAAAATTTTCCTTTGTGTGGGAGGTACAAAAATCGCTATGGGATGCACCAAATTTCGCTCATGAGTTGCTTCAGTTGATAGCGACAATGAAACTATTTATTATTGTATGTGATTCGGAAAAGTTGATTACAAGACAAGACAGACAAGTTGCGTCCGAGGAAAATGTACCCCAAAGTAGGGGCCATTTTTGTTAAAAAAAAGTTCTTAAGGAGATTACGGCCCAATCAAGAACTTGAATTTTTCAGGTGATCTAGTCATTTATTCCGCTTGTATTTGTTGGCTAATGGGCCCTACGAATGTCATTCCTCTGTTATGAAATGAAATGGTCGGTCGTTGGAGAGCATTATGGGGAGGTGGTCTGACCTTAAGGAAATAACTGACTGCCAGGTGAAGTCATTTCTTAGACCAGCTGATACAATGGTTACATAGGGCGAACTGTGGTGCATCCTCATTCACTGCGCAGAATGTAGAGCTATAATTTGTCTGAGCCATAGCTATGCCTCTCGGTCATTACCTAGGAGAGAATGCCTTAACTCATAAACGCTTTTCCGGGTCTTGCTACAATAATATGCGGCATTAAATGCTGCGCCGTTGCATTTTGCTGTTGGAGAGACTGCGGAGATGTGCCGTAGACAGATGTCACTGATGAAGATGATGACGACATCGATTACATAGACTCCGTCGACACACTGCAGACCAGCGATGTGCTCTGTGGAAGCAAGATGGTTTGGGTAGCTCTACCACTTGTTTTTAGTGATTTGGTCGTAACGGTATATCAATAAGTCTACCGTAAACAGATATTAAACGATGCCACGAGAGAACAAAATTGAACTTTTTTTATGTTGTCTGGAACATTATAGCAATCTTTTTTACTAATTTGTGGTCATTGAGTTTAAATCTAATCTCCATTTTTCTCCATTAACTCGCATTTTTTATTACGAAAATAGAACAACAGCAAAGACACTTTTATGCAAAGACACTATTAAAAAAATTTTACTTTTGTATCAAAATTGTGATTTTTATCAATTCAGTTTTCTCAGTAAATCGTATACAAAATCAAAAGTTGTGCACCGATTTCAATGAAATAAAGCTCGAATCATTTGAAATATATTGAACTAAATGCTTTTTGACCAAATCTGTGATTTTGGTGGCATCTTTATTTTGTCTTTCATCGATTTCTTTGATATCGTTGAATCCCTGATGGACAAATTTAAAAGCAGTGTAAGCACGGCTTGAATATGAAGATATCCGAAATATGTAGTGAATGTGCCTTAATTTTTGACATAACGGTATATCGCGAAAAGTCGAGCCGATAGAAAAAAAAACCAAGTGTATATTCGGATTCAGCGTACCAAATATCCTTAAAAACAACATTCAGTTCTTAATCAGAAAATACCCTGTCTCCCTGTGTAATCAATATTGCACTGAATGTAAACCCTTTGTGGGGGAGATACTAGAAGGAGTGGATCAATATGGTCCATCTTCGAACTTAACCACAGATAGAAAAAAATACAACATTTTAAATTTTAAGTCAATCGGTTACTCCTTTCGTGAGTTATCGTGCGCATCAACCAGCAGGCAGACAGACGGACATTGCTCATTCGACTTTAAATGACCCACTCCTTCGATGTGTTTCATTTTTGGCCCGTAGCAAATGATATATACCATCGTATCAGTATTTGTTAAACCCTTCTGGTATCTCCCACACAAATTGACAGATGATTCGTGTAATAGTCCATATAGCAATACTGACTAGGTGTTTATATTTATTTGGATAGGTAGACAAGTCCTATGCCGCTATTATGTAGACCACACAGCTCTTAAAGGTAATGACCCAAAATTTCGATTGAGCAAAAAAAAAAACATGTAAGAAATATCAGTCGGTAAACCGATTAAGGTATACCCTCACTTAGTGAGCAATGTTAATATGCACTGTATATGTACTAATAAGTAATTGAATTTGTGTATGGCTTGGCTCTTTTTGTATGGGATGTACTTAAATGGGTGATAACTTCCATTTTTCATAGAACTGTAGAATTTTAAAAACTTCACGTGCAAAAGTTTTGAGTATTTAACACATTATATCGTAAATACCAATGCGTATAGTATTTACGATATAATTTGTAAAATTTTTTACATAATGGTACGTTTGTGTGGGAGTTACCAAAATGGGTGTGTCAATAACGCGCACCTTTCTCTGAACTCCAGATAATATAAAAGCATTACACTGTAAAAATTGCAAGTATTTGTATGAACTGATATTAAAGTTATAAGCAGTTAACTTGTTGTACAAAATGGTACCGTTGTGTGTGATAGCGACAGGTAAACTATTACTAAGAGTGGGTTTACAAAAGATTCGGATATGTATTATAGAAGTTATTAAGGAATCAATATTTCACTAAATGTTAACCCTTTGTGAGGGAGGTACTAGAAGGTGTGGACCAATATGGTCCATCTTTGAACTTAGCCTGAGATAGGAAAAACTGTAGTACGTACCAAATTTGAAGTCAATCCGTTACTCCTTTCGAGAGTTATCAGACAGACATTGCTCAAATGACTTAAAAAGTCCCAAAACGGATTTACGCCGAAAATACTTGGGGTCTTAGGTTACCCCTTCGATGTTTCACACTTTTTGCAAGTAGTAAAAATGTCCGTCTGTGTGTCGGATGGTTGGTGCACACGATAACTCTCGAAAGAGGGAACCGATTGACTTCAAATATAATATGAGGTAATATTGTTGTCTATCTCAGGTTAGGTTCGAAGAAGGGCTATATTGGTCCACTTCTTCTAGTACCTCCCCCAGAAAGGGTTAGAACTTAGTGAACTATTGTTTCTCCAATAACTTCTATACTACTTAATCGAATCTTCGGAAAATCCACACATAGTATATGCTTATTAGTCGCTACCACCTTGAGAACAGTTTCACGAAATAAAAATTCAAGGGAAAATTGACATTTCCCTTTATGAGTGAATACGAAAAACAAATTCAAAAAAATAAATGTGAGTGAACGAACAAAAATTTAAATTTGTCCCCTGGTTGCTCACGAACAAAGGCTCACCGTCTAAACGAGCATGATTTTACGTAGGGGTTTCAAAAGAGAATTAAAAAAAGGGACAAGTTGCGCCGTGTAAATTGGGTCATGCTTTTAAAGTACCTATAGCCCTCTGATGGGCATTATCGCCAAGCCCTCCCACACAAAATGGCCAAATCATACCAAAATTGAATATCTCATAACGTTACAGTACAGTGCAATGTTTTTGAAGTGTCTGCATTCAACAAGTAAGAAATTTCAGTCGTGGAACCGACTAAGGTATACCCTCACATTGTGAGCAATGTAAATACGTACTGGTATATGTACCAATATTATGAGCTATTTAATTTTGTGTGGTCAAAACTCCCATTTTTAACACGACATATGCATTGGTATTCACGATATAACCTGTTTACTTTTTGTAAAAAATGGTACGTTTGTGTGGGAGGTACCAAAAGCGGCATGGTACTAACGACCATTTTTCGACAGATTATAGCTACTATATAAAAATATTACACTGTACAAAATTTCAAGTATTTGTTGGCAATAGTATTAAAGTTATAAGCTGTTAATTTTTCGTAAAAATTATACCTTTGTGTGGGAGGTACCAAACGGGGCATAGCAATTACGCCCATGTTCGCTTGATTATATTTCACCACATTACGTACTTTAAAAGCATTACACTGTAAAAAATTTCAAGTATTTGCATGAAGTGATATTAAAGCTATAAGCAGTTAAAGTTTGGTACAAAATGGTCCATTTGGCCGTGGCAACTTCGCCCATTTTTCCCGACTGCTAGCGACTATTGAACTAATATTAGGTGTGGAATTTCAGAACATTCGAGTAAGTAGTGTAGAAGATATTAAAGAATCAGTATGCCACTAAATGTTAAAACTTTGTGGGGAAGTACTAGAAGGAGTGGACCAATATGGTCCATCTTCCAACTTAGCCGGAGATAGAGAAAAATATTACCACATATTTGAAGTCAATGGGTTAATCCTTTCGAGAGGCACTAGCCATCCGACCTACAGACGGACGGACGGATATTGCTCAAATGTGACCCAAATCGATTTTTCGCCCAACATTCTTGGGGTCTTCGATGTGTTACACTTTTAGCTCTTAGTAATTGACCTCCTCCCCTCTCTAAGCTGAGGGGAAAAATATAGTTTTTTACAAAAATGTCGAAACAAATCATCATTCGAAAAAAAATCCAATGCATTTTTTTGTTTAATATTTAAGAAAAACCTATCGAAAACACTTGGGGCAAAATTTTCTAGATACAATAGATAATTAGTTATAAAGATGGGTAAAACGGGCCGTTTGACCAAAATGTTAAAATTTAACATTCTCCAACTAGGACAGACAGTCCTTAACCAATCTATTTGAAATTTTGTGTCATATTTCATGCAAGTTTCATGCTTTCACGATAAGAAGGCATCTATATTAAAAATGCATGCAATTGACATAAAATCTCCCATATAAAAGGTGTCATAGTAAGAGTGCACTATTTACACTTTACCACCAAGATCATGCGATTTAATGCAGTGCTATTTTTTCTTTTGGGTGTTTAAAATCACGGGTTAATAATCCGAGAGCTCATATCCGAGATCCAACGCGTCGTCGGTGAGATACAGCCACATTCATGTGGAAAAAGTCATAGAAAATTCCATGAAAAGTGTAATGGCCTATCATCAGAGCCGCGTGGGCCATTTGGCGGATATTTTATTCCATACTTAATCGGAACATGTTTTCTTCACAATCCAATAAATAAATCACAACTATCTTAAAAAAACGTTATTTTATTTTAAAATGGAAAAGTTTTATTGAGACACCCTTACATACTACCTTTCAAACAAAGATGCAACTATTTTAAATTAATCTCCATTTATTAGTTGTCTTAATAATATTTCAGAGTTACCACTTGCACAAAAAAAAAAACTCAATGTAAAAAGTGCATTCTTACTGAGACGCCCTTTATATATAGCGTGATCAATTTCGAGGTTCCCTACTTTTTTAAAGAAAACCAGTAAGGAAAGACAGAAAGTCGGGCGGGCCGGCTATATAATACCCTACACCTACCTACCAATGCGAAAATGGGCATTGCGATAAGAATTTGGCAGTGTTCATACATGTAATAATACTCTCTCTGCCGATTTTCGTACTGATCGGATATAAAACACGGTTTCTACAGCGCTTACATGTCTAATCGGGTTTAACATATATATCGGGACTATGTTTAAATCTAAACCGATTTTCCCCGAATTTGGCAGTGTTCATACATGTAATAAGAAAACTCTCTATGTTAAATTTCGTACTGATCGGATATAAAACACGATTTCTACAGCACTTAAATGTGAAATCAGGTGAAACATATATATGGGGGCTATATATAAATCTGAAAGCATTTTCCCCGAATTTGTCAGTGTTTATTCATGTAATAAGAGAACTTTCTCTGCCGAATTTCGTATAGGTCGGATATAAAATACGGTTTCTACAGCGCTTACATGTCAAATCGGGTGAAACATATATATGGGGACTATATCTAAATCTGAAACGATTTTCTCCGAATTCGGCAGTGTTTATTCATGTAATAAGAGAACTCTCTATGCCAAATTTCGTACTGATCTGATTTAAAATACAGTTCCTACAGCGCTTACATGTAAAATCGGGTGAAACATATATATGGGGGCTATATCTAAATCCCAACGGATTTTCTCCGAATTTGGCAGTGTTCATTCACGTAATAGTAAAACTCTCTCTGCCAAATTTCATAAAGATCGTATGTAAAATGTGGTTTCTACAGCGCTTACATGTCAAATCGGGTGTAACATATATATGGGGACTATATCCAAATCTGAACCGATTTTAACCAATTTCAGTAGGGATCGTCCTTGGACCAAAAAAAAAGCACTATGCTAAATTTCATCACAATCGGACCATAAATACGACCTGCACAGACAGACGGACATGGCTAAATCGACTCAGAAAGTGATTCTGAGTCGATCGGTATAATAAACAATGGGTCTATCTCTTCTCCTTTTAGGTGTTACAAACAAATGCACAAAGTCATAATACCCTGTACCACAGTGTGGTGTAGGGTATAAAAACACAGAAAATTCAAATTGAATGGGGAATGTTTATTATCACTTGAAAGAACATTCTTAGGCATTTATTTTTTGAAGATTATGTCTATCAAATGTTGGCCTCGGATCGGGAATAGGTCAATGGCAAAAATATAGCTCTTAGCGAGAGCTACAATATTGCTCATGGGTGTCAAGGTCGTGGGACGACTGGAAAGTGTTTCAATTGGCGAACGATTATTTTGATAATACAACTGAATAATTTGTAAACGTTGTTCAGGCGTAAGACTTTCCATGATGAAATGGAAAACAATACTTAACAAAAATAACAAGACAGCATGACACGACTCACACGTGATCTGTCAAAAAAAGTCTATTGAAAAAAGTATCTCTACTTAGATCACCCTATATTATTTTTTAAATTTCAACATATAGAAACACTTGATTTTTTTGTTCATGTACATATGTACATCCATATGTCTGTCTATTAGTCTATCTCTGCATCTGTAATGGTTGTAACCATTGTTGGCCAAATGCCCAAACACATAAAATGAGAAGGACATTTTTTATTGCAATTTGTTCAGTTAGAGCATGTGTAATTGTCTCAGTCCCGAATGAGTTTTTGAAGAAAATTTCTCAAGTTAGTTGTTGTAGTTGGGTTGATGGTTTTTAACTAATAAACAAAGGCTCTTTAGGAGCGGTCCTTTGCATGTTTTCAAACAAATTCAAATTCGCCAACAGATGTATGTGATCAAATGTGTTTTTGTAGGGCCGTGTGTTGAGCATTTCGGGTCAACAACAATCACAACTTTAAATGATTTACTTCACAAAAGTATTAGAAAATTTAAAAATAAAGTAAATTCCAATTTTACTGTATGTGATTTATTATCAACTAAAGCTGTTGTACAAATGGGACATATTTTTCCGGAAATTTTCGTGAGATTTTGGTATAACAAAAGTGCTTTTGTATTCCGATTTTAGATAGATGAGAAAATGTGAAATCAGTTGGTTTTAAAATTTAATTTTTTAAAAACTTACATAGATACAATTAAAAATGTTGTTGTTTTCATGTTTCAACTTTTATGATTTTATGAAATTTAGACATTGTTCTGGTTCAAGAGAATTTGGATCTATCTTTGATTAATTTTACAAAGCGACATAGTGGAATTACGTTAGAAATTGATAATAATGACTTGAAACTTGCATGTTGTCCGGGGTGAAGAAAAATTGGTGCCAAATAACGACAGTTATAAAAAATTATATTTTTGAAAAATTTAGTTCAATCTGAAAAAATGTAGAACAAACGTTTGAGTTCGAATTTCTCTAAAATACAATAATAGTGAAATATTAGTTGCAGGATTCAGAACCGAGTTCCTCATTTTTGTCTTTTATGCTCCCAGCAAAAATATGCAAAGTGAAGTGAAGTCGTATTCATTTTTGAATAAACTGCATTAAAATATTATGGAATTATTTGTCCGAGCCCATTTGAGGAGCAAGAGTGCGTTGAGAGGTATCGTTTTGGCCCTGGGCCTTGGAGGCCCAGGTTCTAATCCCTGTGGGAGGAAAATGGTTTGAGTGTAATTTAACAAAATTCAAAAAACGTATGGTTGATTAATTTGGTTGATTAATTTGTTATTGAATGGATTAAAAAACCCAAGAAAAAAACAAAATATTTTTAATTTTACTTCTTAAAATGATAATCCTGTTGCAATAACTCCATGAAAAATTATTTGTTGTCGGTCTATTTTTGAAAGTATTTCGGGATCACAAGATTTGAATACTTTCCATTTAATCAGATGATAATTTACTTGGGTGGGATGTTACCGAGTGTAGTATAAGCAATTTATTGTAGAAATTCCAGCAGTAATTAAATAACTAAAAACAGAAAAATAATTAAAATTTCACTTCCACCATTAGCATGACCTCCGAAATTGTTCCCGAAGTTGCTACTTGCCAAAACTACAAGAGTATAAATGCGAGGATATATGTATGAAAATCATTTTGTTTAAATAAATACATAGGTTTGAGACATTACACTGCACAGTGTACAGAATAAAAAAAAAAAACAAAAATCTAAATTCATCGAATAAACCATCTAAAAGTTTAACTTCACTTTTTGACCAATTTAGATAGGAATTTGATAAAGCAGGTGACAGAACATTGACAATATTTGGCTGACAGCCTTTGTCGGATATTTAAATGATTGCTATGGAAATGGTTGGGTCATTGTTTTCATATAAACTTGTCTATTTGTGCGGTGGATACCCGTAGTGATTTGATAAATAGGCCTATTTTGAGCTGGAGTAGGAGAAAATTTAAAGGCTCATCTTCGAACTTAGATAAACTATTACAATAAACAATCGACGACTTCTTTCGATTAACCCGTTTTTTTTTTCTTTTCTCTAAACCTACTGTGCCCCATTGTGGTTGTCGTTGTTTATGCATTATACTGCATCCAAAACATATTGTTCGGGCTTTATGTTGGTCAACATATGCATCTGCCCTCTCTCAGGCTTTTTCCTCTTTCACTCCGGAGGATTAAGTTCAGTTGAAAATACAAATTAAGGAACTACAACAATAACAATGACGGCAACAAGAATAACTAAAGGCTGGGAGAGATAGTAACTAACGACGAAACCTCGAAAGCCAAAAGAGGACATCCTGTGGTTAGACGCTTCTGTAGTATAAAATTACAGCAACAATAACAACAACAATTGGTAAGGGACTATACAAGGAAACTGACAACACAAACAACAAACACAAATTTAACTTAGTTTAATGTTTTTCTTTGGGGCAACTTGAGTGGATGCACCGCTTAGAGAGAATATATTCTAAATGTATAGCCTTAAGTAAATAAGAACGTCACATGGAGGGTGTTTAAAACACTGGACGGGGTCTTGACCACAATAAGTTATGCTTGGAAGACATTGAACAGTGGGAGGGATTAATTAAAGAAAAATAATTCCTCCGTTTCTTAACCAGAACGATTGCACCAGAACCATACCCATTAACAGAACCAGAACAATACCCATTAACATAAAAGTTATGTCCATTTGAAGTAATAACCGCTCAAAAAAATAAACTCAAAAATCATGTTTTTGTTAATATCTTAAAAAAAGCTATGTTATAGATATACATTAATATAGAGTATTGTTAGTACACAGAAAACCTGTTTGTCATAAAATTAAAGATTGGCGTCAAAAACGTAAGAAAAAGTAAAGAAAATTTGCTTAGTACTAATAAAATTATCTATATTTTAAGTACAAAATTTACTTACTTTTAAAGAAGAAGGATGTCTTTTTCACAATTCTTGAATTTTTCCACAACTTTTTTTTCTGTGTAGAATATGATAGCATACTCAAATCTTTCTTAACTCGACTTAGGTGGTTGCCGATTGTGAACACAGAGTTATATTTTCAAAACAGTGATTTTTTGTCATGTTTTTTTCGAAAATATTATATTCCATATTTTAGAGTTACAGAAAATGTTATTTAAAAGTATATTTATATACATCTTAAAGTAAGCTTCCTGGCGAATGTTTTCGAAGAAAAAAGTAGTACAGAATTGGTTTTTGGTTTCTATATGTGTTAAAGTCCGAAGTGAATTTGGAGACCGGCAGTTAATATAGAAAGTAAAGGGAAAAAAGCTTCAATCCAATTTTGGGGATTTTCAAATTTATTTTGGGAATTTGCAAATATAATAACGCGAATTACTTCCAATTTCTGATGTTAAATCCCACCCCTTACATTTCAGTCTACATTTGAAATTTTCGTTTTTTTAATATGAACTGTTTATTTTGAAAATAACCTAAAAGCCACTCTGCTTTACTCGATTCACCATTAGAAATAGGGGATAATAAAACTAGAATGCGAAAATTTGCGCTTAATATAGAAACATTAAAGTCTTGAGATTAACTGAATGTAATTATACCCTCACTTTAGTGTGACGAGGGTATATATCATTTGCTACGGAAAAAAGTGTAACACGTCGAAGGAGTGACCAAAGACCCCAAGTATGTTCGGAGGAAATCCGTTTTGGGTCATTTTAAATCGAATGAGCAATGTCCGTCCGTCTGTCTGTCTGTCTGTCTGTCTGTCTGCTGGCTGGTGCGCACGATAACTCTCGAAAGGAGTAACCAATTGACCTCAAATTTGGTATGTGGTAATATTTTTTTCTATCTCCGGCTAAGTTCGAAGATGGGCCATATTGGTCCACTCCTTCTAGTACCTCCCCCACAAAGGGTTAAAATGTTGTGAAATATTGATTCTTTAATAACTGCTATACTACTTATTCGAATATTTTGAAATTCCACACATAGTATTAGCTTAATAGTCGCTATCAACTCAAAAAAAATGGGCGACGTCGCCACGTCCCTTTTGGTACCTCCCACACAAAGGCACCATTTTGCACCAAAAGTTAACAGCTTATAACATTAATAACAGTGTATAAAAATACTTGAAATTTTGTACAGTTTTATGCTTTTATATTGCCTACAGTCCAGGCAAAAATGGGTGTTGTTGCCACGCCCCTTTTGGTACCTCCCACACAAAGGTACCTTTTTGCACCAAAAGTTAACAGCTTATAACATTAAAACCAGTGTATAAAAATACTTGAAATTTTGTACAGTGTAATGTTTTTATAGTGTCTATAGCCCTGTGGAAAATGGGCGTTATTGCCACGCCCCTTTTTGTACCTCCCACACAAACTTCCCAAATCATACCACAATTTAATGTCTCATAACGTTTATACAAGTGCACATAAATGCTTATAAGTCGGCACAGTGCAATGAATTTAAAGTATCTAATGTTCAGCGAAAAAGGTGTATTTGATAAACCCCTTCTGGTACCTCCCACACAAATTGACAGAATAATTCGAGTAATATTCAATATTACATTACTCACAAAGTGAGGGTATACCTTAGTCGGTTTACCCGACTGAAACTTTCTTACTTGTTAATATAAATCTATTACTCTATAGCCTTTTATCGATACTATAAAAAGTGGCGCAAGCAGAGGTCGTATCATCCGCAAAAATTAGATATTTTGCGAAACTAGGGGGTCTTTTATATAATATATCAAATTTAGATTTTCATAAAAAAATCGACAAACAATTTGTTTTACCCACGTATCGATCAAAGTTTTATGAATTTTTTAAATTTGTATAGAATTCCCTTATAATGCAAACCGAACTGTGCTGTTCTGTGAATAACTTTTAATTGGGTTAATGGATAAACACCAAATTTTGACTGAATATAATTAGTAATATTTAGAAATCAAAAATTAAATGTCCCTGAAAACAAGCTAAGTCGACTTAGCGTTGTTTGGAATGAGGTTATCGAAATAGATAAGAAAATTTCATTGAAATTTAATTTTTAGAAATTATCAAAATCTTTTTTTATAAAATAAAGTCGAATTTTTTTTTGAATAATTTTTTTTTAGAATATTGCGTCAAAATTTAGTTGTTCAAAAAATAACACATATGGTGCAAAAACGTTTACTTGGCGTTGTTTTTTTGAGTTGGAATAAGAGAAGTGAGGAACTATTCCTATTCGTTTAGAAGAAGCTATGCTTCTTGGAGCTGGATTTTGATCGAATAACCACAGCTAAACATCGCTGAATGATCGGAGTAGCATCCGTGATATAGCAAGTGATTGTATTTGCTTCACCGTTTCTAAAAAAACTTTGCATTCTACAATACATTAATGAGGCTAAGATGGTCTGAAGCCAGGAGATTATCCTAGTGACAAATCAGTAACGATTTAAAGACTAAAATAAAACAAATATATGAATCATATATTTTTTTCCAAAAATATATGATTCATATTTATGAATTTTGTTTGCTGGAAACACTTGAACGCTCAAATTGTGGTAAAAACAAATATATTCGTGATTTTTTTTTTAATTTTTTTCGAAATTATGTTTGTCCGTTTTCTCTTTTGATGAGACGCCTCTGGCGACATTTTGATAGAATTGGGATCATTCGGTTCTCTCAAGGTCTTCACAGGCAGGCACTGACTCACATTCACTCGGTATATTTTCATTTAATTTCGAATTTTGTTGTTGGTTTTTTGGGTTTTAGTCGCTTTGAGGATACTACTTTGTACCATGAACATGTTGACATAAGCAAGGATACGGCTATTTAAATCTGCAGTTTTGTGTTTTATTTTATTTTATTCAGTTTCATTGCTTGGACTAGTCCAAGATGAGCAGAACAGATTCAATTGCTCTTTCATACATATGTATATATTTAGAATAATTTATACAAATAATTGTTTATTTAAAAAAATATTTATATATTGTATATATTTTCGTAAGAAAAACATCTTGTATTGTATTGTCATTAATATATTATCTTTTTCTTAAATAATAAAAACAAATAGATGAATTAACATCTAAAACTAACATCATATTAGTGACAATGTAAAGCTTTATTTAATGTGAATTATAATTGCTATACTTCACTTCATTCTATTGATTCCTTGGCACAACCTCAATCTGTTTGCTTCATAATATGAATATAAAATAAAATAATTCTGAAAATAATAGTCATTAATGATTTAAATATTATCTTTATAGGGGTTTTTTCAATTGCGTTTCTGCTGAAAACTTCTTAGCTCTAACTACTGAAAAGATTTTTTCACGGAAAAACTTGTACTGTTTGTGAGTGACAAGAGATGACATTTTTTATACTGTCTGTTCGGAATCACTTTATGCTACTTGAAAATCGTTGTTCAATCATCTGTCTATTGCTTTGTAAAATATTTCCTATTTCCATGATTGCATAAATTGTTTAATTGTGACAGAAATAATAAGAATTTGTATTGAAGGCGTAGAATTGAATTCACAATATGTCTATATTTACTTGTATTTAATTTTTTTTTGTCACATTTGAACAAGAAATTCGGAGTATTAACTTGATCAAAAAATATTGAACTGATCTTGTGAGATATGTATGTATATTCAGAATTTTGTCTCTTAACCTTTTCAATGTGTCAATGCCTTTTAAAAACTATTTTTCAAGTATTTGTTCTGTTATAATTATTCGTGTGTGAGGTGCCAAAAACTTTTGATCTAATAATTGATAACGTTGAATAATTTACACCTTTAAATCAAACTTATATTTTTTATGTTTCTTTTACGAATGTTTTGGTATATTTCATTATACACTTTTGTGTAACGAGGGTATATTGCTCCATCTAAAAGTGTAACACATCGAAGGAGTGATCTAGGATATATTCGGCGGCATTCCGTTTTAGGACGTTTATAAGTCATTTGAGCAATGTCTGTCTGTTGGTGCACACTATAACTCTCGAAAGGTGTAAACGATCGACTTCAAATTTGGTATGAGGTAATCTTTATCCCCTCACCTTAGAGAGGAGGGTATATATCATTTGCTACGAGCCAAAAGTGTAACACATCGAAGGAGTGACTTAAGACCCTAAGTATGTTCGGCGGAAATCCGTTTTGTGCCATTTTAAGGCATTTGAGCAATGTCCGTCCGTCTGTCTGTCTGCGTGTCTGTCTGCTGGCTGGTGCGCACGATAACTCTCGAAAGGAGCAACCGATTGGCATGTAGTAATATTTTCTTCTATCTCCGGCTAAGTTCGAAGATGGGCCATATTGGTCCACTCCTTCTAGTACCTCCCCTACAAAGGGTAAACATTTAGTGAAATATTGATTATTTAAAAAACTTCTATACTACTTATTTGAATCCTCTCCTCGGGAAAAGTAGGCGAAGTTGCCACGCCCCTTTTGGCACCTCCCACACAAATTGACAATTTTGAACCAAAAGTTAATAGTTTATAACTTTATTACCAGTACATACAAAGACTTTTAATTTTGTACAGTGTAATGGTTTAATAGTACCTACAATACAGTGAAAAATGGGCATTCCTGCCGCGCTCCTTTTGGTACCTCCCACCTAAATGGACCATTTTGTACCAAAAGTTACCAGCTTATAAATTTAATACCAGTGCATACAAATACTTGACATTTCGTACAGTGCAATGCTTTTATAGTACCTAGAGTCTAGAGAAAAGTGGCCGTAATTGGCACGCTCTTTTTGGTACCGCACACACAAATTGACCATTTTACAACAAAAGTTAACAGCTTATAACTTTAATACCAGTGTATACAAGTACTTAAAATTTTGTACAGTGTAATGCTTTTATAGTACCTAGAGTCCAGAGAAAAGTGACCGTTATTTGGACACCCCTTTTGGTACCACTCACACAAATGGACCATTTTGTACAAAAAGTAACAGCTTTGAACTTTAATACAAGTACGTACTTTAACGTTATTAAATGCAATTTAAATTGATAACAATTTAAATAAAACAAAAAAATAAATAAATTTACTAATATTTTTTTGAGACTCAAGGTGATGGGATTCATTAGTCGGTTTACCTGACTGAACTTTCTTACTTGTTTTTCTATCTCAGGCTAAGTTCAAAGATGGTCCGTATTGGTCCACTCCCTCTAGTACGCCCACCATAAAAGTTAACATTTAGTAAAATATTTATTCCTAATAACTTCTATACTACTTATTAAAATCTTTTGAAATTTAGATTTCATTGAGCCAGAAGAAAACGCATTTTTAAAAAAATATATATTTGTGATCATATTTTGTTGAACTCTGTTTCAACCACTAGTTTTAAGTTTAATGAATTAATGAATTCCTGAATTTCTTACCTATAAGTCCCTGTTACTCTAAGTTTAATTCACTAAAATGTATTGAATTGTTCATCAGAATTCCCTATTTATATCATTCCATCTCGAATATATTGCAACCCGTTATCCATTCCCTGCCATGAAGGCAAAAGCTTTTACTCAAATGGATAAAGGGATGCCATCTTTGCTCTCTGTTCCACTGGATTTTAGCTGAATTGCCAAAATCCATGGCTCCTGTTCTGTTCGCTCAGCCCCACCGCTACTACTTGCGCAGCGACATCAAGAGCGGTAAGAAGACCTGTCACCAATAAACTCTGTTCCTTGAACTGATACAAACGAAACTTTGTCTTTCTTTCTTTCTCTGTACATTACAATTCTGGGAGTTCTCGAATAATTAAGTTTACAGTCCACTTCCCGCAGACTACTACCAAATTGTACAGACATTAAATCACGACATCAGAAAGTTCTGGGAGCTCGAAGAGGTTCCACATTCCAAAAACCTTTGCGACAATGACGTTTGGTGTGAAAATTTCTACAGAAAAACCACTGTTCGCCAATCTGATGGGAAATATGTTGTCAGATTGCCATTTCGACATGATCTGGCCCCGACCGTAGCTCTCGGAGCGTCGAGAAAGGCAGCAATGGGACAATTTGTCAGAATGGAGAAAAATCTAGATAAATCACCTGAACTAGCTGCAGAATATTCAAAGGTTTTGTCTGAATATATACAACTGGATCACATGGAACCCACCAAATCGACGGAAATACTGGATAATTCGCGATATTGTTCTTTCTACCTGCCACACCATGCTGTGATTAAACCGGAAAGCACTTCGACCAAGGTTCGAGTAGTTTTCAATGCTTCTAAAAAGACTTGTTCGGGAGTTTCATTGAACGATATCCTACATACAGGGCCAACGCTTCAAAATGATTTGATGAACGGCATTCTTCGCTGGCGATTCTTCAAATTTGTTTTCAATGGGGATATTCAAAAGATGTACCGTCAAATCTATGTCGATGAACAGGATAGATCATTCCAGCGAATCTTGTTTCTAAAATCTCCTGCTGAAGGAATTCGAGATTTTCAACTGAAAACTGTAACTTTCGGAGTAAACTGTGCCCCATATCTTGCTATAAGGACACTGCTGCAATTGAGCGAGGATGGAAAGGACACTCATCCAGTCGCAGCATCAATTCTTCAGGATCAAATTTATGTTGACGATATTCTTTCTGGAGGTCACTCTTGGACTGAAGCAAAATCGTATCTTCTGGAGTTAATCGATTTGCTTAACTCAGCAGGTTTTCCATTGAAGAAATTGACTGCTAATCACCCTCAAATTCTTCAACATTTGCCCCCGGAGGATCTTCTGTATGAAGACTTCCTAAAATTAGAAGATGCTAGCGAGACTAAGACTCTAGGCATTCGGTGGAATGCTATGTCCGATACTTTTTTCTACAAAGTCTCGAATATTACTGTTCCTTCTCATCCGCTAACAAAACGGAAAATTCTGTCAATTGTTGCAAAACTGTTTGATCCCGCTGGTTGGTTAGCACCGATAATCGTTGTTGCGAAAGTTCTGATGCAACAGCTGTGGATTGATGGAACGGATTGGGATGAGGAAGTCAAACCACATTCACTGGAGAAATGGAATTATTTTAGTTCAAACTTCGGAGATATACCAAGTATCAAAATTCCTCGCTGGATTCAATATTCTCCTGAGAGCAGTATACAAATCCATGGGTTTTGTGATGCCTCGGAGAAAGCGTACTGTGCCTGCCTTTATATTCGTTCCACTTCCCCTGAAAACAATATTTCCTCATTCCTGCTTGTGTCTAAAAGTAAAGTAGCACCATTGAAAACATTGAGTTTACCGAGATTGGAATTGTGCGGAGCAGCATTGTTGTCGAGATTACTGAAATCTGTCTGTCAGAATCTCTCTTTCACGGTCAACGAAATCTTTCTCTGGTCTGATTCTACAATTACACTCGCATGGCTAGACAAGCCTCCATTTCATTGGAAAACGTTCGTCGCTAACAAGGTCTCCGAAATACTGGATAATGTAGGCAATGTCACTTGGAGACATGTTCCAACTTCCGAAAATCCTGCCGATATTGGTACTCGTGGATGCACCGCGTCCGAACTAGGATCTAATCCACTATGGTGGCATGGACCAGTATGGTTAGTAAAGGCTCCGGAACTTTGGCCGAAACAAACTACATATAAGGAACCTTCGCTCGAGAAAAAGATAGTTGTTTGTCAGACGCAGATTCAATTTGAAGATTTTCTAGAACGCTTCTCCTCATTCGGTCGTGCTTTACGGGTGCTCTGTTACATGTTTCGATTTATTCGAAAATGCCAAAAACGGGTTTGTCCGGAAGTCAAAAATGAAATTATCTCGGCTCAGGAAATTTCTGTTGCCAAATCCCATTTAATAAGGCTCGCCCAACAGACCTACTATAGCTTGGAATACCGAGCCCTAGAAAGCAACCAAGCCATTTCTAAGAAAAGTAAGTTGCTCACGCTAAACCCCTTCATGGATGGAAATAAGTTACTCCGAGTCAACGGACGGTTAGCAAACTCTGACTCGAGTTACAACGAAAGGCATCCAATTATACTACCCGAAAGTTCTCGATTCTGTTCCCCGTTCATTCAGTTCACCCACAATATGTTGCTACATGCCGAACATCAGGTTATGCTACGTCACTGCATCCGAGCTTGCAGGACTTGTGTTATCTACAAAAATCGTGTACGTAATCAGATTATGGCTGCCTTACCTTCAGAAAGATGCACTTTTTCGTTGCCTTTCACACATACCGGACTGGACTTCGCGGGTCCTTTCAATTTAAAAACGTCTCGGCTTCGAAATGCTAGCCTGCAGAAAGGATATGCCGCCGTTTTCGTTTGCCTATCTACCCGAGCTGTACATTTGGAAGTCTGTTCTGATCTTGCCACCGAAGCTTTCCTGGCTGCTTTCAATCGCTTTGTGGGAAGAAGAGGTTTTCCAAATAAAGTCTTCTCCGACAATGGAACCAACTTTGTTGGCGCCAGCAGATCACTGGTGCATGAATATCGGAAATTTTTGAAATCCGCGGAAAAATTCATTGTCGACAAATATAGCTTACATGGGTTCACGTGGCATTTCATTCCGCCACATGCTCCCCACATGGGTGGTTTGTGGGAGGCGGCAGTGAAAAGCATGAAAATTCATTTGCGAAAGGTTGCTTCCAACGTGAAGTTTACATTTGAAGAGTTTTCTACGTTACTAATTCGAATCGAGAGCATTTTGAACTCCAGGCCGTTGTCTCCCATCAGTGAGGACCCCACTGTATTAACTCCGCTGACTCCAGGTCATCTACTAAGAGGCGCCGCGATGATTGCCATTCCCGAAGAATACTCAGACAATTTATCATTAGTTAACCGCTGGCAACGACTGAAAACTCTTCAGATTCACTTCGCTAAGCGCTGGAAAAACGAGTATTTGTGCGAATTGCAGCGGCGATATAAATGGAAATCTGTTCAACAAAATCTAACTGAAAACGATTTTGTGATTGTAGAAGAAGATAATCTTCCACCTAGTGAATGGTGTCTCGGTAGGGTTATAAAGGTATTCAAGGGAAAAGATTCCAATGTCCGGGTTGCTGAAATACGCACTCAAAACGGCACATTGATACGTCCATTAGTCAAGCTTTGTATCCTTCCCACTGCCAGATAGTCTCGCACACCAAACCCGTTCTCATAACTAACAATTCTTACTTTCAGTTCAACCCCAAAGTGCCGTATTTGCCAAGAGAGGCATTTCCTGAAGTCGTGCCCAGCTTTCCAAAGGATGAATGTTGCGGAACGACGAGAGGCGATAAAGGATAAGGAGTTCTGTTTTAATTGCCTTTGCACCGCGCATACAAGGAATTTCTGCCCATCCAGGAATAAATGTATCGTATGCGATCGCAATCATCATACATTGATCCATGTGGATGAAACTCCTCGCAAGAAGCCAACCAACTCCAGACAGCCGTCAAACCGCCCTCGTCGTTCCCTTTCCCCTGTTTCCCAAACATCTCGTACTGATAGACCGGCTCCTCCATCTCCCCACCGACCGACTAAATCCTCCAGACGCCGTGGGTCTGTAGCCACGAGTTCCGCCTCCAGCAGTCGTCAACCTAGGTCCACCCTTAGTGAGCGTCTGAGCCGCCGATCAAGGGTTCATGTATTTTCGCCAACTGTACTAGCACGAGCCCTGACTGCCGAAGGCCCTGAGAAAGTCCGTCTGTTGCTGAACTCAGGTGGTACTCAGACCATCGTTCTTAAAGGCCTGGTTGACAGATTGCAGCTCGGGACGACAAAAAGAGATGGTCACGAATATTGCACCCTAAATCTGCAGTCCTACCACGACCCATCGGCTAAGATCCAGTTAATCGGCTTGGTGAAAACCAAATTCAGTATTCCTATGCCAGCAGAAACTTCAGAAATCAAACTGCAGTATATCTACGACCATCTGGAAACGCTTGCGGACCCACACTACTACAAGCCCACAGACATTGAAGTGTTGGTTGCAAACGACCATTTGCCGAAAGTTTTACTGGCTGGCCTGATCCAGACTTCTTCTTCACTACCGATAGCGCAGAGTACCATATTCGGCTGGGCAATCTCCGGAGCCTGTACCTATTAAGGTTGCATCCATGCAAGGCGGCCGGAATGTTGAACTCTGTTTCAACCACTAGTTTTAAGTTTAATGAATTCCTGAATTTCTTACCTATAAGTCCCTGTTACTCTAAGTTTAATTCACTAAAATGTATTGAATTGTTCATCAGAATTCCCTATTTATATCATTCCATCTCGAATATATGGCAACCCGTTATCCATTCCCTGCCATGAAGGCAAAAGCTTTTACTCAAATGGATAAAGGGCTGCCATCTTTGCTCTCTGTTCCACTGGATTTTAGCTGAATTGCCAAAATCCATGGCTCCTGTTCTGTTCGCTCAGCCCCACCGCTACTACTTGCGCAGCGACATCAAGAGCGGTAAGAAGACCTGTCACCAATAAACTCTGTTCCTTGAACTGATACAAACGAAACTTTGTCTTTCTTTCTTTCTCTGTACATTACAATTCTGGGAGTTCTCGAATAATTAAGTTTACAGTCCACTTCCCGCAGACTACTACCAAATTGTACATATTTTATATATTTTTAGATGATTCATATTTCATATTTCTAGATTAAACTGATGTAGTCCTTCGAATCAAACTTAGCTCATATTTCAAAATTCCAAAATGTGGTATAAAACTTCAGTTTTCGAGAAAAGGGCAACGGAAGTGTTGCAAGACGAAATTGCCATTAGTTTATTAGTCGCTGCTACCTTGAGAAAAATTGACGAAATTTGGTACCTCAAAATGGAGAATTTTGCACCAAAAGGTCTAGTTAGTATGCTTGCTTTTAAAATATGGAATAAACAACTTTTTAAGTTTTTTATACCGGACACCACACTGTGGTACAGGGTATTATGAGTTTGTGCCGATGCCACTTCTTGATGCTCTAGAAAACGGATTCTTCACTTAAGCGTTCCTACTGGAAATGAGAAACATTGGTCCGTATTTTGATATTGCTCCCATATAAAGGCCCCTTCCGATTAGACTTCTTGGCGTTCTAGAGAATGCATTTTTTAACTAATCATGCCGAAATTTAAGCTTTTGTACTTCATATTGAATGAAATCGTCTCTAGTGAAAATGGAGTATATATATAAATATAGGGTGATCCATTTCGAGCTTCCCTACTTTTTAAAAGAAAAAAACACGGAAAATTAAAATTGAATGGGGAATGTTTATTATCATTTGAAACAACATTCTTTGGCATTTACTTTTTGAAGATTATGTATATCATATGTTGGCCGCGGCTACGTCTCAGATGGTCCATCCGTTGAGTCCAATTTTCGATGACTCGTTCGAGCATTTCGACTGGTAACTGGCGAATGACACGCGTGATGTTTTGCTCCAAGGCCTGAATCGAAGCGGGTTTGTCCGCAGAAACTTTAGACTTTACATATCCCCACAGGAAAAAGTATAACGGTGTGATATCACACGATCTTGGCCCAAAACGTGAAATTATCTGCTCACCGAAGTGTTCGCTCAATAAATCCATTGATTGATGCGATGTGTGGGAAGTGGCGCCGTCTTGTTGAAACCAAATGTCGCCGAGATCCCGAGCTTCAATTTCAGGCATCAAATAGTCGGTTATCATGGCACGATAACGGTCGCCATTGACGGTTACATTCTCATAGGCATCATTTTTGAAGAAATATGGACCGATGATTCCGGTACGTCGGATCGGGAACAGACAATGAAGCCGGCCAAAATTATCGGCGGCGGCGGCGCATGAAAAAATACCGATCGGCGGCGGCGGCTGATCGGCTGAGCCGATAAAATTTCAACAAACGATGGCGCACGAATGTCAATCTCAGGCAAAGATGGCGCTTTAAGATATTTACAATTAAATGAAAAAACTTGAAATTAACACAACAATTTAAGAAAAGTTATGGAAGTTTTGTTGTGATGTCGAAAATCGGTTCAATAAATCTCTACTTATTAGTCTTTGTTTGCGTTCTCTTTAAAACGAGACGTAGACTTTGTAAAAATTGGTGCTCAGGAGCTATTGTAATTTCCGTAAAAACCAAAAAACGCATTTTTCAATTTCAAAACCCATACATTTTATGGATTTTTTGAAAGAAATGATAGCGAGATCCTTTTAGAAACGTTTTATAATTTTTTACGCAAAAATAAACATTATTAAAAATTCTGACCCTATTGTATTACTTAGTAAGCACTTTCTTAATTTTCATGGTTGCGTAAAATAAATCTTTTTGACTCACTAAATCAAGTTCGGCGGCTGAGTTTCAGCCGATGTGAGCCGATAAAATCGGCGGCGGCGCCGGTTGGAAGAAAATGGCCGGCTGCGGCGCGCCGCCGATTTGCGCCGCGTCGGCTTCATAGCCTGATCGGGAATCGGTCAATGGCAAAAAGATCGTTCTTAACGAGAGCTAAAATATTGCTCATGGATGTCAAGGTCGTGGGTCGACCGAAAAGTGTTTTTTTTTATTTAAAAAAAAATGCCAATTGACGAACGATTATTTTGATAATAAAACTGAATAATTTGTAAACGTTGTTCAGGCGTAAGTCATTCCATGATGAAATGCCAAACAATACTTAACAAAAATAACATGACAGCATGACACGACACACACGTCAAAAAAAGGATATTGAAAAAAGTATGTCTACTTTGATCACCCTTTATTAAGAAATTTACTCAATTTAACCTGCAACTGTGGAGGGTATTATTCGGTCCGCCCCGCCCGACTTTAGTCTTTCCTTACTAGTTTATAGATCTCTTTATGCCAGCAAAAAACGCTTTTTTAAAAAAAAAATATATTTTTGATGATTGTTTCATATCCAGGCTCTATCCTACTTATACTTTAAACAATATTGTCCTATTACTATAGGCACATTCCATGAAAATTGGAATTAAAAAATTGAAAATTTTTGTGTGCTTAGTATATTAAATTAAACCAGAAAATATTATTATCTATTGCACTGTGCTCGAAATAGACACTTTAAAAATTTAGCAGAAACGAGACCCTATAGATATACCTATTTCGTTCTTGTTGAATACAGTGGTGCTTGTTTGCGCCATATTCTACCACAAAGTTACCAATGAAATCATTTAGTTATCTCGGAGGTTATTTTGAAGTGGAAGACTTCGGAATCACGCTTCAGTCCAAAACACGAAATAAAGGGAACTTGGTGAAATCTTTTCTTCCTCAATAAATTGCAAGCAAATCTTACCATATGCCAACATCTCACAAATCGACGCCATTTTTGTTGATGCTTTTGAGAAAAATTACTATAGTCCTCCCTTCAATATATTTATGAACAATCAGCAGGTTTCATAATTTAGCAAGTTTTATTAGTTAGTTTTGTAATTTCCATAAACATTAAACGAAAAATTATTTACAAGGCGTTGTGTAATAAACATTGTCTATGGATTGTTCGGACTCTTCGAAACTTGTATTTATTTTTTTAGATTTATTTATTAAAGCTGATCTGTCTCAAAAGTTGGCATATTAAAAAAATATATATGATAATTTACTTTAAAAATATATTTTTGTATTCAATGCAATGGCTTCGGTTTGTATTTTACTTCTTTGTCGGTCAGATGTCATTTATCTCGTCAATATTAAACTACTTATCTGCTTATTGTCCGTTTTTGTAAATAACCTCATAAAGGATATTGAAATTCAACTACTTTCCCATGTGGTAATTGTTGTTGTATTAATTTTAGTTCTTATTTAATGTGACGAGTTTGTCATTGCTGTAACATGATTCATTTTGTTACGTATGAGATATTCCACTTAAAAGGAATATGCTTATGTATATGATCTACTGGTTGATACACACAATTGATATGTCTGTATAATTAATTTTTTTTGATGAATCAAAAGAAGTAAGAAAATGTCAGTCGGGTAAACCGATTTAGGTATACTCTCACTTTGTGAGCAATGTAAATATGCACTGGTATATGTACTAATATTATGAGCTATTTAATTTTGGTATGTCTTACCTCTTTATACCCTCACTTTAGTGATGCGAGGGTATATATTATTTGCTAAGGGCCAAAAGTGTAACACATCGAAGGAATGGTCTAAGACCCTAAGTATGTTCGGCGGATATTCTTTTTGGGTCATTTTAAGTCGAATGAGAAATGTCCGTCCGTCTGTCTGTCTGCTGGCTGGTGCGCACGATAACTCTTGAAAGGAGTAACCGATTGACTTCAAATTTGGTACACGGTAATATTTTTTTCCATCCGGCTATGTTCGAAGATGAGCCATATTGGTCTACACCTTCTGGTACCTCCCACACAAAAGGTTAACATTTAGTGAAATGTTGATCCTTTAATAAGGACACATAGTATTAGTTTGTTAGTCGCTATCACCTCGAGAAAAATGGGCGAAGTTGCCACGCTTCTTTTGGTACCTCCCACACAAATGGAGCATTTTGCATCAAAATTGAGCTGCTCATAACTTTAATACAAGTGCATAGAAATACTTGACATTTTGTACAGTATAATGTTTATGTCGCACCGTAAAAAGTGGGCGTTATCTACACGCCCCTTTTTGTACCTCGCACATAAAATGAGCAAGTCATACCAAAATTTAATAGCTCGTAACATTAATATACCAGTGCACATAAGTGCTTATAGTTCGGCACAGTGCAATGTATTTAAAGAATCTACTGTGTACCGAAAAAAGGTGTTTTTGTTAAACCCCTTCTGGTACCTCCTTCTCCCAGTTTTCTTGACGTGTTAGCGACTAACAAACTAATACTATGTGTTGAATTTCAGAAGATTTGAGTAAATAGTATATAAGTTATTAAAGAATCAAAATTTCACTACATGTTCCTTTGTGGGGGAGGATTACAAGGAGTTGACCAATACAGCCCATATTCGAACATAGCCTGAGATGGAGAAAACCATTACCACATACCAAATTTGAAGTCAATCGGTTACTGCTTTCTGAAGTTGTCGTGCGCATCATCCAGCAGAAAGACAGACGGACGAAAGGACAACGCTGAAATGTCCGAACTCGAATTTCCACCGCTTCTATGTGTTGAGGGGATTTGTCATATTACTTGTTTCACAATTATACAAGGTGGCGCAAAAGTAACCTTTCGATGTTTTTTGGCTGTAATTTAAAAAAAAATGAAAAACTTTAATTTTTCTTGTGGATTATTTTTATTTGGTCTTTTAATTTTTTTTACATCAAGTCGAGAATATGATGTCATGTAAATGGCCGCCGCCACGGTTGATTGTCATTTGAGCCCTTTTTATGGCATTTTCCATCACTTTGGCCAAAACTTCCGGCGATAGGTCCTCACATTCTTGACGGATATTGTCTTTAAGAGCTGCAAGAGTCTGAGGCTTGTTGACATAAACCCGCAACTTCAAAAAGCCCCACAAAAAGAAGTCTGGAGCGGTCAAATCAGGCGATCTTGCTGGCCAGTGCAAATCGCCAAAACGGGAGATTAGGCGCCCGGGAAATGCATCCTTCAGCATATCGGTTGTGGCACGTGCAGTGTGTGCCGTTGCACCGTCCTGTTGGAACCACATGTTTCCAATCCCAATTCATCAAGTTGCGGCAAAAAGAACTCGTTGATCATTGCTCTGTAGCGCTCACCATTCACAGTAACCGTTCGGCCCGCGACGTCTTCGAAGAAAAAAGGTCCGATGACTCCTCCAGCGAAAACAGCACACCATACAGTGACTTTGAGCGGGTGTAATGGCTCTTCGTGGGTTACACGCGGATTTTCAGTGCCCCAGAAGCGTAAATTTTGCTTATTTACGTACCCGCTACGATGGAAATCGGCCTTTGGGTTGTGCCAAAGTCACCGACCGATTATTGGTCAAATAAATAGTCAGCAATATTCCGCGTTCTGGAGCAGTGTAGCGTAACATTGTTTATTAACGTGTATTTCGCATGTGTTTACTACACAAATGTCAAAACAGAACTGACATTAGGGGCCAATCGCAAAATTTATAGCATTTTCTGATAGGAGGATTATTTTTGCGCCACCTGTTATGTTTGTATTATATAAGATAATTCCTAATGTCTTCTTACTACATGATAGGTGTGGTGAAGCATTTAAAATAGTTGGCTCCTTCTTATTATACCCTAACTTTAGTGTTACGAGGGTATATATCATTTGCTACGGGCCAAAAGTGTAACACATCAAAGGAGTGACCTAAGACCCTATTGTGGATTGTAGGTTTTATAGTATTGTAGGTTTTATAGTACCTACAATCCAGGCTTTATTTCCGTGCCTCTTCTGGTACCTCCCCCACAAAGGTACCATTGAAAAGTTAGCAGCTTATAAGTGCCTACAAATACTTACAATTTTATACCGTGTAGTGTTTTTATAGTACCTACTGTCTGTCGAAAAATTGTCGTTATTATCACGCCCTTTTTGATACCTTTCACATAAATGTACCATTTTGTACAGAAACTTAACATTTATATCGTGAACATATCGTGAATTTTTAATAATCAAAATTTTGCACAGAATATAGTTTTTAAATTCCTGCAGTTCTAAAATGGGAGTTTTGACATACCATACCATTAAATAGGTCATAACTTTAGGAATATATCGGGACATCTTTATATTGCTCACAAAGTGAGGGTATATCTAAGTCGGTTTACCAGACTGAAATTTCCTACTTGTTTTAGCCTTCCTTTACTTGTTAAATATCCCAGCAAAAATTCTCATTACCAAATAATCCGACGAGTAACCAAAGTTCGATAATGGTAAGTACTTATTATTTAGCCACTTTTCTCATTATTTTAACATGGGGATGTCATTGGAGGAAAGTACTTCCCAAAAGCATACACTAAAGTAGCATAATAAGTACTTATTTGTAGCATAGGCATGCCACTTAAATATGCGCTTATATTTTCACGATTTTATGTACTTGAATAATGCATTACCAATATGTTCAAAATAAGTAGTAGATATGGTAGATATGTAGAAATGGTCGTTTAAAGTGATTTTTTCATATTGTCGCGCATATTTCTCGAAACAAATAATTTCCTCATGCCAGATTCGAATTTCTGAACCCAAAGCTCCAGTTGAAAAATTCTTCAATGATTTAACATCTTACGACATACGGAAATATTTATGGTATTTTTGATTGAAATCTACACGAACTATTTGAAAACATTCCATTTAGCCGAAAGTAATGCAGTGAATAATGAGATGTCATTATTTGGTAATGCAGGGAATAATGACAGGTACTTACCAAGATTTTGCTGGGATGTGTCTGTTTAGTGATATGTCCCATATATAGTTTTCATATGAATTGGTGTAGGATTTAATACACTCGTCTTCTTTAGAGTTTATACCCTCACTTAAGTGGTACCCTTTACCATATCATTTGTCAAGGTGCAAAAGTGTAATACATCGAAGAAGTGACCTAAGACCTTAAATATGTTTGGCGAAAATCTAACGAAAATATATGGCTTTCGTAGTATATTGTCACAAACATATTCTGCTTGAAATACACAAATGTGTATGGTACGTACTAAACAAATTACCTCTCTGGCACCCCTCCTCACAAATTGACAGAATGACGATAGATTGGATAAAATGCTTCCTCCTTTTTGGCGGCTCCCACCCCAACTACCATATTCCATATTACAATACTCACAGAGTAAGGATATGCATACTCGTATCTTTGTCGATTTACTCGACTGAATTTTTCTTACTTGTTTTCATATGAATTTAGGGTTAAATAGAGTTGGTTCCTTTACTTCTCTTAGCTTGTATTTATTTGTTAACTAATTATGTGTCTGATTAGTGATATGTCTCATATATTGTATTTCTCATATGAAATATTCGCTCATTTTAAGGATCTTTAATTTAACCATATGTTTATTTGTATATGGGCAATTGACAGTGAGAGTTTGTGCGTGTAAATATTTTTGTTGCCGTGTATGTTTATGAATGTGGTGTCTGTTAAGCGGAATATGAAAGCTCTTTAATGTTGTTAATCAACTCAAGTGTCTATTTAAGTATGTGTTTGTGATTGTGTGTCAGTGTTGCGTGCGTATGCCAGTTTGAAGCCGTGAATGAGTGTTTTTTAATTTAAACTGACACTGTGTCTCATTTCATTGTTATTAATTTACTTAATTTCTTGTTGTTGTACATTTCAAGCCATTATTAAAGTTTGAAGGTTTGAGGAGTGCGGGCGAAGTGGAAATTGGGAGCTGTGGAGCTGTATACCATACAATTCTGGAGGAGGGAGAGACTTTTACAAGCACCGCCAACGAGGCTGCTTATCACACGCACCGAGATGGAAATGCATCTGACATTTTTGCCTTTGGTCGTCCAAATGGTGGGATTGGTTTGTCACAATGTGCGTGCGAGCGTGAGTTTGTGTGTGGTCGCTGGCGGTGGTCACAATGGGAATGGGTGATTGGGTTGGATTGGGGTTTTTGGTTAGGCCTTTTTCGGTTTGGTTTTTGTCACAATGTCAGAGTAAAGCTACTTTTGTGAGCTCATCAGCATTACCGTCAACATCAGAATCAGAATCAGCATCAACATCAGCATCAGCATCATTATCATTATTATCCACCGCCAACGCTGAAACAACTACGACTACAACAATAGCTACAAAGTCATCAGCAGCCTCCGTCTCGGCCATGGCCATGTTGTGATCATTGCCATCATCGTCATCGCCATCATCAGCGACGGCGTCGGCGGCGTTATCTTTATCATCATCATCAGCAGCAGCAGCGAATCTACTACGGTCATCAACTACAATTAATTTAAAATACCACAGGCAGTTAACACACACTATGATAATCATCCATAAAACAGACTTTATCACTTGTCGCGACTTCAGAGCACCACCCCTCTCCCAGAGCCGTTCCTGATTGCCTTTTTTGGCCGGAACCCCTCCTTCACCAAACATGATATGAATTAATTTTAAATTGTCGACGGCATCAAACTTACCGTTGTACATATTTTGTATTGGCCATTTGATGGCGAGAACGATTGTGATGGCGTTGATTTTAATTTTGTATTACCCGTCGCCACAACTGTGGCCGGTATAATAAATCTATCTCCATGTTTGCAATGCTTTGAGATAACATTAAACATATTGGATCTTTAGAAAATTGGAAATACACGAGGAAAATTGAAAAAATAGATATGGATATAGATAGGAGGCAAACGGATGTTAGCTTCGAAGAACATAATGCCAAAAACAAAATATTTGCATTAATTTTCTCTAGAATGATCATAAAACCGGTAAGGAAGGGTCATAATGATCATAAAACCAGTACGGAAAGAGAGTACAATACCCTCCACCATTGTTGCAGGTTAAATAGAGTAAGTTTCAAAATTATAGGCACATCGAATAAAAAAAGTAAGATCTACATCGCATTGTGGTCCAAATCGATTTTTTGTGCAGAAAGTAAAAAAACTGAAATTGGAAAAATTTACTGGCAACTCTCTAAGCTATTCAGAAAATGTAATGGAAAATATTAGGTGGCATCTCTACAAGCATGCCAGGCATCTAAAGTTTTGTTGATGTTAAACTAAGTGTAAATAATTCGTTTATAAACCGATGATACAAATTAATGGAAATGAGCTATATGAAGAAAGGAATAAGTGAAAGTGTTATGTGAAATGAAAGACAAGTGAAATAGTTTTCACGTGCTGTATTACATTTAGTGTATTTGGTGTTCTGGCAGTATTCATCAGCATCGTGTTTTTGTGGTATGTAGTGAACATAACCTAAAAATGTCGTGGAGAAAAGGTTGTATGTAGGCATAAAGTAAAATCCTAATTTTAATACAAAAGTGTTCTTTAGGGAGTGTAATTTATGTGCTATTAATATTTTATTTTCAAGCAAACTCGCGAAATTGCCGTTTTATTTACAATATTTTCAGTAGGTGAAAAATTCATTATTTTGAAAATATTTTGGAATGGAAACACCGAATCAATGACATATTTAGAGATTTTGGCATATTTTTATGTGGTAGGATGTTGTAAGCTGAACCGCAAAGGGAATCTGAAATCCGGCTTTTATATACTAGATATAGGCGAAAATCCAAAAATTCCATTTTTGGGGATTTTCAAAATTATTTCGGGAATTGTGGGATTGACTTTTGGAAATATAACGATTCGTGAGTTACATTCGATTTGTGATGTCAAGACCTACAAACTACATATATATATGTATAACATTGAAATATGCCAATTTTTAAACATTTTATGTCGTTTCTACATTTCTGTCTGCATTTGAAAAGTTATTTTTTTCATTTTTTCCTGACCCTGTCCTAGCATTTGCTTAATATCAGCGCAGAATATAAACCAATTTCACTCACATCATCATCCCTAAACTGGCAACAAAATTAGCTATATGATGTAAAAAATGTCGGTCAAATGTGTCAACTTATACAAAAGTTATGGCTATATTAATTTATATTTTCAAAATATAGCCAATTTTTGTATTTTATTGCGAAAAGGTATACGTAGTATTTTATATAAAGAAAGTGT